>CM062807.1:926581361-927829430 GCA_031772625.1 Pinus tabuliformis
GACATTTTAAATAGAAAATCATTGGCGGTATATTTCCCAAAAATGTCGTTTAGGGCCTCAAAACGGCTCAGAAGTTTAGGACCCGAAAAAACTGCTACAAATAGTAAACTATGCTATAATTAAGGAAACTGAAAAACTTGAAGAAGCAATGGTGGGGTCCAAGTGGAATTGCCAGTTGGCCACTAACATCCACCTGGATCACTAGAGGAAGCAGAAAATAAGTTGCAGGAGTTGAAGGAACAACTTAGGGAAGAACAAGCGCTACGTAGAAGAGAGAAGGAAGTGCAGCATGAACAAGAACAACAAGAGGCACATCATGCACACATTGATGAGATTACGCCCATACAGGTTATTGATTCATCCGAGCAACTGTCACATAGCAAACAGGGTGAGCAGTCACAGGAGCAAGACTTTTCTCGAGAGATTGAACAGATCCTAGAGCAAATGGACATGAATGTGGTTTAACCAGAATTAGATCGGGACATTGACCTCATGCCTCAGAACTAAGAGGTCACTCCACCAACTTCACCAGATACGGGAGCAGAGCAAGTCCCAAGCGATCAAGGAGACACTGAAATCCTTTAGGACAACCCGGAAGCAGATGTGCACAACATATCTTTCGACAAGTCACAACATAGAGTTGTGCAGTTGCGCAGAGTTTCCATTCCGGATGTCCATGTATCTCTTGTGCAATTTGAAGAACGAGTGATCGTGTTTGATGTGCACAAGCATCTAGCTACGTTGGTTGATGCTACAAAATGCATATACTGAAGCCACCAACTCAAGTGTTAGATTATTTATAGTTGAGAATGAGCACATGGCTAAGGATCTACAAGCGTCCAAGCAGGGAGAAGAGCAAGCTACAACATTTGCTAGAGAAAAATTGAGGAAAGCGATACTTGATGAAGTATCGTCTCTTGAGACAATCATGCACAAGTTGTACTTCAGGTTCACCACCGTGCATAAGTCAATTTTCCATCTTAACGGTTGGTATTGGCGTTGTGCTAGGAGAGCACGCATCTTGTCATACATACACACTATTGTCAATCACATGTAGATATGGACAATGAGGTACAAGGGAACCCCATTTCACTTGCCAAAGATGATGAAGCCAAAGGCAGTGGAGTTGAAGGCACGCATCCAGAGTCAAATCCAGAACTATGAGGAACTCCTGCAACTCATCACTAGCTTACAGGCTTCACATGCACGAGTGTTCAGGAGCATGGATGTCATTGTGCGCACACATGCGATCCCATCCATTGGCACACTCACCGAGGTGAAGACAAAGAACGAAGTTTGATTGGATCTGTACATGTACTTTGATCAGTTGATGTGCATAGCCACCAGCGCAAACTTGAAGATGAGCACAGACACTATGCATCAGCATGTCGCTGGGCTGGCTGAATTCAAGACCATGATGTGCATGTTATTAGACGAGTTGGACAGAGGTGCCAAATCAGTGTACCCGGATGAAACGAAGGTAAGAGTTCGCTTTCAGAAGGATGTCACCACAGAGTATGCAGACACCATAACAGACTAGCAAGCTTGGCATCAGTTCACCACTGTCGGTCATCGAGAGGATGTTGAAGAGTTAGTCTTTCCACAACTATCTGAGTCCTAGTGATGTCTTGCATGGCTTATTCAAGCCCATTTTTTCTCACATGGGTACATGTGCAGATTGTATTGTAAATATGTTGTAAAAGTGAAAGACCAAGTGTCAATAGTAGAATGTAACAATCATGTGTAAGTTGAAGAGTCACGAGGGTGGGTGAAGAGTCACAAAGGGGAATTTCAAGGGTCATCCCACCCTTTGCTATTTATAGAAACTCATAACTCATTGTACAGGTTTTTGGGAGCCAAGCTTCCTATAGGTATAGCTTAGAGAAATCTTGGAGTGTATTGTAATGAGCCTTGGCTTCTCCACAGTGCATAGCTAGTACATCTCTTTGGAGGAGCAGGCGACAGTGACTGTAATGTTCCTCTATCGGGGCTAGTGGTTGTCATGAATGTATGTATGATTGGATCTTTCACTCTTTTAATATACCATAGCCGACACGTTTCATGCATATGTTGTTATTGTAGTTCAACTATCTTGGTTACTCTAATGATGTATGTAGTTGTAATTTACACATGTATGCATGGACTATTCTGTATGTGTTTGTGAAGTTTTTTGTTGGTATAATCCATCACTTTGGATCATTGGCTATCCTGCTTTCCATCTCGTGATGTCTTTATGCTCGTGTGTTCCCTTTCAAGCTGCGTGGTATCACAAGTTTCTAAGGAATGCACTCATCCCATGTTTCGTGTGTTAGAGCCTTTCATGCACCTTCCTTTACTTGCTGCAAGGTCACATCCTTGCTTCCAACAAGGACATCTTGCTTACCTTTGCACGCAACTACAGTCAAGGTGATACTGTACTACCCACTACTGGGACTCCTACTCAAAACAGTCTAAGTTCTAGTTGGGACTTCTTACTGGGGAGATCCCCTGACATGTTGGCGGGTCCAGCACCATCAACAAAGTCCAATGGCTACAATCTTTGGGTACAATAACTTTTAATTTTCAAGAACTTTTCTTGAAAAAAAAATTCAGAAGGAAAGGAAGTGCAATTAAGGGGTATCACAGGGAAACCAATAAAGATAATAAGCTCTAACAACATAACAAAGCTGCTAAAGAAAGAACAATGAGGCATAATTGCACAATTATGTTTGCTAAAGGTTCCCACATAAAAATCATATATTTCTCCAGATCTCCAAAAAGTCTTGGACAATCGTTCCAAGGTATTTGAGACTCCCAAAGGCCTCCCACCTATTCGTGATCATGATCATGCTATTCATTTGATTCCAGGAAGTGTTCCTCCAAACATTAGGCCTTACAAATATCCCTGTGCCCAAAAGAGTGAAATTCAACGTATGGTTGCAAAAATGCTAGAGGTTGGTATAATTCAACCTAGTCAAAGTTCTTTCTCTGCTCCAGTTGTATTGGTACACAAGAAGGATGGCTCATAGCGCATGTGTTTGGATTACAGGGAGCGCAACAAGCTTTAAGGATCAATTTCCCATTCCTGTCATTAATGAATTATTGGATGAATTTCATGGAGCAATTTACTTCACCAAGTTGGATCTTCGTTCAGGATATCATAAAATCATAATGAAGATTGAAGACATTCTGAAAACAACATTTAGAACTCATGAGGGTCATTATGAATATTTGATCATGCCTTTTGGCCTTACCATGCACCTTCTACATTTCAAGGTTTGATTAATTCCATTTTCAAACCCTTCCTTAGAAAATTTGTGTTAGTATTTTTTGATGATATACTAATCTACAACAAGTCTTGGAAGGATCATGTTCAACATGTTGACAAGGCGCTCAAACTATTGGAGGAGAAACAATTATATGCAAAAACCTCCATATGTTTCTTTGGAATACAAGAGGTGGAATATTTGGGTCATATTGTATCTCATGAAGGTGTTAAAGTAGACCTTAGAAAAATTAAAGCCATTAAGGAATGGAAAATCCCCACATCTATAAAGCATCTGCGAGGATTTCTTGGGTTGAAAGGGTATTGTCGCAAGTTTGTTAAGAATTATGGGAGAATAACAGCACCTCTAACAACATTATTGAAGAAACATGCATTTTCTTGGACTCGATAAGCAAAAAGGCCTTTGAACATCTTAAAGAGGCATTGTGCCAAGCACCGGTCTTAGCTACACCATACTTCAAAAAAACCTTTATTGTGGAATGTGATGCCTCAGGAAATGGAATTAGTGTTGTTTTAATGCAAGAAGAAAGACCCATTGCTTTTGAAAGTCGTCCAATCAAAGGAAAGTATTTTCACAAAGCTATTAATGAGAAGGAAATGTTGGCAATACTACATGCACTTAAGAAATGGCGACCTTACCTAATGGGAAGACACTTCAAGGTAAAAACGAAACATGATAGTCTTAAATACTTTTTAGAACAAAGATTATCTTTAGAAGAGCAGCAAAAATGGTCACAAAGATGTTGGGTTATGACTTTTGAAATCATCTACAAAAAAGGGAAGAAAAATGTTGTTGCAGATGCACTCTCAAGAAAGGATGAGGATATGGAAGCATTGCTTTGTGCCTTTTCTATTATCCAACCAAATTGGATAAATGAAGCAAGGGATGAATGGAAGAATGATGAAGTGTGGGCACTCATTAAAAAATTACAACAAGATCCCAGTACATTTGATACATTTAGCTGGAAAAATGATTCGTTATGGTACAAAGGTCGCTTATATCTCTGTAAAAATTCCTAACTCAAACAAAAGATTCTTTTGGAATTGCAGACATCTCCCTTAGGAGGGCACTCGGGATTTTTTAAAACTTATCATAGGGTTAAGCATGATTTTTTTTGGCATGGCCTTAAATCTGATATTCAAAATTTTATGGCGGAATGTTTGGTTTGCCAACAAAATAAAGTTGAGACAATTAAGACCCTAGGTCTATTACAACCTTTATCCATTCCAAGTCAACGTTGGGAGGAGGTTTCAATGGATTTTATCACAAGTTTACCCAAGTCTGAAGGAAAGAGTGTCATCATGGTGGTAGTTGATAGACTTATCAAGTATGCACACTTTTGTGCATTATCTCATCCATTTAAAGCCAGTATAGTTGCTACTGCATTTATGGAAGCAATTCAAAAGCTACATGGAAACCAAAGATTATTGTAAGCGATAGAGATCCCATTTTCACTAGAATTTTTTGGACAAAATTATTTTATTGTTTGGGTACTCAGTTAGCTCATAGCTCATCTTATCATCCCCAATCTGATGGGAAAACTGATATAGTGAACAAATGTTTGAAAGTATCTTCATTGCTTTGTATATGATAAACAGATATAGTGGGTCAAATGGTTGCCTCTGGTTGAATGGTGGTATAACACTTCCCTCCATATTGCAGCAAAAATGACCCCATTTATGGCACTTTATGGATATAATCCACCGTCCATCACATCATATTTAAGAGAAAATTCTAAGGTTCAAGCAGTGCAAGATCACATCGAGCATCAACAACAAGTTCTCCAGCTCTTAAAGGATAACCTCACTTTGGCACGGAATAGAATGAAACAACAGGAAAATCAAAATCACATCAAAAGAAGTTTTGATGTAGGTGACTAGGTATTTTTATGGCTTTAACCATGTAAACAAATGTCCCTCAAGCAAGCTAAGAAAGATAATAAATTATCACCAAAGTATTATGGTCTGTACAAGGTGTTGCAAAAGATTGGTACTATGGCATACAAATTGGAGCTTCCTGCATCTTCCTGAGTGCACCCAGTTTTCCATGTTTCATGCTTAAAGAAGGTTATAGGTGACAAGCTTCCAGTTCAAACAATATTGCCAAAACTTGACGAAGAAGGAAAAATCATGTTGGAACCTGAAGCAGTCATAGAAACAAGAACTCGAAAGCTACGAAATCGATCAATTTTAGAGTATCTCATCAAGTGGAAGAACTTACTCGTTGAAGATTCCACATGGGAGGATGAATTTTATACAGAAGCATCCATAACTGCTCAAGCGTTGAGGACAACACTTTTTTGAAGTAGAGGGGCATGTTAGGTCCCTATAACTAGTGTATTCCATTATTATTATTATTGTCCTTGTAGCTCCTTGTTGCTATTGTTGTGCCCATGTTGTTCCCATATTGTTATTATTGTGCCCCATAGAAGCCCACTATTATTATTGTTGTGCCCTTACATTATTATTGTTATGTCGACTCTGATTATATTGTGACCCCTTAGACTGTTATATATAGAAAGGAGGTCTTGTCATTTGTATCATCCAAGAATTGTTCATTTATGTAATGTAAAGGAGGTTTCCCCCTCGAAGAGGCTACTTTTGAAGTCGTTGATCTATCTCTTTCTTCTATTTTATGATCTGGTTGCATAACAAAAGCAAAGTCTTTTAGGTTATGGATGGTTTTCCTGGTTACAATCAAATCAACATACTCTCATTGGACCAACATAAGACTGCATTTATTTGTCCATGGGGCACATTTTCCTATCGCAAGCTCCCTTTTGGTTTAAAGAACATTGGTGAAACTTTCCACAGGTCCATGAATTACGCCTTCCACGACATCAAACACAATGTACAACCTTATTTGGATGATTTACCAGCTCACCCCAAACATCATGAAGATAATCTGATGCATCTTAGGGAAATTTTCCTACATTGTAGACATTATAACATCACATTAAATCCCACAAATGTGTGTTTTGTGTCCAATCTAGTAGACTTCTGAGATTTGTTATGTCAAAGCAAGGAATCTACATCGATCCAATCAAAGTGTAGGAAATTCTTGATTTGTTGCACCTTCCTCACTCATTTGGTTACAACGCCTCTAAGGGAAGGCTAACTTTCTACGGATATTTGTCCCAAACTATGTAGAACTTACAAAAGGATTTACTCGCCGATTGAAAAAAAGGAGTTCCCTTCCATTGGGATGATATCGCCCAAAAGGATTTTTATGCCTTGAAAGATGTCCTAGTTCAAGCCTCATTATTGTATCCCCCTGATTGTCAACATAATTATTTCTTATATCTCGTTGTCGTTGTCACCACCATTTCCATGGTATTGGTCCAATAAGATGACCTAGGGGACAAACATCCTATTTATTATTTGAGTTGAAATTTAAATGACACTGAAATCAAATACACTCACATTGAAAAGTTAACTTTGGCAGCTATACAAGTTGTCTAGAGGTTTCGCCACTACATTCTACTTCAAAAGACTATGGTAGTTTCTGATTGCAACTCGATGACATACATTTTGTCGTGACAATTGTTGGGGGCGAAATACTTCAAATGAATTGCCATTCTCTAGGAGTTTGATTTGGAATTCATCAAATCCAAGTCTAAGAAGTCCCTAGTCTTCGTTGAATTGATATGCGACCTTCCCTCATCTGAAATTGAGTCTACATCTGATGATTTGATTCCTTATGATTTGTTGTTTCTGATTGATTCATTTGATCCTTAGTATGGATATATCATTATTTATCTCAAGACCCAAACTTTTCGGCCCCTCTCGCTCTGATCAATGATGTATTCGATACCAGACTCAAAATTATATTATACTTGGTGACACTCTATATCGCCATGGCGTCGCTACAATCTTTAGACAATGTCTCACTCATGAGGAGGCTGAGAAATCTTTGAATGAATGCCACATTGGAGCATGTGGCAGACATATGTCTGGTTATGCCACTGCCCAAAATATTTTGCGATCCGATTACTTTTAGCCAACCATGTTTCAAGATTGCATCCTTGCAATCCAAAAGTGTCACGCTTTCCAAATTTATAATCATAAAACTCGTGCTCCGCCTACTCCTATGCATCTTATTATCATTGTTGCTCCCTTTGCGAAATGAGGCATTGACTTCATGACCTATAACCCTCATTCGACCAAGGGGCATGGCTACATTATCGTGGTTGTAGATTATTTTAGTAAATGGGTCGAAGCAATGCCTGCATACGATAACAACGACGAAACAACTGCATTATTTCTTTTCAATCATGTCATTACTAAGTTTGGTGTGCTGCAAGCTATTGTTATAGACCATGGTAAACATCTAGAAAATTACATGATGTTTGAACTAATTGACAAGTTAGGCCTTCAACATGATAACTCGACTCCCTATTACCCACAAGCCAATGGGCAAGTATAAGCCATTAAAAAGGTTTTGAAAACAATGTTACAACGCATGATAGGGATTTATAAGACGAATTGGCACCTCATTCTTTTTTTCTGCTTTGTGGGCAAACCAAACATTTGTTCGAACTGCGACTTGATTTACACCTTTTCAGTTGGTGTATGGTCTGGAAGCACTCCTTCCTATTGAATGTGGGATTCCATATTTAAAGTTTGTCATCAAGATTCTTCCTACAAATTCCGTAGAAGAAGAGCATGTTTTGCATCTAACTCATTTAGATGAGACTCGGCGTGATGTCGTAATGGCGGATGAGGCCCACAATAAAAACATCAAAGCACAGTATGACAAAAATGTTAAAACTTGTGCCTTCTTGGAAGGTGAAGGAAGATGATAAATTAAGAGTTAGAAAGCTCAAACTGATGTAGCCAGGCCCATATATAGTCAAATGTCTGCTTGCGAAAGGGACTTATGAGCTTGTAACAACCCTAGTAAAAATTCCATGTAAACATACATAAGACCACAGTTAATGGGACACATATTCCAAGATGAATGGTGGGGAAGACACCCTAGTGTGGGTGTTCATTTGGTTATTTATGGGTAAGGAAATTGGCAAAGGCAATGGCTAAGGCTTTGCAAAGGAAAAATGGCACTTTTGACACATTTATGAAAATAATGGAAATTAGGAGAAAAAGGAGGTGAAAGGTCACAGGTTGCATGTGAGGAGGAAAATGAAGGAAAATAATGGAAACGAAGACAATAGAGGCCTCATTCATAAAAAGGCTTCTGAGGATCAGTTTGAAAGCTCTTATTCAATGTTAAGCTTTTGCTTTGGTTATGCATGGGATCAAGAAAGGCAAAGAAGGCAAGAGGAAGGAAAGAACAAGCAAGGAAAAGCAGGATCAAGCAGCTACAATGGGATTCTCTGTAGGTATCAATTTTCATGTGTATTTTCCTTGCTAGATTTGGCAGGCATGGTATTGCATGTGGTTGTTTTGTTGTTATGGCATGGATTTTGCTAGGTGTAACAATATTTTTGACCTAGCCTTGCCATTTCTGGATAGCCATGGTGTGATGGGGTTCTCATGTTTTGGTTGAGATGGATTGCCGGATGGATTCAAATTTGAGTGAGGTGGATCTCCAAAATGATAGAACACGTGGCCTAGCAACCCCTAAACTGGGCTATGGGTTGTGGTAAAGCCGAATTTTGTGTTGCCTCAGATGGTCTAAGAATCCTTGTCAGTGAATGGCAAGATATCTGGTAAAGCGTAGAGGTGGTTTGCTCTCCGTTGGGCCTAGCAATCTCGAGTTGGGATATGCGGTAAATCCTGAAGAGTGGGTCTTAGTTTAGGGCCTAGTGATCTGGTGTGGATTGCGGTAAAGCCTGAGAGACTGGGGTCTCTGTTTAGGGCCTAGTAATTCAGGTTTGGATTGCGGTAAAGCCTGAGAGACTAGGAGACAATAAAATTCCTCACGATGTAGGTGGAGAAATCTGGTGGAATCCATGCTTGTTTGGCCTAGTGATCGGGTGGATATCACAGTAAACCCTGTTGTGATGTGTTCATTGTGTTGGCCTAGTGATCCGAAATGGATTATGGTAAAGCTTGGTTTCTTTTGATGAGGGTGAGGTGGTTTAGCCTCGATATTCCCTAGTTGGTTCTTTGGTTGGAGTCCCACATTCATGCTTGGAATATGGCATGGGGGTGATTGGTTGAAGAGAGACTTGGCTCAGCCAATCTATGGTCGATGGAATGTGGTAGCCCCATATCCGGTTAGTTTATTGCATCATTAATGAAAGGTTATTTCTCCTTGTATTTCTATGAGTATTTTGATGGATTGTATGTGGTCAGTATGTTGTACTTTCATGAGTATTTATGTTGTTACTATGTTGGTTATATGTGTGTTTTATGACATCAGCAATGTATGGATCTCAACATGTTTTTACTTTTAAATGAATGGATAATTTATCTATGGCCTAATAGATGACAATGCAATAAATGACATGAGAGAACAATGGTTCATAGCAATTCTCATATAAGTATGAGATCCCTACACTTAATTATGTTATTTACACATGTAGGTTACATGTTGATGATATGTTTATCAAAATGTTTGACATGGCTAGTAGGGGTTTGATTAAGGTCTTGTTTAACTTACTGCTTTTGCATCATTGTTTCTATGTTCTTTGACTAATCTTAAGCTATCATTCCATTTTGGGCAGTGACCTGGGCTCTGGGCCTGAAAAAGTGGCTCAAATCCCGGGGACGCTGGCATAAGATTGGTAAATTGGGTCTCTGGACGCTGGCAGGTAAGCCTGTGAGAGCGACTTTGGGTTTCTGGACATTGTCATGCCTATAGCATGAGAGTGACTGAGGCTTAAGATGTCCAGAACATTAGTGGGACCTAGGGATAGGATGTCTAAGTGGTTGACATATCTCTTGAGGGTTTTATTGCTGATGTGGATAGGTTGGTTGATGTATTTCGTCAATTCCACTTCCTTGAGGTCACATTGGAGGTCGAATCCAATCATAATAGCCTCTCGTCACATGTTTACCCCTGTTAGCTGGTTATTTGGGTAGATGTGTGAGGAGGGTGTTACAAAGTGGTATAAGAGCATGGTTCGCACTTGATATTGGATGGGCGGTGTGTGTTGGTCATGCATGCATGCCAATTTCATGTGTGCCTCTTACAATTTCATTCCATGTGCTTGTTGCATTACATAATGTTGATCCTGGTTGTAGTAAGGTTGTCATGAGGAACTTGATGTTGATTTTGTGGAATGCATTGTCATGAGTATATGACTAGTTACATATTGTTATATGTCGCTTACATGTTGTTGTATGTTGCTTGATTACATCCTTGTATGTTAGGTTGCATTCTTGAATGTTTATATGCAGTTGTTATGCATGTATGGTCTTGGTTATAGTTATGCATGAATCGTAGGTCAAACGTGCTTTATGAAGTCATGGTATGAAATTTAGGTCATCATGGTGCTATTGGTATGTTATGATGCTAATGTGTTGAGTGAGGTAAAGCAGGCGATGCAGATCATTAAAGTGAAATTGCAGCATTGGACCTCAAGGCAAGAGCATGTCGTCATGCAGGTTTGTATGTTGGGCATGTAGGGATGTAGGTTAAGGATTGTTATATGCATTAAGGTTATATACATTAGGTTTATGTACATGTCTTTTGATGTTATGGTTACGTACATGATAGATGATAGTGGATTAGCATAGTCATATGTACATGAGTCAGATTGTCAAGAATGATGATAACTTGCGGTTGTATGCATTGCTATTGTTGTTTTATGTTAGATAACTTGATGATTAGGTTATATGTTGTTGATGAGCATGATATATAACTTATTGCTGTTATATGTTAATACTTGATGATTAGGGTTATTTCATTGAGATCTTGATGTTGTAATTTGGATTGGTCATATGTGTGATGGTTATGTTCACTGCCTTGAAGATCTTGATGTTATATGTATTGTGTTAACTTGGTTTGACCTATGCAGATAGTTATGGTTGCGATATTCAGGTATGAGCAGACATATTTGTGATATGGTGTCATACTAATCTAGATTGATCGTACATATGTGATTGTTATTCATGAATAAAAAATGCTTATGAGCTTATGATGTGAGCATTAGTTAGTTATTGTTATGGATGTCATTATCTTATTTGTGCTTGAGCTGATGTGTTGTAAAGTTTTATCATGTTAACTTCATTGTGCAGACAAGATAGTCTCCCCTGAGATACACTAAGGTATGAGTCTTAGGATTACATGAAGGAATGATCTTGTTTTAAGATGATTGTACTAATACATATGTGTTGAGACAGTTGATATGTATTTGAGTATAGTAGGTGATAGTTGTAGCATTATATCTAATGACTATGGGTTGACTATGGGTTATGACATGATTGCTTGTGAAAGTTGATTTCAAATTGATAGATATGATTGTCTAGATATTTGGAACATGTGGTTGACATGTGTGAGTAGTTGCAGGAAACCTGCTTGGTATTAGCATGAGAAGGTAATAGTTTATGTGTTTATATAACTAACAGTTGGGTGATGTGACATTACATAGTAAACCTTGATTGCAACAAGGTAAAAAGGAAAAGGAAAGGAATTGGGCAAGAATTCCTTTAGCTATGTTTGGAAACCCTAATTCCAAATGAATGAGTACTTTGCACACATGAAGCCTTCTTAACCTTGATTTGTCTAAAATTATGTGGATATATGTTATATTCATGGACATGTAATTGACAGGTATATTAGCTAGTTTCTAATTACAAGTGGATTTGTCAAGGGAATTGGAGTCCCTCGAGAGATGGCATGGATATGTTCAGTTGCAAGCAACGTGCTTGGCACAACAACATAAGGTAACTGGTGTATTGTTATGTTTAATTATGCATTGACATTATGTGTTTGTGGCAGTATGATGCAGGGAGTTGCATGGCAAGAGAGATTGCCATGAATCTTGAAGAAGGCTCAGGTTGAGATTTCCTTGGGAACCATGGGGATTGAGTCTGGTGTTTCGTTGTTAATCTTATGCTTTGGTCTTTTGCGATTGTTGCGCTCAATTTGCAATTTTGTGTGTCTCTGGTGCATAGTTATGCCACTTTATTGTGGTGTCGTGTTGTTATTGGTTTTCATGGTTTTCTTCTTGTTTGTTTCTCGGTATCGCCTTTTATGTTTTTAGTCTTGGGAATTGTTTGGGAAAGAGGAAAGTTAATGGAGCTTAAGGAGAGCTGTGTGGTACCCAACAGGTAATGCAAGACTCAGATGAAGCATTGTGTATGAATAAGCACAACGGAAGGTAAGACTATGACAAATGGTTGGACTGGTTGGTCCATAGTGGTAACTAGAAAAGGTAAAGTAAATGGATCTGGGGCATCGGATGTCTTGGCTATGTTGGGAATGATTGTTCTCAATGTTGTGCATGAATAAAGGAAGTTATCTTAACCCTTGACCTTGATATCTGGTAATTATGTTATGATCGTGATTATGTTGATGTTTATATGTTTATATGTATATATGTATGTATGTCATTGTCTGACAGGATCACGATTGTTTTATGTTGATGTTTATATGTATATATATGTATGTATGCATGTTGTTTTCTGACAGGGTCGTTAGGAATCATTCGCGTGGAAGAATGATTGTTTACGCAGGCAAATGGCATGAAGAGGTTCATGGTCTTACGATGAATCAATCAAGAAGAGTAGTCATGACAAATATACAAGGTTAGTATGATATGGTTATGAGTTGATATTATGTGATTATATTATGTTTATGTTATGGACATGTTATACCGAGGGATACAACAACAAAATGAAAGCAGTGTGGTCTACGACATGTTGGGACAAGCATGGATAAGACACTAGAAGCAAGGTTGCTTGGTAAAGACAGTGTGGTTTTGGATGTGTGGTACTATTGTTGTGCACATGTTGCATATGTGATGTTATGTGCATGTAGTGTTGTGCGGATATTGCATATGTGGTGCTGTGTACAAATGATGTTATGTACATGTTGGATATGCAGTGCTATGTACAAGTGGTGTTACATGCATGTTGTATATGTGGCGCTATATACATAGGGTGTTGTGTGCATGTGGTGCTGTGTACATGTTGTACAAGTGGCATTCTGTGCAAACGGTGCTGTGTACATGTGGCGTTGTGTACATATGGTGTCGTGTACATGTCGTGTGTGTGGTATTGTGTACATGTGGTACATATGGTACTGGTGTAGATGCATGTATTGCATGGTGTTGTATGACGTGTGTAGTTGTATATATGTGATGCACACTATGGGTATGTGCACATGGTTTAGGAGAAGGCACTGGGTGTTAGTCTTGTGAACCGATCCTGAGTGCATATAGAATAAAGACAAAGGTAGAAACTAAGGATTGATTAAAGGATAAGTTTCAATTCTATTATGCATGTGATTTATGACTATGGTACATGATGATTATATATGATCTATGATTATGGTTTATGATGGTTACATGTGATTTGTGATGTTGATCTATGATGGTGGTGTTTTGAGCTAACCTAATGTGATTATACATGATGATTTGGTCAAAGATGTTAGTTTGACTTATTGTGACAAGAAATAAACAAGATTGCAAGTGTACCTTATTGACGAACTACCAATGAGGTATGATTTTAGGTTATTTCAATTTATTTGAATCTAATGGAAATTATGTGTTTGGAACACGAATGCATGAACATGCCCGGTTGGGTGGTTGAAATCGACTGCAAGAATTGAAACATGCAACAGTATGTTGGTAAAGCACTTTAGGAGCAGGGCCATCGTGGGACACTAGTACCTAATAGTGTCCATTGATTGCCATGAGCATGCTATGACCAGTGTGATGGTTAAGGCATCTACATGCCTTGGTTGTTTGATCTTACGATGTGAGGAAGCCTTGCCGAGGGATGGATCGCTTGGGATAGGGGATGCCAACAGAACTTGGAAGGTGAGTGACTGCACGAAAGGGGTGACCAGATTCCTGAGGGACTGTGTAACAGAGAAGGGAAGGTCATGGATATATTTGTTTTGGTCATTAACATTACTGGATGGAATTAATGCATTGGGAGTGCGCCCTGGAACAATGAGCTGGTAACTGTTCATTGAGAGGACAAGTGGCGCAGGGTTATACCGTTGGACATTGGATGCAAATTTGACTTTGCAGTGGATTCTGGACTTCTTAGAAAGGAGGTGAATCCTGGTATTACTTTGAGGGTGAAAGTGTGTGCCTTTGGATTCCCTTGTTGCAGATGCGGGCAACGTATCCTTTTTATTTGCTAGTTGAGCAAATGTGCATATGTGTGTATTATTGTAAATACCGTATCGAGCTAGATTTATAAAGCTCCATAGATAGTATGGTTATTTGCTGGTTGAAGAAAATGTGTATGTGTATATGTGGTTATTGTAAATACCGTAATGAGTTGTGTTATAAAGCTCCAGTAAACGATATGTTTTTCATGTTTCAACAATTGTCATTGTAAAAACTGTAACGAGCTATGTTATAAAGCTCCATGGGTAGTATGTTTTGTTTTCAGCAATCTTGTTGGTTATAGGTGTCATTGAACACCAAGGAAGGTGTTCCCCAAGGGGGAGGGTTTTGTAACAACCCTGGTAAAAATTCCATGTAAAAATATATAAGACCACAATTGATGGGACGCGTATATCAAGTTGAATGGTGGGGAAGACATCTTAGTGTGGGTGTTCATTTGGTTGTTTATGGCTAAGGAAATTGACAAAGGTAATGACTAAGGCTCTGGAAAGGAAAAATGGCATTTTTGGCACATTTATTTATGAAAATAATGGAAATTAGGAGAAAAAGGAGGTGAAAGGTCATAGGTTGCATGTGAGGAGGAAAATGAAGGAAAATAATGGAAAATGAAGAAAATAGAGGCCTCATTCATAAAAAGGCTTATGAGGATCAGTTGGCAAGCTCTTAGTCAATGTTAAGATTTTGCTTTGGTTATGCATGGGATAAAGAAAGGCAAAGAAGGCAAGAGGAAGGAAGGAGCAAGCAAGGAAAGGCAGGATCAAGCAACTATAGTGGGATTCTCTGCAGGTATCGATTTGCATGTGCATTTTCCTTGCTAGATTTTGCATGCATGGTATTGCATGTGGTTATTTTGTTGTTATGGCATGGGTTTTGCTAGGTCTAACAATGTTTTTAGCCTAGTCTTTCCATTTTCGGATAGCCATGTTGTGATGGGGTTATCATGTTTTAGTTGAGCTAGATTTCCTGATGGATTCGAAGCTAAGTGAGGTGGATCTCCGAAATGATAGAACACATGGCCTAGTAACCCCTGAACCAAATTGTGGGTTGTGGTAAAGACAGATTTGTGTTGCCCTGGATGGCATAGGAATCCTTGCCGGTGAATGGAAAGATATACGGTAAAGCCTAGGGGTGGTTTAATCTCCGTTGGGCCTAGTAATCCCAGGTTGGGATATGTCGTAAATCCTGGAGAGTGGGTCTCAGTTTAGGGCCTAGTGATCCGGTGTGGACTGCGTTAAAGCTTAAGAAATTGGGGTCTCAGTTTAGGGCCTAGTGATCTGGTGTGGATTGCGGTAAAGCCTAAGAGATTGGGGTCTCATTTTGGGCCTAATGATCCAGGTTTGGATTGTGGTAAAGCCTAAGAGACTAGGAGACAATAAAATTCCTCACGGCGTAGGTGGAGAACTCCGGTGGCATCCATGCTTGTTTGGCCTAGTGATTGGGTGGAGATCACAGTAAATCCTGTTACGATGTGTTCATTATGTTGGCCCAGTGATTCATGATGGATTACGGTAAAGCCGTTTTCTGTTGACGAGGGTGAGGTGGTTTAGCCTCGGTATGCCCTAGTTGGTTCTTTGGCTGGAGTGCCATATTCATGATTGGAATATGGCATGAGGGTGATTGGCTGAAGAGAGACTTGGCTCAACCAATCTATGGTTGGGTGGAACGTGGTAGTCCCATTTCCAGTTGGCTTATTGCATCACTAATGAAAGGTTATTTCTCCTTGTGTTTCTATGAGTATTTTGATGGATTATATGTGGTCTATATGGTTGTACTTTCATGAGTATTTTTGTTGTCATGATGCTAGTTATATGTGTGTTTTATGACAACAACTATGTATGCCTCTCAACATGTTTTTACTTGTAAATGAATGGATAATGTGTCTATGGCCTGATAGATGATAATGCAACAAATGAAATGAGGGAACAATGTTTCATAGCAATTCTCAAATAAGTATGAGATCCCTACACTTAATTTTGTTGTTTACACCTGTAGGTTACATGTTGATGATATGTTTGACGAAATGCCTGCCATGGCCAGTAGGGGTTTGATTAAGGTCTTGTTTAACTTATTTCTTTTGCATAATTGTTTCCCTATTCTTAGACTGATCTGAAGCTATCATTTCATTTTGGGCAATGACTGGTCTCTGGGCCTAAAAAAGTGGCTCAAATTCCAACATTGGCATAACACTGGAAAATTGGGTCTCCGGACGTTGGCAAGCAAGCCTGTGAGAGAGAATTTGGGTTTCTAGACATTGTCATGCCTATAGCATGAGAGTGACTGAGGCTTAAGATGTCCAAAACATCAGTGGGACCTAGGGACAGGATGTCTGAGTGGCTGACATGTCTCCTGAGGGTTATGTTGTTGATGTTGATAGGTTGTTTGATGTCTTCCGTCTATTCCACTTCCTTAAGGTCACATAGGAGGTCAAATCTAATCATAGTAGGCTACCGTCGCATGTTTACCCTGGTTGGCCAGTTACTTGGGTAGATGTGTGAGGAGGGTGTTACAAAGCTCATTGATTTTGACGAAATCCCTTTGGCATAGCCCATAAATGGGTTGTTCCTAACAAAATATTATGCCTATATTACCTTTGCATAGTCACTGTGTACATACTATATAGGTGTGTTAGTGTGTTTTTCCTTCAAAGTTTCCTACCATCTCTGCTAATCTTGAATAACATTTGATTTACAGATGTCGACGTTCCCTCAACCATGTGTTGGTTATGCTAATCACGCTAGTCATATTACTTGGAAACTTTCCTCCACAACGTGGGCTATTTATGCTCCAAATGGCGAGTTAATGAGTCTACAAGGGAATTATAATAGTCTTTCAACTAATAATATCATTGAGTATAACACAGTGATCAAATTATTGTCTGATGCTATTTCACATGGCATTCACCATTTGATGGTCAGAATTGATTCACAACTCGTAGTACTACATCTGAACAATGTCTATTCAGTATGAAGTCCAACTATGCTACGTATGTTTTTAAGGGTTCGCCTTCTAGAATGACATTTTGATTACATTCAATATCAACATATTCCTAGAAGTCTAAATACATTAACCAATGCATTAGACAATTATGTTTTACACAAGCATTTGCAACACATGTAAATATTTCAATCAAACATCACACATTGACAAGAAAATAAAGAAAATATGAAACATCGATAGATAAACTGTATATAGAGTTTGGTTTAAAAAAAAAAAAAAAAAAAAAAACTGTGTCTGAGACACATATGGCCACACGACCTATAATATCAAAATACATGTAGACAAAATATGGCTCAAAGGCCTCCTAGTCGACTAGTCCAAATGATGATCGCGATAATAGAAAATCACGTGGGAAACTTTGCACATCAGCTGACTGATGCATTTTGTTACTCCAATGGTGTATGACTACAATCACATAGGGATCTCATTGACCCTAGTCTCTGGTACACCATGGGTCAATCCCTCAACATGGTGCTCAAACTCAACAAGAGTCTCAACTATGTTGAGGTCCTGCATCTCCTCCTCTGCCTCTGCAACAACTCCCATTGGTGTAAGTTGTGGCTCTCCCCGTCACTGAAGATACAATAAGGCTATTGGTCGTACTGGTCCAATATCTGTATGTGAAACAAATAGTCAGTCTTTGATACATTAAAAAAAACATTTGTAAAATCCAAAAATAAAAAAACATTCAAAATGACATTAATTTACCTATATGACCCCATTGCTCATCTTTAGGTAAAACAACCTCTGGGTCTCCTTGAAAACTAGCTTCGACATATGGACAATCCTCGATCATGATAAGATGTACTTGCAGCCATCGGAAAAACATAGGGGTAAAACTCGTCGCAGATGCACCCCCCATGACGATACATGAGGTCTACCCATTACCTCATTTGTGGAACCCTGAGACCCGAAAGCTCGAGTGAAATTCATTGAGGACGAAGCAATCGTATCCTCTCTAGAGAAAATGATATCATAATATAGCCATATCGAAAGTTCTTAATCACCCATCCTTTGCTCTGTTGAGTTATTCCTTCAAATTTACCAATACCCCTTCACTCCAGTTGAAAACAGTAGGTTTTATGCATTCCAATGCGTATTGCATTTGGGACTTGGTAGCCAAATGCAAAGCAACACTGTCGACCAACCAAGTAATGGTGAAAAGGATCGTCTTGAGAGGCAGTTGAGTCACATCCTTAATCTTTATCTATCTATCCTTTGTTGCTTGAGAATAGGGTTTACAGTGCACAATTATGTAGTCCTTGATAGTTTCACCACCCCTTCTCATGCCAAATAATGAGATAGGAGCTCCTCTCCAAGAAAACCCTGTCAGAAAATAGATATCTTCCACCTCTATTGTGACAATATGTGCTCTAATCTTAAAGCATTGTCCCTGAATATCCCATGACCTGACCAGGTATTCCAGTAACTCAAGCTAGGTTCTCATGCTTGGAATCAAGAAAAAGTTAAGGAGTCCATAATTCCTTAAGGCTTGTATTGTTGATGGGTCATTGGCAACATCCAAATCTTGGGTTTCATGTTCTCTTTCTCTCCATCTTAAAACCATTTTTGCTTCAATGAATAATTGCAAAATCACAAGAAAAACACTCAGAATCAGGCTTGTGCAAAAATTTAAGAGAAATTTAGCTTAAAAACATTACAATTTTTCTCCAATTGTGCCCATCGCACCTACCTTTCAAGTGACAAAGCGACCCAACGCACTTTGCCTTCTTCGCAGGTGCGCTAGTACGCTCTTCCTAGTGTGGATCAGGCAGACCCAACGCCCCTTTCGATATAGAAAGGGTGCAATAGGCCTAGGGCGAAAATTTAGACACTAGAATGATGAAAATTCTAAAAAAATGCATGAAATGGAAAATGGAAACTGTGAAAAGGGAGAGAAAGGATAGATCTCCTACCTAGAGCTGACAACACTGGAAATGGTCCACCAAATTACTTGCAATCACCTACTGAAGTTTGAGGGTAAAATACACTTAGAGCTCACTCACAATAAGTAAATGAAAATGGAAAAAAATTGTTTTTACTTTTTTCTATTTATGGTTAATTTAATTATTATTTTAATATATTTTTGACCAAATTTTACCATCTAGCATATATTTTTAATCTTTTGGTGATGTTTTGAGCAGGTTCAAGGCTAATTAAAGGACCTGATATAATTTTTAAGTTCAAATACAAGTCATTTTGATGAAAGAGTATACTTTTATGATTTTTTTTTTGGACTTTGTAAACTTACAAAAAAGGAACTCCCTCGAGTCATATTTCAACTCTTTTCAATCTCCCAAAACATGAAAAGATTGTCCATCACTTGTCTTTTCGAACTCGTTAAAGTAAATGAAAAGATGTCTGCCCAATATAAGTTTAACCTTTTTTCCGGACTGGGATAGACTATTTATGAAAAAGGAATACTTTAGTCGAACATGACTAAAAGGTTCTCTTGAGTATCGGTACTCAGACTAAATTTACGAAATGAAACTTTTTGAGTTTTTTTTTTGCTTCTTTTTCAAACTCTCTAAACATGAAAAAGAAGTCGAATTATACCTCCGTTGGACTCATAAATTAATCAAATAACATTCGAGTCGTCGAACATGACAAGACTGAACCACTCCTTCTCAAGGTTCGTTAAATATACTCGGAAGGATTCATCTGAAGGATAAATTTTTAAATCAAGCATATGTTATCCTCCTCAAGCTTGTCAAAAGTAAAGAGGTACTGACCATAAATGGTTGGGGAAATTGGAAAACAAGGTACTTAACCTATCAATGGTTGTGAGTCACTCTTGAACATGACATTCTTTCACTTCATCTCCATGATTTTTGGATTGGTAAATTTGCTTGCCTCTTTGGTTAATCACACCATATCAAAAGCCTCCATAATTGATTTTGAGTCAATGCTACAAACTCCATAAAGTGTCATCGATATGTTCAAGATAAGTCCTTTACTTGACATTTGTTACAATACCTTAAGCCTTACTTCATGTATGTGGTGCCTAAATTAGCGCTACATCAATGTCATTTTGTCTCAAATCTTGATACCCATTTCATGTCATTGATGAGGGATACATCAAGGCCCTCCTACGTCGAGTCACTTCTTATTGACATTAGTTCATTATCTTGGAAGTTGACTTAGAAACTCCTTTCAATACCTTGGAGCTTGCATACCTCAATGGCAAGTTTCCTTGCTCTTGGCTACATGTCCTCATCATTAGCCTTCGATTGGAAGATTTTGTGTGGTGTTCACCTTTAGCTCATTCATCCACACCACATAGATTATATTGTAGTACTTTGAGAGCCATTATCATTATCGATGGTTTCTCTTAGATGGTGTCTACCATGTTTGACTCCATCTCATTTATTCGCATGGTTAGACTCGTGCTATCAAGTGACGAGGTAGAATACCCCAGATCTAGTTCCATCCATCCAAGCTATGATTTCAGGGTTGATACAAGATTACAAAGTATGATGGGCATGAGCATTCATACAATCATCCAAGCATGGGTCCACACTCTATCATTAGTGGGCGAGACTTCTTGATCATTTTACATGTAATATTGGCTTATATGCTGAGCATGGGTATGCCTCCCTGAGCACTAATATCATGATGATAATATGTATTGTAACAAATGATCATCTCGATTGATTTTTTCTTGTTCCAGACTTGTCACAAGGTAAAGCACTTTAGTTCTCAGCCACTACTTCTGACTTTGTACTTTAAAGGGCTATTCGTTATAGGTCATTTTTTCACATCTTCTCAAAAAGCCTGAAAATCAAATCAATCAACATCCTTGAACACTTTTTGATTATCCCTTTGCAAAGCCCTAAGCATCACCTCTCCAAAAAGTCTGAGTTTCTCGGCCAATCAACTAAAAAACAATGTGTTTAGCCCCAATGCACTCTACATGCTTGCCCACTTGAAATGGTTGCAAGTTCCATAACTGAGCACCTGAATTGATCAATGTAGGTTTCTCTACTTTGTAGGTATAATGGTTCTCAAATTTCAAGAAAAGTAAAAAATATTTTGAATCTTCTCCTTCCAGAAGCTTCTAAGGTTGTTTTAACCATTTGCCATGGATATAGATCTCGAATTCCTATTTGATCCTACTCTACTGGTATTATTTCTTATCTGTAGAGCCTACCCTCCCTCCTATGTGAATCTCAAGCATAGATTGGTAAATCCTAAACTACCACTTTCACACTATAAATTCACTGCCTCCCATATAGTTTGGGTTGGTTTTTGAAGATTTGCTAATGCCCTCATGCTGTTGCCTCGAGGTTAAGGAATCATCATCCATTTATGCATTAGGGTTGAGTTTGGAGGTTTGCTTTGTGGCGAGGAAGGATAAGACAATTACGGAGACATCTACAAAGTCAACATCTATAAATGGTTGTAAGTCTCTCCTTTATTTATTAATACAAAAATAACCATGTTAAATTGCTATACTTGTGTCATGTTGATGCTTATGTATTTCAATGTCATTTTGACTCATTGATTAGAGACATTGGTTTATGCTATGTGGATATTGTAGTTCTCTTGCTTGTTTCAGTCATTGTTGCAGGTTCCATTTATAACTCATGGAGCCAGAGTTGGAGCTTACAAGTAAAGAGAAAAGGAGGACTTACTATAAGTTCCAAGTAAGTCTCTTTTTCGTATTCTAATCTCTCTAAGGAAAACTTAGATATTTTGCCCTTTGTTGTTCTCAATTAAACCACTAGATTTAGGGAGTTCATTTTTGTCTGCAAAAGTGAATTTTCCACATAACAAACAACATTAATACATGGACCATAAATTTTACCATCACTATTTTCTCACAGATCTTCACCCATAATCCTAAAAGTCTGATCATTGCCTTGATCTTTCACTAGACCTATATACCTACCATCTAGCACAAAACCGTCTAGAGATTTAACTAGACCTACATACCTACCATCTAGCACAAAACTGCCTTGAGCCTACTTCATGATGTCAAGATGGGCCTCGCTTGGTCTGCTTAATGCTTATCTTGGGTTTTATTTTGCCATTTTTAATTCTCATAGTGTGAATCCTTGTATAACTCATTATACAATGTTTGATGACATTAACATTTCGCCTTTGTATTCTTTGAAATTTTAATGGATTTCCCTCATAAAATGTATTTCTCTAATATGTCTCTTCCTGCTCCAAATAAATCGCATGTCCACACACAATCTTTACCAATCTAATCTTTACTTATGCTCATTTTAAAGTCTTTAGGGGTATCCTTGAATTTTTTTTGGTCCCGTTGAATCTTCTTTATCTTTAAAAGTCTCCCCACAAGACCCTTTACAGATTTTGAAAGCACCCTCTCATTGAGAGGTCCTTTTGAACTCATACAATGTTCCTAAGTGTTAGGTCTTTAAGTGGTTCCAACTTAAAAAGCGCACAATAATAAAAACAACATTTTCAATCATGTGAAATAGAACTACTTAACAAAAATTTCATTAACATTATAAGTGACAAGCTATTATAATACTTATTCAAACCTATAATATATCTCTTAACCTTCAAATTCATGTTCCACTAAATTAACCTAAATCTTCAAAACAACAATAAGTAATAACTTAGAAAATATGCTATCTAAAAACACATACATTACTTAAATTATATACTAGATCACAAATATTCCAATTATTGTACATTTTCAATCCGTTTCGAGTGAAAATGTTTTCTTAATCCTATAATATTTTTGTATAGGACTATACTTCTATGTGATCGATGGCAACTTTGTACTTATAAGTTTTAGGTTATTTTAGGTTACTTGAAGACGATTTCAATGGGCAAACTTTTGAAAAAATGAATGCATAATAGCAAAACAATGGGCCACAAAAAAGTGGATTTATTTATATTCAATTTTATTCATACATTTTTTATAATATAGAATATGTTTTAGAAGTAGTTTTTAAGTGCGATTTTTTGGAGTTTTTGACAAATATTTGGTCGGAATCCAACAAAAAAAATTATTATAGCCAAATATCGATTTGTATCGTTTAAAATGGGTTTTTGACAATATATATGGCTTCAACACCCTAAAAAACCCTTGGGGCACTTCGATTGTGAAAAGTTCATGATTTCAATGAATCCCTGCTGGATTCTAGATAAACTAGATAGAATAAACTAAAAATAGATTCTAGATTAAATAGATTGGAAAATAATTTAGAAAACTTTGCAAAAGTTCGTATTTAAATACTACTCGTATGCTTTATATCAACATATTTAATAAAATTAAAATGATTTCTTTTTAAATTTAGTTACAATTATTCAAAATATTAATCTAAAACAAAAAATATTTGCACTCAATTAAAAGAGAAGAATTTGACCATTATTAATCATAAACATGTTTGTTAATATGACTAGCTTAGATCCATTTTAATTGTGGATCTACCAAGAGAGGTCAAAACTCTTGAGATGCCGAGAGAGATGGAATCTCTTGAGAGGGAAACCTCTTGTAGAGTGAAAAGAGATTTGATCCCTCTGGAGGCTCAACATATAGATGAATTTAGGCTGGTTTAATTGTTAATTATAAATATAATTATTAATTTTATTTTCATTTTTTAAAATTTTATCAATTGACCAAGTCAAATTGATTTATTGTTATTATTATTATTATTTTAACAAAGTCAAAATGTTTATAGGACATTACAAAATCTCTACATACTCATTGGAGAGCGTAGCTTTTTATTATTTTTAATTGATAAACCATGGTAACGGTCCATGGTATTGTAACAGAGCCTATTACATGTTAATAATATCCATGGTAAAATGGGGTAAATATCCATGGTTAAGAATTTTGTTTTATTGTAAGTATTAAGTTTTAATTTAGAAAATGTTATTAAATAAAATTAAAATAAAATACTTTGATTTTGAAATGAATTATGGTTTTTAGGCATGTGGTATGATAAGCCATGATAGTGGCCCATGGTATTGTAACAAAGCCTATTTACAAGTTAATAATATCCATGCCAGAATGGGGGAGAATATTCATGATTAAGAATCTTGGTATATTGTAAGTATTAAATTTTTATGTGCTTATTAATTAAATTTAAATATGATTACAAAATCATTAATTTAATTTGCACGGTAAAATGGATCTTAATTTATAACTATTATTTATATGTTATATATTTTAATGTGATGTATAAAGCCTTGGACAACCTCATTGTGCCTATCTTTAAAAGTGGGGATAAAAACATTCCCTCTAACTATCGGACCATTATGATTAGCCACATCTTAGCCAAACTTTATGGGCTCATTCTGGAAAAAAAGATTATCGTATGGCTTGAAAACTAGGGCTAAAGGGTAAGTTGGTTTTACAAGACACCACTCAACAATTGTCCATCTTGTCAAGGAATGCGCAATAATAAGTCCGATCTATTCTGTTGTTTTGTTTACTTTAGGAAAGCTTTCGACACGGTGCCTCGAGATAAGCTATGGCAAAGACTCGAAGAGATAATGGTCCCTCTTGAGTTGAGGGTGGTTGTGATTCGTCTTTATGAGAATGTTGTTGCCAAGCTTAAGACCATTGAAGGATGGTCTAAAGAAATTAAATGCAATATCGACGTTAAGCAAGGGTGTCCCTTATCCCCTACACTTTTTGGCATTTACATTGATAAGCTTGAAGCCTGCCTAGAAGCTACAGGATGCGCTGACACCAAGCTCACTGGTATGGTCATTACTCTTCTCCTTTATGCTGACGACATTGTTCTTTTGGCCAAAAGCCATGAGGATCTCGACAAACAACTTAATATCCTCCATGATTATTGCTCTAAGATGGGTATGATTGTTAATACTGACAAGACTAAAGTCATAATATTTAAGTCCAAAAAAATTAACCATGATAATTTCACCTATGATAAGAATTGTTTGGAGAAAGTTGCTTCACACAAATACTTAGTTATTTACATTAATCATCAGCGCAATTAGAACTATAGCATTGAGAAAATAATCATTGATGACTGGAAAACTTATTATGAGTTTGAAAACAACTGTAAGACAATTGATCTTTGGGTTTGGAGTAAAAAAAGTTCCTCTTCAAGACTCTTATCATCCTCGTGATTTTATACGGACGTGAAGTTTGGTGTTGCAGTATATCTAGAGAATCGCGGAGGAAGATCGAGATGATCCAAAAGAAATTTATAACATACAACTTCAAGATTAAAGGCAAATACTCCATATCTTATCCTCTTGACCAAAGCTAGCCTTTTCCCCATTGAAAGCATAACTATGTTTCAATATGTGATGCATAAAAGAAGCTTTCTAACATGGAAACCAAGAGGTTCCCCAAAATTGCTTCTATTTCTAGCCAAAACCCCCACCTCGAGCTCAAACGGGGTTGGCACAAGGATGCCAGGCACGACTAAACTATTGGGGGTAAAGGAGGAGATAATCTCGGAGAATAAAGTTAATATTAAAAATATAATCACTTCCAAATTTAAGGACAAATTGTGGGATGATAACAAACTTGGAAAAGGAGGCTAAGGTACTATGAGAAGATGATCAACCCCACTCTCGCTAACCAGATTTACCTCTTTGCCTTGACTAGTGCTAAGAAGAAAATGAACATTGTGAAGATAAGAACTAACTCACACGAGCTTGGAAGTAAAACTGGGCGCTGGTCTATCCCCAAAACATCATGGGAAGAAAGAATCTGTCAGTTGTGTGACACTAAGAGAATTGAAGATGAAAAACACTTTCTCTTGGATTGTCCAACCCTCACTCGCATTCGTTCCCATTTCCAAAACATCTGTTAGACTTCCAACCTTCTTGACTTGTCAAGTCAGGATAACTATAATGATCTTGTAATGCTCCTCTCCCTTCTCTTTGATTATAGAAATACTATTTTAAAAAGTCCCAACTAATTTCTTTTCTTAAGGTTCGATAGACATTATCAGTCTCAGTGGACATTAATCATCATCATCATCATGATTTTCTTTTATATATATATGTTTTTTGTAATTTTATTAATAAAAACAAAATTACCATATAAAAAAAATTAATTTAAAAATTGTTTATATCTAACATCCAACTCCTACACATCTCCCTTATATTGTGTTGCAAAAGGCCTATCAGCATAACAATTAATTGTTCAAAAGCTTTATTTAAATATAATTTACTTTATTATATATTTGTTTATTTGTTAGGTATTATGAGTCTTGAGATGACTATAGCGCTTATGGTTTGAGTAGCCGCGACCGAGGGGCATCTAAGCCGTCAAAATCACTGCCGCACCTCACCTGTGTCACACCAGCTCTTAACATAATTAAATTTTTGCCCACAAAGTTTCAAATTGGTAACCTTTTCACCACAAAATGTCTTAATAAAACACCCTCTCACCATCTATTCTACCCCTCTTAACAATCTACCTTATTATATTTAACCATTCTTAATTTTTTTTTTTTTAATATAAAGCTCAAATTTTCATATTATATTGTAACATTTTTTATAATAATCTATATACATTTTAATAAGATAAAATGATACATTTTTCTTATTTACATTTAAAAATAAATATTAAATATTTATCTTTATAGTTAATAATATTTATTGTTTTAATGTTTACTTGGAATAGCTCAATTGGTAATGACTGTGAAATAAAATTTGTCTAATCAATTTTCAGAAAAATACAACACTTGCAAAAACAAAAAAATACAAGACTAGCAAAAACAATTTAGGACATATGTGTTTTTTTTTTAACTCATAAACAATTTAGGGTTTATATGTTTTTTTTTTAAAATTATGGGCCAATGTGGCAGTAAATATTCGAAAGTCGGGCAAAATTTGGTGGCAAAGTTGAAAAATCGGCGGGAATTTTAAATGGGCAAATTTTCTAGAGGGAACCCAATTTCTCCATTTTCTAATTTACAGCTCCCGCAGACTTTCATATGGTTAAACTTCACTTTTGTTTTTGACTCACCAGCGCGAACAGACTGAACAGCCATTTTACCTAACCAAGGAGATCTATTCACGGGAGGGGCCGAGGCCGCAGGCAGTGTCGTGAAATTTGAGCTCTCTGGGTGTTTCATCGCTCAATTTGGTCGTTGATGAGAGTTTCTGGTACTTTGCCGATTCTGCGGATGTGCATTTTTGCAGGGATTGGAAGGTTAAATGTTCATATTCAAGAAAGATAAGTTCTGCAACTCCTGATTTTGTCTATGTAATCCCAGGCACTCTGTTGATTGCGCTCATAACCGTTTTGAAAGGATTCACCCTTGAGTAGCAATAAATTACGAATATCAGGTATACAAACCCTGCTCAGTATTAACTTATTGTGTCTTTTATTGAGGCTTGCTCGGTCGCGCTCGCTTTTCTGTAATTCGAATTGGTATCCAGGCCTTTGCACGATGACTGAAGTGGCTCCTATGTCCGGCATCGTAGAGGGGGGAAAGGTGGAAAATGATGAGAATGCTGCACCCTTCTCTACTGCGAGCACCGAAGAAAAGTCTTTTAAACTAGAGGCTCCTGGAAATAAGACACAGCTTTGTAATCCTTCGTCTCGGTCTCGTGGTCGACCTCCAAAAAACAGTGTAAATTCCTCTACCAACAGTAGGGGCAACAGAAGAGATTCTCTGCCTCTAACGTCTTCCCGTCCTCGCGGCCGGCCACCGAAAAATGTTGTAACTTTGTTGCCGAGTTCCGATGACATGAAGCCCGATATCTCGCCTTTAAATTCATCTCGTTCTTCTGGTCTAGAAGCAGAAACTACTACAATGCCGCTGCCAAAGTCTAAGAACATGAAACTGGATTTGTTGCCTCTGAAATCTTGTGCCGTTAAATCAGATGTAAATCTCTGTACTGGAGCCACAGAATTTCAGAAATCGTGGAATTTAAATAAGCCTAAAGCATCTGAAGAGCAAAACGTTTTATGCACCGATGACATTGTTATGACCCCTATAAACCCCAACAGTCCTGTAAAGGCATCTGGTACCAGCGACAGTAGAAAAAGGGTTTCATCCACGTCATGTACACCTTCAACAAAAAAAGGATCGAAGAGAAAGCGTTCTTTATTTGTGGAAACCTTAGATTCAGAGTCTAAAGCAGCTCGTGTTCGCCAATTTGAGCAGGAAATTTCTTCACTGTTCCAGTATTTCAATGAAGGATTTGAAAATAATAGCTCTGAATGCTCTGATGAAGTTGTGGATATGGGGAGCAACGCTACCAATGTGATTGTTGCACGATATATGGAAGAAAGTAGGCTTCCATACTCAAAACTAGTTCAGCAGATTTATGAGAAGTTGAAGAAGAAGATAGATCAAAGTGGAGGAGCAGAGATCAGCCTGACAGCTGTAAGAAGTTCAGTGCTTCTTATTGGACAACGTCCTTTCTATGGCATTCCAAATGCAGATGTTGATGTTCTTGAGGATGAATCTGAAACCTGTCTTTGGTGCTGGGAGGTAGAACACAAGTTATAGTTATCTCGTTTTTCATTTGTTTTTAAATTTAATAAACAAGTCAAGGTTCAGTTTATTGATATGCTTTTACATGGTAATGCATCACGCCAATGTAAAATTTTGCACTGTTGAACTGAATTCAGCTGCTTGGCTGTTGTCAGATCCATTTTATTTTTTTTGCAAATCATTTTTTCACTAATGAAAGCCTAATTAAATATGTTTGGTTTTTCCCGTGATAGGTTAAGGACACAAAGCTCTTGCCCAAGTCACAGCGTGATCTTGTCAGTATTAGCCGCCGATGTCGAAAAAAGATTCATGAACGCATCACTGCTCTTTCAGGTTGAGAATGATTCCTCTTAGTATTGTTCGTTATTTTGTTTCTCGTACTTCTACTTGTCCAGATTCTTGCTTTTATTTTTCCTTTTCAAGAGATGCCTTTCACACTCCTGCATTCCCATTACTGCTGGTTGTACTTATTTTTCTTTCTTTATTTTTATTTTTATTTTTATAATTAAATTAAGCATTTCACCCTCCAACCTATAGGAGAGGATGGCCTTTTTAGGGCTCAAGGCCTTTTAACAAAGCTTGAAGTCATTACATCAAGGCCTTTTAACAAAGCTTGAAGTCATTACAACAATATATTTGATATGAGCTCAACATGTCACTTATGAGAATTGAACATCTCAAGAGATTGTGCTCTCTATAAACATGAATAAAAAATATATCATAAAATAAATTTATGATCTCCTTAAGCTTATTTGCTTTAGCCTCAAGTCACAAGCTTAGTCCATATGAGGAACCAGAATTGAGTCCTTGATGACTCTGTATATTCTCTCCATTTGCAGTTTTTAGTAAAGAAAATAAAGCATCGAATTCACTCATATTATTAGATCCTAGCTCAATATTTGCTTTACCATGAATATTATGATTGTCAGAGAAAAATATTGCAAATTTGACTCCATAGTGATGGTCCCTCTCTTGGCTGTCTCTATTAAAGAAACCCCAAGGATGAGAATAACTGATGACTAGACGTACAAAATTGTGTCTAGCTGAATGTGAAGCATTGCCCTTTTGAGGATTGATGCATAATAATGAATGTAAGGCCCCCATATAAGGAGTTGTTTGCTTGTACTCGAATACACTTCTTTTGCATGCCACCACCCAAATCCCCCAAGCCACCACCAAATGAACGACTTGAAACTTTTTCATTGTTAGTTGCTCCATTAAATATTTGTAGCATGCTTCTATTGTTGATTGTTCCAACACAAATGTAGAGTTGATCTAGGCATCCACTTAATGCTAGACTTTTCTTGTGAAGGGATGATTTGCAAATGAATGTGTAGGGTCTTCATTTACTTCACGACACAATATATAGATCCTTAGACCTTTGCAAACTCCTACGAATCATCTTGGTCCAAGTTAGTACCTGATTTTGTAGTATCAACTAAAATAGGAGAGAGCATTTGAAGGGTGCTTTATGTAATATCCCTCCCCTTAATAATAAATAATAAATAATAAAAATAATAAATAATAAAAATAATACAAAAATAATAATTAACAATAAAAATAATGAATAATAATAAATAAATCACTTAATAATAAATAATAAAAATAATAAATCATAAATGTTAAATAATAAATAATATATATTATATAAAAAGAAATAAATAGTAATAACCATATTAAAGCTCTAAATAAGAATAAATAAAAATAAAACAAGAAAATTATCAAAAAGAAGGAAATAAAACAAGAAAACTAAAAATCAAAAGAAAAGTAAAGAAATAAAACAAGAAAAAAAAAGTTGCATGCAGACACATGGAGTGTGTGCATGTGGTTCCCCTTCCAATGTTTTGTTCTATTTAATAGATGGTGAGGAAGATGAGAGGCATTCCAGCATTCCATCTTTCCGAGATTCTGTCTTTCATTCTCTTGGGAGAATGGTATACTAAGACCTAGGAGTCACTGGCAGTAGAACGTTGATTGAGGGCTCGGGGGTGGCCAGTTGTAGCAAGACGTTGCACAATTGAGCCTACGGTTGGGTGGAGAGTCGTCCCCAAAACCTTGTTGCAGATAGCAGACTTCAACCGAAATCACAGGTAAGTATTCTAACCATAGTTTTGAACTTGAAGTTAATCAGTTGAATTGCATGTTGAATATCAATTACTTGATTAATTACATGTTACTTCCGCTGTTACACTTTAGACCTCCATAACTCTTCAAACCACCAATTTATCTTGACTTGCTCATTTGCTTTCAAGGATTGATAACCTAGTTTTGCAATATAACTTCCCACTAAGGGATTGAAGACCTAAATTGGTTCATTGTCACCTACATTGATCTCGATATGTGCATTGTTTAATTGATAATATTACTTTCACCAATGTTCATGCCATATCACATCAAGCTGCAAATCCTTTGTAGTAGCTTAGCCTTATTGCCAAATTGTAGTGGAGAATGTTGAAAATTGTAACTAGATTCAGTCTTCATAATTATCATTGTACTTGTATCAATATGTATTTCATGTAAAAAGCAAAAAGAAGAAAAATAAATTATTGTTATTATTTTTATAGTAAAAGCATGTTCTTCATGCTTCTAGGGTTTATTGAGTCAAAATAATTTTTTTTCAAGAGTCAAAGTCGCATTTAGACTATTTGTAAGAAAAAGATTTTATTTTGACTCAAAAGTGTCATTTTCTCACCCACAAGAACAAGTCGGACTTGCCTCAACAAGTTGGCCCTAGAAGGGATCAATTTGACCTCATGGATGTATAAATACAATGCAATTCGACCTCATTTGATCAACAATTCATCTCATCACTTTTTGTGCCAAGTAAGGAAGAAAAACCAACGAAAAAGCAAGGAAGGAAGAGCAAAGGTTGAAGGATAGAGAGTGAAGATCAAAGAAATAGAGAATTGAGTTTTTTTGCCCTAATTTTTGTTGAAAAATGTGTAACTAGGTTCGGTCTTCATAAATATGAAATGTACTTTTGATTCTTGTTTAGTGTAAAATGAAAGAAAAATTATTATTATTATTTTTGTAGCATGGGTTTCATGCTCAAGGTCTTTTATTTTAGAGGTCAAGCACCCATTGAGTGTTTTTAGGGGTTTTCCTAGGGTCAAGAAGTAAAAAAAGTCATTCTCGTATGAGGAAGACCCCATTGGACACATTATAACTTGTAAAAAGAATTATTTTTGTATTTTAAAGTGTCAAGACAACTTCTAAGACCAAGTTGGCTTGGCAACTAAGAGGTTGGTCTAAACTAGGGCATTTTGTCCACCTTGGAAGCCTATATATAAGAGGGAACTCGACCTCCTTGGGACATCATTCATCCTCTCATCATTCAAGTGAAGGAGAAGAAGAAGGCTAGTGAAGAAGGAAGAAGGATGAAAGAAAAGTGTTTGGGTTATTTCTCTCTCTCTTTTCACACGTGCGAAGGAAAGGAGGCTAGGGTTTTGCTGCTACAAGCTTGAACTTGGAGAAATTGTAGAAAGAAGGTCAAAGGAAGGTCCATTAGGTCATCCCTATGCCCTAGAAGGAAGAGAAACTCAAACGAAGGTCAAGGGAAGCCTTGGAAGACCTAAATTCACTCACATGTGTGGAGGCAATAATTGTTGCAGGGGCCAAAAATTTTAGACTTGCAGTAGAGGTTGAAATTCTGAGCTGGGGGTCGAAGTTGTGCTATTGGAAGAGATTTGACTGGGTTTGACTTGGACAAGGGAAGCACATCATCAAGAAGGTCGGACTTGGTCTTGGAAGGGTATTGGTCTTGGTCTAGAAGTCTTGGAATTTGTCAATTGAAAAATCTATAAGAAGAGAAGAGATTTGTGGGTTTTCTCAAGTGGAGATGTTTTGTCCTTGGTTTGCATCCTATATCTTGTGTTCCTGTGTATTGATGATCTTCTTGTTCTGGTAGCTGTTTGATGATAAGAATAACATAATAATAAGAGAAGAATCTAACAAGTGAGAAAAAGTAAAAAGGCATCACAAGCAATTATCAAGTTTAAGAGAAATCATACTAACTATAGCCCTCTAGATTTCTCAACATGGTATTAGAGCTAAGGTTGGCTAAGGGCATGATGAAGATCAATACATCCTTGAAGAAGTCTTTGAAGAAGTGTTCTATGGTAGCAAGTCATCTCAAGAAAGGTATCAAGGCATTATGGAATCTCCTATTATCCATCAAGAATAGAATGACCAAGACTTCTATAAAGGACGAAGGATTATTCTCAACACTTACTAGCACATTTGAAGATGAGAATATTTGGGTCATCAATAGTGGAGCATCAAGACATATGACAGGTGAGCACAAACAACTAAAGACCTTATCAAGAGGAAAATCCTCCTACTCTGTTGAACTTGGTGACAAGAAGAGCTATCTTGTAAGAGGAATTGGATCAACCTCGCTAGAGCTAGAGAATGGAGGAAATATTCATCTCAACAACATCCTATTTGTTCCAGGTTTGCAAAAGAATCTACTTTCTATTTCATGTCTAGAAGATAAAGGAGATAGAGTTGCTTTTATAGATGGAAAGGTTGTAGTATGGGATAAAAACTCTAGCATCGAAAATGCAAAGATGATTGGGATTCGTGAAGGAAGACTCTACATATTGTTGCCTCCTCTCTCTCAATCTTTTGTTTACATTGAAGTAAGTCCATGTGAACTTTAGCATAGAAGGTTTGGTCACCTTCACTACAAAATCTTACCAACGCTAAATTCAATGGTGAATGGCATCCTTGAACTCAAGGAGGATCATGAATGAGTATGCAAGGGATGTGCTTTAGGTAAAAATGTCAAGAGACCATTTGGAAGCAGTGCTTCAAGGTCAAAAGAAATTATGGATCTCATTCATTTTGATTTTGTGGTCCTATGTCTATGCTAAATTTGGAAACTAAGGCCCAATTCTACTTTGGAAAGCTCCTTTGAAGAAGATAAATGTGGCATTGAATTCCTCTTTTTGAGAGGACCAAAATCGACCTAAAGATCTCTAAATTTGGGTAAGGAAAATATATTTTTGAATATAAGCCCTCACATGTGTAATTTATCAAGGTTGACTTGGGATAAATTATCAAGTTGAAACCATCTCCATCTTATATAAATAGGGGTGCTCTCCCACCTCATTAGACACATTTGAAGTGCATCCACACATGGATTAGCTTTGCGTTTTTGGTGCGATTATGAGGCACCAAGATAGAAAGCCAAGAGCACAAGCTGGGAGATGAATATCTCTGTTGAAGGGTGTGGATTCCTTGCAAAACTAGCTGCAAATTCCTGAGGTCCTAAGCTGAAGGCCTAAAGGACGAGTTTTGGACAAATTTCCTTGCAGACTTAGGCTGCAACTCAGAGGAGAGGTAAGAAGGATTTTTGTGCATATATTTAAGGGTTATGTTGTCTTTGTTCAAGCTGTAGGTAAGGTCACCTACAACAAGTTGGCAAGCCTATTTTGTGGGCTTAGTGGGCTAGGAAAGCTCCTCTGCCATAGTCGCAACTTTTCCTAGTGCAATGCATAAGATCAAAGGTGTTTCTACCATGTGATGTTGTTGGAGTACTATAGGGTATGTTGAGGAGGTTTGGGTTTCAAACCTACAACTGTCACATCATCACAGGCTTGATTGCCCAATATAGAATTGTCTTGGGTTCATTACAATCAATAAAGAAGGTTGCACAAATTGGACTACGTCTGAGCATGAAAGGAATATTTGTTGGCTACAATAATACTTAAAAGGCATATAGGATCTACATAAAGGAAGGACACTGAATAGAAATAAGCCGAGATGTAATCTTTGATGAAAGTATTGCATTCAAGAAATCAAAGGACCTTTCAATGGAAGAACTTCCAATATTTGAGAAAGAATGTGCAAGGGAGAAAGAAAACTCAAATCATGAAGATGAAGGTCCCAATGAACTTATGCAACTTGTGATCATCCCTAAAAGCAAAAAAGGACCTAATTGGTTGAAGTCTACTCTTCTAGATGCAGAAGGACGTGGAGCAACCAAAGGCACATTAAAGGAAAGTAACAAGCCCAAAAGATATTCAAGATATGTAGCCTATATGACAGAGTTAATAGAAGCAGAACCATCCACCTTTGAAGAGGTTGTCAAACATCAAGAATGGAAAGATGCCATGAATGAAGAGTATCAATCTATAATGAAAAATGGAGTTTGGGAGATCGTATTTAGGCTTAAAGACAAATCTGTGGTAACTTTCAAGTGGCTCTACAAATTTAAACATGAAGCAGATGGAAGTATTGATAAATATAAGGCAAGATTTGTGGCTAGGAGCTTCTCTCAACAAGAAGGCATCGATTATGAAGAGCCATTTGCACCTACAACAAGGTACACAACTATACGTTCGTTGGTCTCTTTGGCAACATCGATGGGATGGAACATCCATCAAATGGATGTCAAGACAACATTCTTGAATGGAACTATTGATGAAGAAGTCTACATAAAGCAACCCTTGGGATTCGAAGTAAAAGATCGAGAGATTTATGTTTGTAGGTTGAAGAAGGCATTGTATGGCCTCAAGCAAGCACCAAGGGCATGGCATGCAAGGATGGATGCATACCTACAAAGATTAGGCTTCTTGAAGAATTTTGTTGATTTGAATCTTTATATCAAGATTGTGAAGGACGAGCCTGTAATCATTCTTCTATATGTGGATGATCTTCTCATGACATGTGTGGAAGGTTGTACTCAAGAGTGCAAGAAGCAACTAGTAGCAGAATTCGACATGAGGGATCTAGGGTTGATGCACTATTATTTGGGGCTTAAATTTTGGCAAGGACTTGATGAGATTTATTTAGGTAAATGAAAGTATGTGATCGAAATCTTGAAGAGGTTTGACATGATGGATTGCAAACCTATGACAACCCCTATGTTCACTAACTTGAAAAGGATAAGAAGTTCCATATCAATCTCGGTGGATCTGTCAGGGTATAGACAATTGATTGGCTCGCCGAAATACATGACCAAACATTTGTTTTGCAGTGAATATTCTCAGTCAGTTCCAGGTAGAGCCCAAGCATGATAATTGGATAGCAACCAAGCATATACTGAGGTATCTGTAAGGAACAATCCAATATTGCTTGAAGTATGATAAGAGGAATGATGTCTAATTGATTGGATATATAGATTTTGACTGGGGAGGCAGTGAGATGGATGGGAGAAGCATTATAAGAGGATGTTTTAGTTTGGGATCCTCCATGATATCTTGGATGAGTAGAAAGTAAGAATTAGTTGCTTTGAGTAGTGATGAGGTTGAATACATTGCAGCCTGTGAAGTGAGTAGAGAAGTTGTTTAGTTGAGGAAGTTGTTATCTGACTTGTTTGAAGGATCGATGGACCCTATGGTGATACATTGTGACAACACCAGTTGTATAAGGTTGTTTGAAGATCTAATGTTTCATGGAAAGACAAAGCACATAAATACAAGTATCACTACATTCAAAAGCTAGTGTAAGATGGAGTGTTGCATCTACAATAAATCTCCATTGATGAACAAGTAGTTGACATCTTGACAAAATTTCTTTCTAATAAGAAGCTTGTGTATTTGAGAGACAAGCCTGTATTGGTTGATATATCATCCCTAGTTGAGAGAGAGAGGTAGGCACATCATTCTTGTCTTCACTTTGTGAAGAAAGAATGGAGGATTGGGTAAGCATTTGGCATCTAAGGTGAGAGTAATTGTAGAGGAAATTCCTTGAGGATGTGGTATTCCAAGATAGGAATTGTCTTGGAAGGACATACACTGTGAACAATCGGGCGGGGTATGTGCCTCGAGAGACAATAATGATGGTGTCTATTAGTCATTGGTCTCGCCAACATTTTGCTCTGATCTTATGGAGAGATAAAGCTATTAGTCAAGGCCATGCTATGTGACAATGTTGATTGATTTGATGCAAAGAGATGGCTTACCAATTTGTCTCTTCTTATGAGATCTCTTTAGTTTGAGAATATCCATGTACAATTTATGAATACCTCCCTAGTTAAGAGGGAGTGTTGAAAAATGTGTAACTAGGTTTGCTCTTCACAAATATGAAATGTACTTTTGATTCTTGTATATTGTAAAATGAAAGAAAAATTATTATTATTATTTTTGAAATTTGTAGCATGGGTTTCATGCTTGTGGAAGAAAGTCAACCTCCTCCCTCTTAGCCTAAAGGCAAGGGAGAGGTTATTGGTACTAGTCCAACCTGTTAATTTTAGGTATGTTCTATGCTTAGAGCAATTTAGTTCAATTTTCATAGTTAGCTCAATATCTTTTCTAGATTAGCAATCACATCAACATTAAAGTAAACTGCAGATAGAACATAAACATAAATCGTCGGAGACAAGCCAAGACAAGAGGACACAAGATGTGGCGCTAGCCAGGGACAAATTCCAATGTGGGGAAACCCTTGATCAATTCTTCTTATATGTTCTTCAATAGTTCAACAGAGAGAGAGAGAGATAGTACGTTTGCAACAGAAGTCAACACTTTGACTTATCTAGATAAGAGCATAGATCATCTCTAAGAAGATGATACATGAGATCAGTTGAAGACATGTTGCTTCAATTGATTCTCCAAGGTGACTCCTTCACCTATCGTTGTGTTGCATTTCGTCATCATGCTGCACCTCACCGCGCTGCACCATGCTGCACCCATCATCACTATGCTGCATCTCATCATGCTTCATTAATCATGACTGTACCCATCACTGTACTGCATTATGTGCCATTGCTGCACCATGTTGCCATATTGACCTATGTGCTGGCTGCATCTTGCTTGCTTGTTGTCCCTAGCATGCTTGTTGTCCTTTGCATGCTTGCTGTTGCATGCTAGCTGTCCCTTGCATGCTAGCTGTAACATTGCATGCTTGGTGTATTTGTTGCTAAGTACCATACAACTGTCCCAATGTTGGTTAGTTGTCCCTTGCATGCTGCTCTCTTTCGAAGACAAATGCTCTGGCTGTTTCGGCAATTTCCGCTGTTCTTGGTAGTTTCGACAATTCTGACAATTTTGCTATTCCTAGCAGTTCTAGCTTTTCCCGACAGTTTCGGCTTTTCCTGACAGTTTCGGCTTCTGCGCTCTGTGTCAGCTTTCCCGGCAGTTCCGGCTGTTCTCGACAGTTCTGGCTATTCCTGACAGTTTCGACAATTCCGGTTGTTCCCAACAATTCCAACAATTCCGACTATTCCAGGTAGTTTCGACAGTTCTGGCTTTTCCTGACAGTTTCGACAATTTTCGACAGTTCCGACAGTTCTAGCAATTTCGGCTATTCCAGGCAGTTTCGCCAATTTCGGCTATTCTTGGCAGTTTCGGCAATTCTGGCTATTCCGGTAGTTCCGACAGTTCCAACAGTTTTGGCAGTTCCGGCAATTCCGGCTATTCTCGGTAGTTTCGGCTTTTGCCCTCTGGATTAGAGCAGCGTTATCCCTTAGGATCTCTCCTCCTACTAAAACCCAAAGACAAGTTGAGAGGAAGAGATCCAAAGTGTGTTGAAGTGACTTGAAGGCCACTTCTATTTGTACTAAAACATTGAGCACAAGTGGGGTTATTTGGTTGCTGGCCGACTTTGACGAATAAATAAATTCATATCTCCATGAATACTTATCGGAATCAGATGATCTTTAGATCAATCCTACACCTCTCGATGAGAGGGATCCAAGAAAAATATCAGCTTCCATTAATAAGATGACCCACATGGAATTTGGCCCTAGTTGCCAATTTTAACACAACCCTTAGTATAGACTCACGTAAGGGTGCAACAAAGTTGCTCTATCCTAGAGGGTCAACATGTCAACTTACAAAACTTGAACTTGGGTGCGGAGGATAACAATTATTCTGCCCAACCACCTAGGTTAAACTCAATTGACTAACATTTTTGGGCATTGGGTATTAGCCAGGGATGAAAGTCAGTCTCCCTCTCAGCGCGAAGGCAAGAGAGAGATTGCTGGTACTAGGCCAGCCCTCAGTTTAGACTCACTTAAGAGTGCATTAAGTTACTCTATTTCAGAGTGTAAATATGTCAATGCACTAGACTTGAAGATGGGTGGGGAGGAAGATCAATTACTCTGCCCAACTAAACTCAATTGACTATATATATATATATATATATATGTGGGTTTGACTCACAAGGGATTTGAATTTTGAATTTCATGGTTTACAGAATACTTCATAACACAGTGATTGCTGTTCCCCTGTCTCCAAAACCAGTGTAATACAGTAAGTACATGAAACCACCTTATGAAAACAATCCATCCACAAGCACCTGAGTTGGTTGTATGCAAATGCCTTCCAATAATACTCTGCTAAGTGCCATTCAACAGTAATTGACATGTTATATTTTCATAATGGTCTGTTAAATCAGTGTTTTTCCACCTCCGTGGAGTTTGTGATCATTGATTGACATCAACCATGGATTGCAAAATGCTTACTCTTTTACCATTGGCACTTAGAGCATTGTTTTCAGTCTTTGCTTTTTGTTGCTTAGAGCCAACTTGGCTCACAGCTTTATCAGTAACCTATTTACTGCTATTACCATGCTATGTTGATCTTAAATCATTTTTACAAATTATTTCTTGGGCACTATCAGTTGATTTTTTTGAAGATGAATTTCCGCACACATGAGCTATTCTGTTGCTCAAATATAGATTTTCCAATGTCTTCAATGTTGGCCTTAGAAGTGAAGGGAAACTATTATCTATTAGTGCCATGATAAAGTCTTGAATTGCAATCTTTCTTAGGAGCTACTGCAGGAATATTTGAATGAGGCATTGATGCCACAATAGCATTAGACCTAATTGATAGAAGACCAATATGCCCTCTAGCGTTACTCAAAGACAAGGAAATCTTAGAATTATCATGAAAACCATTGTTATTATTATTGCCACCATGATTACCTGCCAAGTTCTTTTTCACAGAACTGAACTTGCATTTTTGAGAGCACATAGGCATCCCTGCATCATTGAACCCAACCCACTGTTGCTATCAATACAGCATTGTTTGTTTCTTCCATGTTGGGGCATATCCTTGGGTCTCAACATAAACACTATAGTGGTGCCATTAATGCTGTAACACTTTATCCCAGATGTGCCAAAAACCTTTTGTATATCACAAATTCCTGTTGCATCATAATGAGAGGCATTCCTAATCTGTAAAGTTTGATGGCCTGAAGCCAATCCAGCTGAACTTAGCAACCCTTCATTGCAGTCAGGATAGAATGGATTCCTGTCACGGTTTGCAGACTTGTCAAACATATAACTGAAATGATTACATAACAAAAGGTTTTAGATTATTATTATTATTATTTGGTTTGCAAACTGCATCCTTGTATCTGCAACTCCTCTTCATGTTTCACACTGAATCTCATCATCCTTAAACACAAAAAACAGAAAACACAATCATTTGCCTGGAAGACTAAATAGTCATTTCTTATCTTTCTGTTTAAGAAAGCCTCCAAACCATAAATTTGAGACTACAATAACAGTTATGAGGTTGTGTTCTTCAGATGATCAATCAGCAATGTACCATACTTAGCTGCTTAAGATGCAGGGATAAATTTCCTCCATTTTGAGAATACTCTGGGAGCTTCCTCTACAGTCCTATGATAGAAGGGATTCCTCTCAGGCTTTACAGACTTGTGAAACATAGAACTGAAATGATTACAGAACAAAATCTTTTAAATTATACATCTTTTTTGGTTTGCAAACTGCATCCCTGTATCTGCAACTCCTTTTCATGCCCCACTTTGAATCTCATCAGCCTTAATTAAGTGCCTCCCAAGAAACAGAGAACGAAAACATTTGCCCTGAAGACTAAAACCTCATTTCTTATGTTTGTGTTCACTATGAACTCCAAACCATGAAATTTGAGACCATACAACAATAATTCTGAGGTTATGTTCTTTAGATGATCAATCAGAAATTCATCATACTTAACTGCTTGAGACGCAGGGATAAGTTTCCTCCTCAATAGTGAGAATACTCTGTGAGCTTCCTCTAAGTCCCATGATCGAAAGGATTCCTCTCAGGCTTTGCAGACTTGAGAAACATAGGACTGAAATGATTACATAACAAAAGCTTTTAAATTATTGTTTTTTTTGGTTTGCAAACTGCATTCCTGTATATGCAACTCCTCTTCACGCTTCACACTGAATCTCATCTGCCTTAATATAGCACCTCCCAAGAAACAGAGAACAAAAACATTTGTCCTGAAGTCTAAAATCTCATTTCTTATCTCTGTTTAATATAGACTCCAGACCATAATATTTGAGACTATACAACAATAGTTCTGAGGTTGTGTTCTTCAGATGATCAAGCAGCAATGCATCATACTTAGCTTCTTGAGATGCAGAGATAAGTTTCTCCGTCTATAATTTCATGTTTACATAGCCCGCTGATTACAGCACAATATATGACACCTTCTGGAGTGATGCCTTGCTGCATCATCTTAGTCAAAACCTCTGATACATCATCGACCTTTTCTTGATTTAGAAACATGAACTTTTAATGTCTGTTTTTGACCCAAATTTGATTCATGGTGTTAAAGGTTTTTTATTGTTTTCATTCTAAAATATGATATTTTGGAATTTCAAGGGTTGATGACCACAAAAATGAAACCCATATAATGTGAATTACATTGCTCTAGACTCCCTTACCTAAATGGGTACATTGTCCTAGCAGTACTGGGGTCCTAACTGAAAAGAAAGTGTTAATTTTAGATAACAATGGTATGTTCTATGCTTGCAACAATCACTTCAATGTCCTTTTATTAGCCCAATGATGATTTCCCCTTTAATTTCCAATAGCAATCACATTAACCATTAATTTACATTGACAGTAACTGTAGATAGAACATAAACAATAAACTGCAGAAGATAAGCCAAGACAAGAGAACACAAGAATTTGGCTTGAGCCAGGGAAAAACCCCAATATGGGGAAAACCCTTGATCAATTCTTCTTATTATCAAATACCAAATGTTCAGCAGAGAGAGAATATCCAATAGAGTACAATGATGAGACTTTCCAATTAGATGATTCAATGCCACTGCCCTTAGTCAAATGGATGGCCCAATCACAATCTGCAATTCTGCTCAGTAAACAGCAGTCAAACAGCCTTAACCAAAAAGTCAACAGTGGTCAATGCAGCAAAAAAGAGTCCTTGAGCTCGGTCGAGGTCAAACTAACTTGGCCTTCCTTGAAGATTAATCAGCATCCAAAACAGTCAACAGAAAGGCAGTCAAACTCAGTCAAACGGAAAGTCAACTCTGTGGTCAAATAGGCCTGCAGTCAACCTGCCCAGAATTCCTTGAAAATTGTGCCAAAAGATGTGGTCTGCTGTAACAGAGAGAAACCCATCAAATCTGCAGTCAAATGACGTCAAACAAAGCCTGGTCAACGCTGGTCAAAGTTGGCTGCAACTTGGTCAATGCAGAGAACAAAAACACTCAGCCAAACCTTTGCACATGTGGAGTAAACAGGCTGCCCTGCAATTTGTACGAACCAATCAATGTAGGAGAGAGAAGGACTGATGTGTTGTGAATGTGCCAAATGAGGTTGGAGGTCTCTTCTATTTATGTGATCGAGAGGGGTTCAATTTGTATAATTAATCTCAAGCCAACCTTGACCAATTGCACATGTGTGGGCTGACTTTCAAAATCATATTTCTCTTTGTCCAAATTTGGTGATCCTTAGGTCAATTTGGTCCTCTTGGAAAGAGGAATTCAATCCAATAATCATCTTCTTCAAATGAGCTGCCCAAAGTGGAATTTGGCCCTAGTTGCGCCTTTTCTTGATTTAGAAACATGAACTTTTAAAGTGTATTTTTGACCCAAATTTGATTCATGGCGTTAAAGGTTTTTCTTGTTTTCATTTTAAAATATGATTTTTTAGAATTTCAAGGGTTGAGCACAAAAATGAAACGCATATAATGTGAATTAAGTTGCTTGGGATTCCCCTACCTAAATGGGTACATTGTCCATGCATGCTAGGCATGCCATGTCCCCAATTTTGATTTTTTCACATTAGAGACAATTTTGGAAAGAGGAGACATTTTCGACATTAGGATTTAGGAGATAAAAGGAAAATTGCAGCTCTAGTGGAATGTGGAGGCCACAAGAGAGAGAAATTTGACCCAAGGAGGGAGCTCAAACTCTTGGAAGAGAGAGAAAAGAGAAGGAAGTGCGAATTAGGAAAGAGAGAGTGGGGACCACAAGGGTAGAAGAGGCCAACAAATTATAAATAGAGCTTGAGGGTCTCACTTTGGTATCTTTGGCCATTTTACAATTTCAACATTAGTTTTCTTGAGCTGCTTAGCCAAGACAACTGTGTTGTTCAGCACAAGGAATTTTCGAGTGGGAATTCCACCTTTACCTTTGGTGAACTTCGAGTGTCACCCTAGGACAATAAGAAGGAGTCCATCTCAATGCTTCTCTAGGAGCTATATTGAAGACTATTTCCAGCTAGTGCGTGCTTCTCTTAGGGCACAAAATGAAATTCGAAGGGTTGAGAGAAGCTAGCAAACAATGGAGTTTTGGTCAGAGAATTTGCAAGGCTTTATCCATAGGGAGGACCATTTTTTCCTTGATGATTTGCATTGATGAGAGTGTTGCATTTTGGAGGGCTTAATTTATCTATTTCAGGGTCTGCGTAGGGGTTTCTAGACAATTATTGTGCAGGCATTTGACAGGGAGATTTTGGGAGTTCAGGGGAAGGAGAAATAAAGATGTGTGGATGAGTGACTTGCAGGGGTTGGAGGAGATTTTTCCAAGAATTGATTGGCTTTCTACAACATAATTCTTTCTATAGGGCGTTTTTCTAGCTAGTTAGAACCATACAGGTTTCTTGGGGTCATTGAGGCACATTGGATTTAGCCCAAACCGTCTTGGGTTTTTGTGGGTTTATTGAGAGGAGGCTCCAACTAATTTTATAAAATTTTCGGGTTGTATTTGAGTCAGAATCCTACATTCTTTAAGGAGGGTGTATTATTGGTTAGCAACTTAGGTGGGAAGTTTGCATCACTTGGTGGGTTTAGTTTTGGCTTGGAGTTGAGCCAAACCTTTTTGGGTATTTTTGGGTTTCAGGAGAGGAGATCGTGGCTGCAATTTCAGATTCATTTGGGCGACATTGATGGCAGAACTCGAGTTCCATCCCAATAGTAGTTACCACAATTTCTGGGCAATGCGCAAATTTTGTGGGGAGCTTTTCTAGCACTTGGATCTTCAGTCTTTCGCTTGGGTTTTGCATTGCTTGCATAAGTAGTCCCCGGTTCCATTGTTTTATTAGTATTAATAAAATGACCCAACTGTTTCACCTTTATTTCTTGGTGTTTGATATGCATGCACAATAATTGTCTATGGTTGTTATTTCCTTGTATATGTCTCTGTTTATTGCTATAAAATTTCAATTTGGAACATTACAGGGCATGATTGAAGAATTGCGAGATGCAATGGGCAATAGTTGCTAGCAACCATCAGATGGTACGATGGACAATACCAACAACCAACAAGATTAGTGGAGGTAGACCCTTAGAGGGAGTGAGGGAGATTGTACTAAGCATGGGATTTGCAACAAAATTCGTGGGTGTCTCAAAGGATTGAGACAGACCCACAACTATGCTAGAAGGACTTAACACATGATTGATGTTAGTGACAGAGAATGAGTAGGAGGCTTTGAAGACTGGGTTGAGACTGAGATCTCAGACTTCTAATCTGGAAGATGGGTCGGAGGCTTCTTCTAGATCTCTCAGGACCAGTTGGTATGAGCTAACATTAATGGGTTCTCAGGAGCATGGTTGGAAAGAACATGTCTTTAGATTAGATTACTCAGAAGAAAGTAGGATAGTCTTCTAGTTTAGAGGGAGCAGTTGTAGCAGTGGATAATGTGGTGGTGTTGAAGATAGGTCCAAGTGGATGAGGTTCTTTCAGAAGTACCTTCCTCGCTAAGAGGGAGTGTTGAAAATGTCGTGAGCAAGGTCTTTTGGCTTGTGCCTTAGCCAATGGAGACCTCGAGTTGTTCTCAGGAGATAGACTTTAGTTGTGGTGAGTTAATTTCCAATTATGGGAATAATCATCACGAGTTCATGCGTAGATTTGGAGCAATGTTTTAAAACTCCAAATTGACTCGGCCGAGGGTCGACTCCGACTTTGACTCTGACTCGGTATTGACTCGGCTGGCTCGATTTCAATGATTCGGTCGTTGTAAAAAATACATTATATATATATATATATATATATATATATATATATATATATATATATATATATATATTTTTAAAACATAATTTTAAAGATTTTCATTCATGTTTCCAAACACACAGCATTAGAATATAGATGGAAGACAACATATGATCAAAGTAGGCTCATTAATATATCCATTATATCAAAATGGCACCCAGTGCACTGTCCAATACATACATGATCAATACAAAATGTCAAAAACACATAACCAAGGAGGCTAGAAGTGGCCTCTACAACAAAAGTAAACTGTGACTAGTAGTACTACTGGCTAGTAGCTACTGCCAGAGGAGCCAAGATCATGTGGATCAATCTCTGGATCATCATCAGAGTCAGACAGGGGGCCCCATGGCTCCTCTTCATCATCATCTCCAACTGCAACTGTAGAAGTGGTAGCACTAGCAGGCTGTGCAACAGATGCAAATTGAGATAGAAGAGATGTGTCGTTGTGCTTCTGTCGTGGCTGAGCAGAGGAAGCGCTTGCAACTGGAGGACTTGCATGTTGTGAGGCTAAGGCTGGTACAAGTGGATCAGGATCTGCATTCAATTGAACATCATGTTCGAGTGATGCCTCCCCTTGTAAATCCAAATCAAGATCCTCATCAGAATCAAACTCTGCTGGATGACTCTCCATTACCCAAATTTGATGTTGGATCAATGTCTTCCAACACAATGGGATCTGAATCAGGTCTTTTGTTCAGCAATTGGTTGCGACTGAGCCGAAGGTTGTATTGGACATAGACTAGATCATTTAATCGTTTTTGATCCAAACAGTTTCTCTTCTTTGTGTGAATCCTCTCAAAGACAGACCAATTGCGCTCACACCCAGTGGCATTGCAAGTTTGACTCAAAATACGAATTGCAAACTTTTGCAATTCAGGACAACAGCTACCAAAAGCCTCCCACCGTTGTGCTGCAAAAAACATAGGAGTGTAATGAGTTAGCTCAACAAAATTACAAATTATATCCAACTTTCAAATTATAAACGATTTAACAAAATTTAAAAAAACTATTAAGAATTTGAAAATTGAAATTTTTGTTTATCTGGCTCATTTGCTTCTCTGCAATGTTTGCTAGGTTCTTCCCAAAGGTACCCGAGGCATTGGTGAAGGTCGTGACCCGTCGGTGTATCTCCAACTGATCAGAGTCCAATGGGATCATGCGATCAATGCAGTCAATTAGTCCATCTCTAACCTCCCCCTTCAAAGCTCCTGTCTCCTTAGCTTTATAATGATATCGTGGGTTCAAAAAATACCCAGCTGCATGTATAGGGCAATGGAGTTGATTGTTCCATCTTTCATCAATGATTGCCCAAATGGGCCCATACTTAGCCACTTGATCCATAGCCTCATAAATGAAGCCCATAGCCAATCTTTCCCCATCCACCAAGCGCAACACCTTAACCAGTGGCTCAAAAAGCTTCACAATCTCTGCTGTCTTTCTCCAAAATATTTCTTCATTAACTTTCTTTTTCAATTCTTTGCCTTCCAGTTTGTGAGACCACTGGCTTTGATTCCATTCTTCACTGGAAAAGATCTTTTGCAAGTTTCTATGTTGTGAAAGCATAGATTGCAATGTCAAAAAATGAGTAGCAAATCTAGTGATGGCAAGCCTAATAATATCCTTGCCCCCAGTGTGTTTCCTCGTGAGGCTCAAAATCCATGAATGATTGTAGATAAATTTTGTATGCTTTTGGCATGATCTATAGTGTTTTTGACCCAATCTAATTTTCCAATATCCTCAAGCATGAGGTCTATGCAATGTGCAGCACATGGGGTCCAAAATATGGTCTTGTGTTTTTCCTCTAACAGTTTACCAGCAAGAACATAGTTAGAGGCATTATTTGTGATGACTTGAACAACATTAGCCACCCCACCTCCTGAACAACCTCATCCAATAGCTGAAATAACAATTTCCCATCTTTTACCTTATCAAATGCATCAACTGACTTTAAAAACATGGCTCCCCATGGGCAAAAGATAAGAAAGTTTATGATGGTACGGTTTCTTTGATCAGTGCATCCATTTGACATGATGGTACATCCTATTCTTGCACATGAGTCCTTGAAATATTTCAAATAGTCATTAATGGATGAAATTTCTTTCTGCAAAAGATACCCCCTTAGCTCATGCATAGTAGGGCCTTTGAAGCTTTTTCCAGCAGCATGTATGGCATCAAACATAAGCTCATAATATGGTCAACGGGAAGCATTGAAGGGGATATCAACATCATACCACCATCTAGCTATGTAATCAAAAGCAGTCTCCCTCAATTCTTTCTTCCAATGGTCATCTGAAGTGCGCTGCATTTGAATTCTACTAGCTTGAGGACCATGTGCATTTGATGGAGAGGAGGGAGTGAAATAACTTTTGATATTCATATCACCCTTTTTCATTCTACCCTTTTCCTTTTCTTGAATAGACTCAAAAGAGGGAGGAACATATTGGAAGGGGTTGGATGCATCAGTACAAGGGATAGAGGAAGAACCCTCAAAATCAAAATGGGGGTTGGTAGCCATCATTTTTTGTATATTCCTCTTCCTCCCAATTTTAGCCTCTAACTCTTTTTGCCTAGCCTTATCTTCTTTAAACTTCTTAAAGCTGGCTAACAATTTCTTCCTAATCTCTCCAATTTTTGGTGAGGTACATGGAGTAATTTGGCCTCTAATCCCTGCCAAGTGTTGTTTCAGCCTATTAATGCCTCCAGGACCTTCCTTAATTTTCCTATGGCAAAATTTGCAATGCATTTGACTTTCAACCATTTCAACATATGCCCAAGCAACATCTTTCACTATAGGTGCCATTTTTTGACTTGGAAATGAAAGCAAACAATCTAAAAATGAAAAAAAAAAACATTGATTCAATGTTCATTTATTTCACAAAAAACACTCTTTAGGATTTCTAGATTTGCACATAAAATTTAATAAGCAAAAACAAATTTGTACAAGTGAAAAAAAATACCTCCAGGCACAAACTGCCTCTTCAAGCTTGTTCCAAGAAACCAACTCCTCAATGCTGCTCCAAATGGCTGCCCAAGAAGCTCCTCACTCCAGCTACAATGCTTGCCCAAGACTCCTCACTGCTGCTCCAAAAACAAACTCAACAACTCCTCACAAACTCTCACTCAAATGCATGAGATGGCTGTGAGAGAATGAGAGGGGTTGAGTGGGTTAAATAGGGTTTGGGAGAGGGGAATGGACCCCAAAGACCAACAAAACAAAAACTAAATTCCTTTGGAGTCCCCCACACTCAGCAAATAATAAAAAAAATTTAAAAAATTGCATTTTTTAAAGTGATCGGGCCGCTGTACGTAACCCGGCCGGGTTGATACGGACTCGGCCGAGTCGGCCGGGTTAATACCGAGCCGACTGAGTTGTGTACAACTCGTTCGGCTCGGTATTAACTCGATCGACTTGGCCGAGTCCGTATCAGCCAGGCTGGGTTAGGTACAACGGCTCGGTCACTTTCGGCCGGCTCGGTATTAACCCGGTCAGCTGAACCGGTTACTTGGCCGGGTTTAATTTTCTAGGCTTGCCTCGGACCAACTCGGTCGAGTTGGTTCCGAACCGGCTGTTTTTTAAAACATTGATTTGGAGCTTTAGTTAAGTGGATGTCTTCATCATTTTGACTACAGGACTGGTTCGCAGATCCATTTTAGTTAAAACGAGTTGGGTTTTCAGTCTTAATTGAAGGAAGAGCGAGTTATCTCTTCAGTGTCGATTGGAGAGAGCAGGAGTTAACAACTCGAGTGACAATTGGAAGGAAAACAAGTAACACTCTTAGTTAACTTGCTATTAGAGCTCGAGTTCTATATTTGAACTAGCCTAATTTAGCATGGATCGAATCTATGAAAGGACGAAGGCACAAGGATTAGACTAGTTTTGTGCACAAAGGTTTGTGTGACAAGACAACTCAAGAGTTTGTGGAGAGCGCAAAGAGCTTGTGTCATAAGTAATATGAGATCACAAGTGCGCTAGGATTTAGGAGTTGGGATCAAGGGTTGGTAGGGCAAGTCCAAGCTAGATCAACATGAAAACAAGTTTGTTCTCAAGAGATAGATTGCTTTGTATTTGATCTATTTGCTCAGTCAATAAATACCACATCAAGTAGAGGGTTTTCCCAGTTGGGTTCCCTAGAAAAATATTGGGTTCCCTAGAGGGTTCTAAGGGTAGAGAAATTTTGTGTCTTGGTGAATCGAAATCAATTTCAGTTTGTTCATCATAGCAATTGCAAAATTTCAAGGAAATTCCACAAAACTCCTATTTGTAGGCTAAATATGTCTCTTTTCTTGTTTATCATAGGTTTTGCATTTTACTTAGATGCATTTTTCTCTTTTATCTGCAGATCTCTTTCCATTCAAATCTGAAATTTCATCATCCACCATGGGTTTGTTGTGATGTTGTTAGTGGCAAAATGTTGTGCAAATATGGCAAGTGCCCAATGAAAAGGGGGCATCTATAGGTTTAAGCAAGACTTGCCTAGTATAAGAGGTCGCGTAATCCCATGTGATGCACCTGATGAAGTGATAGGGCTTATTAGGGCAAAAAACCTTGAAAAATTTGACAAATTTGAGGGGAAGGCTAGGGAAAAATCTAGATAGGCAAAAGTTTGATGAATGGCTGATTCCTGTTGACTAGTGACTTGAATTTTGTAGTAGGCCAATGACCTAGCAACTTGAGTTGTAGCATTGTTTTTGGATTCTAGAGGCCATTTAGAAGTTAGAACCTGATAGATTATGTATTTTGCTGATTATTTGTATTGCAACCTATGCCATTTTGATATATGCACCCTTAGATGGTATATAGATGAGAAAAATTTCCATATTTTGTCTCTAATGGTTTGGAATCATGGTTTGTAATCTTAAAAATAAGTTTGTGCCAATTTGATATATGCAGCCTTACATGGTATATAGATTGAAGACTTTCCATATTTTGTCTCTAATGGTTTGGAATCATGGTTTGTAATCTTAAAAATAAGTTTGTGCCATTTTGATATATGCACCCTTACATGGTATTTAGATAAGAAGACTTTCCATATTTTGTCTCTAATGGTTTGGAATCATGGTTTGTAATCTTAAAAATAAGTTGTTGTTGTATTTATTTATTTATTTTTATTTTTTATTTTTTATTTTTATTTTTATTATTTAAATAATTATCTTATGTATTTTTGTCAATTTCAATTTACTGAATCCAATTTGATTTGCTTTTATTCGAATCACGGTTAGGTGATCCGTTTGATACTCAGTTTGATTTTTAAAACTATGCTTAGAACAAGAGGTATGTTTGTACAAGTGTCGTCGAGGATAGGTTTGTCCATTAATTGTATGAAGTAGAAATACAAATTATAAGTTGTAGGAGTTGTGTGCACGAGTCGAGGGCCATAGACAGTTGCTGCAAGGTGATAGTTGAGCCAATTGCGGGCTCAAGAAGTTGAGGTTGTTGGTCGAGGAAGGTGCGCAAGGAATAGATAGGGCCACTATCAAGCCAATTGTTTGACTTCATGAGAAAGCAACAAGAGCTGTTAGTTGATGCACAAAATCACCAATGCAGAGGCATGTTGAGAGTGGGCCGATAGTCATTCGCTGATGTCATAGATGCTTGTAGTCGAGCCACAACATAGTAGCCATGATAGGATTCGAGGTAGTTGCTAGTGGATAGGATCAAACATTGCAGGGTTTAGTTGATAGGAATTTAGGGCTAATAGAGTTGCATGTTGAGATGGGTAGCAGGGTGTGAAGGCCCAAGTCTTTGTTAGTAAGTTAGCAGTGGTGAGCGAGCTCGTGGGTGCTGAGTTATTGGGTAGAGGATTTGATACAACATGCATGAGTCAGTAGTGGTTGGTAGAGCTAATAGCAGCCATTAAGATTGATGAAGGTCATCTTTTAGAGGGAGAGAGGGAGATTGTACTAGTTGAGGGTTTTCCAATGTTATTGGTAGAGGTAAATCCTCATAGAGAGAGTGGGAGATTGTACCAATCAATGGGTGTCTCAAAGGATCGAGACATAACCACAAGGAAGATCTTTGCAGATTATAAACCAACAATAGTGAGGGGCTACAAATCTAGACACGGCAGCAAATCAAAGGGTTTGGAGAAAATCCATGGTAAAGAGGGATGCTTAGGAGCATGTGGAGGCTTCGAGGAGTAACTTTAGGGAGAGTAGGCCTTCACAGACGATTTCAAACCAAGTGGCAAGGAATGCTTCTAGTTTGAAGGGAGCAACCATGGTAGTGTATCATGTATGGGAAATTGTTCCAGGATCAGAGGTAAAGCTAGTTCTAGGTAGTTCTTCTAGAAATACCTTCCTTGCTATGAAGGAGTTTTGATGTTTGTATTTTGGGAAGGTACTTCTGCACATGCCTAAGTGTTTAGGCATGCAGAGGTTTGGCCAAAGTCTCTTTAGGATATTTATTCAAGTATTGAATAAGTTGCTTTTGTAGTTTAGCATAAGTCAAACTTGGGAAAAACATAGTTAATTATGTTGGCTATTGAGGTAAAGAAACCTAGGAAAAGTAAAGTATTTACTTTATTGATTCTGATTTAGTATCAACTATTGATCTCAAGTGAGGTGACATCTAATCTCAGCCGTATATCACTTTGGAGATTAAGGTTAGGGATTTATCTCAATGATAAGTTATAGAAGAAAGGCCAAGGAGAGGAGAAATATACACCATACAACCGCACAAGACATTGAGAAAGAGTTTTCTCAAATGAGGGTGAGATATTCATGTGTGCTGTGTTCAAGGAAGGTGCAAGGGTACACCATAGGAGATCCAGATTAGCCAAGCAAATCAAGGATATATTTAGGAATAAATTAGTTTGACCAGATTCAGGGTTGTGTATTTGTAAACTCCTCAGTTGGGCCATTATCTTGGGATGGGATTCCAAGTAGGTTATGATTATCAATTTAATGAACTGTTGTTTGGGCAGAATTTGTGTGTCAAATGTGTGATTGAGATTGATTAATATTTTGTTCTCGCTGAATCTTTTGTTAAGAACGTAGTTGTGCTTTTATTCAGTGGATCTGAGATAATTTGCTAGGAATTAATTACCAGGTTCTGGGTTCAGAAATATAACAGTAATCAGTGGGACACTGACTATCTCAGTAATTTTGGCAAGCATTTGATTAGATTGAGGGTAGCCAATGAAGGTGATACTTTGAGGTTCCAAGATTGGAAGACACTTGAAGATGTGTTATGATGTTATGTTGGATAAGCACCAAAAGAATATAAATACTGTTTAAAAATAGTTAAGTTGTCAGGGATGGAGTAGTTCAGCTAAGATGAAGAATAGATTTGGTTTAGAATAGCATTTTAATTCAAAGTTCTGTTGCATTCTCTCAAAATTTAGAATTGTCCAAGAAGCATACCTAGATTATAAGACAGTCCTGTACAAGTGCAAGAGCTATATCGATTTCAGCAATCTTGCAAAGACTGTTGACTAGGGCAGTATATATGGGAACACTAGGTACCCAAGACTTCTCCTTTATCTGACTAAAGAGATCACCAGCATCTTCAAAATTTCCAGAATCAACAAAGCAGGGAATAGTATAATTATATTTAAATGCATTAGGTTCACACTGAATCCTTTTCATTTTGTCACATAGCAAAAGCCCTTGCAGTTTCCCCAGTCTTGTACAAACCACTGATGAGAATTTTGAAAATAAAGGCACTGTAATATCCCTTGCCATTTCCTCTCAAATCTTCCAAGCACAGTCCAAATTTCCTACTGCAGCAAATGATCAGATCATGGCAGTGTATGCAAAGACATTGGGCTTACAGAGCTGAGCTTTCATCTTGCCCAAAAGTCTATAAACCTCATCCATCCAGCATTAGCATGAATTATGATCAAAATCTCAAACTTCTTAATGCTTGGCTTTTTTCTCTGTGCACTTGTCAGCTCAACAACCTGGTCTGTGGCCTTATAATGATTGCTTACCTTTGCTGCTCAAAAACAGTAAAGTACCAATGCCAAATCTCTCAATAATGTTACAACACTCTACAAACAGGGCCGTGTGCAAGAAGCATTGCAAAATTTGCATATTATGGACAGCCTAGTAGACTGTGGTGCATATGCAGACCTGCGTATGGAAGAAAGCATTGCCAGAGAGAAAACTAATCCATGCTCATATCAATCAGATTGGATTTGTTGGAGACACTTGTCACTAACACAATTGTGTACATGTCTGCCAAATGTGGGGGCATAGTGGATGCTCACAGAGTTTTGACAAAATCCCTCAACAGGAAGCACGCTGTCTGAATTCAATGAAATATTGGAACCAGAAGCACAAGGAGGTGCATTCAAATAATTAGAAACAGTAAATTGCATGACTGCATCAGTATTGCTGCAAATACTCATGTTTGATATTGTATTAGAAACAATCAAAGATGAGGAATCTATGTTACACCAAAAAGAAGATGGCTCTGAGAATCAGACTGAATTCCTTCCTGTTCTGGAGGGCATTCTCTTGATGCAAAATGAGGTAATGACATTGGCATGGTTGATGATGGAATATTAGATTGGCCAAGAATTCTGTTTGGTGCACAACACATGATCTCCTGAAGGAAGATGTTCAACTTGTCCACCTGGATGACATGAGACCAAATCATTTGATAACAGCTTTTGGACCCTATGAACTAGAGGAAATTTGGTAATCATGGGGAATACCATGTCCTGTTAACATTCCCACTGGCTGATGGACTACATAGCTAGTATTGGGCAAGTTCAAATAGTTGAAATTTTCTCCTCCAGATGAAGAGCCTAATATATTTTGAAGAGTAGATATACTTGTAATTGTCATAGCTGAAGAAAGAATTCCATTGATATTGCCAAATATTGGTTTTGGACACATGGATGATGAGAATGTCATTCCTGGCTGAGATTGGGATGAAGGGATTTGGGACAAGGCACCTTCAACATTTGGAACATGAAATGATTGTTGGCATTGCTGTTGCTCAGACAATGGTTGCTGCTGTTCACTAAAACAATGCTGCAGTTGTTGCTGGAATTGATGATGCTGAGATGAGTTTTGATGTAACTGATGCTGAAGAAGAGGATTGTTCCTGTTATAATGCTGAAGGATATTTTATTGTGGCACCCGTTGTTGCTGAAAAGTATGCTTCTGTAACTATGGACTCAACCTACATTGAAGCTGTTGAGATTGCAAATGATGCTGATATTGAAACTGCAAGAGCTGTTTGGATGGATAAACACTTTTCTGTTCCTGTATGGCTGCAGCAGCCATTGCTTGGTATACCTCTGGTTGCATCTCTAGTGAATTAGAATCAAATCTATGTTGCATCCAATGATTCATACCCATTCCTTGGAAATTCAAAGCCTGAACACCCTGATCCCTACTATCGTCTCTCATCCACGTGAAAGGTGTATTTATGCCACCATCATCCTCCTTAGTTCAGCAGAAAAGGTGCCGCAATGTGGTTTTATGGAATTGAATCATAATATTATAATGCATTTTTAATATTAGGCACCTTTACCATTTTGGGCTTAGGATATACTTTTCACTCTTTCTTCTATTTTGAAAATATAAATCACTTGGGCACTCGATACAAAGGTTTTCCATCTGGCTATTGGTGAGCCCTAGTATTGCACCAAGAATTTTGCAACTCCCAAGGGCTCCTCAACTCAAATTATCAACTCGGGGTTCATACAAACTTCGAGGTGACAGTGCTATATGCACAACATATAGGGTTCCACTCATGCCACCCTCAGTTATGACATTAGATCAAAAAGTGCTCAAAGACCCTTCCTTCTACTGAATTAGAATGAAAGCTTGATAAAAGGACAAATTGGAAATTGCTTCTAAGTATGAAAATAGAAATGCCATTGACTCAACTTGTAAAACCCTAATTACTCAATTCATGAAAAGATAAAGGCTAACCTACTTGCATAAATGAAGCTATGTTATCTTGTAGAATTCATCACACTACCTCATCTACTTGCAAAAAAGAAACTAATCTATCTTGCATAATTCATCAAACTACCAATCAGAATCATAGGTACCATCTACCTAGTTCATACTTGCTCATAAATCAATAACCTATTTGCATGATAAAGAAACTAACTCTACTTTGTTTTTGCAATGAAGACAAGGAAGGTTTGGAGTGGCCTAGGAGCTTTTCCTGATCATATCATCACAGTTGGAGGTCATTATGCATCTATGCTAGGTCAAAGTTGCAGTGTGGGTTGAAACTGATCAAGAAAAGGGCTGTTGTAGGTTTGCTACATGCGATTGATACATGCATGCTTGTAATGCTACAAGAGGGCATATGAGTGGTGTTTGAAAGTGGAACATTGGCTTAAGGGTATGGAGAGGTGAACACTAGTTGAAGCAAATGAAGGAGGGTTGGTTTGAGCCCCTAGCCAAACTCAGGACCTCTCGGAGGCCTGTCTTGCACTAGGATGAGTGCTATCGGTGACCTAAACAGAATAACTTATAAAACATGGTTTTTGGGATAGAGATTGGAGGTGGAAGGAGAAGGTGAAAGAGCTTAGGATGGAAGTGATGAAGGTGCCCTTCCTTGCAGATCAATCAACCCTACAATCAATCACATGTATGCATCCATTTATCATTTGCAAAATGAAATAACTTATGATGGAAAAGGTGAGTTCAATTTAAGTAACATCTAATTCATGCAAACCACTAATCTACTCACTGAACTAACTTCTAAACTACAGAAAGCAATTGTAAAACAAGACAACACATATTAATCCATTTCCAAGAAATCATAAACACAATCTTTTTGAGCTGTGGTTGTGAATCCTTCCACTCATTCTCCCACAAGAGAAGTGATGTAGAGGCTGCAACCACAAGATTTTATAGGTTAGCTTCTACTGAAATGCAAGAAGCTATGAATTGCTTAGAATCAAGAAGAAACATAAGTAAAAGAAGAGGGACCAAAGCCTTTGGGTTGGGCCCAAACCCAAGGGTCTCAACCCTCTGAAACTAACTCAGATGCAACTTAAAATCCAATTTCTCATTATCAAAAAGTGTAGGTCTAATACAACACATAAAAGTTGAAAATAACAATGTCAATGCTTGGAGCTTAATAGCTACATCTAGCTGAACAAAAACTTCGAATCCTAATGAGCTCTTCCTCTAGCTTATTTATACAAAAGGGTAGTTGAAGCAACTCCCTTGAAAATAGAAATGGTTCCCTTCTTGATTTCGAAAATGGTGGATCTTGTCCTCCTTGATCTTCACTTGGACTAGGAGTCACTTGGCTGCTAATGAAGTTGAACTGGTGAGAGAGGATATGGTGATCCCAAGCTGAGTTTAGGGAGTTAAGGAGGTGGAAAAACCCCCTAGATTCTCTCCTAGTTGTCTCCATTGAGCCCTTGCATAATAATAGCCTTAAAAATGCCTCATTTTCTTGCAATTAAACCACATTAGGCCACATACTATGACAAACACCTTCTACTCCTCTTACTAAACATAATATAACAAAAAATGTGAATTAATGCAAGAGAAGGGTAGTTTTAAGGCTGGAGGATGGCATATTAATCTTCAAAATGTACCTATTGATGGGACTCATCAACTGTATTGTCCTTTTTGTCTTGAGGATAGATAACAAGTATGTTGTCAATACTCTCGCATATCTACAATACTGGTTTTTTGTCAATGTCTCACCAGGACATGTTAAAAACCTTTTTGAAGCCTTTTTAGATATGCTGTGGTGCATTATAATATCTTAGGCACCCCCTTAAATATTGTAAATATTTTCAATTATGCAGAAAATAAAAAATGATGTTGACCAAGATTCGCAGACCATGAGTGCATATAGGGGCTATGATACTACAATTGGGAAAAGGTGAGGGGTTCTAAGGGATTTCTTCATGTTCTATGTTTTTTCTATCTTTATCATCTTCACCTCATTTAACCCATGAGTAGTAGAAAAAACAATTTCCTATAGTTAAGCCATAACTTCTATATTTTAGCAATGTGTCTCTCCTACATCTTGTGAATGAGAAGTAGTGGGGGAAACTTCTTCTTGGGCAATCATGGATGGAAAATACGAATGGAAGGAAGGATGAGAAAATGATAGATGAAAAGAAATGAAAACGGGTGAAAAAGCAAGAAAAGAGAAGCCATTTGCATTATATCATAAAGCGGCTATGAAAATGAATTAATACACTTGTGGAGAGAGTCAATAAACTAAGAAAAATTGCTTAATATTGGAGATAACAGTTGGACCTTTCTATGTCCTTGTATTGTGGTGGGGTAGGTATTGTGGGTGTTTAGAGCTGTTGTCTCTTGTTGTCGTCCAAATTGTACTAGCAAGATGCGATAACGATTAAGACAAGGCTGTCATTTTGATCCCTATCCTCTACATTCTAGCTGTCTCTCTACAACATGCAATGGGGGGTAGTCCATATGAAATGTGAAGATGAAGGACTCATTGACAACCAACAAGTCCAAGAGACACAATTGAATGGCCTAGCAACTTGGTTAATATAGCAAGTTTAGAGATTTGAGTAGATTACCTTGAAAGACCAGTGCCTTAAATAGAGTCTCAATACTTGCTTTATGTGAGTTATCTACCAAGCCATTAGAGGAACAATTGCTGTTTTAAGATGCTTCAGTATCCTATATGAAACGTGACATCTAAAATCTAAGTGAAATGCAGGATCTTGATTAATTTTAAATTTGATGCCTAACTAGATGAATCTTTTCCCTTAGCTATTTTGAAACTATTCCCTAGAGTAGGCTGTGGAGAGAAGCCCAAGGAAAAATAGCAAATGCTATATTAACGATACTTCCCTTGGAAATCTAACCACCCGATGCCTTTGGTGTTGTAGAGACTATGGCTTTGACGACTGCAAGGTTATCATGTTAACCACTAAAGAGGGTCTAGACTTCACAAGCTAGATGAGAAAAGTGGTTCCTAGAGTATTTCAACCAAGCTAATGCTCAGAGGTAAATTAATTAGTGCAAGACTAATCTTAAAATACAAATGCAAAATATGAATGATTATCTTTAAGGTGAAATTGTTAAATGTCTTAAATACTTAGAAACAAATTACAATGATATTCAATTTAGGACAATGAAGTACTTAACAATGTGTAATGACAATCTTCACCAAAAGGAAAGTGCTCAATGAAACAAGATAGAAGGTGCCAAGAATACCATTAGACAATTGCTCATGAAATGACAAATTTAATGCTTTTTTCAAAAATGCCAATTAGATAATGATCTTTAAACACAATTAGAAGATTCTCAAAATTACTTAGATTATAACAATAGAAAGCTGATGTGCCAATTAGATACAAAAGAAAGAGAGCTTAAATTCCTTATGAACACAATTAGCAATTTAGATTACTTAAAGATTACTCTTAACACGATTGTCATTACCAATTAAGTGCTTCTAAGAGTGACTTGATTAGCAAGAATATAAACTTAGATATGAAGTTCACTTGCAGGACACAATACTAGTTACTTGTCACAAAAGAAGTTTCCACAAGAAATGCTATGATCACAAGAAACATTGTAACCAATTATACAATCATCCACCTCTTTAGCAATGTGATAGCAATGCCAAGTAGAGATATTTCAATGACACAATAATGCTAGCTATCAATGAGAGAAAGAGAGCATTTATCAACAATATTATTTCTTAGAGCAATTAGCCAATCTTAGCAATTCAATTAGCCTTTTTTAGAGCACTTATGTTCTCAATTAGATTTCCAATCATGAAATGCTTATGCAAGAATGCAATGTATGCAACATGCAAATGGATGCAAGAGATGCAAGATGCAACAACCAAGAAACCAATGATTACAGTAGGAAGAAAGAATACCAAATTTTCCTAGACAACTCTTGCTTAAGATGCACAAGATGCAAGGAACAAGTGCCAAGTGAAGTTAGAGGATTGCCTACTACTTTTCACACCACTACTATGTTTATATCAGACCTTATGCAACATATAAGACCTCTAAATTTTGTGACAACCTTTAAGAAATGACAAAATATGCCAAAAAATGCAAGCCCAACTAATGCCGATGATAAAATATGCTTGCATTTAAGTTATTATGCCACTATTAGGTTATTTTACCACTGCTGTAGGTGATTTTAGATGTCAGTAGCAAATATATCAGATCTGGACTATACCCAACAGTCCTTCACATTTTACTTATATGCAATCAATTTAACAAGATTAATCCTTAATGCTTTAGGTGATTAATGAGTGAAGTGAATTTAGACTTATTTAAATGTGTTTAGGCTCTGAATACACTGCTGTCATAAAATGCTTCAAAATTCAAGTGAAACAGTGATGAGACTAAGAGGGTTAGATGGCAAATCACTAGCCCTAATGACCTTGTAGATGACTAGTTTGGTTTCCAATGAAGGTGACCACCTGCAACCACCAAGTTAGCTCCAAAATTGCTGCAGAAAAAAGGTGTTAGATATAAAATACTAACGCAAACCAACTCAATGTCTGAAGAACTAAGTTGCCGGATATGCCTTCCCAGCCCTCTGAAACACCAATCCCTGTGTTTGGTACATAAACTTGTATGATCTGAACTAGAAACAAAAATGGATCCGTATCAGTCAAGTTTCAAAATTTTTGAACACAATTTTTTATCGAAAATAAATCCTTTGCATTTAATGGGTATTTAAATATGTTTTCGAAATTTTGGATCCGTATCACGAAAATCGTGATACAGATTCAGAAATCGTGATATGAATCACAAATTTCTAAAAACAGATCCAATTTTGGAAGCTCATCAAGCCGGAAACAATTAGGCATTTTCACTGATCGTCGAGAACAAGCAAATTTTTGAGGGCTGTCCGATTGGATTTTCTAATTTCTCGTCGAAGTAGAAAGCTGTTTAACATAAAACCTAACCCACCTCATTTCCATTGTGATCGGAATCCATTATGACTTCGAAGTTCAAGCCACCATGCCTATTGGAATTATGAGACATCGACCAAGTAAGTTTGTTGGAGCCGTGACACACACTAGACAGTCGCTCGATGCTTGTTGGAGGCTGGAGTCGTGACAGTGGCCAACCGTTTGGAGGCTGGAACTTGGAGCCATTAGTTGGAGTCGGAGCAAAGTGCCAAAGCAGCACTGTGCAGTCAATCCACAAGTTGCAACTGTCGACTATCCAACTTCCAATTCCAGGCAACTTGCAAGCAGGCGTTGGACGAGGTAAGTAAAGAAGTTAGGGAAACTAACTAGCGACTATGGTATAAAATTATAAATGCTGCATGATATAAAATTTAAATATGCCGACATCTCTCATTCAGAGTCTTGACAGGTTGATGTTGGAGAAAAAGAAATATGCTTTAAGTTTCTGGCTTTTCGTACATGGCCAAAATTGCTAGATGAAAAGACAATGCTTGAATGTGTTTCTGGAAGCTGTATAGTGCCTCTTCTCATGCAAATCAATTACATTAGTGAACAAAAAAGATGTACTTGCTTGCAAAGGATTAATACATGGGAGCTTATGTTGGAACTATGTTTTGCAAAAATAATAAAGTCAATGGCAATAACCTGGAAACCCAACAGATAAAAACACTGGCGGCTAGTTTGTAATTATGGGGTATACATACAAGCCTATAAGCTAAAGAAAAATGCTCAAGTTTTTGGCTCATCCAACATATCTAGATTCCGAAATTGCTAGACCTAGAGCCAATGCTTGTATGTACTCCTGAAAATTATATAGCACCTCTTTTACACAATCAATTAGATTGGTAAAACAACAACAATGGAATTACTTGCTGGTTCAATTGTTGCAATTTAATACGTCTTAATATCACAAGCTCTATGACTGTTCTTATAAAATGGAAACTTAGTTGTATTAAACATTACATAGAGTCATTTCAATCATGGCTCCTTAAATAAGTACACCATTCTTTACGACTGCTAGTTAAACCAGGATTTCCCAATACTTCAACACCAACACAATCACATGGGTCATGAATCGATGGCTTTAAATTTGTCCCGAAACATGCACAAGAAGATAGTGTAACCTGATTACAAACTTTTCCACACTCAAAGTTGGTAATCCAATGGATGAATTTTAAAGTTGTAAACTCCTATTTCTGTAAGCAAAAATGTGTATGCCCAATGCCCATGTGATTGCAAGCCCTAAACTTTAAAGGCACCTAAAAGCCAAAATCAATAGCAAGACCAAAATAGTAAATACTAAAGCAATAAATAAAATAAATTTGCCCTAAAATTGCCACAAAAGCAAACTGTGCCTAAGAAAATTATTTTTGTTTTTATTTAAGAGCTAACCTATTTGGAAAGAAAAATAATAACTAAATTTTTGCACATTTTCTCTTTATCATCACACTCCAATTTTTTTGGGTATATTCTTCATCTAGAGTAACTTGAATTGAGGAATTCACAGTATATAAGATTTTTTGGCCTCAAACATGGCAACCAAATCATCATAGTTCGACAACTTTGGATGAACGTGAACTTTTAAATTTTGCAAGGGTTTGAGTTTGAATTTGTAATTGTCAATTTTATTTTGCAGTTTCATTTACATCATCATCATGGCAACTTCAAGTTCAGTCATTCGTGAGGCAAAGGAACATGAAATTGAATTGTCTCTATTTCTAAAGTTGATCCAAAGTCACCACTTTGGAAATATGTAACTGTTGTAGGGAAGATCCAAGGAGGGGGATCATTGGCATGGGTTTGCAATGAGTGTCAAAAGGAGTTTAAGGGATCATACAATCGGGTTAAAGCATATTTACTTGGGTTAAGAGGCAATAAGATTCGAATATGCACTGGCCCACCTAAAGAGAATGGGATAGAGGGAAAAGGTTTAAGTAAGGAAAAAGTTGTAAAATAACGGAAAGAACAAGATGAGGCAGATGCTAAAGCGAATGAGGCAAATCCCGTCTCTCAATTGAAACAATCAACAAGGTTGGTATCATTTTCATCAACGCCTCCAATTCCCTGTCATGGAATTGGCAACCCTGGTTCAAAGCGGTCTAATTTGGGGCCACTCGAAAATAATTTTAATAATGATACTTGAGAGACCACATATGTAGCTATAGGTCAATGCATTTATGCAAATGACCTTCCCTTGAACCTTGTGCGATCTCCTTACTGGGGAAAGATGATAAAAGCAATGAATGAAGCCCCAAAAGGGTACAAGAGCCCTGGATATGAGAAGGTTTGTACTACAATGTTGAGTGTTGAGAAGTTAGATTTGGAAGCTAAATTAAGCCCCATTCATAATTCATGCCACATTTTAGGGTGTCCATCATTTCTAATGGATGGAAAGATCGAAGGAATAGGCCTTTGATCAATGTGATTGCTCAGAGCCCAAAGGGGGCAATATTTTTGAAGCCAGTGGTTGCGAGGGGCAGATGAAAGATTTCCAATTCATTGTTGACATATTGATTGAAGCAATTGAATTGGTGGGGCCAAAAATTGTTGTTTAGGTAATAACTGACAATGCAATAGTGTGTATAGCAGCAGGGCTAATTATTGAAGGCAAATATCAACACATCTTTTGAACCCCTCATGTTGTACATTCATTGAATCTCATGTTGAGTAATATGGGGAAGCAAATTGAGTGGATTCAAGTTATTTTTGAAGAGGCAAAAGAAATTCAAGCTTTCATCACAAACCACCACATGTCCCAAGGCATCTACAAGGAATTTGCGAAGTTGGAGCTCCTTAAGGTACCTAAACTTTAAAAAGTTTATTTCATAAATTCTAATTCTGTGAATCTAAATTCAAATATGTAAATTGGATTCTCAAATGCCATGATCCGTGAACCATAATAGTTATTCACTCAAATTATGATTTATAATTTATTGAAACATTGGGAATTTGGTACTTGTAGTTTGTTGAGACTCGTTTTGCTTCTCACATCATAGTTTTAACAAGCCTTATGTAGATGAAAGAAGCATCACAATCAATGGTATGTAGTTCTCTTTGGAATCAATGGAGGCAATCCCATTTTGAAAGAGCATGGGAATTTGGTACTTGTAGGTTGTCGAGACTCGTTTTGCTATTCACATCATAGTCTTAACAAGGCTTATGTAGTTGAAAGAAGCATCACAATCAATGGTATGTAGTTCTTTTGGAATCAATGGAGACAATCCCATTCTAAAAGAGCACAAGTAGTGAAAAGGCTGGTTGTTGATGATGAATGGTGGGATAAGGTGGAGTACCTTTTAGCATTTATTAAGTTAATTGTGGATTTGCTCTGTCCGTTTGACACAAATATGCCTAATTTTGGAGAGGTGTATGAGGGCATTGATTCCATGATATAGAGAAGATAAGGGTGGTTATAAATGCCAAGGAGAAGTACCTATATGAATTCTTTTACAAAGAAGTAAAATATTTATTGACCAAAAGGTGGAACAAGATGACCACCCCATTGCACCTTTTTTCCTATGCAGTTAATCCAAAATATTATGTTGCAGAGTTGCTAAGTGATCCAGAAAGAACCGCTCCAAACAAAAACCCATAAGTCTCACAAGGATTTAAAAAAGCTTTTTGTAGATCCTGAAATTGGGATTCAGATTCGTTTAGAGTTTGCTCATTTTGTGGGATCAAAGGGTTGGGGTGCTGATATTGATTGTATGTAGGACAAGACCAGATTAAGTCCAATTGATTGGTGGAACTACTATGGTGGGGAACTTCCACAAATCCAAAAATTGGCCATCAGGATCTTGTCACAAGTTGCTAGTTCCTCTTCAACAGAAAGGAACTAGAGTACATATGGCTTCATCCATTCAGTGAAGTAAAACAGATTGGGCTCCAAGAAGGATGAAGAACTAGTGTATGTTCATTCGAAACGTCACTTTTTGTCACACAAGAGAGACAGATACAAATTTGGGCCCAACAAACTATGGGATGTGGAACCAAAGTTGCTTGATTTGGATATGACGTTGAATGCCAGGTTTCATATGATTGTGTTTCATGAGGAGGCACCAATAGTTGGATCTTCAAGTGGACATGGCAACAATGCTTCCACTCCTGGAAAAGGTGTGGTTTTTAGTGACATGAATGAAGACATATTTGATGATATGTAAATGTAATTTATGATGGTATTTTAAACTTTTGAACAATGAATATTGAATACCATAATATGCCATATGAATTATGAATAATGATACTAGATTGCCAATCACAATTCATTTTGTACTTGCACTATGTAGTGTGCTTTATTAATTTTGGTGATGATGTTGTAATTTGTCACGTTGATGATTGAAATTTGAAACATAAATTTGATGATATGTTGAATGGTGAATGATGAATGTTATAATAATCATTAGTGATGGCGACAATGTTTATATTGAATTGATGATGATGATAGATGATAATTGATTATGTATTTTTAGATATAGAATCTAGATTCTAAAAGATGAATGGTAATATGAAATTCTTATTTTGTTATATATATATATATATATATATATATATATATATATATATATATATATGCATTTCCTTGTATCGTATCCAAATCTTTTGAAAATTTGTTGTATCTATTTCAAACCCTGTATCCATTCCCATATTTGTTTCAGTGCAACTTAGTTGAAAAAAGAGCAAACGAGGGTTAGAAGAAGGCCAACAATGAGGCTAGAAAGGCCAAAGAAGGGTAACGATAGGTCGAGAGAGGGTAGAAGAGGCCACGGGTAAGGGAAACAAACCCAATAAGGTTGTCGTGCAAGGGAAGAGAGGCCCAAGAGGGGGGGTCGAGAGTGATAAAGGCCCTTTAGGGCTCACGACAAGGCCCTAAAGGCTTGCGACTAGGCAAGAAAAGCCCTTTTAGCACTGCGACCATGGAGAAAAGGGGCAACGACTAGGGCTAAGGCCCTTATGGGCTTGCAACGTTAGGAAAAAGCCCAGAAATGGCCGTGCTCACCCAAACAAGGGAAAAAGGTTGACACAGAGGGAGAAAAGGCCACGACTAGGCTAGAAGAGGGGACGACTAGGCCTTAGAGGCCTAAAAAGATTTTCTAGAACCCTTGCAAACACAAAAATATCCACAAAATGATGAACTTTGTTTTCTTGAAGGCCAACATCTTCCTTCATGGGCTAGACATTGAGCTTGGAGGGAAGCTAGATCTTGGTTTCCTAGGCCTAGATCAGCCTCAAATCCCCAGTGAAATTGCTCAATTAGGTTGGAAGTCCTCCTTGAATGAGAAAATCCTTCAACCCTAGTCTTAGGGCTTGATCCTCGACAAAATAATTCGATTTCCTTTGAGGCTCAAGGATTCACTTGCAAAAAATGAATGAAAGAATTCTAAAACCCCAAATATATATAAAAATTTCAAAACCCCAAAAACCTGAAGTGCTACAAAATAAAACAAGGGTTAGAAAATAATTTTATAAATATTTACAAAATAATTTTTTTTTAGCTCTCATTAGCATGTTAAATCCTTTCAGCCCAAGATCAAATAAAAATTTGAGAAATTATTTTAAATAAATTTTATGGATGAATGATTTCGTATGGATATTTCCATTTTTGAATAAGAAATATTCCTGGCGATGATATATTACTGTCGTTACTCGGAACAATAAGTTATGAATAGTTATTTTCAATCTATCTTTCCTCTCTATAAAGGACCTGGAATACCCTGCTTAAGGATCATTAGAAAGTGCATTGGCCTAAATACAACAGTAAGAAGGGGTAATATGAAAGTGTGTAAACCCAAAACCCTCCTGCAAAATAATTCACCACAATGAAAGCTTAGAACCCAAAAAAGGTCAGCTCTTCCCCATAGTTTGTGAACTTGGAGCCCAAGGGCTAGCGTATTTGTAAATCTCTATAAATTTTCAAGATAAATTGTTAGATCATATAGTGAATCAGATGACGTAAAATAACTCGTGCCAATAGAATGTTCTTATCACCGACAAATGAAATAACAATTAAAAAAATATTTAGCACAATATGAGATAAACACATAGCTATCACATACCACGGATCAGTAGATAGAAGAACACCATGCACTGAACCCCAAAGTCTTTTTATTATGATAAAAACTGTTTCCAGCAGAGCAATAACACAATACCAACGTTACAAAATCACCACATCCAAAGATGGGAAATAGAAGCTAAATGGCTTCTTTATATAGAGAAAACCCCTCTATGGGGAAGAAAACAACTAGTTGGCTTGATTCTTGTCAAAATAATTTTGACCGCTGAAAATAATTTGATCATCTTTTAATCTACATTGTTGATTTTTTATTTTAGAGTAAAAATTCGAATTTTTTTTAAACATTTTTTTATTAATTCAAAAATTAATATTTTGAATTAATTTCCTCAAAAATTTGATTTGGTTCTTGCTTTCCATCCCAAAGATATTCGGAGTAAGGATCGATAGAAAGAATAGCCTTAAAGTTGACTTAACCACCAAGGTACAATGGCTCAAATTTTCTTAAAATATCCATTTTTCTCTTGATGGAGGACCTCCAAAAATGATTTCTTTTTGACCCATGAATTTATGATTATTTTCCACTTCGAGAGAAATTAATTTCATTATTTATTTATAATTATTTTTTGACTCAAAATTAATTAATTTTCTGGTTTGGATTTTTATTTAATTTAGCTAGAAAACTAATTAATTGACTCTAGAGGGTATTTACTTATTTTTTCACTCTCAAATATTTTAGCCATAGTTTTTAATTGCGAGAGACCATGCACCAAAATATTTTTACATCAAAATAATTACAATATCAACCCTTAAAAGGGGAAAACACCTTTAGACATACTCTCATTGATTTACCCAATTCTGCAACACAATATGATCTAGTATGAAACGAAGTGTATTTATAATAAAATAATTTACCCATGGTGTTCTGATTACGAGAGACCGTGCACTAAAATTATTCATAAACACATTTTTACATTAGAGTCTATAAACATTAAGACTCACCAAGACCTTGTCAGCAAATTCCACCCTAGCTTTGGGGTTATAGCTGGAAGAAAAACTCTGTCGATTATGCGTGTTTACAAACACACATAATTCAGGGAGGTTAAAACACTTCTTAAGATGAAATCCTTTGCCAAAATCAGAGGCTTACCTAGGTGTTGTTACATAATTGAATGGTAATACTAACATCATTTACAATAAAACTTGCATAAATTAGGTTTACAAAGACATATTCATGCTGGTAGATGACTTTGATCTCTGAATTTTTTTCTCCACGTCCCTGTACACTGCTTTCTTGGACTGTTGACAAAATTGTGGACAACATCTCCTACAAATCTTGGCAGTGATTAATTCTTCATATAAGTGAAGTTCAGTGTCTTGTACACCTTACTTTTCCCTGGTGGTATCATAACCTGGCCTGGGGTTGGAGCTCTATAGCAGAACTAACTATGGTTGGGTGGAAATCACTCTGTTTCGGTTAATTTGCTGGTCATCATCTTTCACATAGATAAGTAGTCCATCTCTGTTTCTACTAATTCATTAAATAGTTCTGTTTATTAATTTCGAATATGCCATGAGAAAATAAATAACTCTGAAATGTGTATAAAAATGTCTCCTGTGCAATTGCTACAGTTCATTAATATATATAATTCTTTTTATGAATCTGTATATGGTTCGATAGTTGTGTTACCCAAGTGACAATTTATTTCATGTTTTCTCCAATTTACCATTTCATGGGTTGCTCCATTAGTGGATCACCATCACCCAAGTTTTTGTTTGTATCTGTATTAATGCCCACCTTTTTTGGCAAGGTTTTATGAAAATGCTATCAAATATTGTATTCTATTTCGTAAAATTCACAACTGTGCAACCACAGCCTATGATACATTGAACCGTGGCTTTGTTTTGGTCGCATTTTACTGCATGGAAGTCATAGCAACCATGGCATAACACGTGTTATGCAAATTAAAAACAATTTGATTTGTTTCTAACATTGTCCTAAAATTTGTCTCAATATGTTTACATTGTGCTTCCATTAAAAAACCCAAACGAACAATTCTGCATGTAATTTTGGATACAAGTTCAAAGACAGATTCCAAGTGATATATCCAACCGCATGATTAGCATTAGACAAATTTTTTGAACTATAGTCCTAATATTTTGAGATGGGGGTAATGACTCCATTTTACTATAAATTTCATCCATTTTCTGAAATCAATAACTCTGCACATGCTCTGAGAACACATAAAAATTTGTGAGCCCGTACAATAGAACTGTTGTTTTTCCATGTATTGTTTGATATTAAAGAGAAACAACTACTCTTATGTCTGTTTTGGTATTCCAAGTTTCCTTCCCAAGCTCCAAAGTCAATACAATTACAAACACTCATTAGAAACATGACAATTTAGCCAGTTTGTGTTCTAACAGAATAAATTTATTCTTCCTCTTCTTTATTTATTATGCAATTTTTGTATATTTGAAGGCATATTGATTTATGTGAATATGAAAAGGTTCATAGGAATTTCCTATAGGTGTTGATGAATACTATTTTGAATTAATTAGTCTGCAAACTATTTGTAAAAATGTGTGCAAACTATTTGATGGCTAGATTATGTTTGTGGATGTAAAGGATTACCTTATGTTTTGAATGGAATATTTTTGAATTGATTTGATGGTTAGATTATGTTTATGGATGTAAAGGATTACCTTATGTTTTGAATGGAATATTTTTGAAGGATGAAATCACAAATTCTTGGAATTTCATTTGCAATTTCCGGGCAGATTTCTGAGTATCTCATAAATGCACGTGATGCATTTAATGAGTGATTTTTTCAAGTTATTGGTGAATTAAACCTTATTTTAGGTAACCTTTTCCTAGTACTATGACCTGGGTGAGCTTTTGAGACAGTAGACACTTTAAATTTTGAATTTCCAGCCTCTAAAATTGCACATAGGATATGTGCGTGATTTAGAATTCAATGAGCATTTCAAAGTGTTGGGTTGTTTACTTATATAAACCAGCATAGATCCATCTTAAGTACAGATCTAATATGAACCAGCATAGATCCATCTTAAGTACAGATCTAATATGAACCAGCATAGATCCATCTTAAGTACAGATCTAATATGAGCTGAGAGGGATCAAATTTCTTCATGTGCAAACTTTTTTAGAGTGCAAAATACAATGTGTTATTTTTCATTGTTATATATAAGACCAAATAAAAAAATTTAACCATATATCTATATATATATTTTTTTGTTATATAGATATATATGAAGTTGATATTGACATAAATTAGTTACCTTAGATCTTTAAATAGTTTATTTAAATTTTTTAATGAAATATTTTTTAAAAGTATAAGATTTAAGCATCTGATTCACACATTTTTTTTACTTCTAATTACTTTACAACATATTCATTTTTTTTTTTTTTAATTATAACCGACATTATTTTTATATTTATAACATAATTTTTAATTTTAATTTTTATTTTAAAGGGGCACAGACGGATGGACAAACTTACACATCCCCTCGTACTGGGCTATAGAATGAGCCTCTCGGCTTAATAAAAGTTTCTTTTGACGATGATGACCATCCTTAAATATTGTTTAAGGTGCTTAACGCATGAATTCTTTTTAAGGTTCTATTTTTGACTTTTACATTTATAATCTTGAAGGATTAAATTACTCTTCATATGTGATTATGGGAATGCTGAAATGAGTTGGTCTTGTGACTTGAGTATTCCATGCTACTTGGGTGTTGGATGTTTTTGTTGGGGTATTTCATGACTTAAAGGCTTGGAACTATTCACCCTGGAAAGATGATTATGATATGTAGTGAAATGACTGAATATGTTTAGTGTCTCTTGATATGAATGCATGTCCATGTATATGAAAAGTTGGATAAGTTAGATGTTAAAAAAGTGACTAAAATGTTGCCTTAATATGACTAATTTTGATCAGTGTACTCCTGTCCTGAAAGGAAAAAATGTCAAATTTTGTGATTTTTGATGGTGAACACTAGCATTAGATGAAGTTTGAACTTCTCTGTACACGTCTGGAAGAAAATGGATAATTATTTCTTAGGCCAAAAGTCACGGGAAAAAATTAGGCCTTGCACACAGTATTGAGAAGCTAACTATATACTTTTTGGTGCTTGCAAATAGCAATGCTATCAGCATTGTCATCACTGGAATCACAAGGAAACAGGAATATAGATGTAGCTAAAGCTGAGGAATTGCTTGCTAAAGCTGATGATGAGATGAGCATTCGTGCTATGGTTGCTGACTTGCTTCAGAAAAATCATACTCAGATGTAAGGTTCTCAATCAAATGTTTATGAATTGAATCAATTTGCGAGCCAATTTAAATGGATGCTGTTAGATTTAGCAATCTGGATATGTACTATTAGTTGAAGATATTCAATGTTGCCAACATGTCTCTGTTTATTGATGTAGAATGGTCAAGCAAGCAAAGCTGAAGGAGAAAGAGGCAATTAAGGAGAAAGAAAGAAATGAACGGAAGAGTGAGATGGAACAGAAACGGTTGGAACGGGAATTGAAAAAGGAGAAGATGCAACAGGTTAGCTGAATTCTTATAAAAAAAATGCAAGATTTAAAAGATAGTGTTTGGAGCTTTTACTAACATTTTCTTATTGCAATTTTAGGAAAGGGAACAAGCTCGTGCTCAGAAGGAAGCTATTATTCAAGTAAGATTTTCAGGCCACACCGCTTTCTTTGATTGCTTGTTGAAATGGATTTGCATCATTTTTAATCCAGATGCCCATGCAAATGTGAAAGTGGGAAATTGGCAATGTTGATTTTCTCCGTGAGGTTATCAAAATTATGAGGACATATTACCCCTATATTGAGTTTATCACGCTGTTTCTTTATTTGATTTCACCAAGATGTTTCCCAATTTTTTTCAGTATTCTACTTCTGGACTCTGGAGTACATGTGGAATATTGTCTTACATTATTACAGTCAAACTCAAATTCAATCAGGAAACCTCTTTTTCCTAACCAGCATGAGAAACGAAAAGCTAAGATTTATACAACTCCGATAGGAAACACTTCTACTCTGCATTTCATGACGGCACCATATTTAGTTGATAACATTGTTAGTTGTCTTGAACCAGGAGAAAGAAAAGAAACGGCAGCAAGAAGAGGCAGAAAAAGAACAGAAACGGCGAGAAAAGGAAGAAGCTGAGATGAAAAAGCAACATGCAATACAAAAACAGGCGACACTCATGGACCGATTTCTTCACAGTAAAAAAGATGCACCTAATGCTCAAACAGTGCCCACTGTATTGGATGAAAGAACTCGTACTTCTTTGCAGGAAAATGCACAGATTTGCAGTGGTGTTATGATGTCAATGGATCAAATATTACTGCAAGCAGCAGAGACAGAGATGGGGGATCTTCTAAGGTTGATGCTCTAGCTTTTTATAAATATGTGAAATGTAGCATGAATATGTTGTGTTCTTTCTAGATTCAAAGTACTTTGAGTTGAATAACTTTGATTGTTTGGTGCGCACAGGTCCCACCTGGAAGCTTGGCACAATATTAATTGGCGAGTTTCTGCACAAAGACATCTAAGTTGGGGTATCCGGCGTAAACCCAAAGTTGCATTGTTCAATGAACTTCGTTTGCAGGGGGCATCTGCTGAAGCTGTAGCCCTGGCAAAAGTGCAATCCTCTACAAGCAAAAAGCGGGCTTATAGTGATGTTGAAGATCATGAGTTCATGGGAAAGAACCTTGCGAATGACTGGGAAGAAGTTTTGAGTGATAGTTTGCCTGGCAATAATGGAAATACCACTGTACAAAGAGAAACTAGGCTTCATAATAAGAGAAGAAAGCTTTTGCAGTTTGATCACAGCTACAGACCTGCTTATTATGGAACCTTCTCAAAGAAAAGGTGAAGATATTTTGCATAGTCTCTAGGCTGTTAATTATTAAAGAAAGATGTAGTGTTGTTAACTTTGATAGACCACGATGAAAAACATATGAATCACCTTGAAGATTGTGGATTCTTAATCCTACAGTAGACGAGGGGAAAGTTTTTGGTTCTGACTCTTTGCCTTTGATGCAGTGATAGCATTAGGCCCCAAAATCCTTTCCGGAAGGACTCTTCTTTGGACTATGAGATTGATAGCGATGAAGAATGGGAGGAGGTACTCATCACTAAATCTTTTTGGTAAAGAATATTTGTCAATATTTTGTAAGCTTTTCTTAATCTATTAAATATCTTCAGGAAGATCCCGGGGAAAGCCTTTCTGACTGTGACAAGGATGATGAGGAAGAAAAGATTGAGGCTGAGACAGAGAAGTTTAAATCTGAAGAAGATGATGATAGTGATGGGTTTTTTGTACCTGATGGATATCTTTCTGAAGATGAGGTAAACTCTAGAGAAAAAGATGTTTGATGAGGTTCTTTAATCACGAGTACATAAAAACCCTTTGCCGTCATTTTAATATTTCTTGTTGCAATGTCCCAAGTTTTCTTGCGGATAATTGAGGGTTCATCTCCTTGTAGTGTTGCTGGAATTTACCTCAAAACAGGGTTATTGTGGAAGTTGGTATATAAGGTGACTGCGACGATTTAGTTCCTATGGGGATGTGTATAGTTGAAGATATTTTGTTGGCCTCGATGACTCCTAGTAACATGTCAAATTGTGCACCTATATTTTCCATCCCAAGGTATGAAAATGATTTACTGTCTTGTGCATGAACAGGGTGTCTGTTTGGATGACATTGAATCAGATATGGAAGAGGATATGCAAGAGGATATACCCCCCTATAGTGTGTCCCAAAATGGTAGGAATAACCAACGGCTAGAAACTGAATCTGAGTGGCATGCATTTGAGCGACAGCAAAAGGTCCTAGAAAATGCAACAGAACAAGCCTTGCGGTCAAACCATGTTTTCATCATAACAAATCTGCATAATATGAAGAGTGAACATTCTCCTCCAGAGCCAAATGCTAGGCATAGACTGGAACAAATTTGCTTACAAGCTCTGCGAATTCAGATTTGTTTGCCAGAAATACTTATTGAACTGCCTTCCGAACGTCCAACAGAGGCAAACCCTAAAGAGGACCGGGAGCCTTCTAAGCGACAAAAGAAAAACTGCACTGTTATTCCAGACTCAGACATACCTGAACTGGTGAGTAATTTTGTTTCCCATTTGAAGGATTTATGATTGGGGGTTCCTAGTCTTGTACTCCATCTCACATCTTTCTGATATATGTTTTCTTCAGATTCGTACTATCCAGTCCTTTCCCCAAGGCATGAATAAGATAGTTGAGTCTCTGCTTAACAAATTTCCTAGCATACCAAAGAAGCAGTTGAAAAGCAAAATCCGTGAAATATCGGATTTTGTAGAAAACCGTTGGCAGGTTTGTCTAGTTGCTTCTCCCAACACTTGTGAATTTACCTGTCTTAGCTGCTTCCTGGCATTGACTAAACTTCATATTGTATTTATATAGCGTTATTGTCGGATACTTGTCTTGTTCCAGGTCAAAAAGGAGGTTCTTGAAAAATTGAGTATGTTGCCTTCAGGTTAGTTATTATGTCCAGTAGATGAACACTTTAAAATTAAACTTCGTGGTCTATTTGCCAGTTCTCATTCCTTATTGCTCGTCTATCATGCAGTGCAAACCTTGGAAGTGACAAGTACACCAAAACTAAATGCTTCGGAAGTGACAAAAACTCCAACACTGCAAGCTTCGGAAGTGACAGATACTCCAACAAGGAAAATCAAGGGTATTACAACATACTTCTCAAAGCGATGTTTACCTCCTGAAGCAGCTGGAGTGAATGTGCAGTCTTCTCCCAACACTGATGGTTCTGAAAAGCAAAAGAATATGCGGCTTGCGATGGTGGAGGAGTGCAAAGTAGATATGCTGTAGTGTAGCCTTAAATTATAGAGCTGCTCATACTATGTAACTGTGTTAAATTTTCTGTACAAAGGAATTTCGGATGGGCCATGGGGAAGCATCATGCGTCATGCATGGATGCAAAGTTATCAACAGTTATTGTTGTTCTTTATCACTGGGGGCGCGCATGAGTCCAACAACCAGCCTGTGGTCATATGAAGCATTTGGAGAATGGGTGGATCATTAACCCACGCCACAATAATCTATTCATAGAGCTTTTGGTGACTGATATTTTGTTCTTTTGTAGAATTTGAAATTTGCGGCGAAAGAAAATAGTTATGGAATTATTCCAAGAAGATTACCACGAATATAATGTTTCATAAGAATTATATTTTGTTCTTTTGTAGAATTTGAAATTTGCGGTGAAAGAAAATAGTGATGGAATTATTCCAAGAAGATTACCATGAATATAATAAGAATATGGTATTGTGCTGTACTTTTAATAATATGGTATTGTGCTGTACTTTTAATAGTAAAAATAAATATGATTTTTAAATAGATTATTTATTATAATTTATATATTATATTAATTATGTTGCAAATGTAAGTTGATTCATTATTATTATTTAAGAAAAATATCCTATTGTTATTTAAGAAAAATAATAATTTTGTCTGTAATTTTAATAAATACATATAATATAATAAATATGTATTTTAAATATTATAAAGATTTTTTTTAATAGAAAAATTATTATAATTTATATGTCAAACTAACAGTGCCACAAATGTAGGTTGATTCATAACTGTTTATTGTTTTTAATTTTCTGATAGTAGTCTTTAATGGGGCAAGTTTTTACTAAACTGTTTATCTATTTTCTTACATCTGAGAAAAATAAACTCTTAACCAAATAAATATAGTTTTAAGACATACTCTAAACCTAAATAAAATATATTATTAAAAAATAAATTTTTCTATAATAATTTCTATTATTATATTTTTAAAAATTAATTTAAAAATAAAATATAATAAAAAATAAAAAATAAAATTAATATATTAACCATTCATTATTTATTTTAATAATAAAAAATTCTTATAATTATATTATTTATTTGCATTAAAATTCATCAAACATTCACTGTATATCAAGTTCTAAAACTATTACTCAATACTAAAATAAAATATAAAATACGGATACAAATATCACTACAAATCCTTAATATAATGTTATTCTAAGAATTTCCTTGTCCATAAACTTTTTAAAGACAATTTTGTTCGAAAAATGAGCAGATGAATGATTATGAAACATGGAAGGTTTTATATATATATATATATGATACTCAATTTGTTTAATTAATTTTATTATCTGAGATTTAAGATTAAACTATAAAATGAAATTTAAAATTAAATATTTAAACTTACGGGTAATAAAAAAAAGTGATGTTAAATCTTAATTTTTTTTTTTTCTAAATAAGACTGAGCTAAAATATATTACAGCGAGAGCCAAATTACATTATCAGTATTACACCAGGGCCGCGGCCCTGTAAAACTAGTCCTGGGACTGACTGTAAACACGAGAATGTTCATATCAGGATTACAAAAGCTGGAACCAGAGTGACGCTTATGTAGCCGGCACATGGACTGAGACAACATAGACACATAACCGACACGTAGACACCATAGACACGATAGACACATAGACACCATTACAGAAGTAACAGATAACCGACACCATAACAGAGATGAACAGAAGTACAAAAAGACTGAGTGCAGATACATATGTGGTCGCAAAGAGAGCTGACAGAGAGAAAATTCATGCAGAGAAACCTGGAGCGCGAACTAGCCTTCATCCGTAGTCTGTGGCTCATCCTCCATCTTGCAGCAGGGAGGCTGGAGAATAGCCTTACCCTTACCGACATTGCGCTGCACAGGCTCGCTTGGACCAGCTCCAGGATCATGAACAGGCCTCAGCATATCAACGGCCGGAAATTCCATGTCCACAGTCGGGACAACCCCAGGATTCCGCGGAGGGTCAGCACGAGGAGCATCATCATCTCCCCACTGATTTCGGCAATGCTCAACTGAAACAGTGACAAAGAAGGTAGAATTGGACAGAGTGCAGGGAAGGCGATATCTAACCATTGGATGCTCAGTATGCCCGCACTCCATTCGCTCCGGAGGTTCCGCAACTCTTCCTCTGCCCGGAGGCCTTCCTCTTGGTCTTCTATGCTCAGAGGAATCTTCAATGGAGGAGGAGGGAGAAGGGGCTCTTCCACTGAAACTGCCCCGTCGACTGGTACCCCGAAGCCGTTCACGCTGCATTCTGAAGGTGTGCGGATGGCGGGCGTGTACACACAGATTATTCCCCTGAACCAGACTCCCAATTCCCCAGCAAGACTGCGGATGGAAGGTATGCAGCACCTCCAAACGACCAGGTTCACGACTGAACTGCCGGGAAGCTTTCCAATTGCTCCGGTCTATAGCACCTGAACCGTCGCAATCGCTCTCAGAGCCTGACAGAGAGCCGAAGCATTGAGCCTCCGCCACTTCCTTCAAGATCAGAATCGGTGCAGGCGAGAAATGCGGGAGAATGTCCGAGAGCTTCCGGCTATGAAGAGCCATGGTTAGCGTTTCAATGCTCGCAGTGAATGCCGAGGGGACGGCTCTGCAACCAGAATTAACTACCCTCCTTGAATGCTGCATGCCTGTGTGTTTAAGGCTTGTCCTTTGGGTGTACGTGGCTTGTCCGGGCGGACACCTGCCCTGCTGACAAGCCATGGGCCCTGTATTGCTAACAACCACCCGCATCCAGGGATGTTAAATCTTAAAATTGAGATAAAATAAAAATATAATTTTATAAAACTTTAAAATATTTAATTATGATGATAAAATATAAGCTTATAATTATTATTTTTTTTTAATTTTTTTTTTTAAATAGAAATTAATAAATAAATTAAATAAAAATAATAATTTTAAATATGATGTTTGGTATATTGATTTATTTGAAAATTGGAAACATTTGTATGTTTCAATGATGCCGTGAGATTTAACTAATCATATTTTAAAATTGGAAAAGTGTATGGATTTTGGGAATTATAGTGAAAAGTGAATAATCATTTTAAAAATAGAAAGTGTATGATTTTGAGATATTACTTATGAATGGTGATTGGGGAAGAACACTATTACATTTTGCAATATATTTAGTACATTGTGAATGCAACTCTTTTCTACCAACTAATGATGGAACATGATTAAAACAGTTTAAATTCAATGTTCTAAAAGATAGTTAATTGAATGCTAGTGTAAGATGAGATAGATTAAAAATTGATTAAACATATGACATATGTATTATAATAGAATGATTCATTGCATTTACTAGAAGTAAATAAATAAAATTCAAAACTACCATCCAATGTGGAATTAATGATATGCATGGAAGTCAAATGATTCAATAAAATAAAATAGAGATACAAATTAGTTAACTAATGTATTGGTTGAAAATTATTGTGGAAAAAAATTAAGAGAAAACAAAACTTGATAATAAGAGTACTGTTCGAAAAAATGTACCAAAACCTTAGGCATGACAAAGGAACAATGGAGATGTAAAAAACTCAAGGATTATTTTAATCTTTGCTTATCCTCAACCGAAGTTTAGAAGAAATTTCCATGAATTTTCATTACATGCCTGGTAGAATCAAACCATTTAGTTGTAGTGGACAAACTTATCAAATATGCACATTTTTGTAGAATCCAAGTAATGTATAAAACCAACTATATGTTAGTTTTTCATCAAAAAACTTCATAACCTATCATAATAACACCTAGGTTAATGAGGCACAATGATAACACAATGAAGGATGAATAACAAGATGAACTCAAAGAAGATATTCAATATTAGCTTCATTAATACAATAGTGTTTGTCATTTTTATAGAGGTTGCAAATGGTTATAAGATTAATTAATTCTTATTAGATGAAGTGGTTGAGTTATTAACTCAACCATCATCAAAAAATCCTTATTGACAATTTAATGCCTAATAATTACTTACAACTTGACATAATTACATAACTAAGCTTTATAATCTAAAATCTCCTCTTAAGGCGTATACTAGAGGCACAACCATAACACAATGAAGGATGAATAACAAGATGAACTCAAAGAAGATATTCAATATTAGCTTCATTAATACAATAGTGCTTGTCATTTTTATAGAGGTTGCAAATGGTTATAAGATTAATTAATTCTTACTAGAGGAAGTGGTTGAGTTATTAACTCAACCATCATAAAAAAATCCTTATTGACAATTTAATGCCTAGTAATTAGTTACAACTTGACATAATTACATAACTAAGCTTTATAATCTAACATTCCTCTTAAGGCGTATACCACTGAATAACATAACTCATCGAAATCAAACACACCTTGACTGAACACCACTAAAAATAAATGAACATTCTTTAGAAGATTCATTTTTAAAAACAATGCTTGGACTTCTAAGACTCCTTTAAATTGCCCCCTATTCCATTGAGTTGTAATGCCTCCTAGTTGTGATCCACGTTTCCTAGCATCATTAGACATCACTAGCATTTGAAATATCTCATAACCCTTGTAAAGCTATGATATTGAACTTCCAAATCTTGGATCTCCCATAAAATATTGGACAACATTGTTGGAATATCAATGCAAATCGATTAGGGTTTGATTCTCCTTACTTGATAATTACTTGTGAGTTATGTTGGCTTTTTTTACTTCTTTATTATCTTATCTTTCATCAAGCAATTACCATATTATATGTGTATGAAGATCACAAAACAAAAGACACAAGATGTAGGCACTATGCTAGGGAAAAACCCCCCTTGAGGGGAAAACCCAGTGAAAAATTATTTTCCTTTCAATAATATTCTTTGAGACTCTTCACCCTAGACAAAGACCAAAACTTCCCTCCATACCAAGTTAGCATCCTAGATCTTCGACCTCTTTTGAGCAACTTCAACTATGCAACAACTTTTGGCATTAGGCAGCAACAAAACTTGGAAAACTTCGATCTCCCAAACTAGGGCATGAAACAAAGAGAGACACCAAAAGTTCAATTTTCTTCTTCTCCTTAGACTCCACCCAACTCACACTTCCTTTGCTTCCTTAGATCCACTTCACACTTCTCTAGCTTCCTTAGAGACATCGAACTTGCTTGAGATAAGATACTCCAAATGAATTCGACTTACTTCTATTTATAGGCTTCAAGTGAGGTCGAATTAGTGTCCTTAGGCTGACTTGGTGTGGAGGATACATAAATTATATTTGACTCAATAGGAAACATTTTTACATGATTCAAAAGCCCAAGAAGGGTCTCTTTGAATGTACAATGACTCTATAAACTCAATATTAATCCTAGGAGTCCACAATGAGGACTTTGACTAATATAATGATGACCCAAGCATGAAACCCATGCTTTAATAAGTCATTGATACAATAATAATAAAAAAATTCTTTATTCTTTTGACAAGTACATTTCATGATGACTCAAATACATTAATGAAGACTGAACCTAGTTACATTTTCCAACACTCCCTCTTAACTAGGGAGGTATTCATAATATACAAATACAATGGAAGATCTCAAACTATATGAGCAATGAAGAACTTTAGGCACCACAATGCCATGGACTAGATTCCTGATCCGAGCAATCTATCCATTGGTTTATCATCAATTTAGGCACCACAATTCCATAGACTAGATTCCTCACCAGGGCAATCTATCCAAGTGGGAATAAGGTGGACTCAAGCTTTCATCCTCTCTAGGTACCATCAGGCTTACTTGCTAACTGCCAACCCAAGGACCTAGGTGTGTATCCATGGTCAGAGCTCTACGACCCACACCACCTTCCCTACTTTGGGACCTAGACATCAACACAAAGTGTCGGCTAGATGTCCTCCTAGGAAATGCTTCACTCACAAAGCCTCAACAAATCTCTTCCATTCTCTTATCAATAATACAATCAACAATATCTACTAAATCAAGCAAGTTCCTTAGATATTCAAACTTCTTATTAGGAAGAGCCTTTGTTAGTATGTCTGCTATTTGTTCATCTATCGAGACATACTCCAACTTCACGATCCCATCTTGCATCAGGTTCCTAAGAAAGTGGAACTTATTGTTGATATGCTTCATTCTAGCATGAAACACAGGATCTCATCTTGATACAAATTTGATTGTCACAATTAATCATAGTAGGACCCAAAGACTTCTCGAACAAATTTGTCAGAAGCTTCCTTAACCAAACAACCTCCTTTCCCACTTCACATGCAACCACATATTCTACCTCAACACTACTTAAAGAAACGAGATCTTTCTTCCTACTCATCCATGAGATCATAGCAGCTCCCAGACTAAAACATCCTTCGGTAGTGCTCCTTCCATCGATCTTACTACCACCCCAATCAGAATTTGTGAAGCCAATTAGATTGACTTCCTTACTATCATACTTTAGGCAGTGATATATATTGCCACAGAGATACCTCAATATATGTTTGGCAATTATCCAATGATCATGATGAGGCTCCAACTGAAGCTGACTAGGAATGCTTATTGCAAAACATATATCTGGCTTAGTATTTACCAAATACATTAGGGAACCCACCAACTCACGATAAGAGGTAGGATCCATGAGACGAGAGTCAAAGTCCCTCAATTTCTTGAGATTGGTGATCATAGGAGTAGTCATTGGCTTGGAATCCATCATCCCGAATTTATGCAACAACTTGATGATATACTTTCCTTGCCCCAAATATATCTCCCCAGGTCTCTGCCATACTTCTAGACCCAGGTAATAGTGCATTAGTCCTAGATCCTTCATTTCAAATTTAGTTGCCAACATCTTCTTGCCTTCTTGAATTCTTTGCTCCACACTCGTGATGAATAGATCATCCACATATAATAGAATAATGATGGGCTCATCATTCACGACCTTGATGTAGAGATTCAAATCATCATAACTCTTCACGAACCCAATTCCAAGTAGATATGCATCCATCCTTGCATACCATGCCCTAGGTGCTTGCTTCAAACCATATAGGGCTTTCTTAAGTCTGCAAACATGAGAGTTCCTGCTATTAACTTCAAAGCCATCGGGTTGTTCGATGTATACTTCCTCATCAATGGTCTCATTTAGAAATGAGGCCTTCACATCCATTTGATGGGTATTCCAACCCATTGTAGCAACCAATGAAACCAAATATTTAATGTTATTGTACCTTGCTGTAGGAGCAAAGGTTTCTTCATACTCAACGCCTTCCTTTTGAGAAAAATCCCTTGCAACGAATCCTACTTTGTACTTGTCTATACTTCCATGAACAACATGTTTGATCTTATAGATCCATTTGGAGGTGACAACCGATTTGTCACTAGGTCTAGGAACGATTTCCCAAACCCCATTCTTCATGATGGATTGATATTCTTCCTGCAATTCTTTCTTCCAAACCTCTTGATGAGCAACTTCCTTGAATGTAGATGGTTCGACTTCAATTAACTTTGTCATGTATGCGACATAACCATAATATCTTTTTGGTGTTTTACTTTCCTTGAAGGTTCCTTTTGCAGCTTCATGTCCTCCAACACTTCTAATGTAGCTTTTAACCAATTTGGAATTTTCCTTGTGGTTGGGATGACCACCGATTGAATAGGCTCACTTGGTCCTTCTTCTTCTTGATTTGTAGTAGGGTTTTCATGATGAACTTCTTCTTCAAATATGGGAACTTCTTCGTCATCAAAATTAATATGAATATCCTTCGATTTCTTGTGTGCTTGATTTTCATCAAATATGACATCCCTGCTTAAATCAATACGTTTTCCTTCCTTAATGTAGATTCTATATGATTTTGAGGAGAGACTATATCCAACCAATATTCCCTTGATACTTGTAGAGTTCAACTTCTTTCGCTTGTCCTTTGGAACATGGATGTATGTTGGGCTTCCAAAGATTCGGAGGTGATCCACACTTGGCTTGTTTCCAGTGAATACTTCTTTGGGTGTTGTATTATCAAGACTTTTATGAGAACTTCTATTTTGAATGTACACAACTGTCATTGTTGCTTCTCCCCATAATAATTTTGGTAGGTCTTGATCAAGGAGCATAGTTCAAATGCCTTCTTCAATTGACCTATTCTTCCTTTCGGCCAATCCATTTTGTTCGAGATAATAGGGAACAATGAGCTCCCTCTTAATACCTACTTCCTTATAATATGCAATCAATTCCTTAGAAGTGTATTCCCCACCATTGTTAGACCTTAGAGTTTTTATCTTTCTTTTGGTTAGGGTTTCCACTTTGGACCTAAACTCCTTAAACTTATCAAATACTTCATCTTTTGTTTTTAGAGGGTAGAGACATGTCTTTCTAGAATGGTCATCAATGAACGTCACATAGTAGAGATGGCCTCCAAGTGATTTTTCAGACATGGGCCCACACACATTAGAATGGATGAGATCTAATATCTCTTTAGACCTAGTTTCACTATTCAGAAACGGATTTCTCTTATGTTTTCGTAAATAACATCCCTTGCACACACCTTCATGATCTAACTTCATATTGGGGATACCATGAACCAATTGACTGAGAGTAGATATGACCTTATAATGTAGATGACCATACCTCCTATGCCATAGCTCAATGGGACTGATTTCCATATGGATCAAAGCTTGAGGAGGTGGTGTAATCACTCTATAAAGACTTCCTTCACGAACTCCAATAACCCTACATTTATCAATGCTAGAGTCTTTTGTAATGACCCACCTATAACTATAAATAAAATATGAATATTAGCATACATACGAGACCTCATACGATAGCTATGCATGCATGGACCCACATGCATTGCACTATATATATATGCTGGTTACTACAAGGAAATGTATAAACTAAAGTAATGAATTGATTATCGAAAGAAATCCCCGTGAATACATAAAATTAGGTAAATAATATGTATACCACTTTAAATACATATATATAGATAATAAACCATTAACTTAAAAATGAAAAGTAATAAAATAATAATATGAATTAATTAAAATTATAAACTATATAAATTAAATTAATTTATTAAATATAAACTTTAATAAAATCAAATCTACATATCCAAATGAAATCAAATGAGATTTGATTTTATAAAAGTTACACATAGCAAAACAATGACACGGAGATGGGGGGAAGGTGGTGGACGAGGAATTACAAAGGAGGAAGGAAATCTTGAGGAAAGGGGGAAAATAAGGAGAAATTTATTAGAGAGTCTCGATTGTTCTTAAGATTTTGGGCACGGGGGACCAGACTATATCAACTGGAATGCACTCTGGAATTGAGTACCTAGGTTGTACTCGGTTTCCAGGGAAGTTTTGGTCTTTTGGTAATGAGAGCGGGAACAAGAGCAGGAGTAAACCAACATCATCTCCAACCACATAAATTCAGGTAGGTATTCGACATCAACTGATAAATTCTGATATTATTCTGATATTGTAGATGTTAGTTAGATCTTGAAAACAATTTTCATATTCTATTTATGGTAAATTTTAGAGTAAACTATTTAGAACCATACATATTTTCCCCAAACCACTACTTTTCCATCAACAAAAGCAACTCTTCCCCCTTTATCTTCTAAACAAGAAACAAAAAGCAAACTCTTTTTCAAACCTAGAACATATAGAATGTTGTTGAGGTGAAAATTTGATCCATTTTCCAGCTTCAACGATGTTGACCCTAGGCCTCTAACATCATAGCTTTTGTTGTCACCCAATTCCACTACATGAGAAGATGGTTCCTTTGATAGTGTATGAAGTTTTTTACTTTCTCCTGTCATGTGCCTTGATGCTCTACAATCAAGGATCCATTCATTGTCATCATTAAGAGAATCTGTAAGGGCAACCAAGAATCCTTGAATTTTGACCTTGTTGAATAAGTAGCAGATGACCTTCTTGATCCAACTTCTAGTAGTGTTGATACCCATACTTATGTAGTTCATCAAAGAGGGATAATCCATGCCAACAAAGTGATCTTCGAATTTTCTTGACCTTAGCTCTGATTTCATCTTGGAAAATCAATGCAAATTGATTAGGTTTTGATTCTCCTTACTTGATAATTACTTGTGAGTTATGTTGGCTTCTTTTACTTATTTATTATCTTATCTTTCATCAAGAAATTACCATATTATGTGTGTATGAAGATCACAAAACAAGAGACACAATATGTAGGCACTATGCCAAGGCAAAACCCCCTTGAGGGGAAAACCCAATCAAACATTCTCTTCCTTTCGATAGTATTCTTTGAGACTCTTCACCCTAGACAAAGCCCAAAACTTCCCTCCACACCAATTCAGCCTCCCAGATCTTCGACCTATTTCCAACAACACTTCCTTCTCAACGACTTCGATTATGCAGCAACTTCCGACATCAGGTAGCAACAAAACTTGGAAGACTTTGATCTCCCAAACTAGGTCACGAAATAGAGAGAGAGATATGCACCAAAAGTTTGATTTTCTTCTTCTCCTTAGACTCCACCCAACTCACACTTCCTTTGATTCCTTAGGTCCACTTTGCACTTCTCCAACTTCCTTAGAGATATCAAACTTGCTTGAGATGAGATACTCCAAATGAATTAAACTTGCTTCTATTTATAGGCTTCAAGTGAGGTCGAATTACTGTCCTTAGGTCGACTTGATCTCTTCTAATCCGATTTGGTGTGGAGGATACATAAATTATATTTGACTCAATAGGAAACCTTTTTACATGATTCAAAATCCCAAGAAGGGTCTCTTTGAATGTACAATGACTCTATAAACTCAATATTAATCTTAGGAGTCCACAATGGGGAATTTGACTAATATAATGATGACCCAAACATGAAACCCATGCTTTAATAAGTAATTGATACAATAATAAAAAATATTTTCTTTATTCTTTTGACAAGTACATTTCATGATGACTCAAATATATTAATGAAAACTGAACCTAGTTACATTTTCCAACAAACAATCCCCACATGCATGGTTCAAAATCACAATGAGGTATAGTTTCTCCAAATCATTAATCATCTTGGACTATTGATCATTTATTTTCCATTGCATCCATCCCTATTTTGAAAGTGTGGGCCTTCTTAAAACACTAATTATCTAGAAAATTCTTCACCATTGTCTATATTTGATGGATTTTTAATGATCACCATGCTTGTTGATTGTTTAAGATTCACTTCGAAAAGATCATTAGCACACATTTTACAATTATTTATTGTATGCCACTTTTTCTATAGTAGTAACATTTTATCTTCCTCTAATCTGTATAATACTGTGGATATTTTGTTGGACAATTCGACACAAAAACTCTGGTAAAAATACATTGAAATCTATACTATGAGGGTTAATTTAGATTTGGGATTTATTAATTACTATTTTCTGCTTATGCATGTAATAGATAAAATGCATAAAATAGAGAATAATAAAATAAAATCACATGTTAACCACAATAAACACAATATATGCTCTAGTAAACCTTTATGGGATAAGACCCAACTAGAAGGCGAGGTTGCTTTGCTCTCTCTTTCTCTGGAATGGAAATAATGCATATGAAAAAGGAGAAGGCACTCTTTGTAGAGTTACTTGAGACATGTGGCCTCATAAGCTGCTACACACTATAAAAACCCTTTGTTATGCTCTCTCATTCCCACTCCAAAATTGTTTTACTCTATTTTGGAACAAGATACAATCAAAATGAATAGAACCCCTTTTCCTCCTAGTGGTCAAGTTATAACATAGCCTAATAGGCAACTAGGGGTCAAGTTTGGCTCCTTCAACTCTCAACTAGAGTTACAACTTTGACCCTTCTAGAGTATTCTTCATAGTCCTCACATGGATAGCCCCTTTGGCATGAATGACGAGGGCTAACATGTTATCCTCTCTAACCATGGTGGTCAATCATAATAGGTAAATTTGTAGAAGGCATAAATTTTGCATCTAAACTTTGATTGACGCAATCCTTGCAACGTTGGAAAGCTCTTTGAGTGTAGAATAGTGTTATGGGGTCCAACGCTTGTGCAAGAAAATTTACCCCCAAAAAAGTCATTAAGGCCTCGAAATAGCCTCGAAAGATTTCAAACCCTAATTATCCAAATTGAACTTGTCGATAAAAATGCTCCTCCAAGGTGACTCCACTTTTTCCACTCTGAAAGCAATGGGATAGACGAAAAAAAATATAGTGATCAAATCTGGATCATACCTCCCCATTAAAAGAGCGCTTCCTTTCAACCCAATTTTTCAAAGGGTATTTTTCCCCTATCTTGTAGTTCTGGACCTCGTTTGAAAAATTGTATGTTTATTCAACTCTCCTTGAGAATCTATTGATAAGTATTCTATGGAAGATAAGGCTTGATCCTCTTCTTGATGCAACATGGAAGGCTCATAGAGTTTGAGATTTCCACATTCACCATTGAGTAAATGCACATATATGGGGCTAGACTTAGTCCGTAGGCATTATCTACCACTCTTTCTAGTATATCCAAAGGACCATATTGCAAAGCCTTGATTTTCTTACGAAGACCATGTAGCCTCTTATTTTTCAAATATAACACTATTCTATGTTAATCATGCCTGGCCTTGTATTTGTCGAGTGACTTCTTCAACATCTCTTGTAATTGGAAATTGATCTGCCTAATCTTCTCAACATTTTTTTTTTCTCTTAATGCATCCCCTATGAGATCCTCTCCTAACCCTCCTTGTCATCCATATACAACATCCAAAGGTGAAGGACATGAATATCCAAAAATGAGTTTCAAATGGGGGCTTACTAGTAGAAGTGTAGACTGTGACATTATAAGGGTTCTATATATATTCATGTTGACCAACATTCATTGATCAATTGTATCTAACTTTTGATACCCTATATTATTGCTAACTTTCTCCATTTTGTGATACTCAATTTTAAATTTGCGGGTTTTAAATCAATTTTCTATTCATTCCCTCTTGAATTACCCACAACCCACAAAATCCACCAGACTTAGTTGTTTTTATGTATTCAAGTTGTGGAATCTCTTTTTCTTTAACCCGTCTTGCATCCCACATACTGTAATTTGCACTCGCATTTTCAGAACCTACAAATATCACCTTTTTACTATACTTAGCCATTTTCACATCAATGTGGGTTGCAGGAGGCCTTTTCCTCACTTATCCTCTTGCATGACTCTTTCCCACATACCTATACTTAGTCATTTTACTTATATGTGGGTTGACATCCTCCCACATTACTTTACCTTCTTGCATGATTCCATACTCAATGGTTTCTACACTTCTTTTTGCATGTGGTTACGAGAGGAATTCTTCGACAATATCTTATATTCACATCTCACGTCCCACATCTTGTATTCCATATTCATTATTTTTTGATGCCCTTTTCAAGACACATTAAATGATTAAGGCCACTGTGTACTTCACACAACTAAAGATCCTTTAAGTATTAATTTAGGTACATTTTTCATTGAGATATGGCTATCTTTCCGAATCAAGGCAATACTTGTTATTTATGGGCCATCTCCCTTGCACGTATTCACACATCAAAGTTAATAAGATACTTAACACTATAAAAGCTTCCAAATTAGCCAGATCTTAGTTTATCCATTTGTTCAACATTGCTAATAAGTAGTAAACATGAATGTCAAATAAAACATGAGAAGCTTATTATGTAGACACCCTTAACACACTTGGGTGACATGATCACGATTTCCAATGGTATATGGTCTACCAATGGTATTTTGGGCTTAATCTAGAATAGAATAACAATGACAAAGCATGGACTTCAAGCATTGTAGACGTTGGGTGCATGCTTGAAGTCTTTGATTTTTTAGAACGAGTTTCTTGATGTGTTGAAGAATTTGACAATACAAAAAGACAAACGACTCTCGATAGATGCTAAGATCCCCATTCATATAACCCCACTTTATTCAAAATATGCTTCAGATTCTATAATCCAATTGTGTTTTTATGATAACCAAGGTTGATTCCTTCCTCGTGAACCACAATGGACTGAAATCTTAAGAAATTCTTAACGAAACCAATTAAAAAACTTGTTAATGCGAACCAAATTGAGGTATGTGAATTGGGCAACCCATACAGGGAGCTTCTTGGTTATTTTCCTGAATCCTTGGTCAAGAATCCATCGACTTTTTTCCTTATTACTTTCTTTATGTTCTACATTATTCAGTGTGTTGTGACTTGTATTTTGTTGTTTGTTTCATTTATTATTTCATTTGAAAAATCACTTGAAAAGCATTTTAAAAACTAAGGCAAGAAGGAGGGCCAATAAGATATATACTGGAATCCAATACAAGAAAGAAATAAAGGAAAATGTTGGATTTACAAAGGGAACAAGTGTTGAAGTTGTTAACAGTGGACTTGAAACATTATAAGATGTGTTTTATAAAATCGGCGGATCCGAAATTATGTGTATGTATATGTATACAAATCTACCAATTGCGATAAATGATGGCGGACCCAAAATATATCTATGTTATATTTAACAGCCTGGCGGGTCCGTAAAACAATGAATATAGAGGTTGGTGCATTCAATGATCGCCGATTGCGATATGGGTAAGCTGGACCTGAAAGCTTATGTATTACGTTTCATGACTGCGGCAGGTCCGTCACATCAATGACATAATATATGTATATATGGAAAACACCGACTGCCGATTGCGATGAGGGGTATGCCTCGATAGTCGTGCGAGCAGTGTTAAAAGTGGAAAAAGCACGTCTTACATTATATTTTCGAAAGCGTAGATACAAAGGGTTTATATATAAGTTCAATATTTTTAAAGGTGCATAAAGGGCCGCTTGCAATTATGATGGTCGGACTCGATACTTTATGTCACATGTTTTATACTACCATCGGGTCCACCATATCGCAAAATTGTTAAGATTGGATCTGATACATCGTTTAATAAGCGCCGATTGTGATTTATAATGGAAAGTCAATGCAACACTAGACAGGTGGATCCGATAGGTTTATCAAATCAGATTGATTCTTTTTCAGTTCCGCTTCATGAGTTTTGCGTCGATTTTGCTGTGTAAATGGAAAAATCAGCGTTAAAACTAAATTTAAAAAAAGGCAGTGGGTCGAATTTCTTGGTGTTTTGGCCAATCAAAACACCTAATTCATATTTAAGTCCAGATTTAGGTATGGCTAACACAATTTATCATGACCAAAATTGATTAATAATCATCTAAGCATATACAAAAGAACCAAGCGACCGATTAACAGAGCAGTTAGCGATTATTGTCTTCTTGTGAATTTAGTTGTTTTTTGTTATGTTATGTTCTTTGAGGTATCTTTTAACCTCTGTAAATTCTGTAATGGTTTTTAAATTGAGATAGTTATAGAAACAGTTTAGCAGTTTAACAGTTTCAAAACTGTTTCATAAATGTATAAAAGGAAGAAAATTTACAGAGAAAGGGTTGGAATTTTGAAGAATCAGGCCACTGTATTTCTGATAACATCATTGATTAATGAAACAACCAGAAGTTTCCAGGAGTTGTTACATATAATTTGTAAGTCTCGCTATCATGTGTCATGCAATGTTTTCTTCTTTTTAAGTATAGTAATGAAGCTGCAGGGTAAAATCCCTTAAAGAGCGCTCCTATACTTAAAGTCCTCACTTCCTTTCTAAGTTATAGATAGTAGTTTTTGTGAAAGACTAACATATTATCTATGATTTATTTCTCATAATCATAATTCCTCTAGGTTACAGATAATAGTTCTTGTGAAAGATCGGCATATTGTCTTTAACGTCCCTTTCAAACTTTCCTCATTCATCATTTATATTTAGCAACAAATGGCATTCTGAGATGTTTTGGTCATACATGTATTAAGAGTCTAAGGCCAAGTTTTCCAAGTCTTTCATTTGGTAATATAATAAACAATAAGTGATAGTAAATAATCTTTATTAACGTCTTAAGCACAATTTCCCTATAGCTAGGAAATTAGTTTCTTAAGGAACAACATTAATTGGCGCCGTTGCCGGGGAGAGAAGAGAGGAAGGTTTTTCCCTGGGTTTCAATATTTTCCTCTGGTTGTTCAAAGAGGAGGAAATATTTGGCTGTTTTGAATCAAAACAATAACTCTGGCTTCAATAAGGCCCCATACAAGATCAAACACTTCACAAAAGAAGGCTCAAGCTTTTTTAGATCCTGAAAGGTTGTTTTCAAGGAGGGCTAGGAAGTCTAGGACCTTAAATAGACCAATTCCTGTATTGTCTACATCAAGCAACAACTTATCTGAACATTCATATGATATAGAGTCATATTTTTCATCATCTGCATTTCAGGAACCTAGTTGTCAAGACCAATCTTTTGAGTATGTTACTTTTCATTTACCTGCTGTAATTATTCAACCTCAACCAATAACCACATTACCTCCTTTGCACAGTCCATTTGCATTTCAATTAAGTTCTACATCTGTAGGTAATCAAAGTTCAATAAACATGGAAGTCCCTACGTTCCTAGTCAATAGGTATGCACCTCTTCAACTACCACAACCTTACAATCAAATGCCAGAGGATTACCTCAAAATTCTTCCTCATTTTTCAGGAGAAGATACACAAACAACAGAGAATCATGTAGTAGTATTTTGTAATTTTGCAAAAATCCTAAATGTTGAACATTTAGATGTCGTTCTAAGACTTTTTGTTCAGTCCCTAGATGGAGAAGCAAGGAAATGGTTCAAAGGACTTCCCAATAATTCTATTCCTTCTTGGGAAGAGATGGAACGTGTGTTTATTCTGAGATGGGGAGAAAAAAGAGACCATGGATATTCATTAACAGAATTTAATGCCATAAAGAAGAAGTTTGATGAAACTGTGGCTGAATTTGTCAGAAGATTCAACAAATTGTACAATAGTCTACCAACAGAGATAAAGCCTCCTCCTGCTGGTGCGAAAATAACTTTTGTAGAGGCTTTTGAATCAAATTTTGGATTTACATTAAGGGAAAGGAGAGCTCCAACCCTTGATCAAATCCAAACAGATGCTTTAGAGATAGAAGTGAATCTGGTGGCTGCAGGAAAAGCACCAGAAACACAGCTTTCCCAAGACAAGGGAAAAGCAAAGATGGAATCCTCCCAGAGTCAATCATTGGAGAATATGTGTAATATAATTAAAACCATGTCAGATAAGTTAAATAGATTAGAGTTAGAGAATAAGAACTCTTAGAGACAAACACAATATAATAAGAATTTTAATCCCCAATTCAGAAGACAACCTTTGCAAATCTTGCAAAAGGAAAGAAAATATCAAAATCAAATTCAAGCACCATTGTACATAGAAGCAGATCCTGGTGAACAACAATCTGAAGATCAAATTTCCACATTATATGCAGTTGATGAAGATGAAATTGGCGTTGAAGGAGAAGCGTATGTGTATGATGAAGCAGATGCTATTCATGATGGAAATGAAAGTGATGAATATTGGAAACAATTCTCTAATTTTATGTAGGTTGAACTACACAAGAAATATGACCTGAGATCTAGGAAAAGATCTAGAAATCAAGAAAATGAAGGTGAGCAGCAAATTTCAACTTCCTCATCGAAGGCGACTCCAAAAGAATCTCAGTCTGCAAAACAAGTAGATAAAGGAAAACAATAGCAAAACACAGATACTTCGAGGTGAGTCTTCTCAAAATCAAGTTGAAAAAATTCATTTGGAGAAGCTTGTTTCAATTCCTCAAAAAATTCAAGTCAATAAGAAAGGTGAAGATGAGAATGAGAGGATTGCTAAATAGGGTCACTTGTTTAGTGTTAGCAAGGAGCTGGAAAAGGTAAGAATACAAGTTCCCCTTACAGAATTGGCAAGAACACCTACTTATCAAAAGGAAATTGCTGAGTTTATTAATTTAAAAGAAAGTGAGAGTGATACTGTAAATCTGCAGGAAGATAAACCAGTAGTGGTTTTTGGCCCACATGTAGAGGAAGTAGATTCTTCAATACCTCCTTTTTATATTTCCCTATTGGTTCATGATTTCCTTCTACATAATTGCATGTTTGATTCAGGAGCTTCACACAATCTTATGCCTCTGTCAGTGATGAAGCAATTAAATCTGCAAGTGACCAAACCTTACAGAGATTTGTATTCTTTTGATTCAAACAAGGTCAAGTGTCTAGGGGTTATTAAAGATTTGGCAGTGTCACTAGCCCAAATTCCATCTAGAAGTTTGGTCATGGATGTTGTAGTAGCAGATATTCCTGCTAGATTTGGAATGCTTCTGTCTAGGTCCTGGGGGGCTAAATTGGGAGGTGTTTTGAAGTTGGATTTTACATATGTTGTTATACCAGTTTTTGGTGGGGAGGAGAGGAGATTGTATAGAGAAACTAGGTTTGTAAAAACTATTACAAAAAATGGAGCAAGCAACTCACCTGTGTATAGTCAGGAGAAGGATGATTTTTCTTATTTCACACTGCATGATAATGTAGAGTTGGCTGAAGACAATCAGAAGCAGCTTGCTTCAGCCAATGTAATTACAAAGCTGCAAACGGAAGAAGTGTGGAAATGTTTCTTTGATGGAGCTTATTCAAAAGAAGGAACAAGTGCTGGTTTTCTTCTAATTGCACCTGGAGGTAATTTGTTTCCTTTTTCTTTCAAATTAGAGTTTGAGGCAACTAATAATGTGGAAGAATATGAGTCTTTGATTATTGCACTACAAACAACCAAATAGATGGGAGTCAAATCAATTTCTGCTTTTGGAGATTCAGAGCTAATTATTAAGCAAATAAAAGATCACTGCCAAACAAAGCATGCTAGACTCCGAGTATACAGAAATGAGGTATGGGATTTGATTGAACATTTATTTGAAGCTTTTAACATTCAATTCATTCCAAGGGATGAAAATATATTGGCAGATTCATTGGTTGTGGCTGCTAGCACTTTCAAGCCTCCTATTAATCCAAGATTAAGATATGAGGTAGAAATGAGACACAGACCTTCTGTTCCCGATAATGTTAAGAACTAGCAAGTTTTTGAAGATGACCAACATATTAAGGAGTTTTTGACTATGGTTGAAGAATTTCAGGGTACAAAAATTGATCAGGATGAAGAAGAGACAACAGAAATTGCAGGAGCCAGTGGTTTTAAGGATTCAATAACAAACCATAAGATCTTTCAATTGAAAGATAATTTTTTCCCAAAGGGACTTGTCCCTCTTGAAAGGCTATTTAATTCCAATGATGTGGCTGTGGACTTAGGGAAGATCTCACAGGATGAACATATTCAATATCACAACATTGGCACTCAGGAGAATCCCAAGTTAGTCAAATTATATGCTGGAGTTCCACCTAATTTTCAAGAAAGATATATTAAACTTTTCAAAAATTATGTTGATGTCTTTGCATGGTCCTACGAAGATCTCAAAACTTATGATGTAAATATTATTCAGCATAAAATTCCTTTGAAGGAGGGGGTTAAACCCTACAAACAAAAGCTTAGGCAGATAAATCCTTTGCTTCTACCATCAATTGAAAAGGATTTCAAGAAGTTGCTTGATGCTAAAATCATAGTCCCACTCAAATATTCTGATTGGGTGGCTAATCTGGTACCTGTGAGAAAGAAAAATGGAGAAATAAGGTTGTGTGTTGACTTCAGAAATCTAAATAGAGCTTCTTTGAAAGATAATTATCCTTTGCCTAAAATGGACCATGTGCTACAAAAGGTAACTGGACCTTTTAGAATGTCAATGCTAGATGGATTTTCTGGTTATAATTAGGTGGCTGTGGACAAGGAGGATCAAAAGAAAACAATGTTCACAACTCCCTGGGGAACATTTATGTATGCCAAAATGCCTTTTGGATTGATGAATGTTGGAGCTAAATTTCAAAGGGCTATGGACATCGCTTTTGTTGGAGATAAGTTTGTAGTAATATATTTAGATGATATTACTATTTTTTCTAAGTCTGATGAAGAACATTTAGATCATTTGAAAAGGACTTTTGATAAATGTAGAAGATTTGGACTTTCTTTAAATCCTAAGAAATCAATTTTTGCTCTGGAGGAAGGAAAATTGTTGGGACACATTGTTTCTAGAGAAGGGGTGAAGATAGATCCAGCCAGAGTACAAGCTGTGCAGAAAATACCATTGCCCAGAAGTAAAAAGGATATTCAAAAGTTTCTGGGAAAGATAAACTTCCTGAGAAGATTTGTATCCAATTATGCAGAAATCCTGAAAGAAATCACTAACATGCTGAAGAAGGAGAATGAAGTACGCTGGAACAAGGAAGCTAAAGAATCATTTTCCAGGATTAAAGAGGCATTGCAGGCAGCTCCTGTCTTAATCAACCCTGATTATCAGAAGCCTTTCCAAGTTTTTTCATTTGCCTCATCAAGTTCGATAGCTGCTGTCTTACTGCAGAAGAATGATGAAGGGAGAGAGCAGCCAGTTGCATTCTTCAATAAGATTCTTAGAGATTCTGAGCTGAAATATAATATTCTCGAGAAGAAGGTGTATGCCTTGGTAAAAGCCCTGAAATCTTTTAGAACTTATGTGCTGTAGTCCCAAATCATTGCTTATGTGCCTAATGCTACAATGAAAGACGTATTATTACAGGGAGATGTAGAAGGCAGGAGAGGAAAGTGGATTTCCAAGATCCAAGAATATGATTTGGATATAAAACCCACAAAGTTGGTAAAAGGACAAGGACTGGCGAAAATGTTAACATAATCAAACTTTCAGGCATTGGGAATTAACTTGTTGGCACCTGTAAATGAAAAAGTAGCTGAAGAAAATGAAGGAGAGCAAGACCCAGGAATGAAAATCAGGTATAAATTCTTATGTTCAGAATGGTATAAACATATAATTCATTATTTGTGCTTTCTTTCTTGTCCTCAATCCTTAGACAGAACAAAGTATAGGGCACTAAAGATCAAGGCACAACCATATGCGATTGTAGAAGGCAGATTGTACTGGAAGGATCTTGCTGGAATTCTATTACTATGCTTAACAGAAGATGAATTTACAGAAACAATCAAAGATTATCATGAGGGGTTTTGTTGGGGGCATTGCAGTTGGAAATTAACTGCACACAAGATCCTTCAGGCTGGATTTTATTGGCCTACCTTATTTGGAGATACCTATAAGTTTGTTAGAAGTTGTCAAAAATGTTAACATTTTGTTGAGAAAAAGAGATTAGCTCCTTTACCTCTAATTCTAGTCTTCATAGACGAGCCTTTTAGACAATGGGGATTGGACTTTGTTGGAGAAATCAATCCACCTTCAAGCGGATAGCACAGGTGGGTTCTCACAGCAACAAATTATTTCACCAAATGGGTAGAGGCAATTCCTACTAAGAGAGCAAACGATCAGATAGTGATGAAATTCCTGGAAGAAAATATTTTCAGCAGATTTGGATGTCCCGTTAAAATTATAACAGACAACGCTCAAGTCTTCAACTCAAGTAAGTTCATTGCTTTTTGTCAAAAATATAATGTTATTTTGTCTCATTCGACAACTTACCACCCTCAGGGAAATGGACTAGCTGAATCCACTAACAAGACTTTGATGAAGATTCTAAAGAAAACCATTACAAAAAATCAAAGAGATTGGGACTCTAAGTTGAAGTTTGCTTTGTGGGCCGCAAGAGTAACTGCAAGAAGATCTATAGGGAAATCACCTTTTGAATTAGTATATGGAACTCAGGCTTTGTTTCCAAGTCAACTTGTGAAACCAGTGATTGCGATGATTCAGGAGGCGAAAGAAGAGCCAAATGCTTTGGTAAGAAGAATGAACAAAGTGGTGGAGCTTAGCAAAAATAGAGACAAGGTAAGGGACAATTTGATTACATATCAGTCCAAGATGAAAACTATTTTTGACAAAAAAGCCAGAGAAATCGATTTCAAAGTTGCAGACTTAGTATTGAGATGGGATACTAGAAGAGAGGATAAGGGTAAGCATGGGAAGTTCGATCCTCTCTGGTATGGCCCTTTTAGAATCTCTGAAGTGAGATCCAATAATACCTTCATCCTTGAAAATCTTGATGGTGAGACTCTACAGCTGCCTGTTAATGGGCAATATTTAAAACACTACTTCCAGTTCTAAAGAACAAGCATCATTTCATTGTGAATACCGGAGTGAAGTCATTGTACAAATGCCATAGTATTTTAGTTTATGCAGAGCAATATATGACTCCATGCTCGAGATGAAGGCACTAATCTACAGTTCTTAGTGCTTCTGTGGCAAAAGCACTATCCCTAGGTGGAGCCAGATGTTGTGACTTGTATTTTGTTGTTTGTTTCATTTATTATTTCATTTGAAAAATCACTTGAAAAGCATTTTAAAAAATAAGGCAAGAAGGAGGGGCAATAAGATATATATCGGAATCCAATACATGAAAGAAATAAAGGAAAATGTTGGATTTACAAAGGGAACAAGTGTTGAAGTTGTTAACACTGGACTTGAAACATTATAAGCTGTGTTTTATAAAATCGGCGGATCCGCAATTATGTGTATGTATATGTATATAGATCCGCCGATTGCGATAAATGATGGCAGACCCGAAATATATCTACGTTATATTTAACAGCCCGGCGGGTTTGTAAAACAATGAATATAGAGGTTGGTGCATTCAATGATCACTGATTGCGATATGGGTAAGCCAGACCTAAAAGCTTATGTATTATGTTTCATGACTGCGACAGGTCTGTCACATCAATGAAATTATATATGTATATATGGAAAACATCGATTGCCGATTGCGATGAGGGGTATGCCTCGATAGTCGTGCGAGCAGTGTTAAAAGTGGAAAAAGCACATCTTACATTATATTTTCGAAAGCGTAGATACAAAGGGTTTATATATAAGTTCAATATTTTTAAAGGTGCATAAAGGGCCGCTTGCGATTACGATGGTCAGACCCGATACTTTATGTCACATGTTTTATACTACCGTCAGGTCCACCATATCGCAGAATTGTTAAGACTGGATCTGATACACCGTTTAATAAGCGCCGATTGCGATTTATAATGGAAAGTCAATGAAGCACTAGATAGGTGGATCCGATAGGTTTATCAAATCAAATTGATTCTTTTTCAGTTCCGCTTCATGATTTTTGCGTCGATTTTGCTGTGTAAATGGAAAAATCGGTGTTAAAACTAAATTTTAAAAAAGGCAGTGGGTCGAATTTCTTGGTGTTTTGGCCAATCAAAATGCCTAATTCATATTTAAGTCCAGATTTAGGTATGGCTAACACAATTTATCATGACCAAAATGGATTAATAATCATCTAAGCATATACAAAAGAACCAAGCGGCCGATTAACAGAGCAGTCAACGATTATTGTCTTCTTGTGAATTTAGTTGTTTTTTGTTATGTTATGTTCTTTGAGGTATCTTTTAACCTCTGTAAATTCTGTAATGGTTTTTAAATTCAGATAGTTAGAGAAACAATTTAGCAGTTTAACAGTTTCAAAACTGTTTCATAAATGTATAAAAGGAAGAAAATTTACAGAGAAAGGGTTGGAATTTTGGAGAATTAGGCCACTGTATTTCTGATAACATCATTGATTAATGAAACAACTAGAATTTTCCAGGAGTTGTTACATATAATTTGTAAGTCTTGCTATCATGTGTCATGCAATGTTTTCTTCTTTTTAAGTATAGTAATGACGCTGTAGGGTAAAATACCTTAAAGAGCGCTCCTATACTTAAAGTCCTCACTTCCTTTCTAAGTTATAGATAGTAGTTTTTGTGAAAGACTAGCAGATTATCTGTGATTTATTTCTCATAATCATAATTCCTCTAAGTTACAGATAATAGTTCTTGTGAAAGATCAACATATTGTCTTTAACTCCCCTTTCAAACTTTCCTCATTCGTCATTTATATTTAGCAACAAATGGCATTCTGAGATGTTCTGGTCATACATGTATTAAGAGTCTAAGGCCAAGTTTTCCAAGTCTTTCATTTGGTAATCTAATAAACAATAAGTGACAATTTAAGCATAATTTCCCTACAGCCAGGAAATTGGATTCTTAAGGAACAACGTGGTGCATGAAGGAATTTCTTTTTACTAGGATCATGCAATCTCTTCTGAAATTTCATAATGCCAACCAAATCGAGGTATGTGAATTGAGCAACCCATACAGGGAGTTTCTTGGTTATTTTCCTGAATTCTTAGTCAAGAATCCGTCAACTTTTTTCCTAATTATTTTCTTTATGTTCTACATTATTCAGTGCATGAAGGAATTTATTTTTACCAGGATCATGCAATCTCTTCCGAAATTTCATATCAACAGGGAAATTTCATTCAAATAAAAAAGTTTTATATATTCTCACACCTGGAATATGCTATTGTCTACTATAACGTTTTTTATGGCCTCTCAAGGTCACGACATTCCAAATTTGATTTTGACTTAGTGCAGTTATGGTACCCCTCTATGCGGAAGCATAAGGCTTAGTTCCACTTTTATCTAGTACATAATTTATTACTTTCCAAATTTAGAAGAATGTTTGTTTTTCCTTTGGCTAGCAGGTGCTCTCCTAAAGCTCTAGCCCTCTTTGAAAGAGGAGGGATTTTTAAAATACAAGAGGAATTTTCATATATCTGCTTGTTTGGGTTTGAAGGGAAGTCCCTCATGCTTCAAATTTATATTTGTAATAAGTTATTATTAGTATAAGTGTATTGACAATACAAGTACTGGGCACATTTCTTTAACGAATAAAGAGAAATTAGTTATACATGCATCTATCAAACTTGGAAATCTTAGTCCAATAATGTTTCTGGTATTTATGAATATGCTACTTACCTGGACAATTTCAAATTAAATGAGTTAGAAGAAGTCAACAGTTTCGACCTTAAAATTATTTTTCATTGTCATTTATATTGGATATGGTACTATTTTCCAAGTAAGGAAAGAAGAAGGAGCTGGATATAATAAAGTCTTTTCTAATACCCCTTAAGATTTTCATGGACATCTCAATCCTATACACAACACTAACAAACCTTATAGATAAAACATATACTCCGTTGCAAGTGCTGGTTTTACTCTACAATAGTGAGAGAAAAACACCTCCACATTAAGGAGTCAATCTTAGAGAAAATAACTGAGGAAGAATGGTAGCGATGCTTCTAAATAAGGTCGTGATATAAATCACCCAAAATTTAATATAGATAAGGCTCTCATTGTGAGAGTTAGTTTGAAAATAAAAAGAAGTAAAACATAAGGGAATACTCACGACACACCCAAGGATGTTAATGTGCAAATAATGGAAGTAGATGATCTCTATGAAACATCAAAGATACTAGATTGGGATGAAAAACAAACACATGAAAGCTAACCCATTGTTGGGGAATTGGATCAACAAGGGAATATTAATTTTGAAATCGAGTTAGTAGCATTGCATCATGCAGTTTGTAATAAAAACTCAAGAAAAATACAATTTGAGAAGGTGAATATTAAAAATGATCAGGTTGTTGATAAGGTGAATTCATAGATATATATTAATGGAATAAATCCCTCCAAGATGTTTGAATTTCATTAGGAACCTAGGGACACATTAACTTATTGAATTTCTGAATAGGAGGTCGGAAATATAGTATTGAGACAAAGAATAAAAGAATTGGAGATGGATTTGTTACCAAGGACATTATTTGTTGAACCAATATTCACTATTACACCAACTCAAGTTTCATAACAAAACCCATAAAGTATCTTGAGAATCAAGGTGAAATCAAGATTGTTAGTTGGAATCCATTAGTATGTGACCAATCTATCTATCAAAATTAATTCCCTTAGTGAATACTTGGAAAATAATTAAATGTTTTATAAAGAAACCTTAACTACATTTATTATGAAGGTGTCAGAAATGAATGAGGCCCAGAGGAAAAAATAAAATAATCCATTCCAAGAAAGAATTAAGCAATTAAAGGCCTTCCGGAAAGAGATAGTTAAGACTCTCTTAGAAGTAATTTCCGTGTGACGATATTAAGACATGACAGAGTGATATATTATTTAAGCTAATCATGGTAGCAAGGAATTTGGAGGGCCCGAGTCTAATTATGGATGTGATGTTCTTGAATCGAGAAAATAGGAATGTGTTAATGTATTGAGAATCACATGGAAAAATGACTTCAATAAACTTGTTGATTTCTCCAAAGAGCAAATTGAAAAGTGGTTAATTCTTTTGTCAACAAAAATGAATACCAATATGATTATGTACATTAAGTTGATTATGATTTAAAGTACATTAAAGATGAGTTATTTGGAGTTCAAAGAAGTCATAGTTTCACCTTTACAAGATTAGATTAAGTAATGGCTCAAAGATACATTAGAAAAGGTAATGACTTCAAGATGACTCATAAATGGTTTCGATATTAGGTATTCAACTTGCATCCAACATTTTAAATTAGAGGAGTATTTAACACAGAAGGAGGTTTTTTCAACACTGTAAGTGAATTTTATAATTTGGTCACTTACTCTTTTTCTTCGCACATCCTAATCATCCAACCTTCTTACTTGCATAGTTTTTCAAGTACTAAGCTTGATTCCTAATTACAATTTCTTTTCACTTCTAGGTCTTTTCCTTATGATATTTGCGGGAGCCCAATCCTTGTCCTAAAATGGGCCAATACATCTAATTTTTTTTGGATATTACATATTTTTTAAAAAAAACTTCTATATTTTTTAAAGGATTCCACAAAGAACTATCAAGAGATCATGTCTAGTGTAATCTTTGGACTTTGAGTTTCAAGCTTAAGATTGGAAGTGTGTAAATATTTTCATCCCAATGAGTTTGAATGCAATTATGTTTTAAATCTCTATGCAAATGCATTCCATATTATTTTTGTTTGTCCAAATGTGTGATTCTTTACTTACAGTGGTGCTAGAAATTCATGATTTTTAGCTTACTTATGTCTGTATCATTGTGTATTGTATTATTGTGAATATTTGCAGCTTGATCCTATCTTAGGCCCTTTATTTCTTCTATTTTCTTTAATTTGAAAATTCTTTGTTAAAGAGGAGTTCCATCTCTATAAAAATGGAGCAGGGGTGGGGATTGGTGAGGTTATTGTTCTCTCAAATTTTATCTTTTAGATTTGGCCAATACTGATGATCAACATTTATTGGCAATCATACTGGGGATTTAAACAAAAGGTTGGTATCATAGACATGTAAAATTTTATGACATGACGAGATTCAGTTCAAATAGAATTACCAAACAAAATTTAGGATGAAACAAGCATGCTCCATCAATTGTATGACTTGGTATTACAAATTGCACAAACTCAACAAGAACTTGAACAATCATGGCAAGTTCTCATTAAGTAGGAAAGACTTGTAGAATTATAAAGAGAGAATTGTTGAGATACAAATATGAAGGAACTTCCCTTGAATGTTGGAGTCTATCAAGACTTTCAAAGGACCAATAACAAGTAGTAGGTGAAGGTATTTTGAGCTAACTCAAGGAGATAAATAAGAAAGATCAATTGTTTTGAAATAAATATTCACAAAGGAAAAATATATAATGGGAGATTGAGAAGAATAAAAAAATCAATAATAGAGAAATGAAGGAACAAACAAAAGAAATGATAGAAGGAAATAATGAAGAAGACAAATATATATACATGTTTATCTTACTAGAGTGCTACATCCCTTTCTCGTTCTTCCTCCTAGAATCCTTCCAATATTTAGTAGTGAAGGTATTATGGACCCAAAGAAACATCTAGATTAGTCTCTCACTATATTTGAAATTCATTTAAATCAATATGATCATGTTACGCTCATAGTCCTTTTGTAAACGCTGATTGGGCCAACATACAACTAGTATATCTTAGTGCCCCCCAAAATAATCTCCTTTTTCGATGATATGGAACAAGTATTTATGTCTAGGTATGCCTGAAAAGTTGCATATAATACTCTTTTTACAAAGTTCACTCAAATCCATCTTGAGAAAAATGAAAGAATCATATATTTTAAAATCCCCTTCTTTCAAAACTTGCAAGAAATGTCCTGAAATCAATGTCCAAATGATCCAGTAATATTTGGATGTTATTTCAATGCCATTCTGTTGAATGTGAAACATGCTATCAAAATTTTTCATATTGTTATTTTACAAGAATTAATTAGAAAATACACTGATATGGAGGAAGACATGATTACAAGTAATGCTGACCCAAAAATTATCCTTGGATGTGTCTAGAGGAAAGCATCTAGGTTGATACTATCTTATCAACCTTCGTCTTCATCAAAACTAATACAAGATCATGGAGTTGGAAGAGAGTTTTTTAAGATTAGGGAGTTGGAAAAGGATTTTTCCAAGGACAACCTCCAAATGTAATAAATGTTGCAAAGGGAGTCTTAAGAACATGATAAAAGGCATAAATTGTGAAACTTAGTCATACATCACAACAAATGTAATATGGGATCACTTGTCTCAAAAGAAATGATAATTTTGTTTTGCACAATTTCCCCTAACAAAAAGAATGACAATACCAAACCATAGAAAATGAAGTTCTAAAAATTAGATACTTGAAGAACATAGGCTAAAAGGCCCTCACATACGAAATCCAAATGTAGTTGTATTAGAAGAAGATGATGTATTTGAATAAATTCAAGAATAGATGAATACTTTGAATGATGAGAAAATTCAAGAATCTCATATTTTAAAGTCAATACAATTCGAAGAAAATATGCAATCCTCACTCAAGGAGAATTTGTTGAAAAAGAAAAATTCTGAAGAAGATCAGGAAAATTTGGTTCAAACAAGAGCTCAAACAAACAAATTCAAACCAATAGATTAGGCAGATAAAGGGAAAACAATTAATAATGCTCCGTAATTGACATCCCACCAAGTCACTCCACAACTGACCATTGCACGCCCCTTGGGATGGGTTTAATTATTCTTTCATTGGATTGAAATGAACAAACCAACACAGCAACAAAGATGTATAAAAATATAGTGGTGGAACTTACGAAACTGCAAATCACTTTCCCTTTTTGAAGTAATCAAGATACCCCAATAAGGGGAAAACATTCTTAAGATTTTGGAGAACATGATTCCATCAAGTTTGATCATAGAAGAAACATTGATTGGGAGTCAACAAAGACCCACCTATTTTCCACCAAGAGTAAGGGGTCAAGATCTTCCTTTTTATTTTTCTCTTGAAAATCACAACTTTATCCTCCATAATTCCATGGTTGATAGATGATCCACAAACAATATTATGCCACTCTGAATAATGGAGTTTTTGGGGTTAGAATGCACTAAATATTATGAGGCTACATAAAAATTTTATGCTATCGATTCAAGAAAGGTCCTTGCACATGTTGAAATTAAAAACTTTTGCGCATGGATAAGTTCATCTCATATATAATCACAATATTTACCAGAATTGTTGTGGAGCTTCTAGCTTCCTATGGAGTTGTTCTTAGCCGTGATTGTGTTCCATGTTAAGAGGATTCATCATAAAATATGGAAGTTGTATGATGTTTCCAAATAAAGATGGAACCCTTGCTAGAATCTCATAGGAATAAAGGAAACCCATTTCCTTTGAGAAAAAGGAATCAAATGTTGCTCATACTGGGATAGATTCAAGAATATAAAATTATGCCATTCTCAATATAGAACAAATCAAAGAGTGTGAAACATGTATCTACTAAGGATTGTGCAGAATGTCATTTGATGATTCCAGTTTGAAATTTGGAATTGGAGTTAGGATAGTATTCTAAAGTCAAAACTCTTAGATTTATACTCACTCCTTCAAATTAGTGTTTCTTTCTACAAGTAATGATATAGATTATGAGGTGTTGACTCAATAGGTTTAAATATTTCTATTGAAAGAACGACTGAAGTGTTATGCTACAAGAGTTTGGGATACGCTTCAAAATTTCAACTATTTTAACTTAATATTTGTTCCACAAGAACATAATCAAATGGTTGACTCTTTGGTAGTAGCGCTTTTGAATATAGATGAGAGTTTATTTCCCAATTGTACTTGATAATGGAGGTTATTAGTAAGTGTTTGAAAATGATGAGCATGTCAAAATTCATTTCCAATGCAGAAAAAATGCTATCAAAACCACTAGATTCTAGTGATCCACAAGAAGATATGGATACTATTTTTTCAAGTGTCACTAAAAGTGTAAGGAAACCCTCTCTTCAAAAAATATCAAGAAAATATCAAATATAGAATGAGGACAAGAAAAAAGAATGTTCTTTGAGGAAAGTTCAAGAAACTAAAAAAATTAATAGTGGTACATTAGGAAACCCCAAATATCTAAATCTGGGGACCAATTGTACCCAAGAAGTTCAACAATATCTTGATATATTAAAAAAATTCAATTTGTTTTTGCATAGATTTATTATGATCTAAAAGAGTACAAGAAGTCCATTTTTCAACACACAATACCACTCAAGGAAGGTACAAAACCTTTTAAGCATAAGACTAGAGTCATAAATCCAAACTTGCAGCCACTGGTCAAGCTCAAAGTTGAGAAGATGAAAAAGGCTGGTATTATCTTCCCAGTGAAATATTCTGAATGGATTTCTAATTTGGTAGTACTAAGAAAGAAGAACAATGAAATATGTCTTTGTGTCAATTTTTAAGATCTTAACAAAATATTTGAGAAAGATAATTATCCAATACGGAATATGGAATTTCTCCTTTGACAAGTTACTAATTCTATTTTAATGTCAATGATCAATGAGTTCTTCAAATATAATTAAGTGCTATATGTCAAAGACAATCGACACAAGACTAATTTTGTACCACCATGGGGAATGTTTACATAAAATTCCAATGCCATGTTTCAAATAGCCACGAATTATACATTTAAAGACATGATAGGTAAGTTCAAGGCAATTACCAAGATGATATTATTGTTCATTCTAAATTGAGGGAATTCCGTATCAAGATTTTGATATAAGTGTTCAATGTTATAGATTCTATGATATATCCCTCAATCCAAGAAAATGTTTGTTTGTGGTATCAAAAGGAAATATTTTGCATCACATTATGAACAAAGAAGGAAGCTATATTAAATTAGATAGACTTAAAGCTATAAATGATTTACAACCTCCAACTTCCTGGAAGGAAGTGCAATCATTCTTTGGGAAGATAAATTTTGTTCGAAGATTTATACCATATCATGCCTCAATAACGAGTCCAATAAATTTTTAATTAAGTAAGGATCATGATTTTTAATGGAATCCAAAAACACAGATGTCTTTTGTAAATACAAAAGAAACAATTACAACAATTATGGTACTAGAAATATTATATTTTGAGCGAGAATTCATACTCTACTCCTTCCCTTCAAAAGAAACTATTGCCTGCATACTTAAAATAATACAAAAGGAGAGGAACCACCTATTTTGTTCATGATAAAAACAATGCCACGATTATGAAGTGAAATATTTTGATCTAAAAAAACATGCTTTTGCTTTAGTGAAAGTGTTCGCTAATTCTAGAATTTTATAATCTCAAGACATGTTATTTCTTATGTATCAAATCCTCTTATTACGACCACACGTAATCAACAATTTAGAGAAGGGATATGGGAAAGTTGGTTGGAAAAATTACAAGAATATGATATTGAAATAAAACCCTTAAAAATAATAAAGGGACAAGGATTGTGTAGCATGGAGGTGGAAAATACTATTCCTTTGGATGCTGAAGAATTATAATGACTACTGCAAGACATGATTGGTATAAAGATGTATTTTATTTAAAGTCTAGGCAATTCCTAGTTGGGATCAATTCAAAAAGAGAAGGGCATTGAAAATGAAAAGAAATAATTATGTTTTAATTTCTATAGTTTTATTCAAAAGGTATTTGGATGGTCTATTGTTAAGATGTTTGAATCCCCAAAAATCTCAACAAGTTCTTCATGAATTACATGAAGGAGTTTGTAAATGACACTTTTCTCCTCTGATAAATACTCATAATATTTTCACATTTGGTCATTATTGGATGACATTATTTAAAGCTACTTGTGTGGTAATCAGAAAATGTTTTCCTTGCTATAAATTCTTGGGAAAAATGAAGAGAAGAGTTATGTCATTGAAACCCATGTCATAAAAAATCTCACTCTCACAATGGGGTTTCGATGTCATTGGAATGATAAATATAAAGTCTAGTAAAGGCCATTTGTATATCTTGATTATTGTAGACTATTTCACAAAATGGCCTAAAGCGGTAGCATTGAAAGCTCCCTATTCAAAAGAGTTGATACAAATTTTGAAAATGAATATATTATCCCAATTTGGTATCCCATAGAAATTCATAATAGATAATGGTTCTATTTTTTTGGATCAAAATTTACAAGGTTCCACGGAGAATGAGGCATACTCACAAGATCATCATCAAATTACTACCCACAATGAAATAGTTTACTTGAATTCACCAATAAATATTTGATTCAAATCTTGAAGAAGATAATTGATTCAAATCAGAAAAATTAACATAACACATTATTAGATGCTCTTGGGTGAGCATAATTATTCCAAAGAAAAGTAGAGGGAAATCTTCTTATATGTTGGTGTATGGAAATGATGCTAAATTTCCAATACATTTAGAATTGAATGCTTTATTGATTGTTATTCGGATTGAAAATGAAGAAGATGTTAATCTTGTTAGAATATTGAGAATATGACCTAATCATAGAATAATACAAAACCTTACTAATCTAACCTACTATGGATAGAACAACATTTAATCAATAAATTCCATTGATCAATCAAGAATGAAATACATCATGTACCATCATGACTGCTTTTTTGGAATATTGTGACATATAATGACTGGAACATTGCTGATATGTATGATATTAAGAATATCAAAGGAGACATAGAGGAGCATAATAAATAATCACAGACGAGGATCACCCAAATTAGGGATGATCCTCAGAGTGATTTTTTTTTTGAAATATTGACCCAACCTTTCGAAGGTGGGTTTATCAAAGAAATTTGGAGATTATCATTGCACACTAAAAGAGATTCCTTATTAGAGTTCGAAGAAGCCGACTCATGAGCTCATTTCAATACACCCAAAGAAGCATTATTATTCACTATCTATGTGCTTGTAGAAGGAGCATGGTTCACTAAATGATCCTTAGGACACATTTGAGGAATTGAGGTCTGAACCTTGTCCACTAAATGGATTTCACCATCATATCCTTCATTGCTATTATTTAAAGCAGATAAGGAATTACCCTCCATAGGAGGAGGATCTTAGGGATTCCAACTTTTAGCTATGGGATTTTGAATGTTCCGCTTTTGTTGAGATTTCAACATGGGGAAAGAATTATATAAATGGCATGTTTGGTGACAGAAGTGTCAATGAAAAGAAATATAATGAAAAACAATATTCTTAGAGTCCAAAGCCTAGGTCTAGTGAAAATCACCCATTTTTAAATTGATTAGGTATGGTAACCATTTATTGATATCGATTTCAACAAATATCCCGCCATAGGTGTAAATGCCAAGTTGCCCACGAGAGGCATCACATTAGGGGATTTTTGAGGTCTAAAATGGGCCTCCTAAGGAAATTATAAAATAATAGTGGAAATAATAAAATAAGATTAGATTACATCATCAAATTTTAGAGTGAAAAAAGACAACTATTTTTTCAACTTATCTCCGTATGTGTTTACTCAAATTTCGAGAGGAAACACCCGTTGGATGCATAATTTGATTCATCATCCAAGGAGTACCCCTGTTGCATACTTTTGATGGACCCTGCTACATGAAAAATGAGAAATACATGAAAACGTGACTGCAATCACGTTTTTTATTGTATTTCACATTTTTTGTGTGGTAGGGTCCATCAAAAGTATGTAACGTGGATACTCCTTGGATGAGGAATTAAATTTTGCATCCAACGAGTACTCCCGCTCGAAATTTGAGTAAAAACTTAGGGAGATAAGTTGAAAATACGAGTTGAAAAAGTAGTTTTATTATGTTATTATTTTTAATCTTTGTACTTTTTAACTCCAAAAATGGTAAATCATCCACCATGGCTGACATCATCATCTTGAATCCTATTGGTTCTTATAAATTTTATTTTGGCTGTACATTTTTCATAGGAGGCCCATTTTAGACCTCAAAAATCTCCTAATGATTGTAAGGAAATGGGCTAGGGAGTCTTCAAAGACTTGAAAGGCTGTGTAGTGCCATAAGTGATTAGGTAGATTAGGAAGTTGGACCCATATTGGTACCTTGGTAAAGACTGTTGTGGAAGAGTGAAAATATGGAAACCAAGGGGTTAGGAACAATCCAACATTTCCCTAGAACTAGGGCCCTTTAAATAAAACTTTATGATAATCTTTGAATTCCACAAATAACATAATGAAGAAGCCTTTTAAGAAGAAAATAACCTTGCAATTATTGGTCCATGAAGAATGGATCCATTGATAGATATTAGCTGTGCAGGTCAAAAAACCATTAAAATGACATATTAAGTATGACTCTACATGAAGTTGATGGAGATCCTCGAGATTGGGGTGAAATATTTCTAAGGAGGGAACTTCCTCAAAATTTTCAACCAAAAACAACTCAGGAGCCTCTTGGGACTGAGATTCCTTAGGGGAGGGCTGAGCATGGAAAACATCTTTATAAGGGAAATCTCAATAGGAGGAAGGCTTACCCACAACCCCCCCCTCGTAAACAAAGAGCTATAAAAACAATGGCATCTTTACCAATATTATAGATAGATAGAGGAGAAGCATCATCCTACTACTTACCTTCAAATAGTAGGCATTGCATGATAGATTTAATATCCACTTGGAGCTCTAGGGAAAACTTGAGGTTTCGAACCAGATTTGAGGAATAAATGCTAAGGAGTAGCGGATACCTAGAGAGAAGCATGAAAAAGATCTAATAAGAAGTTTGAGAATCTAGTGAAGGGTCTCTTGGTAACATGTAAGGAGGGAGTGTCACGGGGGTTCCTCAACATGCCGCTCTACCTAAGCCAAGAACTGTTAGAATGACAACGTCTCTTTTATCAAAACTTCGGTGCAAAGTTCCAAAACTAGGCTCATCATGACCTCCTGAATATCTAGGATCATATTCAAAGTGAGGTCGCTTAGCAACAGAGTTAAGAGCCGCAACACAATTGTCCTTCCCAGATGCGGATATGGACCAACACGAAATTTTCACTGTAGCACATTTAGAAACCCTATTAGCCATCATTATTTGCAATCTTGGACTATGATTTTTATTTTTGTGGATTGCAAGGCAAAATTTGTAAAAAATTACAGATATGATACAACATTTGATTAATAAAAGAGAGGGGACAAGAGACAAAAGAAAAAAGATACCAGATTTATGTGTTAAAACTCCAATTGGGGAAACATCCATGGGAACATAATAGTGTATTTATTATCTTTAGAAATCTCCAATCTTACATAGAGCACCTCCATAAATACTTCACCTTTTACAAAATAATATTTTTTCATTGTACATTATGTTGTGCTTAATGGGACACCCTAACCTCTATTATATACCAAGATATATGGATGAATTGCATCCTAGTAATACATGTGGGATAACGTAATTTAACCTCTTTATAATACATGATTGTAAGGGTATTTTACTCCATCATGAATGTGGAATATCCCTCTTTTACTTAAGATTATAGTGTCTGCCGACATAATCTACATACTATTATCTTTCAAAGGGACACATTCCAACAAGTCCACTTTAGACAAGATATTATCAACTCCACTTGGAAGAATAATGCATGCTTGTAATGGTGAATCAAGAGATACTTTGACCAAGGCTCCACCTTAAAGGATTTTTATAAATATCAATTAGTCTTACTATAGAAAAATCCAAAGGAAAATGCATTCCTTCATATAAAGTTTGAATCTATTTGGATTGAACCATATCAAATAGAGAAAGTTTGTGAATTTAATTCTAATCTTCTCAAATATGTGGATGGTGTTTTTCAAAGGCTTTGTTTAAATAAATGACATCTCAAATGCTTCTTATAATAAAATCCATTATTCACCTTTGTGAATTCTTGCCCCTTTTTCCCTTTTTTTGTTCTATGTATATTCCCTTTCTCACTATGTAAATCCATAATTTATCCTTTTATTATTGACTCCATTTTCCCAATTATTAGGGCCTTCTGGATTCTCAGCAATCCACATGGGGTCATTGTCCCACAGTTGGAGAAAAATATTGACCAACATTCGTTAATCATTTGTATCTTCTAACATTCTATACTATTGTCAACTTTCTTCGTTATGTGATACTTATTTAATTTTACATTTACTGGCTGTCAAACAATTTTTAATCCATTTCCTCTTTCATTACTCACAACCCACAAAATCCAACATATTTAGTCCTTTTTATGTATGGAAGTTGCAAAACATCTTTTTTTTTGAACACATATTGCATCCCACAAATTGAATGTGCACCCTCATTTATGCATCCTACAAATCACAACCCTTTCCTATAGATATTTTTGCATCAATGCAGATTATGGGAGGTCTTTTCCTCACTTATCCTCCTGCATAACCCTTTCCCATATATCTATACTTAGTCCTTTTACATGTATGTGTGTTGAAATCCTCTTGCATTACTTTACCTTCTTGCATGACTCCTTCCCACATGATTCCATAATTCGTCCTTTCTACACTTACTCTCTTTTAAGATGCGAATACAAGAGGCATTTTTTTTTGCAATATCCTATATTCATGTCTTGTGTCTCACCACTTGCATCCCATATTCATTATTTTCTACTTCCTTTTTTAAGACAAGTTAAATTTTAAAGGCCAACATATACTTCACATGATTGAAGATCCATTCGGTACTAAATCAGGCATATGGCCATATTTTTGAATTGAAGTGGTACTTGTTATTTATGGACCGCATCCCTTGCACGTATTCACACAACAAAGTTAATAAGATACTTAATGCTATCAAAATTTCCAAATTAGCAACATCTTAGTTCATCCATATGTTCAACATTGCTAATAAGTTGTATTGAATGAGAATGCCAAATAGAACATGAGAATCATTTTGTGTAGACACCCTTAACACACTTGGGTGACAAGATCATGCTTTCTAGTGGACTATGGCCTATCAATTGTATTTTGGGCTCAATCCAAAAGAGAAGAACAAGGAAAAAGCATGGACCTTAGGCAGTTTGCATGTTGGATGTATGTCTAAAGCCTTTGAAAACTTTATAATTGGTTTCTTGGTGCACTGACAAATTTTACAGTAGGAAAACATATATGACTCTTAGAAGCTACTAAGAACCCCATTCCTCTAACCCCAACTATATTAAAAAACATGCTTCAACTTCTAGAAGCCAAGAAAAATTTTAGGATAGAAGAGGCCAAAGCCTTCCTCATGAACCACAATGGAGAGAAGGAACTTCTTAAGAAATTGTTGAAGAAACTAATTAAAGAGCTGGTTAATGTTAAAAAAATTGTGGTATGTGAATTGGTTAACCCATGCAGGGAGATTTTTTATTTGCACAGATTCTTGGTCAAGAATCGACCAACTTTGTTCCTCAATACTTTATTTAGGTTCTACACTATTCTTTGCATGGAGTTGTTTTGGAATGGGCTCATACAATCTTTAGCGAAATTTCATATCTAATATGAAATTTCATTCAAACATTTTTTTTATATGCCTTTGTACCTAATGTATGCTATTGTCTATTGAAATATTTTTTATGTCCTCCAAAGGTCGCAACATTCCAACTTTGATTTCGACTTGGTGCATTTCTTAGGGCTCTCTGTGGAAGCATAAGGCTCAATTCCACTTTTATTCAGTACATAATTTCTTTCTTTCAAAATGCATAATTTTTTTTTGTTCCTTTAGCTAATAAGTGATCCCTTGAAACTTTGGCCCTCTTAGAAAGGAAAAGGATTTTTCATATATCTGCTTGTTTGGACTTGAATGGAAGCTCCCCACCAATCTATGATTATAATAAGTTATTTAGAAAAAGTGTGTCAAAAGTACAAGTACAAGGCAAATTTATTCAATGAAAAAAGAAAGAAGCAGTTTGTACCTTTACCTATCAAAATTGGCAATTTAAGTGTCAAGAATATTTTTGGTATTTATGAATATGCTACTTACCTAGAAAATTTCAAATTAAATTAGTTAGAAGCAATCAAGGGTTTCAACCTTGAAATTATTTGTCATACCCATCTCAATTCTATTAGATATGGTGTTGTTTTTCATGTAAAGAAAGATAAAGGAGGGGGAGATAATTAGGTCTTTCATGATACTCCTCAAGCTTCTCATAAAGATATCAATGCTCTACACAAAACTAACATGCCCTATAGACAACATAGACATTGTTGAAAGTGTTGGTTCTACTTTGCAACAGCCACAAAAAATCACCTCCATATCGAGGAGTCATTATTAGAAAAAATAATTGAAAAAAATGGTAACACCATTGTTGGAGAAGATGGTGTTAGAAATCACCCCAAATTTAATTTGAAGACTCACAATACTAAAATTAATTCATAACGAAAAAGAAGTAAGACATAGGGATTATACATGTCACACCCAAGGATGTTAATGTTTAGGTAATGGAAATAGACGATATTTGATGAAAGACTGTAGATACCAGATTAGGCTGAAAAGTAGGCATTGGAAATGTAATCTATTATTGATGGATTTCCTCAACGAGAGACTATTGATTTTGAAATTGATTTCGTAACATTGTACCAATCGAAGAAAATATAATTTGAGAAGGTGAGTGATAAAAATGATTAGGTTTTTCATAAGGTGAATTTATAGATAGATATTAAAGGAATAAACCCCTAGGTTATTTGAGTTTCATCAAGAAACTATGGAGGTTATAAATATTTGAATGTAGTATTGAAACAAAGAATAAAGTTAGTGGAGATGAATTTCTTACTAAATCCGTTATTTGTTGAACTAATATCCACTATCATACCAAATAATTTTTCAGAATAAATCCCAAAAACCGGCTCGATAATCAGGGTGACATCGAGCTTGTTAGTTGGAATTCAATAGTATATGGACGATGCTATTAATAAAAGAATTGACACAATCTTTGAAGCGTGGGAAGTCGCGATGACTTCAGCCAATCTATCTGCTAGGATTAATTACCCAATTGAATGATTGCAAAAGGACTTGGAAAATAATGAAATGTTTTATAAAGAGGCCTTAACTACTTTTATTATGAAGGTGTCCAACATGAATGAGTCCCAGAAAAAAGAAGAAAATATTTCGTCCCAAGGAAGAATTAAGAAAATAGAGGCTTGTTGGAAAGAGAGAATTAAGGTGCCTTGAGAATTAATTTCCAAGTGTGACAATATTAAAACAAGACAAAGTGACCTATTCCTATAAGTTAATCGAGATAACAAAGGAGTTGGAGGGCCCTATTTTAATCATGGATGCCATGTTGTTGAACCAAGAGAAAATATAGGAGCTCGTTGATGTACTAAGTAAGGATTACATGGGGAAATGACTTCAACAAACTTGTTGATTTTTTGAAAGAGAAAATTTTAAAGTGGTTAATTCATTTTTTGAGCAAAAATAAAGACCAATCTAGTATGGTATATCAAGTTGGTTATGGTTTATATGAAATTGAATATGGTATACCAAAGATGCATTAGAAAAAATAATGACCTCAAGATGAGTCATCGATGGTTCCCAAGGTTAGGTATTCAACTCACATCCTTGGAGGAATCTTTAACATTGAGGAAGTTTGTTTTCTAGCACAAGAAGTAAAGTTTCTAATTTGGTACCCTATTCTTTCTCTTGTCACTTAATCATCATTCACCCTTCTTAATTGTGGAGTTTTCCAAGTACCAATATTGATTCCTAATTGCAATTTATTTTCTTTTCTAGGCCGTTTCCTTATTATATGGTTCACGAGAACCCAATCCCCGTCCTTAAATGGATGAACGAATTTAAAATTTCTTAGATATTACAACTTTTTTAAAACACTTTTATAGTTTTTAAAAGTTTCCTCATAGAATTATCAATAGCTCAAGTCTAGCGTAATATTTGTATTTTTAGTTAAAGATTAATATTGCAAGGGTGTAACTCTTTTCATCCCATTGAGTTGAATATAATTATCTTTTAAAGTTCTATGTAAGTGCATTTTGTAATTATTTTTATGCAGGGAAAATTTTAAGAACCCCCCCAAATTTATATGTATAATAATTGGGCGAATCTCCATGGTATATAGGAAAAATGGAAGGCGATTTTATCAATAATATAATATGTATATATAATTTTTTGGCGAATCTCTCACCAGGCATGTTGAATATTTTACTCAATTATAAAATCTTGTAATATCTTGGTGAGTCTTTTACTAAATAATAAAACTTTGTAAGGTCCTAGTGAATCTTAGCATAGTGAACTCTTAGAGAATTTTTTGAAAAAGTATAAAACCATATATGACAAGAGCCACATGGTGGCAATATCATTGTTTTTTTCACATTTCCACGAAATGGAACTTGTTTATAAAAATATAAAAAATCCAACCAAGTCCCTTATAATATGCAGGTAAGCTTATAACAGAGTCTGATACATCTACTATGCTTGTCTTCATTCAAGTGTCATAGCTGCTATACTTAACACTGTGAATCACAACTCTCTCAGAACTCAACTCTATAGTGTAATTAAAACCTTTGGAAATTGAATCTGACAACTCTATAAAAAGGATTAGTGAAATAGAAGCTTTTTTGAATGAGCCCACTAATTATCACTGCTAAACAATCAATCCAGACTATGAAGTCTTCCATCTTGATCACAAACGTGCTCACGATCAAGGGAGTGCGAACATCTAGCCTGACATAATGGCCATCATAGCTTCCAATAATCAACAACCACCTTGCAAGGACATCCTAGCTCATGTCTCATGAATTTTATTCATCAATCTTAACTAATATAAATCTTATAAAGATAATATTAGAATCCTCTCCGGATTCACTGTTAATACAAGGGTAAAGGAAATTTTCTAGCTCAAGGCACTAGCCAATACCAACTTTGGTATTTGTGACCCCTTTGTGGGGATGCACCTACCCTGCCCCGTTGGGTTTCTGCCTTGTAACATAGTTCAAGGATCACAAGACTTTCCAATCTTCCTACTCCATTAGACACACTTTATATGCTATAAATAGTGAATGGAAAATAAGCATTATAGAACACACAATTTCACAGAAGGAAGAAAAATCTTAGCCAGTTCAATATCAAAATCTTAACTATTGATTAATAAAGAATAACAAGTAGTGTAATGAGTTGTTCCGAGTTATTTATTTACAAGCTGTAAAGAATGTAGTGGAATGGAAAATATTACTTAGGCAACCCTTCAATATTTTCTACTAATATGTCTGTGCATGTACATATGAAATTAAGAGCATTGTTGAATACAAAGTTTCCTTTTCTCTTGCCTCCATTTTGACAAATCAGTGTGAAATCAGTGTCACTTTGAATCTCCTTTCCTGTGTGGATGTTTTGACAAATCAATGTGAAAACAAAGTCACTTTGAATTTCCTTTCCTGTGAGGGATCACATCCATAGTTGATTAGTAAAATATAATCTACTATATATTATGTTCAAGAAATTGACTGCAATCTACAGTGGAAACGAGACCTCAATTCTTATTCTGAATTTGAATATCTCAGGACAACATAAGAGATAAAAATGCATATGGCCTTAGTAGCTAGAAAACAATCACTCCATCATTACAAGACCACCTAGATTTCGGCACTTAATCTAAATAATGGCACTAGTTGTAGTGCGTATTTGCATTAAAACCATGGAAAAGCAACAACAATGTTTCAAAGTACACTTACTAGAAAAGTTGTAACGTTCTGAGAATATTTAACGATAGCATCTAAACCTCATAGCTATGGTGGGGAAACTAGGGAACCTAAATATTGGAAGATATCTCATACCAAATCTGAGAAAAAAATAAAAAAGGGAAAAAATCAAAATCTATAAATCAAGCAATGAATTGTTTACAAATCAAATACAATTCCTTTAACTAACAGTTAAATTGTGGTGATATATTTAAATATTTAGTAAGAGGGTAACTTCAAACCATGGAATATTACCTTTGTCATTACTGTCATCCCTCAGTGACTGAGATTACAAATCAATAATTATGGAAAGATTGTAAGAAATTCTGTGAAATAGTAAAGTGTAACCTCTATTTTCAAGCAACAAAATCAAGACATTGTTACATCAAGAGCCATAATTGATACATAATCAATGAATCAAGTCCTTGTATGGCACAATCTTGTTTCACAACCTCTATTTTCTCAATAACAAAATCAAGACATTGTATGTGGTTATTGCCAAAAGGAAACTGCGTTTTAATTTGGAAGAGGATCTTATCAAAAGACATGGATTTATTCAAAGCTACAAAGCCTAATGGGTTACTGAAAAATAAGTTGGAATATGGGATCATGATACTTAAATTGAAAAAATATGCTTTCCTTTAAGAAACATTACAGTTATACAATGTTTTTTGAAAGCATTAGAATTTGAAATTGGGCCTTTCTATCAAGACAAATTTTCATTAACAGAATGTACTTTCCTACCTGAAACGTTGTAGATATCCAAAAAAAATTAACAAGCATAAGAGAACTTAGCATAATGTATTTTCTTTCCTTCCTTAACATTCTTAAAGAGTTGAGGTTCCCCAAGTCATCATGTAACTTTGGAAGGAAACTACAGTTAGTAATAGTCCAATTCACAACTAAAGATGTGTCACAAATATGAGGGGGCATCTCCTCCAAATCACAAAAGTGCTCCAGGTTAAAATCTAGCATTACTGGAAGCTTAATGCTCGACTGGTTGTTATTGAACCCAGAAATTTTTCCATTCTTCACTACAAGCTTAAAGATAGCTTCTCTAAGTTCTACATGACTTTACTATGCTCTTGAAGTGGGGGCACATGCAGGCTCTCCAAGTGAATAGTCTTAAACTAAGTGAAGATAAGGCCGATAGATCATTCAGTGTGGATCTCTTTAACCCATAATTGAATACTGTGTCTCTCTTGAACCCATAATTGAATACTATTAGGACTTTCAAATTTTTCATGGAACTCAAAAATGTTGGAAGAAAGTATTTGCTTCCAAAAAGAGTAAAACTAAAGCCTCTGCTTGAGGACAATTGATGTCACACCACTAACACTTCTCCATGGAATCTATATAGGTAAACCACAAATGCAGAATTCCATTAGAATATTGTGTTTATTGAATACACAAATGAAATCATTGCATTTCTTTAAAATATCTTTTGAAATCAAAATTACTGAAGTTACATATCGATAACCTAGGGGTGTGGGATAAAATTCACCCGTGTCATTCACAGAAAGCATGAGAAAAAACCTAATACTATATATAAAACCAAGAAAAATTCAAATTCATCACTTCTAGGGACCTCGTAACCACCCTGCCAATACGCAAATATGTTCCTGTTTGCAGTTAGAAAAATTACCCAAATTACAATCTGTTTACTCCAACATATGTTGGAAAGTTATAGAAGGATGACTAGTGCAATCAATCCATTCCTTTTAGCCCTGGATTTGTTTCAGCTTAAAACAGAAGTATACAAATATACTTGTCCAATGTCTATGCTTTAACCATTCACCTTAAGATGTTTTTACAATATAATTTCCTAAGTCTATTTAATATCTTCATTATCATAAAAACCAACCTATATCCATCTTAACTCCACATCTACCACTCTTAGGGGGATGAAATCTATTTATCCCTCTGAGCACTTGGTAGACCCAGAATTAAGATCTAAGATGATAGAATTTCCCCTTTAAATAGTCTATGCTCACATGAAAACCATGGTATTACCATGGGTTATCATAAACCTGGAGCTTAAAATTTACTATTAGTAATTTATAAAAATTAGTAAAATTAATAGTTGAATTTTATTTTATTTTTTATTTTAACCAAGCTAAAATGTTTAACATACATTAAATTACAACATCTATTTTTACTCTTGATCCACCAAGCCCCGAGAGGGATCAAATATTTTTTCACTCTATGCTAGTTTGCATATCACGATATTTGATACCTCTCGGGGGTTAGTGGATCCAGAGTAAAGATGGATCTATGCCGGTTTAATTCCCCCATTTAAATAGGCTACATTCCAGGTGAATACCATGGGTCAATACCATGTGCCATTTTGGTGAATACCATGGGTCAATACCATGTGCCATTTTTATTTTTATTAATACTAATATTAGGGTTAATAATGTTTTTTTGCATGGTATTAATAACAATCTAGTCCGTGTATTTGTCCCATAGTATTTTTCCCATAGGTTTCACCTAAATATAACGCATTTTTTGAGTGTTTGTAAATATAAGGTGACTTATGGAGTAAATATAAAAAAATGTTTTATTTCTTTACCATACCTCTCGTTTATTTATATTTTTATTAATTTACCATACCTCTTTTACGAATATGGTATTTGGCCCATAGGATTCACTTAAATAAAACCTTTTTCTTGAGCCTTCATAAATAGAACGAGGGTTTTGGACTAAATATAAAAAGAGGTTTTATTTATTTACCATACATCTAGTTTATTTATATTTATATTTATTTACCATACCTTTTGAGTAAGTATAAAAAGACGTTTTATTTATTGACCATACCTCCACTTTACTTATATTTTTATTTGTTTACACCCTTGCATGTATATAAGGTGACTTATGGAGTAAATATAAAAAATGTTTTATTTATTTACGATACCTCTCATTTATTTATATTTTTATTAATTTACCATACCTCTTTGATAAATATGGTATTTGGCCCATAGGATTCACTTAAATAAAACCTATTCTTGAAAATGGGCGAATGGATTCACTTAAATAAAACCTATTCTTGAAAATGGGTGAATGGAAGGTTGTAACTCCTAGTTTCAAGGGCTAAATTTACCTTTTTTACCCTCTCCCTTAAAACAAGGTGGGCTATTTGAGGTGATTTGTAAAAATGTGCTATGATACAAAATATTCGCCCACTAAAAATTTAAAACCCTTTAATTTCCCCAAAGGGTGAACATTCGCCCCTAAAATTTTCTATGTTTTTATGTGTCCAAATTTTTGATTCTTTACTTATAATTGTTCTTGAAATTCATGATTGTTAACTTTGTTTATGTATGTATCAATGTGTCTTATATCATAGTGAATATATAAGACATGGTCCTATCGTAGGCCCTTTCTTCCCTCTAATTTCCTCAGTTTTCTTTAATTTGGGAATTCTTTGTTAAAGAGGAGTGCCATCTACATAAAATTGAGGAGGAAAAGTGCTCCCTCAAATGTTATCTTAGAAATTTAGTCAGGGAAAATTTTAAGGATGGAAATTTATCTTAAAGAATATAAACCTTGGCGAATCTTACTAATCCATAATATGAAAATTATTAAATGCTTGGTGATATTTCAGTAAAAATATTCAAACTTCTAATGATTTTATATAGTCTCTATAAAATTTTGGCAATTTTTAAGGAAACATTTTTTTTCTTATAAAATTTGGGAGAATCATTTTTAGGAAAAAATGGGAATTGGATTTTTTTTTAAGCATGGAAAATTAACCTATCTGTGAATATTAGCCCCTAAAATTTTCCCTGGATTTAGCCAATTCCAATGATCAACAATGCTAGATTTTCATCCTGGATCTTAAAATACTTATGATCGTAACCCCTCAAAAGTTGCATTAAATTCCTTGTGGCTACTTCTAGTATCCCATCGGTATGTGGATGGAATGATGTATACCTCCTCAACTTTGTGTCCATATTCCACTACATTGTAGTCCAAAATGAATTGAGAAATATGGTGTCCTTGTCTAGAATGATGCTCCTTGGTATCTCAAAGTTCACCTAGACTTGTTCAAAGAACAAGTTTGTTTACTCTTACCCTTTGATGGTATTTTTTTTCAAGGCATAAGAACACACATCTTGTTGAATCTATCAACTACTTGAATATGTTTTCATGTCCCTTATTGGTTGTTAGTAAACCTCCCACAAAGTCCATGGAAATGCTTTCCAAGGATGAGTGGGTAGGTAAAAAATGTTTTATCTAAGTAGTAAAACACTTTGTTTTATGTACAATGACTTTTTACTATTACTAATAGAATTATTGTATGCAAGATACAAAGTTGCGATTCATGAAAATATGGTCGATACTCATGGGTCCCACAATTATGAAGAGGGAGAATTTACAGGATTGAGTCTTATTTATGTTGAAACAAATTCCAATGATCATGGATAGGATATGGCATATTGGTTGAGACTGCGTGAAGTCTAAAGCTGGAAGTACTCATCTATAAGGTCGATAATGAAAGGTTGCTTAAAGCCCAAGCAGAACAAAAACTCATTGACACTTATATTTTTCAAAGTCTAAATCTTTTGCATCAGAAGATAGATAATAAAACTAAATCTAGGTAAGCTACATAACAACACATATTTTGAAAAAGAGAAGAAACCCATCACTCAGGTAAATTAAGAATTTCCACTAGATACCAATGTCCCTTCCCAAGACAATTAGTGAATAAATCATGTAATCCCTCTTATTATAATAACCAATGTTTTCCACTGGCTAGATTGTTTACTCAAATTTCCTCTGTTTCTAGAGTATTAATCCTACATACTTTCCAAAGACCTATAATAGATAATGTATCTATGAAGGTCTTCATATAAAATATAGTGCAATTACCCTCACTTTAAGACTATGCTAGTTTCCATGTAGCACTTCATGTGAACATATGCTAGCCTTATATTTCCAATGTCCATCTCTAGCTTTGCCTCCTCATGGTCTAGGCTCAACTTAATGACGGAATCCTTATATTTATTGGCCTTCTTAGAAGCCATGTTAAGGATCCCACAACTCATCCATGTCAATAACATATGGCATCAAATATGTTAGCTTCGAAATAAATAAATATGTGTATGTGGAAATATTAAGTAGGGAGCTTTAGAAGCCATTATTTTCCAATGTTGGTTATTTTAAGAAGAATATCAATCCTTGAGCTACTTTCATGCATCCAAAAAAAAACTTGTATCACTTCTAGCACACACCAAGTGATAGTTTCATTGTACTTAGTATGAGTTGGAGAAGGAAAAACGAATCCATGAGATGATGTAAGCAATGAGTAGATGAATTAATACCAAGGTGGATTTTCTAATGGGAGGTGCAAGGTCATAAGTAGGGAAATCTACTTTTTCTTAGGGAATTATTTAGTAATAGTTTAAGAATTTTGCTATAAAAAATGGATACTATGTTGTATTCTTGTCATTGTATAATGCATGCTAGTAAGTCTCAGAGAAAGTATATATGCTTGCTTTAAGTTTTCTCACTTTCCATCAAATAATTAATATTTTTTCATGACTACATTACCCAAACCAAAGCAAAAGGACATATTCTAGAGAATAGAGGAAAGCGTAGGCAATGGGATTCATTCATGGAAACAAAATCACTGATTCCAATCTTAATATGGCGCAATAAGGGATTTCCTTGCTAAGACAAAGATTGAGATTTGAAATCATGTATGCTTTGTATGTTTGGACAAACAGGGGCTGAAATATGAAGGAGAAAATCTAGTAGTGGAGATGATGGTTCATCAAAATCACAATATTTTGAGTTAATTCTAAAAATTACATGGAAATGTGACAAGAGAACTTGAGCTACAATCATGGTTTTGAAATATATTTAGAATTTGAATGCATCAAATTGACGTGGATAAAAATAAGAGAAAACCCCCAGTGGAAGGGGGTTATATACTAACATTTGGCAAGAATAATTTAGGTTTAGTTAGTTGGTAAGAGGAGGGGTTTGTTGACATTAGACATTGCATAGCAAATTGGGCTAGTGAAAGGCATGGAGATTCCCACTTGATCCATCTATTAGGTTATTTTGCGGATCCTAGGGTCAAGTAGGAAAATACATTAGTCTGGTAGATTTCTTCTTTATTTGAAACAATGAAAAATTGAAAAATGAAAAGAAATCTACTTAATCCTTGTTGGGAGGAAGCACATACTTGGAGTGATATAGTTAGGAGTCTTGGTGAGGATATATACAAGTTGTAGTGATTTTGTGATTTTTTTGACTAAGTGGTTGCAATAGCTTTGATATGCTCAAGGAGGGGAATAACAAGCCAAAAGAGGTGAAATGGTATAGAAATGGGAAAAATCCCCTTTATAACAAAAAATTGACCTTTTTGACTTTTTAAAACCTTTTAAATATGTTAGTTCAAAGGTTAGTTCAAAATATCACATGTGCAAAAAAATTAGCGAGGCACGATAAAGGATTTATGTTGTAGCTTGAGAAAGTTGTTAAGATCATGACATGTCACAATTTTGGAAATTTTCTCTATGTGTGATATAGGAAACTTATTGCAAAATTGCAAAATTGGGTGAGTTGTGGTGTGTCACAAGGGAAATAATTTTCTAGTGTGATATGTTGTGGAAGATGAAAACTTTGACAAGTGTGATATGTCACGATGAAATTCATTTTCCATGCAATATATCATGGCCATGGAATTTTTCAAACATCATGATGTATCACAAGGGAAAGATATTTTAGTGTGATACATTACAAGGAACAAAAACTTTTAGAGGTGTGACATGTTAAGATTTTCAAAGTTGTTAGGCTTCTAATGTGTCACATGTTTGGAAATTTTCTCAAAGTGCAATATAGGAAACTTAAAAAAGAGTTTCAAAAATTGGGTGAGTTGTGGTGCATCACTAGAAAAAGTATTTTCTAGTGTAGTATGGCAAGAAAGATGAAAAATTTGAAAAGTGCGATATGTCATGCCCTTGAAAGTTTTAAAGCATCGAGATGTATCACAAGGGAAATATATTTAGAGTGCAATACCTTGTGAGGAACAAAAGATTCTAGAGGCATGATACATGAGGAATTTCAATTTTTTTTTGTCTTCTTATGTCACAAGAAAACAAATTTCCATGTGTGTGGAGCATCAAATTGGAAAATGAACCTCAATGCCACATACTGTAACCAATGGAAGTTTTAGTGTGATGTAATTAAAATAATTTTCAGTAGTATTAAAGGTTGTAGAAAGACAAAAATTGCTCATAACTTTAAGGAAAAATATCAAAGCAACTTTTAAAGTTTGATAAGGTCTGAGAAGAGTGTCTAAGGCTCATTTATGCAGGTTTTAACCTTGTAAAGTTAAGTGTTGTAAACATATTCTTAATTAAAACAAAAAAGATGCAATAGAAAACACACAATTAACACAAATATTTTATCCTCAAAGCCAAAACCTGGGAAACCAACAAGATTTATATGTGTGTGTGCCTGTGTTCTTTTGTACAATATTACAATACAATATATATCTCCTGGATACCATGAACCAAAAATCGATTTACCTTGGATTAGAATAAAACTATAGTTCCTCAACTAAAAGGGAAAAACCATGGTAAAAACCACCATGTGCCACAAAACAACTTTTAGCAAAAAACCATGTCCAAAAAATTTCCAAAAATGGATGCAAAAAACTGCATAATATTTTATTATTATTATTATTTTAATTTTATTTTTTCCCGGGGTGTTGCCCCAAAATCCCACATAAGGGGGCTTCTGCCCCTCTATGAACCCATGGAATATTGGGGGATAACGCCCCTCCCATGACCCCTTGACTGCATTTGATGCAATGTGCATTGCGTGAGGCTAATTGTGCAAAGAATATAACACTTACCCAACAATTTCATGAAATTTTTTCCAAGTTATGTGATTAGTTCAAAATAGTTCCATGAAATCTCAAATTTTGAAAATTAAAAGGAGGGCCCCTAATCGTTTTTTGCCTTAATCGAGTGAAGAAGACATAAATAGTAAGGGGAATTTGTTGCTTGCTCAACAACATGAAAATGAAGCTTCTAGTCCTCAAGCACAATGAACAAGGTCTCCAACCTCGACACATCCCTTATCTATCAATTCTTTCACCTCCAAGTGTTATCATATGTAGGAAAATATAACTATTTTCAATCTTCATAATTGTCATTGTACTCATGTCATTATGCATATATTATGTAACACGCAAGAGAAGAAAGAAACATATTATTTTCAAGCATGGGTTTCATGCTCCATTTGATTGGTCAACTAGGTAAAGCATATTCTTCATTCTCCTAGGGTTTTTCAATTCAAAAGTGTATTTGTCATAAGTCTTGAAGTCAAGTCCCATTTGGACTTTGACAAGAAAAAGAAAAGAGAATTTTTTTTAGTAAAAAACGTCAAATTTGTCCCTACAAGCCCAAGTTGGCCCTATCGTATGAAGTAAGCCCAATTTGGGGTAATTCAACCTCCACACATGGGTATATATAAGAGCAGTTTGACTCCACATGAGACAAACATATAAGTAATTTCAATATTTTGAGGAAGAGGGAGGGAAATCAACAAGAAGGACAAGGAAAGAAGTCAAGTCCAGAGGAGGAATAGAGAGAAGTCTAAAGAGAGAGAAATATGCCCTAGAAAAAATCACATATGCAGGATTTCAGAGTTGCAAGGGGGCCGAAGTTACAAGCCTATTACAGGGGGCCGAAAACCTAATGCAGGAGGCCGAGATTCTAATGTAGGACGCTGAAATCGAAAGTTTGATCAAGTTTTGGAAGGGTTTGGCTTTTTTGACTTAAGGATACTTTGACTTATTGGAAATCCTTGGAAGGAGGGTTGTCTTGGGGCTTGTGAGTGGACTTGGTCTTAACATTTGGGTCTTGGATTTCTCATTTTATTTGATTCTATAAGAAGAGAAGAAATGGGTTTTCCCCTTGGAGTTGTTTTACCCTGGCTTGGGCCTACATTTTATGTCGATTGTATTTTATGATATATTATGATATTCATTGTTTATGCTCTTGATAATTGTTTGATGAAAATAATCTAATAAAGAACAATAAGAAGATAACATAAGTTCACAAGATTTTATCAAGGATAAGGAGAATTGTTTAAATAGCTACCCTACTTGATTCTTCGACATGGTATCAGAGCTAAGGTGAAGAGAAGGAAACTTGAAGATCATCTTGTTGGCATAAAAGAAGGTTGCTTGTCAAAAGGAATCATTTGCTAAGGACATGATCCGAATGGAAAATGGCATCAACCCATGGTACTCATCCACCCATATTATTCATCGACCCATGGAATTTACCCATGGTATTGTAAATGGCATCCGCCCGTGGTATTGTAAAATCCACCCATGGTATTCATTCACCTATGGAATTTACCCATGGTATTGTAAATGGCATCTGCCTGTGGTATTGTAAAATCCACCCATGGTATTCATTCACCCATGGAATTGACCCGTGGTATTGTAACTGAAAATACTATAATTAACAAGTCACATTTTGTAAAAGGACAGATTGTCCGCCACAATGTAGCCTTTACACAATGGTTTTAATATATATACGGTGGTTGGAGGGTGAGGGCTCGGTGGGGTGATGGCCACCGAGCCAAACTTAAATTAAAATTTTGAATGCAGTTCCAGGGGCGGTGAGGTCATGGCCGCCCGCCCCTTTTTTTAAAATATTTTGTTATGAGTTTTTGGGGCGGCACGGGTGGTGGTCTGCCACCTTATAATAATTTATTATTATTATTAATTTTTTATTAATTTTTTTTAAATCCTTAGAAAATAAGGGTCATTGGGAAAATTAACAAGGCCACAATTTCGACCGATTCCGGGAGCTAGGTTTATGCCTCGAGGTCAGTCAAATTATAGGACACTTAAACCTAGCCCACAACCCAACTTTGACCAAAACTTTGACTGGCCCGTTCTCCCTCATACGAGCTCGGATTGATGAACTGTTCACACCTCCGTTATCAGGACGACGAGATTTACGCTCTAGTCCTGGGTCGAAGTCATTCTGAGCACTTTGATTTTCGAGCGTTCATAAGCCCTCTTTGTCTAATGTGTCTTTCTGGAGCCACCTGGATCAATCCTCCCCACTAAGGAGCTTTTGGTCCTCCAAAAGCATGAAAAAGAATCTGCAACTTTTTCTGTACCCTCCCTGCATCACAAGCGTCCTAAAAATGTCCTGCTTCCATCTCCTTCACCTTTTTTCTTCGGAGCCTTAAGCGAAGAGCCGACACCTACTACCTCTGCATCCTGTAGTACATTGTTTTGCAAATTACATGCTTGAATGACATGACCAACTAATGACCCAAACATCCCACACTTGCCACGAGTTTATAACACATACTTGGTGGTCAAGTTTACATCAAGATGGACGCAATACCCCAGCTATGACAACAAGGCCAGCCTATCATGATTGCTTCAACAAGTGATGGAAAACACATCATCACTGCAACACATGATTTACATACATAAAGCCAAATACTATTGTTTTGAAAAGTGATGGAAACATAACATCACTTTCAAATTGTAAAATGCGACTCAAAACATGACCAGACATCATTGTTGTGGAACAAGTGATGGAAAACACATCATCACATTTACATTTTAAAATGAAACAAATGATTTACAAAAGAATGACCATGAAATGACAACATGTCTAGAAACCATTTTTCACTTATCACGATGAATGGGTCGCCTCCTTGTGGTGATTCTTCTTGTCGAACAACTGCTTCACCTGGTCCATGCACTGACACTTTGTCTTTAAGGCGCTGCTCTGGATGGAGCCTCCAACAAGTGGCTCTTTGATGGCCACTTCTATCACAATCACCACAGTAGGTTTTCTTCCTCCATATCTGCTTAACCTGTTTCTTTTCATGCTATTGAGAGGGTCTTTCACGCCTCATCCTTTTGTGTGCTACCATTCTTTTCCAACACTTAGAAAATGTATGGTTATGTAATCCACAAAAGGTGCATGTTTTTCAATGCCATGTTTTACGTTCATTATTATCAACATGATCATAATCGAAATGAACATTCGAAGATCGAAAGTGGTTATACCTTCCCTTGTTGTCTTTGATGTCAGTATGGCAATGAGAGCTTGCCTCAGCTCTCTCCCTGCAATGGGCACTGTTGTGGGATGATGGGGATGTGTTCCCATCATTCTCTTTCCTCGACAATTTCAACGATGTCTCGGACGACTCTAACACCTTAAAGCACTCTCCTTTAGTGTATCTCGAGTCTGCAAATCGATGTTCGTGCACAACCTCCAAAGGTTGAGTTATGCCTTGGTTATTAACACTAGGTTCTTCTTTCTCCTCGTGCCTCATCCTTGTGAGGAGCCTAATGTTTGTCCCTGTAATTGGGATCTCCAAATCTCCAACAGAAATCACACTATGTGAAGATGAAATCGAAAGGAAATCAACATCTTTTACCTTCTCTTTCGATTTGGAAAGAACTGATGAGGGTTTCTCATCATAAGTTGTTGGTGGTTTGTTAGCTGTCTCGGCGCATTCCCCAACTTCCTTTCTGACATACCCAAGTCCTGTTCGAAATGGTAATTCCTCTACTTTGATGGGGTTTACAATGCCTTGGCCATGAGCACCCAAGCCTTTTCCTTCATACCCCATTTTCTTCAACACTTTGGAGCCAATTCCTGTGGTATGATTTTCAAAAATAGCGAAATCATCATAAGGAAATATACATGAAGATGGACAACTACTTTTTACCTCACATGGGTCACGCTGCAGCTTTTCCAAGGCCTCATCCTTTGCTTGTAGCTATCATAGCAAACTTTGTTTTTCCTCTTTCTCTTCATGTAGACACATCTTCAATTCAATGTTCTCTGTTTGAAGATTATGTTTGTTTTGCTTCAGTTCTTCCATGGCCTCTTCTGTGGCTTGCAACTGAAGCTGCAATCACTCCTTTTCCTCTGTCTCTTTCTGTAGAGTTTCATACATGATTTCCACTCTTTTGGAAATGTTGAGCATGGTCTCGTACATCGCTCTTTCATCCTCTGTCACTGCACGTTCCATTGTTCACGCTGCAATTCACATCAATGCAAAGACCGCTCCGATACCACTTGATCCAGGTCCGGGTGTGACGAAGGACCCTTTCAAGACCTTTTAATTTCGTGATGTGTTAAATTGCATTGTTTTAAGAACATAAATAAATACATCTACATGCTGTAAAGAAGAGGAACATAACAATCATTAGCACATGAAAACATAAGACGTTGATAATGGAGTTCATCCAGGAGGGACTACGTCTACGGGCCCCAGTGTCAAGATGGTGTAGGTCGCTGCATTAAGGGTTGTCAATAGTGGTGATGTACATAGAGGTAACGTCAATATCATACAAGGAAAAATGCCCTCACACAGGAGTGGCTCTAAGAGATGTTCCACTACATGAACTCTCAATCAAAAGACTCCTATCAGTATGACATAAAACTCATGCATGATGAGCATCCCACCAACATGGCATAAAATGGATCTCAATGCAAAAACATGCATGACGACAACAAGAGTATCCCAGCAACATACAACAAAGGTATCTCAAGCATAACATGACGAATCATGACAACAAGTACACCACATAGAAGATTCCGCATCACATTAAGCAAGGAATCATAAAGATGAGTAATAAACAAGATCTCGCATCAACATCAATCAAGGATATATGCAACACAATGCATAAAGAAGAAGTACATGAATTCATCATATACCTCACAACCAAGGGCCATTTGAAGAAGCGGATGTCAAACTACTGAAGCTGTTCATGCCATCGATCACATGAAAATGGCTGCTCACACATGAGTGTGGACATTTGCACTGGAACTTAGAAAAGTGGCTGGAAAGTTAAATGAGAGAATGAAAAATCTAAATGCACCATCGGATTTGTGGCATTGAATAGTGCAAAATCGACTGTCCAAAATCCGAATTCTGAGAAGTTGAGAATCTAGGGCTCAAGGAATCTTTTAGATTCCCCTGGGATTCCTCAAAGATTCTACTCCATGGGTGCACTGGAAATCTGCAACTCAAATGGCGAATCTGACCTTGCCATTGCGATCCCCGAGGAAAACCATGAAAAACAAGTATAAACTTGACTATATTATGACATGGCAAAATTTTACCTCCTTGGGAAGTTTCAAGGCTCATGGTTTTGCTTCCTATTTTTGCAGCAATCATGGTTCCACGTGCATTCTGAAAATGGCCGAAAAATGCAGAACTATGATGGAGGAATGGACAACACCATTGTGTTCGTGGCGACGAGAGGTGTATAATCCATATAAAATTTGTCAATTTCTGACAAAGTGAAAATTTTGCCCTCTTGCAAAATTCATGGTTCCTGCATTAAAAAATTAATTACTCGTCTCGAAATCCGTGCCCGCCTTCTTCCTCAAAATCCGTGCCCTGCAGTCTCTCTTGAGCTCTGGCAAAAAAATGAGTTTTTTTAAATAAACTTTCCGGCGGAGTTATCAATGATTCGGTTTGGCATAGTGGTTATGATCCTGGTTAATAGGGAGGAGGTTGGGCGGTCAAACCCCGCCCCCTCCTTTTTTTACACCAAAATTGTTTCTTAAAACAAATTTCGGGTGGCTGGTCCCGCCTTGGGCGGCCCGGCCCCGTACCCTCCTCTGCAGCGTGTTGCATAGTCATTGGGTGGTTATGTATGGAGCATACATTAACGTTTTAAGGTTGGCGTATAAAGGTTTTGGCGCGTTCAATATATATTTGGGGCCGCCCGCTTCGGCGCTGGCCACGTGGGCCGGGTGGGTTCGATCCTCATCGGTCGTGTACCCAAACGCTGTCGCCGTTTTAAAGTGGTTGTTGGAGCGTTGGGGTGTGGGCTGGGTCCACCGTCGGTGGCTCGCCGACCCCATTACACAATGGATTTAATATATATACAGTGGTTGGAGGGTGAGGGCTCGGCGGGCTGATGGCCGTTGAGCCAAACTTAAATTAAAATTTTGAATGCAGTTCTGGGGGTGGCGGGGTCATGGCTGCCTAGCCCTTTTTTAATATATTTTGTTATGAGGTTTTGGGGTGGCAGGGGTGGTGGCCTGCCACCTCATAATAATTTATTTATTTATTTTTTTAATAGAGATATTTTTAAAATCCTTAGAAAATAAGGGTCATTAGGCAAATTAACGAGGCCGCAATTTCGACCAATTTCGGGAGCTAGGTTTATGCCCCGGGGTCGGTCAAATTGTAGGACACTTAAACCTGGCCCATAACCCAACTTTGACCAAAACTTTGACTGGTCCATTCTCCCTCATACGAGCTTGGATTGACGAACTGTTCACACCTCCGCGATTAGGACGACAAGATCTACGTCTGGTCTTGGGTCGAAGTCATTCTGAGCACTTTGATTTTCGAGCGTTCATAAGCCCTCTTTGTCCTGTGTGTCTTTTTGGAGCCACCTGGATCATGTCTAGTGTATGACCATACCACTTTGTTTGTGGTGTCCTATTGTTATTGGTTTTTCATGGTCTTCTTCTTGTCTATTTTTGTTCTTGCCTTTTATTTTTTGGAGGGTATTGGGAATTGGTTGGGGAAGGAGGAAGTTAATGGAGCCCAGGAGAGCTGAATGAAACCCAACAAGTAATGTGAGACTTGGATGAAGTCTGGTGCATGTGTAAAGGCAGTTGAAGGTGAGAATATGACAATCAGTTGGACTGGTTGGGTCCATTGTGTTAAATGGACGATGGCAGTACAAACATTAGAAAGGTAACTAGAAAGGTAAAGTAAATGGATTTGAGGCGTTAGATGCCTTGGCTATGTTGGGAACCATTTTTATCAATGTTGTGCATGCTATGAACGGATAAAGGGAGTTCTATTAACCTTGACCTTATGCTATTTGGTAATTATGTTGTGATCATGATTATGCTGATGTCTATATATGTATACATGTATGTATGTATGTCATTATCTGACAAGGTCGTCATAAATCATGATTGTTTAATGCTAATATTTATATGTATATATGTATATACGTATGTTGTTTTCTGACGAGATCATGATTGTTTTATGCTAATGTATGTATGTATGTATGTATGTATCTATGTCACTATTTGACAGGGTCATCAAGAATTATTCTTGTGGAGGAATGATGAATGACATGAAAGAGGTTCCCGGTCTTATGGGGAATCAAGTGTGAAGAGTAGTCTTGACAAATTTATGAGGTCAGTATCATGTGGATATTAATTGATATTATGTGATTATACTATGTCTATGTTATGGCAGGTAATGTTGAGGGATACATCAGCGAAATGAAAGCAGTGTGATTTGTGGCATGATGGGGCAAGTATGGATGGTGGAAAGACACTAGAAGCAAGGTTTCCCGTTAGAGACAATGTGGTCTTGTAATGTCCCTTCCTAAATTATTTTGGAACAAGATTAATTTCTACATTTTGGGGCCAATTTTGGAGGAGATGGGGTCCATTCAATTTTATTAGGAGACTTAGGAGTTAGAAGTAAGTTATTTTGGTTTTATTAGTAGCATGTTGGGGGGGGCGCACCCACACAAGGAAAATATGCACTCCCTAAGCAAATAGTTCGAATTGTGTGAGAGGGAAAATCAATGGCTTAGTGAGGGACCCACGAAGAAGGAAAATGGATGGAAAAGGCTCCACGAAATCTATAAAAGGAAGACAACACGCCTCATTTCACCATCTTTGGCATATCAAATTTCTTCTCAGTTTCTTGAGCTGCTTAGCTGGGTCACTTGCTGTTTATCAATATTTTTCTAAGCACAGAACTCAACCTTACTTCGCGGGACTTCGAGTGCCACCCTAGAGAGGTTCATCCCTAATATTCTGAAGATGATTTTTAGTGTGGTTTTCAGCATTTGTATTCAGTGTCTCTAGGTGGTGATTATTTCTGGAGGATGTAGTAGGAGAAACCAAGTTGTGATTTTGGAATTCTTCAGGGAAGATTTGGTTGGGAGGAATTCTGGAAGGGAAGCTCTGGTGATTTTCTGCCCTTTGGGTGAGTTTTGGGTATGGAGGAGAGAGCTACCATTTAGTGGAGATTTCACGCTTCCTGGGCCAACGCAGGAGGCTAAGATTAGGCATACGTGGGAGGCGGAGACTCAACCATTGAGGATGATCCTTGTCAGGAGAGATAAGGGAAGCATTAGTGGAGGTGATTTCTACCTTTCTGCAGTGTTTGAGGGTGATTTTGATGGCGTATTGGTAGGTAGTGTGCTTCAACAGTTTTGGAGGGCATAGGGCCTTTTGGTGGTCGATTTTGAGAGGTCAAAATTAGGCCAAACCATTTCTGGGTTTTTGTGGGTTTTGCTTGAGGAGCATAGATATAATTTTTTTAGAATTTTGTAAGCACCAAAGGTGGGGATTTCAGCCATATATTTACAGGAGACAATGTAGAATTACTGGGGACTATGCAATGCTCTTTGGGGGTCGATTTTGGGAGGTAAAAATAAGGCCAAACCATTTCCGGGCTTTTGTGGATTTTTCATAAGGAGCCTAGATATATTTTTTTAGAATTTTCTGAGCATCGGAGGTGGGGTTTTCAGCCATATCTTTGTAGAAGCAATGTATAATTGTTGGGGACTGTGCAGTGCAACAGTTGGCTAGTTGATTGTAGCTCCGAGTTGTCATTGCTTCACCCGGGCTTTGCTCCGCTTGCCTTTGAGGCAAGCTCAGGTGCATTCATTCCCTATTTTGTACTCTTGCACCAGTTTATAATAAAATGGCTCGGTTACTTCCATATTTCTGATAGTTATGGGCATTTTCTAATTGCTTTGAAATTTTTGTGGTGAAAATTGTCATTTTCTTGCATATCACTGTTTTTCCTATTTTGGAACATTATAGTGGTATAAGATCTTAGATCTTGGCTCAGTCATGGGTGATTTTCCTATGAGTGAGGAGGACCGACATGACGTTACCCTCAGGAGGCAAAGGTACCAGAGCAAGGAAAAGGAGCTATAGAACACTCAAGACACAGAGGACCGTGGGAAGGCAGTGGTAGCAGAAGACATGGGGGAGACCAAGAGAAGAGAGGAGATTGCCTTTGATAGTCTCTTGAACGCTCTGAGCGATTTGGCAAAAGGGAAGAAGGAAATGTTAGATGAGATCAAAATGCAGAACCGGGAGCGAAGTACTCACTGAGATTTTCTATTTGTAAAGACTTCGGGAGCCTCTTAATAGTTTGACCACCCTTCACATGCTGCACACCCACCATCCTCCAGTGGACCAACTAGGGAATCTCTACCTCATTTCCTACCCTTTGCACAAGGTGAACTAGGAGGAGTTGATGAGAAATCGCCTATGGGAGAACATTTCAGGGAGTGGCAGTCCATGGGAGAAGACTTTAGAGAAGGTGACTTTATTTCAAATATTTTTTCCAGCTCAAACAAAATGACAAGGGAAGGGGCTATGGAGGCCATGGCACGTAGAAATACGAGTTGCAGCGTACCATTGGGAATATGTACTTCCCCACTTACAATGGCACTACGAAGTGTACAACTCGTGCTTGGGTGGAGAATCTGGATACATATTTCCAGCTCAACAGTATGACGAAGGTAGAGGCCATTAAAATTGCCACATTGCATTTGGAGGGGAAGGCACACAACTACTAGTTTCATGGCTTGTCCAATATGGGGCATGCCAATGTGATGTCCTATGATGATTTCACATGAAGAGTAGTGGAGTGTTTTTATCGGAGGGATCTAGAGGCTCACATTAGGGAGTTGACCCAACTCAGGAAGACAATATATCCAGAGAATTATATTTCAGAGTTCTTGAGGGCCTCAATCATGATGCCAGATTTGTCAGATGCTAGACGAGTATACACATTTGTAGAGGGGTTTATGGAGCCATTGAGTGGACTAGTGAAGTCACGTAGGGCCTCTACTCTACTGGAGGTTGTGACTTGTATGAGAGATTTGTAGGGGCCCATCCCCAAGACTCGAGCACCCTTTCCACCATGCACTCCCTACCCTTAGAAGGGAAATGGCACTAGAGAACCCCCAGTGCATGGAGTAGCCCAAGGGTGAGGGAAACTGGACGTTGACACTAGGAGAGACCTCAGAAGGAGGAAGTTGTGTATTACATGTTGGGAACCATGGGCGCCAAGTCATCGGTGCACAATGGGTAAGGCCCATTACATCGAGGTCTTCTCGGACAACGATCAGGAGGATGAGACAAAGTTGGAGCTTGGTTGGGGAGACAACGAGGATTCGACAGAGAGGGGGCCACCACCACCACCACATGGGGGAGCATCTTTTGCACCATCTGGGGGAGTCCTAGCCTCTTTATGTGGGGTTCCCAAATTTTTAACCATGAGGATGGGGCCACCCACAATTTTGTTGATGCTCAGATGGTCCAAAGGAAAGTCATCACCACTGCATAGTTTGAGGTGTTTTCAATTCTAGTACCAGGAGACATAACTACGAAGTCCACTCGATATGTTCCCATTTTGATAGTAACCATGGGGAATTATTCGATGACCAATCATTTCTTCATGGTGGACATAACAGACGCCAATGTGATGATGGGTGTCCAATGGTTATATTCCCTTAGCCGAGTTACCACCGACTGGAGGCAACTAATGATGGAGTTTACCAAGCCGGATGGTAAACTAGTGGTTCTTCGAGGCATGCATTCATATCCTCCCCAGACGGTTTAAGATCATAGGATAGAGGTTGATTTGAGGCATGGGTACATAACATGGGAAGTAGAGCTAAGGATTTCAGAGGCTGGGGGATGAACCAAGCCACCACATCTAGACATAGAGGAATACTGGATAGATATCCAGTAGTTTTTGGAGATATACCACCAGGGCAACCACCTGACAGGGGGTTTGAACACACTATAGAGTTGGAGAATGGTGTGAAGGCGGTCATTACTACAACCTATAGGCATCCCAAAGCCTATAAGGATGAGATTGAGAGAGCCATCAAGGAGCTATTGGTGTTGGGCCACATCAGATCGAGTTCCAATCCATTTGCTTCTTCAGTCGTGCTAGTGAAGAAGAAATATGGGACTCTATGCATGTGCATCGATTACAAGGAACTCAACAAAAAGACATTGAAGAACCAATATCCCATTTCACGTATTGATGAGTTGATGGATGACCTTAGATGAACCAAATACTTCTCTAAGATAGATTTGTGGTTTGGGTATCACTAGATTCGGCTAAGGAGCAGGATATTCTGAAGAAAACTTTCAAATGTCATTATGGGAATTTCAAGTTTTTGGTCATGCCCTTTGGGTTGAGTCGCCATTTTGTCAGGCGGAAAGAGTCGATAGTGCGGACACAACCAACCTCCCTAGGAGCCTAAGACTCTCTAGTGACAAACAAGACAAACAAGAGCAATCCTTCTCTAAATATGCATTTACTATACGAGAAATCAAGTGTTTAGATCCTACCTGTATTCCAACGCTGTTGTAGCAGTCCAGCCTCGCTGATCCGGATGAGCTCCTCCTTCACTTCGAAACCTGCATTCACTAACAATCAAACGATTAAATAGCACTTGATAATCTCATAAAATAAAACATATTTAACACATAGACCAAGGAGTACATGAAACAACTCATAAATAACAAGTTATTGAGAAGAATGGACTCATTTGCATTAATAGGAAACAAAAGGAACAATTACAACCTGAGCCTTGGTGTTGTGCAAGTCCCTCCCAGGGTCCATCAAGAGTTCTCCTTTACTTTGACAAAGCTCACCCACTTCCAAATAGAACAAGCAAAGATGGTAATCTCTCATCACAAGCCTCTAAATGGGAGTCCTAATTCCAGCAGCATCTACCCTTAGAAATGTTTAGCTTCCAACCTCCTCTCCTTCTGGCCCAATGCCTGTATTTATAGTGCTCAAGAGGAAGTTAATCAGGTCCACCATCAATGGGATAATCCCCTCTTTGGATGGGATAGCTCCTCTCTTGATGGGATAAGTTCCTCTTTCATAGGGGTACATGAACCATCTGGAGGCGCTCAATACACGTCGAACAACCTTCTAGAATGCTCTAGAAGTGACCACAAGTAACTTTTTAAAGATGAAACTCGCGCCTTTTGACCTTTACAGGGGTACGCACCTGCCCCTTTACATACAGAGCGTACAAGTACGCAGTTTTTGTGAACATTAGGTGCGTATACGCAGGTAAGGCCGAGAGAATCTGCGTACCCAGAGATAAACACATTTACAAATACTTTCTCTCTTTTTGGAGTTTGACATGGAGAGCAGAGGCATAAGACTTGCCCAGGAGGATAGCATGACTGTTGATAGAGCCATACTAACTGTAAATAGCCATGGTGACATTTTTTAGTGTAACAGATTGCCCCCTAAAGTGCGAAGCCTGTAGTAGATTAGGGTTTTGTATTATCTAGGAAGGGTGAAGCACTTTATCATTTCAAGGATTATCTCGTGGAGAGCCTGGTCAGAACCTGCAATTTTCAACACAAAATACATGTATAAGATTATATCATCGCTGAGGTAGGCATTCCCATACTCAGATCAAAACTTTAACTAACAGACTAACTATTCTGATACAGGAATGATCTTGTAGTACATCATAATCATAGACTTTTGTAGACACAGTATGGGCGCAGCCATTTGTTTATGATTAGTCTACTAGATAATGAATACAAAACTCCTTGCAGCCTGGATGGTGGAAACTAGATCCAGGGTCTTCATTTCTACTTCCCGAATTGGTACGATTCTAGCCATGCGAATAAATGAGTTGATGTCGAACATGGTAGAAACCACTTGATTACCAGTCGATGATGTAAACTGTTAACAAGTGTGAGAGAAACCACCAGTAATGTCAATGGTTCTCAAAGTACCCAGTACAATCCATGAGATGTGAATGAATGAGTTGATGTCGAACATTTCACGGAATCCTTCGATCGAAAGTTAATGATGTAAACTGACGTCAAAGGCGAGAAACCTGCCATTGATGCATGCAGACTTCAAGGTACTGACGATTTCTAAGTCATCTCTCTAGATAATGTGCTGATGTCGATAGAAAGCGACCCGTTGCAGGCAAGCCCACAACACGAAATCATTGTTCAAGTTGAAGAAATGTTGCTGTAAGGACTGACTCAGGGATGGTCAAATGGACGACAAGTATTTTGCAGATGAAAGTTTATTTGCAGAGACCTCTTGAACACATAACGACACGACAGATGGTTTGGTTACGATTTGACCCAAAGTTAATACCCGGAAACGGTTGAAGACTTTCAAAGTGGTTTGATCAACTTTTAAGGCAAAGGATTTCCCAACCCAGGTGAACGGAAAGTGTCGTGTTCAAGAGCGGTGATAAGGTTCTTCTGTAACAAAGGATAACAAATAGGTTCATTCTTCTCTCTTTTCCCCCACCATTTCTGGCAAGTACCTCTTTATTTTTAACAAGCTTGAGGAGGATAACATATGCTTGATTATAAGCTCATCCTTCGGATGAGTCCAACCTAGTTTTGATTCGAACCCTAGGAAGGAGTGGTTCGTTCCTGTTTGTAATTGAACAGGTCCTTTACTGTGAAATTTTAACGAGCCCAGTATAGGAGAAACTCGGCATTTTTCAATTTTAGAGAGTCTGAAAAACTTAAGAAGACTCCAGGTTGAACTTTTTCGTAAATTTGTGTCCCCCAAGCCCGAAAAAGTATAAAATAATACCTGGGAGAACCGCTTGATCTTGCGACCAAGGAGTACTTTCATGATTAGTGTCTCTGACCTGAAAAGTAAAAAGCGATCAAGGACAGGTCGTTTTATTTCCATATCGAGTTTGAAACGACAAAAACCCGGCAATCTTTTCCTGTTTTTACGGTCAGAAAAGAGCTATAAGGGGACCGTCTTTTAATTCCGTTTTAACGAGTGTAAAAGAAACGCTCGGCAATATTTTCGTATTTTAGGAGTCAGAAAAGAGCTTAAAAGATGACTCTGATGTTTTGGTTCATGAAAAATGATGATTTTACTCTAAAGTCCTTTTGTCCTGCACAAAAACGACACATTACTCATACCTGTTTAAGATGGGTAAAAATACATTGAAAAATGTCCTTTCATGGTGAAAAATAAACAAACTTAGCATTCATTCATCCAAAAAACCTATAAAAAGACTTTTTACCATGTCATTTTTACCATTTTACTGTTGAGGTTGAGAAAAGGGCTTTTGACAAGAAAACTTCCTGTGGTCATTGCGGAGAATCCGACCGTCAGAATCGAACGCCGTCTCATCAGGTATTCTACAACATCCTTCTCTTGCTTTCCATCCGTTTAAAATTCATTTTTAAGTTTTTATTTGATTTTTTGGGGGTCTTGGGGTTTCAAGATGCGCCCTTCGGGGTACGTAGGTCATGCACTGCTGACCTGCGTACCCCGATATTTTCTCAATGGGGAAAATACCAGGTGTACGCACCCGGACTTAAGGGAAGCTGCGTCCAGACGCTCTGTTCCTAAAAGCCGGGGTGCGTACCCTGCAAAACGCATTTTGAAACCCTCATTTCTCCAAAATGAACCAAAATTTTAAAATTTTATGGACTCTAACAGATGTTTTATGATGTGCAGGGTGCACACCATGCTTGATTGGCGCGAAAGAGAACACGAGGACGTTGATTTGGCCGCAATAGGTCATCAACCTTCCATTGATGCGTTAAAAGCATGCGGACTGTACAAATACTGGGCCATACCTGGCATGAGGGGCCAGGTGCCATTCCTTGAGTGGCTGGTTGAAAGGTGGAACATTCAGGAGCAATGTTTCTACATCGGAGAGCACCAGCTCGAGATAGAGCCCTCCGACATATATTTTCTCACTGGCTTGCCTAACAGGGGCGAGCAACTCTCTCTATTCGGGACTAGGCCGGGTGGCCAATCCCTTGCTAGTCTCCGGCTAGAGTGGTGCAACAATCAAAACCAGGAGAAGGGGATAGAAATCAAGTACATATCCCGACCTGAACTTATGGTGATAGCCTTTACTGTTACCAGACTTTGCGGGCGGCCGCTTTGCACCATGCCACCGGGTCCCAAATGCGGATGGCTATAGATTGCTTCCAAGGCACCATTTTCAACTGGTGCGATGCTGTGTTGGCCAATATGAAGGGCCAACTAACCAGGGCAAAGAGAGGACAACTGAAGACCTTTGGATATGGGCCTTTAGTCGTGAGCTTTGCCCTAGAGAGAGTTCCAATGCTGATCCCCCAGCATCTTACAGTTCCAGTTGGGGCTCCTCGGGAGCCTAATTTGACGGATGGGTTGCGGTAATGGCCCGGCATCCTGACGAGGGAGCAGCAGTTGTTCGATTTCCTGATGGTTACTTTCGCTGGCTAGAGAGCCAGGTCTTTGTTATTCAGGACTTTCCTTATGCCGGAATGGATTTTCGGAATGATCCGGACATGGTTCTTCCACAGGGAGAACAGTGGGACGACAGAGGTATTTCATTTTTCACAAGTTTTTAAATTATGTATATATATATTTTTTTGTTTTTATATATCGCCTCAAAACTGACAGCACAAATTTTCAAAATGCAGATGTAGGTCCACGGCGTCCAGCCAACCTCCGGGCTTTTGAGAGGAGAGTACCAGCTGTACCAGCACCAGCCCCACAGGATGCGGCCGCAGAGACCTTAGCCGAGCTGGAACAGGATCTAGAGCGTCTGACGGCGGATATACCAGAGACCACCATAGATGACATTCCCATTCGACTTCAGCGCTATGTGGTCGCAGTCCCAGGACCTTTTAGGAGGTTCTTGTGTAGGGTAGCGCGGGCAGTGGTCTCGTATAGAGAGCACCACCAGTGATTGGCTAGTCACTTTTGTAGACACATATGACATTTTTGGTTTTTTGTACTTATCATTTTTGCCGATCATAAGGTGTTTTTCAACCTATGATCGAAGACGATGTATATTTTTGACACACTCCTATCTATATATATATCATCATTACCGGCTCATCTTGTTTAACATATGTGATGAAATGTTTTTAAATTTACTTGCATGATTATCGTAAATGTCTGTCCAACATTCGAGAAGCAATTGCATCTGCTAATGTATTTAAAGACCTTGGAATATGCTGATATTCAATGTAATCAAATTCACGTTCCAAGAGGCGCACTCTCAAAAACAACCTTAATAACACAGGATTTCTAATGGCATATACTCTATTAAGCTGTAATACAACGAGTTCAAAATCTAACCTCACTATCAAATGTCGAATTCCAAATGAAATAGATTCAGACAATAATTCAACCACTGCACTGTATTCTGCAATGTTGTTCGTCGTTTGACCGAGGCTCACCCCATGCATAGAAACTAACTCGTCAGAGGGCGAATAGATAACCCAAGCTGCGGAAGAGATATTCCGTGTACTACGACAAGCACCATCGGCAAATCCAATGTACGTTTGGAGAGGCGTCGACATCTGCAATATCAAGAGTAAAACCAAGATAAGCCAGAATAACGACGAAAAACACACTTTCTAAGCTAAGCACACTATCTAAACTAACAAACATACTAGCTAGAAAGAAAACCTAACCTAACTAAAAATTCTCCATACCCACCATTTAAGCATAATACCTCTTTAGGTAAAGTCCATTTCTGGGTTTACCCAAAGAGTCCCCATCAAAATCTACCAGCTCATAGGCCCCTTTTGCTAGCTTTCGCTTTACAATGTAGGGTCCATGCCACATAGGAACGAATTTTCCAGCACCTAGCTTATCGTTAGCTTGATCATATAATAGCACTAGGTCTCCCTCCGAAAAACTTCGAGGGGTCACATTTCTATCATACTGAGCTTTCATTCGCTTCGCGTGAGTCTCGATTGCCAATGCAGCGTCACGTCGAGTCTCATCTAACTGAGCTAAGTATAATAAACGTTTCTCCTCTTCGGAAGTAGCTGGGAGTAATTCGACAACCATTTGAAGTGATGGGATTTCGCATTCAATGGGTAACACAGCTTCCAAGCCATAAACTAGCTGGAAAGGAGTGAACCCTGTTGAAGTTTTCACTGAAGTTCGGTATGCCCATAGCGCTGAAAATAACATGTTGTGCCAATTCGACCGATGAATACCAATGATTCGTCGGATCATGATAACCAGAACTTTGTTGATAGACTCAACCAAACCGTTGGCTTGCGGATAATAAGGAGTAGAGCTATCGTGGCGCAAACCAAGCTGGCTTGTAAGCTCAGTCATCATGATGTTTCGAAAATGGCTTCCCATGGTCAGTGATGATTGCTTGCGGGACACCAAACCTAGTTATAATGTGATTGAATACGAAAACTGCAGCTGTTTTGCCGCTTGCGTCGAATGTAGGCATCGCCTCGGCCCATTTAGTAAAATAATCAACCGCGAGGATGATATACGCATGCCCCCGGCCGAGTGAGGGTTACAAGTAATAAAATCGATACCCCATTTGGCAAAGGACCAACGGCAATTATAGGATGGAGAGGAGCAGGTGGTGCGCGCATCTTGCGATCAAACACTTGACAGTTGTGGCACTTTCGGACCGCAATGATACAATCTTTAAACATGGACGGCCAGAAATAGCCAGCGCGCAACACCTTCTGAGCTGTGGCATACCCAGACATATGACCGCCACATGCTCCAGAGTGACAATCATTCAAAACCCTCTCAGCCTCTTCGTGAGTTAAACAACGTCGAAAAACTAAGTCTGCCCCCCGGCGATAAAGTGTATCTCCAATAATTCTGTATTGCTGGGATTGAAACCGAATTTTTCGACGTTCCGACTTTGAAGCTTCAGGCCGAAAGGTTTGGGTTTGGAGATAGATGATTATATCCCCGTACCACGGATCTAAAGTACTGATAAGAAACAAAGATTCGTCCGCAATGGACTCTCTGCCACAGTTTCTGTGTCAGCACGCGGGAAATCACACATCAATTCCGCAAAAACTAAGGATTTCTTAGACTTGGACTTCTCGAACTCCAAGTCGAACTCTTGCAGGATAACGATCCATTTAGAGTACTTGCCCCCTAGCAGTTGTTTAGTCAAAATATAAATCATAGGGTTGCAATCCGAAATAACTGTAGTTTTACGGAGAAGAATGTAGTGACGAAAACGCTGGACAGCTTGAACGGCTGCCAGGGCCAATTTCTCCACATGCAAATATTTTAGCTCAGTGGGGTTTAATGTCCTACTAAGATAATATATCACATGTTCCGTTCCGAATTCATCTTCTTGAACTAACACCATTCCAATAGTGGAATGCGAAGCTGCGAGGTATAAGAAGTAGTCCTGGTTGTAGTTGGGAGGATGCAACAATGGTGCATGGGTCAACGCGTGCTTAAGTGCATCAAAAGATTGTTGGGCAATCTCGTCTCAAAAGAATTGAGCGTTCTGTTTCAACAACCGTGTAAAACCTTTAGTGACCTCGGCGTAGTTTGGAATGAATCGGCGTAAAAAGTTTGCTTTCCCTTGCAAACTTTGGAGTTGGCGCAAACTCGAAGGAGGAGGCAATTTGATGATAGCTTCGACCTTCGAGGGATCGACGCGAATGCCGGCCTTTGAAACAACAAATCCCAGCAATCGACCCGTTTCTATACAGAATACACACTTGTGGGGATTCAACCGAATACGATAATGCCTACACCTCATAAAGATTGCTCGTAAGTGGACAAGGTGATCAGCTCGATGTAAAGAATGAGCAGGCAAATCATCGAGGTACGGTTGCACAATGTGCTTGATGTCATGAAATGCGTAAGACATCGCCCGTTGAAAAGTGGCTCCGGCATTCTTAAGCCCAAAAGGTAATTTGCAGTAAGCAAATGTCCCCCATGGACAAATGAATGCCGTTTTTGGTTGATCGGCAGGTAGAATATTGATTTGATTATAGCCCGAAAAACCATCCATAAAGGAAAACATTTCACTTCCGGCACAATCATCAATAATTTGATCGATATAAGGCGTAGGATAGTTGTCTTTTGGACAAGCTCGATTTATATCCCTATAATCGATACAGATTCTTATTGTTCCTTGTTTCTTGTTAACCGGAACAATATTCGATACCCAATCTGTTAACGGGATTGGATAAATGAAACCTGCTTTCAACAGCTTCTCGACTTCTGCTTTAATCGCAGCCGCTTTCCGAGGGTGAATCTGACGCAACCGTTGCCGGACGGGTTTAGCGTCCGGGTAGGTCTTTATTTCATGAACAACAATGGCAGGATCGATTCCTGGCATTTCCTCGTAAGACCAGGCAAACACATCGCGGAATTCTTGGAATAGGGCCTTGTAAGTTTGAATTTCATCTTCTGTACATGAGGCACCTATATGAATGTTTTCCTCAATTCCGGGCTTCACTGAAATGTCAATGGGAATAGTGCGAGAAATATTCCCTAAATTCAACTCTGAATCAGAATGTTTCGTTGGATTCTGAGCGTCTTTGACATATTCAACGGTAAATATAGATGAAAAATCATTTTCAAAAGCATCATCCTTAGGTAAAAACGAAGATCTATGATGGAGATCTTCCCATGGTAGATCGTCTACACTTAGGATTTCGCGAAGTTGCTCGTCAGATGACACGACTTCGGGAAATGCTATCCGTTCTGAGGTTGATGTGAAAAGTGATTCTTCACTGACCACATTCATTTGGTCGATTTGGGTTGAACGCGAGTCGGTAAAAGACATGACGGCTTCATAAGCAATTTCATATGGACTCAAAGGCATAGCATCACCGAATGAGTCTATCTCAGATTCAGATGGGACAATCCAAGGATCGTCGTAAATAATGGTGTCTGATGTAATCATATGAATTGATGCAAATGAAGGGTCTGCGTTGATTGGAGGGAAAGGAAAAGTTCCCAGTAAACCGGAATCTTTAACTAAACCTACGCCAACGTCCCTATAAGGGATTGTCGTCTTACCGACATGCTGGATACTCTCTGAAGAGGCTGGGTCGGATGAAAAGTATGTCAGCTGATCAATGGTCACGATCTTACCGTTATGTGGAAACTTTATTACTCTGAAGACCGATGAAACGACCGCTGTCATAGCATATGACCAACTTCGACCCAAAAGAAGGTTGTAGTCTAGAGGGGCATCAACCACCTCCACATCTAGACTAACGGTTTTCCTTCTACCCCTATAGGAAATTCCTGTAGAATACCAAACGGATGGAACCCACGGCCATCAAAGGCCTTAAGGATGGTTGGGGATTGGTTCAGCGAAGGAGAACCAAGCGATCTCCAACACTGAATCGACATAATACACGTAGAAGCTCCCTCATCAATTACAGTCCGATGAATAGGCCTGTTTTTGACTATCACTGGAATCTGGAAAGCCATTTGATGGGAAGGCGCGGTGTACTATTTTCTAGATCGAAGATTATCAGATTCGGGTCCTGAACATCAACAGCTCCGATAGCTGACAAAAGTAACTTTTCGCTGTGCTGGGCATGATTGCAGCACTTCTAAAGCCGACATTGCTGAGGGTGAAACAGCTAAGTCCTCAACGATGTTGTAATTCTGGGCCGCTCTCGCATGTGGATTGAAAGCAGACCTTCGAAGTACACCCTTGGCGGGCGGTTTGATTACTAAGTCCGGGTTAGGTTTTTCGATCTGTAGTGGATCGGAACCAGGAGCTGAGGTTGATGGATTAGAATGAGAAGATTCTGCTTCCTTACCATCAACAGGATTCTTACTACCATAATCTTGCGACCGAGTCGCAATCCTCACATGAGACATCATCAAAATGGGTTCTTCACTGGCAGTCGAGGAAGAACCTATCATCTTACTCTCCTGCTTTGGAAATAGATCTTTCAACACAGCAGGAGTGGGAGAACCTTTGACGATTTTCACAACCTCGGCCCGATGAGGGCAATCTCTTGTAAAATGATCTTCTTCACAAATAAGACAAGGATATCGAGGTTTGCGCTTTTCGTCATTGGTTTCCGACTTTTCTGTTTTCTCCTTCGGAGCCTTGTCTGCTTTAGCCTTCTTCTTTCCTTTCTTCTTTCCACCGTTTTTTGATTTGGCCGTAGATGACTCTACAGCGTGAATATCGGCGGAAAGTTCAGGAGAAGACTCTCCTGTCGGGGAATCAGGCAAGGTGATTATAGGAGTAGTAGAATTCTTGGAAGATTTCTTCTTGCTCTTTGTGTTCACCGTACCAATCATACCATCAGCGGCATGAGATCCCGAAGGAGCAGCAGCGATTTGATTCGATTTTGGAAGATCTGGGATCTTCTCGTGTAACGTACCTGACTGAGTATAAACTAAGTCAAGGTACTGCGCCTGAGCAATGACTTGCTCCTCAGTAACTACTCCGGCCTTAGCTACATCTTTAGTAATCTTCGGTAATAATGATTTAACAAACCATTCAGCTAAGATTTGGTCCGGAATAAAAACTTTCACTAACCTTCTTCGACGTCTCCACTCATGAATGTGATCAGAAATATACGTGGACGTCGATTGTTTCAGTGAAGTTAATAACTCCGTGCCGTTATCGTATCTGACCGGCAACTGAAAGTGAGTTAAGAATGAGGTAGCTAACTGGCTAAAATTGTAAAAAGAGGCCCGTGGTAACTCAATGTACCACTTGGCCGCGAGACCAATGAGTGTACGCTGGAAAAGACGTAAGCGGATCGAATCATCCGAGATAGAATTTGAAGCACACCAGAGGTGGTAAGTCATCACATGATTGGACGGATCCTCTCCAGACTTACCTTCGAACTTGGGTATATCACTGGGCAACTTATTTGGCATTGGCGGCCAGAACGGAAGATATTGAATTGGATCGTTCATTAGGCGCGTCAAGTCTGGTAAATCCAAAGTTGCGATAAACGGTAATTGCCGGTTAGGATCTCTAAAACTCTGGGTCACAAGACCAGTCCCAGGAGGAGGATATCCAGGATAACTAGGAACAGGAATCGCATTAGGGATATTATATCCTCCTGGAAAACCAGGATTAACCGGACCGTACTGGGGTTGTTGAGGTTGTTGATAAGTGTACCCAGGATACGGTTGATACTGGTAAACCGGCTGCTGGACAGCTTGCCCATATTGGTACTGTCCCTGGTACGGTTGATGAACAAATTGAGGTTGAGTAGTGACAACCGTACTTATACCAGGCTGACCTATAGGCATCTGGACCGTGGTTTGAATCGTAGATCCAGACAACGGTAAAGATGTCTGAGGAGTGGTTGCAGAGACAGTAGAAACCGGAGCTATCGATACTCCAGAAGTAAGTGTGGCAGATGTTGCGGTAGTTGCAGCAGCCGTTTGAGATGGAGTACTAGGTGCAATTGGCGGCTGAGTAACTACCGAAGTTACAGAAGTTTGAACATTTGACTGGACAGGTTGCGGTTGCTAGGGTGGACCAGAAACTACGGGTTGTCCAGCTTGAGGTACCAACTGTATACTTGGTTGCAACACCTGTTGACCCTGTGACGGATCCCACACTATCATTCCAGGGTATTGACCCGTAACAGGTTGAGAATACTGAGATCCATAACCGGATTGAGGATAGGATTGATAACTGAAAGGTACAGTTCCCATACCTTGAACATATGACTGACCTTGAGGTGGTTGATAACCTTGACTCGAGTATTGACCTTGAGGTTGATAACCTTGGGGTAAATACTGATACTGGGGTTGACCTTGACCTTGAGGTTGATACCCTTGGGGTTGATACCCTTGAGGTAAATATTGATACTGAGGTTGACCTTGGGGTACATATTGAGGCTGGGGTTGACCTTGAGGCATGTATTGCACCATAGGTACATACTGACCTTGAGGCTGCCCTCCAGACACAATTTGTGTACCTTGAGGTTGCCCCCCAGGCGTTAATTGAGGCTGCCCCCCAGGCGGTAATTGGCCACCTTGAGGTTGAGAAACGGGAACTGAACCTGACATCATGTAAATGTCTCCTACACCCAATGGTTTATTACCATTGTTTCCAGCTAATAACCCATGATCAATGGGTTGAGGAGATGCCCCCGCAAAGGTACCAGAAAGTGATTGATACCCGGTGGGAACAGAAGGACCGCCGTGTAAGAAAGATTCAGGAGTTTGAGTAAACACGGACGACTGACCAGACATATCTACAGGAGTATAAATACCTCCAGGTGGAAAAGGAGTACGAGGTGTAGAAAAACCTATCCCTGAGTTGTCTAAATAATTGGTTAACGAAAGGTACCAAGTAGTACTTCTAGGAGGACTGTAAAAGATAGATTCACGCTCCCTGAGCTCAATAGTAAGTTGATCTTCAAGGTTAGAGACGCCTATTTCTTCCTCTGGAGCAAGTTCTTCAATAGCAATCAAACCAGTAGGAAGATTTTCGGTGATAACTCGTTCTACTCTTGGTGAATCTGGAACACTAGAAGTTGGAGTAACAGGTTCAGATATTTCAGGTTCTTCGCCTATATCACTAGTAGACGAAAAACTACCAGAAAGCTCAGAAACTGTAACAGCTTCGGGATTATAACCTGTCTCTAGACTTTGGTAATCTGGATGGACTACCAAGGAAGATTCTCCTTCTTCAGGTGAACCTACTCTACTGCCACTAGGAGGAGTTACAAGGACCTTCAATCCTTCGTACTGACCCGGGACGTCTTCAGGAGATCCACCCCGTGATCTATGGAGTTTCCTCAACAAATCAGTTCCGGTAACAATCTCAGGTGACTTGCCCCGAAGTCTACGGGACTGTCTCGGTAATTCCGCCACAGCTAAAAACTTTTAACTACTACACACGAAAACAAAGTAAAATCTCAAATCAAACCACCTAAAGTCGCTAAAGAACCAAACAAATTTGAATCACACGCCTAAAGAATCTAGGGCGTCAAACCAAGCACAAACAGTAGCCTTCCAGACCGAAAACGCTAGTTGGAGATGAAACCCAACATCGCTGGATTCAGTACAGAAGTGGCGGGTGGAACAGTTAGCCCGGCAACCTGCTTAATGAATAGACCGGCACAAGTTCCTCCACTTTAACCGTCTCGAGTGAAGTGAACCCCCCGGAAAATCCAAGTGAGTCTAGCCGACGTCTGCTCCAGGTACAGTGGGATCTTCCCTCCACCGTCACCTCGGTAGAATCCTAAAGATAATGGTCACTAAGGTTACCAACCGCAACAAATGCACCTGGGGGAACAGTCTACACTCCGACAGCACGCAAGGGCAGAGTATCAAGCTCAATCCCCTTGCCGGTTCCTTGACAATAATCCAAGGTTTACCGACATGTGACCCCTGGCTCCTCGACAATGGTTAATCCGAGGTTTACCGTTTGTAATACGTGCGTGTCTGGCGTCGTTCCCAACGAGGGAGGATTGATCCCCTCACTGGTTCGGACACGAGCTCGTGCTTCTCCTTTAAGAGGAGCTTTCCCAGAGTACAAATGAGACAATTGGATTTATTCTATCACAAGATAAGCTACTTGTTTGGTTTTGTTGTCTTGGAGAGTTAATTACTCTCCTACTCCAAGACACTAGCCTGATCTAAATTGGTGTTTCAGAGCCCTAGTAAATAAAAGTTACTAAGTTGATTTTACTTTAAGCGTTAATTTTATGGTTTTTCTTAAAGACAAAAGGTAGTGGAAATGAAACCAATGGTGTGTAGACTCGACTCAAACCACTACAAAGATGCACCTAAGATGATTTACGCTACTTTTCTCTTTCAATGAAACTCCTAACTAAGAGAGTTGGAAAATGCAAATTTTATAGAAAACAATTTTCTTAGTAAAGACAATCAAAGAAACAATTCTCTTTATCTTTCCAAGCATACAAACATGACCACTCCTTACGTGCACGAAAAATTCTTTTTCTTTCAAAATACCTCAAAGCTACTTGAAACAAAACTTTTCAAAGGAGATGTTTTTGTATTTTCTCTTATTTAATAAAGCATATAAATCTATTTTAACGAAAATCAATCTCAAAATCTATAAAATCTATGAAAAATTGACTCACAAGCAAATCAAAAAGAAATTTACTCTAAAGCAAACCTAACGAGGCAAAAAGCCTACAATGATGATTCTAGGTTGTTTTACTTGACCACAATCAAGCCAAGGACCAGCTAATGAAGAATCAAAAGACCAGTCAAAACAAAACTCAAATCTTTTTGTTCTTTTTGTAAAATGGAATTCAATACTCAATCAACAAGCACTTCGAAATTTGCCAAAGAGACAACTCAAAGGTAAGTTGCTCTCACAGGTAGACTTTATGACAGGTCCGACTCCTAAGAAGGCTGACAAAACCAGAGAGATCTAAGGCTTGACAACTTCTACCGCCAAAGTCACTACAGGACCTACTCAAAAATCAAACCCTAGGGCTTAAACTTCTATGAAATCCACTAAAACACTCAATGCTATCGAAACAAGTTCAGGTGAAGATCTTTGACAAGAGACTAATGGATCTGGGCAGTAAAAACTAAGAAAAAGCAAAATCTAAGAGGAAAAATGTGAAAAATGGAAATTTCTTAATTTTTGGCAGGGTACGCAGGCAACCTGTTAAGACAGGTGCGGGCCCGCTCTATGCACACAGCAACAGTGTGTACAGGTACGCACTGTGAAATACTCAGAGGGTGCGTACTACTGAAAAAACCAAGAAAAACTAAATTCAATCTAACCCTAAGCTAACCCACCCAAATACAAAGTCACAGAGCCAAAAACCAGAAAATAAATGACTTTTCTCAGATCAAAGTTGCATACAAAGGAAAAAACTTTCTCATCAATGGAGTCCCCAGCGGAGTCGCCATTTTGTCAGGCGGAAAGAGTCGATAGTGCGGACACAACCAACCTCCCTAGGAGCCTAAGACTCTCTAGTGACAAACAAGACAAACAAGAGCAATCCTTCTCTAAATATGCATTTACTATACGAGAAATCAAGTGTTTAGATCCTACCTGTATTCCAACACTATTGTAGCAGTCCAGCCTCGCTGATCCGGATGAGCTCCTCCTTCACTTCGAAACCTGCATTCACTAACAATCAAACGATTAAATAGCACTTGATAATCTCATAAAATAAAACATATTTAACACATAGACCAAGGAGTACATGAAACAACTCATAAATAACAAGTTATTGAGAAGAATGGACTCATTTGCATTAATAGGAAACAAAAGGAACAATTACAACCTGAGCCTTGGTGTTGTGCAAGTCCCTCCCAGGGTCCATCAAGAGTTCTCCTTTACTTTGACAAAGCTCACCCACTTCCAAATAGAACAAGCAAAGATGGTAATCTCTCCTCACAAGCCTCTAAATGGGAGTCCTAATTCCAGCAGCATCTACCCTTAGAAATGTTTAGCTTCCAACCTCCTCTCCTTCTGGCCCAATGCCTGTATTTATAGTGCTCAAGAGGAAGTTAATCAGGTCCACCATCAATGGGATAATCCCCTCTTTGGATGGGATAGCTCCTCTCTTGATGGGATAAGTTCCTCTTTCATAGGGGTACATGAACCATCTGGAGGCGCTCAATACACGTCGAACAACCTTCTAGAATGCTCTAGAAGTGACCACAAGTAACTTTTTAAAGATGAAACTCGCGCCTTTTGACCTTTACAGGGGTACGCACCTGCCCCTTTACATACAAAGCGTACAAGTACGCAGTTTTTGTGAACATTAGGTGCGTATACGCAGGTAAGGCCGAGAGAATCTGCGTACCCAGAGATAAACACATTTACAAAGACTTTCTCTCTTTTTGGAGTTTGACATGGAGAGCAGAGGCATAAGACTTGCCCAGGAGGATAGCATGACTGTTGATAGAGCCATACTAACTGTAAATAGCCATGGTGACATTTTTTAGTGTAACAAGAATGGTGTGAAAGCGGTCATTACTACAACCTATAGGCATCCCAAAGCCTATAAGGATGAGATTGAGAGAGCCATCAAGGAGCTATTGGTGTTGGGCCACATCAGACCGAGTTCCAATCCATTTGCTTCTTCAGTCGTGCTAGTGAAGAAGAAATATGGGACTCTATGCATGTGCATCGATTACAAGGAACTCAACAAAAAGACATTGAAGAACCAATATCCCATTTCGCGTATTGATGAGTTGATGGATGACCTTAGATGAACCAAATACTTCTCTAAGATAGATTTGTGGTTTGGGTATCACTAGATTCGGCTAAGGAGCAGGATATTCTGAAGAAAACTTTCAAATGTCATTATGGGAATTTCAAGTTTTTGGTGATGCCCTTTGGGTTGACCAACACCTCTACTACCTTTTAGTCATGAACGAACCATGTGTTCAGAGGTCAATTGAGGAGGTTTGTATTGGTATTATTTGATGATATCTTGATCTACAATAGGACATAGGAGGAGCACTTGCAACATCTAGAGGTGGTGTTACATATCTTGGAGGAGCAACAGTTCTATGCCAAGATGTCCAAGTGTGAGTTTGGGTTGACGAAGATGCTCTACTTGGGACATATTATAGGCAAAGATGGGGTCAAGGTGAACGAGGAGAATATCAGGTCCATTCCGGATTGGCTAATGCCTAGAGATGTGAAAACATTGAGAGGATTCTTGGGCATCTATACTTATTACTGGAAGTTCGTTAAGGGCTTCTCATAATTGGCAACATCCCTTGTTGATCTGACTAAAAAGGGGGATTTTGCATGGACATATGGAGCTCAGAAAACATTTTATCACCTCAAGGAGGTGATGAGTTTTTTCCCATTATTAGCACTACCGAACTTCACACAACCCTTCAAATTGGAGTGCGATGCATCGGGTGAGGGGATCGGGGCAGTCTTATCCCAAGGTGGTTACCCCATTTCTTTCAAGAGCAAGAAGCTCCTACCACATGAGAGGTAGTATTCCATATACGACAGGGAGATGTTGGCCATAATGCATGTATTGGCCAAGTTTCAAGAGTACTTGGTGGGTAACCGATTTCGGGTGAAGACATATCACAATAATCTTTGCCACTTCATGGGGCAACAGGACCTTAAGATAGACAACAGAGATGGGTCAGAAATATGCAAGCCTACGATTTTGATATTGAGTATGTGTGGGTGAAATACAATGTGGTAGTTGATGCACTATCCAGGAGGACAGTGGGAATTCACTCATGAGCATCTTCCATGATTGGAAGGCACAAATATTAGTGGAGTACTCCAAGGATCACCGAGCATGTGAGATCTTGGAGGGTATTTATGCAGATGAGTGCTATAGGTTGATGGACAAGGTTATTTACTACAAGGGGCGCATATTTATAGTTTCAAGGTCATAGTTGAGGGAGCATATCCTTCATGCAATTTATGATTCCCCTTTGTCTGGGCACCAGGGATTCAAAAAGACCCACATGGGAGTGAGAGAGCGCTTCACCTGGAAGGGCCTTAAGGGGGGGGGATGTATTGAGATATGTGTAGGAGTGTGAGGATTGTCAAAGGAACAAGGGGGAGTTGACCCATCCAATTGGATTGTTGTAGCCTCTCCCCATTCCTGAGAGGAAATGGGATAGTATCTCTATGGACTTCATCATGAGGCTTCCCTCGGTGTATGGGAAAGACTGCATTTTTGCGGTGGTCGACTGACTAACCAAGTTTTCACATTTATTTTCCATCATGACATGGTATTCAACTTCACAGGTGGCAGAGATATTCTTTAGGGAGGTTTTCCGCCTGCACGAACTCCCTAAGACTATAGTCAATGACCAGGACAACCTATTTATGGGGGGATTCTGGTAGGAGACTTTCAGAATAGTTGGCACCAAAATCACCTTGAGCACAAGTTAGCATCCACAGACCGACGACCAAACATAGAGGGTAGACAAATGGCTAGAGGGTTATCTCAGGAACTATGTGACATGACAACAAAGGGCATGGATTTGATGGCTACACTTGGGAGAGTATTGCTACAACACTACACATCATATGTCCATGTATGAATCCTTTTCATGATCTGTATGGTTATGATGATTTATATTTTGCTAACATTGTTTTTGGAGATAATTGGTCCCCAAAGGCCTAATATTGGATCTTAGAGAGCCAAGACGTCCTCAAGGATCTTAACGATAATTTGTAGACAACTCAAAATCAACAAAAGATATATGCTGACAGGCATAGGGTTGAGAGGCATTGTGTGTCTGAATGAAATGTCACAAATCTCCATAATGGTGATGACGTGACTTCTAGAAATCCCGCAACCACTTTACTAAGAGCTTGATAAGTATAAGGGTCACTATCATAGTCAATGTTTGGAATATTGAAACCATGGGGAATATCTGCAATAACTAGGGCATAATCCATTTTAGGTATGAGTTTAGCAATGTCTTCATAGTCGCCTTGTATTACTTGATATTGAATAGTGTCTAGCCCATTCCAAATGAAATGAGTAAGAGTTGGATCAAGTTCAACATTCTTAATACGCTGCTTCTTCAGTCTTTCGATCTTTATTTTTTCAATAAAGGTTCTGAAACTATCTGGTCCTCCATTATCATCCTTCTTCATATTTTATAAAATAAACAAATATATGTGTAAGTTATAAATTAAAAATAGGACACAGATGAATAAAAATGAATGTATAAATCAACATACCTTTTTAAATGCAAGATAATTTTTTTTTTTAATGTTGATGTAGAACTTGAATTTGGATAGTTGCGTACAACAGCATCCCAACTATTTTCATTCAACAATTTAACCATTTGTTCTTGATTTTTCATGTAAACTTTGTGACTGCATAGATAAATTAAAAAAAGTTAATATAATGATATGTATAACAAATACTACCAAGAACAATATGTTATATTTAAAAGAAAATTATAATCTAGAAATAGATAAAAATAATTCAACAAACTTACTTTTGAAATTCCTCAAACATTTCCTTCAATGATAATTCCCCTGACCTCGCACGAGATAATATTGATTTGACAGTTTTTTCATCCTTCAGTCCTTGCAATGCTCTGCAAGGTGTGATAGTCATATCTTCTAGAAGCTGCTTCATTTGAAGACCTGATTTACTATTGCTACATATCAATGGCTTAGACTTTTTGACCTTCTGGTTTTTAATGCCAATGTTTTCCCACATGCTAAAAATATCATTAATCAACTCCCATATCTCTCCAGTTCTAAATTCCAACTAGAAAATATTATCAACACCTCTGAATAAATCACTAAATTTGCCGCCTTTGCCACCTTTTGAATTGATTTTCTCTTCAATTGGATAGCCTATTTCCATACAACATTCCTTTCGGAAATCTACATTAACATTTATCCTATCCCCACCACATTTTTCTTCAAATTCACTATGAATAAATCCAACTCTTTGGATGAAAGTCATAGACATCCTATATTCATTATCTGAATTATGACCCCATGTCGCTAACTTTGCTTCTGTATCTAATAAACCAACATAAATGATACATTTCATTGTTTCAAAACGTCGTTTATTGGGATATTCCTCCATCAATTGTATCTTAGCTTCTACAGAATGGTTCCCCCCAAGCACATAATAATTGTATTCAAAACATTTTGACTTATCAAATGCTTCTTTGTTGGAAACTTGAACTGGATCAACAAGAATCACATAATTAACCACATGAGCATATGGATTGTACCTCATCAATATCTTCAAGTTGTGAACATGCAGATGATGTGGCTTTATGATTTGATATTGACATTGTCCTTCACTTGCCTTATAGATTTGTCTGACATTAAGCTAAAATGTACGACCACCCTCAATTAAGTTTCTCTTTGTCAAGTTTTGTCGAATGGAATTTTGTTTTGTTTTGATAATGCCATCCTCTAAATCAGCTCCTGGTGTAATGATTTCTCTGCTTTCTTTTTAAGTTTCAATAGGTTATTGACTGTTGGTAATGACTACTTCAAAATGTTCAACTTTACTTTTCTTCATCATAACATTCTCATCATTAACAGTAACATATTTATTCTTGGGCATTGTTACTTTTGGTCTTTTATGGATCTTCTCAGTTCCAATGTCATCTTCAGTAATGACAACATATTCTTCACTGTCAGTTTCAACTTCCTTGTCTTCAAAAGTAACTTGTCTACCCTTGCTAGATTTATCCACTAGAGGCTTTTTTTTTTTTTCTTATCCCTTGGATGTAGTTTTGTAGCATCATGAATTACTACATTTTGCTTGTTTGCCATATCTTCTTCTGACACTGAGTAGAAACTGCTGACAACTTTCATAATATCATGCTCTATGAAATGAATGCCTCCAAACCTAATTGAACAACTTTCAACAAAATTCTACCAAACAAAATATCATATGTCAATAAAAACAAAGTTAAAAAAAATATAGTGAGACAGTTACAAGAACGCAAAACACAAATATAAATAACAATACTTACGATATTTTGTTTCATCTCATTTACAATTTGTTTACACAACTTTGTAGATACCTCTCTCATGTCATACAATGAATATGATAACTGGTATTTAATCATTTCATGTGGCTTGGGAAGTTTTGTAAGTATGTAAACAACTTCACTGTCTGGTACCGAACACATGTCCATGACTCTGCCCATCACATCATAAATTCCATTATCATTAGGTATATCAACATATAGATATATCTACACATTTTGGCTTTCTCTTTCTTTCACATACCAAAATTTTGATGGAAGTTTCACTTCTTTTGATTTCTTCCAATATGAAATCATCTTCTTATCATTTGAGGCACTTGAAAGATTTGTAGCCATCAGCTCAGGTGGGGTTTGTTCACCAATGTTTTTTGAAGATCCACCTTTAAGAGTCTTTGGTCCAGAAAGATTCACAGAAATATTCTTTGATGCCATTTTCCTGAAAAAAAGAAACACATAAATCAATAAATGAAGAAAATGTATTAACTTGAATTAACAACGAAAATGATAAATGATAATCAATTTTATAAATCATAACAATTTCGAAAAAAAAAATTAAAATTAAAAAACACATCGCCTTGCCGCCACCCCCTGAAAATCGGTCGGCCAACCAAGCCAGTCGTTGGGTCTGGCCCCCAAGCCCACCTTAGCGACCCAACCACTGCCCTTTGCCCATCCTCAGCCTGCGCCACCGCGGTGGCCCGTGGGGTGGCGAGCCGCTGGGGGATGCCTTGCTTGCCCCCGCGCCACCCCGTGGCCCACCCGCCCGCGGGGTGATTCTCTGAATATGATATCTTGAAAAAGGGCCATCATGATGAGGTAATTATAATATTAATATTTTGGTATTGGTTATCTGATTAGTTTATGGTTTTTGCTATCTGGAAGAATTTTGCAAAAATGCATGATGATAGTTAAGGCAAATGGATCTACAACCGTTTGTTTTAAACTCAATTCAATGAATGCATGGATTGAGTGGATGGTTTTGATAATCCTTGTAGGATTATATGTACAATATGTCTACATCATCTTGGGATTTAAAGGTAGCAGTACAAAAAGATAACATGATGTTCATGTTTCGTTGATAATGAAGATCACTTTCAGGATTAGAGGGAGTTATGACTAAGCTCTATTTCGATTGGCTCAATATAATGCCTTTATTGACGATGACTAGAAGAAAGTGATATGAAAGAACCCTACCACAAATTGAAGAAAATTTTTGGCTCCATTACATCTAGAAAGATACAATCTCAATATGATGAGATGAAAATGGGAGGAGGAGCCATGTAGCTACTACTTGAAGATATACATGAAAACTAGTAGCTGATGAAGACACATGGTTATGAATACCCAATTGAAAGGAAGTAAGGAATCTCCTCTATGTTTGAGAGGGAGTAAGAAGTATCCTTAAAATGTTTAAGAAGGAGCAAGGATTTATTCCCTAATCAAGAGGGTATTAGGATCTCCTCTCTAGTTGAGAAGGAATGATGTTAAGACATCATATTCTGCATGTGTCATGCACTAGACCAGGACTAACAATTGTAAGTCTAAGTGAAGGAACTAGGAAGGAGAATGGAGGATTGGATAAGCATTTGATATTTCCTTCAGGATAGAGAATCCAAAATAGGAAGTAGACCGACACTGTTTGAGGATTGGACAGGTTTCTAAGACAAGAGTGGTTGAACATGACTGATATTCTTTGAGGATTGGAAATCCAAGAAAATAATAGTCCTAAAAGGACATACCTAGTGAACATTTGGACAGGGTATGTGCCTTAAGAGGTAGTGTGGTGTCTCACGTAAAGCCTCCCAACATTATACTCTGAAATAAGAATATCTTTTCAAGGTAAGGCCTTACTATGTTGACAATGTTGGTTATGATGTTTATGCTTAAATATGGTTTATCAATCCGACTCTTCTTATGAGAATATTTTAGTTTAAGAGAATCCTTACGCCCATTGTACAATTATGAATATCTCCCTAGTTAAGAGGAAGTGTTGGACAATGTAACTAGCTTTGGTCTTCATAATTGTCATTGTACTCATGTCAATATGTATATCATATGTAACAAGCAAAAGAAGAAATACAAATATTATTTTCAGGCATGGGTTTCATGCTCCATTTGATTGGTCAACTAGGACAAGCATGTTCTTCATGATTCTAGGGTTTGTCAAGTCAAAAGAGTATTTGTCATAAGTCTTGAAGTACAACCCCACTTGGACTTTTACAAGAAAAATAAAAGAGAATTTTATTTATAGTAAAAATTGCACCAAGTCAGCCCTACCTCATAAAGTCGACCTAGTTTGGGGTAATTCAACCTCCACATATGGGCATATATAAGAGCAGTTCAAATCCATTTGAGACACACATATAAGCAAGTTCGATATTTTGAGAAAGAAGGAGTAAAATTAGCAAGAAGGACTATTATGAAACCAACTCACAAAAAGATAGAAAAGATATATCAATGCCTTAGAAATAAGCCTCTTCGAGGGGGAAACCTCCTTTACATTACACAAATGAACAATTATTGGATGATACAAATGAAAAGACCTCCTTTCTATATATAGGAGTCTAAGGGGTCATAATATAATCAGACTCGACATAACAATAATAATGTAAGGGCACAATAATAACAATAGTGGGCTTCTATGGGCACAATAGTAACAATATGGGGACTACATGGGTACAAAAATATAATAAGGGGGTTTTAATAATAACAATAAGGGGTTACACTAGTAGTATAGGGGCCTAACATGCCCCTCTCCTTCAAAAAGTGTTGTCCTCAACGCTTGAGTAGTTCTTGATGCTTCTATATAAAATTCTTGTCCTCCCATGTGGAATCTTCAATGGGTAAGTTCTTCCACTTTATGAGACACTCTGAAATTAATCGATTTCGTAGCTGTTGGGTTCATGTTTCTGTGACTGCTTCAGGTTCCAATATGATTTTTCCTTCCTCTTCAAGTTCTGGCAATATTGTTTGAATTGGGATCTTCTGCAACTTTTGAATGAGTGGCCATACTTCTTTGTCCTTCTTCCATTCATCCCTTGATTCGTTTATCCAATCTGGTTGGATCATAGAAATATCACAAAACAATGCTTCCACATCCTCATCCTTTCTTGAGAGTGCATGTGTAACAAAATTTTGCTTCTCTTTTATATATATGATGTCAAAGTCATAACCCAACATATTTGTGACCCATTTTTCTGTTCTTCTAAAGAAAATAGTTGTTCTAAAAAGTATTTAAGACTATCATGATCCATTTTTACCTTGAAGTGTCTTCCCATTCGGTAAGGTCACCATTTCTTAAGTGCATATAATATTGCCAACATTTCCTTCTCATAAATAGCTTGCTTGAGATGTAGCAGTAAAAATACCCAATCAACTACATCAAAACATTTTTCACTACGATGTTGATCTACCTGTTGTTTCATTCGATTTTGCACCAAAGTGGCGTTATCCTTTAAAAGTTGGAGAACTTGTTGTTGATGCTCGATGTGATCTTTCACTGCTTGAACCTTTTTCTTCTTGATATGTCCTTCTATCTTGAGAGTTTGAGGAGTGGTAATTTATTCCAATGCTTTACAAGATATGGTCAGATTCATTTCTTGATGCTCGATGTGATCTTTCACTTCTTGAACATTTTTTTTCTTGATATGTCCTTCTATCTGGATAGTTTGAGGAGTGGTAATTTTGGCCAATGCATTACAAGATATGGTTGGATTCATTTCTTCTTTCTTGATGTGATCTTTCACTCCTTGAACCTTTTTCTTCTTGATATGTCCTTCTATCTTGATAGTTTGAGGAGTGGTAATTCTTGCCAATGCTTTACAAGATATGGTCGGATTCATTTCTTCTTTCTATAGGGTTGGTTCCTGGTGTATATCCTCTTCTTTTGATGTTTCTTGATCCTTTTCTTCCTCCTTTTCATACTCTATGTAAAATAATTTCTTCTCAGCACACTTATGACCTTTAGTGCATTTGCTATCACAATTGTAACAAGCCCTTTTTCTCTTTTTTCTTCCAATTGTTGTGGTGTCACCCTTGTAGGTTGTGGAAGGCTAGGAGACACAACACTTCCATGTTTATAGTTTTGCGGGGTAGAATTCATTGTTTCCATAATTTTTCTTTCCACTTTTCTTGCCAACCTAAATGCCTTGTCCAATGAATCAGGTTCCCAAAGACGAACCTCATGTTGAATGTTATCCTTTAAAGTCCCTATGGAGACATCAATCCTCTACTTCTCTGGAATATCATTTCCCTTATATTCAATTTTTGAAAGTCCTCAATGTGCTCTTCCATTGAACACTTTTGTTTGAGATTTATCAATTGGCTAAAGAAGGTGTTTCTCTTTGTATCCTCATAATGTGCTATCATTTACTTCGTGAAAATTGACCACGTAACAAGTTGTTTACGAGAAAAAAGCCCTTTATACCATAAAAATTGATCTTGTTCTAAATATGAAGATGCAATACATACCTTTTGTAATAGTGGTACACCATGTAGATCAAAATATTTTTCCATCTGTAATATCCAATTTACCGGATCCTTGCCAACAAACTTCCTCATCTCGATTTTTCTTGATTTTAGGAGCTCGATCTTGAAACGACTGTAACTCTGTACTTTTGGATCTTTAAGCTCTGAAATCGTGACATGTAGTAGTCCTTTGTGTCCTCTTTCCAATGCCACCAGTCTGATCGAAATTAAATTCTCCAAGAAAGAGTTATGGAAAATCTCCCAAGATGACCTAATTATACACCTTTTCAGAATAATGAACTTCTATTACTTTCCACGTGTCAATATTTTGCCCTTCAGATCTGAAAAATATAGAAAAAAAACTACAGTCCGTCCTCTTTCTGTAACTTCTTACGAAATTTCAATCTGATGCTCAGAGAGAAATTTATGACGATTTTCCCCAGGTCACCTGTTTGGAATGTAATTCGGGAGTCTGCAAAAAGGCCAACTTCCTCAAATCATATCTCCACTCATATAGCGCGAAAAACTCTGAAATTCAGAACCGAGGTTCAGAAGGATTTCAACCCAAATGGTTTTTTTTTTTAGCGTCTTAAATGTCGCAGAGAAAAAGTTATAGCGCAAATGTCACGATGACCTGTTTGGAGCAGCAAAACCCTAGAATCCAAAGCTCTGATACCAAATGTTATGAAACCAGCTCACAAAAAGATAGAAAATATAGATCAACGCCTCAGAAATAAGCCTCTTCTAGGGGGAAACCTCCTTTACATTACACAAATGAACAATTCTTGGATGATACAAATGAAAAGACCTCCTTTATATATATAGGAGTCTAAGGGGTCATAATATAATCAGAGCCGACATAACAATAATAATGTAAGGGCACAATAATAACAATAGTGGGCTTCTATGGGGTACAATAGTAACAATATGGGGACTACGTGGGTACAACAATATAATAAGGGGGTTCTACTAATAACAATAAGGGGTTACACTAGTAGTATAGGGGCCTAACAAGGACAAGGAAAGAAGTCAAATTTAAAGGAGGAAGAAAGTGAATCCTAAAAATATATAAATTTTCCCTAGAAAAGCTCACAAGTGCGAAATTTTAGAGTTGCAGGGGGGTTGAATTTGCAGGTTTGTTGGAGGGGACTAAAAAAATGATGTAGGAGGATGAGATTCTGATGCAAGAGGCTATAATATGAAGTTTGATTAACTTTTGGAAGGGTTGACTTTGTTGACTTAAGGAGACTTTGACTTATTGGAAAGGTTTGGAAGGAGGGCTGACTTGGGGCTTGTGAGTGGACTTGTCTTGACATTTAGGTCTTGTATTTCTCATTATATTTGATTCTATAAGAAGATAAGAGATTCTTTTTGGGTTTTCCCCTTGGAGGGTTGCAATAGCCCCAAGTTAAAAGTTTATGTAATAAAGTTAATAATGGAAAAATAAGACCAAGGTCATGGGACACGTATTCCAAGCTGAATGTTGGGAAAATCATCCTAGTGGGCATTACTTCTTGTTTATTATGGCTAAGGGAAATTGGAAAAGGCAATGGTAAAGCCTTTAAAAAGGTAGGGTAGATAAATTAGCAGCTTTGGGCTCTATAGATTTATCCTCATATTGGGACGTGAGCTGGGAATGATGGGAACGTGAGAAGGGTGGTATGTAACACTCTTATCGGAAGATGCGGCACCTAGACAAAAATACATTAAGTGGCATTTTATTTATGGAATAATGGAAAATATGAGAAAAGGAAGGTGAAAGGTCACAAGTTGCAAGTGAGGAGGAAATTGAGGGAAAATAGAGGAAAATGAAGAAAATAGAGGCCTCAATGATAAAAATGTTGATGAGGATCAATTCATGGCATTTTTTTTTCAGTTGAGTATTGGAATTTGTTTTAGAGAGGAGAAGAGCACCAAGAGGAGAAACAAATCAAGCAAGCAAAGGAAGGACAAGGAAAGCACAGGAAAACAATGATCAAGAGGAATAGTTGGATCAAGTAGCTTCAACAGGGATACTTGCAGGTAACAAGTTGTGTGTATGATTTCCTAGTTGGTTTTGGCATGAATGGTATATGTATGTGTGTATTTGGTTCATTTTTTGTCATTAGCATGGAATTTTCTTGGTTTGACAGTGGTTTCAGCCTTGCCTTGCCATTTCTAGATGACCATGGTGTGATGGGATTCATTATTGGTTGAGCTTTGGATTGTCGGAAGGTTTTGGATCCAAGTGAGGTGGTCTCAGGAAAATCCCAAGGGTTGGGGGTGGAGATTGTTTTCTATGGGAAGCCCTCAACAGGTGGGTGGAGATAGGAAAATTCCTCAAGGGATGGTGAAGGAATATTGAGGCATCCAAGCTCGGTTTGGTTTTGTGATCTTGGGACTGGTTTAGGTGAGATCACGGTAGTGTGAGGGTGGAGGTGGTTTAACCTCTGGATTCCCTTGTTTTTTTATGTATTGGTTTATCCCATGAGATCCCACATTCATGCTTGGAATATGGCACAAGGGTGATTGGCTGAAAGAAAGATTTAGTTCAGCCCAATCTATGGTTGGGTGGTACGTGGAAGTCCCTGACTTGGTTGGATTTTTCATATGTCAATAAGAGCTAAGTTCCCCTTGTATTTCATGATTAATTATACTTGTTATTATGTGGCTTTAATGGTTGTTCTATCATTGTTAATTATTTGGTTATATGTTGGTTATAAGCACGATTTTATGACAAATCCAAGTTATGGATCTTAACATGTTTTTATTTGAAAATGACTTTTTAATGAATGCATGAACTAATAGATGTTATTGCAACTATTGTGAGAGGGATTTAGTCCTTCTTGGTAAACCTAAGATAATTTTCAAATCTCTATGTTCAAACATGAATTCAGGATTTGCAGATTTCATATTTACCATGTGTTTAACAAAATCACTGTCATGGTTAAACTGGGTTAGGTCAATTCCTTAATTAAGTTTTTTGTTAGAGGATTTGTTTCTATGTCATTCATCATTTTGGAAAGTTTCATCAAGGTCTGGGTAGTGGTCTGATGGGTAGCCATGAAAAAGTGGCTTAGATCCTGATATTTGACTTTTTCTATCAGATCTAGAGGTATACGGTTCGAATACACCCTTTTTAATTTTTTGAGAGGCCATATTTTGATTTACTGTTTTTTATTCCACATTTTCTACTCTTACTGGTATATATACTCTCTTCACTCTGTGCTTTGTGTGATCTTGACAAATAATCTTTTTTTTTGTTAAGGCAAGAATGAATCCTTTAATTCAATTAAAAAAGGAGAAATATTGTACAAAGGCGACCGCGGCGGTGAGGCCCTCCAATATGATAGGCCTACCCCAAATCATGGTCTCAAAATGACAAAGCAGACCCAAGGACGCGAACCCGCCAAAACAAACATGTAGACCAAAACTGACCTTTGGATCTTGCGTTGTAGATCCAACAGATGAAAAACAAATTAGGTGTCCAGCATGCCACCTTTTAACAAGTAAATCGGACCCGATGATCCCAATAAACCATAATCTATAATCCTATCGGGTCCTTTTTTGACTTATCCTTCGATCACTTTATCCTTCCGAAATCCACCATTTGCGTGCGATCCCAGAGAGGTCATGTGAATAGCTCGAAACATAACCTCTATTGCGGACCCACCAACTTGCACGCAAAATCCTGACCGTAGAATATCCTCGCTAGATCCAACGATTACGGATCATATCGCGCGGGCTAAGAGAACTGATAGTTAGCACGCGATGAAGGCGGTAATTCCACCCCACCCTTAGCCACGTGTCGCGTGGTGAGTGGTATCACTCCCAAATTAGAAAAACCGCTTTCCGTCTGATGAGCTTGCGATACCAGAAACCACCTCAAGGGCAGTAAAGCTATTCACAGGAATAAAAGTTGGGGTTTTGCGTTTACCGATAAAATTTGGGTTCCGACTCATGGGCCAAAGGGAGATGAAGATCCCTCCATCCAACTGTCCCCCTGAGACATCTGGTTTGCCATTACTTGTGTTAATGAGGCCGACATTGACCTGCAACCTAAAAAGGAACTCACTTATGACAAAACACTTCATAATGAAACCAGAATAACTAGACCCGTCACTGTGGCTCTGTTTCATCAAATATTGTCTATTGATTTTCCTGATGCTTCTGTCGGTCACTGAGGGCCCTGGATGAACATCCCTCCTTCAACGTGTCATCTGTTACTCCTACCCGCAGCAGAAACTGATATACTTATTTCGTACCCCCTCATTGGCAAGCCAGTCCGCCACTTTGTTGGCTTCCCTGCGAACATGCACCAACCTGATGGTTCTCAACATTCTTAGGTGTGCTTGGATTCTTTGGTAGACTTGTAGAAACTGCCAATGTTCTAATATTTTCTCAGGAGTAGCGCCAACATTTATCCTCTTCACTGATTTAATGACTAGTTCTGAATCAGCCTCAATGATGACATTTTGAATGTTGTACTTGAGCAGTATTTCCAGGCATAATTCCATTGCCATGAGCTCAGCCATATTGTTAGTTGCTTTGCCTAGATAACTATGGAAGATGACCTGTATGTTTCCTTCCTCATCCCTCAAAACCCCTCCATAACCAGCTTCTCCCGGATTCCCTTTTGAAGCCCCGTCTATGTTGAATTTTAAAAAACCATGAGAAGGGGGTTGCCAAGAAGACTTTTCTGTTGAGGTTTTCTTGATAATCTGCATAGAACCCTGAGGGGGGATAACCTTGAGCTCTAAATTCTCCAGTATTCTGGCCTCTCTTGGTTCAATGGGTTTGCCTGTAGCTGCTCCTCCCAGGATATGCACAATTTCTTTGAGTTGTTTAAGGACTAGTTTGAGGATGTTGCTCACCGAACTCACTTTCTCCTTGAAAATCCTATTGTTGCGCTCCTTCCAGACATTCCAGATTAAGAATCCTGGGGTCAGCATCCAGGCAGAGTTTATGATCTCATTATCCGAGAAATTTTTCCTCCAATTCTTCAAAGTAGTGATGATGTCATTAACATCTCTGTCTATCTGCTCAAAGACTTCTCCAACCCAATTCCAAAGTGTTGTGGTGAAAGTGCATCTATTCAAGAGATGATTTGTAGTTTCTTCCTGTTGTCTACATAAGTGACATCTTGAGGGGCCAACAAAGCCTCTTTTTTTAAGATTATCCCATGTCAGAATCTTGCCCTGGTGAACCAGCCACTTGAACAGTTTGACTTTCATCCAATGAGGATTTTCCCAGATTTCTTTCCACGTCTTATCTATGTTTGAAAGGTTAAACCCTGCATCTATCCTTTTGGCTTCCTTGAGGTTGAAAATACCTACCTTGTTCTTTCCCCATCTTAGTTGATCATCCAAGTCTGATTTTAAGATTTGTCTCTTGTCTAAAAGACCTTTAAGGGCTATAGCTTGAGTATGCAGCATGCCCATTTCTCTGTAATTTGGAAGTTTCCATGTTCTCCATTTCCCATTGTTCCTTGATTGGTCCCAGTAGTCACTTACCCACCTTAGTCCTTTGTTGATGGTATCATTGTGAATTTCTACTAATTCTTCACTTTGGATATTGTCCTCCTGCTGCCAATTATCCTCCCATAACCAAGCCAGGTTTCCATTTCTGATCTCCCAGAAACTGTGATTTTGGACTAAGGCCCTATTCTCCCATGCCCTATTCCAAATTGCAAAACCTTTTACTTGTCCTATCATTCTGATTAGATTCTTCTCCTGCCATTCACTACCATATTTTTGCTTCCAAAGTTTTGCCCAAGGGGCTTGTATTTCCTTTAGCCATCTCCACCAGATTTTGGCTCCAAGAACTCTATTAAGAATTCCTGGGTCATGCAAACCCAAGCCACCATGGGACTTAGGTTTGAACACTCTGTCCCATGCCACAAGGGCCCACTTCTTCTTTTCTTCCCCTTTCCCCCAGAGAAAGTCTCTCTGAATGTTTCTTATATTAGTAACAACACCGGTTGGTGCTGGAATGGCAGATAGCATATAGATAGGGATACTTTGGAGGATAGCCTTAGTGAGAACTAGTCTCCCTGCTAGATTTAGTGCTCTATTTTTCCATTTTCTAATCTTGTCTCTTATATTATTAAGAACAGGCTCCCAGATATCTTTGTGAAGCGGTTTGTCAGTGAGAGGAACTCCCAGGTACTTCGTAGGCAGTGACTCCCTTTGAAAGCCCAAAATTCTGGAAAGATTTCTTTGTATTGAAATATCCGTATTGAAAAAGAAAATCTTTGATTTAATAAGACTTACCTCTGTGCCTGCTGCCCTAGCAAACTCACTCAGAATCTGTTTGAATGCTTTGGCTTCCTTGACAGTGGGTGTGCCTTGAAGCATGGTATCATCCACAAATTGCTAATGTGTCACCGTGTCCCCACCTTGAGTGAGTCTCAGACCCTGAATTCTCCCTTCCTCCTTAGCAGCTCTGATAGCTCTCCCTAACCCTTCCATCATTAGAATGAAAAGGAAAGGAGAAAGAGGATCTCCTTTCCTGAGACCTCTAGAAGGCTTAAAGGTTCTTGAAGGAGAGCCATTGAGAAGAATTGAACAGCTGGTAGCAGTAACTAGCGTCCTAACCCATTTAATCCAATTGTGATCAAAGCCATAGGATTTTAATATTGCTCTTATGTATGAATAGCTAAGTTTGTCATATGCCTTTGCTATGTCTAGCTACATAATAATTCCTGCATGTTTGTTGGTAATGAGTGAATGAACCATTTCATGAGCTTGAATTATATTATCTAGAATTTGTCTTCCTTCCACATAGCCCGTTTGCTTCTCTGACACAAGGGTTGGGAGGAGAGGTTTGAGCCGGTTGGAAATGACTTTGGATATGATTTTTTATATCACATTGCATAATGCTATAGGTCTAAATCTATCCGAAGAGGTGGCATTTTCCTGTTAGGGGATTAAGGCTATGAAAGATTCATTGAGCGCCTTTAATACTGTCTTGAATCTTCGAGAGTCTTCCACTACCTCCAGGATGTCCTGTTTCACTATCCTCCAACAGGCTTTGAAAAAGTTTACATTAAATCCATCCAGGCCTGGTGCTTTCCCATTTTGCATCTCTTTCACAGTTTCCTCTATTTCTTCCTCTGTTACTGGTCTGTTGAGGTTGAAATTATTTTCTCTAGTGACCAATTTAGGGATGTACTAAGTAAATCTTTTCGTGGAATCATATCTGTCTTCCAAGGTTTCCTTAACAATCTTCTGAAAATGCTGGAGTAGAACCTTCTCCATTTCTTCATGAGTGTTTCTCTCTATTCCATGCTGGTCTGTAAGTTTCACAATTTGCTGTTGTTTCTGTGAGCTATGGTGGATCTGTGAAAGAATTTGGTGTTTCTCTCCCCTTCTTTAATCCATTGTACTTTGGATTTCTGTCTCCAGAATATTTCCTCTTGAAGGCATCTGTTGTCCCATTCCTGCTGGAGTGACTCTGCCATCTCTTTCCTTTCTTCTATATAGCCTTCAGTGATAAGAATGTGGTTTATTTCCTTTAGTTTCTTTTCCACATCTTCCTTAGCTTTGAACATGTTACAAATTCTTTTTTGTTCCATTCTTTCAGTCTACTTTTAATGTGTTTGAGCTTGTTGTGTAAAAGGAACATTTTTGTACCTTGTAGATGAAGCTCTTCCTTCTACCATTCTTCAATGTTGGTGAGGAAATCTGAATGTGTGAGCCAAGCGTTCTCAAACCTGAAGGGGGTGTTCCTTGGTTTGCCAAAGAGGGAAGCTTCCAATTGGATAGGCCAGTGATCTAAACCTCCAAAAGGTAGAATGAGTGCAGAAGATTGCCTCCCCTGAGAAGAAGTTCCTCTAAAGCAACAAATTTGTCCAATTTTGAGGCTACTTGGGTAGTTCCCCCTCTTTTGTTATTCCAAGTGAAGATTCCATTGCTTATTTCCATATCAACTAATTTCATATTGGTGATGAAGTTCTGGAAGGCAACTGAGTCTCTGCCAAGTGTTCTAGTTCCTCCTTTCTTTTCCTTGAGTGATTTTGTTATGTTGAAATCACCTCCAAGAATCCAAGGTAGAGCTGGGTATCTCTTCTTCATATCCTCCAGTGTTGTGAGGAGTCAAAGTTTGTCCTCCATTGGCTACAGACCATAGACATTGGTGATAATGTAACATTGTCTGTCACCCACTGGTTGGAAAATCAGTGAAAGGTGATGTCTGGATGCCTCCGCATCTATCACACCAAATTTCTGTGGATCCCATAGAGTGAGAATGCCACCAGTAGATTTATTTGCCTTAACTTCAAGGTATTCATATCTATTTAGCCATTTGCTATGTTTTTCACGGATCCTCTCCACAGAGCATTTTGTTTCCTGTATGAATACTATGTCAGGTTTTTCCTCTTTGATTCTTTTACCTAGATTCCTCTATTTTCTTCTGCTCCCAAGTCCTCTAATGTTCCAGGTTGTAATTTTCATTGAGGTGGGGTTTTAAAGGAGTAACTGGAAAGGTATTTCATCCTTCCTGAGTCAATCATGAGTTTGCCACACTCCAGTAGTAGTTCTTTCTGTCTTTTTCTTCCCCTCCTCTTGCCTGGATTCTTTGTTAGTTTTCCTGTTATTAATCCTATTGAGGAAGTCCCTTTGTTTTCCTGGTTGTCATGTCCCCTTTTGACTCCTGCAGCTGTTTGGTTTGACTTGTTCAGGAATATCTGTTGGACCTTGTCCACATCCTCTTGAGGGATGGAGTTTATTCCCAGGTTTCCTCCTTGTTCTAGAAACTTTTCCAGCTCTAGGTTTTCCCTTTCTAGGATCTCCTGTAAGTCTTGATCCTCTGTGCCACTTTCACTTTGAGACATTTCCTGGTCTTTTTCTATTTCCATGTTACTCAAAGGATCCTTTGTGTGTTCATTCTATTCCTGAGTGAACTCCATGTTGGTCCCTCTTTCTTTCCCCCTTGCTGTCTTCTTCTCTGTACTCTCTTGATCCCCTCCATCTGCCTCTTGTTCTCCTAAGATCTCAAACCTGTTGTAGCTTTTAGTTTTATCATTCCCAATAGGGTTCTTTTGTGTCTTCCTTCCCCCTCCTTTTCCTCTTCCTTCTACTCTGGTGAAACCTATCTGGTCTTTCCCTTTGCTAGTATTTAGGTTTTCCTCCTTTCTATTAAGAGGACAATCTCTGGATAGGTGCCCATGCTCATGACACTTGTGACATCTGAATGGGATATGTTCATAGTCAACTGTTTGAACCCATTCCTCGTCATAGACTTCTAGAATGACCTCATCTGGAAGGGCTCCTGATAGGTCCATCTCCACACATATACGGGCATAGGATGTATATTTTCCCCGTAGAGTTGCCTCTGAGATTTTTAAGAAATGACCTAATTTATTGCCTATAGCTTTTAAAGATTTTGGCATCCAATAATCTAAAGTTAAGGAGTATATTCTAATCCATACTGGTACCGACGTGAAGGTTTCTCGTTCTAGCACAAAGTTCATTGTCCATGGCCGCATATAGAGACCAGTAGCTGCAAAGAAGTATGGCCCTCCTTCAAAAATTCTGTCTCTGTCTTCCATGTTCGTAAACACCACAGTAAAAAAATCTTTGGATCCAAGATGTATATTTAACTCCCCCTTTGGTTTCCAATTTTATTTTATCCAGGTGTACAAAGCTTTCTCTGATGGCCAGATTCCCATAAATTTGCATATGATGGCATAGTTTTCCATGTGATCCCTGTGTGCTTGCAACGCTGGATCATTCAGAATAACAGGAGGTTTAGTAATAGTTTTGGGTTTACAGGGCCCCATCTTGGCCCTATTCTCTGACCCCTGACCTCTGTCTTCCGCATTTTCTTCTTAACGGTCTTCTTCATGGGTCCCTTGCTCTGCATGGGTTTTGCTGCCTTCCGCCTTCTGTGTTTCAATGTTTTTTGTCTTGATCTCCAAGGGTTGTGGAGGTTTGTTATTTTTCCCTCCTCATCCTCTATTTGTTACTATATTATTGTAGGAGGGAGCAGAGCTCCCTCCTCCTTGTGTCTCCATGGGTGCTTGTTGCCCTCCGTCCCTCGCTTAGTAAAACCTTAGAACCAGAGCTCCACCTCTTTCACAACTCAATAACCCCCACTAAAGGAGAAATGTTCGATCTTGACAAATAATCAACAATAGAGTAGAAAGTGTTTTATTTTCTCCATATGTTCTTTGTCATGCGCTATGTGAGATCTCAACAAGTCAAAAACATAAAGAAAACTTGCATTTTCAAGTAAGCTAGTGAAGATCTAACACCATTGTTGCCGAGTCTTTCAATTTTTTCCAAGTTGTTGTTTATTTTTGGATGATTATGTGAACCATGATTTTTTGAGTAAGCACATACTTCAAGGAAAAGTAATAACAACAACAACGACATCCTCTTTCATTGGTAATATTATTTATTTTGCACTAGCTCACTAGATTGAAAATTACTTTATTTAGTAAGAGGTGTTCAATTCAGTCTATTTTTTAAGTTCCTTTTTGAAAAATTTCATGCAAACTTAAGTTATTCATAACTCTATTTTAACGTGTATTTCGCTTGTATTATAAAATTAAATCACTATAAATATCTTTAATATTCTTATTTATAAAGTAACTTCATTATAAAAGTAATTGTCACATGTTTTATAAAAGTGGATCACTTCATAAGTAACTTGTTTGTAAAAGTGAGCTTATAGGCTAAACTAGTGAGGGAAATAATTTTTTGGTTTGTCGACAACATCCATTATTACATGGGCCAAATTATACCTACCACATGGCTCTTTGTTACCATTAATGTCTTTTTAAAAGGGTATGCCTTTCACATTCAAAGTCCAATTTTAAAGTCATTTTTTCTCAAATAACCTATCTTTTCAAGAGCTTTCCATCTAAATAGTCAATTTCAAATTTTGAGTCCATATTATCTACACATTTTAATATGGCTACTCCAAGTAAACTTTTTATTAAGGTACCAACTATTTCTTATGGAAATCCCAAATGGAGGATGTACTAAGAAATAAAGGAATGTAACAGATTACCTTGGGAAAAGAAAAAGCCCCCCAATGGTGCTAAAAAGAAAGTTGAATGGAATAATAAGAATGATGAAGCACATGGATTAATTAGAATGTTCATTTCTCCTAATTCATGATTTCTTATTGAAGGAATCAACGACTTGGATGAACCCAGGGAAAAGTTTAAAAAGATAGTTGGTGAACCTATTGTGATTAGATCTCATTAGCTTGAAAATAAAATAGCGACTTTAAGTCCTAACGATTTCTCTTACATTGAAGATTATTTATCTAAGTTCAAACACTTCAAATTTTACTTAAAGACTATAAAATTGATATAAAAGATGATCAATGCATATATGTTATTCTTTCCAAGCTTGGTCCTACATATTCTATTGTATTTTTCTACTTTTTATGCATGAATACAGAAACTCTAGAGGCCATTCATAAAGCTCCAACTCTTGAATATTTTGTGAATATTTGATTAAAAGGAAGACAATCTCTTACATATTAGAGTGATCAAAACAATATGTACATCTACCAAGGCCTTAGTGGCCTAATAGAATTTAAGATAAAACTAAGTATCCTAGTAAGAAACACCCTCACAAAAACAAGAAAAAGAAGGGTCCCAAACCCTCTACTCCCAATGGTGACAAATGATAAAAATCAAAGAGTAAGAATATTGATGGACATTGCATTTTTTTTTGGGAAACATGGTCATTTGGGGTCCATTTTTTTTTTTAAAGATGGCAGTCTTAGAAGCAACAATGAAAAAGCATAACTTAAATTTTGATTTTTTTTCTTCTAACACTTTTTCTCATGGACATGCACTTTTTACTTTTGGTTGCTCATTCAATGTAATATTTACTTCTTCTAGTGGCTTATTGATTTTGGAGCATCTTAGCATAAGGATAAGGATAAATTCATTTTTCTACTCTTAATGATTGTAACACAAAAAATATTTGTTGGTGATGATAGATCTCTTAACACTGTGGGATATTTAATAGTTAAAGTAGATAATGGTCATTTTAATGATGTGTTATGTGTTCCAAGTATTTCCTACAACCTTCTATTAGTATGTCCAATCACTCATTCAGGTGAAGATAACATAGTAGAGTTTTCATACCACCATGTTGTAATCAAGGATTTAGAAGATCCTAAGAATGTCCTTTCCACTATAAATGATATTATGACATTGTACAAGTTTGACAACTTTGGATCATCATCTTTTCCATCAATTTTTATTTCTCAAAGCAATGACTCAAGAAAACTTTGGCATGAGTGTCTTATTTATCTAAATTTTATCACTTATTACAACAACTATGTAATAAAAAAATGACGATTGTTCTTCTCATCTCTTGCAAATATGGTGTTTTGTGCTACTTTTGTTCTCGGTAAACATAATCGAGACAATATTGACTATTGTGCCCCTTGGCATGCCTTGGCCTCTTTGCAGCTTGCTCACAGTGATTTGTGTTATTTTCTTTCTTTTCCTTCTCTCTAAGGACAAGTACTTCTTAAATTTCGTTAATGATCTCTATATATGGACTTGCATTTAATTCTTAAAACTTAAGAGTAAAGTTTTTGACATGATTTTGTCTTACAAGGCCCTTGTAGAAAAATAATCTAGACATCAACTACAAAGGCTAAGAGTAGATAATGGAGGTGAATATGTTAACAATAAATTAATAATTTATTTCATTGCATAGTGCATTCAAATGCAAGATATTGTTCTATATGCACCACAACAAAATGGTGTTGCTGAGAGAAAGAACCACACTTTAAATGAAGTGGCTAATTGTATGATCCAACCTAAATGATTGTCTTCATTATTGGGGAAACTAATCAATTATGCAAATTACATAGTAAATCATACTCCCACAAAGGTTTTAAAAAAGATAACATTGAAACAAGCATGGATAAAAATTAAGCCATGTGTAATCCACTTTCATGTATAGTTAGTGAAACATGAGCTCACATTCTTAATTAGAAACAAAAAAAATATTATAAACTAAAAGTGTGAAGTGTATGTTTGTTGGATATTATGAAGATGTAAAAAGCTATACTTCTTCAACCCTATTCCAATGAAATAATTATTTGAAGAGATGTTAGAATTGATGAAAACTCTTTTTAAGTGAGCCTAATTCGGTGTTGTGTCATCTTCAACTTGCGAGCCTTCTTCGACGTTTGTGCCATACTTTTTCCCTATTCTATTTTCTTATTCAAATGATAAAACAATTTAAACTTTGAAACGAGAACTGATACGATTACCCATTTCGTTGAGGTAGCAAAAAAATCAACCAATTTTGAAAAGTGGTGATGCAGAATACACCTTCTTTTTTCGAAGCATATTTTTGACACTTTAAATTTTCTTATGTATCAAATATAAATATTTGTTTTTAAATGTTAGTGATTTTCATGCTGATTTTGAAACATGTTGATGCAACATCAACCTCTTTTTTAGAGGGCTTATTTTTGACACTTTTAAATTTTTTAATGTATTAAGTGTGGATTTTTTTTTTTAAATGTTACATTTTTTACTTTAAAATTTTTTATGTCCATTTTTTTGAAATCATGGTTACTTAATAAATTTTCTAGTTGTCTTATTTTTTTTCTAAAATGTTGATTACTTAAAAAAACAAATATAAAAATATACATAAAAAAAGACAAAAAAAAAATAAAAAATGTAAAATAAAATAAAATTATCTCGTACACCATAAAAAAAATTTGGGAAAAAAAACAAAACAAAACGAAAAACCATAAAATTAAATAAGTTAGAAAAAAAGCATTAAAAAAACACTAAAAACAAATAAAAACAAACTAGATTTCAAAAAAAAAAACAAATAGAAAATTAACAATCTTTTTTTTTTTTAAGCTATTAAAATTAAGATTAAAAACATTTTGAGAAAAACCTATATATATATATATATATATATATATATATTGGATTTAAAAAAAAAAAAGGAACTTATATTTTCGATTTAAAAAAAAATAATAATAATATATATATAATCGATTTAAAAATAAAAATAAAAAACATTTAAAATTAAAATATATATATGTGTGTGTGTTTTTTTTTAAATCGATTATATACATATACATATATATATATATATATATATATATATATATATATATATATATATATATATATATATATATATATATATATATATATTTTAATTTTAAATGTTTTTTTTTAAATATATATATGATGGTGGTGGTGGTTAACATCCACTGACACCAAACTTTGGTCTATCGGACCTAAAGAAAGGAATTATTTAGTTGGATTTAAGATTTTATTCTTATGCTCAAAAAGCTTGGAGAAAAGCCTCCCAAGCTCACTGTAATTTTGACAACGTAAAAGGCTAGGAAGGTTAGTATTGCAACAAAGATTTTGAAACTGAGATCTAATGTAGTTGTACGCAGGGCCCTCTAAGAGGAAGTGATTTCATCCTCGATGTTCGTATTCTCACAGAGATAGCATAACCTTTCCATCCATGGAGTTTTAGGTACTGCCCAACGACCCGTTTCACTATGGAGCTCATGAGAGTTCGTTCTAATCTTGGTTATATTAATTTTCTTCTTTGAGCTAGTTAAAATAGAGAGATATTTTTGATCTTCTAGGGTGGGGTTGATGACCTCCTTATAATATCTTAATTTTCTTTTAGCTGCTAAATCTTTCTCACACCACATTTTTTCTTTGAACTTAGAAGTAACAATATTTTTAATGTTATTAATATTTTGCAATGCAACATTCTCGTCGATCTCCCAATGGTTTAACCAGACTCTGGTGTCTTTATACCAACCTCGTTTGAGGCTTAGGTGGTTTTGGCTAGAATTTAAAGCTAGCTTAGGAAGCCTATGGTCTCCTATGTTATTGAGTTTGTGCTTATACAACAGAAGCCTAGTCATAGCTAGGCTCTCGATAGGGGAAAGACCCACTTCTATAAGGAGAATAGGATAGGGTGTGTTGCTTTTAATTTTGAGGTTATACGTTATAAAATGCTTTTGGATTTGCTCTTTCTCCAGGATTCTCTAGAGATGCTACAACCCCAAACCTCGTATCCATATAAGATAACCGGAGTGACTGAAGTTTTAAAGAGGAACTTCTTTCTATCCCACATTATATGGTTTTCCGTTTTACAATTATTTTCAAGACCAAAATAACCTTTCCATCCCCATTAATCTTTTTCTCAATGCTATAGTTCCAGTTGAGCTTGTGATGAATATCAATTCCTAGGTACTTGTAGGAAGACACTTCGTCCGAGTTATTATTGTCATACATAAAATTAGCATAAGTGTCCTTCTTGGATTTGATAATCATAACTTTTGTTTTGTCAGTGTTAACAATCATACCCATGGTAGAGCATAAATCCTTAAGAAGTATAAGTTGCTTATCAAGATCAGATGGGCACCTTGCGAGAAGAACAATATCGTCAGTGTAGAGAAGAAGGATGATGACTACCCCAGCTAAGATCGTGCCAGCACATCCTGCTTCCTCTAAACAACCTTCTAGCTTGTCAATGTAAATGCTAAATAGGGTAGGGGAGAGGGGGAAACCTTGTTTAACTCCGATATTACACTTAATATCTTTCGACCTCCCCTCATTGCTCTTTAACTTGGCAATTACATTCTCGTATAACCTTATAGCAACAACTCTCAACTCAAAAGGAACCTTTGGCTCTTCTAATATATTCTAAAGGTTGTTGCTAGGAACCGTATCGAAAGCCTTTCTAAAGTCCACAAAGCAACAAATGAGATTGGATTTATCATTGCGGCATTCCTCCACAATGATCCTAAGCGTAACGAGGTGGTCTGTTGTTGAGTGCTGCTTTCTAAAACCCGCTTAGCCTTTAGCCCGCTTACCTTCACTTTCAAGCCATATGCTCAACTTCCTTTCCAAAATAATACCATATAACTTGGCTAGGAGAGGGTTGATCATAATTGTCCGATAATTAGAGGGGTTATTTGTATCCCCACTTTTAAAAATGGGGATAATGAGGCTTAAGTCCATGGTTTAGGGAACCCTTGCTTGACCGCTTGATTGAAAAGCTTGTGAATGTGGGGGATGAGGACAGGACCTCCAATTTTTAATATTTCTGCCTGGTAACCTTCAATGTCCTTAGCTTTCCCATTAGCCAAGCGATTAACCCAAAAATCAATGTCTTCTAATGAGAAAAATTCTTTCGTTGTGAGCAGGGTTTCAAAGTTATCCATGACATTTGGAGATTCATAAAGCTTTTTAAGATAGGAATTTAGTCGTGTAAAGCAATTTTATTATTATCTTTAGTTTTCCTAGTTAGAATCTGCCTCCAGAATTTCTTAGGAGCTACCTTAGAGAGGTGTAAGAGATTCTCTTGTCTTTTACAAATATACTGCCTTTTTTCCTTTTAGTTAGGGCTTTGTATATTTTTATCTTGCCAATTTTAAGAGATTCATCAACAACTTCCTTAATTTTATTTTTATTTTAAATTGTAAATATATGTTGTTTTTTTTTTTTTTAGATGTTTTTTATTTTTAAAAAATCGAAAATATATGTTTTTTTTTTTAAATTTTTTTTTTAAGTCGATAATATAGGTTTTTTTTTTAATCGATAATATATATATATATATATATATATATATTTTTTTTTTTTTATATTTTTTATTTTTTATTTTTTATTTTTTATTATTATTATTATTATTATTATTTATTTGAGTATATTTTGGTTTATTTAGTTTTTTAAAAATGTTTTTAATCTTAATTTTAATAGTTTTTTAATAGTTTTTTGGTTAATTTTCTATCTTTTTTTAAATATTTTAATTTTTAATTTTTTTAGATTTTTGATAATGATTCCTTTTTTCTTTTTTTTTAATGCTTTACGAGATATATATATATATATATAATATGTATTTTTCCTTTTATTTATTTATTTATGTTTTTTAATTTTTTTTTTAGTTTTTTAATTGTTATCTTTTATAGGTTAATTTCGTTTTTTTTTTCTCAACATTTTTATGATTGATTTTTTTTTTGTCTTTTTTATATATTTGATTTTTTTTGTTTTGTTTTTAATGTTATGTTTTGTTTTTAATATATATTTTTATTTACTTTGTTATTCTTTTTTAATTCTTTTTGGTTTTTTTTTCATTGTTTTAATTTTTAATTTTATGTTTTCATTATTCTTTTGAAATTTTAATGTTTTTCGGAGTCATGATAAAATCTTTTACGTCATTATTTCAAAATGTTGAAAATTTACCCTAGAAAAAAAGGTGTTATTCCAACATCAACACCTTTCATTTTTAGCATTGTTTTTCATGTTTTTTTGGGGTCTTTTGGCTAGAGTTCCCGTTTTGAGTTTATAGTTCCCGTTTCAAAGTTTACATTGTTTAAAAGTGAAGCGGAAAATCGACCTCTACTTGCTCACCTTCCTCTAGATGAGTCCATTGAATAAGAACCTACACCAATACCACAATTTCCTAGATGTGTATGTTCAACACAAGAGGTATATGATAATCTTGTTAGTGATCCTATAGATCAACATCGTACATATTCACGTTTCCAATGGGCCTCCTCTCTTTTCACTTAAGTTTCAGAGATACATGATCTAGAAACATTTTTAGAAGCTTCAAGCTATCCAGATTCCAATACAGCAGTGAATGATAAATATTGTTTTTTAATGGTGAAAGATACTTGGGAACTTATACCTCTTCCAAAAGGAAGAAAACTCATTAGATGTAAATGGGTGTATAGAAATATGCATGCATCAAATCGAAGCGTTGAAAGACATAAGACCCAATTATTTGCTAAAGGATTCTTTAAAGTTGAAGGAATTGACTACAATGAGACATTTTCCCTTATTATCAAAATGAATTTCATACACCTTGTTATAGCCCTTGCTGCCTCACATCATTAGGAGGTCCATCAAATGCATGTTAAACCCACCTTCTTGCATGGGGATCTACAAGAATAAATTTGCATGGAACAACATTCTAGCAATGTTTAGGTGATGAATTTCTTCATAACATCGACTTCTCTAGATGTCATTCTAACCCCAATGTCTACATCAAGAAAGTAGGTGCTATATCATAATCCTTGTTCTTTATTGGGTTTGTGAGAAGCAATATTCTATTGTTCTTTGTTCAACGAAAGAAAAGTACCAAGTAATGGTTAATGCAATTCAAGAAGCCTCGTGGCTTTGAAAAATATTTTCAAAGTTATTCCAATAATACCATCTGACCATCCTCTCATACGATAATTAGAGTGGTATGAAACTCACCAAAGATCCACTTGAACATCAACACAACAAAGGCATTGAGCTACCAATGCACTTCATCAAAAATATCATTAATGATCGTGTTCTTGAAGTGTTATTTTTCTCTATAAAAGATCAAGCTGCAAACAATTTCAAAAAAGCTCTTATATAATCAAAGTTTCCCAAACTTCAATCTATGTTAAGGGTTCATGATGTTGTCATGGAGAGGGGACAAGCTATAATGTCTCCTCCCTTCTCCTATTGTGTCACTTTTGTAAATCGTTCAACCCTATCCCAAGTTGTTCTTAAGGGGAGATGTTAGGATATTTAAACACAAAGGGGTTATTTAAGATCAACTTGGTCTAATATCTTATTAGGTAAAAGTGTGTTTCTTTAGTATGCATTAGTTGCATTGTAATTTGATAGCCATGATATGTTCTAGATATAAAATGATTCAATAGGTTCTAGATATAGAGTGATATGACAACTCATATTCTCCTTGATACCAAAGCTATTGATATGTGGCTTAACACAAATGATGGATTGTGAGAAACTCTCTTATATACAAACTTCATTTTGCATTAATAAAATTGTCTCAAATCGCCACATTGAATGAGGTTATGAAATTTTTCTTTTAGAAAATTTTAACTATGTAAACATATTGGTGTTATGATATTTGATCTAGTTTTATGAGTAACTATTTTAAATATTAAGCATATATGAAATATCTTATTTTCCCAAACATCATCAGATGAATTAGTTATTTTGTTTTAAATTTACATAATTAATTTAGTAGTTTGACTAAAACTATATTTCAAAAAAAAAATATCATCTACAAATTCATCACCAATGAAATTATATATAATTATATATAACTAACCAAAAAAATCAATATATTTATTTTTTAATTCATTTCTGGTCATAATTATAAGAGAAATTTTTTGTGGCTTTTACTGTAACTACGGTCATTTTATTCATTTAAGAAACAAATTATAGAGTACATAACTAAAAATTAAATCTACAAACCAGGGGAAAATTGACTTACTCAGGCTAAAGGCTTTAAACCCAATATCTTAAAAAAAAGATAATTATTTTTTTAAAATATGTATATATACTTATAATGATAACTGATCAACTTATACATTATATTTTAAAGAAATAATAACATATATTAAAATACTATTTTTTAATTAGGTAAATTTAAAAATTAAAAACTAAAGATTTAAAGATTTAATTTAATTTTCTTTAATTTGTAATTTAATACATTGTAAAGATAATTAAATACATTTTTTTTCTTTTTTTTTCTCTAACTCAAACGGGTATGATTTTATTTATTTGGTGAAAAGTTTGGACTTACGCCATGGCAGCCAACAGTACATTACTTCTGTTTCTGTTTCTAGTGTTGTCTTTTGAGCTGTTACAAAATGCCGCTTCCTCATGGATTGCAGGAATGGAATGAGCTTTCGTCATTTGTGAGAAGTTGTCCTTTCCCAAGAGTGCACCCTTTGTTCGCCATCAGATCTGCTTCACTGTTCAAACTTCTGAGAATGTGGAGAAATTTGTAGGAGTCGAAATCGAGCAGGACTCTCTTTAGTCTATTTAGAGTTTTGTTGAGGCTTGCATTGGTGAACAATTTTTCCGTGTTTAATTTTTTTATTATGATCTCAGAGTCTCCAAAAGCTTGGAATTCTTTGTCTCCTCTGTCTCTGGCAATTTGACAAGCTTTGAGGAGGCCTAGGATCTCTGCTTGATTGTTGGTTTTCTGCCTGATGCCCCAACAGAAGCTGTCCCTTCTTGTTCCATCCGGGGCATAGATGACCCCTCCGGCTCTTGCTGCCCCAGGATTGCCTTTGGAGGCTCCGTCAAAGAATATCGTTGTAATTTTTTTATTTCTCCACCATTATTGAAAGGTTTCTTCAGAGTCTCTTTTGCGCCAGACTGGATTTACTGCATGAGGGGCTGATAGTTGCTTCCATGGGTGGGAGTAGAGGGGACCCAACCACCTCTATTCTTCAGGGAGAAGCAGTGGATCATCTGTAAAGTATTGTTGTTGGGCTGCTTCTAGGAGGAAAGATTTAGCCTTTGCCACTATGGAGAAGGGAGTATGCACCTTTTCATTGAATATCAGATCATTCCGGGACAGCCAAATCTGCCAGCACACAAATTTGGGGATGGCATTCCAGACTTTCCTCCAAAAGGATTTGGTCGGAATTTTATTGGGATAACATTGATTCCATGAATCGAATAGATCAGCTACTGAGTTGTAAGGAGGAACTATGATTTGTAGCTCATGGAGAGTGAGTCCCCACACTTCTTTTGCAAACTTACATTCCATGAAGAGGTGCTTGGAAGTTTCTAAGTTGCTTCTGAACAGCTCATGTTACACAGTAATTTGTCACCGTTGGTCACCGTCCTTATCGCCCCGATTCCAGTACATTGGAGGATGCATTTCGGGACCTGTGAGCAGTGACATAGCCTAAAAACACTTGCACTATGTTCCCCTGAGTATGTACTTCATGTTCCCTCAAGACACCTTCTGCAAATTATCCCTGAAAAGTGCCCTTTTCCCATTGGCGCAGGTACCCAATGTCTGACCCGCGCCAATAACTCAGATCCTCAAAAAGGGGCGCGCCCATTGGCGCTCTGTCTTAGTACAATGCCCGCGCCAGTCGAGTTTAGTAATGTTTTTTTCCAAAAGCACGACTGTATGATTTTTTCCTCCCAGATCATGAAGTCCTTTGAGGGAAAAATCCATCTGATAAAGCTCGAGAGTCATCATATCTATCCGCAGTAGCTTTTCATGGATGTTGCCATTCCGTAATGGGTGTCCTGGTGCATTGAATCTTTCTCCCTTCTTCATCTATAAAAGCCTGTCCTCATGCATTAGACAAGCTAGTTCCAAGTTTATGAGTTCCGAAGTGCTGTAGTTTTGAGTTCTTGAGTTGTTGGAGTAATGCTAGAGAGGTTATGCTGCCGGGAGTCCGAGAGAGAGGAAGTCTACTGCAAGGCATATAGCTGCTCGCCCAGCCAGAGGAAAGGTTCAACGTCAGAACCTTGGTTGTAACTTTTCCTGTCTATTATTAATTAATGAACGACTGTTATTATAGTTCCAATCTCATTGTCTATTATAGTGATGTTGATTTATTTCCTTTCTGACTGAAATATAGTTGTGCCTTGGTGGATTTTATGCTTGTATCTGTTTCTTCCTTTGCATGTGCAGGTGTCCGTTTGCAAGGATCGCAAGGATTGTGACCTGCCAGAGCGAGGGAGCGGGAACACCAACTCTGCTTCAACTATAGCATTGGATTCCAGGTTGGTCTTCTTAATTCACCTTTAATGTACAACTAGGAACTTGCGTGGCAGCGTGGATTGATTGTGGCTAGTTCTGTTTTAAGCTAGTGGGATCGCCTCTGTCCGCAGAGGGGATTTACCTAACCAACAATTTGGCGACTCCACTGGGGAGAAGCTATTTGGAGTTTGTCTTGCATGATTAGTTTTCTCTCGCTTGCCTGAGTTAATGAACTTTCTGGGTCAGTCTTGAAATTGCTATCTGCTGGGCACTGTCAATCAGACCCTGGGTTGTTATATTTATTTTTTGGGTCAGTAAACGCGGCTGGCGCGTTTTTTCTTTTGACAGTCGCGCCAGTTGGCGCATGTTGCTCCATAAAGACCCGCGCCAATTGACTGTTAGCGCGAGTTGCAGATTCACAGTCGCGCCAGCTCTGTGAATTTTGCCAGTTTGGTACTTGAAAGCTCCTTAAACTCAGATTTTTTGTTTTTCCATATCTTTTGCTGCTTCTGGGAGTGTGTTGGACCTCTGTGTGACTGGTTGTTACCTTCATCCTTCATTTGTTTGCTTATTTCTATCGATTTTGTATCCCAGCCCTAGAGTACCTAGTGGCTTTGCATGTCGATCCTTCTGTGGGACCTTGTGGTTTGATTATCCAGTCAGCTTGTTGGTTGTTTTCCGCACTCATCTAGTGGTTGTTAAAAGTTGGTATTCTATGCTTCGAGTGATTCACTTCTAGCTTGCTTGGATCTTGCTTGACTTCATTTGAACTTAGATCACATGGTTCATTGAAAGTCTTCGTGTTTTCCTTTGCTTTGACAGTTCATCTTCATGTTTCTAAATTGGTTCTATGTCCATTGAGTGAATTGTGTTTGTACTCGTGGATATCTCTTGAGGTTTGTTTACATGCATTATTCCATTTTAAAAAATCAAAAAACAAAAGAGCTTTTTGCATTATATTAGTTAGCATTTATTGCTATTTGTCGCTTTTAAAAAGAAAAGGAAAAAACTTTTATTTCTTATTATTAGTTGCATTAGGATCTTTGTTACTTGCTTGATGATCATTTTGTTTGTGTAAAAAAAAAAAAAAAAAAATCTCTACTCTTCTGTAGGTAGAATTCATCGAATGAAACGATATAATTTTGGCATATAGATTGCATTTAGGAAGTTTGGAGAGACCACATACGGTAGGACCAAAAAACTGAAACATAATTGAAGATAAACTATAAAATAAACTCAATGAACCTAACAACGCATTGGAACATAACGCAAAAATTCTAGAGGTCTAGGTTAGAGACGTGTTCCGGCGTCGTTAAACCTGGTAGCTTACCGTCGAGTGGTTGGGTGATTCCTCCACGGTGAAACGATAGGTGCCAGTACGGACTGTGCTCCCACGTACCGTCGCGTATACATTGGGAGACCCCTATAGGAATAAAGCTTTTATCCATAGGAAGCCGTGTCGGCCGCCCTACGATTCGCAATGCAGTGAACACAGCATTCACGAAGATCGACCACCCGTACCCTAAAAAGTATTCTGTGGTTTTGCGAAAAGTTTGGCACACCCTCTACCTAGAATTCCAGAGCAGTCACTTTTGATCCTTTTCGGACTCCTTAAACGAAAAGGTGCCTGTGAGCGTCTTGTCACTTCGTGCTCATTAAATATTCGAAGGAGACTAGAGTCATCTTTTCGTCCTTTTCTCGACTCTTAAAAAGTGAAAAGGTCAAGTTCAAAGTTCAGTGTCTTAAAATTTATTTGACCACGATCACATATAACCCGGTTAAATTTTTCTTGCGTTAGCTTGAGTAGGGTTCTTTCTCGCTCAAATGGCATCCTTCCCTGAGCCCACCGGCCAAGGTGGTCCCCCGGCTGGTCCAATTCCTTCTGTCGGAAATGTTGGTGTTCAGTATATAGCAACTTTGTCTTTACCTGGGTTCACCATCGGTTTACCCGTATGGGTGTTCTCAAACTCAGTGGTCTCGAGTGTGATAACTCCTGTTCCACCACCACCTCCTCCACCCGAACAACATCATTTTGATTCCAAGGTGGACCCCTGCCCTTCTTCGCCTACTGCTGTGTCCTCATCTTCTACTTCGCCTGGTGAAACTCTGGATTTAAGTAACCAGGTGGCTAAGAAGAAGAAGAAGAAGACCAAAAAGAAGAAGTCTCCCAAAAGAAAGGTCCCATCTACCCCGAATATACCTGAAGTAAAGTCTCCTCCTGCTCCGCCGCGGAAGGCTAAATTTCCTTGTAGATTATGCAAGGAAGACCATCTTCTTCGCGATTGTCCTGGCATCCCCAGGGTCTTAGAAGTATGGGCTCACGATCGGGACCGCCCTGCATCGTCCTCTGGAGATCATGGTGATGCTACCCTATCAGCTGGAAATGTTAAGGGAAAAGGGAAGATTCGACTCCCCTGTAGACTTTGTGAAGGCAATCATCCCCTTCACCTTTGTCCATTCATGGATAGAGCCTCTATTGTATTGGAAAGTCTTACAACTCCCTCAACTCAACTTCCTGCTGGTTATCAACGTCTCTCTGCAATTGCAGAATGTTCCCCTGCTGACCAAGCAATCAAGCATGATTCCTCTTTGGTCCAGCTTTCTCTTCTCGAACCTGGCTGTGCTCAGCCTGTTCCAGACCAGTCCCTGGTCGGAAAGAGTGTTGCTTTACAGCCTGTTCCAGACCAGTCCTTGGTCGGAAAGAGTGTTGCTTTACAGCCTGTTCCAGACCAGTCCCTGGTTGGAAAGAGGGTTGATTTTCAGCCTGTTCCAGACCAGTCCCTGGTCGGAAACGCTGTTGATTTACCTTGGTTTTTTGTACTTATCATTTTTGCCGATCATAAGGTGTTTTTCAACCTATGATCGAAGACGATGTATATTTTTGACACACTCCTATCTATATATATATCATCATTACCGGCTCATCTTGTTTAACATATGTGATGAAATGTTTTTAAATTTACTTGCATGATTATCGTAAATGTCTGTCCAACATTCGAGAAGCAATTGCATCTGCTAATGTATTTAAAGACCTTGGAATATGCTGATATTCAATGTAATCAAATTCACGTTCCAAGAGGCGCACTCTCAAAAACAACCTTAATAACACAGGATTTCTAATGGCATATACTCTATTAAGCTGTAATACAACGAGTTCAAAATCTAACCTCACTATCAAATGTTGAATTCCAAATGAAATAGATTCAGACAATAATTCAACCACTGCACTGTATTCTGCAATGTTGTTCGTCGTTTGACCGAGGCTCACCCCATGCATAGAAACTAACTCGTCAGAGGGCGAATAGATAACCCAAGCTGCGGAAGAGATATTCCGTGTACTACGACAAGCACCATCGGCAAATCCAATGTACGTTTGGAGAGGCGTCGACATCTGCAATATCAAGAGTAAAACCAAGATAAGCCAGAATAATGACGAAAAACACACTTTCTAAGCTAAGCACACTATCTAAACTAACAAACATACTAGCTAGAAAGAAAACCTAACCTAACTAAAAATTCTCCATACCCACCATTTAAGCATAATACCTCTTTAGGTAAAGTCCATTTCTGGGTTTACCCAAAGAGTCCCCATCAAAATCTACCAGCTCATAGGCCCCTTTTGCTAGCTTTCGCTTTACAATGTAGGGTCCATGCCACATAGGAACGAATTTTCCACCACCTAGCTTATCGTTAACTTGATCATATAATAGCACTAGGTCTCCCTCCGAAAAACTTCGAGGGGTCACATTTCTATCATACTGAGCTTTCATTCGCTTCGCGTGAGTCTCGATTGCCAATGCAGCGTCACGTCGAGTCTCATCTAACTGAGCTAAGTATAATAAACGTTTCTCCTCTTCGGAAGTAGTTGGGAGTAATTCGACAACCATTTGAAGTGATGGGATTTCGCATTCAATGGGTAACACAGCTTCCAAGCCATAAACTAGCTGGAAAGGAGTGAACCCTGTTGAAGTTTTCACTGAAGTTCGGTATGCCCATAGCGCTGAAAATAACATGTTGTGCCAATTCGACCGATGAATACCAATGATTCGTCGGATCATGATAACCAGAACTTTGTTGATAGACTCAACCAAACCGTTGGCTTGCGGATAATAAGGAGTAGAGCTATCGTGGCGCAAACCAAGCTGGCTTGTAAGCTCAGTCATCATGATGTTTCGAAAATGGCTTCCATGGTCAGTGATGATTGCTTGCGGGACACCAAACCTAGTTATAATGTGATTGAATACGAAAACTGCAGCTGTTTTGCCGCTTGCGTCGAATGTAGGCATCGCCTCGGCCCATTTAGTAAAATAATCAACCGCGAGGATGATATACGCATGCCCCCCGGCCGAGTGAGGGTTACAAGTAATAAAATCGATACCCCATTTGGAAAAAGGACCAACGGCAATTATAGGATGGAGAGGAGCAGGTGGTGCGCACATCTTGCGATCAAACACTTGACAGTTGTGGCACTTTCGGACCGCAATGATACAATCTTTAAACATGGACGGCCAGAAATAGCCAGCGCGCAACACCTTCTGAGCTATGGCATACCCAGACATATGACCGCCACATGCTCCAGAGTGACAATCATTCAAAACCCTCTCAGCCTCTTCGTGAGTTAAACAACGTCGAAAAACTAAGTCTGCCCCCCGGCGATAAAGTGTATCTCCAATAATTCTGTATCGCTGGGATTGAAACCGAATTTTTCGACGTTCCGACTTTGAAGCTTCAGGCCGAAAGGTTTGGGTTTGGAGATAGATGATTATATCCCCGTACCACGGATCTAAAGTACTGATAAGAAACAAAGATTTGTCCGCAATGGACTCTTCTGCCACAGTTTCTGTGTCAGCACGCGGGAAATCACACATCAATTCCGCAAAAACTATGGATTTCTTAGACTTGGACTTCTCGAACTCCAAGTCGAACTCTTGCAGAATAACGATCCATTTAGAGTACTTGCCCCCTAGCAGTTGTTTAGTCAAAATATAAATCATAGGGTTGCAATCCGAAATAACTGTAGTTTTACGGAGAAGAATGTAGTGACGAAAACGCTGGACAACTTGAACGGCTGCCAGGGCCAATTTCTCCACATGCAAATATTTTAGCTCAGTGGGGTTTAATGTCCTACTAAGATAATATATCACATGTTCCATTCCGAATTCATCTTCTTGAACTAACACCATTCCAATAGTGGAATGCGAAGCTGCGAGGTATAAGAAGTAGTCCTGGTTGTAGTTGGGAGGATGCAACAATGGTGCATGGGTCAACGCATGCTTAAGTGCATCAAAAGATTGTTGGGCAATCTCGTCTCAAAAGAATTGAGCGTTCTGTTTCAACAACCGTGTAAAACCTTTAGTAACCTCGGCGTAGTTTGGAATGAATCGGCGTAAAAAGTTTGCTTTCCCTTGCAAACTTTGGAGTTGGCGCAAACTCGAAGGAGGAGGCAATTTGATGATAGCTTCGACCTTCGAGGGATTGACGCGAATGCCGGCCTTTGAAACAACAAATCCCAGCAATCGACCCGTTTCTATACAGAATACACACTTGTGGGGATTCAACCGAATACGATAATGCCTACACCTCATAAAGATTGCTCGTAAGTGAACAAGGTGATCAGCTCGATGTAAAGAATGAGCAGGCAAATCATCGAGGTACGGTTGCACAATGTGCTTGATGTCATGAAATGCGTAAGACATCGCCCGTTGAAAAGTGGCTCCGGCATTCTTAAGCCCAAAAGGTAATTTGCAGTAAGCAAATGTCCCCCATGGACAAATGAATGCCGTTTTTGGTTGATCGGCAGGTAGAATATTGATTTGATTATAGCCCGAAAAACCATCCATAAAGGAAAACATTTCACTTCCGGCACAATCATCAATAATTTGATCGATATAAGGCGTAGGATAGTTGTCTTTTGGACAAGCTCGATTTATATCCCTATAATCGATACAGATTCTTATTGTTCCTTGTTTCTTGTTAACCGGAACAATATTCGATACCCAATCTGTTAACGGGATTGGATAAATGAAACCTGCTTTCAACAGCTTCTCGACTTCTGCTTTAATCGCAGCCGCTTTCCGAGGGTGAATCTGACGCAACCGTTGCCGGACGGGTTTAGCGTCCGGGTAGGTCTTTATTTCATGAACAACAATGGCAGGATCGATTCCTGGCATTTCCTCGTAAGACCAGGCAAACACATCGCGGAATTCTTGGAATAGGGCCTTGTAAGTTTGAATTTCATCTTCTGTACATGAGGCACCTATATGAATGTTTTCCTCAATTCCGGGCTTCACTGAAATGTCAATGGGAATAGTGCGAGAAATATTCCCTAAATTCAACTCTGAATCAGAATGTTTCGTTGGATTCTGAGCGTCTTTGACATATTCAACGGTAAATATAGATGAAAAATCGTTTTCAAAAGCATCATCCTTAGGTAAAAACGAAGATCTATGATGGAGATCTTCCCATGGTAGATCGTCTACACTTAGGATTTCGCGAAGTTGCTCGTCAGATGACACGACTTCGGGAAATGCTATCCGTTCTGAGGTTGATGTGAAAAGTGATTCTTCACTGACCACATTCATTTGGTCGATTTGGGTTGAACGCGAGTCGGTAAAAGACATGACGGCTTCATAAGCAATTTCATATGGACTCAAAGGCATAGCATCACCGAATGAGTCTATCTCAGATTCAGATGGGACAATCCAAGGATCGTCGTAAATAATGGTGTCTGATGTAATCATATGAATTGATGCAAATGAAGGGTCTGCGTTGATTGGAGGGAAAGGAAAAGTTCCCAGTAAACCGGAATCTTTAACTAAACCTACGCCAACGTCCCTATAAGGGATTGTCGTCTTACCGACATGCTGGATACTCTCTGAAGAGGCTGGGTCGGATGAAAAGTATGTTAGCTGATCAATGGTCACGATCTTACCGTTATGTGGAAACTTTATTACTCTGAAGACCGATGAAACGACCGCTGTCATAGCATATGACCAACTTCGACCCAAAAGAAGGTTGTAGTCTAGAGGGGCATCAACCACCTCCACATCTAGACTAACGGTTTTCCCTTCTACCCCTATAGGAAATTCCTGTAGAATACCAAACGGATGGAACCCACGGCCATCAAAGGCCTTAAGGATGGTTGGGGATTGGTTCAGCGAAGGAGAACCAAGCGATCTCCAACACTAAATCGACATAATACACGTAGAAGCTCCCTCATCAATTACAGTCCGATGAATAGGCCTGTTTTTGACTATCACTGGAATCTGGAAAGCCATTTGATGGGGAAGGCGCGGTGTACTATTTTCTAGATCGAAGATTATCAGATTCGGGTCCTGAACATCAACAGCTCCGATAGCTGACAAAAGTAACTTTCGCTGTGCTGGGCATGATTGCAGCACTTCTAAAGCCGACATTGCTGAGGGTGAAACAGCTAAGTCCTCAACGATGTTGTAATTCTGGGCCGCTCTCGCATGTGGATTGAAAGCAGACCTTCGAAGTACACCCTTGGCGGGCGGTTTGATTACTAAGTCCGGGTTAGGTTTTTCGATCTGTAGTGGATCGGAACCAGGAGCTGAGGTTGATGGATTAGAATGAGAAGATTCTGCTTCCTTACCATCAACAGGATTCTTACTACCATAATCTTGCGACCGAGTCGCAATCCTCACATGAGACATCATCAAAATGGGTTCTTCACTGGCAGTCGAGGAAGAACCTATCATCTTACTCTCCTGCTTTGGAAATGGATCTTTCAACACAGCAGGAGTGGGAGAACCTTTGACGATTTTCACAACCTCGGCCCGATGAGGGCAATCTCTTGTAAAATGATCTTCTTCACAAATAAGACAAGGATATCGAGGTTTGCGCTTTTCGTCATTGGTTTCCGACTTTTCTGTTTTCTCCTTCGGAGCCTTGTCTGCTTTAGCCTTCTTCTTTCCTTTCTTCTTTCCACCGTTTTTTGATTTGGCCGTAGATGACTCTATAGCGTGAATATCGACGGAAAGTTCAGGAGAAGACTCTCCTGTCGGGGAATCAGGCAAGGTGATTATAGGAGTAGTAGAATTCTTGGAAGATTTCTTCTTGCTCTTTGTGTTCACCGTACCAATCATACCATCAGCGGCATGAGATCCCGAAGGAGCAGCAGCGATTTGATTCGATTTTGGAAGATCTGGGATCTTCTCGTGTAACGTACCTGACTGAGTATAAACTAAGTCAAGGTACTGCGCCTGAGCAATGACTTGCTCCTCAGTAACTACTCCGGCCTTAGCTACATCTTTAGTAATCTTCGGTAATAATGATTTAACAAACCATTCAGCTAAGATTTGGTCCGGAATAAAAACTTTCACTAACCTTCTTCGACGTCTCCACTCATGAATGTGATCAGAAATATACGTGGACGTCGATTGTTTCAGTGAAGTTAATAACTCCGTGCCGTTATCGTATCTGACCGGCAACTGAAAGTGAGTTAAGAATGAGGTAGCTAACTGGCTAAAATTGTAAAAAGAGGCCCGTGGTAACTCAATGTACCACTTGGCCGCGAGACCAATGAGTGTACGCTGGAAAAGACGTAAGCGGATCGAATCATCCGAGATAGAATTTGAAGCACACCAGAGGTGGTAAGTCATCACATGATTGGACGGATCCTCTCCAGACTTACCTTCGAACTTGGGTATATCACTGGGCAACTTATTTGGCATTGGCGGCCAGAACGGAAGATATTGAATTGGATCGTTCATTAGGCGCGTCAAGTCTGGTAAATCCAAAGTTGCGATAAACGGTAATTGCCGGTTAGGATCTCTAAAACTCTGGGTCACAAGACCAGTCCCAGGAGGAGGATATCCAGGATAACTAGGAACAGGAATCGCATTAGGGATATTATATCCTCCTGGAAAACCAGGATTAACCGGACCGTACTGGGGTTGTTGAGGTTGTTGATAAGTGTACCCAGGATACGGTTGATACTGGTAAACCGGCTGCTGGACAGCTTGCCCATATTGGTACTGTCCCTGGTACGGTTGATGAACAAATTGAGGTTGAGTAGTGACAACCGTACTTATACCAGGCTGACCTATAGGCATCTGGACCGTGGTTTGAATCGTAGATCCAGACAACGGTAAAGATGTCTGAGGAGTGGTTGCAGAGACAGTAGAAACCAGAGCTATCGATACTCCAGAAGTAAGTGTGGCAGATGTTGCGGTAGTTGCAGCAGCCGTTTGAGATGGAGTACTAGGTGCAATTGGCGGCTGAGTAACTACCGAAGTTACAGAAGTTTGAACATTTGACTGGACAGGTTGCGGTTGCTAGGGTGGACCAGAAACTACGGGTTGTCCAGCTTGAGGTACCAACTGTATACTTGGTTGCAACACCTGTTGACCCTGTGACGGATCCCACACTATCATTCCAGGGTATTGACCCGTAACAGGTTGAGAATACTGAGATCCATAACCGGATTGAGGATAGGATTGATAACTGAAAGGTACAGTTCCCATACCTTGAACATATGACTGACCTTGAGGTGGTTGATAACCTTGACTCGAGTATTGACCTTGAGGTTGATAACCTTGGGGTAAATACTGATACTGGGGTTGACCTTGACCTTGAGGTTGATACCCTTGGGGTTGATACCCTTGAGGTAAATATTGATACTGAGGTTGACCTTGGGGTACATATTGAGGCTGGGGTTGACCTTGAGGCATGTATTGCACCATAGGTACATACTGACCTTGAGGCTGCCCTCCAGACACAATTTGTGTACCTTGAGGTTGCCCCCCAGGCGTTAATTGAGGCTGCCCCCCAGGCGGTAATTGGCCACCTTGAGGTTGAGAAACGGGAACTGAACCTGACATCATGTAAATGTCTCCTACACCCAATGGTTTATTACCATTGTTTCCAGCTAATAACCCATGATCAATGGGTTGAGGAGATGCCCCCGCAAAGGTACCAGAAAGTGATTGATACCCGGTGGGAACAGAAGGACCGCCGTGTAAGAAAGATTCAGGAGTTTGAGTAAACACGGACGACTGACCAGACATATCTACAGGAGTATAAATACCTCCAGGTGGAAAAGGAGTACGAGGTGTAGAAAAACCTATCCCTGAGTTGTCTAAATAATTGGTTAACGAAAGGTACCAAGTAGTACTTCTAGGAGGACTGTAAAAGATAGATTCACGCTCCCTGAGCTCAATAGTAAGTTGATCTTCAAGGTTAGAGACGCCTATTTCTTCCTCTGGAGCAAGTTCTTCAATAGCAATCAAACCAGTAGGAAGATTTTCGGTGATAACTCGTTCTACTCTTGGTGAATCTGGAACACTAGAAGTTGGAGTAACAGGTTCAGATATTTCAGGTTCTTCGCCTATATCACTAGTAGACGAAAAACTACCAGAAAGCTCAGAAACTGTAACAGCTTCGGGATTATAACCTGTCTCTAGACTTTGGTAATCTGGATGGACTACCAAGGAAGATTCTCCTTCTTCAGGTGAACCTACTCTACTGCCACTAGGAGGAGTTACAAGGACCTTCAATCCTTCGTACTGACCCGGGACGTCTTCAGGAGATCCACCCCGTGATCTATGGAGTTTCCTCAACAAATCAGTTCCGGTAACAATCTCAGGTGACTTGCCCCGAAGTCTACGGGACTGTCTCGGTAATTCCGCCACAGCTAAAAACTTTTAACTACTACACACGAAAACAAAGTAAAATCTCAAATCAAACCACCTAAAGTCGCTAAAGAACCAAACAAATTTGAATCACACGCCTAAAGAATCTAGGGCGTCAAACCAAGCACAAACAGTAGCCTTCCAGACCGAAAACGCTAGTTGGAGATGAAACCCAACATCGTTGGATTCAGTACAGAAGTGGCGGGTGGAACAGTTAGCCCGGCAACCTGCTTAATGAATAGACCGGCACAAGTTCCTCCACTTTAACCGTCTCGAGTGAAGTGAACCCCCCGGAAAATCCAAGTGAGTCTAGCCGACGTCTGCTCCAGGTACAGTGGGATCTTCCCTCCACCGTCACCTCGGTAGAATCCTAAAGATAATGGTCACTAAGGTTACCAACCGCAACAAATGCACCTGGGGGAACAGTCTACACTCCGACAGCACGCAAGGGCAGAGTATCAAGCTCAATCCCCTTGCCGGTTCCTTGACAATAATCCAAGGTTTACCGACATGTGACCCCTGGCTCCTCGACAATGGTTAATCCGAGGTTTACCGTTTGTAATACGTGCGTGTCTGGCGTCGTTCCCAACGAGGGAGGATTGATCCCCTCACTGGTTCGGACACGAGCTCGTGCTTCTCCTTTAAGAGGAGCTTTCCCAGAGTACAAATGAGACAATTGGATTTATTCTATCACAAGATAAGCTACTTGTTTGGTTTTGTTGTCTTGGAGAGTTAATTACTCTCCTACTCCAAGACACTAGCCTGATCTAAATTGGTGTTTCAGAGCCCTAGTAAATAAAAGTTACTAAGTTGATTTTACTTTAAGCGTTAATTTTATGGTTTTTCTTAAAGACAAAAGGTAGTGGAAATGAAACCAATGGTGTGTAGACTCGACTCAAACCACTACAAAGATGCACCTAAGATGATTTACGCTACTTTTCTCTTTCAATGAAACTCCTAACTAAGAGAGTTGGAAAATGCAAATTTTATAGAAAACAATTTTCTTAGTAAAGACAATCAAAGAAACAATTCTCTTTATCTTTCCAAGCATACAAACATGACCACTCCTTACGTGCACGAAAAATTCTTTTTCTTTCAAAATACCTCAAAGCTACTTGAAAAAAAACTTTTCAAAGGAGATGTTTTTGTATTTTCTCTTATTTAATAAAGCATATAAATCTATTTTAACGAAAATCAATCTCAAAATCTATAAAATCTATGAAAAATTGACTCACAAGCAAATCAAAAAGAAATTTACTCTAAAGCAAACCTAACGAGGCAAAAAGCCTACAATGATGATTCTAGGTTGTTTTACTTGACCACAATCAAGCCAAGGACCAGCTAATGAAGAATCAAAAGACCAGTCAAAACAAAACTCAAATCTTTTTGTTCTTTTTGTAAAATGGAATTCAATACTCAATCAACAAGCACTTCGAAATTTGCCAAAGAGACAACTCAAAGGTAAGTTGCTCTCACAGGTAGACTTTATGACAGGTCTGACTCCTAAGAAGGCTGACAAAACCAGAGAGATCTAAGGCTTGACAACTTCTACCGCCAAAGTCACTACAGGACCTACTCAAAAATCAAACCCTAGGGCTTAAACTTCTATGAAATCCACTAAAACACTCAATGCTATCGAAACAAGTTCAGTGAAGATCTTTGACAAGAGACTAATGGATCTGGGCAGTAAAAACTAAGAAAAAGCAAAATCTAAGAGGAAAAATGTGAAAAATGGAAATTTCTTAATTTTTGGCAGGGTACGCAGGCAACCTGTTAAGACAGGTGCGGGCCCGCTCTATGCACACAGCAACAGTGTGTACAGGTACGCACTGTGAAATACTCAGAGGGTGCGTACTACTGAAAAAACCAAGAAAAACTAAATTCAATCTAACCCTAAGCTAACCCACCCAAATACAAAGTCACAGAGCCAAAAACCAGAAAATAAATGACTTTTCTCAGATCAAAGTTGCATACAAAGGAAAAAACTTTCTCATCAATGGAGTCCCCAGCGGAGTCGCCATTTTGTCAGGCGGAAAGAGTCGATAGTGCGGACACAACCAACCTCCCTAGGAGCCTAAGACTCTCTAGTGACAAACAAGACAAACAAGAGCAATCCTTCTCTAAATATGCATTTACTATACGAGAAATCAAGTGTTTAGATCCTACCTGTATTCCAACGCTATTGTAGTAGTCCAGCCTCGCTGATCCGGATGAGCTCCTCCTTCACTTCGAAACCTGCATTCACTAACAATCAAACGATTAAATAGCACTTGATAATCTCATAAAATAAAACATATTTAACACATAGACCAAGGAGTACATGAAACAACTCATAAATAACAAGTTATTGAGAAGAATGGACTCATTTGCATTAATAGGAAACAAAAGGAACAATTACAACCTGAGCCTTGGTGTTGTGCAAGTCCCTCCCAGGGTCCATCAAGAGTTCTCCTTTACTTTGACAAAGCTCACCCACTTCCAAATAGAACAAGCAAAGATGGTAATCTCTCCTCACAAGCCTCTAAATGGGAGTCCTAATTCCAGCAGCATCTACCCTTAGAAATGTTTAGCTTCCAACCTCCTCTCCTTCTGGCCCAATGCCTGTATTTATAGTGCTCAAGAGGAAGTTAATCAGGTCCACCATCAATGGGATAATCCCCTCTTTGGATGGGATAGCTCCTCTCTTGATGGGATAAGTTCCTCTTTCATAGGGGTACATGAACCATCTGGAGGCGCTCAATACACGTCGAACAACCTTCTAGAATGCTCTAGAAGTGACCACAAGTAACTTTTTAAAGATGAAACTCGCGCCTTTTGACCTTTACAGGGGTACGCACCTGCCCCTTTACATACAGAGCGTACAAGTACGCAGTTTTTGTGAACATTAGGTGCGTATACGCAGGTAAGGCCGAGAGAATCTGCGTACCCAGAGATAAACACATTTACAAAGACTTTCTCTCTTTTTGGAGTTTGACATGGAGAGCAGAGGCATAAGACTTGCCCAGGAGGATAGCATGACTGTTGATAGAGCCATACTAACTGTAAATAGCCATGGTGACATTTTTTAGTGTAACAAGAATGGTGTGAAGGCGGTCATTACTACAACCTATAGGCATCCCAAAGCCTATAAGGATGAGATTGAGAGAGCCATCAAGGAGCTATTGGTGTTGGGCCACATCAGACCGAGTTCCAATCCATTTGCTTCTTCAGTCGTGCTAGTGAAGAAGAAATATGGGACTCTATGCATGTGCATCGATTACAAGGAACTCAACAAAAAGACATTGAAGAACCAATATCCCATTTCGCGTATTGATGAGTTGATGGATGACCTTAGATGAACCAAATACTTCTCTAAGATAGATTTGTGGTTTGGGTATCACTAGATTCGGCTAAGGAGCAGGATATTCTGAAGAAAACTTTCAAATGTCATTATGGGAATTTCAAGTTTTTGGTGATGCCCTTTGGGTTGACCAACACCTCTACTACCTTTTAGTCATGAACGAACCATGTGTTCAGAGGTCAATTGAGGAGGTTTGTATTGGTATTATTTGATGATATCTTGATCTACAATAGGACATAGGAGGAGCACTTGCAACATCTAGAGGTGGTGTTACATATCTTGGAGGAGCAACAGTTCTATGCCAAGATGTCCAAGTGTGAGTTTGGGTTGACGAAGATGCTCTACTTGGGACATATTATAGGCAAAGATGGGGTCAAGGTGAACGAGGAGAATATCAGGTCCATTCCGGATTGGCTAATGCCTAGAGATGTGAAAACATTGAGAGGATTCTTGGGCATCTATACTTATTACTGGAAGTTCGTTAAGGGCTTCTCATAATTGGCAACATCCCTTGTTGATCTGACTAAAAAGGGGGATTTTGCATGGACATATGGAGCTCAGAAAACATTTTATCACCTCAAGGAGGTGATGAGTTTTTTCCCATTATTAGCACTACCGAACTTCACACAACCCTTCAAATTGGAGTGCGATGCATCGGGTGAGGGGATCGGGGCAGTCTTATCCCAAGGTGGGTACCCCATTTCTTTCAAGAGCAAGAAGCTCCTACCACATGAGAGGTAGTATTCCATATACGACAGGGAGATGTTGGCCATAATGCATGTATTGGCCAAGTCTCGAGAGTACTTGGTGGGTAACCGATTTCGGGTGAAGACATATCACAATAATCTTTGCCACTTCATGGGGCAACAGGACCTCAAGATAGACAACAGAGATGGGTCAGAAATATGCAAGCCTACAATTTTGATATTGAGTATGTGTGGGTGAAATACAATGTGGTATTTGATGCACTATCCAGGAGGACAGTGGGAATTCACTCATGAGCATCTTCCATGATTGGAAGGCACAAATATTAGTGGAGTACTCCAAGGATCACCGAGCATGCGAGATCTTGGAGGGTATTTATGCAGATGAGTGCTATAGGTTGATGGACAAGGTTATTTACTACAAGGGGCACATATTTCTAGTTTCAAGGTCATAGTTGAGGGAGCATATCCTTCATGCAACTCATGATTCCCCTTTGTCTGGGCACCAGGGATTCAAAAAGACCCACATGGGAGTGAGAGAGCGCTTCACCTGGAAGGGCCTTAAGGGGGGGGATGTATTGAGATATGTGCAGGAGTGTGAGGATTGTCAAAGGAACAAGGGGGAGTTGACCCATCCAATTGGATTGTTGTAGCCTCTCCCCATTCCTGAGAGGAAATGGGATAGTATCTCTATGGACTTCATCATGATGCTTCCCTCGGTGTAGGGGAAAGACTGCATTTTTGCGGTGGTCGACTGACTAACCAAGTTTTCACATTTATTTTCCATCATGACATGGTATTCAACTTCACAGGTGGCAGAGATATTCTTTAGGGAGGTTTTCCGCCTGCACGAACTCCCTAAGACTATAGTCAATGACCAGGACAACCTATTTATGGGGGGATTCTGGTAGGAGATTTTCAGAATAGTTGGCACCAAAATCACCTTGAGCACAAGTTAGCATCCACAGACCGACGACCAAACATAGAGGGTAGACAAATGGCTAGAGGGTTATCTCAGGAACTATGTGACATGACAACAAAGGGCATGGATTTGATGGCTACACTTGGGAGAGTATTGCTACAACACTACACATCATATGTCCATGTATGAATCCTTTTCATGATCTGTATGGTTATGATGATTTATATTTTGCTAACATTGTTTTTGGAGATAATTGGTCCCCAAAGGCCTAATATTGGATCTTAGAGAGCCAAGACGTCCTCAAGGATCTTAACGATAATTTGTAGACAACTCAAAATCAACAAAAGATATATGCTGACAGGCATAGGGTTGAGAGGCATTGTGTGTTTGAATGAAATGTCACAAATCTCCATAATGGTGATGACGTGACTTCTAGAAATCCCGCAACCACTTTACTAAGAGCTTGATAAGTATAAGGGTCACTATCATAGTCAATGTTTGGAATATTGAAACCATGGGGAATATCTGCAATAACTAGGGCATAATCCATTTTAGGTATGAGTTTAGCAATGTCTTCATAGTCGCCTTGTATTACTTGATATTGAATAGTGTCTAGCCCATTCCAAATGAAATGAGTAAGAGTTGGATCAAGTTCAACATTCTTAATACGTTGCTTCTTCAGTCTTTCGATCTTTATTTTTTCAATAAAGGTTCTGAAACTATCTGGTGCTCCATTATCATCCTTCTTCATATTTTATAAAATAAACAAATATATGTGTAAGTTATAAATTAAAAATAGCACACAGATGAATAAAAATGAATGTATAAATCAACATACCTTTTTAAATGCAAGATAAATTTTTTTTTAATGTTGATGTAGAACTTGAATTTGGATAGTTGCGTACAACAGCATCCCAACTATTTTCATTCAACAATTTAACCATTTGTTCTTGATTTTTCATGTAAACTTTGTGACTGCATAGATAAATTAAAAAAAGTTAATATAATGATATGTATAACAAATACTACCAAGAACAATATGTTATATTTAAAAGAAAATTATAATCTAGAAATAGATAAAAATAATTCAACAAACTTACTTTTGAAATTCCTCAAACATTTCCTTCAATGATAATTCCCCTGACCTCACACGAGATAATATTGATTTGACAATTTTTTCATCCTTCAGTCCTTGCAATGCTCTCCAAGGTGTGATAGTCATATCTTCTAGAAGCTGCTTCATTTCAAGACCTGATTTACTATTGCTACATATCAATGGCTTAGACTTTTTGACCTTCTGGTTTTTAATGCCAATGTTTTCCCACATGCTAAAAATATCATTAATCAACTCCCATATCTCTCCAGTTCTAAATTCCAACTAGAAAATATTATCAACACCTCTGAATAAATCACTAAATTTGCCGCCTTTGCCACCTTTTGAATTGATTTTCTCTTCAATTGGATAGCCTATTTCCATACAACATTCCTTTCGGAAATCTACATTAACATTTATCCTATCCCCACCACATTTTTCTTCAAATTCACTATGAATAAATCCAACTCTTTGGATGAAAGTCATAGACATCCTATATTCATTATCTGAATTATGACCCCATGTCGCTAACTTTGCTTCTGTATCTAATAAACGAACATAAATGATACATTTCATTGTTTCAAAACGTCGTTTATTGGGATATTCCTCCATCAATTGTATCTTAGCTTCTACAGAATGGTTCCCCCCAAGCACATAATAATTGTATTCAAAACATTTTGACTTATCAAATGCTTCTTTGTTGGAAACTTGAACTGGATCAACAAGAATCACATAATTAACCACATGAGCATATGGATTGTACCTCATCAATATCTTCAAGTTGTGAACATGCAGATGATGTGGCTTTATGATTTGATATTGACATTGTCCTTCACTTGCCTTATAGATTTGTCTGACATTAAGCTAAAATGTACGACCACCCTCAATTAAGTTTCTCTTTGTCAAGTTTTGTCGAATGGAATTTTGTTTTGTTTTGATAATGCCATCCTCTAAATCAGCTCCTGGTGTAATGATTTCTCTGCTTTCTTTTTAAGTTTCAATAGGTTATTGACTGTTGGTAATGACTACTTCAAAATGTTCAACTTTACTTTTCTTCATCATAACATTCTCATCATTAACAGTAACATATTTATTCTTGGGCATTGTTACTTTTGGTCTTTTATGGATCTTCTCAGTTCCAATGTCATCTTCAGTAATGACAACATATTCTTCACTGTCAGTTTCAACTTCCTTGTCTTCAAAAGTAACTTGTCTACCCTTGCTAGATTTATCCACTAGAGGCTTTTTTTTTTTTCTTATCCCTTGGATGTAGTTTTGTAGCATCATGAATTACTACATTTTGCTTGTTTGCCATATCTTCTTCTGACACTGAGTAGAAACTGCTGACAACTTTCATAATATCATGCTCTATGAAATGAATGCCTCCCAACCTAATTGAACAACTTTCAACAAAATTCTACCAAACAAAATATCATATGTCAATAAAAACAAAGTTAAAAAAATATAGTGAGACAGTTACAAGAACGCAAAACACAAATATAAATAACAATACTTACGATATTTTGTTTCATCTCATTTACAATTTGTTTACACAACTTTGTAGATACATCTCTCATGTCATACAATGAATATGATAACTGGTATATAATCATTTCATGTGGCTTGGGAAGTTTTGTAAGTATGTAAACAACTTCACTGTCTGGTACCGAACACATGTCCATGACTCTGCCCATCACATCATAAATTCCATTATCATTAGGTATATCAACATATAGATATATCTACACATTTTGGCTTTCTCTTTCTTTCACATACCAAAATTTTGATGGAAGTTTCACTTCTTTTGATTTCTTCCAATATGAAATCATCTTCTTATCATTTGAGGCACTTGAAAGATTTGTAGCCATCAGCTCAGGTGGGGTTTGTTCACCAATGTTTTTTGAAGATCCACCTTTAAGAGTCTTTGGTCCAGAAAGATTCACAGAAATATTCTTTGATGCCATTTTCCTGAAAAAAAGAAACACATAAATCAATAAATGAAGAAAATGTATTAACTTGAATTAACAACGAAAATGATAAATGATAATTAATTTTATAAATCATAACAATTTCGAAAAAAAAAATTAAAATTAAAAAACACATCGCCCTGCCGCCACCCCCTGAAAATCGGTCGGCCAACCAAGCCAGTCGTTGGGTCTGGCCCCCAAGCCCACCTTAGCGACCCAACCACTGCCCTTTGCCCATCCTCAGCCTGCGCCACCGCGGTGGCCCGTGGGGTGGCGAGCCGCTGGGGGATGCCTTGCTTGCCCCCGCGCCACCCCGGTGGCCCACCCGCCCGCGGGGTGATTCTCTGAATATGATATCTTGAAAAAGGGCCATCATGATGAGGTAATTATAATATTAATATTTTGGTATTGGTTATCTGATTAGTTTATGGTTTTTGCTATCTGGAAGAATTTTGCAAAAATGCATGATGATAGTTAAGGCAAATGGATCTACAACCATTTGTTTTAAACTCAATTCAATGAATGCATGGATTGAGTGGATGGTTTTGATAATCCTTGTAGGATTATATGTACAATATGTCTACATCATCTTGGGATTTAAAGGTAGCAGTACAAAAAGATAACATGATGTTCATGTTTCGTTGATAATGAAGATCACTTTCAGGATTAGAGGGAGTTATGACTAAGCTCTATTTCGATTGGCTCAATATAATGCCTTTATTGATGATGACTAGAAGAAAGTGATATGAAAGAACCCTACCACAAATTGAAGAAAAGATTTGGCTCCATTACATCTAGAAAGATAAAATCTCAATATGATGAGATGAAAAGGGGAGGAGGAGCCATGTAGCTACTACTTGAAGATATCCATGAAAACTAGTAGCTGATGAAGACACATGGTTATGACTTCCCAATTGAAAGGAAGTAAGGAATCTCCTCTATGTTTGAGAGGGAGTAAGAAGTCTCCTTAAAATGTTTAAGAAGGAGCAAGGATCTATTCCCTAATCAAGAGGGAATGAGGATCTCCTCTCTAGTTGAGAGGGAATGATGTTAAGACATCATATTCTCCATGTGTCATGCACTAGACCAGGACTAACAATTGTAAGTCTAAGTGAAGGAACTAGGAAGGAGAATGGAGGATTGGATAAGCATATGATATTTCCTTGAGGATAGAGAATCCAAAATAGGAAGTAGACCGACACTCTTTGAGGATTGGACAGGTATCTAAGACAAGAGTGGTTGAAGAGGACTGATATTCTTTGAGGATTGGAAATCCAAGAAAATAATAGTCCTAAAAGGACATACCTAGTGAACATTTGGATGGGGTATGTGCCTTAAGAGGTAGTGTGGTGTCTCACGTAAAGCCTCCCAACATTATGCTCTGAAATAAGAATATCTTTTCAAGGTAAGGCCTTACTATGTTGACAATGTTGGTTATGATGTTTATGCTTAAATATGGTTTATCAATCCGACTCTTCTTATGAGAATATTTTAGTTTAAGAGAATCCTTACGCCCATTGTACAATTATGAATATCTCCCTAGTTAAGAGGAAGTGTTGGACAATGTAACTAGCTTTGGTCTTCATAATTGTCATTGTACTCATGTCAATATGTATATCATATGTAACAAGCAAAAGAAGAAATACAAATATTATTTTCAGGCATGGGTTTCATGCTCCATTTGATTGGTCAACTAGGACAAGCATGTTCTTCATGATTCTAGGGTTTGTCAAGTCAAAAGAGTATTTGTCATAAGTCTTGAAGTACAGCCCCACTTGGACTTTTACAAGAAAAAGAAAAGATAATTTTATTTATAGTAAAAATTGCACCAAGTCAGCCCTACCTCATAAAGTCGACCTACTTTGGGGTAATTCAACCTCCACATATGGGCATATGTAAGAGCAGTTCAAATCCATTTGAGACACGCATATAAGCAAGTTCAATATTTTGAGAAATAAGGAGTAAAATTAGCAACAAGAACTATTATGAAACCAACTCACAAAAAGATAGAAAAGATATATCAATGCCTTAGAAATAAGCCTCTTCGAGGGGGAAACCTCCTTTACATTACACAAATGAACAATTATTGGATGATACAAATGAAAAGACCTCCTTTCTATATATAGGAGTCTAAGGGGTCATAATATAATCAGACTCGACATAACAATAATAATGTAAGGGCACAATAATAACAATAGTGGGCTTCTATGGGGCACAATAGTAACAATATGGGGACTACATGGGTACAAAAATATAATAAGGGGGTTCTAATAATAACAATAAGGGGTTACACTAGTAGTATAGGGGCCTAACATGCCCCTCTCCTTCAAAAAGTGTTGTCCTCAACGCTTGAGTAGTTCTTGATGCTTCTATATAAAATTCTTGTCCTCCCATGTGGAATCTTCAATGGGTAAGTTCTTCCACTTTATGAGACACTCTGAAATTAATCGATTTCGTAGCTGTTGGGTTCATGTTTCTGTGACTGCTTCAGGTTCCAATATGATTTTTCCTTCCTCTTCAAGTTCTGGCAATATTGTTTGAATTGGGATCTTCTGCAACTTTTGAATGAGTGGCCATACTTCTTTGTCCTTCTTCCATTCATCCCTTGATTCGTTTATCCAATCTGGTTGGATCATAGAAATATCACAAAACAATGCTTCCACATCCTCATCCTTTCTTGAGAGTGCATGTGTAACAAAATTTTGCTTCTCTTTTATATATATGATGTCAAAGTCATAACCCAACATATTTGTGACCCATTTCTCTGTTCTTCTAAAGAAAATAGTTGTTCTAAAAAGTATTTAAGACTATCATGATCCATTTTTACCTTGAAGTGTCTTCCCATTCGGTAAGGTCGCCATTTCTTAAGTGCATATAATATTGCCAACATTTCCTTCTCATAAATAGCTTGCTTGAGATGTAGCAGTAAAAATACCCAATCAACTACATCAAAACATTTTTCACTACGATGTTGATCTACCTGTTGTTTCATTCGATTTTGCACCAAAGTGGCGTTATCCTTTAAAAGTTGGAGAACTTGTTGTTGATGCTCGATGTGATCTTTCACTGCTTGAACCTTTTTCTTCTTGATATGTCCTTCTATCTTGAGAGTTTGAGGAGTGGTAATTTATTCCAATGCTTTACAAGATATGGTCAGATTCATTTCTTGATGCTCGATGTGATCTTTCACTTCTTGAACATTTTTTTTCTTGATATGTCCTTCTATCTGGATAGTTTGAGGAGTGGTAATTTTGGCCAATGCATTACAAGATATGGTTGGATTCATTTCTTCTTTCTTGATGTAATCTTTCACTCCTTGAACCTTTTTCTTCTTGATATGTCCTTCTATCTTGATAGTTTGAGGAGTGGTAATTCTTGCCAATGCTTTACAAGATATGGTCGGATTCATTTCTTCTTTCTCTAGGGTTGGTTCCTGGTGTATATCCTCTTCTTTTGATGTTTCTTGATCCTTTTCTTCCTCCTTTTCATACTCTATGTAAAATAATTTCTTCTCAGCACACTTATGACCTTTAGTGCATTTGCTATCACAATTGTAACAAGCCCTTTTTCTCTTTTTTCTTCCAATTGTTGTGGTGTCACCCTTGTAGGTTGTGGAAGGCTAGGAGACACAACACTTCCATGTTTATAGTTTTGCGGGGTAGAATTCATTGTTTCCATAATTTTTCTTTCCACTTTTCTTGCCAACCTAAATGCCTTGTCCAATGAATCAGGTTCCCAAAGACGAACCTCATGTTGAATGTTATCCTTTAAAGTCCCTATGGAGACATCAATCCTCTACTTCTCTGGAATATCATTTCCCTTATATTCAATTTTTGAAAGTCCTCAATGTGCTCTTCCATTGAACACGTTTGTTTGAGATTTATCAATTGGCTAAAGAAGGTGTTTCTCTTTGTATCCTCATAATGTGCTATCATTTACTTCGTGAAAATTGACCACGTAACAAGTTGTTTACGAGAAAAAAGCCCTTTATACCATAAAAATTGATCTTGTTCTAAATATGAAGATGCAATACATACCTTTTGTAATAGTGGTACACCATGTAGATCAAAATATTTTTCCATCTGTAATATCCAATTTACCGGATCCTTGCCAACAAACTTCCTCATCTCGATTTTTCTTGATTTTAGGAGCTCGATCTTGAAACGACTGTAACTCTGTACTTTTGGATCTTTAAGCTCTGAAATCGTGACATGTAGTAGTCCTTTGTGTCCTCTTTCCAATGCCACCAGTCTGATCGAAATTAAATTCTCCAAGAAAGAGTTATGGACAATCTCCCAAGATGACCTAATTATACACCTTTTCAGAATAATGAACTTCTATTACTTTCCACGTGTCAATATTTTGCCCTTCAGATCTGAAAAATATAGAAAAAAAACTACAGTCCGTCCTCTTTCTGTAACTTCTTACGAAATTTCAATCTGATGCTCAGAGAGAAATTTATGACGATTTTCCCCAAGTCACCTGTTTGGAATGTAATTCGGGAGTCTGCAAAAAGGCCAACTTCCTCAAATCATATCTCCACTCATATAGCGCGAAAAACTCTGAAATTCAGAATCGAGGTTCAGAAGGATTTCAACCCAAATGGGTTTTTTTTTTTAGCGTCTTAAATGTCGCAGAGAAAAAGTTATAGCGCAAATGTCACGATGACCTGTTTGGAGCAGCAAAACCCTAGAATCCAAAGCTCTGATACCAAATGTTATGAAACCAGCTCACAAAAAGATAGAAAATATAGATCAACGCCTTAGAAATAAGCCTCTTCGAGGGGGAAACCTCCTTTACATTACACAAATGAACAATTCTTGGATGATACAAATGAAAAGACCTCCTTTATATATATAGGAGTCTAAGGGGTCATAATATAATCAGAGCCGACATAACAATAATAATGTAAGGGCACAATAATAACAATAGTGGGCTTCTATGGGGCACAATAGTAACAATATGGGGACTACGTGGGTACAACAATATAATAAGGGGGTTCTACTAATAACAATAAGGGGTTACACTAGTAGTATAGGGGCCTAACAAGGACAAGGAAAGAAGTCAAATTTAAAGGAGGAAGAAAGTGAATCCTAAAAATATATAAATTTTCCCTAGAAAAGCTCACAAGTGCGAAATTTTAGAGTTGCAGGGGGGTTGAATTTGCAGGTTTGTTGGAGGGGACTAAAAAAATGATGTAGGAGGATGAGATTCTGATGCAAGAGGCTATAATATGAAGTTTGATTAACTTTTGGAAGGGTTGACTTTGTTGACTTAAGGAGACTTTGACTTATTGGAAAGGTTTGGAAGGAGGGCTGACTTGGGGCTTGTGAGTGGACTTGTCTTGACATTTAGGTCTTGTATTTCTCATTATATTTGATTCTATAAGAAGATAAGAGATTCTTTTTGGGTTTTCCCCTTGGAGGGTTGCAATAGCCCCAAGTTAAAAGTTTATGTAATAAAGTTAATAATGGAAAAATAAGACCAAGGTCATGGGACACGTATTCCAAGCTGAATGTTGGGAAAATCATCCTAGTGGGCATTACTTCTTGTTTATTATGGCTAAGGGAAATTGGAAAAGGCAATGGTAAAGCCTTTAAAAAGGTAGGGTAGATAAATTAGCAGCTTTGGGCTCTATAGATTTATCCTCATATTGGGACGTGAGCTGGGAATGATGGGAACGTGAGAAGGGTGGTATGTAACACTCTTATCGGAAGATGCGGCACCTAGACAAAAATACATTAAGTGGCATTTTATTTATGGAATAATGGAAAATATGAGAAAAGGAAGGTGAAAGGTCACAAGTTGCAAGTGAGGAGGAAATTGAGGGAAAATAGAGGAAAATGAAGAAAATAGAGGCCTCAATGATAAAAATGTTGATGAGGATCAATTCATGGCATTTTTTTTCAGTTGAGTATTGGAATTTGTTTTAGAGAGGAGAAGAGCACCAAGAGGAGAAACAAATCAAGCAAGCAAAGGAAGGACAAGGAAAGCACAGGAAAACAATGATCAAGAGGAATAGTTGGATCAAGTAGCTTCAACAGGGATACTTGCAGGTAACAAGTTGTGTGTATGATTTCCTAGTTGGTTTTGGCATGAATGGTATATGTATGTGTGTATTTGGTTCATTTTTTGTCATTAGCATGGAATTTTCTTGGTTTGACAGTGGTTTCAGCCTTGCCTTGCCATTTCTAGATGACCATGGTGTGATGGGATGCATTATTGGCTGAGCTTTGGATTGTCGGAAGGTATTGGATCCAAGTGAGGTGGTCTCAGGAAAATCCCAAGGGTTGGGGGCAGAGATTGTTTTCTATGGGAAGACCTCAACTGGTGGGTGGAGATAGGAAAATTCCTCAAGGGATGGTGAAGGAATATTGAGGCATCCAAGCTCGGTTTGGTTTTGTGATCTTGGGACTGGTTTAGGTGAGATCACGGTAGTGTGAGGGTGGAGGTGGTTTAACCTCTCAATTCCCTTGTTTTTTTATGTATTGGTTTATCCCATGATATCCCACATTCATGCTTGGAATATGGCACAAGGCTGATTGGCTGAAAGAAAGATTTAGTTCAGCCCAATCTATGGTTGGGTGGTACGTGGAAGTCCCTGACTTGGTTGGATTTTTCATATGTCAATAAGAGCTAAGTTCCCCTTGTATTTCATGATTAATTATACTTGTTATTATGTGGCTTCAATGGTTGTTCTATCATTGTTAATTATTTGGTTATATGTTGGTTATAAGCACGATTTTATGACAAATCCAAGTTATGGATCTTAACATGTTTTTATTTGAAAATGACTTTTTAATGAATGCATGAACTAATAGATGTTATTGACTATTGTGAGAGGGATTTAGTCCTTCTTGGTAAACCTAAGATAATTTTCAAATCTCTATGTTCAAACATGAATTCATGATTTGCAGATTTCATATTTACCATGTGTTTAACAAAATCACTGTCATGGTTAAACTGGGTTAGGTCAATTCCTTAATTAAGTTTTTTGTTAGAGGATTTGTTTCTATGTCATTCATCATTTTGGAAAGTTTCATCAAGGTCTGGGTAGTGGTCTGATGGGTAGCCATGAAAAAGTGGCTTAGATCTCGCTGTCACTGGCACAAAATTAGGTAAAAAAAGGCCGCAATCTCTCCCTTTCAGGCTCATGCATAAGACTTGAGGATTATAGTCTAATTTAGGTAGTGTTATGCCAACGTCTAGGGTTCCAGGTCAATGAAACAAGAAGTTAACTAAGAGTTTGGGCACCTAGAAGGGTGGTTTGGCTCTTTGGGGTCCTGTAGTACCTAAGGGAAGTCAGTAAAGTCTTGGTTTGTCGACTCCATTTCCTTAAGGTGATTTAGGAGGCTGAGTCATGTAATAGTAGCCTTCAACTCATGTTTACCCCGGGAAAACCGATGAAAGTGGGTAGATATGAGAGGTGGCATTACAAGGGGTTTTTCCCTACCTTGGGAGCCTACAGTTTGTGTCCATTGTATTTTATGATCTTCATGGTTTATGCTCTTGATAATTGTTTGATGAAAAGAATCTAATAAAGAACAATAAGAAGATAACATAAGTTCACAAGCTTTTATCAAGGATAATGATAATTGTTTAAATAATTGTGCTACTTGATTCTCCAACATCATAGGCACCATTAAGTAGTTTAATGCAAAGGGCATATTTCTTGAGGCCTTGATTATGTTCAGGAGAGGAAAGTAGGGGATATGTCCTTAAAAGAAATTTTTAGTGCTAAATATTTTTGTTTGAAATATGCAGGTGAGGGAGTCTTACATGGTTATAATTTTATGTAAAAATAATTCACACATGCTTTAATAACACACAAAAACATACACAATTATAACCAAAATGTGTGCACACTTTTATGACTATAGCATATGTACTTTATAACTTGTATGTGAAAACATCCTTGTAGATTAAAAAAAAGGTGGGATTGTCTTTTTTCCTCTATTTGTTGCATGTTAATATATTTAGACACAAAGTAGTTATTTAAGAGAAACTTGACATTATGTATTATTAGGCGAAAGTGTGTTTCTTTAGTATGCATTAATTGCATTGTAATATGATAATAACGATATGTTCTAGATACATAGTTATCTAATGTCTCATAGTCTCCTCAATACTCATATATATTGATTTGTAGCTTAGAAATTGATTGGTCCATGGTCTCCATTTAAACAGCATGGAAGGTCATTTGTTGATGATGAATTGTGAGAAATTCTCTTATGTACCAATTTTCTTTTGCATTAGTAAAATTTCCTCAAGTGGCCATTTTGGTGAGGGCCATGCATTGTTCCCCTCTTAGAGGGTTTTAGCCACATAAAAATATTCGTGTTCTGATCCTTCATTTAGTTGTGTGAGTGGTTACTTAATGTGTTCATCTTATATGGAATACCCTATTTTCTTAAACATGGTATTATATCTTGTTTGGAGAGTTTCTCCCAGCGTTGATCGAAATCTTCGGCCCATGTTGGCACATGTCTAAGATCTACTATTTTCATGAGTTTTAAATTGAGTCGACTATCCCTCTTTTTCCATAATGCTGCTTTCAGTTAGAAATGCTTTTTGTTGCACTCAACAAAATTTTAATTTTCCTGATATTTGACTTTTTCTATCAGATCTAGAGGTATACGGTTCGAATACACCCTTTTTAATTTTTTGAGAGGCCATATTTTGATTTACTGTTTTTTATTCCACATTTTCTACTCTTACTGGTATATATACTCTCTTCACTCTGTGCTTTGTGTGATCTTGACAAATAATCTTTTTTTTTGTTAAGGCAAGAATGAATCCTTTTATTCAATTAAAAAAGGAGAAATATTGTACAAAGGCGACCGCGGCGGTGAGGCCCTCCAATATGATAGGCCTACCCCAAATCATGGTCTCAAAATGACAAAGCAGACCCAAGGACGCGAACCCGCCAAAACAAACATGTAGACCAAAACTGACCTTTGGATCTTGCGTTGTAGATCCAACAGATGAAAAACAAATTAGGTGTCCAGCATGCCACCTTTTAACAAGTAAATCGGACCCGATGATCCCAATAAACCATAATCTATAATCCTATCAGGTCCTTTTTTGACTTATCCTTCGATCACTTTATCCTTCCGAAATCCACCATTTGCGTGCGATCCCGGAGAGGTCATGTGAATAGCTCGAAACATAACCTCTATTGCGGACCCACCAACTTGCACGCAAAATCCTGACCGTAGAATATCCTCACTAGATCCAACGATTACGTATCATATCGCGCGGGCTAAGAGAACCGATAGTTAGCACACGATGAAGGCGGTAATTCCACCCCACCCTTAGCCACGTGTCGCGTGGTGAGTGGTATCACTCCCAAATTAGAAAAACCGCTTTCCGTCTGATGAGCTTGCGATACCAGAAACCACCTCAAGGGCAGTAAAGCTATTCACGGGAATAAAAGTTGGGGTTTTGCGTTTATCGATAAAATTTGGGTTTCGACTCATGGGCCAAAGGGAGATGAAGATCCCTCCATCCAACTGTCCCCCTGAGACATCTGGTTTGCCATTACTTGTGTTAATGAGGCCGACATTGACCTGCAACCTAAAAAGGAACTCACTTATGACAAAACACTTCATAATGAAACCAGAATAACTAGACCCGTCACTGTGGCTCTGTTTCATCAAATATTGTCTATTGATTTTCCTGATGCTTCTGTCGGTCACTGAGGGCCCTGGATGAACATCCCTCCTTCAACCTGTCATCTGTTATCTCCTCCTACCCGCAGCAGAAACTGATATACTTATTTCGTACCCCCTCATTGGCAAGCCAGTCCGCCACTTTGTTGGCTTCCCTGCGAACATGCACCAACCTGATGGTTCTCAACATTCTTAGGTGTGCTTGGATTCTTTGGTAGACTTGTAGAAGCCGCCAATGTTCTAATATTTTCTCAGGAGTAGCGCCAACATTTATCCTCTTCACTGATTTAATGACTAGTTCTGAATCAGCCTCAATGATGACATTTTGAATGTTGTACTTGAGCAGTATTTCCAGGCATACTTCCATTGCCATGAGCTCGGCCATATTTTTAGTTTCTTTGCCTAGATAACTATGGAAGATGACCTGTATGTTTCCTTCCTCATCCCTCAAAACCCCTCCATAACCAGTTTCTCCCGGATTTCCTTTTGAAGCCCTGTCTATGTTGAATTTTAAAAAACCAGGAGAAGGGGGTTGCCAAGAAGACTTTTCTGTTGAGGTTTTCTTGATAATCTGCATAGAACCCTGAGGGGGGATAACCTTGAGCTCTAAATTCACCAGTATTCTAGCCTCTCTTGGTTCAATGGGTTTGCCTGTAGCTGCTCCTCCCAGGATATGCACAGTTTCTTTGAGTTGTTTAAGGACTAGTTTGAGGATGTTGCTCACCGAACTCACTTTCTCCTTGAAAATCCTATTGTTGCGCTCCTTCCAGACATTCTAGATTAAGAATCCTGGGGTCAGCATCCAGGCAGAGTTTATGATCTCATTATTCGAGAAATTTTTCCTCCAATTCTTCAAAGTAGTGATGATGTCATTAACATCTCTGTCTATCTGCTCAAAGACTTCTCCAACCCAATTCCAAAGTGTTGTGGTGAAAGTGCATCTATTCAAGAGATGATTTGTAGTTTCTTCCTGTTGTCTACATAAGTGACATCTTGAGGGGCCAACAAAGCCTCTTTTTTTAAGATTATCCCATGTCAGAATCTTGCCCTGGTGAACCAGCCACTTGAACAATTTGACTTTCATCCAATGAGGATTTTCCCAGATTTCTTTCCACGTCTTATCTATGTTTGAAAGGTTAAACCCTGCATCTATCCTTTTGGCTTCCTTGAGGTTGAAGAGACCTACCTTGTTCTTTCCCCATCTTAGTTGATCATCCAAGTCTGAGTTTAAGATTTGTCTCTTGTCTAAAAGACCTTTAAGGGCTATAGCTTGAGTATGCAGCATGCCCATTTCTCTGTAATTTGGAAGTTTCCATGTTCTCCATTTCCCATTGTTCCTTGATTGGTCCCAGTAGTCACTTACCCACCTTAGTCCTTTGTTGATGGTATCAGTGTGAATTTCTACTAATTCTTCACTTTGGAGATTGTCCTCCTGCTGCCAATTATCCTCCCAGAACCAAGCCAGGTTTCCATTTCTGATCTCCCAGAAACTGTGATTTTGGACTAGGGCCCTATTCTCCCATGCCCTATTCCAAATTGCAAAACCTTTTACTTGTCCTATCATTCTGATTAGATTCTTCTCCTGCCATTCACTAGCATATTTTTGCTTCCAAAGTTTTGCCCAAGGGGCTTGTATTTCCTTTAGCCATCTCCACCAGATTTTGGCTCCAAGAACTCTATTAAGAATTCCTGGGTCATGCAAACCCAAGCCACCATGGGACTTAGGTTTGAACACTCTGTCCCATGCCACAAGGGACCACTTCTTCTTTTCTTCCCCTTTCCCCCAGAGAAAGTCTCTCTGAATGTTTCTTATATTAGTAACAACACCGGTTGGTGCTGGAATGGCAGATAGCATATAGATAGGGATACTTTGGAGGATAGTCTTAGTGAGAACTAGTCTCCCTGCTAGATTTAGTGCTCTATTTTTCCATTTTCTAATCTTGTCTCTTAGATTATTAAGAACAGGCTCCCAGATATCTTTGTGAAGCGGTTTGTCAGTGAGAGGAACTCCCAGGTACTTCGTAGGCAGTGACTCCCTTTGAAAGCCCAAAATTCTGGAAAGATTTCTTTGTATTGAAATATCCGTATTGAAAAATAAAATCTTTGATTTAATAAGACTTACCTCTGTGCTTGCTGCCCTAGTAAACTCACTCATAATCTGTTTGAATTCTTTGGCTTCCTTGACAGTGGGTGTGCCTTGAAGCATGGTATCATCCACAAATTGCTAATGTGTCACCGTGTCCCCACCTTGAGTGAGTCTCAGACCCTTAATTCTCCCTTCCTCCTTAGCATTTCTGATAGCTCTCCCTAACCCTTCCATCATTAGAATGAAAAGGAAAGGAGAAAGAGGATCTCCTTTCCTGTGACCTCTAGAAGGCTTAAAGGTTCTTGAAGGAGAGCCATTGAGAAGAATTGAACAGCTGGTAGCAGTAACTAGCGTCCTAACCCATTTAATCCAATTGTGATCAAAGCCATAGGATTTTAATATTGCTCTTATGTATGAATAGCTAAGTTTGTCATATGCCTTTGCTATGTCTAGCTACATAATAATTCCTGCATGTTTGTTGGTAATGAGTGAATGAACCATTTCATGAGCTTGAATTATATTATCTAGAATTTGTCTTCCTTCCACATAGCCCGTTTGCTTCTCTGACACTAGGGTTGGGAGGAGAGGTTTGAGCCAATTGGCAATGACTTTGGATATGATTTTTTATATCACATTGCATAATGCTATAGGTCTAAATCTATCCGAAGAGGTGGCATTTTCCTGTTATGGGATTAAGGCTATGAAAGATTCATTGAGCGCCTTTAATACTGTCTTGAATCTTCGAGAGTCTTCCACTACCTCCAGGATGTCCTGTTTCACTATCCTCCAACAGGCTTTGAAAAAGTTTACATTAAATCCATCCAGGCCTGGTGCTTTCCCATTTTGCATCTCTTTCACAGCTTCCTCTATTTCTTCCTCTGTTACTGGTCTGTTGAGGTTGAAATTATCTTCTCTAGTGACCAATTTAGGGATGTACTAAGTAAATCTTTTCGTGGAATCATATCTGTCTTCCAAGGTTTCCTTAACAATCTTCTGAAAATGCTGGAGTAGAACCTTCTCCATTTCTTCATGAGTGTTTCTCTCTATTCCATGCTGGTCTGTAAGTTTCACAATTCTGTTGTTGTTTCTGTGAGCTATGGTGGATCTGTGAAAGAATTTGGTGTTTCTCTCCCCTTCTTTAATCCATTGTACTTTGGATTTCTGTCTCCAGAATATTTCCTCTTGAAGGCATCTGTTGTCCCATTCCTGCTGGAGTGACTCTGCCATCTCTTTCCTTTCTTCTATATAGCCTTCAGTGATAAGAATCTGGTTTATTTCCTTTAGTTTCTTTTCCACATCTTCCTTAGCTTTGAAGATGTTACCAAATTCTTTTTTGTTCCATTCTTTCAGTCTACTTTTAATGTGTTTGAGCTTGTTGTGTAAAAGGAACATTTTTGTACCTTGTAGATGAAGCTCTTCCTTCCACCATTCTTCAATGTTGGTGAGGAAATCTGAATGTGTGAGCCAAGCGTTCTCAAACCTGAAGGGGGTGTTCCTTGGTTTGCCAAAGAGGGAAGCTTCCAATTGGATAGGCCAGTGATCTAAACCTCCAAAAGGTAGAATGAGTGCAGAAGATTGCCTCCCCTGAGAAGAAGTTCCTCTAAAACAACAAATTTGTCCAATTTTGAGGCTACTTGGGTAGTTCCCCCTCTTTTGTTATTCCAAGTGAAGATTCCATTGCTTATTTCCATATCAACTAATTTCATATTGGTGATGAAGTTCTGGAAGGCAACTGAGTCTCTGCCAAGTGTTCTAGTTCCTCCTTTCTTTTCCTTGAGTGATTTTGTTATGTTGAAATCACCTCCAAGAATCCAAGGTAGAGCTGGGTATCTCTTCTTCATATCCTCCAGTGTTGTGAGGAGTCAAAGTTTGTCCTCCATTGGCTACAGACCATAGACATTGGTGATAATGTAACATTGTCTGTCACCCACTGGTTGGAAAATCAGTGAAAGGTGATGTCTGGATGCCTCCGCATCTATCACACCAAATTTCTGTGGATCCCATAGAGTGAGAATGCCACCAGTAGATTTATTTGCCTTAACTTCAAGGTATTCATATATATTTAGCCATTTGCTATGTTTTTCACGAATCCTCTCCACAGAGCATTTTGTTTCCTGTATGAATACTATGTCAGGTTTTTCCTCTTTAATTCTTTTACCTAGATTCCTCTATTTTCTTCTGCTCCCAAGTCCTCTAATGTTCCAGGTTGTAATTTTCATTGAGGTGGGGTTTTAAAAGAGTAATTGGAAAGGTATTTCATCCTTCCTGAGTCAATCATGAGTTTGCCACACTCCAGTAGTAGTTCTTTCTGTCTTTTTCTTCCCCTCCTCTTGCCTGGATTCTTTGTTAGTTTTCCTGTTATTAATCCTATTGAGGAAGTCCCTTTGTTTTCCTGGTTGTCATGTCCCCTTTTGACTCCTGCAGCTATTTGGTTTGACTTGTTCAGGAATATCTGTTGGACCTTGTCCACATCCTCTTGAGGGATGGAGTCTATTCCCAGGTTTCCTCCTTGTTCTAGAAACTTTTCCAGCTCTAGGTTTTCCCTTTCTAGGATCTCCTGTAAGTCTTGATCCTCTGTGCCACTTTCACTTTGAGACTTTTCCTAGTCTTTTTCTATTTCCATGTTACTCAAAAGATCCTTTGTGTGTTCATTCTATTCCTGAGTGAACTCCATGTTGGTCCCTCTTTCTTTCCCCCTTGCTGTCTTCTTCTCTGTACATTCTTGATCCCCTCCATCTGCCTCTTGTTCTGCTAAGATCTCAAACCTGTTGTAGCTTTTAGTTTTATCATTCCCAATAGGGTTCTTTTGTGTCTTCCTTCCCCCTCCTTTTCCTCTTCCTTCTACTCTGGTGAAACCTATCTGGACTTTCCCTTCGCTAGTATTTAGGTTTTCCTCCTTTCTATTAAGAGGACAATCTCTGGATAGGTGCTCATGCTCATGACACTTGTGACATATGAATGGGATATGTTCATAGTCAACTATTTGAACCCATTCCTCGTCATAGACTTCTAGAATGACCTCATCTGGAAGGGCTCCTGATAGGTCCATCTCCACACATATACGGGCATAGGATGTATATTTTCCCCGTAGAGTTGCCTCTGAGATTTTTAAGAAATGACCTAATTTATTGCCTATAGCTTTTAAAGATTTTGGCATCCAATAATCTAAAGGTAAGGAGTATATTCTAATCCATACCGGTACCGAAGTGAAGGTTTCTCGTTCTAGCACAAAGTTCATTGTCCATGGCCGCATATAGAGACCAGTAGCTGCAAAGAAGTATGGCCCTCCTTCAAAAATTCTGTCTCTGTCTTCCATGTTCGTAAACACCACAGTAAAAAAATCTTTGGATCCAAGATGTATATTTAACTCCCCCTTTGGTTTCCAGTTTTATTTTATCCAGGTGTACAACGCTTTCTCTGATGGCCAGATTCCCATAAATTTGCATATGATGGCATAGTTTTCCATGTGATCCCTGTGTGCTTGCAACGCTGGATCATTCAGAATAACAGGAGGTTTAGTAATAGTTTTGGGTTTACAGGGCCCCATCTTGGCCCTATTCTCTGACCCCTGACCTCTGTCTTCCGCATTTTCTTCTTAACGGTCTTCTTCATGGGTCCCTTGCTCTGCATGGGTTTTGCTGCCTTCCGCCTTCTGTGTTTCAATGTTTTTTGTCTTGATCTCCAAGGGTTGTGGAGGTTTGTTATTTTTCCCTCCTCATCCTCTATTTGTTACTATATTATTGTAGGAGGGAGCAGAGCTCCCTCCTCCTTGTGTCTCCATGGGTGCTTGTTGCCCTCCGTCCCTCGCTTAGTAAAACCTTAGAACCAGAGCTCCACCTCTTTCACAACTCAATAACCCCCACTAAAGGAGAAATGTTCGATCTTGACAAATAATCAACAATAGAGTAGAAAGTGTTTTATTTTCTCCATATGTTCTTTGTCATGCGCTATGTGAGATCTCAACAAGTCAAAAACATAAAGAAAACTTGCATTTTCAAGTAAGCTAGTGAAGATCTAACACCATTGTTGCCGAGTCTTTCAATTTTTTCCAAGTTGTTGTTTATTTTTGGATGATTATGTGAACCATGATTTTTTGAGTAAGCACATACTTCAAGGAAAAGTAATAACAACAACAACGACATCCTCTTTCATTGGTAATATTATTTATTTTGCACTAGCTCACTAGATTGAAAATTACTTTATTTAGTAAGAGGTGTTCAATTCAGTCTATTTTTTAAGTTCCTTTTTGAAAAATTTCATGCAAACTTAAGTTATTCATAACTCTATTTTAACGTGTATTTTGCTTGTATTATAAAATTAAATCACTATAAATATCTTTAATATTCTTATTTATAAAGTAACTTCATTATAAAAGTAATTGTCGCATGTTTTATAAAAGTGGATCACTTCATAAGTAACTTGTTTGTAAAAGTGAGCTTATAGGCTAAACTAGTGAGGGAAATAATTTTTTGGTTTGTCGACAACATCCATTATTACATGGGCCAAATTATACCTACCACATGGCTCTTTGTTACCATTAATGTCTTTTTAAAAGGGTATGCCTTTCACATTCAAAGTCCAATTTTAAAGTCATTTTTTCTCAAATAACCTATCTTTTCAAGAGCTTTCCATCTAAATAGTCAATTTCAAATTTTGAGTCCATATTATCTACACATTTTAATATGGCTACTCCAAGTAAACTTTTTATTAAGGTACCAACTATTTCTTATGGAAATCCCAAATGGAGGATGTACTAAGAAATAAAGGAATGTAACAGATTACCTTGGGAAAAGAAAAAGCCCCCCAATGGTGCTAAAAAGAAAGTTGAATGGAATAATAAGAATGATGAAGCACATGGATTAATTAGAATGTTCATTTCTCCTAATTCATGATTTCTTATTGAAGGAATCAACGACTTGGATGAACCCAGGGAAAAGTTTAAAAAGATAGTTGGTGAACCTATTGTGATTAGATCTCATTAGCTTGAAAATAAAATAGCGACTTTAAGTCCTAACGATTTCTCTTACATTGAAGATTATTTATCTAAGTTCAAAACACTTCAAATTTTACTTAAAGACTATAAAATTGATATAAAAGATGATCAATGCATATATGTTATTCTTTCCAAGCTTGGTCCTACATATTCTATTGTATTTTTCTACTTTTTATGCATGAATACAGAAACTCTAGAGGTCATTCATAAAGCTCCAACTCTTGAATATTTTGTGAATATTTGATTAAAAGGAAGACAATCTCTTACATATTAGAGTGATCAAAACAATATGTACATCTACCAAGGCCTTAGTGGCCTAATAGAATTTAAGATAAAACTAAGTATCCTAGTAAGAAACACCCTCACAAAAACAAGAAAAAGAAGGGTCCCAAACCCTCTACTCCCAATGGTGACAAATGATAAAAATCAAAGAGTAAGAATATTGATGGACATTGCATTTTTTTTTGGGAAACATGGTCATTTGGGGTCCATTTTTTTTTTAAAGATGGCAGTCTTAGAAGCAACAATGAAAAAGCATAACTTAAATTTTGATTCTTTTTCTTCTAACACTTTTTCTCATGGACATGCACTTTTTACTTTTGGTTGCTCATTCAATGTAATATTTACTTCTTCTAGTGGCTTATTGATTTTGGAGCATCTTAGCATAAGGATAAGGATAAATTCATTTTTCTACTCTTAATGATTGTAACACAAAAAATATTTGTTGGTGATGATAGATCTCTTAACACTGTGGGATATTTAATAGTTAAAGTAGATAATGGTCATTTTAATGATGTGTTATGTGTTCCAAGTATTTCCTACAACCTTCTATTAGTATGTCCAATCACTCATTCAGGTGAAGATAACATAGTAGAGTTTTCATACCACCATGTTGTAATCAAGGATTTAGAAGATCCTAAGAATGTCCTTTCCACTATAAATGATATTATGACATTGTACAAGTTTGACAACTTTGGATCATCATCTTTTCCATCAATTTTTATTTCTCAAAGCAATGACTCAAGAAAACTTTGGCATGAGTGTCTTATTTATCTAAATTTTATCACTTATTACAACAACTATGTAATAAAAAAATGACGATTGTTCTTCTCATCTCTTGCAAATATGGTGTTTTGTGCTACTTTTGTTCTCGGTAAACATAATCGAGACAATATTGACTATTGTGCCCCTTGGCATGCCTTGGCCTCTTTGCAGCTTGCTCACAGTGATTTGTGTTATTTTCTTTCTTTTCCTTCTCTCTAAGGACAAGTACTTCTTAAATTTCGTTAATGATCTCTATATATGGACTTGCATTTAATTCTTAAAACTTAAGAGTAAAGTTTTTGACATGATTTTGTCTTACAAGGCCCTTGTAGAAAAATAATCTAGACATCAACTACAAAGGCTAAGAGTAGATAATGGAGGTGAATATGTTAACAATAAATTAATAATTTATTTCATTGCATAGTGCATTCAAATGCAAGATATTGTTCTATATGCACCACAACAAAATGGTGTTGCTGAGAGAAAGAACCACACTTTAAATGAAGTGGCTAATTGTATGATCCAACCTAAATGATTGTCTTCATTATTGGGGAAACTAATCAATTATGCAAATTACATAGTAAATCATACTCCCACAAAGGTTTTAAAAAAGATAACATTGAAACAAGCATGGATAAAAATTAAGCCATGTGTAATCCACTTTCATGTATAGTTAGTGAAACATGAGCTCACATTCTTAATTAGAAACAAAAAAAATATTATAAACTAAAAGTGTGAAGTGTATGTTTGTTGGATATTATGAAGATGTAAAAAGCTATACTTCTTCAACCCTATTCCAATGAAATAATTATTTGAAGAGATGTTAGAATTGATGAAAACTCTTTTTAAGTGAGCCTAATTCGGTGTTGTGTCATCTTCAACTTGCGAGCCTTCTTCGACGTTTGTGCCATACTTTTTCCCTATTCTATTTTCTTATTCAAATGATAAAACAATTTAAACTTTGAAACGAGAACTGATACGATTACCCATTTCGTTGAGGTAGCAAAAAAATCAACCAATTTTGAAAAGTGGTGATGCAGAATACACCTTCTTTTTTCGAAGCATATTTTTGACACTTTAAATTTTCTTATGTATCAAATATAAATATTTGTTTTTAAATGTTAGTGATTTTCATGCTGATTTTGAAACATGTTGATGCAACATCAACCTCTTTTTTAGAGGGCTTATTTTTGACACTTTAAATTTTTTAATGTATTAAGTGTGGATTTTTTTTTTAAATGTTACATTTTTTGACACTTTAAAATTTTTTATGTCCATTTTTTTGAAATCATGATTACTTAACAAATTTTCTAGTTGTCTTATTTTTTTTCTCAAATGTTGATTACTTAAAAAAACAAATATAAAAATATACATAAAAAAAGACAAAAAAAAAATAAAAAATGTAAAATAAAATAAAATTATCTCGTACACCATAAAAAAAATTTGGGAAAAAAAACAAAACAAAACGAAAAACCATAAAATTAAATAAGTTAAAAAAAAAGCATTAAAAAAACACTAAAAACAAATAAAAACAAACTAGATTTCAAAAAAAAAAACAAATAGAAAATTAACAATCTTTTTTTTTTTTAAGCTATTAAAATTAAGATTAAAAACATTTTGAGAAAAACCTAAATATATATATATATATATATATATATATATATATATATATATATATATATATATATTGGATTAAAAAAAAAAAAAAGGAACTTATATTTTCGATTTAAAAAATAATAATAATAATATATATATAATCGATTTAAAAATAAAAATAAAAAACATTTAAAATTAAAATATATATATGTGTGTGTGTTTTTTTTTGTTTTTGTTTTTTTTAAATCGATTATATATATATATATATATATATATATATATATATATTTTAATTTTAAATGTTTTTTTTTAAATATATATATGATGGTGGTGGTGGTGGTGGTGGTTAACATCCACTGACACCAAACTTTGGTCTATCGGACCTAAAGAAAGGAATTATTTAGTTGGATTTAAGATTTTATTCTTATGCTCAAAAAGCTTGGAGAAAAGCCTCCCAAGCTCACTGTAATTTTGACAACGTAAAAGGCTAGGAAGGTTAGTATTGCAACAAAGATTTTGAAACTGAGATCTAATGTAGTTGTACGCAGGGCCCTCTAAGAGGAAGTGATTTCATCCTCGATGTTCGTATTCTCACAGAGATAGCATAACCTTTCCATCCATGGAGTTTTAGGTACTGCCCAACGACCCGTTTCACTATGGAGCTCATGAGAGTTCGTTCTAATCTTGGTTATATTAATTTTCTTCTTTGAGCTAGTTAAAATAGAGAGATATTTTTGATCTTCTAGGGTGGGGTTGATGACCTCCTTATAATATCTTAATTTTCTTTTAGCTGCTAAATCTTTCTCACACCACATTTTTTCTTTGAACTTAGAAGTAACAATATTTTTAATGTTATTAATATTTTGCAATGCAACATTCTCGTCGATCTCCCAATGGTTTAACCAGACTCTGGTGTCTTTATACCAACCTCGTTTGAGGCTTAGGTGGTTTTGGCTAGAATTTAAAGCTAGCTTAGGAAGCCTATGGTCTCCTATGTTATTGAGTTTGTGCTTATACAACAGAAGCCTAGTCATAGCTAGGCTCTCGATAGGGGAAAGACCCACTTCTATAAGGAGAATAGGATAGGGTGTGTTGCTTTTAATTTTGAGGTTATACGTTATAAAATGCTTTTGGATTTGCTCAATCTTTCTCCAGGATTCTCTAGAGATGCTACAACCCCAAACCTCGTATCCATATAAGATAACCGGAGTGACTGAAGTTTTAAAGAGGAACTTCTTTCTATCCCACATTATATGGTTTTCCGTTTTACAATTATTTTCAAGACCAAAATAACCTTTCCATCCCCATTAATCTTTTTCTCAATGCTATAGTTCCAGTTGAGCTTGTCATGAATATCAATTCCTAGGTACTTGTAGGAAGACACTTCGTCCGAGTTATTATTGTCATACATAAAATTAGCATAAGTGTCCTTCTTGGATTTGATAATCATAACTTTTGTTTTGTCAGTGTTAACAATCATACCCATGGTAGAGCATAAATCCTTAAGAAGTATAAGTTGCTTATCAAGATCAGATGGGCACCTTGCGAGAAGAACAATATCGTCAGTGTAGAGAAGAAGGATGATGACTACCCCAGCTAAGATCGTGCCAGCACATCCTGCTTCCTCTAAACAACCTTCTAGCTTGTCAATGTAAATGCTAAATAGGGTAGGGGAGAGGGGGAAACCTTGTTTAACTCCGATATTACACTTAATATCTTTCGACCTCCCCTCATTGCTCTTTAACTTGGCAATTACATTCTCGTATAACCTTATAGCAGCAACTCTCAACTCAAAGGGAACCTTTGGCTCTTCTAATATATTCTAAAGGTTGTTGCTAGGAACCGTATCGAAAGCCTTTCTAAAGTCCACAAAGCAACAAATGAGATTGGATTTATCATTGCGGCATTCCTCCACAATGATCCTAAGCGTAACGAGGTGGTCTGTTGTTGAGTGCTGCTTTCTAAAACCCGCTTAGCCTTTAGCCCGCTTACCTTCACTTTCAAGCCATATGCTCAACTTCCTTTCCAAAATAATACCATATAACTTGGCTAGGAGAGGGTTGATCATAATTGTCCGATAATTAGAGGGGTTATTTGTATCCCCACTTTTAAAAATGGGGATAATGAGGCTTAAGTCCATGGTTTAGGGAACCCTTGCTTGACCGCTTGATTGAAAAGCTTGTGAATGTGGGGGATGAGGACAGGACCTCCAATTTTTAATATTTCTGCCTGGTAACCTTCAATGTCCTTAGCTTTCCCATTAGCCAAGCGATTAACCCAAAAATCAATGTCTTCTAATGAGAAAAATTCTTTCGTTATGAGCAGGGTTTCAAAGTTATCCATGACATTTGGAGATTCATAAAGCTTTTTAAGATAGGAATTCAGTCGTGTAAAGCAATTTTATTATTATCTTTAGTTTTCCTAGTTAGAATCTGCCTCCAGAATTTCTTAGGAGCTACCTTAGAGAGGTGTAAGAGATTCTCTTGGCTTTTACAAATATACTGCCTTTTTTCCTTTTAGTTAGGGCTTTGCATATTTTTATCTTGCCAATTTTAAGAGATTCATCAACAACTTCCTTAATTTTATTTTTATTTTAAATTGTAAATATATGTTGTTGTTTTTTTTTTAGATGTTTTTTATTTTTAAAAAATCGAAAATATATGTTTTTTTTTTTAAATATTTTTTTTTAAGTCGATAATATAGGTTTTTTTTTTAATCGATAATATATATATATATATATATATATATATATATATATATATATATATATATATATATTTTATTTATTTTTTATTATTATTATTATTATTTATTTGAGTATATTTTGGTTTATTTAGTTTTTTAAAAATGTTTTTAATCTTAATTTTAATAGTTTTTTAATAGTTTTTTGGTTAATTTTCTATCTTTTTTTAAATATTTTAATTTTTAATTTTTTTAGATTTTTGATTATGATTCCTTTTTTCTTTTTTTTAATGCTTTACGAGATAGAGATATATATATATATATATATATATATATATATATATATATATATATATATAGATATATATAATATGTATTTTTCCTTTTATTTATTTATTTATGTTTTTTAATTTTTTTTTAGTTTTTTAATTGTTATCTTTTATAGGTTAATTTCGTTTTTTTTTTCTCAACATTTTTATGATTGATTTTTTTTTTGTCTTTTTTATATATTTGATTTTTTTTGTTTTGTTTTTAATGTTATGTTTTGTTTTTAATATATATTTTTATTTACTTTGTTATTCTTTTTTAATTATTTTTGGTTTTTTTTTCATTGTTTTAATTTTTAATTTTATGTTTTCATTATTCTTTTGAAATTTTAATGTTTTTCGGAGTCATGATAAAATCTTTTACGTCATTATTTCAAAATGTTGAAAATTTACCCTAGAAAAAAAGGTGTTATTCCAGCATCAACACCTTTCATTTTTAGCATTGTTTTTCATGTTTTTTTGGGGTCTTTTGGCTAGAGTTCCCGTTTTGAGTTTATAGTTCCCGTTTCAAAGTTTACATTGTTTAAAAGTGAAGCGGAAAATCGACCTCTACTTGCTCACCTTCCTCTAGATGAGTCCATTGAATAAGAACCTACACCAATACCACAATTTCCTAGATGTGTATGTTCAACACAAGAGGTATATGATAATCTTGTTAGTGATCCTATAGATCAACATCGTACATATTCACGTTTCCAGTGGGCCTCCTCTCTTTTCACTTAAGTTTCAGAGATACATGATCTAGAAACATTTTTAGAAGCTTCAAGCTATCCAGATTCCAATACAGTAGTGAATGATAAATATTGTTTTTTAATGGTGAAAGATACTTGGGAACTTATACCTCTTCCAAAAGGAAGAAAACTCATTAGATGTAAATGGGTGTATAGAAATATGCATGCATCAAATCGAAGCGTTGAAAGACATAAGACCCAATTATTTGCTAAAGGATTCTTTAAAGTTGAAGGAATTGACTACAATGAGACATTTTCCCTTATTATCAAAATGAATTTCATACACCTTGTTATAGCCCTTGCTGCCTCACATCATTAGGAGGTCCATCAAATGCATGTTAAACCCACCTTCTTGCATGGGGATCTACAAGAATAAATTTGCATGGAACAACATTCTAGCAATGTTTAGGTGATGAATTTCTTCATAACATCGACTTCTCTAGATGTCATTCTAACCCCAATGTCTACATCAAGAAAGTAGGTGCTATATCATAATCCTTGTTCTTTATTGGGTTTGTGAGAAGCAATATTCTATTGTTCTTTGTTCAACGAAAGAAAAGTACCAAGTAATGGTTAATGCAATTCAAGAAGCCTCGTGGCTTTGAAAAATATTTTCAAAGTTATTCCAATAATACCATCTGACCATCCTCTCATACGATAATTAGAGTGGTATGAAACTCACCAAAGATCCACTTGAACATCAACACAACAAAGGCATTGAGCTACCAATGCACTTCATCAAAAATATAATTAATGATCGTGTTCTTGAAGTGTTATTTTTCTCTATAAAAGATCAAGCTGCAAACAATTTCAAAAAAGCTCTTATATAATCAAAGTTTCCCAAACTTCAATCTATGTTAAGGGTTCATGATGTTGTCATGGAGAGGGGACAAGCTATAATGTCTCCTCCCTTCTCCTATTGTGTCACTTTTGTAAATCGTTCAACCCTATCCCAAGTTGTTCTTAAGGGGAGATGTTAGGATATTTAAACACAAAGGGGTTATTTAAGATCAACTTGGTCTAATATCTTATTAGGTAAAAGTGTGTTTCTTTAGTATGCATTAGTTGCATTGTAATTTGATAGCCATGATATGTTCTAGATATAAAATGATTCAATAGGTTCTAGATATAGAGTGATATGACAACTCATATTCTCCTTGATACCAAAGCTATTGATATGTGGCTTAACACAAATGATGGATTGTGAGAAACTCTCTTATATACAAACTTCATTTTGCATTAATAAAATTGTCTCAAATCGCCACATTGAATGAGGTTATGAAATTTTTCTTTTAGAAAATTTTAACTATGTAAACATATTGGTGTTATGATATTTGATCTAGTTTTATGAGTAACTATTTTAAATATTAAGCATATATGAAATATCTTATTTTCCCAAACATCATCAGATGAATTAGTTATTTTGTTTTAAATTTACATAATTAATTTAGTAGTTTGACTAAAACTATATTTCAAAAAAAAAATATCATCTACAAATTCATCACCAATGAAATTATATATAATTATATATAACTAACCAAAAAAATCAATATATTTATTTTTTAATTCATTTCTGGTCATAATTATAAGAGAAATTTTTTGTGGCTTTTACTGTAACTACGGTCATTTTATTCATTTAAGAAACAAATTATAGAGTACATAACTAAAAATTAAATCTACAAACCAGGGGAAAATTGACTTACTCAGGCTAAAGGCTTTAAACCCAATATCTTAAAAAAAAGATAATTATTTTTTTAAAATATGTATATATACTTATAATGATAACTGATCAACTTATACATTATATTTTAAAGAAATAATAACATATATTAAAATACTATTTTTTAATTAGGTAAATTTAAAAATTAAAAACTAAAGATTTAAAAATTTAATTTAATTTTCTTTAATTTGTAATTTAATACATTGTAAAGATAATTAAATACATTTTTTTTCTTTTTTTTTCTCTAACTCAAACGGGTATGATTTTATTTATTTGATGAAAAGTTTGGACTTACGCCATGGCAGCCAACAGTTCATTATTTCTGTTTCTGTTTCTAGTGTTGTCTTTTGAGCTGTTACAAAATGCCGCTTCCTCATGGATTGCAGGAATGGAATGAGCTTTCGTCATTTGTGAGAAGTTGTCCTTTCCCAAGAGCGCACCCTTTGTTCGCCATCAGATCTGCTTCACTGTTCAAACTTCTGAGAATGTGGAGAAATTTGTAGTAGTCGAAATCGAGCAGAACTCTCTTCAGTCTATTTAGAGTTTTGTTGAGGCTTGCATTGGTGAACAATTTTTCTGTGTTTAATTTTTTTATTATGATCTCAGAGTCTCCAAAAGCTTGGAATTCTTTGTCTCCTCTGTCCCTGGCAATTTGACAAGCTTTGAGGAGGCCTAGGATCTCTGCTTGATTGTTGGTTTTCTGCCTGATGCCCCAACAGAAGCTGTCCCTTCTTGTTCCATCCGGGGCATAGATGACCCCTCCGGCTCCTGCTGCCCCAGGATTGCCTTTGGAGGCTCCATCAAAGAATATTGTTGTAATTTTTTTATTTCTCCACCATTATTGAAAGGTTTCTTCAGAGTCTCTTTTGCGCCAGACTGGATTTACTGCATGAGGGGCTGATAGTTGCTTCCATGGGTGGGAGTAGAGGGGACCCAACCACCTCTATTCTTCAGGGAGAAGCAGTGGATCATCTGTAAAGTATTGTTGTTGGGCTGCTTCTAGGAGGAAAGATTTAGCCTTTGCCACTATGGAGAAGGGAGTATGCACCTTTTCATTGAATATCAGATCATTCCGGGACAGCCAAATCTGCCAGCACACAAATTTGGGGATGGCATTCCAGACTTTCCTCCAAAAGGATTTGGTCGGAATTTTATTGGGATAACATTGATTCCATGAATCGAATAGATCAGCTACTGAGTTGTAAGGAGGAACTATGATTTGTAGCTCATGGAGAGTGAGTCCCCACACTTCTTTTGCAAACTTACATTCCATGAAGAGGTGCTTGGCAGTTTCTAAGTTGCTTATGAACAGCTCATGTTACACAGTAATTTGTCACCGTTGGTCACCGTCCCTATCGCCCCGATTCCAGTACATTGGAGGATGCATTTCGGGACCTGTGAGCAGTGACATAGCCTAAAAACACTTGCACTATGTTCCCCTGAGTATGTACTTCATGTTCCCTCAAGACACCTTCTGCAAATTATCCCTGAAAAGTGCCCTTTTCCCATTGGCGTAGGTACCCAATGTCTGACCCGCGCCAATAACTCAGATCCTCAAAAAGGGGCGCGCCCATTGGCGCTCTGTCTTAGAACAATGCCCGCGCCAGTCGAGTTTAGTAATGTTTTTTGCCAAAAGCATGACTGTATGATTTTTTCCTCCCAGATCATGAAGTCCTTTGAGGGAGAAATCCATCTGATAAAGCTCGAGAGTCATCATATCTATCCGCAGTAGCTTTTCATGGATGTTGCCATTCCGTAATGGGTGTCCTGGTGCATTGAATCTTTCTCCCTTCTTCATCTATAAAAGCCTGTCCTCATGCATTAGACAAGCTAGTTCCAAGTTTATGAGTTCCGAAGTGCTGTAGTTTTGAGTTCTTGAGTTGTTGGAGTAATGCTAGAGAGGTTATGCTGCCGGGAGTCCGAGAGAGAGGAAGTCTACTGCAAGGCATATAGCTGCTCGCCCAGCCAGAGGAAAGGTTCAACGTCAGAACCTTGGTTGTAACTTTTCCTGTCTATTATTAATTAATGAACGACTGTTATTATAGTTCCAATCTCATTGTCTATTATAGTGATGTTGATTTATTTCCTTTCTGACTGAAATATAGTTGTGCCTTGGTGGATTTTATGCTTGTATCTGTTTCTTCCTTTGCATGTGCAGGTGTCCGTTTGCAAGGATCACAAGGATTGTGACCTGCCAGAGCGAGGGAGCGGGAACACCAACTCTGCTTCAACTATAGCATTGGATTCCAGGTTGGTCTTCTTAATTCACCTTTAATGTACAACTAGGAACTTGCGTGGTAGCGTGGATTGATTGTGGCTAGTTCTGTTTTAAGCTAGTGGGATCGCCTCTGTCCGCAGAGGGGATTTACCTAACCAACAATTTGGCGACTCCACTGGGGAGAATCTATTTGGAGTTTGTCTTGCATGATTAGTTTTCTCTCGCTTGCCTGAGTTAATGAACTTTCTGGGTCAGTCTTGAAATTGCTATCTGCTGGGCACTGTCAATCAGACCCTGGGTTGTTATATTTATTTTTTGGGTCAGTAAACGCGGCTGGCGCGTTTTTTCTTTTGACAGTCGCACCAGTTGGCGCATGTTGCTCCATAAAGACCCGCGCCAATTGACTGTTAGCGCGAGTTACAGATTCACAGTCGCGCCAGCTCTGTGAATTTTGCCAGTTTGGTACTTGAAAGCTCCTTAAACTCAGATTTTTTGTTTTTCCATATCTTTTGCTGCTTCTGGGAGTGTGTTGGACCTCTGTGTGACTGGTTGTTACCTTCATCCTTCATTTGTTTGCTTATTTCTATCGATTTTGTATCCCAGCCCTAGAGTACCTAGTGGCTTTGCATGTCGATCCTTCTGTGGGACCTTGTGGTTTGATTATCCAGTCAGCTTGTTGGTTGTTTTCCGCACTCATCTAGTGGTTGTTAAAAGTTGGTATTCTATGCTTCGAGTGATTCACTTCTAGCTTGCTTGGATCTTGCTTGACTTCATTTGAACTTAGATCACATGGTTCATTGAACGTCTTCGTGTTTTCCTTTGCTTTGACAGTTCATCTTCATGTTTCAAAATTGGTTCTATGTCCATTGAGTGAATTGTGTTTGTACTCGTGGATATCTCTTGAGGTTTGTTTACATGCATTATTCCATTTTAAAAAATCAAAAAACAAAAGAGCTTTTTGCATTATATTAGTTAGCATTTATTGCTATTTGTCGCTTTTAAAAAGAAAAGGAAAAAACTTTTATTTCTTATTATTAGTTGCATTAGGATCTTTGTTACTTGCTTGATGATCATTTTGTTTGTGTAAAAAAAAAAAAAAAAAATATCTCTACTCTTCTGTAGGTAGAATTCATCGAATGAAACGATATAATTTTGGCATATAGATTGCATTTAGGAAGTTTGGAGAGACCACATACGGTAGGACCAAAAAACTGAAACATAATTGAAGATAAACTATAAAATAAACTCAATGAACCTAACAACGCATTGGAACATAACGCAAAAATTCTAGAGGTCTAGGTTAGAGACGTGTTCCGGCGTCGTTAAACCTGGTAGCTTACCGTCGAGTGGTTGGGTGATTCCTCCACGGTGAAACGATAGGTGCCAGTACGGACTGTGCTCCCACGTACCGTCGCGTATACATTGGGAGACCCCTATAGGAATAAAGCTTTTATCCATAGGAAGCCGTGTCGGCCGCCCTACGATTCACAATGCAGTGAACACAGCATTCACGAAGATCGACCACCCGTACCCTAAAAAGTATTCTGTGGTTTTGCGAAAAGTTTGGCACACCCTCTACCTAGAATTCCAGAGCAGTCACTTTTGATCCTTTTCGGACTCCTTAAACGAAAAGGTGCCTGTGAGCGTCTTGTCACTTCGTGCTCATTAAATATTCGAAGGAGACTAGAGTCATCTTTTCGTCCTTTTCTCGACTCTTAAAAAGTGAAAAGGTCAAGTTCAAAGTTCAGTGTCTTAAAATTTATTTGACCACGATCACATATAACCCGGTTAAATTTTTCTTGCGTTAGCTTGAGTAGGGTTCTTTCTCGCTCAAATGGCATCCTTCCCTGAGCCCACCGGCCAAGGTGGTCCCCCGGCTGGTCCGATTCCTTCTGTCGGAAATGTTGGTGTTCAGTATATAGCAACTTTGTCTTTACCTGGGTTCACCATCGGTTTACCCGTATGGGTGTTCTCAAACTCAGTGGTCTCGAGTGTGATAACTCTTGTTCCACCACCACCTCCTCCACCCGAGCAACATCATTTTGATTCCAAGGTGGACCCCTGCCCTTCTTCGCCTACTGCTGTGTCCTCATCTTCTACTTCGCCTGGTGAAACTCTGGATTTAAGTAACCAGGTGGCTAAGAAGAAGAAGAAGAAGACCAAAAAGAAGAAGTCTCCCAAAAGAAAGGTCCCATCTACCCCGAATATACCTGAAGTAAAGTCTCCTCCTGCTCCGCCGCGGAAGGCTAAATTTCCTTGTAGATTATGCAAGGAAGACCATCTTCTTCGCGATTGTCCTGGCATCCCCAGGGTCTTAGAAGTATGGGCTCACGATCGGGACCGCCCTGCATCGTCCTCTCGAGATCATGGTGATGCTACCCTATCAGCTGGAAATGTTAAGGGAAAAGGGAAGATTCGACTCCCCTGTAGACTTTGTGAAGGCAATCATCCCCTTCACCTTTGTCCATTCATGGATAGAGCCTCTATTGTATTGGAAAGTTTTACAACTCCCTCAACTCAACTTCCTGCTGGTTATCAACGTCTCTCTGCAATTGCAGAATGTTCCCCTGCTGACCAAGCAATCAAGCATGATTCCTCTTTGGTCCAGCTTTCTCTTCCCGAACCTGGCTGTGCTCAGCCTGTTCCAGACCAGTCCCTGGTCGGAAAGAGTGTTGCTTTACAGCCTGTTCCAGACCAGTCCCTGGTCGGAAAGAGTGTTGCTTTACAGCCTGTTCCAGACCAGTCCCTGGTTGGAAAGAGGGTTGATTTTCAGCCTGTTCCAGACCAGTCCCTGGTCGGAAACGCTGTTGATTTACCTTCGTCGTCTACACACCACTTTGTTCCGGAAACGTTTGTCATCAAAGATGAACCACCTGAATCCAAACCAGATGAAAGTCCAAAGGTCCAGATCACAAGTGACCCGGTCTTTCCAAAGGTCCAGATAACAGTTGACCCGGTTTTGCCTTTAGAAGTTCCAATCTCAGATGATATTACCACTGTAAAGGATGAAGATCACACCGTCCAAATTCTATACATAAACATAGACTCTAATGATCAAGTGAGTATCCCCCTCATTCCTTCACAGCAGGAAGGAAGTCCATCAGAGTCATACCTGGCCGTTTATCCGGTCCCACCTCCAAGCAACCTAGTTGTTTCCTTCAATTGGGATCAACTAGGCAATTCCCGGTTACCAGCTTCCAGACCATTTCAAATTATAGTCCAAGTCTACCGAATGGTTATGGCCGGTACCATTATTGATGAGGGATCTCCTGTGAGCATCCTTTCTTCCACAGCTTGGGAAGCACTTGGTTCCCCACTGCTTCTGCCTGAGATGAGAAACCTTACAGGTTTTCATCGAGAAACCAGTCGACCTTTAGGAATTCTTCCCCATGTACCTATCACATTAGAAGGGAAGACCGTTCAAATGGGAGTCATGGTAGTCCAAGGCCCGTTAGATTACAATTTACTCCTTGGGCGAGACTATATTTATCGCATACGTGCAATTGTGTCCTCACTCTTCAGAGTGATGTGTTTTCCGCACGAAAGAAGAACGATCAAGATCGTAGACCAACTTTCGTTCCCCAGTTCACACTTTACATATAGTCATCTACCATTCCTAAATGGTCTTATTTCCACAAGAAATGCCTCAACATCCAGTCCGTCATTCTGATGACGGCAGCTGACCCGGGCGCGTGACTGAAGCCCGGGGGGCATGCATCCTCCTTTTCAAAATCGAGTCTTTCCAAGTGAACCTTCATTCCATCCACTCCGTGAATGCCATGAAGTTTGGGGGGCATGTACCTCAATTTGCATTATTATGCTGGGGGTATCTACTCGCGTCCATTGTCTGTTGAGACGTTTGGTGCGGGCGGTGACATGCTATCATGAGCATCACCGCGATTAGACGCCTAGGTTTCATTTTTGCACGTTTTTGAGAGACATGTTGTCGACGGCTGTATGAGTTTTGGACATGTATTATTTTTTGGATTATGTAATGCGCGGGGCGCAAACATTTTGGCACACACGTATATATATACATATGTTCATGGTTCATTATTGTGTTTTCATGTGCTTGCTTACATAATGTTTTATTTACAAATTACGCAAATGTCTATCTAATACATGGTTGGCCAATGCATCAGATAATGTGTTTAATTGTCGTGGGATATGTTGATATGTAATGAACTCAAAATTCCTCTCCAACAATCTTACACGTAGATACAACCTTAGAATATGATGGTCTCTGACGGAATAACGCCTATTGAGCTGGAGGACGACAAGTTGAGAATCCAGGTTTACCACCAACGTCCGAATGCCGAGATTAGCTGCTTCGGTAAGGAGCTCGATTACAGCACAATATTCGGCGACATTATTAGTGGTACGACCCAAACAGACACCTTGAAGATCTATTAGTTCACCATGGGGATCATAGATCACCCACGCCGCAGAGGACAAGTTGCGAGTACTGCGGGAGGCACCATCAGCGAAACCAATATAAGGCGCATTAGACATCTGCACAAGCAGCGAAAAACACAATGAGCGTCAATCACGCATATTAAAACTGACGCACATACAACACACTTGCTAGAGTACATGTATATACAAAATGAAATGTACCAGCATCACGCATAGTACTTCTTCAAATACAGCCCGTTTCGGGGCCGTGCGAGGGGGTTCCCTTCATAATCAATTAGCTCGTAGGCACCTTTTTGTAAAACTTTCTTGATAATGTAAGGGCCTAGCCACATAGATTCGAGTTTTCCTGCACCTAGCTTATCGTTTGCCTGATCATAAAGCAGAACTAAGTCCCCCTCAACAAAAGAACGTGGATGTACAGTCTGGTCAAAGTGAGTTTTGACTCGTTTTTTCTGTGTTTCGATGGCCAGCGAGGCTAGGCGACGGGTCTCATCTAACCGTTCCAGATAAAGAAGACGTTCTTCTAATGGGGTGGTGTTGGGCAGTAGCTCGACAGCTAATTTTAACGAAGGGATTTCACACTCGATTGGAAGGGTAGCCTCTAGTCCATAGACTAGTTGGAATGGAGTGAAACCAGTGGCATCCTTTACAGAGGTCCGGTAAGCCCACAAAGCAGGGAACAACATCAAATGCCAGTTAGACTTGTGTATGCCGACGGTACGTTGAAGCATTGTAACCAAAATCTTATTGATCGCTTCAACTTGGCCGTTGGACTGAGGGTAGTACGGAGTGGAACTATCGTGCTTTAAGCCTAGCTGGGTTGTTAGTTCTGTCATCATATGATTCCGGAAATGCTTTCCGTGATCAGTGACAATGGCTTGAGGGACGCCGAACCGCGAAATAACATGGTTGAATAAAAATTGCGCCGCGGTGTGACCGTCTTCAGTCAATGTAGGCATCGCCTCGGCCCATTTAGTAAAGTAATCGACGGCGACGATGATAAACCCATGCCCCCCGGCCGAGCGAGGGTTACAGGTGACATAATCAATGCCCCATTTTGCAAAAGGGCCGACGGTAACAACAGGGTGCAAAGGAACGGGGGGTGCTCGCATCTTCCGCTGGAATATCTGGCACTCGTGACAAGAACGGACTGCCAGAATGCAATCCTTAAAAATAGAGGGCCAAAAGTAGCCAGCACGGAGGATTTTTTGGGCAGTTGCATATCCGGACATGTGACCACCACAGGCACCTGAGTGGCAGTCATTCAAAACTCGCTCAGCTTCCTCGTGGGTAAGACAACGGCGGAGGACAGTGTCGGCGCCGAGACGATACAATGTATCCCCAATGATACGATATGGTTGAGATTGATGACGAATCTTTCGCCGAGCGTCTTTGGAAACAGCCGGGCGGAAGGAAGACGTTTGCAGATATAAAATAATATCACCGTACCATGGGTCGAGGGTGCTGATGAGGAACAAAGTCTCATCCGGAATTTGATCCTCTGTATGAGGAGGCGAAGAAGAAGATGGCAAAGAGCAAATTAACTCAGCAAAAACGAGCGATTTCTTTGACTTGGCAGTAGTGAATTCCAAGTCGAACTCTTGGAGGATGAAAATCCACTTTGAGTATTTGCCCCCCAGGAACTGGCGTGACAAGATATACGTCATGGGGTTGCAATCAGAAATCACAGAAGTAGTGCGGAGCAGAATATAGTGCCGGAAACGTTAGACAGCGCAAACGACGGCTAATGCCAACTTATCGACATAAGCGTATCGAGCTTCTGTATCTAAAAGGTTTCTACTGAGATAATAGATAACATGCTCAGTGTTATCGTCAACGGTTTGAACTAGGACCATGCCGATAGTAGTGTCGGAGGCAGCTAAGTATAGGGTATAGTCACGATGATAGTTTGGAGGGCGAAGCAATGGAGCAGAAACAAGGAGACCCTTGAGTCGCTCAAAATATTCTTGAGCCATGGTATCCCAATGAAAAGGGATATCTTTTTTAAGTAATCGTGTAAAACCTTTAGCCACCTCGGCATAGTTTGGAACGAAACGACGTAAAAAATTCGCTTTACCTTGCAAGCTCTATAATTGATGTAAGGTAGCAGGGGGAGGAAGATTGACTATAGCTTCGACTTTAAGGGGAACTCTCTTCAGTCTATTTAGAGTTTTGTTGAGGCTTGCATTGGTGAACAATTTTTCCGTGTTTAATTTTTTTATTATGATCTCAGAGTCTCCAAAAGCTTGGAATTCTTTGTCTCCTCTGTCCCTGGCAATTTGACAAGCTTTGAGGAGGCCTAGGATCTCTGCTTGATTGTTGGTTTTCTGCCCGATGCCCCAACAAAAGCTGTCCCTTCTTGTTCCATCCGGGGCATAGATGACCCCTCCGGCTCCTGCTGCCCCAGGATTGCCTTTGGAGGCTCCGTCGAAGAATATCGTTGTAATTTTTTTATTTCTCCACCATTATTGAAAGGTTTCTTCAGAGTCTCTTTTGTGCCAGACTGGATTTACTATATGAGGGGCTGATAGCTGCTTCCATGGGTGGGAGTAGAGGGGACCCAACCACCTCTATTCTTCAGGGAGAAGCAGTGGATCATCTGTAAAGTATTGTTGTTGGGCTGCTTCTAGGAGGAAAGATTTAGCCTTTGCCACTATGGAGAAGGGAGCATGCACCTTTTCATTGAATATCAGATCATTCCGGGACAGCCAAATCTGCCAGCACACAAATTTGGGGATGGCATTCCAGACTTTCCTCCAAAAGGATTTGGTCGGAATTTTATTGGGATAACATTGATTCCATGAATCGAATAGATCAGCTACTGAGTTGTAAGGAGGAACTATGATTTGTAGCTCATGGAGAGTGAGTCCCCACACTTCTTTTGCAAACTTACATTCCATGAAGAGGTGCTTGGCAGTTTCTAAGTTGCTTCTGAACAGCTCATGTTACACAGTAATTTGTCACCGTTGGTCACTGTCCCTATCGCCCCGATTCCAGTACATTGGAGGATGCATTTCGGGACCTGTGAGCAGTGACATAGCCTAAAAACACTTGCACTATGTTCCCCTGAGTATGTACTTCATGTTCCCTCAAGACACCTTCTGCAAATTATCCCTGAAAAGTGCCCTTTTCCCATTGGCGCAGGTACCCAATGTCTGACCCGCGCCAATAACTCAGATCCTCAAAAAGGGGCGCGCCCATTGGCGCTCTGTCTTAGAACAATGCCCGCGCCAGTCGAGTTTAGTAATGTTTTTTGCCAAAAGCACGACTGTATGATTTTTTCCTCCCAGATCATGAAGTCCTTTGAGGGAAAAATCCATCTGATAAAGCTCGAGAGTCATCATATCTATCCGCAGTAGCTTTTCTTGGATGTTGCCATTCCGTAATGGGTGTCCTGGTGCATTGAATCTTTCTCCCTTCTTCATCTATAAAAGCCTGTCCTCATGCATTAGACAAGCTAGTTCCAAGTTTATGAGTTCCGAAGTGCTGTAGTTTTGAGTTCTTGAGTTGTTGGAGTAATGCTAGAGAGGTTATGCTACCGGGAGTCCGAGAGAGAGGAAGTCTACTGCAAGGCATATAGCTGCTCGCCCAGCCAGAGGAAAGGTTCAACGTCAGAACCTTGGTTGTAACTTTTCCTGTCTATTATTAATTAATGAACGACTGTTATTATAGTTCCAATCTCATTGTCTATTATAGTGATGTTGATTTATTTCCTTTCTGACTGAAATATAGTTGTGCCTTGGTGGATTTTATGCTTGTATCTGTTTCTTCCTTTGCATGTGCAGGTTTCCGTTTGCAAGGATCGCAAGGATTGTGACCTGCCGGAGCGAGGGAGCGGGAACACCAACTCTGCTTCAACTATAGCATTGGATTCCAGGTTGGTCTTCTTAATTCACCTTTAATGTACAACTAGGAACTTGCGTGGCAGCGTGGATTGATTGTGGCTAGTTCTGTTTTAAGCTAGTGGGATCGCCTCTGTCCGCAGAGGGGATTTACCTAACCAACAGCTCACATCTATGCGGGCCGGCTATGTTTTTTTTCATCAGATTGTCTCCGGTTAGAAGCTTATCATGGGCCAGCGTCCAGAAGAAGAAATTTACCTTAGGCAGGGTGAGCGGTTCCCATACTTTCTTCCAGAACTCCGGTGTTTTGCTGTTGTTCCTATTTGGCTGAAGGGCGTTGTAAGCTGCTGCTGTAGTGTAGCTTCCAGAATGCCCCCATCCCCAACTGTCTTTCGTTTTTCTATTTACTGGGGCCGCTTCTTCCAGCATTTCTTCAAGGATATGCTTCTGCTGTTGTAAACGGTCAGGGACTCCGAAAAAATCCCATCCTTGCCAATCTCCATGACTGTCCCATTTGGATAAGTCATACACGCTGTTGATCCCTGCGCGTTCCAGCCAATTTTTTATCTCTGTGATTTCTTCTACTTCCGCGAGAGGATTTCGGTCCATTATTCGATTGAACCACAGGTTTGTGTGTTTGCCATTACCTGGTATCTTATACGCCTTTCCTTTGAAGAGATTTAAACTTCTGTTGCAGAGTTTCCAGACCTGAGTGCTGTTGGGTATTTGGCTTACCTGCAGATTCATGAGCGGCACATTATGGGCGTATTTCGATTTCAGCATTTCACTGACAGGGTGCTTTGGATCCTTAAAAAGTTTCCACAGAATTTTACCTCCCATCGCCAAATTGACAAGAGCTGGGTCGCGGATTTGCAGACCTCCCTCCGGAATTGATCATTTAACCAAATCCCATTTGACTAGATGAATTTTGTGTTGGTTTCCCTTCCCCCCTTGCCAGAGGAAGTCACGAAGAATTCTGGAGATTTGTTCCGTCACTCTTTTTGGAGCGAGTAGGAAAGCTGCTTGATAAATTGGGAGAGTCGATAACACAGATTTAATCAGAATTACCTTGCCTCCTTTTGTGAGCCAGTGTCCTCCCCAGGATGCGATTTTTTATTTAATTTTGCCGATGATTTCGATCCACAGTGACCTCTTGTTGGACCCAATTGTGATGGGGAGGCCGAGATATTTTATCATCTCCCAATGGGCATGGCCGTTGAAGCCCAGGATGTTAGAGATGCATGTGAGCTCTTGCTGCCCAATATTCCAGCCGTAGACTTCACTTTTCCTTTCGTTGATTGAAGCTCCCGAAACCCTGCAGTAGCATTTTAGAACAGAATCAAAGGCTTTGGCTATTCTAACAGAAGCCCCTCCAAGGAGGAGAGAGTCGTCCGCAAATAGAGCGTGGTTCAGAGCTGGAGAGCTATTGGAAGGTTTGAGGCCTGGAAGGGAGCCTGTAGATTTTTCGAAGGATAGCTTTCTACTGAGGGAGTCCGCCATCAGGATGTACAGGAAGGGAGAGAGTGGGCATCCCTGCCTGAGACCTCTCTGAGCTTGGAAAAAGGAGGTGGGGTGACCGTTAACAAGGGGGGCGATCCAGGGATTGTCAGTGCAGGCAATGATGAGGTTGACAAAATGGGAGGAGAAGCCGAAGGAGTGGAGGACTTTGTATAGGAAGGAGCGATTGACTCAGTCGAATGCATTGGCCATGTCAAGCTTTATCAGCATTCCTTTTTCTTTTCACTGGTTGCTTGAGTGTATTGTCTCTTGGACTTGGATGACATTATCCAGGATGTGCCTGCCTTCTACAAAGCCACCTTGGTTGCTTGAGATCATCTTGTTAGCAGGGGTTTAATCCTGTTTGCTAAAAGCTTTGCTAGAATTTTATATGATGCGTTGCAAAGCGATATAGGCCTGAATCTTGCGAAGGCTTCGGGATTGGTTTCTTTGGGAATAAGGGCAAGGTAGGTGGAATTGGTTCCTCCTCCTACCTTGGCTTTTTTCATGAAGCCTTTTATCATCTTTAATAGATCCACTTTGATGATGTCCCAACAAGTCTTATAAAAATGTATGGTAAATCCATCAGGCCCTGGGGCCTTGTCCGAATCCATAGACCAAATAACTTTAATGATTTCTTCTTCAGTGATGGATTGGGTGAGAGCGGAATTGTCTTCAGGGCTGACCAGAAGAGGAATGTTTGAGAGGAGATCTGCAGTTTCTTCCTCATTGCCTTGATTACCTGCGGTATACAGACTTCTGTAATGACTTTCAGCTGCCTCTTTTATTTGACTGAAGCCTTTACAAATCTGCCCCTATACTGTTGTAATTTCAAAGATGTGATTCCTGGAGAGTCTTGCTCGATATTGGCGATGGAAGAAGGAGGTGTTCCGGTCGCCAGCCTTCAGCCACAGACTTCGGGATTTTATTCTCCAGTGTTCTTCCTCTGTTCTGAAAGATCGAAATGCTGAGCATTGAATTTTTACTTCTTTGTCGAGCAGGGTTGAGGTGATCTCTCTGCTTTCCATTTCGGCTTGCAATGCCTCTAATGACTGCACTATTTCTTTTCTTTGGCTGGAAGGATTTGGGGCAGGTTTCCTTATCCATTCCTTCAGGGCTAACTTTGTAGCTTTGAGCTTTTGTTCCCACACATAACTAGAGGACCTTGTGACAGATTTGGCCCATGCTGTTTTCACTGTATCTATGAATCCATCCCTTTCTATCCAGAGAGGGCTGAATCGGAAGGGGATTGGACCCAGGTCTTCTTCATCTTCCAGAATGAGATGAACTGGTTTATGTTCTAAGGTCAGTTTGGGTAGGATTTTGGTGGTGATAATCTTCTTATTCATCATCAGAGTGCCTTGGACTAGGAATCGATCCAGGCGGGCAGAGATGTGATCCTCTCCCACTCTGTTGTTGGACCATGTATAGTGCCCTTTGATCGGTATGAAATCAAGAAGATCCCACTGCTGTATGAGGTCTTCCACCAGGGGGAGCATGGGATCTCTGTTGTTGATTCCTCCCCTTTTTTCTTTGGGTTTTAAGACAATGTTTAGGTCCCCAGCAAGGATGATGTTATTTGGGGATCGCTGCTCTAAAAATTCAAAGAGGGAGTTCCAGCAGTCTCTCTTTTCAGAATACAGGATAGGTACATAAAGATTGAAGAGGGAGATGGTCAACTTACTTGTACAGTCAGTTAGTTCCGTGTAGATCCAGTGCTGAGTCTCGTGGGATTTGTTCAGCAGGAAGAGGTTTTCTGCCCATAGAGTTGCAAACCCTCTGGATGTGCCTCTTGAGCTGACTGCTCTTCCTGTGCTTTTCTTCCATTTCTTCTTGCTGATGTCTAGAAGGTATTTCCCCTCTATCTTGGTCTCTTGGAGCATGAGGATGTCTGAGGGTTCTATTTTAAGAAGGTCCTTGACCGCTTCTGCTTTCGGGGGGTTACCCAGACCTCTGCAGTTCCAAGAGATGAGGCGCATTATTTACCAGGGGTGGGTTGGGAGCCTCCCTTAGGGGGCCTGTTCCTGGAGTTTCTCCCAATAGACATCTCTATTGTGGGCTGGATTCCTTGAGTTTTAAGCCTTTTCGCCTCCTCTTCCCTTACCTCTCTGCGAGATTTCCTGCCAACTTTTCTTGTGGGTTGCTCGTAGGTTTCATCCTCCGAAGAGCCAGAGCTGTCCACTGGTTTTTTCCTTGTGACATCTGAGTATGAGGGGTTGGAAGGGCTTCCTTGGGAGGCTTCCAGATGTGCCGTTTCCCCATCTTCTTTGTTGGTGATGGGAGGAACTGTCTGTTCCAAATCTTCAGTGACTATTGTAGCTGGGATGCTCTGTCTGCTTTCTTTGCCCTTTAAGTTCTTTTCTTGGATGGGGTTGGAGCTACTTGGTGCCTCTTTCGGAGTGCCTTTCCCGTTGCCTTTTTTGTGGTTGGTGGTTTTTTGGATTAGAGTCCATTGCTCACCATTTTGTTGGTCTGGTTGTTCTTCCGCCTTTTTCTTGCAGTGTTTGGCGAAATGTCCATAGCCATGGCAGTGTCTGCATTTAAAGGGAAGTTGTTCATAGTCCAACTCTTGGACATGCGTCCATCCTGCGACTGTAAGTTTGATGGCTTCCGGCAGGCCCTCCTCCAGATCTACTTCGACGCAGATGCGGGCACATGAGTATTGATCTTTTCTTACAGCTTGATCTATGTATTTTCCTAATCCATTGCCAATGATCTGGAGGGACTTTTGATTCCAGCAGTGGAGTGGGAGGTGGGGGAGCCGCACCCACACTGGTACAGCAGATGGGACATCCTGAGCTGGGTCGAAGTCTGGCGACCATTTGTTGAGGTATAGACCTTGGGGGCCCATGAAATAGGGTCCGTTTCTGAAGATTAGGCTTCTGTCCTCTGCACTTTCGAAGACGAAGACAAAAAAACCTTTGCCTACGAAATAGCTTTTTATTCCTTCTTTGATTAACGGCTTCCAGTTCCTTTGAGTCCAGTCCTCCACCGACTTGGGAGAGGGCCAGAGGCCCGTGAACTGGCCTATGAGACCTCTCTCAGCTAGATTCAATGCTGCTTTACATGTTTCTTCTTCAGGAAGGGCTACCGAGGGAATGGTTTCCAGCTTCTTAACGAACTTCTGTTGACTGGCTGAAGGCGGGCGCTTGCTACCAGAGGCAATCATGGCTTTGAAAGCTGTAACCTCCGGTGGAGGAGGCAGGGGAGGGTTCATGAGATCTGGGTCCCCAGAAGACGGCATGGCTGGGCACAGCAGAGCTGGTGCCTGTGCCAACCCTTAGCGCAAACGCTCGATCCACTCAACTGAAGAGGGCTGCCGAGAGAAGGCGACCCAGGGGGGTCGAAGCAAGGTTGGGAGAGCCCAGCAGCAGGAGGCTGCCAGGCGGGGAGGCCGCAGGAGGCAGCACAGGGGATGGGTGCGGCTAGGTCGAGCCAGCGCGGGCTCGCAGCAGCTCGAATCTGATAATTAAATACATTTTTTAAAATAAGATTTAGGTTAATTTAATTTTTTTTAGTAACTTTTTCATATATATTTTTGGAACCATTTTTTTTTACTAATACATAGTATTTTTCCAAATTCTCAGTGTATATATAAAATTAATTGAATATATATATATTCACTAGTTACATATTCATAGTACTTCGTACTAAATGGATCTTGTGTCATCAAAGTTTTTCTAGATAAGTAAGAACTTTATATTAGCAAAAATATAGTACATAAGCTACAATGAGAGAATCATTGTGAGGCGTGGCATCGAGGTTCAATTGATGAGAGTTAGACGTGGACAATTTTTTCCAAAATGGTAACCAGATAGTGTGTTAAAGAGAATACAAGTCTGATACAGAGTCATAGACCATGAAAAAAAAAAAGGATTATAGGAAAATCTCATGCCAAAATGTCTATAGGTGTGGTTTTCAATGCATATTACATTGAGAGAACGGAGGAAATATGGTGGCAAATGAAACAAGATAGAGAACTTGCTTTGTTGTGTGTTTGCCTTTGGAGCCTGAAGGAGCTAGCTTCACTTGACTGGGACCTGCTTCATTGTCTCTCACCTTGCTTAGAGGTTCAACATCTGGTGTTTCTTACATTATGAGGCAACCATAGGAGTTGGTGCCTTGTGGAGAGGGCACTTTATCGACAATTTGGGTAGTGAGGGTGGGGAGTGCCTTTGAGCTACTCTCCTTAGCTACATTCTGCTGATTTGGAGACCCCTGATCTAACAAGCCTATGTCTTGTCCATCAACAACGAGGATGAGTGAGGAAGAAGGAGAATGGCGTTGGTGGGTAGGATGTTGGTCTTCAGACCCTTCCAGATAACTTGAGGCCATGGAGGTGGTAGGAACAAGTGGAAAATTAATGTTGATGGATCTGGAAAGGTTGTGGAGTGAGGTTCTGATTTAGCGGATGTAAACATTTGATTCAACGAATCATATTTCAACTCCTACTCTTGCTAGCTCCCAGGTCCATAGATGTCACACTAACAAATTTTGGATAACCCAATTCCCATCATCGAGTCTTTTTCATTCCTCTACCTCTAAGGTGGCTACTCTGTGTCATATGTGTTCAAGGATGTCAAGGTCAAATAGCTCCATGTGGTCACCAAGCCCAAGACCATTGGGTGGGAACCCACGCTCTCTACCTCCTCATCGAACGTGACCTCATTCTCTAACCATGGCGTTAATATGAAGAACTGAGAAGCATGCATAATGAGCTTTAGCTACAATGGTAGGGGGAGCAGTGAGGTGCTAGAACTGGTTCTCTTCAAGTCTCTACAAAGAGGAATGAACGAGATGACCGCACACAACTAGTATAAAAGCATGGGCATGAACATTAATTGAGGCATTAAAGTGGATAGGAGGAGGATCACAATGTTGATGCAGAGGGGATGAATGGGACAAGTGGTTTTAACTTGAGAACGAAATGCTTGGAGGAATGTTGTGATGCCAGGATGCCATATTGATGAAATGAGATCTTGGGGCTATAACCAATTTCCCCTTCCATATTAATTTTCGATACTGAGGCCTGTGGGTTATGGCCCACAAACCTATCGGGAGCGTATTTGAGGTCTGAAGCCTTTAAAACCCGACCACAACACTTTATCGGGTTTTCCTTTAAAAACCTGGGACCGTTCATTATATCGAGATACACAGGAAATACAGGAAAAAACCCGACCCAAACACTTTAGTCAGATCTCAAAAATTATACATCCGGGTTCATAATTATCGGTGGGTCCGCACCTTCCAGCCCTTCCACAGTGCTACGTCGTTCCTTCGCCGATCGCCGATCAAACTGATCTCAGCCATCCATTACTTTCCCCAATCTAACGATCAATATTCACTCCGAATATTCAAACTTGTGCGTCTATCCTTTACCATCGATCTGCACCCAATGGATCCGACGACTGTAATAGATATCGAGTGGACAAGTAGCGCGAGGATTAACCGCCCGATAAGTCGTTTCCTCTCTCCTCCTTGCTGCTACATGTCGTGATATGAATGGAATCAGGTCCAACCCCTTCGATACCGCTTACCACTGTTTGCTCGCCCGAAAACCACTTCCACTGTTACGAAACCATTTTCCTCGCGCGCTAACGCTCACGCATCTAAGCTTGCGATAACCATCGATCTAATGATCCGACGGTTCTCATCCTTTGTCGCCTCTGTCGTTGATCTATGAGATCTAACGGCCGTTGCATATTCTCGACCGTTTGTTCCTCTTGACTTGATTTTATCCGCCATTTGATGGATTCTGCGCTTTAACACGGGTCTCTGCCATACTCCGTTTAACACACGATATAACAGTTAAATTGATATCTTTGGATCACCATCGATCCTACAGTGATCGATGGTCGATCAAAAATCTATAGACGGGATTTAAGTCCTCAATGCATATGTTTATAGAAGCACTCGAAAATTATAATTACACAAATACGCGGGAATCCACAAACACACAAGTATTACATTATACACAGAATTTAGTTACAACCTAAGGCATTTCAACCTTAGAAACAAGTTCCCTCTCGACTACATCGAATCTACACACTGATTACACAATCTCTATCTATTTCTCTCCTACTTGAACACATAGGTTCATCAATATATATATATATATATATATAAGGAAACAATGGATCGGATCACTATGAAGGATCCGATCAAATCCTCTCCATGAATCACTCAACTATCCCTAATTTTCTCTAGATGCATACATATGTGGCAGATTACATTTAATAAAGTCTTCTAGAGACTTATCGCTTCCATCAAACTAGCTCTATTATAACATAATTTCCCTGGTTTGCTCCAATGGTCCACGTCCTCCTTGCTCCGCTCCGCTTTGGATTCCTCCTTTAATTAAGAGTTTCGAATGCTCCTACATCAGACTTCCAAGGCACAAAAATTTATGACATCCTAGTCATATGATTCTCCTTGTCCTTAGCAATTCTACCCACTTCTCAGTGGAACTGCTTTCATGATCTTCTTTAAGCTACAACCAACCTCTGCAGTAACAGTCTTCCTCTGCTACACGATACCTCACCAAGCTTTCTCCTGAGCTTAGTATTTTGGCATCCTTCTGGTTCTCTCCTCTGGAACCTATTGAGCACTCCTTGCTCTAGGTTGCTGCAAGTCTTCTCACATTCCGCTGTCGTTCGTTGCACGATAGTAAAGACCATAACTCTCTAGTATTCAACACAACTATACTTCTTCTCCTTCTACTTGCACTCCTTCTTCCTTCTCGCAAGAAAAATTTCCCTTAACTTGATTTTGCACGCATAATCTTCTTCTGCTCTGATACCAAATGATGAAAGGAGATCTTGGGGGTATAACCAATCTCCCCTTTCATATTAATTTTCGATCCTGAGGCCTGTGGGTTATGGCCCACAAACCTATCGGGAGCGTATTTGAGGTCTGAAGCCTTTAAAACCCGACCACAACACTTTATCGGGTTTTCCTTTAAAAACCCGGGACCATTCATTATATCGGGATACACAGGAAATACAAGAAAAAACCCAACCCAAACACTTTAGTCAGATCTCAAAAATTATACATTCAGGTTCATAATTATCGGTGGGTCCGCACCTTCCAGCCCTTCCACAACGCTACGTCGTTCCTTCGTCGATCGCCGATCAAACTGATCTCGACTGTCCATTACTTTCCCCGATCTAACAGTCAATATTCACTCCGAATATTCAAACTTGCGCGTCTATCCTCTACCGTCGATCTGCACCCAATGGATCCGATGGCTGTAATAGATATCGGGTGGACAAGTAACACAAGGATTAACCGCCCGGTAAGCGGTTTCCTCTCTCCTCCTCGCTGCTACATGTCGTGATATGAATGGAATCGGGTCCAACCCCTTCAATACCACTTACCATTGTTTTCTCGCCCGAAAAGCACTTCCATTGTTATGAAACCATTTCCCTCACACGCTAACGCTCACACATCTAAGCTTGCGATAAACGTCGATCTAACGATCTGACGATTCTCATCCTTTGTCGCCTCCGCCATTGATATATGAGATCTAACGGCTGCTACGTATTCTCAACCGTTTGTTCCTCTTAACTTGATTTTATCCGCCATTTGATGGATTTTGTGCTTTAACACGGGTCTCTGCCATACTCTGTTTAACACACGATATAACAGTTAAATCGATATCTTTGGATCACCATCGATCCTACAGTGATCGATGGTCGATCAACAATCTACAGACGGGATTTAAGTCCTCAATGCATATGTTTACAGAATCACTCGAAAAGTATAATTACACAGATACGTGGGAATCCACAAACACACAGGTATTATATTATACACAAAATTTAGTTACAACCTAAGGCATTTCAGCCTTAGAAACAAGTTCCCTCTCGACTACATTGAATCTACACACTGATTACACAATCTCTATCTAGGAAACATTGGATCGGATCACTGTGAAGGATCCAATCAAATCCTCTCCATGAATCACTCAACTATCCCTAATTCTCTCTACATGCATACATATGTGGCAGATTACATTTAATAAAGTCTTCTAGAGACTTATCGCTTCCATCAAACTAGCTCTATTATAATAGAATTTCCTTGGTTTTCTCCATTGGTCCACGTCCTCCTTGCTCCGCTCCACTTTGGATTCCTCCTTTAATTAAGAGTGTCGAATGCTCTTGCATCACATATGGTGGTCCCTGTCATATCAATAATGAATGTTGTCATGTTTAGGTCATGCTGCAATGCCAGCCTAGCATATGGTGGTGTTTGACATATCAACTATGAATGTTGTCCTGCCCAGGTTGATAGGGTGTCGTTGCTGAGGAGGCACCCAAATCTCAGAGGTGAAGGCCCTGATCAACGATGCAATTATAGTGGAAATTCCAAGAATATATGATAGGGGAAGACATGGATGGCATGGGAAGACTTGGACTAGTCCTTACAATGCACTTGTTCTTCCACTCCTTTCATTAGAGGAAATTTCAGCCTAAAAGTGCCCATGAAATGTTCATGTAATTTCCATGTCATAATATGTAAACCAATCAAAAGACTTTAAATTTAAAAAGAGGTACATGTAAATATTTTGGAGGGAAAATAAGAAAAACTACTTTTTTAATTGTATTTTTAGCTTATCTCCTTATAGGTTTACTCAAATTTCAAGTGTAAACACTTATTGAATGCAAAATTAAATTCCACATCCAATGAGTACCCATTATTCATCATTTTGAGAAGACCGAAATTTCCAAATTTAGCCTTCTGTGATCCATATTTAACAATTAATAAAATACTTCCGGTAATAATCACATAGAAGTTTTGTCAACGCATTTCGAACCATCCAATGTGGTTCATCATCAAGACAAGATGGAGAGGAAGATCTTAGCACCAGATTAAATAGAGAGAAATGTAGAGACCCTTAATAATGTTAATGATTATAATAAATAACTAATTTTTGATAAAAATAAATAAAAATGAAGATACATTAAAATAACATGTAAGCTAAAAATACAATTAAAATAAACAGTTTTCTTCTTTTCCCTTCAAAATTCATAACTCTTATTTTCTTTTTTTAACTATTATTTTCTTATTTTTCCTTAGGAGGTCACTTTTAGGCTGAAATTTCCTCTAATTGTTTCCTAGGAAATCTGTTAGAGAAATAACTTTATGCCTTGTGTGGGAGAAGTTGATGGCATCTTGTTTGGAGAGAAGAGAAGCTAATTGTTGCATATTGTGATCCAATCTCCAACTTATGGAGCATTTGGAAGGAACAACACCATTGAAAAGCCCGTGAGTTGCTTGAATTATGATTCTGGAATCCCATTTCGTGATGATAGGAAAGGGATGGTTACTCTTTGCTATGCGAAGACCTTGGATCAGGGCTTCTAACTTCGATGTGTTATTACTGTCCTGGCCAATATATCTTATATAAATCTTGATACTCTAGCCTTTGTGATTGTGAATGACCACTCCAATGCCAACATCCCCAGGGTTTTCCTTTGAAGCTCCATCAAAGTTAAGTTTATAATGATGGTTCAGAGGAGGTTGCCAAACATTAGGAGAGGAAATTGTAGTGCTGCCTGTTGAGGAGGATTCATGAATCTAGGGGACCTTGATATTCCACTAGGCTAGGATCTCCCTCTCTAATGTACTCACTTGGAGATCTTTGTCATCCCATTAAGAAAAAGCCAGAATCTCCTTAATATGTTTGTGGGAGCTGTCAGATTCTCTATGGATTTTTATGTTTATCATTGAAGATTCTTTGGTTTCTTTCTTTCTAGTTCCCAAGTTAAGAGTCTGGGGGAAATTTTCCAAATTCAATTGAGGATGGGACTTTGGAAAGTATTTTTGACCCAGTTCATGATGGATTTGGTGATTCTGCCTTCCTCTCGATTGGAGTGTTGGAAACCATCTGCTAGTTTGCCCCATAAGTTGTTTGAAATGGTGCAAGAGTCAAATAGGTGGTATATTGTCTCTTATTGTACTTTGCACATGAAACACTAAGAAGGAGCCTGGAAGCCCCTTTTCAATAGGTTATCCCACATGAGGGTTCGATGCCTGATGAGGAGCCAGGTGAAAATTTTCACTTTGGGGTGTTAGAGCTCCCTCAAGAAATGGTTTGGGTCAAAAGGTTTGTCTTGATTTAGGAGATGGTATGATTCTTTGACTGAGAAACTTCTAAGGTTGTTATAGCCCCAGCCGAGGATGTATGGACTTTATTTTTTCCTTATTGATATTTGATGGAGATTTTTTTGAAGGGAGTTTCTGTTGTGTTTCGTTTCTTCCTCTCTACAAATGTAGTTTAATTCCATTTACGAACTTTTGTACCTCCATTGTCAATCAAATGATGATGAACTAAGTTTCAGATTGTGTTTTGGACAAGAGCTTGACTTAGAGGAGTTGTGAGGACATTGCTCAAGACTAGAAGTTGTTGCTAAGGATCAATCCATAATATTATTGTTTTGGCATCTTGGACTTCCCAAAAATCGTGCATCTGGACTAGGGTTCTGTTAAGACTAGCTAGGTTCCATATGAGGGATCCCTGTTTCGTGTGGAAAGACATACGAGATCTTGCTTAGTTGTGTCCCTTACATATTTGATGTGCCATAGAATAATCCATGGTTCTATCTTTTGTTTCATCTAATGCCACCATATCTGGGCATGTAGGACTTTGTTGGTTGCTTATGGATCATGCAGAGCCAACCCCCCTTTTGGATTTGAGAGGAAAATTGTATCCCATTTGACTAAGGTTCATTTGTGGTTTAGATCAACTCCTCCCAAAAAGAATGACATTTGAATATTTCATATGCTTTTGAGAACCCATTTGGGAGCTATCATGATAGAGAAGAGATATGTGGGCATGGCTTGTAGGACAAATTTTAGCAGAACCAGGCGAATTGTGATGTTCAGGGATCTAAAGGTCCAACAACTGAGTTTGCAATTGAGCTTGTCAAGAAGGTCATGCTAGGAAGAGTGCTTCATGGATGAGTCAGTAAGAGGGGCCCCAAGGTACTTGGAGGGGAGAGAGGTGGAGGAGAATCCTAGGATGTGCTTGATACTCCTCTAAGTGATAAGACGAGTATTGAAGAAGAATATTTGGGACTTGTCTAAATTGATAGAGGTTCCAGAGGTGGTAGAGAAGAGATCCAGGATGACTTTGAATTCTTTGGTGTCATTGACTGAGGGGTCATTCATGAGGAGGGTGTCATCAACAAATTGCTGGTGGGATAGGGTGAAGTTGTTTTGGAGGGTAAGACCTTTCAGAGAGCCTTTCTAGAGAGAAACCTTGATGGATCTTCCAAGACCTTCCGCCATAAGAATGAATAGAAAGGGAGAGAGAGGATCCCCTTATCTAATCCCTCTGGAGGGTTTGAAAGTGTTAGAAGGAGAGTCATTGACAAATATGAAGAAGAAAGTAGTGGATACAAGAGACATGATCCATTAGCTCCAATGGGTGTTGAAACCAAAAGAAAGAAGAGTGTGTTTGATGTTGTCTCAATTAAGTTTGTCAAAGGCTTTGGACATGTCAAATTTGATGAGCAATCATGGCTTCTTGAGAGTTTTTGAGAGAGTGGATAGTTTCTTGAGCGAAGATGATGTCATCAAGGATTTGTATTACTTCCACATATCCAGATTGTTATTGAACAATCTAGCGCTCCTTGTATGTTTTGTGACATGTGCCTAACTGCCTCTCAAGGATCTGCTAACTTTAGTGATGCATCCATTTACTAACACATGTGGGATTTTGTGTGATGACAATCATGATTCCAAGTAGTATCAAAGCAAAGGTCTCTAGTTCAAAACACACCCGACTCACAATGGGACAGGGGGGGTTGTTGGGCATTTGATAATTCGACACTCCTTGTGTCTTTCGTGACATGTTCCTAACTGCCTCTCAAGGATCCATTAACTCTAGTGATGCATCCATTTCCTAACACCTACGAGTTTTGGTGTAACAACATTTGAGAAAGGGGAGAATAGGTTTCAAGTGGTTGGAACTTTACTTTTGTTATGATTTTATATATAATATTGCATAAAGCTATGGGACAATATTTACTTGGGGATGCAACATTGTCCTCCTTGGGGATCAGGGCTAGGAAGGTGGCATTGAAGGCTGGAAGGATGCTTCTGTTGGTCCTTGAGTCTTCAATAATTTTGAGGATTTCCTTAAGAAGAAAGTGCCAACATTGCTTAAAGAAGGTAATAGTGAACCCATCTGGTCCAAGAGATTTTCCATCAACCATCTAGTTTAGAGCCTCCATTATCTCTGATTCGTTAATAGGTATGATAAGAGACATGTTCTAGTCCTCTGTGACTAGTTTGGGGATATTTTCCGTGATTGATTGATGGCATCCCTACATTGAGGTTAGGGATCTTGCAGAAGATCCAAGAAGTAATTAACCAATTCCTTTTCGACATCCCCCTATTTCTCTAATATTTCCCCTGCTTCATTGCGGAGGGAGGTGATGTGATTAGTATAGAGGGTATGAATTGTTAATCTGTGGAAGAAGGAGGTGTTCCGTTCTCCTTCTTTTAACAATCTAAATATTGATTTTTGCTTCCAATAAATCTCCTCTCATTTGTAGCATTCCTCCAGCCACCTATTGAGTTTGTCTTCCATTTCCTTGAATTCCTTTGATTGACCATTTAGAATGATCTCTTGTTGGAGGGTGGACATTTCCTTTTCTAGGATATGTTTTCCTCAAAGATGTTGCCAAATTATTCCTTGTTCTACTTTTTAAGGAGGAGGTTGACATGTTTGATATTATATTGGAATACATACATATTCGAGCCCCGAATATTATTCATGTCATTCCACCAACTTTCTATTTTGTTGATGAGAATGGTATCTAAGAGCCAAAATTGTTCAGACTTGAAGGGGTGCTTGAGGGGCTTACCAAAGGTTCCACATGAGAGAGAAATGGTCCAGTGGTTCAATCTAGATGATGGGAGGATCTCCGTTGAGAGCTCATTACTGCCTGTGATGAGTTGTTCAACTAACAGGAAGAAATCCAAGCATGAGGAGATATGCGTTGTGCCTTCTCTTCCATTATTCAACGTAAAGAGGCCATTTGTTGTCTTCATGTCCACCATATTTATGTCTTCTATTAAGTTCATGAGATACTCACTCTATGGCTCCAGATGATGCTTGCTGTCATTTTTCTCTCAGTGATGTGATGATGTTGAAATCACCTCCTATTATTGATTTGTGTGGTCCTATCTAGTCCCTTAAGGAGTGTAGATGCCAGATCATGTTCTGTTTTCTGGTTGAGACTTGAGAACCATAGACATTGGATAAAATCCATGCAGGTTTGTGCCTAGCAAATGAGAAAAAGCGATTAGAATAGAGGGATTTAAAGGCAAAGATTCCATACCGATTTGAAAAGGATCCTAAGCAATCCCTAGACCACCTGATGTTCATTTCGCTTCCACTGCCATGCTTCTTTCTTTTATCCATAAGTTTGGCATTAGGGATTCAAAATATTTGCAGGAGCATTTTTCTTCTTGGATTAGCAGGATTGTCAAGAGATCCTGTTGGATCTTCTGGTGAAGAATACAATATTTTGAGGAGTTATTCAGATTCCGTATGTTCAAGGAGTCTATCTTCATGGTAGAACAATGACTTGAGAAGATTAGACCTCTAAGCTCTGCTTATATTGTCCTGAGTATACCAACTTGTGTCCCAGGGTGTTTAGGTGTTTAAGTGCTGAGTTTTATCCAATTTTATTGAATTTTTTGCTGCTTTTGTTTATATCTTTGGTGGTTATGGTTTGAACCCCTAGTTGTATCAAGGCTTTGTATTTTTGGAGGGTTGCTGCCAAAAGGTTGATTTGCTTGGGAGGAATGGTGTTCATGACAATCCTACAGTAGGCATCTTCTAGGGCCATTAGATCTAGCTCTCCAAGATCAATGAATTCTTCTTCCTCGACCATGAGAATGTCATCTTATTATTGTGCGTTTAAAGTGTCATGGTGTTTAGTGAGGGTGGCATCTACCAAGCCTTTTCCTTTGTTCTTAGTGGCCTATTGCTCAAGTCTTTTGGGCGAGTTGTCCTTTGCATGTTCTTGAGTTGTCCTGGGGGTTTCCTTTGGGATGTCTCCCAACACATTGAAGCCATTGTTAGTCATCTAAAATTTGGGGGTTGTAGATGTTAGTGTCAGTCAGTTTTGTCACTAGTGATCAAATATTCTCTTACAAGGTTTTGTTAGGAGTCTCAAGTCAAATTTTAATCATTTCATTAGGTCTTCATAATAAAATTTGATCACTGGTTGGTGTTGGTCTAGATCATCACTACTCCTTTGGCTTGAAAAGTCACCACCCTCGACATGGTCAGGTCATTCCTTTGTGAAAGAGTGTCATGATCATCATGGTCATAATTCATCTCATAAGTCTATGTTGGGTCACCACTAGGTCATAGGGTTAATTTCCTGAAAATTAGTCATATCACCATTAAAATCATGTTATAAAGGAGTAGTGAGAGTCAAGATGTCTATAAAAGGTTTTAAAAGCATGTTTTTAATCTCATTCATAACGTAATAATTTCATAAATTTATGAAGTTGCATTGTAAATATACATCAAAGTCAAGTTATGCAAAATGATGGTGGGTCCACTACCTTATGTAAGCAAAAATCGATTTCCACAAGCTATAAAGGAGTCCAACTCACTCTCTATTTGCTCATTTACTTTTCCAAGACATTATTCTACCAAGATAAATCCCATTTTCCAATTAAAAATCAGTCGTTGCATACCCACAACTCAGTTTCTCTTCAATGTTGTGCATATCCTCATGCTACGCTGCGAATTTCCCTAGATTGTTGTGTTTCTCATCACAGAGATACAAAATTCTTTGCAGTGGGTTTCTTCATCAAATTTATCTTCATCAAATTTAGGTTGTGTCACATCAAATTTAGGTTGGTGACCTCTTATTTTCTCAAGTAATCTCTTAGTTGTGTTGTTATGTTTCATTTCCCTCTCTTAAGGTTTTCAAAACAGTTTTCATGATTTCATGATTTCCATGGTCAAAAATTTTATCCTGATGCTTATACACATCCTCCTACTCTAATTACAAATTCCCAAACACCCCTATCAAACCCACCCCTCAATTTCATCATTTGTACACCAACCCTAGCTTAGAGTACAATTCCCTTGGCTAGGACTGTGTTTTCCTTCTTTAAAGCCCTTTCTCTCACCCAAATTGCGAAATTTCATCTTCCTTAGCTTGATAACATCCCTCACTATCCTCCTAATTTTCTCAAGAGCTTACAAGCTCCCTATCCCTTTCATTCCCTTAATTTCCTCAAGCTATCTGAATCCCCTGTTTTCCTACAAGTTAAACCCTAATTTCTCCCCATAGAGATAGGTTTTGCCATGGAATCTGAATCATTTAAAAAGAAGAGGCATAAAGGAGGGAAGGTAATCATATATGAACCCACCTCAACCCAAGAGATCTCATCATCACCTTTCGTCAGAAAATCATTTGAAGATGCAGGTTGTCTTGCCTTTTGCCAGAGAATTGAGCAACTTAGGTTTCATGACAAACTAACCAGTGCTTTTGCCACCAAGTTGAGGAGGGATAAGGTGACTATAGCAGGAATTGAGTTCACTCTTTCAAGAGAATTCATCTTTACAACCACAGGGATTCCAAACACTGGAGAAACTTGGTTTAAGAAAAGAGACATTGACATTCAAAGTTATAGATGTACTTGAAAACACCATACAAGACAACTCCAAAACATGTTTTTCCATTCAGACATTTGCTGGAAAGATATGCCCCTCTCATGAGATTGATCATGAAATATTTTACATGTGAGTGCAGGTATTCAAGGTTGTATCAGTACCACATGAGGCTTTTGATGCATTTCACCGGTGTGAAGCTACTTGACTTGCCTGATTATCTTTACAGAAGTCTAACAAAAATGACAAAGAAGGTACAAAATATGGGAGAAAATCATCATACTAGTCTATTTCATCATGGCTTGGTGAAAATTTTAGTTTTTCATCAATTGGCACAGGTAAATTTGTCTTGGGATGGCTTTGAAAATTCAACTTTTCCCCCAGATTCTCCAACTACATATAGTAGTGAATCAACACCTCTAAACTCACCAGCACAACAAGAGGAAGCTTCTTCAAGTAGACCTACCAAGAGGATTTTTAGGGAAGAAGTGACTAAGACTTATTCCAGAGGCAAGAGGCTTGTGTTTTCTCCAGAGATTGTTGAAAGGGCCAAACCTACAACAGGTGAACAAGAGCATCCCCACATCATGAGGAATTTATTGATTCAGGCACCAATGTGACATATTTGGAGAAAGATCATGAGGACAAAGTTGCCAAGAAAATCATAATGGACAAGGAAGTTGATATCAACAGGTTGGAAGACAGGTTGACAAAGGAAAATTCTTTAATAGCATGCTTACTGCAAGAAAACATGCAATTGAAATTAGACCAAATGCTCCAAAAGAAGCACATAGAAAATTTGAAGAAGGAAGATGTAAACGGAAAAGCAGTGGTTCAGATGGATGATTCAGAGGATAAATAAGAGCAAAGCACACTAGGGAAACCAAGAACAAGAGGTCTCAAGAGAGCCCTTGAGCTGCAAAAAGAAGTTTCTCCACCTAGAGGTCAAATCACTGTGGATGACTTAATTGCTAAAGAGATCAGTGCAGACAAAGTATATTGGCTTGAAAAGGTCAATAGCCACTTGGATAAGCTCCTCGAGAAGGCAAGGAGGGACAATAACTTACAAAGACACATGGACATGCATTACTACACAAAGGACATCGTGTCCCAAATCAGAATCAAGCAATTGAAGAAAAAGCTTAAGGAAGCCCTAATTAGCCAAAAGGACAAAGAAAAGATTGATTTACTTGGTGAGGCCTCTCTCATGGCATGACATATTTTATGATGAATTCACTAAGAAATTTTGAAAAAATTTGAGATTTTTTTGTCATTTTGGAATTTTTGGTATTTTTTAGCCTATTTTGAAACTCAAAAACAACTATATGTGCAGTGCCTAGGTGCTACGCTTTTTCCTCGGGCCTAATTTTGCCAAGAAATCACCACCATTGGATAGATAATGGCCAAAGCATATCAGGGATCCACTTTTGCAGAATTGTTAGCAGACAGATTGAGAGAAAATGTCAAAAAAGGGGTCAAAAAGTCACTTTCTACCACTGTTTTGAGACAGGCACTGCACATATAGGAGTAGTATTGGGAAAATCAAATTTTCTCCCTACTGGAGTGTCCAAATCACATTCTTGATGAGTCAAAAGACAACTAGAGATCTAGATATTTCCAATGAGCTATCAAGTTCAGAATTTGGATCACACGAAGACCTCCAAAATCCTCATACAATCTCGGCGCTGCGCATATCCCTATGTGAGCTTGTCTTCAATAGTTTTCAACAGATTTCGAACTTGATGTAATTTTGATATTTTTATGTTTTAATGATGTAATTATTGGTAAATAGGATTTGGTAGAATATTTTTGACTTTGATGCATGCTCTTAAAGGTTGATTTTAGGTCAAAAGAATCATTTTTACTAAATGGAGGGTTTGTTTGAACCTCCCTAGTCTTTAGGGTTTTGGTTGAGATTTTCATGTAACTGATGCTACATTGAGGGATTTGACCCCTGAGAGTGGGGAAATGGTTTCTTGGTATATATGAATGTATTTTTAAGTCATGGAACAGGTTGGACATTAGAGAAGAAAACACGTGTAGCTTGTACTTGGACATTTTATTCAGGAAACCAAAGGAGCAATTTGCAACTATTATCTAGGAATTCATCTACAGTGAGTTTGTGATGATGTATTTTCTTTGTTTTAGTTTTATTTGAATGATATACATCTCTCCTTTCATATCTTATTTCTTCAGTGGTTTTCCCTAAAGGTTATAAGGAAAATTATTTTCATAAAGCTTTGTTTTTATGGGAATATCATTTTGCGTAATTTTCCTCCATTCTTAATGAATTCATGGTGCACATGCTCATTAAGACCTTTTTCTTATTTCAAACACTACACTACACCTACAAATGCTAAAGCCATCACAAAGTTATTGCTACCTTTCTCCTCTATATCATATTGGGTTGTGTTATATTCTTTCCACGACTAGCCAACGTAGTTAATTAGGGGGTTAGAGGGGGGCGGAAACCCCCCTGTCCAGGGGGTTAGAGGGGGGTGGGTAGCCCCCCTCTACGAGGTTCGGGGCAACGCCATGGGAAAATTTTTTTTGGACCCTATATTAGGTTGGGCGAACCTACCTATGGTTTTGTGCATCATTTTCGCACATGGTTTTGGACGCGATGGTTTTCGGTCCATGGTTTTTGACACAATGGTTTTCGATCCATGGTATTTGGATGCTTCGGCATGTATAAACATGTATTGTAACATTGAAAGGAACATAATGAAAAATCAAGCTAGTAGTCCCGGTTTTGGGATCTAGGGTAAAATATATGTGTTTTATGTGTTATTCTCTTGCATTGTTAATTTTCTCTGTTTTAGAATTCGTATGCAGGTCATTTATGTACGAGGTTAAAACCTACATTTGGTATCAGAGTTGTTTTGGCTTCAAGGGGACGCCTTTGTTGCTGAGGGGTTTCGCTCGGGCCTGTGGTAGACCCTGTTCAGTGGGAGATTTATGAGATCGATTCTAGTGGTGAAAGAAGATGGTGAGCGGTGGAAAGATAGAGATCGAGAAATTTAATGGTCAGAGTTTTGAGTTGGGGAATCTCAATATGGAGGACATATTGGTGGATAAAGATGAGTGGATCGTGGTAGATCCGGGTACTAAACCAACAAGAGTGTCTAATGAAGAATGGAAGAAGATGGATCGGAAGGCAAAGAGCATAATACGATTGTGTGTCTCAGATTCAGTATTGCTAAATGTATCAGGGGAAGCTACGGCTAAGGCTTTGTGGGACAAGTTAGGGACTTTGTACCAATCTAAGTCTCTAGTGAATAAACTGTTCCTACAGAAAATGTTGTATAACTTGAGGATGAAAGATGGAGACTCGATGATAGAGCATCTGAATGCATTTAATACTGTGGTAAGTCAGTTATTATCTATTGATATTAAAATTTTAGATGAAGATAAGTGCATCAGTTTGTTGTGTTCTCTACCAGATTCGTGGGATAGTCTGGTTATTGCAATAGGTAGCAATGCAATTGCCTTACAGTTTGATGAAATAGTCTCATCCTTGTTGATGGAGGAGATGATATGGAAAAATATGGAGAGCCAGAATGGTGATGCCTTATCTATACGAGGACAGTCCCAGAACAGAAACAAAAATAAGTCATCTAGTGGGAGATCTAAATCTAGAGGGAGATTTAAATCTCCAGGAAAACCTGTAAAGGTAGTTTTTTGGAAATGCGGAAAGGAAGGGCACTACAAAAGGGACTACAAAGGAAAGGGATCTAACGATGCTCCTTCTGCAGAGGCGAAAACCACCTCAGATGAAGGTGGGGATGTGTACTTGGATTCTTCAAGTAGACATGTAGATCATGAGGCATGGTTGATTGACTCAGGTCCATCCTTTCACTTCACTCCCCATAGAGAGTGGTTTTGCAAGTATGAGAAATACGATGGTGGTGATGTCTTCTTAGGGATGATAGGAAGTCTAGAATCATTGGTCGTGGAAAGAAAAGTTGAAGTTTCAAGGTGGAAGGGTTAGAACACTTCTGGTGTTCTACTTATTATTGCATTGGCCAGAAATCTAATGTAAGCTAGATGATGCAGGTGTAAAAACAATGTTCGAGAAGGGTACCTACAAGATGGGTCGGGGAGCACTGGTATTGATGCAGGGAGTTTGGATTGGAACTTTGTACAAGCTACAAGGTAGAATTGTTGTTGATGGGTGCAACAGTTCCATGGTTCCTGAAAGTGGAGCATAAAATCTAGTGGTCTCTGGAGAGAAGACCATGCTGTGGCATCAAAGGCTTGGACATATTGGAGAGAAGGACATTTGAATACTTCATGGTAAAGGTATGGTAGAAGGTATGAGTAATAGCTCTCTAGATTTTGATTTATGTGAAAATTTTGTATATGGGAAGCAAAATCGGGTAAGTTTCTCCTCTAGTGGTAAGAGGGCGAAACATATATTAGAGCTTGTGCACAGTGATGTGTTTGGACCTGTGAAGGTTCCATCACTGGGTAAGTCTATGTAATATGTATCATTTATAGATGACTTCTCAAGGAATACATGGATATATTTCCTTAAGAAGAAATCTAAAGTCTTTGACAGGTTTAAAGAATTTAAGGCTCTGGTGGAAAACCAGACAGAGAAGAAGATAAAGGTGCTGAGGACAGATAATGGTGCAGAGTTTTGTAGTAAGGAATTTGAAGAATTATGTAAGAAGTCTGGTATAGCACGACAGAAGACTACTCCATATACACTTGAGAAAAATGGAGTTGCAGAAAGAATGAACAAGACGTTGATGGAAAGGGCAAGAAGCATGCTCAGTGGTGTCGGGTTAGGACAAGAATTCTGGGCAAAGGCGGTGGAGACAACATGTTACCTAGTCAACAGAACACATTCATCAGCGTTGGAGGATAAGACTCCATAAAAGGTATGGACTGGTAAGAAACCCTCTCTTTCACATCTAAGGATATTTGGATGTGATGCATATGTACATGTTCCAAAGGAGAAACGAACCAAGTTGGATAGTAAATATGAAAAGTGCATCTTTATTGGGTATAAGGATGGTTTAAAGGGTTATAAGCTTTGGAACCCAGTAACAAGGAAGGTTGTGTACAACCGAGATGTGGTGTTCAGAGAGGTGAAATATGTTATTAAACATGAAGTCCCATCAAAGGAACCTGAGAAGATAGAGTTTGAGCTAAAGGAGGAAGAATTAGACTCTAAAGCAGAGGAGGAATCAGAAGATGAAGAGCCACAAACTCCAGGTGTGAGAAGATCAGTTCGAGAAAGAAGGCAGCCAGAAAGGTATAGACTATCTGCTTTCTATTCAAATTTTCCTTTATCTATTACTGATGATGATCCCAGAACTATGAAGGAATCAGTAGATACAGAGGATGGAAAACTCTGGAAAGAGGCCACGGTTGATGAAATGGAATCTTTGCACAAAAATGAGGTTTGGGATCTGGTGGAGTTACCGGCTGGAAGGAAACCCATTGGCAACAAATGGGTGTTCAAGAAGAAGACAAATGCAGAAGGAAAGGTGGAGAAATACAAAGCTCGGTTGGTAGCAAAAGGTTATTCCCAGGTGTCGGGAATTGATTTTGGTGATATTTTTTCTCTTGTTGCCAAGGTAGCTTCTATTAGATTACTTCTATCTGTTGCTGCTGCTTTTGATTTTGAGGTAGAACAGATGGATGTGAAGATAAAATTTCTTCATGGGGATCTGGAAGAGAAGATATACATGAAGCAACATGAAGGCTTTGTGGTGAAGGGTAAGAAATAACTGGTATGCAAGTTAAAGAAGTCTCTGTATGGGTTAAAACAGTCACCAAGGATGTGGTATCAGAAATTTGATACATTTATACGGGGACTTGGCTTCACCAGAAGCAAAGCAGATCACTGTGTGTATTTTAAATTAATTGGTGACCGTGTTATTTATCTGGTCTTATATGTGGATGATATGTTGTTGGTTGGAAATGACAAAGAAATTATCCAGGATTTGAAGACCTAATTGTCCTCCAAATTCGACATGAAAGATCTTGGTGCTACAAACTATATTGTGGGCATGGAAATTAAAAGAGATCGAGAAAAGAGGAAGCTCTGGTTAAATCAAAGGAAGTATGTTGAGACAATACTACAGAGGTTTAATATGTAGGATAGTAAACCGGTGAAGGTTCCTATTCCTGTAGGTGTAAAGTTATCTGCTGAATGGTGTCCCAAGACACAAGAAGAGGAAGAGGACATGTCCCATGTTCCATATGCAAGTGCAGTTGGTAGCCTGATGTATGTGATGGTCTGTACTAGACCAAACATTGCACATGTAGTGGGAGTATTGAGCAGGTTTATCAAAACCAGGAAAGGAGCATTGGGCAACAGTAAAGAGGGTTTTTAGGTATTTGCGTGGCACTAGTGATTATGGTTTGTGCCACCAAGGAAGACCAGAATTGGACAGAGTTTTGGATATCAATGGCTGTGTTGATGCAGACTGGGCTAGAGATCTGGATCAGAGAAGATCTACAAGTGGGCATGTGTTTAACCTATTTGGAGGTGCAGTCAATTGGATGAGTAAGAAACAATATGTAGTGGCATTATCAACTACATAGGAAGAATACATGGTAGCCACTCATGCAAGCAAGGAAGCAATTTGGTGGCAAGGAGCTATAAGGATAGAATGTAACAGCCAAAGTGTAATTTTCTTGGCAAAGAACCATGCTTATCATTCAAAGGCAATGCACATTGATGTCCAGTATCACTTTGTGAGGGATATGATAGAAGACAAAATGGTGTTGCTGGTAAAGGTGGACACTTTGAAGAATACTGCAGATGCATTGACAAAATTTGTGAGCTCTGAGAAGTTATCTTGGTGTAGAGAAACAATGTGCATTTTACGGTTGGATAAATGACTAAGCTCTCATGTTGCCCCCTATGGAAAGGAAACAACAAGTGGGAGAATGTCGTGTTGGGTTATATTCTTTCCAAAACTAGCTGATGTAGTTAACCAGGGGGTTAGAGGGGGGGTGGATCCCCCCTTCGTTGCACCGATTATGCAGTGGGGGGCTCACAGGGGGGGTGACAGCCCCCCCTGTCCATGGGGTTTGAGGGGGGCGGGTATCCCCCCTCTACGGGGTCCGAGGCAACGCCCTTGGAAAACTTTTTTTGGAACCTATATTAGGTTGGGCGAACCTACCTATGGTTTTGTGCATGGTTTTTGCACATGGTTTTGGACGCGATGGTTTTCGTTTCATGGTATTGGATGCTTTGGCATGTATAAATATGTATTGTAACATTGAAAGGAACATAATGAAAAATCAAGCTGGTAGTCCCAGTTTTGGGATCTAGGGGGAAATATATGTGTTTTATGTGTTATGCTCTCGCATTGTTTATTTTCTATGTTTTAGAATTCGTATGCAGGTAACTTTTGTACGGGATTAAAACCTACATCTCTTTGTTGTTGTAACCCTTTGAGCCTTTGACCTAGCTACCTAGTTTTCATCCCTTGTCCGGCATCAAAACCTAAAACTTTCAAAACCCTACTTGAGCCTAACATATCTAGCCTAAAATCCTTTCCCATTCTAGTCATCATTGGTTGTGAATTCATAGAGAGATACCTCTCTGGTTTAGAAGGGCTAATTGTTGAACCTCAAGTGGTTTGAGGTTACCTCCTTCAATTTCCCTTCTCAGCCTTGGGATATTGTGGAGGATAACAGCAGAGGTGCCATATTTCTTATTATGATGTCTCTTGGAGGGGATTTTCAGATTTTCGTAAATCCATCTGTGTCTTTTGTGTTGGATTATTTAGGGTTTGGTTTAAATCATTCAAGGGGAAATCCCTAAAGCGATGCCCATGCTGGTGACACTTCCTGCATCGAAAAGGAACATGCTTGTATTCTAGGATCTGGACCCAGTCTCTATTTTTGGATTCTGGGGCTATTTCTTAAGGAAGGGGGCTAGAGGTGTTCACGCAGACATAAATTCTGGCGTAGGAGGTTTAAAATCCCTATTTTGTTTGCTTAGAGAGACAGACGAATTTACCAACATTGTTTCCTATATCTTGAAGGGTTTATGGGTCCCAATATTCGTATGGGAGGGAGTACATACAAATCTAGAGAAGGGCCCAGGAGAAGTCTTCTTTGTTCGGGTTGAACCTTGTTATCCATTGTTGCGTGTAAAGACTCGCAGAGTTGAAGAAGTAGTGACCTCCCTCCATGACCACTTTCAAGTCTTCTTGGCTTGTGAATATCACTATGAAGGATCACTTGGAACCGAGTTTGATGTCATAGCATGCCATAAGTTTCCAGGGCTACGTAATCTAGTGCAAAATAATTTTTTCAGTGGGCCAAATCTTGAGGAATTTATAGATCAGGGCATGATCTTGCACAAAATGTATGTTTCTATTTAATCTCACTAGGGGCACATGAATTCGTGGAACCATTAAAAATTTCGCAATGCAGGTGTTGGTGTTTCTTTGTGTAGGGGTTGTAGGTTATTCTAGTTTTGTGTTCTCCATGGCATGAAGAAGGATTGCATCAACAAATTTGGAGTTGAGTGAGTCAGCCTTGGTAGAGAGCGGCAGGTTCAAGGATTGGTGAGGGTCTGGGATGCCAGATGAGTAAGAGCTATGGTAGAGGATGGAGTGGCCAGGGGGGGCCTACTAGTGTCGACATGACGTTGAGACATTCAATCGAGAGATGGAGCTAAGGCATAATTGAGAACAAGAACGAGGATCAAGGTTCAAGGATTGGTTTGCAAGGAATTGTTGCAAAGATCATTCCTGATATCGATTAGTTCTTGACTTTTCCAACCACTTCTATCAAAGTTAACATGCCTTGCGCAAGAGAGAATCCAGGGTTTAATAGTAGGGGATTGACATCCATGACATAGAGACTTTAACCATGAGGCTGCTCAAAAGGGGAAATTACATTGTTTATACCACCAAACTACAAACCTAAACCATTTCAAAAATAACCTACAGACATTAACAGACTATTTGTGATGCAAATTTAACATTATATGAATTATAATCCAAAGGGAAGAGAAGACTAGTATTGAACCATTACAAGGAAATTTCCTTGGGGACGTCCTCCAAAAGAGAGACAAGAGCTTCCTTTGATGAGCCAGGAGCTTCCTTGGACGAATTAGGAGGAGAAACCCATATAATACCTCGTGCTTTTTCACCAACCAAGGGAACAATGTGGTGTTGAAATGGTTCTCTTCAGAAAATCCAAGAGTTCCATCAAACCTTGTCATGCCTCTACATCGTTGATTGCTTGGGCCACCATAGTCTTGGTGTGCCAGTACAATTCTTTTGGTTTTTGGATCTTGGTATCATGGGAATTAGAGGAAATTATTACACTTGGATCTTGCATATAGATTTCCACCTCAATGTCGAGTTGCTCATGATGCATGAGTTGACGAAGTTCTCTGGTCTGATGGTTTAGTTTTCTGGTTCCTTGCTTTTGTTGGTTAGTAGTAGTTGTGTATAAAAGTCCATGGTCACTTTGGTTGCGTCTCTTTCAACCCTGGTAGCTCAAGAAAACATTTCCTTACTTATGTGGCCCTTGCAACCCATGCTCCATAACCTTCGAGACGAGGTGCGACAGGAGTGACGCGAGGGATGACATTCCGACTCAGATGATGGGACAGGGGAGCAAGAGTGATTCTTAGAAATGTGAATGGGGTCATTCAAGATGGTGTAGGTGGTTATAATCCAAGGGAAGAGTAGTAGAGGGAGGTGAGGATAATGCTAGTGGAGGAATGGTAATAGATGCACCCATGTGAGGGACCTTAAGCGCTGAGGATAGAGACCAAACGAAGGAGACTCAAGTGGTTTATTGCTTTGAGCCATGACTACAATAATTAATGACTGAAATGACAACTTGAAGGTGTCCTGTGTCGAGAAGAAATCCCAATGTAGTGAGGAGTGAATGAAGGGCTAAAGAGGGAGTGGTCACCAAAACATGCATCATTATAAAACCTACTAAGGGGGTGTGTGGCATGACGTTTTACAACTCCCCCCATTATAATTTGTTGCCTTTTAATTATACAAAACATAAGTTAACAAACAACTTGGATATATATATATATATATATACACATATACATATACATACATACTGAGTAGGGAAAAAACAACATACTTTCTATTAATGGAAATTGTTTATATGTATTATAAAAATCCAACCTCCAAGCAACTATTGCCAAGCATATCCCAAGTTAAAATAGTATGACCCATGTATCCCGTATGGCATCTAACAAAAATAATCCTAATATAATATCATCAACTTTTTACGAAAAAATTATACACACCATCCACATATAATCCCCAACATATATTGAGCAAAGATTACATCTATGAAAAATGTACCAAAAAGTTGTCCCCCACAATGTCAAGTATGGTAAATTTTCCTAAATTCAAGATAGTTGTCATTGAAATATGCAATGTAGTTGATCTCTCCAAGAGGATAATGACGGCCAACTTTTGATAAAGCATCTAAGGTCCCATTTTTCTCCCAAAATATATAAGAAAATCACAGCCTACCAAAAATTCCAATAAGATTTTTAATCATGAGCATCCAAAAAGAAAGCATGTAAGGATTTTAAGGAGTCTCACATGTTGCTCACTGAATCATTGCTTTTGAATGACCAAATGCATCCATAACCTTAATGGATAACCGATTAGTACAATAGAAAACACCTCAAAGTGTTATTATCTTCACCCTTGTGTTGGTACCCATCCCACTAAACCAACTGAAATGATAGAAATGTCGAGGATTTAGAGCAATAAATGCACCACTCCCACATTTATTCATGTTTGAAGCCTCGTCGAAAAACCACATTGGGTAGCGACTCCAAATATCTACCAATTTGATGCACCTCATCAAATTATTTACCTCCAAAGGGCCAACCTCATTGAAGAGAGAACATATATTTATATAGGTCTTATTGATGTCCACAAGATGTTGCTAAAAAATGCATATATTCCTGCACTTCCAGATTCACCATATGACATAGAAAGGCACCGATTGAATTTTTTAATAACTATACATCCAGTGCTTTATACAAGCAACCACAAATGAGGAATCCCAATCTACATTGATATTCAAAATGTGCAAAACAAACCTCCAAATAGAAACCACCACCAGACAATTGAGTAGAAAGTGGGTCACATCCTCCTGGGCACCTTTGCATAAAATGCACCAACTCGGTCCAATAAAATCATGACAACATAAATTATCCGAGGTCAAAATTTTGTTTCTGCGAGCCAACCAACCAAAACATATAATCTCGAGAGGGATCTTCCATCAATTTTTTAAACCATTTTGTTGGGATGGGGTCCCTTGGGTCAAATTTTTTCAGTTAAGACAATTTTTGTAATAGATTTTGTTAAAGAATGTAAAGTTTCCACGAAATATGGAAGTGGAGCACAAAGCTAAGTAAGCGTCAAAGGGGCATTAGTCCCTTGTATGGGTAGGTGATAGGATGGATTTTGAGATTCAACCATGGTCCGTAGGCCATGGTATTGTAATGAAAAGGATATATATAGTGAGTCATAGCGAGTCTAAAGAGATAAATTTTGAGAGAGAATCATTGTAATGGCAGGGTGCTAAGGCAGGAAAAGTCTGTTTCTTGTACTTAGGGAAAAGGGGAAGGCTCTTGCAGCTGAGTGCGTGGGCCCTTGTAGCTGGGCGCGTAGGGATAAGAAGTTTGTATCTAAACGTTTACATCTTAAGAAAGACTGCTTTGAGCCGAATTTGTGCATCTATGCCTTGTTTATTTACTTCTGTTTAAGTTTAAGTGTCTTCGCTCTACGATCTATTTTATGTGAATTAATGCTTAAATTTTGCACAAAATATATGGATCTGTGATGTTTAGGCATAATAAGTATAATTAACCTCCTTCGCAGAGATCGAGAAGTTTTTAGATAGATCTTATTTAGTTAACTATTCGGAAAGGGTAGATCTGCGCGATGACATATCTAGGTCATAAGGGCTTCAGAATATACAATTTATTGCGCGAAAGTAGTGAATCTGTATCTTTTATGCATGTTAAGTACAATTAGATACCTTCGTGAAGGTCTGAAGGTAATTTCGATAGAGTTGCAGTAGTTGACAATCGGAAGGAATAAATTTGCGTGAAGGAAAATATAAGCTATAATATCCTTAGGAAAATCATCACACAGGCCTCTAGATGCATAAACCTGGTTCTAGAATCTCCCAATACTACTTCAGGTGAAACTACAGCCTACGCTACACAGGTTGTTTCCAAAAGGGCCAACAGTTAGGGTTTTGTTGGTTCACGCGAATAACTCTGAACATGGGTCAAGCCCCCTTAAGCCAACAAATGGTTCCATTTCTGGGACTACTCCGCCAGAGGTCAGGAAGCAGCGTGGTGCAGCCATTAGAGAACACATGTATACCTTGGATAATGCAACAACGGGTTGCAATTGTCTCTTTGCAAATGCAATGAAGCTATGGACCATTTTGCAAGAGGACTCAACATTGCAGAGATTGGGTATAGATATTAGATAGGCACAATAGAAAGTCGATGAGATCAAGGCAACTGCGCACACTTTGGCGCCAGTCCAGCACTTCGTACGTTTACAAGAAATGAAGGTGTTGTAGGCACAGGTTGCAGAGCTGTAGTGAAAAGAACAAGTTTTGAAGGCTTAGATTCAACCATGGATAGAGGACGCAAGCCCGATTACTCTAGCTATCCAAGAGAAGCTGAAGACTTTCCAGCAGACACAAAGGACCATTGGCCTCGCGGTGGAGGGGCCAACTATAGCAAATCTAGTTGAAGAAATGCAGTAGGTCGCTGTACAGAGCACAACAGACCTTGAAGTCTTGAAGATGGAGGTCAATGAACTCCACCACAAATTGGAGAAACCAAATGAGTGAATCAAGGGTGAGTCACCATATTTGTGTTGGGGGCTTGTTGGGATGAGGTCCCGGGGGTCAAATTTTGTTAGTTAAGTCAATTTTTGTAATAGTTTTTGTTAAAGAATATAAAGTCTCTGCGAAATATGGAAGTGGAGATTGAAGCTAAGTAAGAGTTAAAGGGGCATTATTCCCTTGTATGGGTAAGTGATAGTGTTGGCTTAAGGGGGCCTGACCCAGGTTCAGAGTTATTCGCGCCAACCAAAAAAACCCTAACTGCTGGCCCTTTCAGAAACAACCTACATAACACAAGCTACAGTATCACCTGAAGCAATGTTGGGGGATGCTAGGACCATTTTTCTGCATCCAAAGGCCTGTGTGATAGTCCTCCTGAGGATCTATAGCTTAGATATTCCTCCGCGCAGATCTATCCCTTCCTATTGTCAACTTTTGCAACTCTATTGAGATGACCTTCAGACCTTCGCGAAGGTATTCAATTGTACTTAATAGGCATAAAGCATACATATTTACTACTTTTGCACAATAAACTAGGTATTTTGCAGCCTTGATACCTTAGATCTGCCATCGCGTAGACCTACACTTTCTGATCAGTTCAGATCTATACAATACTTCACATAGGTAGTTAATTACTCCTATCATGCATAAACATTACATATATCATTTTTGCGCAAAAATAAAGCATTAAGTCATATAAATTAGATCATTGAGAGAAGATGCATAAACTTAAATAGGAATAAGAACAAAGCACAAATGTATTATATTCAATCCAAAATGGTCTTTATTAGATTTATCATTCAGTTGCAGACTCTTTCCGCCTTGCGCACTCAGCTGCAAGGGCCCGCTCACTCAACTGCGGACTTACCAAGGTCTCTGCACACTCAGCTACAGGAGCCTTCCCCTTTAACCTAAGGGCAAGAAAACATACTTTTCCTACCTCAGCACTTTTCCCTTACAATGATTCTCTACCCTTAGTTCAATATTTAGACTCGCTATGACTCAACTATATATAGCTTTTTTCATTACAATACCATGGCCCACGGCCCATGGGTGAGTCTCAAAACTGACCTATCACCTACCCATACAAGGGACTAATGCTCCTTTGACTCTTACTTAGCTTCGTGCTCTTCTTCCTTATTTCGTGAAGACTTTACATTCTTTTATAAAACTATTACAAAACAGTCAAAAATTGACCCTAGGGACCTTATCCCAATAGGCCCCCAACAAAAATATGGTGACTCGCCCTCGAGTCACTTGGCTGGCTTCTCCACTTTGTGGTGGAGTTCACTGAACTCCACCTTCAGTACTTCAAGGTCCGCTATGCTCTGTATTGCGGCCCGCTTCACTTCTTCGACCAGCTTCTCTGTAGTTGGCCCCGCCATCGCGAGGCACATGGTCTTGTGTGTCTGTTGGAATGCCTTCAACTTCTCTTAGATAGTCAGAGTAACATGGCTTTCTTCCTTTGTCCATGGTTGAAGTTGAGCTTTCAAAACTTTTTCTTTGTGCTGTAGCTCCTCAACCTATGCCTGTAGCACCTTCATTTCCCGTAAACATGTGAAGCGATGGATTGACACCAATGTATCCACAGTCACCCTGATCTCATCGACTTTATGTTGTGTCTCTCTAACTTTTGTACCTAATCTCTACAAGTTAGAGTCCTCCTGCAAAGTGGTCCATAACTCCATTGCATGTTCAAAGACATAATTGTAGCTTGATACTGCACTATCCAAGGTAGCCATATGTTCCCTGATGGCTACGTCGTGCTGCTCCCTGACCTCTGGTGGAGTAGTCAGCTGCAGTTTTAATTGTAGTTTCGAGATCTTCATCTAGAAATAGAAAGTAACTTGGTCTACCTCTTCTTTGGAATGTCGCACTGCAGCGGCCAATTTTCTAACCTTTGCTGATGCGGCTGCATCCTCTGGAATGTGTAGCTTTGGTACCGAGTTACACGCTTGTGTAATGGTTTCTTCTAGGCTTTAGCTTTGAGCTCTTATTTTTCCTTGAGAGCTTGAACCTTCTCAACAAACATATGCTCATTATTCATTTTAAATTCTCTTATCACCGATAGTGTGCGCTTCTCTCTCATCCGAAGCTCATCAGAGACCCCCTCATGAAGCGCGTGGAGGGACTGAAGTGGAAACATGACTAAATTCATACCCACTCCTTTGATCTTTCCAAGATGGGTGTTGTCTTCCTCTGACTTCGCGCGCAATGTTCCTTCTGGAAAGGAAATGACTCTGAGGTTCAGAGTCCATTCTAGTTCCAAGGCGCTCATGCTCGCTTGTTGCAGGCTCGCTTGAACCCTGCTCACTTGTCCAACACTTGCCTGAATTTTGCCTATTTGAATCTGCAACTCATGCAGATCCTTCTGGATGCTTCCCAGCGTCTGCATGTATTGTTGCTCGAACTATTTCCACAGCTCCGTTGTGGTATCTCGTACCTTGTCCCCGATTTCATCAAGGTCCCCTTTTGTGAGGACCATTGGGTCAATGTGTGCTTGCTTGTATGACTTGTGCTTTTTCCTTGGTTTGGCAGTTGTCTCCTTTTTCACTTCGACAACTTGAAGGGAGTTATTTGCGCGTCACCCCCGCCTCCTTCCTGCTCGGACAGTTCTTGTTCTTTAGTACATTGGGAAGTCGATGTTTCAACTTCCACCATGTCCTTTTTGTCGGCGCATTCTTTCTCAGCACGTTCTTTTTTAGCAGTTACCTTAACAACAGTGTCTTTCTTCGTTTAAGTGGCCTTCTCGTGCACTGCTTCTTGCTCTACTTCTTTCTTCTTCCGCTCAGTTGTTTTCTGCGCGGAGGAGCTCTCTCCTCCTTTACTAGTTCCTGCACCAAGGTCTGTTGGCTATGTCTTCTTAGGGTCTCGCCTTACCTAGATAGATACATTATGAAAGTTGGCCTTAAACTCTGTGAAGGCCCTTACCTGCTCGAACAAGGTTGGAGACAAACTTGGCCACTGACTTATCACTGTGCGGAGGTCCATTTCGACCAATATCCAAAATACCTTTGACTCCATGATCCTCTCTGGATCCTTCGTCGCCCATAGCAAAGCGAACTTCACTGCCTTTGGTAAATCTTCTTCATGCGGAGGGAACTGACTATCCTCCAAAAGTCGCCATGCAACTAATGTAATCAATAACAGGAGCCAGGCATAGTGAAATTGTTTTCTCTCCTCCTGCGCATCGTGATAGTTTGCTGAGAACTCCTTGCAAAGGTATTGTGCCTAATTGTACTGCACCCCCTTCGTGCACTGTGCAGCCAACAAAATTACTGGCACCGGAACCTCGTCCACACAACATTTTCTCATGATCTTCCCAACTAAAATTTGAGTGGCAAACTACACCACTTGGTCTTGAATTGAGTGGATAGAATATCTACACGACTTCTTGATTAGCCCAAACTCAGTTTCATTTTATCCACGAGCTCCTTCTCTTTGCTCTTGCCTCCAAACTCCTTTGCGGGGTCTGCCCCTTTATAGGGAAACTTCGTAATTTGATGGATCAACATATTTGTTATGGGGATGGGTTTGCCTAACCACAAACACCCATCATGCACTAGCGCGAGAAACTAGCACACACAAACAATATTGATAATTGATCCGTGGAAGTGTGGCACACACATCATATGTAGTAATCCATCCTGCTCGACACCTTTAACCCATTTCATCGGTTCTGGCCTTGTGACCCCAGTTTCTTCATAATAAAGCTTGGTCATGTATTTAGTGGTGGCCAAGAGAGGGAATTTCTCATGGTCAGTGAGATCCCAATCCTCCATATTTAACACCGAGATATGTGCTAAGAGCGCACCTTTAAAAACTACTTCTTACGGTAAGAGTGGCGTAGAGACCATGAATTTTCCTAAATCTGAGTCCTTAGTTATATTTTTTTCCCGTTCAACGGAGGGATATACGCCGAGACCCTTGTGATCAGCTCGCCCTCCTCTGCATCCAATTCCTCAACTCCATCGTGGATTTCTTCTGCTTCCAAATCCACAGGTTCCTCTAGATGCTTTGCCTTGTCCTTCCTTTCTTTCTGTCGCACCTTCAGGTTCTTCCTCAGTGACTTCCTCATCGGTACAGGTTGTGGTTTCTTATATTTCTCCTTAGCAGCCAATTGCTTTGGCCTAGGCAACCTCGGCGCCATAGTCATGGATAGTGTAGCTTCCATTGACACAACTTCAGGGGTCTCTACTTGAGAGACCGCGGCTTTAGAACTTACTAGAGAAGACATTTGTTCAAGGATAAGATTATGGCTATACTCAGACAGGTTCATGAAGGCTAGGCTTGCAATGAATTCCTCCCAAGTCTAGAGAAAAAACAAGAGGGCTTATACCAATCTCTCAAAAAGCAAATTATTTTTTGGTAGCCCAACATGCTGGATTTATAGGCGACTTGGAATTCATATCCGACCATTCCCTCCATTTTCTGACCATAAATGCATCTTTGGCGGTAGATCTCCAAAGGTTTTTTCCATAAATGTCACCTACCTGCGCCTCCTAACAGGAGTTTCGCTATCCAATCATGAACAATGAATGCAATGGCTAGTTTTGGACATGGTTGTAAGTCACAACCTCCGTACTACATTTTCCTCTTCTTCGGGCAATGTAGTTTATAGTCCCACTCTCCCTTTCAGCTACCTGGAGCGCTAAGACTATCCTGCTACCATATAGTCATTGTGCAAGGGTAGGATCCCCTGTATACCTGTATACAACTTCAACTGACTTCCATTCACTCTTCCTGAGAAGAATCCACCATTCAGCTTTGCGAGTTGAACTATGCCACCATCCTTTCTTGACGACATAAGGTCCCAACCAGTGCATTTGAAATTTAACCGAAAACTTTGTGAACTTACTATTATAGAGAAAAACCAAATCGTTCACCTTAAATGTGTGCACCTTAATATGCCTATCATTTCAAGCCTTCTCACGTTCCTTTTGTACTCGCTGGTGAAATCCTACAAGGAATCGGTCTTCTTCCAACTCCATCAACTACATGAGCCATTCTTCCAAGGTCTCACAATCCGTCATCTCCGTTAAAGCCACAATGCATAATCTTGGCAATATATATTCCATAGGCATCACCACCTCGATCCCATAAACCAATCTAAACGAAGTTTGGCCTGTCAACTTCTTGCTCGTTGTCCTATATGCCCATAGAACCGCTGAGATGCGTACATCCCAATCATTCCTTTTCGTGTTACAAACCTTTGTCAGTGTATTCTCCATAATCTTATTGAATGCTTCCATTGTACCATTAGCTTCTGGATGATAGGGCGTACTCTTCTGATGGTATACCTGGAACTCTTCGAGCATTGCGCTGATTGTTTCATTCAGGAAATGCGTACCCCTATCGCTCATCAATACTTTAGGGCACCCAAACCGCGTTAAGACATATTCAAACAGGAACTTTGCAATGGTAGTAATAGTACAATCCTTTACTGGCTACGCTTCTGCCCATCTGGTTAAGTATTTTGTCGCAGTAATAATGTACCGCATGCCTGTCTTTCTTCCTAGTGGTTGTATTGGACCTACAAAGTGAATTTCCCATTTATCAAATACTTGTAAAGAAACTTGAGGGTTTAAGCGCAGCTCATCCCTTCACGAAGGCTTCTTTGTCCTTTGACAAGCATTGTTGGGTTGTGTTATATTATTGCCATGACTAGCCCACGAAGTTAACCGAGGGGTTAGAGGGGGGACGGAGCCCCCCCTTCATTGCGACGATTACGTACCAGGGGGCTCATAGGGGGTTTGAGGGGTGCAGGTAACCCCTCTCTATTGGGTCCAGGGCAGCGCCCCAAAAAATTTTGTTTTTTGGACCCCATATTAGGTTGGGCGGACCTACCTATGGTTTTGTGCATGATTTTCGCACAAGGTTTTGGACGTGATGGTTTTCGGTCCATGGTTTTGGACGCGATGGTTTTCGGTCCATGGTATTGGATGCTTTGGCATGTATAAATATGTATTGTAACATTGAAAGGAACATAATGAAAAATCAAGCTGGTAGTCCCGGTTTTGGGATCCAGGGGAAAATCTCTGTGTATATGTGTTTTATGTGTTATGCTTTCGCATTGTTTATTTTCTGTGTTTTAGAATTCGTATGGAGGTAATTTATGTACAGGGTTAAAACCTACATTTGGTATCAGAGTTGTTTTGGCTTCAAGGGGACGCCTTTGTTGCAGAGGGGTTTCGCTCATGCTTGTGGTAGACCCTATTTAGTGGGAGATCTGCGGGATCGATTCTGGTGGTGAAAGAATATGGTGAGCAATGGAAAGATAGAGATCGAGAAATTTAATGGTCAGAGTTTTGAGTTGTGGAAACTCAAGATGGAGGATTTTTTGGTGGATAAAGATTAGTGGATTGCGGTAGATCCGGGTACTAAACCAATGGGAGTGTCCGATGAAGAATGGAAGAAGTTGGATCGGAAGGCAAAGAGAATAATACGATTGTGTGTCTCAGATTCAATATTGTTGAATGTATGAGGGGAAGCTAGAAATATAAACACAGAAAACGCATAAAACAAGAGAGACACAGATATACGTGGTTCACCCAGTTTCAGCTACGTCCATGGAGAAACAGCCAGTCCTTCTTTTATTATATTATCCAGCAAACTGAAGAGATACAACATATCGCTGTAACTCCCTCTTCGCTCTCAATCTCCTCTCTTTTCCTCACTCTGAATACAGATATACATAGACGCAATACAATTCCCTCATATATAGTGAGGGGTTGCGTTCTAGGGCAAAAAACCCTAAATTAAACATAACTTCTACCGTCAGATCATCCGCCTAATGAATGGCCCAGATTGACTAGAAATTACTATACTTTTACAAGGCAATTTTACATCTATTTTTAGCTTCGGGGGTGTTGCCCCGGACCCCCCAGCTGGGGGGATGAGCCCCCCGGACCCCCGTGGGGGGGACAAGTCCCCCTCACACCCCCTCACGTGGAAGGGTGTACAGTCTTCCTGGGGTATACATTTGGCTAAAACCTTTGAATACAGAAGATAATGAGGCTCCACACCCAACAATCTCCCACTTGGAGACTGATTATAGCAACTCCACCACTGCTTCATTTGCCAGACAATGACTCCACTTTGGACCTGGTTGTTTCTCATCTTCTTCATCATACTTGAAGACCAATTGAAACTGAGCAAATTCTCAGTTTCTCCCTGGTTACAACTTTTGTTAACATATCTACAGGATTCTGGCTAGTGTGTATCTTTTCCAGCTTCAACTGTCCATCTTCTAATGCTGACCGTATGAAATGGTACTTGAGCTATATATGTTTAGTCTTGGAATGAAATGCAGAGTTATTTGCAAGATGTATGGCACTCTAGTTGTCACTGTATAACCTGCCCAACTCCAACTTTATACCCAATTCATCCAGAAACCTTTGTAACCAAATCATTTCTTTACTAGCCTCTATAGTAGCAACATACTCTGCTTCTGTTGTTGAAAGTGCAACAACACTTTGGATTTTTGAAACCCAACTAACAGTTGTTCCACCTACAGTAAATACATATCCTGTAGTGCTCCTCCTGTTATCTCTGTCACCTGCCATATCTGCATCAACATATCCCTATAGAGAAATGTTTGAACCACCAAAGCATAATGCTTGATTTGTGGTACCTCTCAAATACCTGAGAATCCACTTCACCGCCATCCAATGTTCTTTTCCTGGATTGTTCATGTACCTGCTTACAACTCCCACTGCATGTGCAATATCAGGCCTTGTGCAGACCATTGCATACATTAAGCTTCCAACTGCTGATGCATATGGAACTTTAGACATATGAGTCATTTCTTCCTGAGTCTTGGGACACACCTCCTTACTTAATTTGAAATGGCTAGCCAAAGGTATACTAACTGGTTTTGCATCCTCCATATTAAACATTTTCAACACCTTTTCTATGTACTCACTTGGAGACAATGTTAACTTGCGATTCTTCCTGTCTCTAGTTATTATCATACCAAGGATTTGTTTTCCAGCACCCAAATCCTTCATTGAAAATGAGTTTACCAATTTCCTTTTGAGCACATTTATTTCCTGCATGTTATAACCTGCAACAAGCATGTCATCTGCATACAATAACAATATAATATAGCTGTCATCATTTTGCCTTTTGAGATAAACACAATGGTCGGAGTGACATCTAGTATAACCTTGTTCAGACATAAGCCTGTCAAATTTTAGATACCACTGCCTTGGAACTTGTTTTAAGCCATACAAGCTCTTCTCAACCTACACACTAGTTTCTCCTTCCCTTTTACCTCATATCCTTGTGGCTGCTGCATATATATCTCTTCCTCCAAATCCCCATGGAGAAAGGTTGTCTTTACATCTAACTGTTCAATATGCAAATCTTCAGCTGCTACTAGACTTAGAATAGTTCTTCTTGAAGTCATTTTCACAACAGGAGAAAATATCTCATCAAAGTCTATACCCTTTTTCTGTGCAAACCCTTTCACCACAAGTCTAGCTTTATACCTTTTTCTACCTCCATCTTCTTCCTTCAACTTGTAAACCCATTTATTCTACAATGTTGTTTTACCTGTAGGCAACCTGACTAAGTCCCAAGTATGGTTATGTGCTAAGGAGTCCATCTCTTCCTTCATGGCTTGCTCCCACTTCTTCCTAGTTTCTACCTGCACTACTTCTTCATAACATTCTGGTTCACCAAAATCAGTCAACAATACATAATATAATGAAGGAGAGTATCATTCAGGGGGTCTACTTATCCTAGTAAATCTTCTGACACCACTTTCAGGTGTTTGAAGTGCTTGTTGCTGTTGTGGTTGTTTTTCTGGTTGTTGATCATTATGATTTTCAAGCACCATCACTTTTCCTGTGATATCGTCAAGCACTGTGTATTCTCTTTTTTCTTTTTCCTGTTTCTTTTCCTGCAGCTGATCCTCATACAAAACATTTTCATTGAATATGACATCTCTGCTCCTAATGATTTTGTGTTTTTCATAATCATAAAATCAATAACCAAAATCATTAACACCATATCCAATAAAGGTACATTTCTTTGATTTTGCCTCAAGCTTTGTTCTATTTTCTTTGTTAATGTGGACAAAGGCTTCACAACCAAAAGTCTTGAAAAAAGAGTAGTTTACCTTTTTACCTATCCATGCCTCCCCTGGAATACCACCATCCAAGGAACTTGAAAGCCCTCTGTTTATTAGATAAACAACATTATCTACAACATCTGCCCAAAATTGTAAAGGCAATCCTACATGCAATCTCATGCACCTTGCACGCTCCATGATTGTCCTGTTCATCCTTTCCGACACGCCATTTTCTTGTGGTGTTCCTGGAACTGTCTTCTCTCTACGAATTTCATTCTCTGAACAATACCTATCAAACTCTTTGCTGCAATATTCACCTCCATTATCTGATCTGAGACACTTCAATCTTTTTCCTGTCTCATTTTCAACCAAAGCTTTCCATTTCTTGAAAGTATCAAATACATCAGATTTATTTAGAATACAATAAATCCAAGTTTTTTTGGTTGCATCATCAATAAAAGTAACATAATAACGAGAGCCACCAAGAGATAATCCTTGAGCAGGGCCCCATACGTCTGTATGCACAAGCTCTAATTTTTCGCTCTTCTTTTCTTTCCCAACTCTAAGGAATCTGACTCTCTTCTGTTTTTCATAAACACAATTCGCACAAAATTTTAAATCAACATGCTTCAAACCTGGCAACAAATTTCTTGAGTGAAGAATCTGCATCCCCTTCTCACTCATGTGCCCGAGCCTATGATGCCACAATGCCGTATCTTCTCCTGTGGAGGTTAAAGCATTAACAGAATTAGAAATACCATTGCATAAATACAATGTACCAACTTTTCCTCCTTTCGCTATTACCAGGGATCCTTTAGTGACCTTCCAGGTTTTATCTATGAAAGTGGTTACGCAACCTTCACCTCCCAACTGCCCTATTGAAATCAGATTTTTCTTCAGATCTGGAACATGCCTTACCTCCTTCAATAGCCATTGATTTCCATTCTGTTGTTTTATGAAAACTGTACCCATTCCAACGATTTTACAGGGTTTATCATCACCCAATTGAACCTGTCCAAAATCTCCTTGAACATAATCATGAAAATGTTTCTTATCAAGTGTGGCATGGAATGAGGCCCCTGAATCTACCACCCAGGCATCAATAATATTTTCTAATGAAAGAATCAAATCATCTTGCAACACATCACCTATTACATTCACTTCATGATTAGTTTTTTGTTGCATGTCTCCTTCTTTTCCCTTCCGAGACTTGCAATCTTTCTTCAAGTGTCCTTTGTTCCCGCATTTCCAGCACACTATCCCCGGTCTGGACTTGGATCTGCCTTTTCTTGACTTACTGCGATATCTTGGGCTCTTTCCTCTTTCCATTTTTCTTCCCCTAGTCTCTGCAGTCAAAGCATTGCTTGATGTCTCACCGGAGCTTTTCCATCGCATTTCCTTGCTAAGGATTGCACCCACAACATCATCAAACTTTAAAGTACTAGATCCAGAGACAGAGTTACTAATGGCCATAACTAAGCGATTCCAACTTTCTGGCAATGAGCACAGAAATAAGAGAGCCCTAACTTCATCATCAAAATTTACCCTTGCAGAACTTAACTGACTTGTCACTGTATTAAAATCATTTAAATGGTCTGCAGCAGATCCACCTTCTGACATCTTCATATTAAACAAACGCTTCATAAGAAATACCTTATTTGAGGCCGAGGGTTTTTCATATAGTTTGGCCAATGTCGACATTAAACCCTCCGTTGTCGTTTCCTTTGACATATTAAACGCTACCAACGCCGCTAGGCACAACCGTATTGTTCCAAGTGCCTTTTTATCAAGAATGTTCCATTCTGTGTTTGTCATACTTGTCGACTTCTTTGTCTTTCCGCTCAATGGTAGGTACAGATCTCTCTGATACAGATAATCTTCCATCTGCATCTTCCACAATTGGTAGTTTTGGCCGTTAAATTTTTCGACCCTAAACCTACCATCTTCCGCCATTGCTCCCACTCGAACTAGGAACCCTTCTCTCCTACGAGATTATCAGCGAAATAAACCTTCAGCTCTGATACTAGTTGTTATAAAATTATATATTACAGAGCAATGGAACACATAAAATATTGCATAATTATAAACACAGAAAACACATAAAACAAGAGAGACACAGATATACGTGGTTCACCCAATTTGGGCTACGTCCACGGAGAAACAGCCAATCCTTCTTTTATTATATTATCCAACAAACTGAAGAAATACAACCTGCAGCAGATCCACTGTAAGTCCCTCTTCACTCTCAATCTCCTCCCTTTTCCTCACTTTGAATACAAATATACAAAGACGCAATACAATTCCCTCATATATAGCAAGGGGGTGCCTTCTAGGGCAAAAGCCCCTAAATTAAACATAGCTTCTACCATCAGATCATACGCCTAATGAATGGTCCAGATTGACTAGAAATTACTATACTTTTACAAGGCAATTTTACATCTATTTTTCGCTTCAGGGGTGCTGCCCTCGAACCCCCGCGGGGGGGGACAAGTCCCCCTCACACCCCCCCCACCCGCGTGGAGGGGTGTACAGTCTTCCTGGGGTATACATTCGACTGAAGCCTTTAAATACAGAAGATAATCAGGCTCCACACCCAACAATCTCCCACTTGGAGACTGATTATAGCAACTCCACTGCTGCTTCATTTGCTAGACAATGACTCCACTTTGGACCTGACTATTTCTCATCTTCTTCATCATAATTGAAGACCAATTGAAACTGAGCAGATTCTCAGTTTCTCCCTGGTTACAACTTTTGTTAACATATCTGCAGGATTCTGGCTAGTGTGTATCTTTTCCAGCTTCAACTGTCCATCTTCCAATGTTGACCATATGAAATGGTACTTGAGCTGTATATGTTTAGTCTTGGAATGAAATGCAGAGTTCTTTGCAAGATGTATGGCACTCTGGCTGTCACTGTATAACCTGCCCAACTCCAACTTTTTACCCAATTCATCCAGAAACCTTTGTAACCAAATCATTTCTTTACTAGCCTCTGTAGCAGCAACATACTCTGCTTCTGTTGTTGAAAGTGCAACAACACTTTGGATTTTTGAAACCCAACTAACAGTTGTTCCACCTACAGTAAATACATATCCTGTAGTGCTCCTCCTGTTATCTCTGTCACCTGCCATATCTGCATCAACATATCCCTATAGAGAAATGTTTGAACCACCAAAGCATAATGCTTGATTTGTGGTACCTCTCAAATACCTGAGAATCCACTTCACCGCCATCCAATGTTCTTTTCCTGGATTGTTCATGTACCTGCTTACAACTCCCACTGCATGTGCAATATCAGGCCTTGTGCAGACCATTGCATACATTAAGCTTCCAACTGCTGATGCATATGGAACTTTACACATATGAGTCATTTCTTCCTGAGTCTTGGGACACACCTCCTTACTTAATTTGAAATGGCTAGCCAAAGGTATACTAACTGGTTTTGCATCCTCCATATTAAACGTTTTCAACACCTTTTCTATGTACTCACTTTGAGACAATGTTAATTTGTGATTCTTCCTATCTTTAGTTATTCTCATACCAAGGATTTGTTTTGCAGCACCCAAATCCTTCATTGCAAATGAGTTTGCCAATTTCCTTTTGAGGACATTTATTTCCTGCATGTTAGAACCTGCAACAAGCATGTCATCTACATACAATAACAATATAATATAGCTGCCATCATTTTTCCTTTTTAGATAAACACAATGGTCAGAGTGACATCTAGTATAACCTTGTTCAGGCATAAACCTGTCAAATTTTAGATACCACTACCGTGGAGCCTATTTTAAGCCATACAAGCTCTTCTTCAACCTGCACACTAGTTTCTCCTTCCCTTTTACCTCATATCCTTGTGGCTACTGCATATATCTCTTCCTCCAAATCCCCATGGAGAAAGGTTGTCTTTATATCTAACTGCTCAAGATGCAAATCTTCAGCTGCTACTAGACTTAGAATAGTTCTGATTGAAGTCATTTTCACAACAAGAGAAAATATCTCATCAAAGTCTATACCCTTTTTCTGTGCAAATCCTTTCACCACAAGTCTAGCTTTATACCATTTTCTACATCCATCTTCTTCCTTCAACTTGTAAACCCATTTATTTTGCAATGTTGTTTTACCTGTAGGCAACCTGACTAAGTCTCAAGTCTGGTTATGTGCTAAGGAGTCCATCTCTTCTTTCATGGCTCGCTCCCACTTCTTCCTAGTTTCTACCTGCACTACTTCTTCATAACATTCTGGTTCACCAGAATCAGTCAACAATACATAATATAATGAAGGAGAGTATCGTTCAGGGGTCTACTTATCCTAGTAGATCTTCTAACACCACTTTCAGGTGTTTGAAGTGCTTGTTGCTGTTGTGGTTGTTGTTATGGCTGTTGATCATTATGATTTTTAGGCACCATCACTTTTCCTGTGATATTGTCAAGCACTGTGTATTCTCTTTTTTCTTTTTCTTGTTTCTTTTCCTATAGTAGATCCTTATACAAAACCTTTTTATTGAATATGACATCTCTTCTCCTAATGATTTTGTGCTTTTCATAATCATAAAAGTGATAACCAAAATCATTAACACCATATCCAATAAAGGTTTCTTTGATTTTGCCTCAAGCTTTGTTCTATTTTCTTTGTTAATGTGGACAAAGGCTTCACAACCAAAAGTCTTTAAAAAAGAGTAGTTTACCTTTTACGTATCCATGCCTCCTCTGGAATACCACCATCCAAGGAACTTTAAGGCCCTCTATTTATTAGATAAACAGCAGTATCTATAGCATCTGCCCAAAATTGTAAAGACAATCTTGCATGCAATCTCATGCACCTTGCACGCTCCATGATTGTCCTGTTCATCCTTTCTGACACACCATTTTCTTGTGGTGTTCCTGGAACTGTCTTCTCTCTACGAATTCTATTCTCTGAACATTACCTATCAAACTCTTTGCTGCAATATTCACCTCCATTATCTGATCTAAGACACTTCAGCCTTTTTCCTGTCTCATTTTCAACCAAAGATTTCCATTTCTTGAAAGTATCAAATACATCAGATTTATTTCGAATACAATAAATCCAAGTTTTTCTGGTTGCATCATCAATAAAAGTAACATAATAACGAGAGCCACCAAGAGATAATCCTTGAGCAAGGCCCCATACATCTGTATGCACAAGCTCTAATTTTTCACTCTTCTTTTCCTTCCCAACTCTAAGGAATCTGACTCTCTTCTATTTTTCATAAACACAATTCTCACAGAATTTTAAATCAACATGCTTCAAACCTGGCAACAAATTTCTTGAGTGAAGAATCTGCATCCCCTTCTCACTCATGTGCCCGAGCCTATGATGCCACAATGTCGTATCTTCTTCTGTAGAGGTTAAAGCATTAACAGAATTAGAAATACCATTGCATAAATACAATGTACCAACCTTTCCTCCTTTCGCTATTACCAGGGATCCTTTAGTGACCTTCCAGGTTTTATCTATGAAAGTAGTTACGCAACCTTCACCTCCCAACTGCCCTATTGAAATCAGATTTTTCTTCAAATCTGGAACATGCCTTACCTCCTTCAATAGCCATTGATTTCCATTCTGTTGTTTTATGAAAACTGTACCCATTCCAACGATTTTACAGGGTTCATCATCACCCAATTGAACCTGTCCAAAATCTCCTTGAACATAATCATGAAAATGTTTCTTATCAGGTGTGGCATGGAATGAGACCCCTGAATCTACCACCCAGGCATCAATAATATTTTCTAATGAAAGGATCAAAGCATCTTGCAACACATCACCTGTTACATTCTCTTCATGATTAGTTTCTTGTTGCGCGTCTCCTTCTTTTCCCTTCCAAGACTTGCAATCTTTCTTCAAGTGTCCTTTCTTCCCACATTTCCAGCACACTATCCCTGATCTAGACTTGGATCTACCTTTTCTTGACTTACTGTGATATCCTGGGCTCTTTCCTCTTTCCATTTTTCTTCCCCTAGTCTCTGCAGTCAAAGCATTGCCTGATGTCTCACCGGAGCTTTTCCGTCGCATTTTCTCATTAAGGATTGCACCGACAACATCATTAAACTTTAAAGTACTAGATCCAAAGACAGAGTTACTAATGGCCATAACTAAGCCATTCCAACTTTCTGGCAATGAGCACAGAAATAACAAAGCCCTAACTTCATCATCAAAATTTACCCCTGTAGAACTTAACTGACTTGTAACTGTATTAAAATATTTTAAATGGTCTGCAACAGATCCACCTTTTAACATCTTCATATTAAACAAACACTTCATAAGAAATACCTTATTTGAGGCCGAGGGTTTTTCATATAGTTTGGCCAATGTCAACATTAAACCCTTTGTTGTCATTGCCTTTGAAATATTAAACGCTACCGACGCCACTAGGCACAGCGATATTGTTCCAAGTGCATTTTTGTCAAGAATGTTCCATTCTGTTTCTGTCATACTCGTCGACTTCTTTGTCTTTCTACTCAATGGTAGTTACAGATCTCTCTGATACAGATAATCTTCCATCTGCATCTTCCACAGCTGGTAGTTTTGGCCGTTAAATTTTTCGACCCTAAACCTACCATCTTCCGCCATTGCTCCCACTCGAACCAGGAACCCTTCGCTCCTGCGAGTTTATCAGTGAAATAGACCTTCAGTTCTGATACCAGTTGTTAGAAAATTATATATTACAAAGCAATGAAACACATAAAATATTTCAGAAATATAAACACAGAAAACGCATAAAACAAGAGAGACACAGATATACATGGTTCACCCAGTTTGGGCTACGTCCACGAAGAAACAACCAGTCCTTCTTTTATTATATTATCCAACAAACTGAAGAGATACAACCTACAACAGATCCGCTGTAACTCCCTCTTCGCTCTCAATCTCCTCCCTTTTCCTCACTCTGAATACAGATATACATAGACGCAATACAATTCCCTCATATATAGCGAGGGGTTGCGTTCTAGGGAAAAAAACCCTAAATTAAACATAACTTCTACTGTCAAATCATCCTCCTAATGAACGGCCTAGATTGACTAGAAATTACTATACTTTTACAAGGCAATTTTACATCTATTTTTAGCTTCGAGGGCGCTGCCCCCGAACCCCCGCGGGGGGAAAGTCCCCCACGCATGGAGGGGTGTACAGTCTTCCTGGGGTATACATCCGGCTGAAACCTTTGAATATAGAAGATAATCAGGCTCTAGACCCAACATCTAGGTCATAAGGGCTTCAGAATATACAGTTTATTGGTAGTGAATCTATTGCTTTTATGCATGTTAAGTACAATCAAATACCTTCGCGAAGGTATGAAGGTCATTTCGATAGAGTTACAGTAGTTGACAATCAAAGGGAATAGATCTGCGCAAAGGTAGATCTAAACTATAACATCCTTAGGAAGATCATCTCACAGGCCTTTGGATGCAGAAACCTGGTTCTAGCATCCCCCAATACTGCTTCGGGTGAGACTACAACCTGCACTACGCAGGTTGTTGCCGAAAGGGCCAACAGTTAGGGTTTTGTTGGTTGGCGTGAATAACTCTAAACCTGGGTCAAGCCCCCTTAAGCCAACACATTCCCACTCGATAGAAACCTATTGGTGTTGTGCAATGAGTTTATAAACCTCCTTTACAGTAACCATACTTTGCACCATCTTACCATCCCATATAAAAACATTCGCCTTATCTTTGAGAAATATACTAGCCACTGCAAGGTTTTTGATAAAAATGTCCTAGCACAACGCCATATGTCCAATAATGTTTAGATCCCACAAACTAAGCCATGTTGGAAATTGAATAACAGGGTCTTGTGCCATCATAATTTGATTCAACTAGTAAATGCCCAAATTGTGTAAATGTTCGATGAGCAAGATAGGAAACGTATAATCCCCTAAAAAACCATGAATATGATCCAACTCGATCTCAACCTATGTACCTAAACCGATATCCCATCTGATATTGCCTATCATCCAATGTTTGATCTTCGTCAACCCTTACCAAATGTAGGACATCGTAATTGGGGCCTTTGCCCCATCCTTAATCCATTTAGACATCAATAAATATTTAAGGTATTTCTCCTTGACAATGGTTTTCCATGTGCTAGAACCACAAAGAAAGAGCCAAAGGCTCTAAACCCCGATAGCCCAATTAATTTTTTTGATATGGGGGATGCCCCAACCACTAATATCTTTGTCCATAGAGATATCATCCAAACTAGCCAAATAATTTTTTTTCCCTCTTCTAGAACCAATCCAAATAAAATTGGAGATGACTGACTTAATTCTCTTTATGATGTTGTGTGGCAACATATACAAGTGCATCCAATAAATAAAAATGCTTTGAAGAATATACTGAACCAGAATCAAGCTGCCACCTAGTGACAACTGCCACCTAGTGACAACCACTTAAAAGACCAATTAGAGAGTTTGCGATCGAATTTACCTAACAACCACTCCCAATATTAAATACCATGCTTGTGTGGTTTGAGATGGAAGCCCAAATATTTAAAATCGATGTACATGGGAATAGTCTTGACCTCAAAGATGTCAACAATAGTAGCAACATAGGCCGTGTCAGAAGAAACATCTATTAGAATGGATTTTGAATGGTTCATATAGAGATCGGAGGAATACCCAAAACCAGAGATAATCTGATGTAGATTTTTCCATTCCCCAAAAGAAGCATTACCCATAAATAATATATCATCCGCAAACATTAAGTGGGTGATGGAATAGTGTTTTGTGATCCACACCCCTTGAAAAGAACCCCGACAGTGAGCAGTAGTAACCATAAGGCTCATCCCATCAATAACCAACAAAAATGGAAGTCGGGAGAGGGAACATCCTTGTTGAAGGTCTCTAAAAGCCTTAAAGAACCTATATGGCACCTCATCAATGAATACAAAAAAATTATTGATGTAATACATGCCATAATCCAATCCACAAATTGCACCAAAAGACCTAATAGGCTTTTATCAATATATATGATTTATTTGGAATGGTTGGGACCCTCGCTATGGAGATTCAATTCTTCTAAGTGACATGAGATGAACTATGATGTAATCGCTGAAAAATAAATAATCCTTCAAATATCAAAACATGTATATTCTTCACATAGAATATAAATGTATTTACAGTATATAATATATATGCATAGTTTAACTCTTCTACTTTTCTGTCTTTTCAGTATTTTTTAAACTAATTTTGATTGAGATAAAAATTTGTGAGATTTACATATTAGAGTTAGATAACCAACCAATTCTTATAAATGTTGAATCTATTTTCACACTTAAAAATACAATTTAATTAAAAAAAAAATACGATCTAAAATGAATAAATCATACCAAAAGGCCAATTTAAAAACACATGTGCCAAACAAATTAAAAAAAATTGACATTTTCATTTCTAACATATATGCCATTAATTCTTTTAATCAATCCCTATTCTGGTTTTGAAATATGTTCTATGATACAAGTTATTTTATCCCCTATTTTGGCTTTGAAATATGTTCATGATATGATACAACAAGGTCGCATAGCTAGCGTTCCCTACTGCTTAGTTTAATTTAGCTACTAATTGATTTTGTATTGCTATGATGTAATTAGTTTTGGTTAAATGTAATTAGAACGCTAGGACCCTCCCATGTCGATCAGCCTGAGCAACAAGGAATCATTCTAACACGTTGCATAGAAATCGAAACCTCCATGTTAAATGCATATCTAAGAATCGTATTAACACATTGCATAGAAATCGAAGAATCCATGTTAAATGCATATCCAGGAATACTTACGTTTGGTAAGAAGAAATTGCCTTCCCGATGCGAAGAACTATGTATTTATCAACCATATGAATACAAAATATATTTAATTAAGTCAGCTTATGTTTGATAATTTTATTTTTCCTAATTTTTTGTATTTTTCCTTATTTTTTGTATTTTTCCTTCATTTTTGTATTTTTCCTTAATATGAGTTGTAGATAAAGTAAAAGGACAGAAGGAAAAAGGGTAATTTACAGCTACATTTTTTCCTTCAAATGTTAGATAATCCATGAGATCGTAATTGTATGTATTATATGTTCTAATTTCAATGTTTTTTTTTTATTTGGAATGCATTTCATCTCTACTAATGTTGGTGACCAAAATCATGGACCATTGATTCATAGAGGAATCATCTATGAATCAATGCATTAGATGGTCATTCAATTATGTCCCTTGTAGTCAAGGATATGCTCTTTTTTTAGCTAGGGTTTTCATGTTCTACACATGACTAATGAATTCTAAGATGTTAAATATATGTATACATTGCATGCTAAGGCCTAAGATTAAGTTTTAATGGTTGAACATATATAGAATGAGTAGAACCACTAATATCAAAGAAAACAGAGGCAAAGCTTCCCGTCTATTTTGCTACCCCAAGGGTACCATTACCACTTAAAAGAGCATTGGAAATTTTCCTTAAACTCATCAACATAGCCCATTTCACGCTGAAAGGGTAGTATCTCATCATTGATTTCAAAGTAAGGCTTGTAATTTTTTTCTACATTTATTGTTTTCCTTTTCCTACTTCCATTATAAATTGCTTACCCTAATTCAAATGAAAATTCTAAAGGTAGGCAATCACCTAAATGTGATTGGACACACCAAGGTAAAATCATTTTCGAGGGTTGAAGTGTGAGAATTTTATAGTAAAGGGGGAATGTGAAAGAAGCTTCCCCACAAGCTTTCAACAAAGTGCGTGCATTGAAAAATCTAGACCTCCAAAAACAACCAACTACACCACAAATGTTGAATAATGGTAAAGCCACAACCATGTAGCATAGTGTCTAGAGAAATGTCGTAGCAAGAATATAAATGCGGCGTGCAAAGGGTAGCGAAGCAGATCAAGAAGCCTCGGGAAGGCATGGGCACAGTTTTGATGAGCATTAATATATATATATATATATATATATATATATATATATATAAAGATGAAATATCAACAGTTTGGTATTAATGTTGACTTCAAGTACAACATTAATCAAATTCGTTGCGAAATATACTACATTTGTACTTTGTTTTGTAATTTTAATTACCACTTACCTCGAAATGAAGTCCTAGAAAAAGAACTATTGAATGGAATCGAAAAGTAAACATCTTTATGTGAGTGGAGACGAGCCAACTGTTCTTCTTTGAAGACCAGGTGTACAGTTTCAAGTTTGTGTTTTGCATGAACAACATAAGTGTCCCAAATTAGTTGCGAAATATACTACATTTGTACTTTGTTTCGTAAGTTTAATTACCACTTACCTCAAAATGAAGTCCTAGAAAAAAAATTGTTGAATGGAATCGAAAAGTAAATATCTTTATGTGAGTGGAGACGAGCCAGCTATTCTTCTTTGAAGATGAGGTGTACAGTTTCAAGTTTGTGTTTTGCATGAACAACACAAGTGTCCCAAGTTATCCACAACCCTGATCAGTAGCAGCTACGTCGATCGATTTGAATGCTTTTCTATATTGATGAAATCCGGAATTTGTTATATAGGAGCTCAAACTTGTTGCCAGTGATTGTTAAGCAGCAGTGGCAGATACATCTAGAATGAATTAGCAGTCGAGCTCATCTTCATCAATATTTCTTAAAAAAATGGAGAGACAAAGCTTGAACACTTAAACCATGCGGCTATTCTGTTGAGGAAGTTGAAAGTCCTCTGTTATCAAGTTGGTGAGTCTGTTCATCTTGTTTGGCTTTGTCTACATCTAGCGTTGCCCACTCTAATCTTTATACCAGATGTAAGATCTAGTACTGCAAATTATTTGACAGGATAGTTACTTTCGTGTCTAATGCCCAAGTCCAGTTAGAGGAATGTTAAGTTCGCAGGAAATTGTTTAGTGACCAATGTGCAACCTCGGCAGTATTCTTACTATTGCCAGGCTGCAGAGGCTGCTGATGTGTCCAAGGAGGATCCTAGAACCAATAAAAATAAAAACATTTTAATTGGGATTGTAGGGCCAACTATTGGAGGTGTGGCGACTTTAGTACTTTGTGTGGTTTTGGTGTTGCTTAAAAAGTCACGATATAAGAAGGTAATTAAGCAGAATCAATCAAGAAAACTAGTGCCAGAATGTGCTTCGAACGACATATCATCAAAAATGCTTGTGAATGCAAGTGAGTTGTATGTACTTTGTGTGCCAAGTAATTCAGCTCACTTATACTTCGCAGTGTAAAATATATGCAAAACAAATTTGTTTAAATGTGGGAAAATTATTGGCCAGTATGGCGAGTATTGACTTGAGATACTCTGCATACTCTGGAATATTGGACACCACCATTATGTAAAAGCTGGGGACACTAAAAAAATCTTGTCTCTCTATGTCCTCACTAAATGCCTAAATCAAAATCAAACATTGACCCTAAAACTCGTTGATATCATAAATACCAGAAAGTTTGAAATTACATGTTGCCCCAAGGAGTGAGCTAACTCTGCATATCATCTTAATAATTTACAAAAAATAATTATGCAATAACTACCCGCCATATAGTGACCACGGCACCACCGTTGCAGCTCATTTATGATTTGTTTTCATTAAAAAAAGTTGCACCAATATTGCAGTAGAGACGTAGAATGAATGTATTTCATATTAGGTTTATTGCACCCTTCTTTTTCATGAAAGTTTAAATTTATGTTGAGTCATCCATGATTGTTGCTTCTTGTAAAAAAATTGGATATCCATAAAATTAAGGGACTTGATGTTAGAAAACAAAACTCATTTCCTCAAATTTATGACTAAGAGTTCAATAAATCAAATCGAGTCAAAGAATGTGCATTGTCAATTGTTGTTTTGAGCCTGTCAAAGGTTCTGGATCACTATCCTCTTTTCTTATGTGCTGGTAAACGAATCACTAAACTATGTGATGGTAAACGAAACACTAAACTTTCTTCTTATTTGCTATTTAACAAAAATCTCTCTAATGTGAAATGGATCATAATCCTCTCTTTTATGTGCTACTCGACTAAAAACGCTCTGATGGTAAACACCTAAAACCTTTTTTTCTGCTTCTAGTTTTTTACAATCCGTGACCACGTTTCTCTGTTTGATGTTACATATTTTACAGAGCTACAATATAAAACAAAAAAATCTTCATAAATGAACCCACAATGCAAAAGATTCAAAGTCACTTTTGAATTTTCTGTTAAATAAAATGAGTGCTTACTTCTGAATTTTTTGTTAAATAAAATGAGTGCTTACCAAATTCTTGCTCGCCCACAATGCAGAAGACTCAACGTCACTTTCAAATTTTCTGTTCAAATACATAGCCAAAGAGGGATGGGATATAAAACCAAAAAGACTTCATAAATAACCCACAATGGAAGAGGCCATGCGTCTCTTTTTTCTGTTAAATAAAATGAATGCTTACTGGATTTTTTTCGGCCGCTGCTAAATAAAATTAACGCTTACCAGGTTCTTTCAGCTTGGAATGGAATGTTCACCAATTCCTTCTAAGCATGGTTTTCTCTCAGCCAACAATATGTATACCTAAACAGGAGGAACCATAAACAGTGATCCAGAGGCGACAAAGAGCAAAGAAGTGCATTTATGAGTAATGTACCTCAATTAATTGGCATTCCATGTGTTTGGACAAAATATTAACATGGCCATATGATTAAGTTAATAATTGTTTCCTCCAATGCTCTGAAATACATTGGGAGAATCACTTCATTAAAGTTGTAAATCTTCTAAGGATACTGCATCACTAGATTTTGAACTCTTTGTACCAAATTTGTTTAGGAGAATCATTTCATTAAATCCTGAAATCTTTATGATACTGTAAGTTTCGAACTCTTTTTTCTTGTTAATTTCGTAACTAGCGGATTTCATTGATTTGCTTCATTTGCTGCTAAACATGCGCAGCTATTTAATCGAGTCGCTTTCGAACTCTTTTTTCGTGCTAATTTCTTAGTTAGCGGATTTCATTGATTTGCTTCATTTCTTGCTAAGGAGGTGCAAAAATTGAAGATGGTTTGGATTGGTTGTGTGAAAGTTATATTTGAGTTGCATTTAATCAACAAATTGATTACCTCCAAAGACAACTTGCAGCTGAAATCCATCTCGATGCTCAGAACCTAATTCGCAATAACCAACGACAATGAAAACTAATTGCTTTGTAATCGATGATATGATTTCACACATTGCAAATTCAATTTTATATCTTACATAGATTTTATATAACTTTGTTTAATTGTACTAAAGATTAACTTCATAGTAAGAAGCAATAAAGTCTAATGTACATAAAATTTATGCATATTTAAATAAGTAGCTATTGAAACATATATTTATTTATTTGTAAATAGTTATAAAAATTATTTACAATAAAATATCATGTCACTTATCATTTTCTACATGGTGCAATAATGTCTAATGTATATAAAATTTATGCATATTTAAATAGATAGCTATTAAAACATATATTTATCTATTTATAAATAGTTATAAAAAATATTTACAATAAAATATTATGTCATTTATCATTTTCTACATGGTGCAAATGAATTGTCATTATTTAATGATCTGAAGTAATCATTATTAAATAAGAATCCCTTAAATAAAACAAATTAAATTAATTTAAATTAATAATTATAAAAAATAAATTATTTATAAGTTCTAATGTTCACTTACATGTTATTCACAGATTTTTAGTCAACATAAACTTAATTGAAAAATCAACAACATCAACCTATTTTTGAATGCGTTATACCCTATTCTCAGGGATAATAATTAATCAATGCACCATGTAACACGCATAAAACACTCTAAGATATATGAGAGGACACCATTTTATTCCAGTACACTCTAAAGATATATGAGAGGACAATGGTGTGCCCTTTGAGAACATTTGGTATGAGATTAACTTCAATAGTCAGCGCTCGTGTATACCAAATCCAATATTAACCTGAACAGCTCTGATGTGTCGTGCCCTACAGGGTAGAAACGCTGCCGCGTCCTTAACATCTGATATTTGTGACTGATAATTGCCACTTATAAGGATGGGGAAGAAAATGTTACATGATGTGCATTATCTTCATGGAAACGTCATCGGTGCAGGCAAGCTTCGCAGACGTTGAAATCTTCACATATGGTGCATTTGAAAAATGATAATGCCGCCATAATTTCCTTGTCGCAAACATCACATATCACACCAGGCCATGGATAATGTCCGAGTTGGAAGGGGAGCAAATGATGTTGTGAGTGGTGTTGAGAAGCCATTACACCATCTTGAAATCTTCTCTTTATTGCCTGTTTCAATTCACCTCTTTTACTCGCTTCAATTAATTCTTCTCTCGTTTCTAATTCCTTTAAAGAATGAATTGGAGGATTGGCTAAAGTATTTATCACTTCCTTTCCCCTGGCTGTCACCATCTCCCCATTCTCATCCATAGCAACCATCCACACAGTTGCCTCTGGTTGACAGTGTGAAATATTGTTCAGAGAAAGAAGAGAGACTAGTAGTTTTCTCAGTCTTTTAAACATTTCATGGCCTCCCTTATCTCTCAGTTCCCACCACAGACATTCAACCCGGCGCCAGAAACGTAATGCATCCGGAAACGATAAGCTTGGCCAAGATATGCTTTGCAAGTTATTCTCATGGAATATTGTTTCCTGGGTATTCATTAATTCAATTGATGATGGAAAAGATGGCCCTCCTATGTATAGGATTTGGATGTTGCAGACATCCAATTCTCTCAACCCACTATGTAACGCGTGTGTGAAAACTGGAATATCCAAAGGGTCCCCGCCATACAACCAGACCATTTGCCCATGAAGCATGGCCTCTTTCACCACCTGCAAAAGATTAATTTAAAGTTTGTCATTAGCAATAGCTCCAACATTAATGTTTCTATCAATAGTTTCACATTAAAAAACTATACTAAATTAAAAAAATAGAACCTACTATTTCTATCAATATTTCGTATGAATTAACTAGAAAAACAGAGGCAGACCGTGCTTGAATTGTCCAGATTTTGAAAGAGGAATTCTAGGCTTGATTTTTTCTTTAACTGCTCCCATTCTGTCTCCACGAGGTCGTCCCAGGCATCTCCAGCAAATGGATATGCTTCCACCCCCCACCTCCACACCATTCCCATTGCGTCTTTGTTGTTGATTGTTCCCTTCTCGTCAACCGCTACCAAGATACACGAGCTGTCATGGCCGAAGTTCCAATCTTGTTTAACCAATTCTATTACCCCTGGTGCCATTGACCAGGGATCATCAACTGCTAACCATGGCATAGATGATGCAGATCTCACATACGAACCCCATGTAGCATCATCATCTAAATTTACAATGGGCATCCAGACCACCTCGAATTCATATCGATTATTCCTCATTTTGGTATAGATTTCTTTCAAAATCGAAATCTCCATTTCATCAATTTCGATCCTTGAGATTAACAGCAGAACCAATTTTAATCCTCTCAGAACATCAACCTCCACCTGCAATTATATCAGATAAATAACATTGTTTGTCCTGTTCCAAAAAAAAATTGTTTCAATTAGCTAAAATCTAAGGGTAATCAAGTAATTACCTGTTCTGTATGATTATGTAAAAGAAAATCTCTGCCATGGGTCACCAGCAATGCTCTTAGCAATTCAAGATTATTTTCCTGTGGGGATCGGTCTAGCTGTTTCTTGATATGGAGACAATTCTCTGATTTGCAGTGGATTTGTTTGAGCAAACCTGATATATTTCTCCATCTAGAAAAATGCTTGATGCCCTTGTTGTCTGCCTCCACAGTTGTAGTGACCACGTAGTCACCGTGCAAGTTAGAAGAGCCTACAACTGCAGAAAGTATCCTTTGAAAAGCCCAAAGAACTGCATTGCTCTTAAAAGACAAACTCAGGGTTGTGCCTTTAGGCTCCAGCAGGTATTCTTGATTGTCTGAGTAGGATAAGTTGGGGATATAGTGAATGATTCGCAGGTCTAATGAATTATTTTGAAGTGCCTTAATCTTTTCCACCAGCTGTTTCCATAAATCCTTTGAAAGATGACGGTTAACAACAACAACCAACGTGGTGTTTGGAGCTAAAGTGGATGGCCTAATTTCGCAGCCGTAAGCATCTAACAAGAGACATTCGTCACTGAAAAACATAGATGCTGCCTTTCTGATCATCTCTTCCTCAGCATCGCCATCAGCCTTTCATTGCCAAATAAAAAGAAAACAGGTGAATTAACAAAGTAAACAGTCATGACAATACAAAAGCACAGGAAGAAGGTTAATTATAGCTGTTAGCCAGATGATCCTGTGTAAGGACACGGAAATTTCAAATTTTCAAAAGCACTTTTTAATTCTGAGATGTTATGGGTACCTGATAGAATTTGACAATCAAATCCGACTCATTTTCCTCCAATCCGATTTCTATCCATCGCTCGGTCAGCTTCCAGCTTTCGGTAATGTCCAGCAATTTTAATGACCTGATCTTGACAATCGTATCCATCCATTCGCCCTCTAGGTTTTCGCAATTACTCAGAATCAATTTTTCTAGCGATGACAAACACTCGAAGTCCCCGCACAATTCTTTCAACTTAGGACAGGAATTCAAATATAATTCTTCCAGTGAGCTCAGGCTGCCAAAACCTTCCGGAAGATCGACAATGTTTTCACACTTTTCCAAGTTCAAATATCTTAGATTCACCAATTCCATGAATTGATGGGGAATCCCTTCTAAAGTAGCACAGCAGCTCAAGTCGAGGCTTGTGATAAATTTGAGTTGGCAGAATTCTTCGGGCAATTTTTTTAATAAAGAACAACCATTCAAGGACAGACTGCGGTGTTGGAGGGACGAAAGCAGTCCCATACTCCGAGGAAGCTTTCTCAAATTGGAACATTTCTGTAGCTTAAAGGAAATCAAGGGAAAGTTACCAATGTTGTGCGGGATATCAAGTAAACTCTGGCATTTCTTCAAATTCAAAGTTCGGAGGGATGAAAGCAGGAAAAATGTGCTAGGCAGTAACCTGAGATTTGCGCATCCGGACAAATTAAGATCCTCAAGACAGCTCAATCCACCGAGACATTGGGGAAGCTTTTGTAAACTGCGACAACCTTTAAGTTTAAGAATTCTCAGAAGCTTCAACAGTCCAAAGCTCTCAGGTATATGACTCAGTTTTGTACAAAATTGTAAGTTCAAAGTCCTCAAACTTTGCAGTTGCCCTATGCTTTCCGGCAATTCTTTCAGCCCTACACACCAACTAAGATTCATATGTTCAAGCGCATTTAATTGACCAAGACCTTTCGGAAGTTTTAGCACACTGCATCCAGTCAGATCCAGTCTTGTCAGCTGACTTAAAAGTTGAAATTCTTCTGGCAGCATGAACTGTCCTACAAATTCTTTGAGCCCCAAACTTCGCAGGTTCTGTAGATTTATAACCACCTGTGAAGTTAATACGAGACCTGCACAATTATGTCTTTGACACAACTCGAGCTTTCTCAGTGTTGGAGGTATATTCTGTGAGCACACACAATGAATGCCATTAACCTCCTGAGTCCTCTTCAATAAATAGTCCAGCACAAGACTTTGAGTCTCCTAAAATAATAATTATTACCAATACATCTACAGCACGAACGTATGTTAAAAAGACTTGCCTCTGCCGCACTGAAACCCATCTCTTGGCCACATCCATTCTGTAAGAGCCTAAGCTGGTCGAGATTGGCTATATTGAATGGCAAATAGGGCACATTTCCAGCTTGTAAAAATCTCAGGTTCTGGAATCTGTTCTTACATGTACCTTTTATGACTGTCCAATCGCCTAGCGCAAGAACGCGTAGGGATCGATGCATCTGATCTAGTTTTTCTGCTGCTAGTTCAAATCGAACTTTATTATCCATCAACCATATCCCTTTTATTTCAGCAACGTCCTACATAAAATCAGAGAAGTCTATATTATCAAACGAATATATCAATATAACTGTTGAAAGTTGAATCCCAAACACTGGAGTCAGGGCATACCTGTTCTTGCTCAAGAACAGAAGACAGGTCTTCTGTGGTTTTGATTCGGAGGCCTTTACTTACATTAGCACTAATTTCTACAGCCGTATCGCGCACCTTTACTTCGTCAAAGACTCTTGTCACGAGATCTCTTTCTGCCAGGGTAAGAAGCTCTTTCTCTCCCACAATAGATGCTACTGTCTCCCATTCCCAGCCACCAAAATAGGCACAAATGTCCAGAAAAGCGTCTTGGGCATCCTCTGAAAGAACCACCGTTCTTTCATCCCTGTCCAGGACATCATAACCTATTTGAAATTTGTGTTTCATTTCTTTATTCGGCACTTCGGTCAAGTTCCGCTGTTCTATATCCCATTCTTTTTCCTCGAATATCTCCCCAAAATGTCCCCTGAACACCTTGAGCGATAAAGGTAACCCACCAGACTCAGAAAACAGTGTAGAATTGTGTGGCAGGTAACTGAATTGAATTTGAAGCCATAGCGATATAATAACTTTCGAACTTTTAAATAAATTAAACCTGTAGACTGAAAATTTAAGGTATCGAATATATTATTTGTAACAGACTTAGCGTTGAGAAGAGAAATATACCGAAGGGTTTGTATCCAGGAGGTTCCACAGACGCCGGGGAACATTTAGATCAGCCGCTACTACGTAGCTTGCTAAATATTGGAGCAGATCATGCATTCTTAGGGGTAGGGTTTGTCCATGTTCTACTTCATTAAAGCTCCTGTATTCAAGGGTTTGAATGCCCTGCTCACCGTTCCATCGCAAAGCATTCCATAAAATCTGTATGGCTGTATTTCCCGTGTAGCCGATGCAAAAGCCTTCGATTTCTTTTTGAAGTCCTGACCTGGACAACTTATGAGGTTCCGATTCCCATACATAGCTTTCAAATATTACAGAAAAAAGTCTACCGAACACTATGAGCCATAAAGGTAAGCCAGCACATGCTCTCAAGAAGCATTCCGCCAAATCTTCAAATCCCCTAACTGGGCGGCGCCGGTGGAAGGCGTGCAAACAAAAGAGCTCTCTGGCGTGGTTTTCGTTCAATCTTTTCATTTCGTAGAGTATGGTTTCAGGTTGGCTTTCAAACAGGTGCCTGTCACGGGACGTAATTACTAACAGACTATCAGTTCGAAGGAGATTTTCCACGAGGAGTGCATCTACTTGGTCGTTGTGATCAACGTCATCTAAAATTACAAGAAACCTAGAATTCGTCCCAACTGCTGCAAAACAAGATCTGAGAATCTCCTTTCCCTGATTCGTGCTGTCAATTTTGTGATCCAGCTGCAGCAAGTCTTTTAACAACTTTCTTTGGAGAGTTGGTAACTGGTTTATAGCAGATGTTTTGTGGACATGATATAGAAAACATGAGGCATCATATGCAGAGCTCTTGAGGTGGAACAATTGCTTGGCCAAAGTTGTTTTACCAGACCCGCTCATTCCCACTATAGCCACAAGTTTAGCATTCTTCTTTCTCTCATGCGCAATCTCGGCTATTCTTGTCTCAAAATCTTCAACAGCTTCAAACAGCCCAACTGCATATTTTGCAATTTGTTTTGGCTTCACCTCTCTGAATACTCTGTTTACTATCTTCTCCAACAGCTTCCCCTCATCACTGAACATTTAAAATGTAGAGTCAGAAATCTAATTATCTGCAAACTTAAAGAAAACTTTGGGACTAAGAGGGAAAATAAAAGGACAAACAGCAGCACCACATCGAGGATCAAATAAAGACGGCTATTATTAATCCTTACTGGTTAAACGCATGCAAATCCCATCCATCGATTTCGGAAGCTTCCCAGAGAGCTTTCTTCCAATCGCCAATCTCTTTCTCGCTGTACCTGCCCTGGACTTCATACTTGGTAAAGGCATCAGCATAAGAACCCTCAATACAGAAACGAACTTCAGCTGGTTCAACATGATAATACACTGGATGGATCCTTGCTTTAGTTTTCAACATGAAAACGAGCTCATTCAAACACCGAGGAGAATGGGCATAGTTCTTGGAGAAAATGACGATGTGAACGGAAGAAGAAAGTATGGCTTGCTGTATTTTATCTGATAGGGAATCTTGCATATCAAATTCTTCCAAGTCGAGAAACGCGCGCAAACCCTTACGTCGGAGTGAACGGAAAAGGAAGCTGGCGAACGTCTTGTTCACATCGACCCCATGGTGGTTGATGTAAACGTCATAATATACAGATTGACAGCTTGTGGCGGATGGACTTGGAAATGGAAATTCCACTGTTGAAGGAAAGGAGGCAGACTGGAAAGGTCTCAAGGCCATGGATATGGAAAATAAACGAACTGGTACACAGGGACGAAGGAGACAACCAACGAAGATCACGAATCAGGGTGTTTCAAAGTGAAGCGAGAAAATTAAGCATATAAAGATATGAGAATGGTCAGTGTAGTTTTCTGCGTCCTGCATCCCACATTCTTTGAACCCTGCAACCCCACTTCCTCGCACTGACAAGGAATCAGCGAGTGACCACTGATCTAGGGTTAAGGTTGGATTCCACCGTGAGCGATCTGTCTACGACATTGCAAACATGGAAGAGTAAACCGTTGAAAACAATATTATGAAAAAAGTAAAAGCAAACCGTACGCTCTCTGAAACGATAAAGTAAAAGTTGTTCGTGATGGGAAATATTACATTATTGTTGTCCACCGCGAGTGGAAATAATCTTTGAAAAACCATGATATAAAAAGTGAATAGTATTGGCGATGGAAATGTGACATCATCATCCAGGATTAATAGGGTAGGTTAACCGGGTGACTCCTCCTTTTCAATTTTTTTGGGTTGGTGTTGTTTGAAATTAGAAGTGAACAAATAGGGGATCATTGTATTTGAGATTTATAAAAGTTCTTAATATTATATTATGTGAATGTGAATAGGGTGCACGTATCATTGTATTTGCAATTTATAAAAGTTACTAGGATTTTTAAAATTTTATTTTTATTTTAATAATGGATAAATTATGATAGGGATTTTAAGTAATAGTATTAAAGATTATTATATTTATTTCAAAAGTATGTATGTTTTTGTTTTTTAAATAAATTAATAGATTAAAAAAAATGTTGGGATTTTTTAGTATGTTATATTAATATGTTATAATATTGATCCATTATATTGTAACAAAATTTATTTAGTAAAATACAATGAATATTCATAATTTAAAATTTTGCTATATATATCTTTAAATGTATATAGTTTTAATTTATATATTAATTATAATAATATTGTTTTTCAAATTAATCACATCATTAAGATTTGTTGGACGTGTCGAACCATCTAATTTTTAGGATGAATCACATTGATGGTTTGTAACATCCACCAAATTTTAATGGTGTGATTAATCTGAAAGACAATCTCATTATTATTATAGATCACAAAAGTCTAAAATCTAACATTATAAATTAATTATTTTTATAATTAATAATAATAATAAATTTAAAATACAATTATATCATAGTTAATTTTTATTATCATTTTTTTAAAATTTTAATAATGTGAGATGCATAATAAAATAAGTGTTTTCATGTTCATCATAAATTTATATTTATCCAAATTTACTAATCATTTAAGCTATATATCTACACTAATTTAAATAATAATATATTGTTTATTTATAAATTTAATAATAAATATAATAATAATAATATGAAAACTCCCTCTTTTAACCTCATGTGGATTAACCAGGTTAACTTTTTAACCAATGGTCGAGATTTGATATTCCTTCAAATATGCTTCCTAGGAAATTAATCGATGTCTGTGCCTTCTCCGCCATCTCCTTTTGTGCGTTGTCTCCGCCATGTGGCACATTACTATATGCCACCTAAAACCTGGCGGATTTGATGAGGAAAATACGTGGAAAATGTTGTGCACGCAAATTTTAGGGATGAGCGGTAAGAGAGTTTATGAAGACTATTGGCGGCATTTGGTTTTTTAATCGTGGGATGAGTATATAATTATGGAAGTTATTTTTAGTGTGATTTTTTGGATTTTTGGGTGTTTGGATTTTATAAAAAAATTAAGGTGAAATTTTGATTTGTGTTATTTGAACTAGTTGTTTCGTTGTATATATGAATTCAGTACCTTGAAAGACTCTTAGAGAATTTTGATTATGCAAGGATTACCATCAAACTTGTGATTTCAATAAATTCCTCCAGATTTTAAAGAAATTAAATTTAAAAACTTCCAAAAATTCACATTAAAAATAAATTATATAATTTTAACCTTAATTATTATATAATTTGTTGTAAATCCACTATATCGTATTAATTTAAAAAATAAAAAAAATAAAAAATAAAAAATAAAAAAAAAAAATAAAAAAAAAAATCTTAAAAATAAATAACATATTTAAATATATTTATGTTACATTTGATAATTGTTTTTGGGTGGGTACTTTTAACTACTAGATATATGTCAGGATGGTATTTGTGTGCCTTTTGATTTATTGAATCAACCGAATGAACCGACATAATTATTATTGGTTATTATTTTTTAATAAATAATGTGATAAAAATGTTTGTTAAAAATAATTAGTTATTTCAATGAAATGTAAATTACTTTAAAAATATGTTGGAGGCTTTTATAATATAAACTAACAAGTTTGTCCATCTGAAGCCAAATAGAAGTAGTTAATTTCTCCACACTTATAGAAAAGGAAATGATCTTTTTTATATTTTTAATTGATAAGATAACTTAAAATTGACAATTTATAATATTTTTCATAAATTATAAATATATAAGACTTTCTCACCTTGAACTCTAAATTTTTAACTGTATCTTTATGTTTTTATTTTTATTTTTAATTTATTAAAGTATTAACAACTTTTTATTTTTAATAAAATCAATATTTCATAATAAAATTATAAATTATATTTATTTCCTAATAAAATTATAAATTATATTTAGTAAAGCTAAATTAATATACTTCATTTATAAATATTTTTTAATTAAAACTAATATTATATAAATAATTATTAAAATTTATTATGTATTTTTTACATAGACCAAAAAATAATATAACAAAGATTAAAACGAATTCTCATGAGCTCCATAGTGAAACAGGTCGTTGGGCAGTTCCTAAAACGCCATGGACGGAAAGGATCTACCATATATGTGAAAATAGGAACATCGAGGATGAAAACCACTTCCTCTTAGAGTGCCCCGTTATAACCACATTAGATCTCAGTTTCACAATCTTTGTTACAATACTGACCTTCCTAGCCTTTTACAATGTCAAAATTATAGTGAGCTCGGGAGGCTTCTCTCCAACCTTTTTGAGCATAGGAATAAAATCTTAAATCAAAATAGATAATTTGTTTCTTTAGGTCCGATAGACCATTATTTGATCTCAGCGGATAACCACCACCATCATCATCATCAAGTTTTTATTTTTAATAAAATCGATATTTCATAATAAAATTATAAATCATATTTAATATATCTAAATTAATATACATCATATATAAATATTTTTCAATTAAAATTAATATTATATAAATAATTATTAACATTTATTATGTATTTCTTACGGAGACAAAAATAAGATTTAATATACCTCCTATATAAATATTTTTCAATTAAAATTAATATTATATAAATAATTAGACAAAAATAAGATTAAATTATAATATTATATTGAAAATTTTAAAGAAAAATCCAAATAAATTTATACATAGTTTTAATAGATTTAGATTATTATTATAATAATAATAATTAGTTATTAATATTGTTACGTGAATAATACAATATTATTATTAATTTATTAATATCTTTTTAAACTTTAATAATATTATTTAAATTTTAATATAATAATAATTATATATTATTATATTGATCTATAAATTTATACATTAATAATATATTAATTTAAATGCTAATACATTATAATCATAATTAATTTGGTCAAAGATAATGAACATGAATATCATGTTGAACCATGATAATTAATAGACGTTATGTTTAAATTTCTTACAATTAAGCATATACACATATCTAGAGTCATCATGATGACATAGACAAAGATATTTAACATTTGCAGTGAATGTATAAATAGTCAACCATGGTCAATGATAATTAACCATATGTTTACCATACTAAATGGTAGTCAACATTGTTCACTCATAGTCATCCTTAGTCAAACATGGTCAATCATACTCAATGATAGTCAACATTGTTCACTCAGTGTCATCCTTAATCAAACATGGTCAATTATGGTCAACTATGGTCAATCATGGTCAAACATGTTCAATTGTCTTATTGTAACAAAGGTTGCATGGATATAAAAATCAACCATGGTCAACCATCATGCTCAATCATGGTCAACCAATTTTTATAAAATCAATCGTTGTCAACCATGGTTAATGGTGCTCAAACATTGTCCAACATCGCATTGTGACAAAGATTGTCTGAATATGAAAATCAATAATTGTCTCAACCATGGTCCATTGTCGCATTATGACAAAGATTGTCATAATATGATAATCATGGTTAACCATGGTCAATCATGGTTAAACTTGGTCAACCATGGTCAACCATGTTTTATAAAATTAAACATGGTCATCCATAGTCAATCATGATCAACCATGGTTGAACGTCGCATTATGACAAAGATTGTCTTGATACGAAAATCAACCATGGTTAAGAATTGTCAACCATGGTCCAACGTCACATTATGACAATAATTGTCTCAATATGAAAATCAACCATGGTCAACCATGTTTTTTTAGTGCGTATAATATTTATCTTAGGGTTTATAATATTATTCCCTTTGGTTGAATATTTTCCCTTGGGGTTTTAATATTAATCCCTTGGATTTATAATATCAACCATGGCCAATCATAACCAACCATAGTCAAACATGATCAGTCATGGTTAACAATGGTCCAACGTGGCATGGTGACAAAGATTGTCTCAATATGAAAATCAATCATGGTAAAGCATGGTCAACCATGGTCCAACGTTCCATTGTGACAAGGATCATCTCCATACGGAAATCCACCATGGACAACCATGGTCCAACGTCGCATGGTGACAAAGATTGTCTCGATATGAAAATCAATCATGGTAAAGCATGGTCAACCATGGTCCAATGTTCCATTGTGACAAGGACTATCTCAATATGGAAATCCACCATAGTCAACCATGTTTATTTTAGGGTTAATAATATTTATCTTAGCGTTTATATACCTTGGGTTTATAATTTGTATCCCTTGGGCTTATATTATCAATCCCTTGGGTTTATTAATCTAAGGGTTCATATTCCTAGGTTTAATATTATTCCCTTAGGTTTATAATCTCTTGGGTTTTTAGTATATGAAAATCAACCATAGCCCAACATCAAATTACGGCAAGGATTGTCTCAATATGAAAATCAACCATGGTAAACCATGTTTATTTTAGTGTTTATAATATTTATATTAGGATTTATATACCATGGGTTTATAATATTATTCCCTTGGGTTCATAATCTCTTGGGGTTTAAGTATTAATCCCTTGGGTTTTTAATAACAATCATGGTCAACCATGGTCAATCAAAGTCAACCACGGTCAATCATGTTGAACCATGTTTGAATGTCGCATTGTGGCAATGGTTGTCTCAATATGAAAATCAACCATGGTCCAACGTCGCATGGTGACAAAGATTGTCTTGATATAAAAATCAATCATGGTAAAGGATGGTCAACCATGGTCTTACGTTGCATTGTGACAAGGATTATCTCAATATGGAAATCCACCATGGTCAACCATGTTTATTTTAGGGTTTATAATATTTATCTTGGCGTTTGTATACCTAGGGTTTATAACTTTTATCCCTTGGGGTTTATTATTCGCTTACGTTTATAATATCAATCCTTAGGTTTATTAATCTAAGGGTTCACATTCCTATGGTTTAATATTATTCCCTTAGATTTATAATCCCTTGGGACCTTAATATTAATCCCTATGATTTATTATTCCCTTGGGTTTATAATATCGATCATGGTCAACCATGTTTTATAAATTCAATCACAGTCAACCATTGTCAAACATATTTTATAAAATCAATCGTGGTCAACCATGTTTAATCATGACCATTCATGCTCCTACATTGCATTGTGACAAAGATTGTCTCAATATGAAAATCAATTATTGTCTCAACCATGGTCCAACGTTGCATTATGACAAAGATTATTTCAATATGATAATCATGGTCAATCATGGTCAGCCTTGGTAGTCATGTTCAGCCTTGGTAACCATGTTCAACCATGCTTTATAAAACCAAACATGGCCATCGATGGTTAATCATGGTCAACCATGGTCAAACGTTGCATTGGGACAAAGATTGTCTTGATATGAAAATCAACCACAATTAAGCACAGTCAACCATGCTCTGACGTCGCATTGTGACAAGGATTGTCTCAATACGAAATCAACCATGGCCAACCATGTTTATTTTATTGTTATTTTTGGGTTTATAATATTAGTCCCTTGGGTTTATATTATTCCCTTCGGGTCAACCATGTTCGATTGTCGCATTGTGACAAAGATTGTCTAGATATGAAAATCAACCATGCTCAACCATGGTTAATCACGCTGAATCATGGTCAACCATATATTTTAAAATAAATCGTTGTTAACCATGGTGAAGGATGGTAAACCATTGTCCAATATCGCATTGTGCCAAATATTGTCTGAATATGAAAATCAATCATTGTCTCAATCATGGTCTAATGTTGCATTATGACAAAGATTGTCATAATATGATAACCATGGTCAACCATGGTCAATCATGGTCAACCTTGGTCAACCATGTTTTATAAAATCTAATATGGTCATCCATGGTCAATCATGGTCAACCATGGTCGCATTGTGACAAAGATTGTCTTGATATGAAAATCAGTCATGGTTAAAAATGGTCAACCATGGTCCAACGCTAAATTGTGACAAAGATTGTCTCAATATGAAAATCAACCATGGTCAACCATGTTTATTTTAGTGTTTATAATATTTATCTTAGGGTTTATACCTTGGGTTTATAATATTAGTTCCTTGGGTTTAATATTATTCCCTTGGGTTCATAATCCCTTGGGATTTCAGTGTTAATCCCTTGGGTTTATTATTCCCTTGGGGGTTTATAATATTAATCATGGTTAACAGTGGTCAATCATAGCCAACCATGGTCAACCATAGTTACCCATGGTCAATCATAGCCAACCAGGGTCAACCGTGGTCAACCGTGGTCGAATGTTGCATTATGACAATGATTGTCTCAATATGAAAATCAACCATGGTCCAATGTCACATGGTGACAAAGATTGCCTGGATACAAAAATCAATCATGGTAAAGCATGGTCAACCATGGTCCAACATTACGTTGTGACAAGGATTATCTCAATATGGAAACACACCATGGTCAACCATGTTTATTTTAGGGTTTATAATATTTATCTTAGCGTTTATAATAATAATTAATAATAATAATAATTAAATAATTAATAATAATAATATGAATTAATATTTAATATTTAAATATTATTATAAGTATTTTAAAATTACCAAGGTATTACAAAATAAATAATTTAAAATTAAATTATAATAAATTACATTTAATATTAAATGATGAACCACACTTGTTGGTTCGAAACGCGTCAGCCAAAAAATTTCTCTTATGTGATTTCTACTGAAAGACTTTGCTTAATTTATTTACCTTCTCGCCTTTTTTGTCGTTGATTCATTCGTTTGTTCTAGTCTGACTCGGTTCTTGTCTTTTGGTGAATGTCCCATGGGGGAAATTGTTGTGTTGGATTCTCTTCCTATCTCAGTCTGCGGCGGGGTCTGCTTGGCTTCTAGTGGAAGGTGGTTGTTCGTTGGGGGTCCCAATTCTTGTCTATTCAGTGTGGGTTCATTACAGTGGCCTTTGGTTCAATTTAGATATCGCCTTCGGGGCCTCAACTTCCTTTTAATCTACATCATGAAGCCTAGTCCTCGCTCCTCACGTGCCTTGGCCCAAGCAAAGGTGGAAGGCTCATTTGTCTTGTAGGTGCTCGGGGTGGTGCATAAAATATGGTAGGTGGAAGCTCCAGGCAGGGCATGGGTACAGTACGTGGTGTTGGGCGTGGGGGTCGTGGTACCCATGGGGGGCTCAGGTCTTCGGCCGTGTCCATGACGAGCAAAAGCAATGATATATTAGTTCAGAGAAGTCGTGGCGTTGGAGGAGGTGGAAGAGGACATGGTCGCAGTCGTGCTATGGCCTCTCGGGGTCGGCACAACAGTCAAGGTCGTCCAAGGTTAGTAGGTCGTGCTCCTTCCACGCATTCCAAGACTTCCACGACGATCATAGACCTGGTTCAATCTGTCATAGTGCAGTTAGAAGCTCTTGATAGAGCCTGAAGGAGGAGCATGAGGTTTTCATGGCCAAACTTGAACAACTCCAATACTTACAGTGCCATGTTCGTGAAAGGGTTGTGGTTGTCTAGCGCAAGCAAAATTTGATGACAGAGAAAGTTGAAAGTTGGAAGCTTGGCTTGCTTACTTTGAGCATCATGTCAATTGCATGTATCGCCCTCCTCCTCCTCCAGGTGTAGGGCCAGATAACCCTGCTTCAATTACCTTAGAAAACTGATTATCATCACTCTTGTCTTTCTTGTTCTTCTAGTTTTCTGGTATGTTAGGCCTCTAAAGCTATGGACCTCTTAGTTGGGCATTTTGCTTTTTGTATGATGTATGGTTATCACATTAGTCAACAAGCCTGGTTGGGGTGACACCACATGCATTTTGACATCTTTGTATATGTTTTTTGACTAATAAAAATTCTTCGGCTTAAAAATAAAATAAAATAATAATTATTAATTATTATTAAAAATAATAATTATTATGAATTATAATGATATTAATAATATTTTTATTATAATAATTTTTTTAATATTATTTTTATTATTATATACTTATCAAATGTAAGTACAAATGAAATCTTTAGTTTATATCAACCATATTAATATTTTCATAAATACAAATGAAATCTTTGATTTATATCAACCATATTAATATTTTCAATGTAATTACATTAATATATTATTATTGCCCTGCATCTGCAGCTCTGTTTCACTCAGCCAGTTCCACTGCCAACATGGGCAGGCCAAGAGAAAGACAGTCGTGCAGACGCGGCACTGGTCGAGGGGGCTCCTCACGCCCTCCAGCAGCGGATGCCCACCACCATTGTTGCTGCTGCTATTGTTACAGACGAGCCGGAGCTCCCCACTTGCAGGCTTCACAGTTCTTGGATACGGGTAGCCCAAATGAAGGACCACCCGCGCTTCCAGCGTTTGGCACAGCAGTGTTTAATCTGGGAAACCTCAGCGCACACATTTCAGTCCTATTTATCAAGGACACAGAGGAGGATGACGCCGGGTCGAGCAGCAGAGAATCGCCCTCCGATGACCAATCGGAAAGGGCTGAGGAAAAGACAGAGGGAGCACCTGAGAAGGCACCCGCCCATCCTCGGACGCAGGAGGCGTCGACGTCCAAGGCAGGAGAAGAACGGGAAGGACTCCCGGAAGAATATGGTTGGGTCCCGATTATTGAGGAGGAACCGGAGGAGTAGCAGACAATGGAAAGCTCCGTCAACCATCTTTTTGTTCAGGTCCAGTTTTAAGGTCTTCTGTCTCGGTCGCTTTCTGTGTATGGGATAAATCATATGTTTATGTCTGGGTCTTTTAGTTCGTCTGCAGGTCTTTATGTGTCTTTGTTTCAGTCAGAAAATCTTTTCAGGGCGATTGCTCATGTCCACGGTCGCCCCTGCGAGGGCAGATTTTTGTGTCAAAGCCCCTGCGTGGGTAATGTTGGTGCTAGAAGGAAAATTATGATGAGTTTTGAGGCGGCTTGGACACATCTCTTTGGTAAAGCCAGCCGCCAACCCACAGTGCCACAGATGGCCATGGGAAACCTGTTTTACTGCCTGTAATGTTCTTATGTACATAATATAATCAATTAGCATAGTTTTACTGAGAAAAAAAAAATATATTATTATTATTTATATATATAATTCAAATTTAATATAGCAAAATATGATATTTAAATAATAATAAAATTTTATAAATTATTTTAAAAATAATTTGATATTAAATATTTATTTTTAAATTAAATGTGAAGATGGTCGAAATTTAATCTCTACAAAATATTCGTCATACTCTTAATCCTAATGTTTTAGTTATCCATTTGCACTCTTTGATTTTTAATTTAATAAATCTAATTGAATGGCATTCTCCCTTTCTCGATAATTGTCCCTTTTGTTTCATCCCATCCCTCTATATCATTCCATCTGTACGTTGTTGATGATAACCCAGTTTCAGCCACCAACAACCTGCGTTGATGAAACTAGGCATATTCTCACAACTTTACCTTTTGGGAGGTTTACCAACTCCCAAGTTTTATTTTCCTGCAAAGAGTTCATTTCTTCTTCCATTGCTTTCTTCCATTCTTTATTGTGCTCGACTTTACAAGCTTCTTGAAAACAATTAGGTTCACCTTCATCAGTCAACAAAATACAGTTTGAAGGAGGATACCTTTGTGAAGGCTTATGAGGCCTAGAAGATCTGCGAATCCACTATGGTGGTGCATTATCAGGTTGAATCTCCTGTAAAGGTTCTTGCAAGATTCCTTCTTCTTGTTGTTCATCATTTTCCACTTGTTCTTCTTCATGCTCCTGAATTTGTTGTTCATTTTCTTGTATTGGTGGTATGTTTTCCTTTTGCTCTTCAAACCTGTCATTAACCTTCTTGACCTCCAACTGACCTACAATCCTCTTGAACATTTCTGACTCATTAAATATGACATCCCTGCTTCTAATAATTTTATGTTTGACTGGATCCCATAGACGATAACCAAAATCTTCATCTGCATATCCCAAAATATGCATTTCATAGATTTATCATCTAGCTTAGTTCTATTTTATTTGGGAATATGTACGAATGCTTCACATCCAAAGATTTTCAAGTGAGAATAATTCAAATTCTTACCAGTCCAAACTTCTTCATGGATACCACCATCCAAGGTTGTAGTTGGAGATCTATTTATGAGGTAGCAAGCGGTCCTGACTGCTTCAGCCCAAAAATTCTTCTCCAAACCGGAATTGGACAACATACTTCGCACCTTTTCCATAATGGTGCGATTCATCCTTTCTGCGACACCATTTTGTTGAGGAGTACCATGCACAATCTTCTCATGCTTTATTCCAAACCTGTTACAATATTCCTTAAATGCATTTGAGCAATATTCTCCACCATTATCTGTTCTTAAACACTTCAGCAATTTGTTAGTCTCTCTTTCAACACCGCCATTAGATTTTTGTTGGGTTTTGCAGACCTGCATTGTAATGTTTGGTTGCCTGTTGTTTGGGTTATTTCTAGAGCTCCCTATGGGGTTCTTTGGTGGGCCTATGTACCATATATATTCATGTTTATTGAGTCATCTGTGGTGCTCCCTATGGGGATCTTAGGTAGGATTGCATGCCCTGCGATATTGTTTATGATATTCCATGATTAAGTTTATATGAGATATAAGATATAATTTAGAAATATTGCATATGTAAACAACTTTTATATTAATAGAAACTCGTTGATTTTTTTTTGAAAAAAAATATAAACAAAGGAATATGTAATCCAAGAACATATATGTAAAGAATTTAGTATATTGATCAATATAATTGGAAGCCAAAGACATAAGTAAAACTGTAAAACTATACATGGAAACAAAGGTATTATAAAATCACAATTCTCACAAAACAACACATACATAAACTCGTCAATTCGTATGTGGAGACAAGTGTAATATCTCGCAATGCTCGCAGGGCGACATCTACATATAATATGCATTCTATATGGGGTTGGTTGTGCATACTGCGCACATGCGAGTACGCACACATCGAAACATATGACAAGTGGAACCTTACATATATTGCACACTTACAAATGGATGAACTATGGCATGTATGTGTTCAATCGAGCGTTGTCTATGGAGGGCATAATTTTGTCTGAATGGCAAATTTTTTGCTAGAAATTGGCAAGAAAATTCCGCAATTGACTTGCGTCGCAGCTCCTCATTCATTAAATTGCTGCTGACATCATCAAACTTCAGGGTCCCTGTAGTTGCTAAAGTGATCATAGCTACAATTAAATTTTCCCAATTGTCTGGCATAGAACACATCAACAATATGGCTCTAATTTCATTATCTAAAATGATTTTAACAGAGGCAAGTTGATTAGTACTAATATTAAATGCATTCAAGTGCTTAGCAACTGAAGCAACCTCCTTCATTTTGGGATTATAAAGCTTCTTCATCAAGAACACTTTGTTTGATGTCGTGTTCTTCTCATATAGATCATCGAGCTTCTTCCATAATCCTTCTGCCATCTTTTCTCCAGACACATTGAAATAAACATTCTTTGCTAAATATTGGCGGATTGTTGCAATCACCTTTCTATCTAGCTTATTCCACTCTTCATTTGTCATTGATGAGGGTTTCTTTGTTGTGCCCTCAATCAGCAAATATTGATCCTTTAAAATCAGTATATCCTCCATCTGTGATTTCCATAGGGCAAAATTAGCCCCGCTCAACTTCTCCATATCTATAACTGTTGTCTCCATTTTCAATCAAATTCACGCCCCAAAACACAAAAACTCCACTTAAAAATAAAATTTTAATTATTACTCTTTAAAATTTAGTAATAATGACCTTCCTCCTTTTTAAAATACCCTTTTCAAAATTCCTGCTCCTTTTTAAAATATACTTTTCAAATTTCCAACATATAATTATATATGTTTCATAATAAATATAAAAACATATATAATGTTTTAACCTTTTCACATTTCGCACATACATATGTTGATTTGAGAAAAAACTTGACGTATATGTGCAAGCTTGATGTAAAAAAAACTTACGAACACCACGTTTCAACTCCAATCTCCACGGATCTCCACTTTTCAAACTCCAACAACACGTACAGATCTCCACGTTTCAATATAGGTCCATGACCTTGTTTTTCAATATAGTTAAAGTGCCATTCACTTGGCGAAAAACACAACATTTCATTCAAAAACCAAGCACATTGACTTAAGGTACCATTGGATCCGGCATGTGTTGGAGGAAGAACAGTTATCCTTGGAAAAGATCCATACAGATAGGAACCCTGTTGATATGCTCACTAAGATTCTACCACGAAATAAACATGAGTTATGTAGAGGCATGGTAGGACTCAGTGTGACTTGATGACTCTTATTTGGCTTCAAGTGGAGAATGTTAAGTGTGAAGCCAAATTCATGAATCACATGCAGGATTCTAGATTCTTTTACACCGCCAGTAGTTTCTAGAATCACATGCATGATTCTAGATTCTTCAACACCGCCATTAGTTTCTAGATCATTCTAGATCTCCATCTAAATCACATATAGGATTCTAGATCCTTCTTCTGCCTCTATAAATTTGTAATTTCTCTGGCCAAGGAAAGCAAGCCAAGGCCCAAGCCTGTAATGTAATGCAAAGTGATTTATGTTCTCCAGTGATTGATTTATCTATTCCACTGTTTAATTGAGTAATCTTGTTGTTTCTCCATTTGTCTGTCTCTGAAATTATTCTCTGCTTTTGCCTTCTAAGTCTCTGAGTATAAATATGTTGTGTGTTATGTGTGTAGAAGGTCAACGCTCCCCTTCAACTCCAATCTCCACGGATCTCCACTTTTCAAACTCCAATAACACGTACGGATCTCCATGTTTCAATATAGGTCCATGACCTTGTTTTTCTTGCAGCAACTGTCTTTTAGTTCCAACGTTCCTCAATTATTTCCTAGACAAATCCTTCAATAGCTCAAGGGGTAACAACCAACGTTTTAACGAACGCTGCCAGAGTAAGGTGATGGCACTAAGCGGCTTGCATAGTGGATATTCGACCCTAGCTCTAATACCAGATTGTTGGCTCCCCGTTAATGGTGGTGTAGAAGCTCAACGCTCCCTGTGTGTTTCGTGGCATGTGCTTAAATCTAGCGATGTGTGTGTTTACTAACACTTGTGGGTTTTGGTGTAACGGCAATTGTGACTCGAACAAGTGGTATCAGAGCTAGAGGTCTCAAGTTCGAAACACACTAGGTTCACGTTGCGGGGGGGGGGAGATTGTTGGCTCCCCGTTAATAGCGGTGTAGAAGGTCAACGCTCCCTGTGTGTTTCATGGCATGTTCTTAAATCTAGCGATGTGTCTGTTTACTAACACCTGCGGTTTTTGGTGTAATGGCAATCGTGACTCCAACAAAGGCTGAAACATCTATCCATCCCTTTATTATACAAATTGTCTGTAAGTCACTGTGCATCAACTAAACTTAAAAAAAGACAGAAGTGAACTTTTGAGTACAACATTCATTGTCATCTTGCAAAAACAATGTTCTCTTTTCTTCCCAATTTTCTATAAAACATTTTTAGATTCAACTCACTATGTAAACCATTTGATTGGGCTACAAAATCTTAATGATGTGAAAATAAATACTACTTAAGTCTGAAAACAATTACAGTTGGGAATTGATAAGGGTGGCATCATCCCTTCTTGTAAGTTTGTTAAACGTTGCATGTCTATACCACATAGCGCCTTAAAATATACATTTCGTCCACTGGTAAAACACTCTAGTGAAACCAAAAAAAACCAGAAAATTGCCCATCAGCCCCACTTCTACTGCATTAAGATATTGATATTTATTTCCATACGCAACTTAAACCGACTATGAAAAATATCAAATGGCTGTGGAGAGCAGGCGTGGACAAAATGGAGGTCGACTTTATGAAGTCCTTAAATAATCGAGATTTTCCTTACCGAACTAGATTCCTCTGATATAGTTTTTTTTTCCGTTACGTGATAGTACAGGACGTGGTGATTGCTTTTATTATTTGGAGTTGACACTGAGAGCCCAGTGAACGTTCTTCATTATTATTTATTTATTTAATTTTTCCTAACTGAAATGTCATATATCTGCACGCTTTTGAGCTTAATTGAACTTAATTAATATATAATTACCTATGATATAGTTTTCTCCGGTTGCCTGGTATTACATCGACGCCATAAATGTTTTTATTAGTTGGAGTAAACAGTGAGAACACGATGAACGTTCAATATTATTATTTATTATTTATTTAGTTTAAATTACAATTTTCTTCCCCATGAAAGGGAATACACATGCACGCTCATTTTGTACTTAATTAAATATATAATTATATGTAAAGAAATACCCCGGTAATCTCCATTAACATCAATATGACATGCATGCACTCATAACATTAATGCAATACACACATCAATTTTTACGCAAGGCTCTTAATTGCTCTACCTGCAAGAGTAAAGACATAACCTGTAGTAAATCTTCTTTTGTCCAAATCACCTGCATAATCAGCATCTACATATCCGCAGGCTGATCCTTCACTACCACTAAAGACAATGCAATGGTCACTTGTGCCTCTTAGATACCGAAGCACCCATTTCACTGCTCACCAATGTTCTTCCCTTGGATTTGCCATGAACCTGCTGACAACTCCAACTGCATGTGAAATGTCAAGTCTTGTAGATACCATCGCATACATTAAGTTGCCTACAACATTTGCATATGGTACATGAGACATATATTGCTTTTCTTCATCAGTAACTAGTCCTACTGAGTTAGAGAGGGATCTCTCAAATTTTTTATTAATGAATATCTTTAAAGAACAAATTTTTTAGGCTAGATATGCAAGTTTGTTTGAGTTGTTGTGAATTTAGGTTTTTTAGGCCTGTCCATCTTAATTGCTCCCTCTTTCCTTTAGATTGAAAAGAGCAACTAATAGCTCAACCCATCTCTATATTAATTTAAAAGCTAATACATTATAATCATAATTAATTTGGTCAAAGATAATGAACATGAATATCATGTTGAACCATGACAATTAATAAACGTTATGTTTAAAATTCTTACAATTAAGCATATACACATATCTAGAGTCATCATAATGACATAGACAAAGATATTTAACATTTGCAGTCGATGTATAAATAGTCAACCATAGTCAATGATAATAAACCATATATTTACCACACTAAATGGTAGTCAACATTGTTCACTCATAGTCATCCTTAGTCAAACATGGTCAATCATACTCAATGATAGTCAACATTGTTCACTCAGTGTCATCCTTAATCAAACATGGTTAATTATGGTCAACTATGGTCAATCATGGTCAAACATGTTCGATTGCCTTATGGTGACAAAGGTTGCTTGGATATAAAAATCAACCATGGTTAATCATGCTCAATCATGGTCAACCATTTTTTATAAAATCAATGGTTGTCAACCATGGCTAATGATGCTCAAACATTGTCCAATGTCACATTGTGACAAAGATAGTCTGAATATGAAAATCAATCATTGTCTCAACCATGGTCCAATGTCGCATTATGACAAAGATTGTCATAATATGATAATCATGGTTAACCATGGTCAATCATGGTTAACCATGGTCAATCATGGTTAAACTTGGTCAACCATGTTTTATAAAATTAAACATGGTCATCCATGGTCAATCATGATCAACCATGGTCGAACGTCGCATTATGACAAAGATTGTCTTAATAAGAAAATCAACCATGGTTAAGAATGGTCAACCATGGTCCAACATCGCATTGTGACAATAATTGTCTTAATATGAAAATCAACCATGGTCAACCATGTTTTTTAGGGCGTATAATATTTATCTTAGGGTTTATAATATTATTCCCTTCGGTTGAATATTTTCCCTTGGGGTTTTAATATTAATCCCTTGGATTTATAAATTCAACCATGGTCAATCATAACCAACCACAGTCAAACATGGTCAACCATGGTTAACAATGGTCCAACGTCACATGGTGACAAAGATTGTCTCGATATGAAAATCAATCATGGTAAAGCATGGTCAACCATGGTCCAACGTTCCATTGTGACAAGGATAATCTCAATACGGAAATCCACCATGGTCAACCATGGTCCAACGTCGCATGGTGACAAATATTGTCTCGATATGAAAATCAATCATGGTAAAGCATGGTCAACCATGGTCCAATGTTCCATTGTGACAAGGATTATCTCAATATGGAAATCCACCATAGTCAACCATGTTTATTTTAGGGTTAATAATATTTATCTTAGCGTTTATGTACCTTGGGTTTATAATTTGTATCCCTTGGTCTTATATTATCAATTCCTTGGGTTTATTAACCTAAGGGTTCATATTCCTAAGGTTTAATATTATTCCCTTAGGTTTATAATCTCTTGGGTTTTTAGTATATGAAAATCAACCATGGCCCAACATCACATTATGACAAGGATTGTTTCAATATGATAATCAACATGGTAAACCATGTTTATTTTAGTGTTTATAATATTTATATTAGGATTTATATACCATGGGTTTATAATATTATTCCCTTGGGTTCATAATCTCTTGGGGTTTTAGTATTAATCCCTTGGGTTTATAATAACAATCATGGTCAATCATGTTGAACCTTGTTTGAATGTCGCATTGTGACAATGATTGTCTCAATATGAAAATCAACCATGGTCCAACGTCGCATGGTGACAAAGATTGTCTCGATATGAAAATCAATCATGGTAAAGCATGGTCAACCATGGTCTAACGTTGCATTGTGACAAGGATTATCTCAATATGGAAATCCACCATGGTCAACCATGTTTATTTTAGGGTTTATAATATTTATCTTAGTGTTTATATACCTTGGGTTTATAATTTTTATCCCTTGGGGTTTATTATTCGCTTACATTTATAATATCAATCCTTAGGTTTATTAATCTAAGGGTTCACATTCCTATGGTTTAATATTATTCCCTTAGGTTTATAATCCCTTGGGATTTTAATATTAATCCATATGATTTATTATTCCCTTGGGTTTATAATATCAATCATGGTCAACCATGTTTTATAAATTCAATCGCAGTCAACCATTTTCAAACATATTTTATAAAATCAATCGTGGTCAACCATGTTTAATCATGACCATTCATGCTGCTACGTTGCATTGTGACAAAGATTGTCTCAATATGAAAATGAATTATTGTCTCAACCATGGTCCAACGTCGCATTATGACAAAGATTATTCAATATGATAATCATGGTCAACCTTGGTAGCCATGTGCAGCCTTGGTAACCATGTTCAACCATGTTTTATAAAACTAAACATGGCCATCGATGGTCAAACATGGTCAACCATGGTCAAACGTCGCATTGAGACAAAGATTGTCTTGATATGAAAATCAACCACAATTAAGCACGATCAACCATGCTCCAACGTCGCATTGTGACAATGATTGTCTCAATACGAAATCAACCATGGCCAACCATGTTTATTTTGTTGTTATTTTTGGGTTTATAATATTAGTCCCTTGGGGTTTATATTATTCCCTTTGGGTCAACCATGTTCGATTGTCGCATTGTGACAAAGCTTGTCTAGATATGAAAATCAACCATGGTTAATCACGTTGAATCATGGTCAACCATGTATTTTAAAATAAATCGTTGTCAACCATGGTGAATGATGGTAAACCATTGTCCAACATTGCATTGTGCCAAAGATTGTCTGAATATGAAAATCAATCATTGTCTCAACCATAGTCTAATGTTGCATTATGGCAAAGATTGTCATAATATGATAACCATGGTCAACCTTGGTCAACCATGTTTTATAAAATCCAATATGGTCATCCATGGTCAATCATGGTCAACCATGGTCGAACGTCGCATTGTGACAAAGATTGTCTTGATATGAAAATGAATCATAGTTAAACATGGTCAACCATGGTCCAACGCTGCATTGTGACAAAGATTGTCTCAATATGAAAATCAACCATGCTCAACCATGTTTATTTTAGTGTTTATAATATTTATTTTAGGGTTTATACCTTGGGTTTATAATATTAGTCCCTTGGGTTTAATATTATTCCCTTGGGTTCATAATCCCTTGGGTTTAATATTATTCCCTTGGGTTAATAATCCCTTGGGATTTCAGCATTAATCCCTTGGGTTTATTATTCCCTTGGGGGTTTATAATATCAATCATGGTCAACAGTGGTCAATCATAGCCAACCATGGTCAATCATAGCCAACTAGGGTCAACCGTAGTCAACCATGGTCGAATGTCGCATTATGACAATGATTGTCTCAATATGAAAATCAACCATGGTCAACCATGGTCCAACATCACATGGTGACAAAGATTGCCTTGATACGAAAATAAATCATGGTAAAGCATGGTCAACCATGGTCCAACATTGCATTGTGACAAGGATTATCTCAATATGGAAACACACCATGGTCAACCATGGTTAACCATGGTCAATCATAGCCAACCAGGGTCAATCGTAGTCAACCATGGTCGAATGTCGCATTATGACAATGATTGTCTCAATATGAAAATCAACCATGGTCAACCATGGTCCAACATCACATGGTGACAAAGATTGCCTTGATACGAAAATCAATCATGGTAAAGCATGGTCAACCATGGTCCAACATTGCATTGTGACAAGGATTATCTCAATATGGAAACACACCATGGTCAACCATGTTTATTTTAGGGTTTATAATATTTATCTTAGCATTTATAATAATAATAATAATTAAATAATTAATAATAATTAATAATAATTAATATTTAATATTTAAATATTATTATAAGTATTTTAAAATTACCAAGGTATTACTAAATAAATAATTATTGTTATGAAGATTATTATTATTTATTAATATTACTACTATTATCAAATAGATATTATTATTATATAATTGATTTCTATTACATAATTTAAAATTAAATTATAATAAATTACATTTAACCTTAAATGATGAACCACACTTGTTGGTTTGAAACGTGTCGGCCAAAAAATTTCTCTTATGTGATTTCTACTAAAAGACTTTGCTTAATTTATTTACCTTTTCGCCTTTTTTGTCGTTGATTCATTCGTTTGTTCTGGTCTGACTCGGTTCTTGTCTTATGGTGAATTTCCTGTGGGAGAAATTGTTGTGTTGGATTCTCTTCCAATCTCAATCTACGGCGAGGTCTTCTTGGCTTCTAGTGGAAGGTGGTTGTTCGTTGGGGCTCCCAATTCTTGTCTATTCAGTGTTGGGTTCATTACGGTGGCCTTTGGTTCAGTTTAGATATTGCCTCTGGGGCCTCGACTTCCTTCTAATCTACATCATGAAGCCTAGTCCTCGCTCCTTGCGTGCCCTGGCCCAAGCAAAGGTGGAAGGCTCATTTGCTCTTGTAGGTGCTCGGGGTGGCGCATAAAATATGGTAGGTGGAAGCTCCAGGCAGGGCACGGGTACAGTGCGTGGTGTTGGGCATGGGGGTCGTGGTACCCGTGGGGGGCTCAGGTCTTCGACCGTGTCCATGATGGGAAAAAGCAACAATATGTTAATTCAGAGCGGTTGTGGCGTTGGAGGAGGTGGAAGAGGACATGGTCGCAGTCGTGCTATGTCCTCTCGGGGTTGGCACAACAGTCAAGGTCGTCCAAGGTTAGTAGGTCGTGCTCCTTCCACGCATTCCAAGACTTCCACGACGATCATAGACCTGGTTTAATCTGTCATAGTGCAGTTAGAAGCTCTTGATAGAGCCTGAAGGGAGGAGCATGAGGTTGTCATGGCCAAACTTGAACAACTCCAATACTTCCAGTGCCATGTTCGTGAAAGGGTTGTGGTTGTCTAGCGCAGGGAAAATTTGCTGACAGAGAAAGTTGAAAAGTTTGAAGCTTGGCTTGCTTACTTTGAGCATCATGTCAATTGCATGTATCGCCCTCCTCCTCCTCTAGGTGCATGGCCAGATAATCCTGCTTTAATTACCTTAGACCACTGATTATGATCACTCTTGTCTTTCTTGTTCTTCTAGTTTTCTAGTATGTCAGGCCTTTAAAGCTATGGACCTCTTAGTTGGGCATTTTGCTTTTTTTATGATGTATGGTTATCACATTAGTCAATAAGCCTGGTTGGGGTGACACCACATGCATTTTGACATCTTTGTATATGTTTTTTGACTAATAAGAATTCTTTGACTTAAAAATTAAATAAAATAATAATTATTAATTATTATTAAAAAATAATTATTATTATTAATTATAATAATATTAATAATAATTTTTATTATTATATACTTATCAAATATAAATACAAATGAAATCTTTAATTTATATCAACTATATTAATATTTTCATAAATATAAATGAAATCTTTAATTTATATCAACCATATTAATATTTTCAATGTAATTAATGAATATATTATTATTATTTATATATAATTCAAATTTAATATAGTACACTATAATATTTAAATAATAATAAAATTTTAAAAATTATTTTAAAAATAATTTGATATTAAATATTTATTTTTAAATTTGGGTCGAAATTTAATCTCTACGAAATATTCTTCATACTCTTAATCCTAATGTTTTAGTTATCTGTTTTCACTCTTTGATTTTTAATTTAATAAATCTAATTGAATGGCATTCTCCCTTTCTCGATAATTGTCCCTTTTGTTTCATCCCACCCCTCTATATCATTCCATCTGTACATTGTTGATAATAACCCAGTTTCAGCCACCACCAACCTGCGTTGATGAAACTGGGCATATTCTCACAACTTTACCTTTTGGGAGGTTTACCAACTCCCAAGTTTTATTTTCCTGCGAAGAGTTCATTTCTTCTTCCATTGCTTTCTTCCATTCTTTACTATGCTCCACTTTACAAGCTTCTTGAAAACAATTAGGTTCACCTTCATCAGTCAACAAAATATAGTTTGAAGGAGAATACCTTTGTGAAGGCTTATGAGGCCTAGAAGATCTGTGAACCCACTGTAGTGGTGCATTATCAGGGTGAATCTACTATAAAGGGTCCTGCAAGATTCCTTCTTCTTGTTGTTCATCATTTTCCACTTGTTGTTCTTCATGCCCCTGAATTTGCTATTCATTTTCTTGTATTGGTGGTATGTTTTCTTGCTGCTTTTCAAACCTGTCAATAACCTTCTTGACCTCCAACTCACCTACAGTCCTCTTGAACATTTCTGACTCATTAAATATAACATCCATGCTTCTAATAATTTTATATTTAACTGGATCCCATAAACGATAACCAATATCTTCATCTGCATATCCCAAAAAAATGCATTTCATAAATTTATCATCTAGCTTAGTTCTATTTTATTTGGGAATATGTACGAATGCTTCACATCCAAAGATTTTCAAGTGAGAATAATTCAAATTCTTACCAGTCCAAACTTCTTCAGGGATACCGCCATCCAAGGCTGTAGTTGGAGATCTATTAATGAGGTAGCAAGCGGTCCTGACTGCTTTAGCCCAAAAATTCTTTTCTAAACCGGAATTAGACAACATACTTCGCACCTTTTCCATAATGGTGCGATTCATCCTTTTTGCGTCACCATTCTGCTAAGGAGTACCATGCACAGTCTTCTCATGCTTTAGGCCAAACCTGTTACAATTTTCCTTAAATGCATTTGAGCAATATTCTCCACCATTATCTGTTCTTAAACACTTCAACAATTTGTTAGTCTCTCTTTCAACACCGCCATTAGATTTTTGTTGGGTTTTGCAGACCTGCATTGTAATGTTTCGTTCCCTGTTGTTTGGGTTATTTCTAGAGCTCCCTATGGGGTTCTTTGGTGGGCCTATGTACCCTATATATTCATGTTTGTTGAGTCATCTGTGGTGCTCCCTATGGGGATCTTGGGTAGGACTGCATGCCCTGCGATCTTGTTTCTGGTATTCCATGATTAAGTTTATATGAGATATAAGATATAATTTAGAAATATTGCATATGTAAACAACTTTTATATTAATAGAAACTGGTTTTTTTTTTTTGAAAAAAAATATAAACAAAGGAATATGTAATCCAAGAACATATATGTAAAAAATTTAGTATATTGATCAATATAATTGGAAGCCAAACACATAAGTAAAACTGTAAAACTATACATGGAAACAAAGGTATTATAAAATCACAATTCTCACAAAACAACACATACATAAACTCATCAATTCGTATGTGGAGACGAGTGTAATATCTCGCAATGCTCGCAGGGCGACATCTACATATAATATGCATTCTATATGGGGTTGGTTGCACATATTGCGCACATGCGAGTGCGCACACATCGAAACATATGACAAGTGGAACCTTACATATATTGCACACTTACAAATGGATGAACTATGTCATGTATGTGTTTAATCGGGCGTTGTCTATGGAGGCCACAATTTTGTCCGAATGGCAAATTTTTCACTGGAAATTGGCAAGAAAATTCCGCAATTGACTTGCGTCACAACTTCTCATTCATTAAACTGCTGCTGACATCATCAAACTTCAGGGTCCCTATAGTTGCTGAAGTGCTCATAGCTACAATTAAATTTTCCCAACTGTCTGGCATAGAACACATCAACAATATGGATCTAATTTAATCATCTAAAATGATTTTAACAGAGGAATGTTGATTAGTAATAATATTAAATGCATTCAAGTGCTTAGCAACTGAAGCACCCTCTTTCATTTTGAGATTATAAAGCTTCTTCATCAAGAACACTTTGTTTGATGTCGTGTTTTTCTCATATAGATCATGGAGCTTCTTCCATAATCCTTCTGCCGTCTTTTCTCCAGACACATTGAAATGAACATTCTTTGCTAAATATTGGCGAATTGTTGCAATCGCCTTTCTATCTAGCTTATTCCACTCTTCATTTGTCATCGATGAGGGTTTCTTTGTTATGCCCTCAATCGGCAAATATTGATCCTTTAAAATCAATATATCCTCCATCTGTGATTTCCATAGGGCAAAATTAGCCCCGCTCAACTTCTCCATATTTGTAACTGTTGTCTCCATTTTCAATCAAATTCACGCCCCAAAACACAAGAACTCCATTTAAAAATAAAATTTTGATTATTACTCTTTAAAATTTAGTAATAATGACCTTCCTCCTTTTTAAAATACCCTTTTCAAAATTCCTGCTCATTTTTAAAATATACTTTTCAAATTTCCAACATATAATTATATATGTTTCATAATAAATATAAAAACATATATAATGTTTTAACCTTTTCACATTTCACACATACATATGTTGGTTTGAGAAAAAACTTGACGTATACGTGCAAGCTTGATGTAAAATAAACTTACAAACACCACATTTCAATTCCAATCTCCACGGATCTCCACTCTTGATGTATACGTGCAAGCTTGACGTAAAAAAAACTTACAAACACCACATTTCAACTCCAATCTCCACGGATCTCCACTTTTCAAACTCTAACAATACGTACGAATCTCCACGTTTCAATAAAGGTCCACGACCTTGTTTTTCAATATAGTCAGATTGCCATTCACTTGGCAAAAAACCCAACATTTCATTCAAAAACCAAGCACATTGACTAAGGTACCATTGGATCTGACATGTGTTGGAGGAAGAACAATTATCCTTGGAAAAGATCCATACAGATAGGAACCCTGCTGATATGCTCACTAAGATTCTACCACAAAATAAACATGAGTTATGTAGAGGCATGGTAGGACTCGGTGTGACTTGATGACTCTTATTTGGCTTCAAGTGGGAGAATGTTAAGTGTGAAGCCAAATTCATGAATCACATGCAGGATTCTAGATTCTTCTACACCGCCAGTAGTTTCTAGAATCACATGCAGGATTCTAGATTCTTCAACACTGCCATTAGTTTCTAGATCATTCCAGATCTCCATCTGAATCACATATAGGATTCTAGATCCTTCTTCTGCCTCTATAAATTTGTAATTTCTCTGGCCAAGGAAAGCAAGCCAAGGCCCAAGCCTGTTATGTAATGCAAAGTGATTTCTGTTCTCCAGTGATTGATTTATCTATTCCGCTGTTTCTGATTGAGTAATCTTGTTGTTTCTCCATTTGTCTGTCTTTGAAATTATTCTCTGTTTTTGTCTTCTAAGTCTCTAAGTATAAATCTGTTGTGTGTTATGTGTGTAAAAGGTCAACGCTCCCCTTCAACTCCAATCTCCACGGATCTCCACTTTTCAAACTCCAACAACACGTACGGATCTCCACGTTTCAATATAGGTCAATGCCCTTGTTTTTCTTGCAGCAACTGTCTTTTAGTTCCAACGTTCCTCAGCTATTTCCTGGACAGATCCTTCGACAGTTCCAGGGGTAACAACCAACATTTTAACGAATGCTGCCAGAGTAAGGCGATGGCACTAAGCGGCTTGCGCAGTGGATATTTGACCCTAGCTCTGATACTAGATTGTTGGCTCCCTGTTAATGGCGGTGTAGAAGGTCAACGCTCCCCGTGTGTTTCGTGGCATGTACTTAAATCTAACGATATGTTTGTTTACTAACACCTGCGGGTTTTGGTGTAACGGCAATCATGACTCCAAAAAGTGGTATCAGAGCCAGAGGTCTCGAGTTTGAAACACGCTGGGCTCACGTTGGGGGGGAGATTGTTGGCTCCCCGTTAATGGTGGTGTAGAAGGTCAACGCTCCCCGTGTGCTTCGTGGCATGTGCTTAAATCTAGCGATGTGTCTGTTTACTAACACCTGCGGGTTTTGGTGTAACGACAATCGTGACTCCAACAAAGGCCGAAACATCTATCCATCCCTTTATTATACAAATTGTCTGTAAGTCACTATGCATCAACTAAATTTAAAAAAAAAACAGAAGTGAACTTTTGAGTACGACATTCATTGTCATCTTGCAAAAATGCTGTTCTCTTTTCTTCCCAATTTTCTATGAAACATTTTTAGATTTAACTCACTATGTAAACCATTTGATTGGGCTACAAAATCTTAATGACGTGAAAATAAATACTACTTAGGTCTGAAAACAGTTACAGTTGGGAATTGATAAGGGTGGCATCATCCCTTCTTGTCAGTTTGTTAAACGTTGCATGTCTATGCCGAACGCCTTAAAATATTCATTTCGTCCACTGGTAAAACACTCTAGTGAAACAAAAAAAAACCAGAAAATTGCCCACCAGCCCCCCCTCTCATGCATTAAGATATTGATATTTATTTCCATACGCAACTTAAACCAACTTTGAAAAATATCAAATAGTTGTGGAGAGCAGGCGTGGACAAAATGGAGGTCGACTTTATGAAGCCCTTAAATAATCGAGATTTTCCTTACCTAACTGGATTCCTCTGATATAGTTTTTTTTTCCGTTACGTGATAGTACACGACCTGGTGATTGCTTTTATTATTTGGAGTTGACACTGAGAGCCCATTGAACGTTCTTCATTATTATTTATTTATTTAATTTTTCCTAACTGAAATGTCATACATGTGCACGCTTTTGAGCTTAATTGAACTTAATTAATATATAGTTACCTATGATATAGTTTTCTCCTGATGCGTGATATTACATCGACGTCATAAATGTTTTTATTAGTTGGAGTTAACAGTGAGAGCACGATGAACGTTCAATATTATTATTTATTTAGTTTAAATTACAATTTTCTTCCCCATGAAAGGGAATACACATGCACGCTCATTTTGTACTTAATTAAATATATAATTATATGTAAAGATATACCCCAGTAATCTCCATTAACATCAATATGACATGCATGCATTGATAACATTAATACAATACACACATCAATTTCTATGAAAGGCTCCTAATTGCTCTACCTGCAAGAGTAAAGACATAACCTGTAGTAGATCTTCTTTTGTCTAAATCACCTGCATAATCAACGTCTACATATCCGCAAACTGATCATTCACTACCACTAAAGATGATGCAATGGTCACTTGTGCCTCTTAGATATCGAAGCACCCATTTCACTGCTCGCCAACGTTCTTCACCTGGATTTGCCATGAACCTGCCTACAACTCCAACTGCATGTGAAATTTCAGGTCTTGTAGATACCATCACATACATTAAGTTGCCTACATCATTTGCATATGGTACATGAGACATATACTGCTTTTCTTCATCAGTAACTAGTCCTACTGACCCAGAGAGGGATCTCTCAAATTTTTTATCAATGAATATCTTTTAGGCTAGATATGCAAGTTTGTTTGAGTTTTTGTGAATTTAGGTTTTTTAGGCCCGTCCGTCTTAATTGCTCCCTCTTCCCTTTAGATCGAAAAGAGCAACTAATAGCTCAACTCATCTCTATATTAATTTAAATGCTCATACATTATAATCATAATAAATTTGGTCAAAGATAGTGAACATGAATATCATGTTGAACCATGATAATTAATAGACATTATGTTTAAAATTCTTACAATTAAGCATATACACATATCTAGAGTCATCATGATGACATAGACATAGACAAAGATATTTAACATTTGCAGTCAATGTATAAATAGTCAACCATGGTCAATGATAATCAACCATATGTTTACCATACTAAATGGTAGTCAACATTGTTCACTCATAGTCATCCTTAGTCAAACATGGTCAATCATACTCAATGATAGTCAACATTGTTCACTCAGTGGTCAGTCATGGTCAACTATGGTCAATCATGGTCAAACATGTTTGATTGCCTTATTGTGACAAAGTTTGCCTAGATATAAAAATCAACCATGGTTAATCATGCTCAATCATGGTCAACCATTTTTTATAAAATCAATCGTTGTCAACCATGGTTAATGATGCTCAAACATTGTCCAACGTCGCATTGTGACAAAGATTGTCTGAATATGAAAATCAATCATTGTCTCAACCATGGTCCAATGTCGCATTATGACAAAGATTGTCATAATATGATAATCATGGTTAACCATGGTCAATCATGGTTAAACTTGGTCAACCATGGTCAACCATGTTTTATAAAATTAAACATGGTCATCCATGGTCAATCATGATCAACCATGGTCGAACGTTGCATTATGACAAAGATTGTCTTGATACGAAAATCAACCATGGTTAAGAATGGTCAACCATGGTCCAACGTCGCATTGTGACAATAATTGTTTCAATATCAAAATCAACCATGGTCAACCATGTTTTCTTAGGGTTTATAATATTATTCCCTTTGGCTGAATATTTTCCCTTGGGGTTTTAATATTAATCCCTTGGATTTATAATGTCAACCATGGTCAATCATAACCAACCACAGTCAAACATGGTCAGCCATGGTTAACAATGGTCCAATGTTGCATGGTGACAAAGATTGTCTCGATATGAAAATCAATCATGGTAAAGCACGGTCAACCATGGTCCAACGTTCAATTGTGACAAGGATTATCTCAATACGGAAATCCACCATGGTCAACCATGGTCCAATGTCGCATGGTGACAAAGATTGTCTCGATATGAAAATCAATCATGGTAAAGCATGGTCAACCATGGTCCAATGTTCCATTGTGACAAGGATTATCTCAATATGGAAATCCACCATAGTCAACCATGTTTATTTTATGGTTAATAATATTTATCTTAGCGTTTATATACCTTGGGTTTATAATTTGTATCCCTTGGGCTTATATTATCAAACCCTTGGGTTTATTAATTTAAGGGTTCATATTCCTAGGGTTTAATATTATTCCCTTAGGTTTATAATCTCTTGGGTTTTTAGTATATGAAAATCAACCATGGCCCAACATCACATTATGACAAGGATTGTCTCAATATGAAAATCAACCATGGTAAACCATGTTTATTTTAGTGTTTATAATATTTATATTAGGATTTATATACCATGGGTTTATAATATTATTCCCTTGGGTTCATAATCTCTTGGGGTTTTAGTATTAATCCCTTGGGTTTATAATATCAATCCCTTGGGTTTATAATAGCAATCATGGTCCAACGTCGCATGGTGACAAAGATTGTCTCAATATGAAAATCAATGATGGTAAAGCATGGTCAACCATGGTCTTACGTTGCATTGTGACAAGGATTATCTCAATATGGAAATCCACCATGGTCAACCATGTTTATTTTAGGGTTTATAATATTTATCTTAGCGTTTATATACCTAGGTGTTATAGACATATTTGGGCACTTCAACCCCAATCTTATATGTCGATAAACCAAGGGCTCTTTAACCCCTAAAAGTGTTGTTTCATACCCTAAAGGATCATGGTCAACTGATTACATCATTCCCCAAAAGTTCCACCTAAAAAACCACTTAGATCTGGCCAGAACTAGACCATACTGACTACTCCACTGTCAGGGTGCGATGCATACTGAAGAGGCCTTTTGTGGGGTGCGATGAGCGAGAATGGACAAATGTCCGAGACAGTTTGCTGAGTGGATGCTCATGGAATATTCTAGAAACTTCTCCAATGACACTTGCCTCCCTGAATTCGCCTAGGGATGAGTAAGAGATCCAAGAAATCTCCAAGTGGAACCAAGAACAACAAGTGGAATGACACTAATCAAAAACCCAGAGATGACTCACACCCTTGTAGACATCTATAAATGGATCCCTCATCTGAAATATCTGGAGGGTGGAATTTTGTAATTTGTAAGGAAGTGCTGATAGTTTACCTTTGAGAAGGAGCATTGTATTGTTGGGTGATCTTGCTTTTCATGAGGTGAAGAGGGCTTTGATGCTGGATCAGACAACTGGGTTGTAATTCTCCCTTCTACTTTAATAAAGTTCTTTGAGTTTTCCTCCATACAATTGTATTTGTGAATGTTGTTATTTGTAAATGTTATTGTATGTTCATTGTACTTTTGATTCTGCAATGCTTATGATATAATAGATCGAGATGCTTTGATGGTGTTTTGTTACTTTGCCTCTACAGGTATTCTTTAAGCGGGATAAGTAGGAGAGGAGTTGAAAGCTCTATCAAGGGGGAGAGAAATCAAGCAAGGAGTCAAGCGGAAGATCCAGGTTGGTTCCTTTTCCCCTCTCTTACTATCATACATAGAGGAAATCCCAAATTGCTTTGATTGTTTGTTTCTAGGATAGCTGCCAATCCTAGAGGGCTAGCACATCGAAAAGACACTAGTTTTCCTGGAAACAAAATGGCGACTCCGTTGGGGAACGAATAGATGTTTTGTTTGTTGTTGTGTTTGTTTTATAAACTATAGACGGAGCCTGAAGTTAGCCAGATAGCCTTCGAACTACTCTTTCTCTGCAATTGCATAGTAGATGAACGCTGCTTCAGTCAATCTCCGGTTTGGTTTATGAATTGAACATCTGACTTAAAAGCATTCTAGGTGCCCTTTTGGTAGCTCAGTAACCTCCTAAGATCATACCTCTGTACTTTGCTCTTTACTGCCCATAATAGTTCAGCTTAACTCACTGAAATCAGCTGCAAATTTGAGCCAAAGCCCACCTCAGTCTGTCACTGTAAATCAAGCGTGTCCAAAGGACAACTAACCTACACCCTTCATCGACCAGATAATTGATGAATGTGCCGGATGCGAAATCTTTTCATTCCTAGATGGATTTTCCGGATACAATCAAATCAATATCTGCCCATAGGACGAGTCAAAGACTGCATTTATATGTCCGTGGAGCACATTCGCGTACCGTAAACTACCTTTCGGTTTGAAGAACGCAAGGGAAACTTTTCAGAGGGCGATGAACTACGCCTTCCATGACATCAAACACATTGTTCAACCGTATCTCGACGATCTACCGGCTCATTCACGAAAGTGGATTGATCATCCACAGCATTTGAGATCCATATTTCTACGCTGCCGACACTACAAGATATGACTCAATCGGCACAAGTGTGTGTTTTGTGTTGGTTCCGTTGATTACTTGGTTTCGTAATTTCTAAGGACGGAATTCGACTCGACCCATTTAAGGTTCAGGCAATCCTTGACATGCCTCCACCTTCAAATTTGCTTCAGATTCAGAAACTCCAAGGGAAAGCTAACTTTCTGAGGAGGTTCATTCCACATTATGCCGAACTTGCTAAAGGTTATACACATCTTTTGAAAAAAGAAGTACCCTTCAATTGGGATCAGGTTGTGCAAGCTTCCTTGGATGCTTTAAAAGGTTCCCTGATAAAAGCATCATTAATGTATGCTCCTGACTATCAAAAAGACTTTAACCTGTATCTCGTTTCCGCAGATACAACCATCGCCATGGTTTTAGTGCAAGAAGATAATGGAATAGAAAATCCTATATATTATTTAAGTCACAACCTTAATGATACAGAAAGAAAGTACTCTTATGTTGAAAATCTGGCTTTAGCAGCTGTTCAAGCAGTACAGAGATTTCGACACTATATTCTCTTTCGCAAAACTACCATTGTGTCAGATTGCAACCCTATGACCTACATTCTGTCACGTCAATTACTAGGGGGAAAATATTCCAAATGGATAGCCATTTTGCAAGAGTTTGATCTGGAATTCACCAAATCCAAATCAAAGAAATCTCTCGTATTCGCAGAGTTACTTTGTGACCTCCCATCGTCGTCCAACGATTTAACATCTAAAGCATCAATTGTGGATGAGACTCTGTTTCTGATATCGTCAAGCGATCTGTGGTACGGAGATATACTGGTCTATCTCCAAACCCAAACCTTTAGGCCTAACACCTCTCGCTCTGAACAGCGGCGTATTCGATACCAAGCCAAAGACTACATGATCGTCGGTGATACACTTTACCGTCGTGGTGTTGATACAGTTCTGCGAAGGTGCCTCACGCATGAGGAGGCCGAAAAAGCCCTGAATGACTATCATTCAGGTGCATGTGGGGGGCATCTATCTGGTTACGCTACTACACAAAAGATCTTACGAGTCGGTTACTTCTGGCCCACTATATTCAAAGATTGCATAATTGCAGTCAGAAATTGCCATGCTTATCAGATTTTTGATCGAAAAACCAGATTACCACCTGCACCACTGCATCCAGTAGTTGTTGTTGGGCCATTCGCTAAATGGGGCATAGATTTCATGACATGTAACCCCACCTTAGCCAGGGGGCATGGGTATATTATAGTCGTTGTCGACTATTTTACAAAATGGGCCGAGGCGATGCCTACATTAAACAACAGCAGTGAAACGACTGCTCTTTTCTTTTTTAATCATGTAGTCTCTAGATTTGGTGTTCCACAGGCTATAGTCACAGATCATGGATCGCATTTTCGCAATCACATGATGGTTGAATTGACTTCCAAACTAGGACCATCCCACAATAGTTCTACTCCATATTATCCGCAGGCTAACAGACAAGTTGAGGCAATCAACAAAGTCCTTAAGTGCATGCTGCAGAGAATGATTGGAGTCCACAAACGGAATTGGCATTTAATCCTGTACTCAGCTCTATGGGCATATAGGACTTCGGTGAGAAATGTGACCGTATTTACGCCCTTTTAGTTGGTGTATGGTCTGGAAGCTGTCTTACCAATTTAGTGCGAAATTTCATCTCTCAAACTTGCAATTGATCTACTTCTCGAAACTTCGGAGGAAGAGGCTCGTTTCTTGGAACTAATCCACTTGGATGAAACCCGTCGTGACGCCACGCTGGCTAATGAAGCACATAAGAAACGTGTCAAGGTGAAATTTGACAAAAATTTCAAGCCTCGTGTCTTCTCAGAAGGTGACCTGGTCTTGCTTTACGATCAGGACTCTGAAAAATTGGGAGCAGGTAATTTCAAACCATTATGGATGGGCCCCTACATTGTTAAACGAGTATTGACAAAAGGAGCCTATGAGCTGGTCGATTATGATGGGATTCCACTGTTGCAACCCCAAAACGGGTTGTATCTTAAGCGTTACTATGCTTGATTAAGTGTAGTAATCTCTTTGTATATATTCTTTTGTTACATTTTTGTTTTCTTTTAGAGTTGTCATTTTGGTTAGGTAATCCACTTTACATTTGTTGCAGATGTCAGACTTTTTGGAACCATTTGTTGGGTATGCCGACGGAGCTAGTCGTAGTACGCGGAACCTATCTTCTGCAGCCTGGGCCATTTTTGCTCCAAGCGGTGAGTTAGTGAGTTTCAAGGGGATATGTATTGGCCGATCAACGAACAACATCGCTGAGTATAGCGTGTTGATTGAGCTTCTCTCTGATGCCATTTCGCATGGCATACACCAACTTGTTGTCAGGCTAGATTCACAACTCGTCATTCTACAGCTTACTGGTGTCTATTCCGTTCAGAACCCAGCTATTTATTGTATGTTCCTAAGAGTCAGGATTTTGGAAAGATAGTTTGATTCCATTCAATATCAACACATTTCTAGAAACTTAAACACATTAACTGATTCATTAGCAAATTATGTGTTAGATAGACATTTGCAGCATTTGTAAAGAAAATCATTTCACATTAACATTTGCATCAGGATCGCATAACTTAACCAAAATAAAACTCCGAAAATAAAAAATATATAACTGTTTATAGCTTTTACAAAATGTTTTGTGTTCAAGACAAAATCGGTCGTATGACCAAGAAACTCAAAAATGAACACAGAAAAGCATCCTAGACTAATGATGCTAGTGATAACATGTCACAGGCTGTGCGATCATACGCAAGAGTTTGGTCCATCGACTTGGCACACCAGTAGTATGGCGCTGCAACCTCAGAGGTAACTCGTCGATCCTCACATCCTGAATACCGAGAGTAAGGCCCTCGATCTGATCTTGCAGCACTGCGAGGGTCTCCGCTATGTCCATATCGCGAAGGACGGCTCTCCCTACAGCCTCTCCTGCTGGAACATCAGCTGCCGCCCTTGGGTGTGCCGCTGGTCACACTGGCCCAATATCTACACAAATATATGAGTTTGATTAGTCTTGATAACATTTAAAAACACAAAAACATTATAAAACTGATAAACAAAGATGTGGTCGAATCATTTTACCCATAACACTCCACTGCTCGCCAGCTGGTAACGCCAAATCTGGGTCGCCTTGGAAATCCATCCCGACGTATGGGTACTCCACAAAGACCATCTCCTGATGGTCAAACCACTCGAAAAAGGCATCAGAGAAGGAAATCTGTGACTGACCAGCATGTCTAGCCATAAGATCAACCCATCTCTGCATCCGTGGGTCCCTCGGTGCTGGCAATCCCAATGAAATGTTTTGAGGCTACATCAGTGGAATCCTCTCCAAGGCAAAAGCAGTCAATATGGAACCGTAGCCAAAATTCTTGGATCTTCCATTCTTTACCTTGGAGAGCTGTTCTTTTATGATGGGAAGAACCGACTCACACCAGTTGAACACCTTCGGTTCCAGGCATTCCAAGGCGTACTGCATGTAAGATCTGTTTGCCAAGTGTAAAGTCGCGCTACCAGCCAATCTAACAAAGGTAAATAAAATGGTCCTCAAGGGTCGATCAATGACATCCCGGATATTGATCTTGTCATCTCTACTGGGCTGAGATCCATCTCTATAGAACTGACGGATATAATCTTTCACAGATTCACCCCCACGGGCGGATCCTGATAGTGAAAGAGGGGCACCACGCCTCGATAACCCCATCAGAAAGTAAATATCCTCGACTGTCAATGGAATAGATTTTCCTCTGATTTGGAATACCTGGTTAATCGGATCCCAAGCATCGAGAAAATACTGCAACAAACTGATTTGTTGCCTCATGCTGGATATGCAGAAGAACTTGAGCAAGCCACAGTTTCATAATGCAGTAACTGTGCCCTGATCGTGTAAGGCAATCATGTCCTCTTCTTCATGTTCGCGTTCATGCCATGTGACGACCATCTTGATCCAACAAATATCTGAAACACAGACAAAATATGAGTTAGGATCCAAATTTGAGCAAAAACAGGCAAAAATTTCATGAAAAATCACTGTGTAAAGTTTCCCTTCTGCGCCCATCGCACCCTGCCTTTGAGCAAGGTGAGATGCATACTGACTGGCCAATGTATAGCTCAGTATGCATCACACCTTTCGATATAGGCTAGGTGCGATGGTTGGAGAACGATTTCTTCAAACCCCAGGGGCCCAGAAAAATGGAAAAACTTGCTCAGAATCAAGAAAGGATGGAATGAAAATGAAGAGCTCAGGGTTAGCTCCTACCTGGTCCTATGGCACGGAGAATAGTCCATTGGATCTCCCAAAATCAACTGATGAAATTTGAGGGGGAAAACCACTCCAGAGCTCCAAAATCCCAAATTTGAAATGAAATGATGAAAGTGAAAGGTAAAACTACTTTTTATGTTACTATTCACGTACTTCAAGTAAAATGTTAGTTTTTAATTCATTTTTCATGCATATATATGTATTTCTAATCAATTTGATGGAGTGATTGAGCAGGTTGAACGACCGATGAAAGAATCTAATGTGCTAAACAGTGAAGTGAACATCTTTTGACCACTATAATGCGCAATGTTATCGCATGGTTCAAGCTTGTTAAAAAATAAACCTACCACTGAGCATATGTTCCCCCAGAGGTCAAGCTTGTTAAAAAATGAACACACCTTTGTTAAATAACCTTTGCGATTGCCATAATATCAGCCTTTTGAACCTTGGTTGTGTTCCTGCCATCACCTCCATTCTTTTGGCCGATCATACGCTTCCACTTAATTGTTTATCTTTTTGAGGAACAGTTGCGACGAGTGGTCTTGTTAGCCACCCTCTTCACATCACCATGTTTTGAGAAGTTCCAAGCTTACTCGGAACCAGTTGCTACCCTAAACGCCACTCATTCCTCAAAAACGAGTCTCCTTTAAACTCTTTTCAGACTCGTTAAATATGAAAAGATTGTCAAGCTATTGGCCTTTCCAGCTCGTTAAAGTGATTGGAAGTGCCATCCCTCCTGTATATTTTAATATTTTTGGACTTGAGGGATTATCTCATGAAAAAGTTCGAGCGCTTGTCTTTTCAACTCACTAAAGTTATCGGAAAATCATCCCTTTTGTATTATTTTATCCTTTTTCAGACTTAAGGGATTATGCTACGAAAAAGAACTGCTAGAGTTTCCTTTTTGTCCCTTTTCAAACTCTCTAAACATGAAGAGGACCGAGTTATCCTTGTCGTTAAACTCGTTAAAAATAATAGCGACAAACTTGTCCACCCAGACAAGAACGAGTTTCATTGTCGCTAGGCTTGCTAAAACATAGTGACAGGTTTGCCAGAAGGGAAAATTATAGAACAAGCATATGCTATCCTCCTCAAGCTTGACAAAAATAAATAGGTATTGGTCAGCAATGATTGGGGAAAAAGGAAGAAAATTTGAAGAATTTTATTGGTAGCAGGTCGCTCTTGAACATGACACTTTCACTCCATCACCATGATTGAGTCGGGTTGGGTTATTCCATTCACCGGTCATATCACCATTGGTCTTCCATACCATCCATTTTTTGGGGTTAATGCTACCAATCCATCTCAGTGTCACCGATATGTTCAAGAGTATTCATTTAGAGAATTCACCATCCAGTTGATGCCTCATCCACTACAATTCCTTCACGCTCCATTTTTCATGACCGCCATTCCTGAACCTTGTATCGTCAGATCGTTTTTCACCTCCAGAAAATCATTTGCTTTGTTTCGTGTCGTTGATGTGGGATGCATTAAGGCCCTCCTATGACGGGTCACTTCTTGTCGACATCAGCTCATTAGCCAAGAAGTTGACTTAGAAACAACCCTTTCAGTACTTTGAAGCTTGCATGCCTCAATGGCAAGTTTTTCACTTCCGGCGACAGGCATACATCAATGGCCTTCGACCGAAAGATTTTGTGTGGTGTTCGACATCGGATCATATATTCACCCCACGTGAATTGTACTGTAGTACCTTGAGGGTCATTATCATTATCAGTGATTCCTCTTGCGTCTGTTAACAACTTACATTATTGGTTGGTAATCGGGCGATGTCTTTCCATGTTTGACTTCAGGACATCATTTCACATGGATCGACTTGTACATCGGGCGAAGATTGAATGAGTTTGAAGACCCCAGATCTAGTTTCATCCATCCAGGCTGTGATATATTCAGGAATATAAAGACATTCAAAAGCTGCACAGATGGTCATCCAAGCCAAGGATGATGACTCTCCATATGAAGAATCACCGGTTTGCAACCGCAGACGGGTATCTGTTCTATGTACATGAAAATGAATTTATAAAGCTGAGCATGGGAATGCCCGCCTCAGCTAGATCATGAAAATAATATGATGATGATGTATTGTATTGTATCTTATACAAGTCACCTTCCAGTTTGAATACCTCGGATCCTCATGATAAAGCATTTCACCCGACATCAAAAGATTTACGACTTCATGCTTTAGGGGGCAACTGTTATAGACATATTTGGGCACTTCAACCCCAATCTTATATGTCGATAAACCAAGGGCTCTTTAACCCCTAAAAGTGTTGTTTCATACCCTAAAGGATCATGGTCAACTGATTACATCATTCCCCAAAAGTTCCACCTGAAAAACCACTCAGAACTGGCCAAAACTGGACCATACTGATTGCTCCACTGTTAGGGTGTGATGCATATTGAATTCTACACTAGCCAGGTGCGATGCATATTGAAGAGGCCTTCTGTGGGGTGCGATGAGCGAGAATGGACAATGTCCGAGATAGTTTTCTAAGTGGATGCTCATGGAATCTTCTAGAATCTTCTCCTATGACACTTGCCTCTTTGAATTTGCCCAGGGATGAGTAAGAGATCCAAGAAATCTCCAAGTGGAACCAAGAACAACAAGTGGAATGACACTAATCAAAAACCTAGAGATGACTCACACCCTTGCAGACATCTATAAATGGATCCCTCATCTAAGAGATCTGGAGGCTGGAATTTTGTAATTTGTAAGGAAGTGCTGATAGTTTGTCTTTGAGAAGGAGCATTGTATTGTTGGGTGATCTTGCTTTTCATGAGGTGAAGAGGGCTTTGATGCTGGGAGGATGATGCTGGATCAGACAGCTGGGTTGTAATTCTCCCTTCTACTTTAATAAAGTTCTTTGAGTTTTCCTCCATACAATTGTGTATTTGTGAATGTTGTTATTTGTAAATGCTATTGTATGTTCATTGTACTTCTGATTCTGCAATGCTTATGATATAATAGATCAAGATGCTTTGATGGTTTTTAGTTACTTTGCCTCTACAGGTATTCTTTAAGCGGGATAAGTAGGAGAGGAGTTGCAAGCTCTATGAAGGGGGAGAGAAATCAAGCAAGGAGTCAAGCGGAAGATCCAGGTTGGTTCCTTTGCCCCTCTCTTATCTATCATACATAGAGGAAATCCCAAATTGCTTTGATTGTTTGTTTCTAGGATAGCTGCCAATCCTAGAGGGCTAGCAGATCGAAAAGACACTAGTTTTCCTGGAAACACTAGGGTTTATAATTTTTATCCCTTGGGGTTTATTATTCGCTTACGTTTATAATATCAATCCTTAGGTTTATTAATCTAAGGGTTCACATTCCTATAGTTTAATATTATTCACTTAGGTTTATAATCCCTTGGGATTTTAATATTAATCCTTATGATTTATTATTCCCTTGGGTTTATAATATCGATCATGGTCAACCATGTTTTATAAATTCAATCACAGTCAACCATTGTCAAACATATTTTATAACAAAGATTGTCTCAATATGAAAATCAATTATTGTCTCAATCATGGTCCAACGTCGCATTATGACAAAGATTATTTCAATATGATAATCATGGTCAACCATGGTCAATCATGGTCAGCCTTGGTAACCATGTTCAGCCTTGGTAACCATGTTTTATAAAACCAAACATGGCCATCAATGGTCAATCATGGTCAACCATGGTCAAACGTTGCATTGGGACAAAGATTGTCTTGATATGAAAATCAACCACAATTAAGCACGATCAACCATGCTCCAACGTCGCACTGTGACAAGGATTGTCTCAATACAAAATCAACCATGGCCAACCATGTTTATTTTATTGTTATTTTTGGGTTTATAATATTAGTCCCTTGGGTTTATATTATTCCCTTCGGGTCAACCATGTTCAATTGTCGCATTGTGACAAAGATTGTCTAGATATGAAAATGAACCATGGTCAACCATGGTTAATCACGCTCAATCATGGTCAACCATATATTACAAAATAAATCGTTGTCAACCATGGTGAATGATGGTAAACCATTGTCCAACATTGCATTGTGCCAAAGATTGTCTGAATATGAAAATCAATCATTGTCTCAACCATGATCTAATGTTGCATTATGACAAAGATTGTCATAATATGATAACCATGGTCAATCATGGTCAACCATAGTCAAACGTCGCATTGTGACAAAGATTGTCTCAATATGGAAATCAACCATGGTCAACCATGTTTATTTTAGTGTTTATAATATTTATCTTAGGGTTTATACCTTCGATTTATAATATTAGTCCCTTGGGTTTAATATTATTCCCTTGGGTTCATAATCCCTTGGGATTTCAGCGTTAATCCCTTGGGTTTATTATTCCCTTGGGGGTTTATAATATCAATCATGGTCAATAGTGGTCAATCATAGCCAACCATGGTTAACCATGGTCAATCATAGCCAACCAGGGTCAACCGTGGTCAACCATAGTCGAATGTCGCATTATGACAATGATTGTCTCAATATGAAAGTCAACAATGGTCAACCATGGTCCAAGGTCACATGGTGACAAAGATTGCCTTGATACGAAAATCAATCATGGTAAAGCATGGTCAACCATGGTCTAACATTGCATTGTGACAAGGATTATCTCAATATGGAAACACACCATGGTCAACCATGTTTATTTTAGGGTTTATAAATTTATCTTCGTGTTTATAATAATAATAATAATTAAATAATTAATAATAATAATAATATGAATTAATAACTAATATTTAAATATTATTATAAGTATTTTAAAATTACCAAGGTATTACTAAATAAATAATTATTGTTATTAAGATTATTATTATTTATTAATATTACTACTATTATCAAATAAATATTATTATTATATAATTGATTTATGTTACATAATTTAAAATTAAATTATAATAAATTACATTTAATATTAAATGATGAACCACATTTGTTGGTTCGAAACGTGTTGGCCAAAAAATTTCTCTTATGTGATTTCTACTAAAAGACTTTGCTTAATTTATTTACCTTCTCCCTTTTTTGTCGTTGATTCATTCGTTTGTTCTGGTTTGACTCGGTTCTTGTCTTATGGTGAATTTCCCGTGGGGGAAATTGTTGTGTTGGATTCTCTTCCTAGCTCAGTCTGCGGCGGGGTCTGCTTGGCTTCTAGTGGAAGGTGGTTGTTTGTTGGGGCTCCCAATTCTTGTCTATTCAGTGCTGGGTTCATTACGGTGGCCTTTGGTTTAGTTTAGATATTGCCTCTAGGGCCTCGACTCCCTTCTAATCTACATCATGAAGCCTAGTCCTCGCTCCTCGCGTGCCCTGGCCCAAGCAAAGTTGGAAGGCTCATTTGCTCTTGTAGGTGCTGAGGGTGGCGCATAAAATATGGTAGGTGGAAGCTCCAGGCAGGGCATGGGTGCAGTGCGTGGGGGTCGTGGTACCCGTGGGGGGCTTAGGTCTTCAGCCGTGTCCATGACAGGAAAAGCAACAATATGTTAATTCAGAGCGGTCGTGGCATTGGAGGAGGTGGAAGAGGACATGGTCGCAGTTGTGCTATGGCCTCTCGGGGTCGGCACAACAGTCAAGGTCGTCCAGGGTTAGTAGGTCGTGCTCCTTCCAGGCATTCCAGGACTTCCACGACGATCCTAGACCTGGTTCAATTTGTCATAGTGCAGTTAGAATGATCCGGATTTAGACAGGAACGCAACAAATTACAGAGATAACCATAAATACAGAGATGAGATAACCATAAATACTTAGATGCAGTGGAAATAATACTTCATTTCATTATTGTAAAATATTGAAATGTGCTTACAAACAGAAATAAAAATAAATCAGCTAGGGCGATGGTAGCTTATCTCTGAGAAGAGATGTGGCGGCTACATGCCTCTGAACTGTGTTACAATGAGGCTCGAAGGCCTATTTATTGTTGAGAAACAATGGAAAACCCTTAACATTCCGAAATCTAACCCTAGAAGATGAAACACCAAATTGTGGGCCCCGTTTGGGTAAATTGGTACATCATGTTGCTGTGATGAGGAGAACACTGATCATCTTTTTATCCACTGCACAGTCATTCGATCTTTCTGGCACAACATATCAGCTCATATTCCCGATCTCAAGGAATGGAACGGGACCAACTGCAAGGATGCTTGGTGCAATTGGATCAGAGATCACACGGGCAAACTCATTAACATACCCCTGCTTGTTTGTTGGGCTATTTGGATAGCCCGGAACCACATCATCTTCAACGACAGGCCCCCCAACTGGCCAACTATCCTGAGCCATACTATTGCGGACTTCAACCTCCTACCTTCGACTGATAGGAATCCACCTACCCGCACTATTTCTCCCCTCAGCATTGATAAATCCAAGCCATGGGCTTTTTTTGATGGCTCTGCACAGGATACCGGTTGTGGCGGGGGTGCTGTCTTATATTTGAATGAATCGCACTACTACAGGATTCAGATTAAACTCCCAAATGGCACAAATAATTTTTCAGAGCTTAGTACAGCCAAACACATCATATATTTTGCAATACAAAAACATTGCAGACACCTCCAACTATTTGGTGACTCCCAGATTGTTTGCAATTGGATAAATTCTGCTTCACATTGTTTTACTTACTCTTTGAGAAATATCCTTGACGAAGCCAAAAGACTAATCTCTTCTTTTGAATCTTTTGACTGTCGTCATATCTACAGGGAACAGAATGCAGAAGCAGACCAACTGTCCAAAGAAGCAGCGCACAGCCAGCTAGAACAATGGCTGATACAGGAGCAGATTGATGGAACATTCCATCAATATTATCACCGGCCTTATATAGATCTTAACAGGAATGGGTCACCGACCCATCCATAACATCAGACATGGATATGACTCTTTTTTGATATGGTTTTTTGTACAGTTCATCATGGCTATTTCAGTGCTCTCTGCGTAGAGCAAGTTTTGGTATTTAAAATTTTGTATCTAAAACAGTAAGACTCCCTGCGAGGAGATCCAGAACACTCAGGTTTTTTTTGTGTGAATATCGACTGGCCAACGGCCACATATGAATATGCGATAAGCATCTGCAAAATGTAATTTCTCCCTTTTAATAGAAATTACGACTTTTTCCTAATGGGAAAAAAAAAAAAATTTGGTACATCATTTTCTCGGGGTCGTAACTTTGGCATACGATCTCCGTTTGACGCGTACAATAGCTCGTTAGAAAGATCTATCCGAGCACTACAACTTTGGGAGGCAACATTGGTCCATAGACCCACGTTGCCCCAGATTTCCAAAAAAACGTCGTTTAGGGCCTCAAAACGGCTCTGGAAGTTCAGGACTCGGAAAACTGCTAAAAGTAGTAAACTGTGCTACAATTTAGGAAACTGAAAAGACTAAAAGAGACAGTTGTGGGGGTCCAAATGGGATAGGTGGGTGGCCACCAACATCCACCTGGATCATTCCTCCCCCCTTAGGAAGCAATGGTCCCCATTGCGTTGAGTTCCTCCATCTACTGAACTTGTCCTGCAATCTCTGATGTGTCCAGTAATGGTGGGAAGCATGGTCGACGATGGTCCATATTGAACACTTGGTGCAGGCGAAGGAATGGAGGAATGATGTGCTCCAAAGAATTGTTCCCCACATCCTTGGTACTGCTGTAAGGACCATGTCGGAGTGGTTTGAGCTTATGATGGGTTCTGGTAAGGCGTTCTCTTTGCAGATGTAACCAAACTTTGTCGCCCACCTGAAACTTGTGTGGTACCCCTGTGGGTGAGGAGAAGTTGTTCCTGTGTTCTGTCATGACCGTATCCCTTTGTTGCTGCTACTGCGTGGAGGAACCCTTCACGGGGGTCATGGATGTGGTAACGATCTTCCCCTTACTTTGGGAGTGAACCAGACAGATGAATTTCCTGGTCTGTGATATGAGCTTGCTGCCTTTCTTGGTAGTGATCAAAGAGGTGGCAATAGGTGGGGCTACCTCTGGTATCCTGTATAATGAATTATCCAAAGAAATAATGACAGCGCGAGGCCTTGACTCATACACAACATGTCGCCTCCACAAGTATGGTTGGCCTAACAATACATCGCAAACATCCAGAGGTGTAACATCACACAATACCTCATCTGTGAAGGGCTTGATGCTGTAGGGAAGGCGACACTGCTGGCGAACTTTGAGATCTCGTCCTTCGTGAAGCCACCCGATACTGTATGGCTGTGGGTGTGGTGTAGTCGGTAGGCCCAACCGCTTCACGACCTCTGCTGAAACCAGGTTCTTTTGGCTACCACTGTCGACAATGAATCGCAGCGGTGAACCCTTCACCCACATCTATGAGTGGAAAAGACGCTCCCCCTCCTCTGGATCTTCGGGCTTATTTTTCTTGATCTTGGCTGTGGCAACAGTGCACTGGGATCTGCATCAATGATCTGCTTCCCTTTTCCATTCCCCTTGTCGGGTTCTGGCTCAGGGTCGGAACATGCACCTGATTCGGAAGCCTTCAATTCGGTCACCAGTGACTGCTTGGTCTAGCACTCACTTGTGTTATGAGTGGGACCCTTGTGGAACTCACACCACTTTCCTGTGTCCTTCTTCGGCTTCATGGTGTTGTTCTTTTCTTGCAGCTTTGACGGGTTGTCTTGGGTCACCCCGCCTTGGCTTTGTCCTTTGGGCTTCAGATTTGCAGATCCAAAGTCTCGCTTATTTTGTTTAAACTTCTGCTCGACCTTGACGGCATATCGGTACGCTGTGCCGAGCGAGGAGATGTTCAGGAATTGTATTTCTTCCTGGATGTACTTGTGCAGGCAGCCGCGGTATTTGAGTATTAAATGATGCTCCGTATCCTTGATACCCAACTTTATGCGAAGGGTATGGAAAATATTGGTGAACTCCGGCACGTCTTGGTCCCTTCCCTGCCGCAGTGTGGTCCACTTTATGTATTCATCCTCATAGCTTCCGACAGGGTAGTACTGCTCCTTGATGGCCTCCCGGAATGAATTCCAAGTGGGTGCGGCTGAAAATAGTGAGCCAGTACTTTCATCCTTCTACTCGCAGTAGGTTTCCCACCAGTCCTTGACGTGGGGGGCTGCTTTGAGAAGAGCGAAAACATTCTTTTCCCGACTCGAAAATTCATGAACAGAAAAATAACCCTCTAGCAGATTTAACCATTTATCTACGGCATCTGCATCTATCTGACCCTCGAATATGGGGATTTCAAAATTAACTTGTACCTTAAAGGGCGTGGCATTTCTAGAGTAGATGCTGGAAGCCGATGCATCGCTTCTGGGTAGCCGCTGAAGGATCTGCGCAAAGCTATCCATCATCGCGTTCCTTTGCCGCTCGAGTGCTTCTTCGAGCAAGATTTTGATAGGATCTCCTGCCCCCTTATCTTTCTTCTCATCCGCCATGGGAGGCCGTCGAGATTTGCGAGGCTGGTCTTGCAAAGGTTCGACCAGTTCAAGCCCTAACTCCTTATATCCCGACCTCGTTGGGGACATGCAAAGAAAAACAAAGAAAATGCAGACCGCTCTGATACCACTGATCCGGATTTAGACAGGAACGCAACAAATTACAGAGATAACCATAAATACTTAGATGCAGTGGAAATAATACTTCATTTCATTATTGTAAAATACTGAAATGTGCTTACAAACAGAAATAAAAATAAATCAGCTAGGGCGATGGTAGCTTATCTCTGAGAAGAGATGTGGCGGCTACATGCCTCTGAACTGTGTTACAATGAGGCTCGAAGGCCTATTTATTGTTGAGAAACAATGGAAAACCCTTACCATTCCGAAATCTAACCCTAGAAGATGAAACGCCAAATTGTGGGCCCCGTTTGGGTAAATTGGTACATCAATTCCCCGGGGTCGTAACTTTGGCATACGATCTCCGTTTGACGCGTACAATAGCTTGTTAGAAAGATCTATCCGAGCACTACAACTTTGGGAGGTAACATCGGTCCATAAACCGATGTTGCCCCAGATTTCCAAAAAAAACGTCGTTTAGGGCCTCAAAACGGCTCCGGAAGTTCAGGACTCGGAAAACTGCTAAAAGTAATAAACTGTGCTACAATTTAGGAAACTGAAAAGACTAAAAGAGACAGTTGTGGGGGTCCAAATGGGATAGGTGGGTGGCCACCAACATCCACCTGGATCATAGAAGCTCTTGATAGAGCTTGAAGGGAGGAGCATGAGGTCGTCATGGCCAAACTTGAACAACTCCAATACTTCCAGTGCCATGTTTGTGAAAGGGTTGTGGTTGTCTGGCGCAGGCAAAATTTGATGACAGAGAAAGTTGAAAAGTTGGAAGCTTGGCTTGCTTACTTTGAGCATCATGTCAATTTCATGTATCGCCCTCCTCGTCCTCCAGGTGCAAGGCCAGATAATCCTACTTTAATTACCTTAGACAACTGATTATGATCACTCTTGTCTTTCTTGTTCTTCTAGTTTTCTGGTATGTTAGGCCTCTAAAGCTATGGACGTCTTAGTTGGGCCTTTTGCTTTTTGTATGATGTATGGTTATCACATTAGTCAACAAGCCTGGTGGGGGTGACACCACATGCATTTTGACATCTTTGTATATGTTTTTTGACTAATAAAAATTTATCGACTTAAAAATAAAATAAAATAAAAAATAATAATTATTATTAAAAAATAATAATAATTATTAATTATAAGGATATTAATAATATTATATACTTATCAAATGTAAATACAAATGAAATTTTCAATTTATATCAACCATATTAATATTTTCATAAATACAAATAGAATCTTTAATTTATATCAACCATATTAATATTTATATATATAATTCAAATTTAATATATTATTATTATTTATATATATAATTCAAATTTAATATAGTACAATATGATATTTAAATAATAATAAAATTTTATAAATTATTTTAAAAATAATTTGATATTAAATATTTATTTTTAAATTAAATGTGAAGACGGTCGAATTTTAATCTCTACGAAATATTCTTCATACTCTTAATCCTAATGTTTTAGTTATCCGTTTGCACTCTTTGATTTTTAATTTAATAAATCTAATTGAATGGCATTCTCCCTTTCTCGATAATTGTCCCTTTTGTTCCATCCCACCCCTCTATATCACTCCATCTGTACGTTGTTGATGATAACCCGGTTTCATCCACCACCAACCTGCGTTAGCATATTCTCACAACTTGCAATGGGTCTACCTCCCCTAGATAGCTATCAAATCTCTATTAGATTTGATGAATGATTCTTTGGTGAACGTTTTGTTGTTTCAAGATTATTTGATTTGATTTGATTTGGGATTAATAGAGTGGTCGGCAATAAAATTATTAAAGTGGTTTCCACTTTAATAACTGTTTTCACAATAATTAAATTGGTTGATAATTATTTTAATAAAGTGATATATTTATTAAGTTGATAATTACATTAATAATATTAAAAATTATGGTGAATTATGTTTATTTTTGTTAAACAAATTTAATTTTGGTTAATTATAGTTATAAAAGCTTAATTATTATTGTCTATCTTCATCATGGTCAAATATAGTCACTAATTTAAATATGGTCAACATAGTTATCTTTTTTTTTCAGAGGAAAAAATCTGTATATGTTATATTGAGATCATATAAACTATTTGATAATTACATGATTACATGGATCGATTAGATGCCATCGATCATATAAGACGCATCGCATCGGATCTCTGTCATCCTATGGATAAAACAAAAAAGGAGGATAGATTGTTCAAAACATAGTTACAAGTATTCAGCTGATAGAATGTATGCACTGTAACATATTGTCAAAAAGTAGATATGCAAGCAGATGTGGAGCTGCCTGAGAAGAGGCCGCCTGCAGAAAGGAGCCGTCATCAGTTGAGATCTAGTCGGGTGGCAAGGAGCCAGTAATCAGAGAAATGATGGACTCGAGAGGAGGATGGGAGTCCTGAAAAACACAGCAGCACCGCCACTTCCAGACATGCCAGATGGTGAGGAGGAAGATGGCTTGCCACAAAGGTCGCTGAGAGGACCACCAGAAGAAGGCGTCCTTAACTGAGGGGAAAAGGAGGACAGGAAAACCATAGCCGGAGGACAGCTCGATCCATATAGCAGAGGTGACAGTGCATTGGAAGAACATGTGGATGTTCGTTTCCAATTCAGAACGGCAGAAGCAGCATCGACTTGGACCCTGCCAACCTTTTGATTGAAGAACATCCCAGACGAGGTTCCTGTTGTAAAAGAGAAGCCAACCGAAGAGAGTGGATTTGAGAGGGCAAATGGCTTTCCAGAGTTTGTGAGGGAAGGGGGAGGGATGAGGCGGGATGAGTGATGTGAGGGCGGAGTAAAGACGTCTAACAGTGATGGGGTGGATGGTGGAATCTGTGGAGCAGATGAGGGTGTCATGGGTGCCCAGTTGAAGGATGTTCAGGCGGGAGAAATGAAGGGTGGCGGAGGACCAATGGGGGCGAGGGGGGGGGGGAGTATGAAGTTGTTGGTCCGATTTCCAGATAGGCGACAGAGAGGACCATGAGTCAATGAGCATGGACCAGGTGAAGATGCCCCTGGAGTGGAAAAAGGTGAGGAGGGCCGGGGAAATATGGGATTCAAGGTTGTGTAGGGTAGGGTCGAGTGCAATGTAAACGGAAGAGCCAGAAAAGAAAGTCCATTTGAGAATACTGAAGAGAAACCGTTGATTCTTACGAAAGCAGCACCAGATGGGAGATCCATGGCGAATCCCAAGAGTGGATCTTCTGAGCCAGAATTCTAAATTCCGACCTTTTAGATACTTCTGTTTGATAAGAGCAGACCATGGGCTATTCCCGAAGATGGCCCTGTGCATGGATTTGCAGATGAGCGCATTGCCAAAACGCCGCATATTAATAAGACCCCAGCCTCCATACTTTTTGGGGATGGTGATGAAATCCATTCTTGCAAGATGAATTTTCGATTGATAGGAATGGCCTCCCCAGAGGAAATTTGCGGCAGTTGACTGAATGATTTTGTATACTTTGGTAGGGAGGACGAAAAGGTGTCCCCAATATACTGCTAATTGGGATAGAACCGCTTGAACAAGGACAAATCGGCCTGCAAGTGATAAGAGTCTCAATTCCCATTTGGAGATTTTGCTGTAGAATCTATCAATGAGCCACAACCAATCTGCAAATTTGTTGTTTTTGACTTTGAGTCGGAATCCAAGATATGGGAGGCCATCTGAGAGGAGTGCTAGGTTGATGCCGAAACGAGCCGCTACCCAAAGAGCAGTAGCAAGGTTGGAATTGTTATGGAATAGCTTTGTTTTGTCATTGTTGATGAAAAGGCCAGTAGCGGCACGAAACTTCTGAAAGATGATGAATAAGCATGCCCAAGAAGACTTACATAGCATAGCAAAGATAAGAATGTCATCAACAAAAAAGTTATGAGAGAGAGAGATGTCCTTACAGATCTTAACCGGCTTACACCTCCCTTGAGAGACAGCAAGATTGATATGCGAACTAAGAGAGTTCATAACCAATATAAAGAGGATAGGGGACAGTGGACATCCCTGTCGGAGCCCTCTTTCAGCCTGGAAGAAGGATGATGGAATTCCATTGATAATGACAGAGTAATGAACGGATTCAACACATGCCATAATCCAGCTGCATGCTCGCGGCGAGAGTCCAATTTTTGCAAGTAGAACTCGGATGAAGCTCCAACTGACACAGTCAAAAGCCTTTGAAAGATCAATCTTGAGGGCGGCCGCGTCGATGTTCTTGGAGGAGATGGCGAAAAGGCCTTCTTGAGCAAGGGCGACAACATCAAGAATAAGCCTATCCTTTAAAAAAGCATGTTGCTGAGGAGATATGAAAGAACTGATAGTTTTTTTCATGCGCTCAGCAATAATCTTGGATATGATTTTGTAAAGAGCATTGCACAGGGCAATGGGCCTGTAATCCCCGAAGGATGTTGGATTCTCTTTTTTTGGAATTAAGGCAATGAAGGTGGCCGATAGGGCGCTGTTGATGTTCCCAGCTTGGCAGGTAGCATTTACCATATTGAGGAGATCATTTTTGAGGAGATCATAAAAGTGAGAGAAGAATTCTATTGGCATACCGTCAGGCCCGGGGCTTTTGTCCTTCTTGAATCCTTTTATGATGCTTGAAAGTTCCTCCTCCGATATAGGCCTGAGGAAGAGATCATTTGCGGCATCGTCAAACATAGACGGGAGGTGATTAACCGCCCACATCATATCATAGATGTCATTGTGTTGACGTTTATATAGGCCTCTGAAGAATGAAGTGGCCGCTGCAGAGATGTCATGCTGAGAGTTGAGGGTGTTACCCATTGGGTCATCCATACTCCAAATCGAATTCCTTGTTCTGCGCGCACTGGCGAATGTATGGAAAAACTTAGTGTTCCTGTCGCCCTGTTTGAGCCAGAGAGCTCGACTTTTCAATCTCCATGTGGCCTCCTCTTTTAGGAGCAGATCTTGTTTCCTTTTCTCGAGGGACCATAGGAGAACCTTTTTATCGAAGGAGAGACCATGCGAATGGATGGAGGACGAGATGAAGTTTATTTCACGAGAGATGTTGCTTAGATCCCGAGAGTCAGTTGCTTTTTTCTTGATTTGCCAGGACTTGACTCCCTCCCTGAGCTTGTCGATTTTTTCGCGAAAAGTGAGGAAGGGAGCGTCCTCAGAGAGAGTGATTTGTCCCCAGGCGGACTTGACAAATGCCTCAAAGGATTGATCCTGAAGATGAACCGTGTTAAACTTGAAAGAATAGCCCTTCCTTCGAAGATCATTAACCCATGCAAGGGATATGGGCTTGTGATCGGATGTGGAGGCAGCACCAGTTTTGGCGATGGGCATCCCCCAGTCTTCAATGATAGAAGATGACAGGAGAAAACGATCAATTCGTTTGGCAATGTAAGCACGACCCAATCGGCCATTGTTCCACGTGGGGCCCATGGGAACCGGAGGGATGTCCACCAGATCTCTATTGAGGAGCTCTCCACGCATTTTAACTGCTAGACTGTCCATAGACGTGCATTGGCCCCAACATTCTCGTGAGCTGAGCGTGAAGTTCAGGTCTCCTGCAATAATCAAAGATTGAATGTCAAGGATACCTGTGAGGAGAAAAGAGTCCCAGAAGAGGGTTCTGTTCTTGTATGGCGCGTAAACATTGAGCAAATTGATTGGTCGGGGCCTTCCCCGAATGAACGCAGAGAGAAGAATGCCAGCTTGACATTTGTAAGCATTTGCTTCATGGTCAACATAGTTATCTATGATCATGTTTATTCCATCACAATTTATTATTTACATCTTTACTTAACCATGGTAATTATTGTCAACCATAGTTGACAATGGTCAATTAAAATCAACCATTATAAACCAAGGTCAACATTGTCAACTCTTTTGAACCGTTAATGTAACATTAACTGTAGTAACAATCATCAACATTAAAGTAACATTGTTACATTAATGTAACATAAATACCATGTTACATTAATGGTTGACCATGGTCAACTTAATGAAATTTGTTCAACCTCTTCAAACGTGGTCAACCTCATCAACCCTCTTCAACTATAGTCAACCATAATTAACCCTCAACAACCATCGACAAGCTTGGTCAACCATTGTTAATCCTAGTCAACATCAACAACCACTTTTGACCATAGTGAGTCGACAATAACCATAGTAAACTAGCACAACTATATTATTAAATGTGGTTGATATATGAGGATGGGCAACGTAACCACTTTTGACCATAGTGAGTCGACAATAACCATAGTCAACTAGCACAACTATATTATTAAATGTGGTTGATATATGAGGATGGGCAACGTTTTCTATCTTTGAGCGGAGAGGCTCATTCTACATCCTAACATGATGGTGATGTGTAAGTATGTTTGTGCTTTGTGGAGTTGACAAGTATCCTCTTCAAAAAAATATTCTCTAAATGAAAAAACAAAAATGAATATGCTATGCATGTTTAGTTAGTTTTTTGTATGACCTAATATAATTTCATGTAAAATAATTAGAAGTAAAAAAATGTTCCAGTAAGGAGTTTAACATTATGTAATCTATATAGCATTAAAAAATATAATTTAAACAACGTAATCTATATAGCATTAAAAAATATATTTTAAACAATGTAATCTATATAACATTAAAAACTACAATTTAAACAATAAAAAATTGCAAATATTTTTGAGTCCAGAGGCTCATTCTACAACCCAGTATGAAGGGATGTGTAAGTATGTCTATCCGTCCATCGCTCTTTAAAATAAAATTAAAAATTATGTTCTAAATAGAAAAATAATGTCGACTATCATAAAAAATTGAATATGTTGTAAAATAATTAGAAGTCAAAAAAATGCATAGGTAAGTTGTTTAAATCTTATACTTTTCAGAAATATTTTAACAAAAGATTTAAATAAACTATTTGAAGATCTGTATAAACTAATTTATGTCCATATCAACTTCATATATACTATATATAGAAAAACAACTATTAAAATAAAATATTTTAATGTGATATAAAAAAATATTCAATGTGGATTATCAATAAAATATTTTAATAGGAATTAATATTGACATATACTTAAAATATATTAATAATAAAAAAACCAATTTTAATTTGCATGATGAAATGTGTGGATATACATATTATGTAAAATATTATAATGTCAATTACATATATATTATATATCATTTAATTTTTTTATATGTATATATCATGAAAAATTAAGTTTCTATGGTTAAAATGTTTATTTGGTCCTATATATATTATATTTAGTATTCAAACATACAATTTAAACATTGTAAATTAACACATTGTATTTTTCACTCTAAAGAAGTTTGCACATAAAGAAATTTGATCCCTCTTGACTCACGTTAGATCTGTACTTAAGATGGATCTATGCTGGTGTACTCTAAAAAAGTTTTACATGGAGAAATTTAATCCCCCTCGGCTCATGTTAGATCCGTACTTAAGATGGATTCCCTCTTGGCTCATGTTAGATATGCACTTAAGATGGATCTATGCTGGTGTACTCTAAAAGAAGTTTTTACATGAAGAAATTTAATCCCTCTTGGCTCATGCTAGATCTAAAGTTAGATAGATCTAGGCTACTTTATTGGCCAATCAACATAAAAATAAGACGAATCAACATATATCAACCACATTTACTAATATAACTAGTACAACCACATTAAAAATATTAATATGGTTGATATAGTCAAAGGATTTATAAATATAACAAAATAAACTATTGCAACACGAAGAATGCCTTACCAATGTACACATTTACCTGATTAACCATGTATAACCACATTTACTAATATAACTAGTACAACCACATTAAAAATATTAATATGGTTGATACAGTTGAAGGATTTATAAATATAACAAAACAAAACTATTGCAACTAGAAGAATGCCTTACCAATGTACACATTTACCTGATTAACCATGTATAAAAAGGTTATGGGTTAACTTTAACTTGACAAAAAAAGGAATTACACATCTTATTGTAAAATGGACCACTTTGCTAAATAAAATTTGCTTATAGTCTCAAATCTCTAAAAAATTGGTGGGCGGAACCATGTTGCAAGAATCTAATTTAATTTAAGAAAAAAAAATGAATTACACATCTTATTGTAAAATGAACCATTTTTGCTCAATAAAAATTGTTTATATATTAATTTCCACATTTAATTGGAATATGAATTTATTAGAATTCGAATAATTTCAAATACCTAGGAAATTGGTGGGTAGGAAACCACGAATCTAATTTTTTTAATTTGTTAAAAGTAAATGCAACTTAACAAATTCGGTAACACACTATAACTATTGATAAACATTAAGACTAAGCATATGCTTAGCATATTCCCTTGAGAATCAATCTAGGTCATCAATTAAAAAAAATCAATAAATCCTCATCCACTTTAAATTGAAATAAAAAACCTTCGAACAATTATACAAATATCTATATTATTAATTTATAAATTTACTAATATAATGATGCCAATATTTATATTTTTAGTTTTATTTTAAATTTATAATTCTTAAAAGAGTAGTGGGAGGGCGGAAGAATTGCGGACCACAAAAAATAGCTAGAATCTAAGCAAAAAAAAATCAAACACTTGTGAAACACCTAAAATTATGAAATTTAATTGCTTTTATATAAATTTACAAAAAATTTTACCAGATTTTTTCAAAATATAATCAAAATTTCCATAACTTTGTACACAAAAACGCATTCTTAAATCACAAATTTTCTAAATTCTATTAGCCAGAAACTTAATGTCTATAATACTACCATATCAACTCATTAAGTAATGAAAAAAATACGCATCTACATTAAAATTAAATTATATAAATTCAATGAATATCACATATTAACATCGGTTACGACTGCACGCATGATTTTACAGGGTTACCACAGGCTATCCCATCCATGTCGGTGGCCGTAATTGGTCATCATCGCATATATTGAGTACTGGTCATGGTCTCCGATAATTCAGTTTGCAACTTCTAACGAAAGTGGGATGCAGAGCACCTTCGTGTTCCTCAGATCACCTCACCCAACGAGAGGATTTCAGAATTTCGCTTGTCTATCAACACCTTCGTCTTCCCACTTCTCTTAACCCAACACAGGATTGACAATTTTCCCTTTCGATGGCAATTTTGCAGTCCGTCTCCTCCCCTTCCTCTGGAAAACAGATGAATGGATCTCCCTTGACAAATGCATGCGCCTCAACTTCTCAATCAGCAGTTTATGATGTATTCGTGAGTCACCGAGGCCCTGATGTGAAGAAGTCGTTGGCCAGCATCCTTTACCATTCACTGCAACATATGGGACTGCGTGTGTTTCTCGACTCGGGCGAATGTGAGTTGGGTGATTACTTTCCAGACAAAATACATCACGCCATTTGCTCTGCTTCTGTTCACATCGCCATTCTCTCGGAGAACTATGCCCATTCTCCCTGGTGTTTGGCCGAGCTCGCCTTAATGTTGGCAACTGATGCAAAGATTGTTCCGGTGTTTTATCATGTTTCGCCCTCTGTCCCTCGTCACTGCGTGGGATCGTACGCTGAAGCATTTCGCAAACATGAATTGAAGGGTAGATACGGCAAGGAGCAGATTGATGAATGGAAAGCAGCCCTCCATAAAGCTTCCCTATACTCTGGTTGGGAATTCAATGAGCATAACGAGTAAGCATTATCAATACCCGGCTTTATTTGGTCCTCTGCTGATGCTGTTATTTGTATAATTTTTAACCCTCCTCTGTAATCCTTTTATATGCACAAAATGTCTTTCTATGCACATAAAAAAATGATTCTAGTAAGTAAAGAAGCACTGAAAGTAGAACTCAACATAGATTCCAGCTGATTAGATTCCGGATTATCACACGATCTTCATGTAAATATGTCCAGTGACCAGGGTAAGTTGTGGAAGAACATAGTCGACACAGTATTAACAGAGGTGAGGAGGAGATCATCTTTAGAAGTTGCCGAACACCCAGTCGGGCTTGACCAAGCTGTGGATGACTTCAACAAAAGAATGGCAGAGTTTGCGCAAGAGAGGGAGAAGTATCCAAACATTGTAGGAATAGTGGGGATGGGCGGGTCCGGAAAAACAACACTGGCCAGGCACTTGTTCAACATCCACCACTCTACATTTCATGCCTCATGTTTTCTATTTGATGTGCGTGAAGCATCTGCTAACAATAAATTACCAGCTCTCCAAAGAAAACTATTAAAAGAGCTACTGCATGTTGATTACGACATTGACAGCGTCAGTCAAGGAAAGGAGTTTCTCAGATCTGGTTTTGCAGCAGCTGAGACTAGTCGCTTTCTTATAATTCTAGATGACATCGATCATAATGAGCAAGTAGACGCCCTCTTAGCAAAAAATGTTCTGAGATCTGATAGTTTGATAATAATTACTTCCCGTGACAGGAGCCTGTTTAGAAGGAACCCCGAGGCCATGCTCTATGAGATGAAGTCACTGGATGAGAATCATGCCAGAGAGCTCTTTTGTTTGCACGCCTTCCGCCATAGCAGCCCAGTTAGTGGATTTGAAGATCCAGTAGAGGGTTTCTTGAAAACTTGCGATGGCTTGCCTTTATCGATCAAAGTGTTGGGCGGACATCTTTTTGGGATATCTGACAAGAAAGAATGGGGATTAGAACTGCAGAAATTGTCCAAAGTGCCGAATAAAGACATCAAGCGCAAACTTCAAGTAAGTTATGATGCACTGGAGCGGGACGAGAGGAAGATGTTCTTGGACATTGCCTGCTTCTTCATCGGCTACCCGAAAGATACGGCCATACAGATATGGAATGCTTCAGGATGGAGCGGTGAGCAGGGTCTTCAAACCCTTAAATACAAGAGCTTAATTGAAGTACAGAATGGGGGAACCCTAGCAATGCATAATCTGCTCCGAGATTTAGGAAGGGACATGGCAGCTGCTGATCAAAATATTACCCCGCTTCTTTGGAGGCTCCAGGATATAAATCCTTTGGTATGATTCTTGAATCTAAATTTAAATCTAGGCTTCCCTTGTAAAGTTTTCAGGCAGATATTTATTTAAATTGTTTTGAGATGTTACGCTACTATAGTTTTAAATTCGATTATGTTACTCGCAATGCAATTTTTGACACTGTTTTCTATATGCAGCAAAAAAAGGGGTTTCGGCGTGTTCTTAGTAGCAGCCACAGTTTTCGGAGCTTTCTTCACCTGCGATGTCCTCTTGAAAAGCCACAAATATTGCACAAAAGTTTGAGAGACTTGGGCAAGAATAAGAACATCCCTGCAAAGGACCACAGCGGCCCTGCGGTAGAATTCTCAAGAGTCGATTTCTTCCTAGGAAATGATTGTCTTCAACCCGAAGTTTTGAAATCATCGAGAGACTTGCTATGGCTCAAGTGGGAGAATTGCCCTTACAAATCCATTCCTTCATGGATTCCTATGAACAGCTTACGACATTTAGAAATTATCCAGGGAGAGCTCAAAGACTTGTGGCAGGGTACTTCGGAGGTATTTAATCTTTTCAATTTATGACACCTTATTCCTTGCTTTCAAACCTGCAATTGATATTTTCTGATGAAAACTAAGATGTGCAAATTTCAGGCTCCTTTGCAGCTGAGAGAGCTGATTATCCGGTGGAACCCGTTGACAGCATTGCCAGTGCGATTTGGAAGTTTGACAAACCTGGAGCATATAGACTTCCATGGTTGCGACCGGCTGTTGATGTTACCAAAATCGTTTAGTTCTCTAACACAGCTTCAATATCTTGATCTAAGTGAGTGTAAAAGTCTCAGGATTGAGCCATGTAACCTATCTTTTGGACAGACTCAATCCGATTCGCTGAGGACGCTTCGTCTGCTCGGAACTAATGTCAGTAAGGAAGTAGTAAATCAAATTGTAAAATTAAATAGCTTGGAATGCCTGACTATAGGAAGCGATTCATTGACAAGTTTACCATCTTCTCTGGGGAACTTGACACTTTTAAGTGTGCTCTGCATAGGAGGCTGCAAAAGGATGAAGTTTTTACCCCCATCTATGCGGAAATTGGGTCTGTTAACAAATTTAACCATACGGAGCTCTGGCGTGGAGCATCTTCCAGAAGAAATATTTGGAGAGCTCACTAATCTTCAAGCTTTGGAGGTGGAAGACTGTCCAATAACGGACCTGACTTTTACAAATTCAAAGGCAAAAGGGTTTGGAGGCTCAGAGCAAGAAATACCCTGTTTGAACAAATCTAATGGGGCGTTCAATACTTTGCCCTTTTCCATCACGGAGGGTATGTGTATGTGTAGCCTTCAAAATATAACTCTACGGAACACAAAAGTAAGGACAATATCAATCAATGAGGACTTTTGCCCCAGACTTCAAACTCTCAACCTTGGAGAGAATGGAGATTTAGTTGAAGTCGATTTAACCCTCCCCTCAAAGCTGGAAAGCCTCTGTCTCTCGGGCTGTGGCAGATTGAAGAGGATATCTGGGATTTCCGATCTGGCAAAGCTTAAAGAGCTGGCGATAAGTGGGTGCTGCGAGCTGGAAGAGCTTCCAAGTCTGGCGCGTCTCAGTGCCCTGGAGCGGTTTACGGCCGATAAATGTTGGAAGCTGCAAAATACTGGTGGCGTTGAACAGCTGGAACGATTGAAAGATTTCAGGTTTTTAGCTGACAATGGAGCCGTATGGAATTGCTTTCATGACTTGCAGGTAATTAATTAACAATGCGATCACTGTAAGGGCAAAAACCAAATAGACTATGTAGGCGCATGAATTTTGCGAATGATTTTCCACAATAAGTTTATATGGCCAAATATTTAATCTAATGTGTGAGATTATTGCAGAGAATACCGTCGCAGCAGATGATTTTAGGAGGGAGAGCAGGGGCAGTAGCAGGAGTGGGTGTGGAGTCGATTGATTTAAGTGCATCGGACTTTTCTGATGGAACAGCGAAGGACTCCTTTACCGTGATTCAACAAGAGTATGTGACAGGAGGGGATACATTGGTCAATGTATGGAATTCGTCGTGCACAAGTGTTGTGATGATAATATGCTTTGTGATCGAGTCTTTCAGCGAAAATAGTTGGGTCAGGTTTTGGGGGTTTCCGGGTGTATTAGATCTAGATGGCGCTGTATGGATCAAAGCAGGAGAGTGGATAATTGCCAGTGTGTTCGCCATAGAAAAAACCTCTGCCTGGAAGAAGGATATCGCAAACTTGAAAAGACTTCAGGTTCTGCTGTCCAAATCCCCTCATTACAAATTGAAAAAGGCATTCATAACCATGGTGAACAAAGGAGGAGAAGATAAGATCGCTGAAATCCTCAACAAAATATTTGTTTCGATGAAGAACACACGAGCACCAGAGGATTCTGGATCAGCCTTTACACTGCAAGACGGCGTGAAAGGTAGAGAATGCTATCATTAAATCATTTTTATATTGTTTCTTATTTTACAAATGGAAAGGGACATGAATTTGGAAGATTTGTCAAAAAATTTAATGGCAGTCAATCCATTGATTTCTCCCCCCTCACCATTTAAATTATCAGTCTAGGGTTCTAATAATCAGTCTGGGGAAAACTGGAGTTTTTTCATTTTGCATTACTGTGGTGGATGTAAACTGCACTGTTTTTTAATACATTGCTGCATTGATTTATTAATGTGAAAAGAATATTGTCGTAATAGTAGAGTTAGGCTTCTGTGATCCATATCATGATGGATTTAACTTGAGAGGGTTTTCCTAATTACCTTAAACCCCAACCAAGATCTACTCCTTTGTAAGAAATTGAAATTAATGCACAGCGGAACTTACTTTCCATCCTCAAAGGCTCCTGGCCTTGACTTGAGTTATTGGCTCTTGAATCCTTCCAAGAGCTTGCAATCCTTCCAGTCTTCAATGGAGCAGACAATCTTTATGAGTTGATTGCAAGCCTTGGAGACTCAGCCCTTTTATAGCATTGCAAAACCCCAATCCTAGGGCAGCCTAAAATTTAGCTGAAACAAGTCTGTCTGAAATTTCAGATTGATTGAAATCAATCAATCAATCAATCAATCAATCAGATTTTGATTTCCTTATTCAGCTCAAATTTATTATTGCTATTTATTTTAATCAACTATAATCGGTCCATTAACAATTATAATTGATTAACATTATTCTACATGTATTTGTATCCAAATCCTTATTTTAAATACGTTTAATGCCATGACTTAATTAATCACATTATTTGGCATATAAATGTAATCTTGCTGACAGTATTTGACATCATAATCATAATGCACGCATGTCCAACTCAATTATTGTAATTAGACGTCTCTAAATCCAACAATCTCCCACATGGACAAGTGCAACCTTTTGATTATATATCCTTAACTTTATTGCATGCAACTTTTCTGTCTTTACTTATCGTATTTCTTAAACAATTCCGTCCATCAATTATGCTAACAAAGGACTTAAGCGGCATTTGTCACATTTATTCGCAACTAAACTGACATAAATCACGCTGCCAACATAACTGAATGACATAAATCTGATTTGGACATATAGTTTAGAAATTACACGCAAGTGTGATTAGACGTGCCTATTTCTAATTGAGTCACCTTTACTTTACTGTATGAGGCCAAAAACTTAAACTTTAAAGAAAGAAATAATGAAACTGAAACTGAATGCAACTTGTATATATCATCAAAATTGTTTACAATTGCATTACATAGAACATCAAAAAACAGAACTTAAAACATATTCAGACTCCCACATTTTTCTAATTATCCTAAACAGATATTACACCCATACAAGCAACATGTTGGTGAAACTTCTTGGGTGGTAATCTTTTAGTAAGAGGATCCGCAATCATGGAGTCTGTACCTATGTGTTTTATACATAATTCATTATTTTGCACTCTCTCTTTTACAACCAAAAACTTAATGTCAATGTACTTCGACTTTGACGAACTTCGATTGTTGGATGCGTATAACACTGCTGAATTGTTGTCACATAATAATTTGAGTGGTTTCTGAATAGAATCCACAATTTTCAGACTTGTGACGAAGTTCTTCAGCCATACGCCATGATTAGATGCTTCAAAACATGCAACAAATTCAGCTGCCATAGTGGAGGAGGCTACCAATGACTGTTTAGCGCTCTTCCATGACACAGCACCACCTGCCATCATGAAGATGTATCCTGATGTTGATTTCATGCTGTCGACACATCCTCCAAAATCAGAATCGGTGTATCCAATGACCTCGAGCTGTTCCGATCTCCGATACGTGAGCATATAGTCCCTTGTTCTCTTTAGGTATCTCAACACTCGCTTGGCTGCCTTCCAGTGTTCCATACCTGGGTTACTCAAATATCTCCCTAGCATTCCGGTAATGAACGCAATATCCGGACGCGTGCATACTTGTGCATACATGATGCTACCCACGGCTGAGGCATAGGGAATATCTTTCATGAGGTTTTTATCTAAGTCAGTTTGGGGACATTGTTTCAGACTAAACTTATCTCCTTTTGATATAGGGGTATCTCCTGGTTTGCTGTTTTGCATGCCAAATCTTGTTAGAATCTTATCGATATAGTTCCTCTGGGATAACCTCAGAATACCTTGAGATCTATCTCTAAGTATTTCAATCCCTAAAACAAATGATGCATCACCAAGATCTTTCATTTCAAAGTTCTTAAATAAAAAATTCTTAGTTTGATGCAACATGTCTTTATCGTTACTGGCAAGCAATATGTCATCTACATATAAAACCAAGAAAATAAATTTACTCCCACAGAACTTAAGGTATATACATTCATCTACTATGTTAGACTCAAAACCAAATGAGCTAATAACTTGGTGAAACTTATAATACCATTGTCGAGATGCTTGTTTTAGCCCATAGATAGATTTCTTAAGTCTGCAAACCATAGACCCTGCATCACCTGATACAAAGTTTTCTGGCTGCTTCATATAGATCGTTTCATCAATGTCACCATTGAGAAATGCCGTCTTTACATCCATCTGATGAAGTTCTAAATCATAATGTGCTACAAGCGCCAATATAATCCTTAAAGAGTCTTTCGATGAAACTGGAGAGAAAGTCTCTTTATAATCAATGCCTTCTTTCTGTGTGAAACCTTTCGCAACAAGACGTGCCTTGTATTTTTCAACATTGCCTTTAGAATCCCGCTTAGTCTTAAATATCCATTTGCAACCAACGGGTTTCTTGTCTTTAGGCAACGGAACGATATCCCAAACGTCATTGTCATACATAGATTTCATCTCTTCATTCATGGCATTAATCCACATTTGAGAGTTAGAGCTTTCCACAGCTTGTTTGATATTAACAGGATCATTTTCAAACATGCCAATGTCAAACTCATGTTCTTGAAGATATGCATAATCCTTTGATTGTGTAGATCTTTTTTCTCTAGTAGATCTCCTAATTGGCACAGGCTCTAGATTTTCTTGAGGTTCATTTACAACTTGATCTTCAACAGGAGGAAGAACATCATTACCAACTTCTGACTCTCCCACAGGCCCTAGGCCATCAACATTTGTCATGTCAATGTGAGGGTTTGGGTTGGGTTCAGGTCCATTTGTGTTCTCTATTCCATGTTGAGTTTCTAACTGAGTTGTTTGGGATGATGAAGTTTGCACATTGTCAAAAGATGTATATCTAAACGCAATCGGAATTTGAACAAAACTAGGACTTTGGTCCATAGTCTCATTCGCATTCGTCTCTTCTTCTTCAAAAATACTATCTTTTGTCATATCTCCCCCCACTAACTCATTATCCTCAAAAAATTTTGCACTTCCTGACTCGAAAACTGTATGTTCTGTTGGATTATAGAATTTGAACCCCCTAGATCGTTCAGAATAGCCTATAAAGTAACAACTAACGGTTCTTTCGTCCATTTTCTTTTTGCTTGGCTTATAAGGCCTAGCTTCACATGGACATCCCCAAACTCTCAAATGATTCAAGCTAGGCTTGCGCCCAACCCATAACTCGTAAGGGGTCTTGTTAGCTGCTTTAGTAGGCACTCTATTAAGTATGTATGCTGCAGTCTTTAAGGCTTCTCCCCACAAATTCTCAGGTAGAGTTGTACGAGCAATCATACTTCTCACCATGTCTTTAAGGGTGCGATTTCGTCGCTCAGCAACACCATTCATTGCAGGCGAACCTGGCAACGTATACTGAGGCACAATTCTGCATTCCTCTAAGTATTTTGCAAAGGGACCTTGACGTTGTTCTCCTGATCCATCATAACGACCGTAGTATTCACCACCACGATCAGAACGAATGGACTTTATACGTTTGTTAAGTTGTAACTCAACTTCCGTTTTGAACTTTATGAACACGTCTAATGCTTCCGCCTTTTCTTTTATTAAGTAAATATGACCATATCTTGAATAATCATCTATGAATGTGATAAAGTAACGGTCACCATTTCTTGTAGTCTTTGGAAAAGGACCACAGATATCCGTATGAATCAATTCTAAGACATCATTACACCTTTTTGCATCATACTTACGTTTATTAGTTTGTTTTCCCTTTATACAATTTACACAATCACTTAAGTTTGTAAAATCTAAAGGTTGGAGAATTTCATTAGACACAAGACGTTCTATCCTTTTCATAGAGATATGTCCTAATCGCTTGTGCCATAATGTTGCAGATTTCTCGCAAGTTAATTTACGTTTTCTATTATCTATATGCAGTGCCTCTGAATGTGAAGTGTCTATATCTAGAAAATAAAGATTATCATAAGAAGACAGGATACCAGAAGCAAGAAGCTTAGAATCTTGACACAAACTGAAATTTCCATTACCAAATGAACATACATAACCATTTTTGTCCAAATAAGATATAGAAATTAGGTTCCTTCTGAAAGATGGAACCACTAAAGCATCAAAACTTAAATAAAATCCTGTCTTACATAATAATCTAAATTTTCCTATGCTTTCCACTTCTACTTTATTGCCATTTCCTACGTAAACGTAGCGCTCTGCCTCACTTGGCTTGCGATGGCTTAGGCAACCCTTCATTGACATACTGATGTTAGTCGTTGCACCTGAATCTATCCACCAAGTATATCTAGATACAGAACTTAAATTAACTTCAGAACAAACCAAAGCAAGAGACATACCTTTCTTTGCCAACCATGCATGATAGTTGGTGCAGAATTTCTTTGTATGTCCTGGCGCTTTGCAGAAAAAACAGTTCCTTTCTCCTGCTTTCGCAGAAGTATCTTCCTTCTTGCTTTTCTGCGCGGCATTGTTTGCAGCTACCTTGGTAGGTCCCTTTTCCTTGGCAGTAAACTTGCGCTTCTTGCCTTTACCCTTAGGATTAGATGTTACTACATGAGCACTTTCTCCCTTAGTCATTTTCTGTCTCTCTTCCTCCTGCACCAACCGAGCCTCAAACTCAGGTAATGTCCACGTCTCTTTTTGACAATTATAAGTCATCTTGAATTGACTAAAGTTAGACGGGAGAGACAGAAAAATGAACTCAATGAGAACCTCATCAGAGATGTCATAATTATGCCCTTTCAAGGCACGTTGAAGTCTTGTCATCTCAATAACATGCTCTCTAACCCCTTCTTTTCCCTTGTATTTTATTGTTGCCAATTTCACAAAGAGTGTACTCACATCAGTCTTTTTACTCTTTGTGAATTTTTCTTCAAGGGCCTTAAGGTATTCAATAGCGCCTGTCTCTGTATCAGGTATGATGCCTCGAAAAGTCTCATGGATCGTTTGCTTCATCACCATTATGCACATGCGATCTGAATGCTCCCATCTAGCAATATCAGCCTTCTCTTGAGGAGTTACCTCACTCTCTTTATTAGGCTTGGGGCGATCAAATCTCAGTGCTGTGTCCAATTGCATGATCCCTAAGACTAATTTTAGCTTTTCCTCCCACTGTTTGAAATTGTTCCCCATGAGGGGCTTAATCTGACTTAGACTTAACATTATGTTTGGATCTGAAAAATTCAAGAACAAGGAAATAATTTAGATACGATGCGTCACGATTTAATCATAATTCTAAAATCTATCTAAAGGCATGTGTAAAACTATTTGCTCAATTAAAACTTTAGCCAAAACACCATTCAGTAATGAAACACCTTTGGGTGCAATCATTACATTCAGGCAACCCTTATGCACCAAACAACTTAGCAGGCGCCAACCCTCCTTTGGGAAAGCTAACACCCACGTCCATTGCCAGCACGTTACTTCAACTTGTCATGAGTCATCCTTGCAATCGTCTTACAGAGAGCGGTTCGTTTGCGAACATCAATGCTTGACTCATGCGAAAACAACACATGTATACCAAACACCGTCTTTAGTTAGATTCCAAAATTATGTCTAAAACCTAATCTAGGACGTACCTATAGAATCCACTCGTCCTATATAGAATACAGTATCTCATAACTCTTTTAAATTTAATATGTCAACTATATTCATCAAAATAATTATTAGGTTTTAGTAAAACTTTAGCAGTTTCTACAATGATTACCTTTTAGAAATGCTTCAATAATTTATTTAGAGAATATTAAATAATTTATGGTTGCCATGATTAGCATCATTGTGATCAAATCCAAATTTAGTATTATAACAATAATTAACGTTAATACAAATTTTTATGCCATAACTTTGAAGATCAAGGTTAACTCCATATACATAGCAGACCAAAACTAAGAACCAAAAGTTAACCCATTATCCAGGTTAACCAAAAGTTTCGTTAAGTTAACATTGAATCGTTAAGTGAAAAATTAACCCGTTATTAAGTGAAAAAGGAGATTAATCCTATAAAGAAAAAAAACTTCAAAAATGATTTGTAAATGAAAACCTCTTTTTTTTTTCTTTTTTTTTTTCACTTAACGAAATTGACACATTAACATGGTTAACCTCACGTCCATGAGAGATGAGATATCAAATCCCTTAAAGTAAAAAAAAAAAAAAAAAAAAACCCTTTTTCCTTTTACACGGTTAAAATTTACAATTCTAAAGATTTGATTTTGATTACATTGCTTGATAAATCTTGATTGTGATAGCTCCAAACTTGGTAAAGTCTGGGCTTTAACCGATCCAAGGTGAGTTAAACAGATCCAAAATTTATATATCAAACTGTACTCTGTAAATATCCAGGGTTTAGTAAATCCTAACAAGATAAATCCGGAGTTTAATAAATCCTGGATTACAGAGGATCACATCAAGGTCAAGAATTTCTCCATACTTGAATTCCAAGATTGGAATTGATTTGTCAAAAAAAAAGAAGGAAATAACCAAAAAAAAGTACAGACTGCATCAAACTCTGGGGTTACAGAGAATCACATACAATATACCCAAAAAAAAAAAAAACCGAAGATGAATATTCCCAAAAATAATCAGAACTTTCAGGATTCACACAAATTTATGTGCATCCATTTCCATCTCGTAAGAAGGTAGAACATAAGAAACATGATTCAGTCCACCTTATGTGTTATGGTATATCCTTCTTCAATTCACGCCTGGTAAATTTTTATATGTCATTCTGATAAATCGTATATACAAATTATACATACATGATTCTTTAATTCTTATTCAGAATTCTTTAATTCTTATTTAATCTATACAAGAAACAAACAGAATAAATCGTATAACTTATTCAGAATTCTTACAAGAAGAGAACTAAGAAACCATTGATAAGTCGTATAATCTAAAAAATTAATGGCTGCAAAATAAACTTTGAAATCCTTACTAATATCGATTTGTATTTATGATTTCCAGAAGTTTGCCTTCCTCTCAGAAGGGAGTTATTTCAGGCTGCTGTCTAAAGTTTTCGGCCCTGTCAATGTTTCTGGGCATCGGGCCATTTGATTGGGTCTGTTTCCATATGCTTTCTGGACCTTTAATTATCCGCATATCCATATAACCGATAATAGGTTAACGGGAGCTCTTTGCAAATAACCGACAAAGCATTTTTATCTGTTGCATTTTTGGCCCACGTGTATTTTGATTAATAGTTAAGGCTTCCATGAAGACTGACAGTGGTTAATAAACCCCAAGGCTCACAGGTTCCTCCCAGAAGGTAGCATGTATGCAAGAAACTTTGACGACTGAGGAAGACAAAAAAGACAGCCACCACACGAGCATAGAAATCCTTCCCAAAACAGTGAAAATCAAAAGAAAGACACAAAACACTAAAACCCATAGATTTCCAATATATGCAGGAATCATAAACCACCAAAAAAAAATCTTCAAATGCAGAGAATAAAGAAAATTCATAAACACTACTGTTGAAAAAACCATTATATTCAGAAAGGTCAATGTATTCCCAACAATACGAGAAATGGGATAATTTATTCTAGGGTTCGATCCACTGTTTCGTTCCAACGAACAAGTTCAAGACCAGATGAATAAAAAAGAGACTGTTATTCCATACGAAACAAAAAACAGTTAATCTCCAAAAATCAAGCACGGATTCTTACAGAAGGGGGCTCCGATACCAATTGATGGATTTAACTTGAGAGGGTTTTCCTAATTACCTTAAACGCCAACCAAGATCTACTCCTTTGTAAGAAATTGAAATTAATGCACAGCGGAACTTACTTTCCATCCTCAAAGGCTCCTGGTCTTGACTTGAGTTATTGGCTCTTGAATCCTTCCAAGAGCTTGCAATCCTTCCAGTCTTCAATGGAGCAGACAATCTTTATGAGTTGATTGCAAGCCTTGGAGACTCAGCCCTTTTATAGCACTGCAAAACCCCAATCCTAGGGCAGCCTAAAATTTAGCTGAAACAAGTCTGTCTGAAATTTCAGATTGATTGAAATCAATCAATCAATCAATCAATCAATCAGATTTTGATTTCCTTATTCAGCTCAAATTTATTATTGCTATTTATTTTAATCAACTATAATCGGTCCATTAACAATTATAATTGATTAACATTATTCTACATGTACAAATCCCTTAAAGTAAAAAAAAAAAAAAAAAAACCCTTTACAAAAGATTTTTTTGACGAAGATCACATGAAACACCATTTGTGGATGCATTTAGAACCAACCAGTGTGGTTCATCGTCAGGACAAGTTGAAGAAACAAATCCAACTTAACAAGTTTTATTATTTATTTCCCATATTTTCCAATGTTTTAAACAATATGCTGAATACTATAATATTCTGCTTCAAAAGCTATATCTGTCTGACATATATCTTGTTATTACCATGAAATGCATCCTCTTTCTAAGAATATCAACATGTATTGAACAATAATACCAGTATGTATGTTATAAATGACTGAGATAAAAGATAAAAAATGACAACCATGATGTGAATAAAGCATGATGATGAATCAAGCAAAGCCTATTTCAGATCCAGGATGTTGTTCTGGTTAATTAGGATGAGTTTAGACACCTTGTAAGTTTCAGACATAATATTATAAAATATAGTAGCCTAAATGCAGAAAGATAAGTTTCAGAGACATAATATTATAAAATATAGTGAAACTAGAAAGACAAGTTTACAGAGCCGAATTTAACGCGATACAACATTAAAATAATACTACATAATCCAAGTTTTGTCGAAGGTTACGAACGGTTGTTATTTCCTTTGAACGTTCTGAAGTAAAATACCATGCAACGACGCAAGCGAAATATCTTGGCGCATGTAATTTTATTCCAATGAACCTAAGATTCAAATTAATTTGTGGTTGGAGGGTGTTGAATTTATTTTGGATACACTATGTGGTTGGATTTGGGCTAAGAGGGTTTGGGTTAGGAGGTAGGATAAATTTTTTTATTTGGGAGGGTGGCATATTTAGGTAGGTGCTCTTAACAAGAACACTTTAATTGAGCTAATTTAAGTCACTATGTATATATTTTTGGAATTGTCTTTAGCGTGATTTTTTGGATTTTCTAGTGCCGGAATACTGTAGAAAAATTAGAGGTGAAATCTTGATTTGTGTTATTTAAATTGGTTTTTTTGACTATATGAATTCAACACATTAAAAAACCCCTAGGGCACTTTGATTATGCAGGGGTTACCTATCAAGCTTGTGATTTCAATAAATTCTTACCAGATTTTAGATAAATTGGACGAGAAAACCCACCAGATAAACTTCCAAAAATTCACAAAAAAAAACCATTCTTATATTGTAATTTAATTTATATGAAAAGTTGTAAATGAAATATGCTATTTTATATATACTATTCTCAAAATAAATGATCATATTATATTTATGTAATTGGTGTGAAATTTTATAATAAATCTAGTTTTGATTAAAAAAACCTAAGTTGGATCCTCACACTTGAGATACTTTACTCCGTTGAAAAATATCTCAAATGCAGTTCATCTTCGAAAAAAAATCGCCATTAATTACCTGTAGCTCCTTGGTGGCAATCTGAACTATCCGTCAAAAAGTTTCATCATCCCTGGAGCTGTTTCTACCTTCCTATTCCCATCGTATTTTGTTTGCCAGAACAATAAGAGCGTGCTGCCAGTTGGTGGGCTTAGCAAACGTGACTTGCTAACCATATTTATTTCAGTTCAGTAAAGAGTTATTTTTATGGTATCATTTTTATGTAGAGTGTAGATTTTGATATATTTAGAAATTACATTCTTAAGTCTAATGATTTTATTCATATTTTTTAGTTTTAAAGTATTTCCAAATATACTATTAACTTAAATTTAAATTTCAAAATCTAACACCAATCTACAAAATTCATTCAAAAAGGAAAGAAATGTTTTTCCTTTCCCAATAATATGAATGGATTTTAAACCAGGTGACGCACAATAAAATATGGAAAAATAGAACACAAGAGCAATGAGATGCTAAGCCGCAAAATAAGCAACATGAAAATAGTTTGGAGATATAGGTGTTTTTCTGAAACATGGAGTGAGGAAAAACAAGTTCATGAAAAACATTTGAAATTTATATGAATTGTTAGGGGTCTACTTAGCAAGAAAACTACACAGATCTTACCGCTCATAAGCTACCTGTATGAGGAATTGGCAAAAGGGATTGGACTCGAATAAAAGAGTTCAGGTCTGAAACCAAAAACCCTGTAGCAAACCAAAAACATTTGAAATTTATATGAATGGTTAGGGGTCTACGTAGCAAGAAAACCACACAGATCTTACCGCTCATAAGCTACCTGTATGAGGAATTGGCCAGAGGGATTGGCCTAGAAGAAAACAGTTCAGGTCTGAAACCAAAAACCCTGTCGCAAACCATAAACGATTGGGATGTGTTAGTCATTGAGGAAGAACAATTATTTCTACAATTAATTTAAAAACCATGACTTTTGAACCATGCTTTTTTTAGATTTTTAAATAATCGAAGGCCAATATTAGTTTAGTTTCTTACGCACCAGTTTGTCCTGAACCTGCTTCTCGTGATTAGTTGATATGTTCATTTCTCACGAGCTGTCCAAACAAAATTAACTGCTGGGCAAGATGTTAGTCTCAGCTACGTTGGATTCCTTTACCTTGCACTTATTGTTTCAACATCGTTTTGTAGTTCTGGTCAGTGGTAAACATAAATGAGTACTAGTCTCGTATTACATACTCATCCTTTTAAAGTTTCTTTTTATAATAATATAATCATAAGATCTCATGATTTTGGTAGTAAGCCTGCCATTGGGCATTAAATGCCTGCTTAGCTGCAAGCTCGTTAGCCATATAACACACACGCGCGCGGTGACTTTCCGAACACTCCGTCCCCACCGAAAGTTATATGGCTATCGAGCTTACAGCTAAGCGGGCATTTAATGCCCTATGGCAAGCTCGTTAGCTCTTGCCATAACTACAATGCTCCACGCAGGCCTTACTATACCACCCGTTCTAAGTATGAGACCACACCCAATGTGCACAATGGAGCAAGAGAAGCTAGCATAATAGAAAAACTTCAGTGGATTTTTCTCTCAAATAGTGGCACTGAGAAGGCAGATGGTTAGCAATAAGATACAATGTGATGGGAGTCGAGGAGATTTACTTAAACGATATAGCATGCAACAATTAATTGAAGAACACGTTTTTAATGAAATTGTTACATATTTTTGTATTCTAAGCAAGGCGCACATACTTTTGTATGTTGGCAATTGTCTATCCAACACGAAAATGCCTTGCAATTTTGGAGGTATGAGTCTCTCTAATAAGCTATAGTTGCTTATGTTTAGGAACACAAAGCTTGTCCAACTCTTAATTTTAGGCCACAATATGGTATGTTCTATGCTCTAGAGCAATTTTACTTCAATTTCTTTAGTAGCCCAATATCAATATCTAGATTAGCAATCACATCAACATAATAGTAAAATATAGATAGAACATAAACATAAACAGTAGAAGACAAGCAACGACAAGAGGACACAAGAGGTGGCACCAACCAGGGACAAACCCCAATGTGGGGAAACCCTTGATCAATTCTTATTATGGTCTTCAATAGTTCAGCAGAAGGAGATAGTACAATTTACAAATCTGATAATTTATAACAGTAGCAAAAGAGCCCTAACGAGAAAAGTTAATGCTGGTCAACATGGCAGATTTGACCTTCAACAAATTGGTCAATTTCAGTTGACTTCAGCCTCCAAACAACAAGATGAATCAGCCCTCAAAACAGCCCAAAATCAGCCCAGTCAAATCTGGTCAAACAACCAACCTGTGGTCAGCCCTAGCTGTAGTCAACGCTAGTCAAAGTCAACATTTGGCCTCAATTTATGTGCCCAGAAATGCGGCCTGCCCAAACAGAAATAGCCCTCACAAAAACACAGTCAAAGGAGGTCAACGCATGCTGGTCAATGCTTGGTCAAACTGTCCTAAAATTTCGGCCTCCTGAAATTTTGCTCTCTTGAAATTTCAGCCTCCTGAAATTTTGGACGTGTGGAGAGAGAGAGGCCAAGAAATCCGTACCTAATCAATGAGGAGAGAGAGAGAGAGAGAGAAGTGTGAATATGAGTGTGTCCAAATGAGGCTAAGGCATCATGTATTTATAGTAAACGTTGAAGATGAATAGACGTGGCTGTTGGGCTTCTAAGCCTACATAAGTTCGCTCGCCGACCTTGACAATTTGTCCATAATCAAAATAAATTCATAACTTCATTTGTACAAATCAGAATCAGATGATCTTTAAATCAATCCTACATCTCTCAGAGAGAGGAATCTAAGAAAAATATCAGCTGTCATAAATAAGATGACCCATGTGGAGTTTGGCCCTAGTTGCCGATTTTAACACTCCCTCTCAACTAGGGGAACTCCATCTGCCAATCCATCCGCCAATCTATACTATCTTTGCCATCATTGCACTGCTCTACTCTGCTCTGTTGAACTATGAAGAAGAAGAAGTGATCTAGAATGTATCATACCATTCTCTACTGACCCGAAGTCAATCCCAAATAAAAGAGAATGTCTCATACCACTCTTACTGACTCGAAGTAAGTTCCAATCAAAAGAGAGTATCTCATACCACTCTTACTGACCCAAAGTCAGTTCCCATTGATCCCAGATCAATATCGGTCATCCTAGCATAGGGAGTATGGTAGTACACGATGCGTCCATCGGTAGTACCATGGTCTCTATCCTCATTTCCCTACTCATTGGTTAGATGAGAGGTACTTCCCATGAGCCCCAAAGTGCGTGGGTAGAATGTCTTAGTAGGAGAAGGATAAACCACTCGTCCTGCCTACATGTTGCCAAGGGGTATTGCAAGGGAAGGTTGAAACACTCACCTTGTACATCCAAGAAGTACCCCAAGCCCCCCGGAGTTCCCAGAGCTCAATGTCCATCTTATACAGGACCCTCATAAGAGGGTCTTTCCATGACTCCAAGTCGTTCTCGGAAGGCCAAGAATTTGACTTTTCCCAAGGGCTTTGTTAGAATATTGGCAACCTGTTCATTAGTCCCAATGTGATGGAGCCTTATTGCTCCTCATTGTTCCATATCCCGGATAAAGTGGTACCCGATATCTATTTGCTTGGAGAGATCATGAAACACGTGATTCTCTGATAATCGGATCCCACTCTGGTTGTTTCTGATGATCATGGTGGTATCCAGCACATGTCCAAACATCTCATTGAAGAGCTTCCTCAACTAGACAACTTCACAGGAGGCCATACTAGCAGTGATGTATTCGGCCTAGGCAGTGCTTAAGGTAACCGATTTCTGCTTCTTGCTCATCCAGAATATCAAAGCAAAACCCAAAGAAAAACAACATCCAGAAGTGCTCTTGCAATCCACCACACTGGCAACCCAATCAACATTAGAATAACCATACAACCTCACATCTCTAGCAGTGTATCTTAGTCCATGAGTGATTGTGCCCCGAAGATATCTCAAAAGATTCTTGGCACCAATCCAATGTATATGATGAGGCTCAACCATATATTGGCTCAATGTGTTAACTGCAAAACATATGCCCAGACGAGAGTTCACCAAGAACACCATTGCTTCTATGAGTTGACGATACTCGGAACCATTTTCCAATTCACGTCCAACAACACTACCACATAACTTCTTAAAGTTAAGTTCCATCGGAGTAGTCACAGGGTTGCAATCCACCATCCCAAATCTTTCCAATATCTTCACAACATATTTTCCTTGAGAGACGAAAATTTCACCTGGCTTTTGCCAGACCTCCAACCCTAGAAAATAGTGCATCGGTCCTAGGTCCTTCATCTCGAATTCAGAAGCCAACTCCCTCTTACATTTGTGAATGAGAGGGTCTGCACTTCCATAAGCTCCATGCTTGATTTTGTAGAGCCACTTAGAGGTGACAATCGATTTGTCCTGGGGTGTAGGGACCACATCCCAGATATCATTCTTCATAATTGACTCGTATTCTTCATTCATGGCATCCTTCCATACTTGATGCTTCACGATTTATTCGAATGATGAAGGCTCATTTTGAATGATAGTGCTCATGGCGTTCAAATATCCTTGATACCTGTTCCCCTTCTTGCTTTCACGGAAAGTCCCCCTTGGTGCAATGTGTCTCTCGTCCTCTTCGAGAGTCTCCTTAAGCCATGAGGGCCTCCTTTTGGAGGAGGAGGGCTCATGAGAAGGAGGATCAATAGGATCCATAGGTTCATCAACATCAGGCATCGTTTCATCTTATTTTGTACCTTGATTTTCGGTGTTAGCTTCTTTGTCCTTCCTTAGGATAGGAAGATTGTTGATCTTCATGAAGGCCATATCTTCGTCGAAGGTGACATCATGACTTATGTCAACTTCCTTTTGACCAGCCACATAAATTCTATATCCCTTAGAATTTTCACTATAGCCCACAAAGATTCCTTTCTTCCCAGATGCACCCAATTTGCTTCTTTTCTCTTTGGGCACATGAAAATATACGGTGCTTCCAAAAATTCTAAAATGAGACGCATCGGGTTTCTCACCAGTGAACATTTCTTCGGGAATCGTGGAGTCCAATGCTTGATGAGGGCATCAGTTTTGAACATACACGACGATATTTGCAGCTTCAGCCCATAGAAACTTCGGAAGGCCTTGATCATGAAGCATGGCACGAACTACTTCTACAATAGAGCGATTCTTCCTTTCATCCACACTATTCTTCTGAGGAGTGTATGGTGTTGTAGTCTCCCTCTTAATGCCAACTTCTCTGCAATAATCTTGGAATTCATTGGATTTGTACTCTGTCCCATTATTAGTGTTCAATATCTTGTTTTTCTTCTCAGATTGGTTTTCGATCAAGGCTTTGAAGTGTCAGAATCAGGGGAACAGTTCATCCTCTTTTTCAACAAGTAGATCCAAGTCTTGCAAGAATAATAATACGTAAAGGTGAGATAATATAAGTATCCTCCCAAAGAGTTTACGGGCATCATACCAGATATGTCAGAGTGGATCAATTGCAATATGTCTGTTGCGTTGCTATTACTTGAGGGGAATGGTCCCCTTGTAAGTTTTCCTTCGGTACATCTCGGACATACACCTTCATGCTCTACTTTGAACTTGGGCATACTTGCCACCATCTCTCTCACATCGGGTAGGGACTTGTAATGAAGATGAGCAAACCCTCCGGTGCCATAGTTCAGATTGTAGAGATGTGTCGCAAGACATGGCTCCCAATGGACTTCCTCCAACTTGATATAAAGTGTCAACCCTAAACCCAAGAGTAAAAGCATCTCTAAAATTTCATTTCCAAACATGTACCTTTCCATCAATAAAAGCCACCTTGAATCTTTTGTCTTCCATAGCCGAAATGGACACCAGGTTCTTCTTGAGATCGGGTACATATAGTACTTCTTGCAAATGAATAGTGTTACCTTTATTCAATTGAAGGGTAACATTCCCTACTCCCTTCACGAGATAGGTAACATCGTCTCCAAGGATGTTCTCCAAGTTTGCTTCATTTTCTATCAGATTAGAGAGGGCCTCCTTGTATCCGGTGAAGTGCCTTGAGGCACCACTATCAATAAGCCAATTTCCCAAAGTGTCCGAAGGACAGGCAGTGGAGAGGGCCGATATAAGATAATACTCTTTTTGCTTATTGTTAACAACATTTGATTCTTCATACCTGGAGTTCCTTGATTTTTTGGAGGGTCGACCATTTCCTTGATGTCCTGCATTCCTTTGTCCTTTTCCATTGGACCTGTCATTCCTTTTATCATTGTTGTTGAAGTTGCCCCTAGAATGATTGTGATCATCATCATGCGATGTGCCCCTTCTATTTGGACACTCCCTTGCATAGTGGCCAAATTTATTGCAAACAAAGCATCTTCCCTTCCTTCCATTTTTGAATCCAAGTCTTCCTTGACCTTGCTTCTTTGAACCTGCATTGTTCTTCCTCTTGAGATGAGTAGAGAATGCAGTGGGGTTGCTTCTATTAGAAGGCATTTCTTGCTCCACCATTCTTGTTTCTTCTTGAATGCATCTCGACATCAATTCTTCAAACCCTGGGATTCGATCATTGTTGAGTATAGTGGTTTTAAATACATACCACTCAGGTGGAAGTCCTCCAAGGGTGGTGAGAGTAAGTTCCCTGTCAGGAATGACTTCTCCAATCGAGCGTAGATCATTCTTGATCTCAGTAATCCTCAATAAATAGGATTGAATGTCCCCGTCCTTGCCCTTCTTAATATCCTTCAACTTATTCTTGAGAAATAGAATTTGATTAGCATTACTAACTTTGAACATGCCGACCAACCTGTCGTAAATCTCCTTGGAGGTCTTCAATTCGGAGATATAGGTCACCAGATGCTTGTCAATGGAATCCTTGATAATCTTCTTCGCTTTGACTTCAACCCTATTGTGCTTGGTCTTCGTAGCAACCAGTGCATTTGAAGGAGGCGCAGGGATTTTACCTTGCACGCAATCCATCACTTCTTTTTCTTCCAAGGTCAAATCAAGAGACATCTTCCATCCATGATAGTCAAATTTATCATGGAGCTTGTCTTCAGTCGGGAAATAGGGCTAGGAACCCATTGAGCCTTTTGTCCTTGTCCAACTATCTTTGGTGTTTGCTCTTTCACTCTTGATTGGGTTTTGTCTTCACCTCAGCTCTGATACCATGTTAATTTTAGGCAACAATGGTATGTTCTATGCTTTAGAGCAATTTTACTTCAATTTCTTTATTAGCCCAATATCCAGATTAGCAATCACATCAACATGATAGTAAAATGCAGATAGAACATAAACATAAACAATATAAGACAAGCTAAGACAAGAGGACACAAGATGTGGCACTAGCCAGGGACAAGCCCCAATGTGGAGAAACCCTTGATCAATTCTTCTTATAGTCTTCAACAGTTCAGCAGAGAGAGATAGTACAATTTATAAATCTAATAATTTATAACAGCAGCAAAAGAGCCCTAACCAGAAAAGTCAACGCTGGTCAACAAGGTAAATTTGTCCCTCAACAAATTAGTCAACTTCAGTCAACTTCGGCCCCCAAACATCAAGATGAATCAGCCCTCAAAATAACCCCAAATCAGCCCAGTCAAATATGGTCAAACAGCCAACCTGCGGTTAGCCCTAGTTGCAGTCAATGCTGGTCAAAGTCAGCATTTGGCCTTGATTTCTGTGCCTAGAAATGCGGCTTGCCCAAACAGAAATAGCCCTCACAAAAACGTAGTCAAAGGAGGTCAACATATGCTGGTCAACGCTTGGTCAAACTGTCCAGAAATTCGGTCTCCTGAAATTTCGGCCTGCTGAAATTTCGCTCCCCTAAAATTTCGGCCACCTAAAATTTCAAACATGTGGAGAGAGAGAGGCCTAGAAATCCGTAACCAATCAATGAGAAGAGAGAGAGAGAAGTGTGAAGATGAGTGTGTCCAAATGAGGCTAAGGCATCATGTATTTATAGCAAACGTTGAGGATGAATAGACGTGACTATTGGGCTTTTGAGCCTACATAAGTTTGTTAACCGACCTTGACAATTTGTCCATAATCAAAATATATTCATAACTTCATTTGTACAAATCGGAATTGGATGATCTTTAGATCAATCCTACACCTCTCGGAGAGAGGAATCCAAGAAAAATATTCGTTGTCATAAATAAGATGACCCATGTGGAGTTTGGCCCTAGTTGCCAATTTTAACACCAACCTATAGAGTAATTATGTTGTCACCATCGTCTGCATGAGATTGGACTTGTAGCAACCAAAACTCTTCCTTTAAGTCCTCATTTTTTATGTATTCCTCTATGTATGCATCATGGGTGAAAGGTTCCATGCGTTTCATAGCTTTCAAAGTTGTAGTTTTTTTATGTGGGTAGCCTTGAAATTATGTCAGCCAACTTGTTTGTACTACCCTTCTTATATTTTATGACTGAATGATAATGTTGTAGAAATTATAACCATTTGTAGTGTCTAGTTTGTTGTAGCTTTATTCTGGGATTGTAGGTATTGTAGTAGTTTGTTTAGTGTAGATGACGATTTTCTTTCCCATAAGATAGTGCTTCCACCTTTTTTACAGTTTGTACCAGGGCATAGAGCTCATTTTCGTAGACAGGGTAGTTGAGAACTCCCCCATGAAGTAGAGTTTCGGAATGGTAACATATAGGTTTTGTCATTGCTTCAAGACCACTCCCATTGTATACCCACTTGCATTTATATCCACTTTGAACCTTGGGTGTTGCAAGTTTGCTAATGTGAGAAGTGGTGCTTGGCATATTTTTTTCTTTAACTCATCAAAAGCCTTTTGCTAACCCTTCTCCCACTAGAAGCTCTTGCCAGTCATTGTTAGGCAATGGAGTGGGGCAACGATTGTTGCAAATGGAGCTATACTTTTCGTGGGTAATGTGGTTCTCGAAAAATACTCTTAACCTCATAGACATTTGTAGACACAGACTATCTTCATTTTCTTTGGTTATATTAAGCTCCCCTCCACCAATCACATATATCCTAAATACACCAAAGATTGCTATGCAAACTCACATTTCTTAAGATTTGTCATTAGCTAGTGCTTCTTCAAAGTCTCTAGCACTTGCATCAAGTGTGAGATGTGCTCCCCCCAAATAGCACTGTAAATTAATATGTCATCTAAATAAACAATAATAAATTAATCTAGATAAGGGCACAATATATCATTCATTAATCTCATGAACACGATGCATTGCATAGACCAAATTAAATTTATCTTCAATTTTTATCAATGTGGGTCTTCTCAGAAATATGCATAATGGGTATCTGTTGGATGTGGAATTTAATTTCGAATCTAACGAGTGTCTATATTTGAAATTTGAGTAAACCTATAAGGAGATAAACAAAAAATACAATTATGACATGGAAATTACATGAATATTTCATGGGCACTTATAGGCTGAAATTTCCTCTAATGGTCTCCTCGAACACTCCCCTGTATGTCTATATCAACTTTTCGAATTGTTGTTTTTGTTCTTTACTACACCCCATTATGGATGTCTTTGTTGTTATTGACTCCTCGTTAGACTAATGTCCGTTAAGAACAATAAAACATATTTCTTGCTAGAAACAATCAATTTCTTGGTTTATTAGCACTTACCAGTGAAATCTTGGACTTGTCTTTGTGCACATTGATGATGAATGATTTTCCATCCTTGATGAGGTGGTATTGGTTGGGCCTTTGCATAAATATTGCATCATGCATATACATGGAGGGACTCTCAAACATAACTCCACATACATTAAGTGGTACTACATTCAATTCTAGTTCATCAATATAATCAACACTTATAGCAAATTTTATTCTACACGGTTTTGTTTTATTAATTTATACATCCTTATTTACCCATGCCTATGGATATAGGCTAGGATAATCATGATCCTTCAATCTAAGTTTGTTGACTAGATTCACTATTAAGAGATTAGCCTATGAACATGAGTCAAACAAGGCATCTATCTTGGCCTTCTTGACTTGGAGCTTACTATCAAAGATTTTGTTCATCTCCTTATCGTTCTGGTGGTGAAGGATACTCGGATTCACGTCCTTTTTGTATTAATGTGCAAACTATCTTCTTGTCCACATCAAAGCTACTTGCCTCATGATTGCTCGATTCCTTTGGCTAGAAGATTATTTTTCTTCCTTCCTTCTTATGATTCTTCGAGCTTAGCTCTAGATGCAGGTTTTAGCACTTCTCCTCAATGTGACCATTAGAGTTGAAATAGTTGCAATGATTGGTGGGATCCTTGAATTGATATGTATTGGTTGTTATCTTTTTATCATTTCCCCCTTTCCACTTCTTTTTACCTTCCTTGGAAGCTTCTTAGCGGTGTTTTGTTTTGAACCACTTTACTACGCTTTCTTTTGGCGTATGATTTTTAGATAATGTGTTTGTACACTGGCTTCATCCACCATCCCTAACTTGAACAATATCACTTGCTCTCATATATGGTTTTGTAGATCTCTCAAATACTTGAGGAATACATTTGGGTTCTTGGGAGAGATACCTAACATGATGACTATCTTCTTGAACTTAGTGGTGTATTATTGTACACTCTGCACTTGGCTTTGCCTGAAGTAGTGACATTGGATTCATGGTCCTCTATGTTGAGAAATCTAGGGCAGTATAGAGTCAGGGTTTCTATTATGATTTCTCTTAAACTTGATAAATGCTTGTGATATTGTTTTATTTTTCTTTATAATTAACTTCTTCTTCTCTTATTATTATGTTGTTCTTATCATCAATCATCTACCAAAACATGAAGTTCAATAGTACACTAGGACACAAGATGTACGCTGCTAGCCAGGGTAAAAACCTCTCTTAGAGACGAAAAGCCACAAAAATTTCTTCTTATAGAATTTCAATGAAGACCTCCAAGACCAAGACACTAGACCATCCACCAAGAAACCTGGCCAGTCACCCAAACAGAGAAACAAACTTGCTCCTTCGTGCACAATTTCAGACTTGTGTAACTTCTATTCTTCCATAGAAAATTCGGCTACCAAAGAGAGTAGATTTGCCAAGATCCAAGATCAAATGATGTCTTCCTACTTCACTGTCCTTCTGATCTTCTTCGCACTCCCTTTTTATGCCTCAGACTTGCTCAAGGAAAATGGACTTGTTGTCTCCCAAATGGAGGACGAATTCTCCTTAATATATAGCTTTTAGCGTGGGTCCTTAAGCCTTTTCAAGGTAGACCTTTAGGGCTAGCCAACCTAATTTCCTTGGTGGTTTCTAGACTCTTTTATGACATAAAAATATTTCTTTTACATTGATACAAGAGCCCTCCAAGGAACTTTACATCATGACTTTGACTTGACTCATTGTACAAACCCTAGAGCATGCAATGGGTGCTTGACCTAAAACAAAAAACCATGGGCAAGAAACCCATTTATAATAAATAATTTTCTCTTACAAAAATAAATATTTTTCTTTTCTTTTCTTTTGACAAGAACAATGTTTACATCAATTCATGACAACATATACAATTATGAAGATAGACACTAATTACATTTCAACACTCCCTCTTAACTAGGGAGGTATTCATAATTGACTACAAGTACAAGGACAATACTTCCATTGAATTATTCTCATAAGAAGAGTCAGATTGGTAAGCCATCTCATAAGCTATCTTTTCAACTTATATCAGTGCATCTCATCATATCAACCAACATTGTCATGTAGCAAGGTCTTGACTAACATATATATCTTTCCATTAGATTAGAGCACAATGTTGGGGAGACAATGATTTATAGACACCTTCATCATTGTCTCTCAAGGCACATGCCCCATCCAAATGTTCACAAGGTATGTCCTTTTAGAACCCTTCATATCTTGGATTTACACATCCTTAAGGAATTTCCTCTTCAAATACTCTTGCCTATTAGATGCCCTCCCTCATCCTCAAAGAGTATCAAAATTTAGATGCTTACCCAATCCTCCATTCTTTCTTCGCAATGTGAAGACAAGAATGATGTGTCTATCTCTCCCTCTTAACTAGGGAGGATCTACTCATTCCTTTATGCATGACAGGAATATATCCAAGCTCCCTCTCACCTAGGAACTTGCTTCCAACATCAGTTGTCCATTATTTTGTGGAGATCATGATATAATTAGTGGCTTGTACGCCTCCTTTAACTTCTATGCACATCATGGAGCCATCTTCTTTCACAACTTCTCATAGGGATTAGTCATCACTTTCCATATGATCAATATTCATCAACTATATATTCATGAACCAAACATCATGGATCTTTTTTGAACATTGGGAAAGTGATCTTCCAAGACATGACCAATCAACTACCTGCAACCTGCTACCTTTCTTGTCAACATTCTTCTTCTTGCCAGTATGGTCATCAAATGCTTTGGGCCAAGTTCCAAAGGCATGCATCTTCTTAGGTAGCATAAACATTTCGAATATTTGAGTCATCGAATAGTGATCCAAAATGGATTTTGATAGACTTCTAAGTCTAAGTGTTCTTCACAGAGGAAAATGAAAGTCCAAGGAAGTTCTTGGAAATAGCCCCATTGTAGAGATCCTTTCCTTCTGAATCTACTACAACTTGAATGGGATAAAATGGACTTAGGGTGCAAAAGTTATTGCAGAAAGGAGATGCCCTGTTTCTTTGGAAAAAGAGGCAAAAACCCCTAAAAATGGGAAAAAACCCTTATAAACGGAAATCGCATCAGAAAAAGGCAAAGGGATGGACTTAAGTAGAGGCGAAAGAAACCCTGATCCACCGATCCAATCAATCGGGTTGGAGACAGGCCCGCATGCGATATCGGGACCCTGGACTCGGCGATTGCGATCATGCGATATGCCGATTGTCGATGATCGGATCGACGAATTGGCATCGGCAAGGTACAGAACCCCTAGGTCGTGTGCGACGCGATATGCGATAGCGATCGCAACGAGCAATCTCAGTGGTCAGATCGCGAAAGGAATGGACAACCAGGATTAAATTGGCGATCGGCGATTGCCGGACCCGACGGATTTCATAAGCGCAATTCATAAATTTTGAAATCCGGAAATTCAGATTTTCTGTGTATTAACATTTTTCGGTGTAAAAACCAAAATACAAAGGAACGACGCCCGAAGCGATAAAACAGACCCGAAGGGGAATTCTAAGCCCGATTACATAGATTTTGAGTTCCGTAAAGGCGGATTTCGGGCGGGCCTCAAGCGGTAAACGGTTTTGGGCTGGCTCCGTTCGACCCCACAGACTGGTTGAAACGTGGCTGGCAGAGGAGAGAGAGGAAACTGCCTTTTCGAGCTTGTAACCTCCGTACTCCTAAGCCGCGCGAAATTACATGGTGACCGTTGGATGGGAGATCTCGTAGATCGACGGTGGAGAGTGAGATAGCGGCCAAAGGCGGACCCGATGCGATAATAGGACGGATTTGATAAATTTTGAAGTCCGATGGAAAGCAATTTAATGGGTTTTTCAGTGTTGATTTTGCCCAATATACCTGTGCGATGCGATATAATGCCTAGTGGTGGACCCGATAGGGATTTTAGGGGCGATTGAAGAGAATTTCACGTCCGAGAATTGTGCTCGATAATGTATTTTCCAAGAAAACCTCTGTGTAATGGATTTTGTCTATTTCAGCTTATTGCCTGGAAAACGGCCCCGACCTCTCATAACAGCGCCTAATCATCATTCCATGCTACAAGTGGGCGTTTTTCGCAGACGATGAGGCGTTTGAAAGCCACAGAGCCGCAGGGCCAGATGGCTAGTCGAACAGACAGCGCAGAGAAGCCACAGAGACGCAGGGAAACAACTGGGGAAGCCGAAAAGACGGGAAAATGTGTCAAAGGAGCCTAGAGAGTTCAATTGAGAGCAGAAGGCAGTTGAGAGGCAGAGAGCAGAGAGAGCTGAAGAGTTACTGCACAGAGCAGCGAAGGGAGCCTTTGGGGTCACTTGGAGATCAAGTGAGAGCCAGAGCGCTGAAGGTTGCAGAAATCCAAAGAACCCAGAGCCGAAGAGCCAGAGCTAAGAGCCAGAGTGAAAGCCAAGAGCCAGAGCCAGAGCCAAAGCCGAGAGCCAGAGCTAGAGCCAGCAGCCGAGAGCTTCAAGAGCCATGGGTAAAATGGTGTCTAAACCCATTGTTTCTGTGTAAAATAATAGAGTTGAGCCAAGAGCTTGTAAAAAGGACTTTGCCATAATCCCAGAAAGCCTAGTTAAGTTGACTAGAGCTCACGGAGACGTAGCCCAAGAGTTTTGGGTGAACTCCTAAGTAGATTGTTGTCTTCTGTGTTTGTTTTACTGCTGCATTATTTACTGTTATATGTATTTATATATCAATTTAAGCACATCAGCCTACAACATATAAACAGTTAAAATAACCATAAACATACACCTTATTTTCAAGCACATATTTAATTCTGCATTGGTTAATCATAAGGACTTGGGAATATTTAAGCTTTGGAAGTGGGAGAGGTTCTTGTGAGTTAGACAAGAAGCCTAAGTGCCCCATTTTCAGATCAGGTGGTGTCAGAGCTTGAGATTGATTAACCTCGCCTTCAAAGAAGGTTACATCAGAATGCTTGATTGATAGAGCAAAGACTGCTTGTTTGAAAGGTGTTTTAATAGTTAGAGGTTGATTGTATGTTGGTTTTGCAGATTGACTATTGTTTGAGTTTGCAGAGGTGAAGGGAAAGCTATTGATAGCTCAGTCCAGGAAGGACAAGAAGGAAGAAGGGAAGAAGGCATTCTTCTATCCCAAAGGACCTCAAGGCAATCTTGGAAACACAAGAGGTTTGTTGCAAAAGCTATTTAGTAATCTTGTTTGAAGTTCTTTTGTTCATTTGTATAATGACAACTTCTACAAGTGGATCCTCAAATTCTTTTTTCTTCATCACAAGACTCTTTGATGAAGACATGAAACAAGATTTGTCCACCATGATGGATATGGTGAGGGAGATGTATGAGGATGGAAGGAAGAGCAATGTACTTAGAGAGCAGTTGAATTCCATGAAGGAAGAGAAGCAGTTGCTTTCTGACAAATTGAAGGAAATGGAGAGGCAACTTCATATTGCCAATATGAACCTGAAAAGGATGCATGAGTTGGAGACCCAGCTCTTTGTTGCCCAACAAGCCCTAATCAAGTATCAGCTTGAAGAAGAGGTAAACCATTCCAGTTTGTCTTCAAATTCTTCTAAGAATGCTTATATTGGTTCTTTTGAAAAACATACTAAAGGCATAGGTTCCAAGCTAATGTCCAAAATGGGCTATGAAGGGAAGGGCTTGGGAAAGCATGCACAAGGTATTGTTGAACCAATAATGGTTGAAGAAAGGCCTAAGTATTTGGGTCTTGGCTATGGACAGTCTTATGGAAAGAGTTCCAAGGCTGCCATGAAGGAAACAGCTCCAAGGAGGAGTTGCATTGTAGAGTGTGAAGATTGTATTTGGGAGGAATACAATAGCTTGAAACATCATTTGCAGGATGTAGGTGTTGAAAAGCACACACTTGAGCCAGAGAGTTGTGGAGACTCTTACAACCTTGAAGAGAGTGATGATGTTCCAAAGGGAGCCACTTCTTCATTAGCTTCACCTCCTCATGAAGGCAATAAAAGTGAAAGAGGCAGGTATAAATCTGGTTCTAAACATTTCCTTTTGATTGTGAAAAGCATGATAAATTTCCACATAGGTATGGGAAAAGAATTGCATGTTCCTTTTGTGGTTTGGATAACCATAATGTTTCTAGATGTTGGAAGAGGATGGCCACATACAGGAAACTTTTGAAGGAAAGAAAGCAAGAAGCCAAAGGTCCATTGGACAAGGCAAATCATGCTGTCAAAAGGATGCACATGCAGTGCACTTACTGCCATAAGCAAGGGCATCTTGCTGCAAAGTGTTGGACTCTGAATCCAACAATGCTTCCACAAAAGTTGAAGAAAGTGGAAAGAGAAGATGGCAGAAATGGAAGTGAAGATTCCATGAATGATGTGTCTCAGGATGATTCACATGATGATGCTGATGTGCAGACAAAGGTAGTACCTTTGAAAGGGATTGGTAAGAAACGGTTAGAGTTCTTATCTGATTAAGATTGCATGTCTATTGATGCATCTACATTATATTTCATTTCAGCTTCAAAAGTACAGTGTGCTTAAGTGAAAGTTGAAGGATGAAATGCATGCATGAGCATGAGATGCATGAACACAAGGATGTTGATGATTTCCTTGTTTTTGAACATGTATGTGTAATTAACTTGCAGGGTTGATTGCTTTGACATGCATGTGATGCCATGTTGACTTGGGAGAAGTTAACTTGGTCTCCAAATGGAGATAATGATGAAGTGTTTCATCTTTTGAAAAAGAGTCCTAATGGTCTTTTGCTACACGCTTGACTTGAAGGGTCATTTGTTTAAAACATGTTTTGTGGGCTTGTTATCTAATCCATCATTTGTATGCAGATGTAAGACATGGAGGTGTTCACAAGCTGTGAAATCTGTTTCTTTTGTTGAAGCAGGAGTTTAAGCCATCCAGTTGTTGTTTATATTTTTGTTGTTGTTAACAGTGGTTGTTGACAGCTTGTCAAACAGGTACAAATGAAAGTTTTTGTGAAGCAGATGTACTTCACATTTATTTGAGCCACCTTGGATCAATGATCAAGGCAGAAAAGTTCAAACCACCTTCTATGACCAGTTCAGCAGAAGTTTTGCATGAAGACAAGAAGGAAAACAGTTCTTCCCAGGAGAACCAGCACATCCAAAAAGGAAAGTGGTCAGAGACTTTGGTCAAGAGGCACTATGCAAGGCAAGTGTGTGGAGGCTAAAAGAAGAGGGTGCTGTTACTCTCATTTACTGTTCAGATCAGTATGTTAGTCTTTTGGAGACCAAAAGTTTTTTTAGTGGGAAGGCGTGATACAAAATGGATTTTGATAGACTTCTAATTCTAAGTGTTCCTCATAGAGGAAAATGAAAGTCCAAGGAAGTTCCTGGAAATAGCCCCATTATATGGATCCTTTCCTTCTGAATCTACTACAACTTGAATGGGCTAAAATGGACTTTGGGTGCAGAAGTTATCGCAGAAAGAAGATGCCCTATTTCTTTGAAAAAATAGGTAAAAACCCCTAAAAATGGAAAAAAACCCTTATAAAAGGAAATCGCATTGGAAAAAGGCAAAGGGACGGACTTAAGCAGAGGCAGAAGAAACCCCGATCCGCCGATCCGATCAATTGGGTCGGAGACAGGCCCGCATGCGATATCGGGACCCTGGACTTGGCGATTGCGATCATGCGATACGCTGATTGCCAATGATCGGATCAGCGAGGTACAGAACCCTTGGGCCGTGTGCGATGCGATATGCGATAGCGATTGCGACGAGCAATCTCAGCCGTCGGATCGCAAAAGGAATGGACGACTAGGATTAAATTGGTGATCGGTGATTGCGGACCCGACGAATTTCATAAGCGCAAGTCATAAATTTTGAAATCCGGAAATTCAGATTTTCTGTGTATTAACGTTTTTCGGTGTAAAAACCGAAATACAAAGGAACGACGCCCAAAGCGATAAAACAGACCCAAAGGGGAATTCTAAGCCCGATTGCATAGATTTTGAGTTCCGTAAAGGCAGATTTCAGGCGGGCCTCAAGCGGTAAATGGTTTTGGGCTGGCTCCGCCCGATCCCACAGACTGGTCGACACGTGGCTGGCGGAGGAGAGAGGAAAACCACCTTTTCGGGCGGGTAACCTCTGTACTCCTAAGCCGCCCGAAATTGCATGGTGACCATTGGATCGGAGATCTCGTAGATCGACGGTGAGAGTGCGATAGCGGCCAAAGGCGGACCCGATGCGATAATGGGACGGATTCAGTAAATTTTGAAGTCCGATAGAAAGCAACTTAACAGGTTTTTCAATGTTTTCCCGTGTATTTGGGATTTTACCCAATATACCTATGCGATGTGATATAACGCCTAATGGCGGACCTGATAGGGATTTTAGGGGCGATTGAAGGGAATTTCACGTCCGAGAATCGCGCCCGATAGTGTATTTTCCAGGAAAACCTCTGTGTAATGGATTTTGTCTATTTTTAGCTTATTGCCTGGAAAATGGCCCCAATCCCTTGTAACAGCTCCTAATCATCATTCCACGCTACAAGTGGGCGTTTTTGGCAGACGATGAGGCGTTTGAAAGCCACAGAGCCGCAGAGCCAGATGGCCAGTCGAACAGACAACGTAGAGAAGCCACAGAGCCGCAGGGGAATGATTGAACGTAGGGAAACGACTGGGGAAGCCGAAAAGTCGGGAAAATGCCTCAAAGGAGCCCAGACAGCTCAATTGAGAGCAAAAGGCAGTTGAGAGGCAGAGAGCAGAGAGAGACGAAGAGCTACTGCACAGAGTAGTTGAGGGAGCCTTTGGGGTCACTTGGAGATCAAGTGAGAGCCAGAGAGCTGAATGTTGCAGAAAGCCAGAGCCGAAGAGCCAGAGCCAAGAGACAGAGCCAGAGCCAGAGCCAGCAACCGAGAGCTTCAAGAGCCAGGGATAAAATGGTGGCTAAACCTATTGTTTCTGTGTAAAACAGTGGAGTTGAGGCAAGAGTTTGTTAAAAGGACTTTGCCATAATCCCAGAGAGCCTAGTTGAGTTGACTAGAGCTCACGGCGACGTAGCCCAAGAGTTTTGGGTGAACTCCTAAGTAAATTGATGTCTTATGTGTTTGTTTTACTGCTGCATTATTTATTGTTATATGTATTTATATATCAGTTTAAGGACATCAACCTACATCGTATAAACAGTTAAAATAACCATAAGAATACACCTTATTTTCAAGCACATATTTCATAATGCATTGGTTAATCATAAGGACTTGGGAATATTTAAGCTTTGGAAGTGGGAGAGGTTCTTGTAAGTTAGAAAAAAAGCCTAAGTGCCCCATTTTCAGATCAAATAGCTTCTTCACAAGATGCCATTTCTTGTCTTCATCAACATCCTTCATCATGGTCTTCCTTCAAACATCTAAGTGGAGTCATTTTCATATCAAGCTTATTGTGTCAGATCTTTTTCAACTCCCTCTCAAGTCATTTGTTTTTAATACTTTATGAGACCATACCATACATTGATCATTGTCCTCATGTCTTCATCTGGAAGAGCCCAAAAAGGTCCATGGCACATCATGCTAATGCAACCAGTGACCTGCTTTTCCCGCAAACTGAAAACATGAGTTAACTAAATCAAGGGAGAGTTTCAAAACATACATACCTTTTACTTCAATTGGTCATCTAGTTTTCTTTAAACTGCTCCCTATCGCGAGGATAAGTCTTCATCATGCTGCAATAGTATCAGTAAACTTCTAGAAAGCTTGCCCCAAATCTGCAATATCATCATGATCCTTCTTCTACCAAACGAAGAAAACTTTTCATGACTTTATCTAATGGAGGATCCTTGAATGACCCTCTCCAATTGTTTGTTGCATGAACTTCTTTACTATCATGTGCTAGATGAGTTCTTTCAATGCAATTAGGGTTTTATATATCAAATTCTTCTATTCTTCTAGACCGTCTTCTTTACGGATCTTCACATGAATCGTTATATTAGAGTGCCCAAGGATCCAACTTGATTACCAAGTTTACCACTTACAGGGTCCTTACAATTTCCTCCTTTCATATGATCTTCCTTTTATTTCTCCATGATGTACCGGCAACACTTATTGACAAGTACACCCAAGCAAAATATACGATAACAAAAGCATGATGTCACTCTTGACAATCTAGGTTTTTCAAGTACAAATCTTAGATCTTGGGACGAGATGACATATTCAATTAATCATTTTCATCAGTGATTACTTGTCACATGTCCTAGATTGCTCATAATCTCTAGAAATCAAGGGTTACGGTTTTCATATAGCTAGGGTTTTTCATGTACCATCTAGATATCACTTAAAACAACTTTCAACAACTAATCCTAGAATCATACAATTGACTAGCCCTGCAATATTTCATGTTAGACCCTTAATAAATGAAGATACCATACATACCTCATGATTACATACCTCATTATTACATACCTCTGTCATAAAGATTGTTGTAAGGACTTGCTCTTCTGGATGCCATGATCTCCTTAATGTCTTCTTAGGGGGGTATGTCAACTCAAGGTACTCTATACTGCATATAACCGCTTCTATACCTCTAGTCTTATTAACTTTAGAAGTTCCTTCTTCCTTTCATTATGACAATTGCTCAAATCAAGTATCAATGATGTTATTTTGCTTCACAATGGGATTCAACCACAGACACAATGCTACAATATTTTTGAGTATAAACCTCTTATTGTTGTGCAACCAACTGGATTTCCTAGAAATAATATATCTTATCCATAAATCTTTATAATTATCCTTTCTCTCCAATCTTCTTGAGACAAGGACTTATTACAATTAATGCAAGAGGATTTCTTCCACTGCTTATTGTTGAAGAAAGTGTAACTAGGTTCGATATTTACAAATATAATTTTGATCTTTGTACTTGTCAAGAAAAAAGAAATATTATTTTTAAATTATGAGAATGAGTTTCTTGCTCATTTCATAGATTTAGGAAAGTCAGAGTCAAAGAGCTCTTCTTAAGCATATATGTAATGTATATGTCTATCTAGTGACTAGATTAGCCCTCCAAGACCATCACAATCCTCATGAAGAAGGCACTAAGAAAAATGATAAAGAGAAAGGCATGTCGGCTCAATAAAAGGACACAACACTTCACACTATCACGTCGGCTCAAATACAGAGACCTAGCTACTATATATACGGAGTTAGGTTCACCACAGAAAAGCAAGATTTCAGATTCTTCTTTGAAATTCGGATGTGTGTAGGAGGTATAGAACTCAGATTATCTTACCTGTAATTTTCGGATGGTACAGGAAGTTCAGATTTTCGGAGGGCAGTCACAGGAGGTATTTTGGAGATCACAGTGAAGAAGTTTCGAAAGTTTGTCTTGGTGATCACAATCTCGGTGATCACAATATTGGCCTATAGAAGCAGCCTCAAATGCCACAGAAAAGGGCTCAGATCTGTCTCCTTACAGTGTCAGCATATCTATGATGGAAAGGATCTCGGTGTTCTCACAGTGAGGCTCGGACTTGTCTCCTTATAGTCTCGACATACTTGTGATAAGGAGGATCTCAGTGATCTCATAATGACACACTTTGTCTTTGTTAGGCCCTATACTATTAGTGTAACCCCTTATTGTTATTAGTACAACCCCCTTATTATATTTTTGTACCCATGTAGTCCCCATATTGTTATTATTGTGCCCCATAGAAGCCCACTATTGTTATTATTGTGCCCTTACATTATTATGGTTATGTCGGCTCTGATTATATTATGACCCCTTAGACTCCTATATATAGAAAGGAGGTCTTGTCATTTGTATTATCTAAGAATTGTTCATTTGTGTAATGTAAAGGAAGATGTCCCCTCGAAGAGGCTTATTTCTAAGGCGTTCATCTATCTTTTCTATCTTTTTGTGAGTTGGTTTCATAACATTTTGTATCAGAACTTTGGATTCTAGGGTTTCACTGCTCCAAATAGGTCATTGTGGCATTTTCGCTATAATGTTTTTTCTGCGATGTTTCAGATGCTAAAAAAAAACCCATTTGAGTTGAAATCGTTCTGACCCTCGGGTCCAAATTTCAGAGCTTTTCGTGCTATATTTGCAGAGATATGATCTGAGGAAGTTGACCTTTTTATAGACCCCCAAATTACATTCCAAACAGGTGACCTGGGGAAAATAGTCATAACTTTTGTTTTGAGCATCAGATTGAAATTTCGTAAAAAGTTACAGAAAGAGGACGGAGTGTAGTTTTCTGTGCATAGTTTTCAGATTTGAAGGTCGAAACACTAACACGTAGCACGTCGTACAATTTCGCTCTTCTGAAAAGGTATAGAATAAGGTCATCTTGGGAGATTGTGCATAATTCTTTCTTAGAGAATCCAATTTTGATAAGACTAACGACATTGGAAAGATGACACAGAGGGCTACTGCAGATTGCAATTTCAGAACTGGAAGAGCCAAAATTATAGAGTTATAGGCGTTTCAAGATCGAACTCCTAAAATCAAGAAAAGGCGATATGAGGTAGTTTGATGGCAAGGATCCGGTAAATTTGATACTTCAGATGGAGCAATATTTTGATCTACATGGTGTACCACTATTACAAAAGGTATGGATTGCATCTTCATATTTAGAACCGGATCAATTTTTATGGTATAAGGGGCTTTGTTCTTGTAAACAACTTGTTACATGGTCAATTTTCACGGAGGAAATGATAGCACATTATGAGGATACAAAGAGCAACACCTTCTTTAAAGCAACACCACAACAATTGGAAGAAAAAAGAGAAAAAGGGCTTTGCTATAAAGTGGAAAGCAAAATTATGGCAACAAGGAAGTCTACCCCTCACAACTATAAAGATGGAAGTGTTGTTTCTCCTAGCCTTCCACAACCTACAAGGGTTACACCACAACAATTGGAAGAAAAAAGAGAAAAAGGGCTTTGTTACAATTGTGATAGAAAATGCACTAAAGGTCATAAGTGTGCTGAGAATAAATTATTTTACATAGAGTATGAAGAGGAGGAAGAAAATGATCAAGAAATATCAAAAGAAGAGATATACACCAGGACCCAACCCCAAAGAAAGAAGAAATGAATCTGACCATATTTTGTAAAGCATTGGCAAGAATTACCACTCCTCAAACTCTCAAGATAGAAGGACATATCAAGAAGAAAAAGGTTCAAGAAGTGAAAGATCACATCGAGAAAGAAGAAATGAATCCAACCATATCTTGTAACGAATTGGCTGGAATTACCACTCCTCAACTATGCAGATAGAAGTACATATCAAGAAGAAAAATGTTCAAGAAGTGAAAGATCACATCAAGCATCAAGAAATGAATCCGACCATATCTTGTAAGGCATTGGAAGAAATTACCACTCCTTAGACTCTCAAGATAGAAGGACATATCAAGAAGAAAAAGGTTCAAGCAGTGAAAGATCACATCGAGCATCAACAACAAGTTCTCCAACTTTTAAAGGATAATGCCACTTTGGTGCATAATCGAATGAAACAACAGGTAGATCAACATCACAGTGAAAAAAGTTTTGATGCAGGTGATTGGGTATTTTTATGGCTACATATCAAGTAAGCTATTTATGAGAAGGAAATGTTGGCAATACTGCATGCACTTAAGAAATGGCAACCTTACTCAATGGGAAGACACTTCAAGGTGAAAATGGATCATGATAGTCTTAAATACTTTTTAGAACAAATATTATCTTTAGAAGAACAGAAAAAATGGGTCACAAATATGTTGGGTTATGACTTTGACATCATCTACAAAAAAGGGAAGAAAATTTTTTGTTGCAAATGCACTCTCAAGAAAGGATGAGGATGTGGAATCATTGTTTTGTGCTATTTCTATTATCCAACCAGATTGGATAAGCGAAGCAAGGGATGAATGGAAGAAGGATAAAGAAGTGTGGCCACTCATTCAAAGGTTGCAAAATATCCCAATTCAAACACTATTGCCAGAACTTGAAGAGGCAAAAAAAATCATATTGGAACTTGGAGCAGCGATAGAAACAAGAACCCGACAGCTACGAAATCGATCAATTTTAGAGTATCTCATCAAGTGGAAGAACTTACCCGCTAAAGATTCCACATAGGAGGACAATAATTTTATACAGAAGCATCAAGAACTACTCAAGCATTGAGGACAACAATTTTTGAAGGAGGGGCATGTTAGTTCCCTATACTACTAGTGTAACCCCTTATTGTTGTTAGTACAACCCCCTTATTATATTGTTGTACCCATGTAGTCCCCATATTGTTATTATTGTGCCCCATAGAAGCCCACTATTGTTATTATTGTGCTTTTACATTATTATTGTTATGTTGGCTCTGATTATATCATGACCCCTTAGACTCCTATATATAGAAAGGAGGCCTTGTCATTTGTATCATCTAAGAATTGTTCATTTGTGTAATGTAAAGGAGGTTTCCACCTCGAAGAGGCTTATTTCTAAGGCGTTCATCTATCTTTTCTATCTTTTTGTGCGCTGGTTTCATAACAGTCTTGGCATATAATCCAGAAGCAATCATGACCTTGATGGAGAAGATCATTATCTTGGTGAATCTAAGTGAAACTCTCATATATCTCAGATATCGTTGTTGTCTCGGTGAGGATGCAACAGTGATGATCTCGGTGGTGTAGGAGCGATGATCTCGGTGTTGTAGCAGTGATTGATGGAGGAGATCATTATCTCGGTGAATCTAAGTGCAACTCTCATATATATTAGATCTCATTGTTATCTCGGTGAGGATGTAACAGTAATGATCTCGGTGGTGCAGGATTGATGGTCTCGGTGTTGTAACAGTGATGATGATCTCAGCAATGACAAAGAAGAGGATTGGTGTCTTGGTCTTGGAGTGGCTATTAAGTCAAGGGTCTTGGTCTTGATCACTAGGGGATTTTTGAGGTCTAAAATGGGCCTTTTAAGAAAATGTACAACCAAAATAAACTTTATAAGAACCAATAGGATTCAAGATGATGATGTCAACCATGGGGGATGATTCACCATTTTTGGAGTAAAAAAGTACAAAGATTAAAAAATAATAAAATAATAAAACTACTTCAACTTGTATTTTCAATTTATCTCCCTAAGTTTTTACTCAAATTTCTAGCGGAGTACTCGTTGGATGCAAAATTTAATTCCTCATCCAAGGAGTGCCCGTGTTGCATACTTTCGATGGACCCTGCTACACGAAAAATGAAAAATACATGAAAAATGTGATTGCCATTACGTTTTTTGAACACGGGTACTCCTTGGATGAGGAATCAAATTCTATATCCAACAAGTGTTTCCGCTCGAAATTTGAGTAAACCCATATAGAGATAAGTTGAAAATACGAGTTGAAAAAATAGTTTTGTCTTTTTTGTCTCTAAAATTTGATGATGTAATTTAATATAATTTTATTTTTTCCACTATTATTTTATAATTTTCTTAGGAGGCCCATTTTAGACCTCAAAAATCCCCTAATGATCCGTCAATTGGAATCTCTATAAGAAGAATTTTTGTGGGTTTTCCTCTCAAAGAGTGAGAGGTTTTGGCCCTGGCAAAAAGTCAATATTTTGTATTCTTGTCTCTTTTGATTTGGTGGCTATTTGATAAATTAAGAAGACACTCTAATAATAACAAGTGAAGATTGTGCTAAGATGAAAAAGTAAAAAAGACCTCACAAATAGTTGTCATGACTAGAATAATCTTTGTAACTCTAATTACCCTAGATTCTTCAACACCTATAGCTTTCCTTAATTGTATTCAATTGATAGAAGGATAAGCTTCAAATGTTCCTATGAGGATATGAGACGACCCTTTGGTTAGGGATTTCTCAAAGACACAGATGTAATCAATAAGTATGCCCAAAAATGTTGTTTAGACTTTATATGTCCAAACTTCATATGTTATATTTTTATATGCTTAGGATAAATGTCACAAGGTCGGCTTGTTTGAGCTCAATTTGTGTGTATATATACTACAAGATTGCTTCTTTGTGTTTGCAAATTTGTGATGCATAAGACTCAGAGTTGATTGCAACGATATCTTTCCTATAGCTTATATCAGGGCTTCCCTTTAATGTGAATAGTATATATGTAGCTTCTTTTAAGGTTCCAGGATTTAGGATTTTCAAGATAAACCCTTACACATGCTCCCTACATATAGGTCTTCTTCACAACTCAATGGGACTTCAAAAACTGATGACAAATAAATACCACGGTAGATTTTGAAAGGCAAATAGATGTACCTTTTGATGTCAAGATGAAGCTCCATAGGTCAGTTCTCCTTTTGATTGCCAAGACCTGAATTTTGTATATATATATATATATATGCTCAAAATGGTGAATTTTTCATTATCAAAAATTATATTTTATGCATAGAATTGTTACTACTTCATCGATCCTATGTCACAGAATCTTGGCTCCTCTTCTTTGTAATTGTAGCTTCAATTCTTAATTTTGAGATGCACTTTGGCTCCTTCCTTGTGAGATGTTTGTAGCCTTCTTTGCAAGATGATTGGCCAAACAATTCGGAATAGGTATTGATCTTCTTTTAATAAGACTTATGCTCGGAATTATCCTTCAATGAGACCCTTAACAAATTGCCTTGAACTTATTTATGCACAAGTGAAGAGAGTGGATCTCGGTTATTTTGGTTCCTTCTTTTTAGGGCTTCCATATGCTCAGAAATTTATGAAGACATAGCCCCCTTTTTAAGGTTATTGGAGGAGCTAATAAGTAGACTTTTGATGCCTTGAAAACTTAGAATGTAACTTGAAATACCCTTAGCAAATTCGCTAATCTATAATGAGTATGATTGAATACGTACCATAAATATTTGGATTTTTGAAATTCCACAAAAAAATTGAAACTTTGATGGAAAATTCAGACCTTGTGAGGTCTCTTTAGACATTCACTTCTTCACTAAGATATGTGGCCTTACTTAGGCTACTAATTTAGCCTTTTGATCCCTTGGAACAGGGCTTACATTCCCTTCAAATGCTCTCGCTCTCTATGTAAATGCCTGCGACTTTCTCACTATAATTAGGGCTACATTGAGTGCCCATAAATTTAAGAAGCTCGATCCTAGATAGATGACTTCCTTGAGCTACATTGGTGCCAATTTGATCTCCTTTTTCTGCCCTTTCATCAAAGCCCTAGCTCTGATACCATGTTGAGAAATCTAGGGCGATATATAGTTAGATTTTCTATCATGATTTCTCTTAAACTTGATAACTAATTGTGATATTCCTTTATTCTTTCTTTATAATTAGCTTCTTCTTTTATTATTATGTTGTTCTTATCATTAAACAACTAACAAAACATGAAGATCAATAGTACACAAGGACACAAGATGTAGGTTACTAGCTAGGGAAAAATCCTCTCCTAGAGAAGAAAACCCACAAAAATATCTTCTTATAGAATTTCAATGAAGACTTCCAATACCAAGACACTAGACCATCCACCAAGAAACCAGGCCAACCACCCAAACAGAGAAACAAACTTGCTCCTTCTTGCACAATTTCAGATGTGTAACTTCTATTCTTCCACAGAAAATTTGACTGCCAAAGAGAGAGTAGATTTTCCAATATCCAAGATCAAATGATGTCTTCCTACTTTGGTGTCCTTTAGCTCTTCTGTGAACTCCCTTTTTTGCCTCATATTTTCTCAAGGAAAAATAACATTTTGTCTCTCAAATGGAGGATAAATTCTCCTTAATATATAGCTTTTAGGGTGGGTCCTTAAGCCTCTTCTAGGCTGACCTTTAGGGCTAGCTGACCTGATTTCCTTGGTGGTTTCTAGACTCTTTTATGACATAAAATATTTCCTTTACATTGATACAAGAGCCCTCCAAGGGACTTTACATCATGACTTTGACTTGACTCATTGTACAAACCCTAGAGCACACAATGGGTGCTTGACCTAGAACCAAAACCATGGGCAAGAAACCCATTTACAATAAATGATTTTCTTTTACAATTTTTTCTTTTCTTTTAACAAAACAATGATTACATCAAGTCATGACATCATATACAATTATGAAGACTGGCACTAGTTACATTTCAACACTTTACATGCCCATTAGGGTAGGATTGGGAATTTATGAGTGTTTGAAATACTGGAGGGGGGGGGGGGGGGGGGGTGAATCAGTATTCCTTAGCAATTAGCACTTTTAAATATTTTCATAGCATTAGTTAATCTTCAATTATTATTAATGTTTATGCAGTAATAACATTAAATAAAAGAACACAGTAGACACAAGAATTTTAGGTGGAAAACCCCCTCTGAGTCAAAAACCACCGAACGTTTTTCTAATAAATTCGTTAATCTTCAGCCCTAAATTCGTTTTCAATGCCCTGTTTCTTCAATAGCCAACTGAATGGATGCCCCAACATCCTAGACCAACCTACCACCTTGAAGTGTTCACAGGCTCCAACCTGTAGGCGACTTCATGCACCAGCCTAGCACCTCCTTGCCACTCTATAATGACTGAAATGAGACAAAAGTGTGGATTCCTGTACCATGGACAACGATCTACGATACAATATGATTTACAATGATTTTGACCGAATATCCAATCACACTATGACCTGCAACCCAACCATGACATCATCCCAACAGAGACTCCTATACCTCCCAATAATTCCTTTTCGACTCTAGGCAGATTGACTCTTTTACAATAATGACTCTTCTAATGATGATACTTTTACAAATGAATCTTTTACAACTTTACAATGATGAGTCTTGGCCTTGACACTTCTTCACAATATATGGATGGCTGTCATGTCTTCAAAGGATGTCCTGCTACAATGCTTCCTTTGATTTGATACTTCTGCTCTTGAATTCTTGCTTGAAGTTGTACTTAAATCTTCTTCTACCTGCATAAAAAATTTGCCCAACGAAACCAATCCCAAAACAAAACAAAATACCCTTCAACTTACCTCTGTCGGCAAAACACATGTAAGTGCATAGTAATGAATAAATACAAATTAAAATTACAATGCATACCTAAGTGTGCTTGTCACTTTTGTTGTTGACTTGTTGCTTTTGTTGTTGACTTGTTGCAGCAATAGACAAAGACTCCCACTATAAGTGCATAATAATGAATAAATACAAATTAAAATCACAATGCGTACCTGAATTGTGCTCGTCACTTTTGTTGTTGACTTGTTGCAGCAGTAGACAAAGACTCCCACTCTTGATATAGGCTTGGACTCCATGCAAGATTATATCCAAAACTGTCCTAAAGATATATACAATAAAAACTAATGACAGACCCTAGACTTGTGATGGACTAAGTTCTAAGTACAACAACAGAGACCATTCTATCAACTATGACAACACAAGTAACATGAACTTATACCATCATATGGATTTACCAGACTTGGTGTAGCATCAAGAATATGTAAGCATCAAATGTGTAATATCAAGAATAGGACATTTGAAATGTGGTATCAAAACTAACTATGACATATAGAGACATATAGATATAACCGAGACATTGTATGTACTTACGTTGTCTTGCAAAAACATATGTCAGAGATGATACTCATATTTCAAATGTAAACACTAATCATACATACCTTTTTGTAGGAGACTTACCCTTGATTGTTGATGTGTGGTCCTTACTGCAATGATCCTTGAATGTATGATTTTTCTTGCCTTCTAGGAGCTCGATATTGAATCTATTGTATCTATGTAATTTCGGATCTATGTGGTCTGAAATTTCATCCTATGATAGCCCTCTAAGTCCTCTTTTCAACCCATAGGTTTGATCAAGATTGGGTTCTTCAAGAAAGAGTTATCCCCAATCTCCCACGATGGCCTGATTATACCCTGGTTCAGTAGAGTGAATTTGTATGAAGTTCCACGTGTCACTGTTGCAACCATCGGCCCTGAAAACGATATCCGACAAACTACAGTGCGTCCTATTTCTGTCACTATTTACGAAATTGGAATCCAATGCTCAGAGAGAATGTTATGATGATTTTCCCAACGTCACCTGTTTGACATGGGATTTGAGAGCCTACAAAAATCCTAACTTCCTCAGATTATATCTCCGAAAATATGGCAAACCAAGATCTGAAATTCAGTCAAGAGGTTCATCAACATTGCGGCTCAAAAGGGTTTTAATTTCAGCTTCTAAAGCTTCACAGAAAACAAGTTATAGCAAAAATGCCACGATGGCCTGTTTGATGCCACAAAACCCCCACTAGAGGAGGATATGAGGGTCATTATTTATATGAATGTCTTGAGTTGAGAGGGTCCTAAACAAGTGAGCGCTGGAGGGAGTTTAATTTTATTATTATTAATTATTGACTATTCAATGACCACAACCAATTATGAGTGCCATGCCACAACCCCATAGGGTTTTAGCCCATTCACTAGGGTTACTAACTTCAAACATGAATATCTCTCAAACCATGAAGAATTACTTGGCGTGTCATATATCAATGGAACATCTTGACGAGTAGAATCCATCTAGAAGATCCTTGACTCAAAATAGAGTAAGTTGTCAAGTCAAAAGGCCCATGCATGATCGGGGTAACCCCTGGTGCTGCTTGGGTTGACATCAATGACAACCACTGATCAACAGTGAGGGTTCAAAAATATTCCCACCTAGTTACAAAGGGGTCACTCTCCAAAACAAGTGTCTCCATATGGCTTTTCCACCAGGTTAGAGCATGGCCCACTAACTTTAATCTAACAAATGATATTTTTGTCTCCTCATCTATATGATGAATGCTAAAATATATTTCTAATTGCTATAACCAATGATGAAGGCATCGATCTCACCTTGGTACAACTTGATTGCGCTTTCTTAGGTTCTTCCCCTTGGCTCCTTTTTTGGGTCTCTGTGATCCTCTCTTATCTGACCTATAAGTTGAAACATCCATCTTCTTTGATTCCAAGCTTGTTTGCTAGAGCCACCATAAGGAGGTTCATATTAAAGCTATTGTCGATACTCCATGCTTCCAACCTTGCGCATCTCTCTTCTATCAGATCAAGGTTATTGTGAACAGACTCCTTGGCCATGGCTAGGGTTCTGCAACTTTTTTCTTAAACCAACTCATGGATACCCTGCAACTTTCCATGAGATTCCCCGAAGAAACCTAGTCTAATACTAATATGATATGAAAACTATGGCAGATATTCCATTGGCCAGTTTGTCACAACAGAGTTAATAAAATAAATTGAAATCTATATTATGAAAGTTCAATTCCTTTAGATTCCAGATTTGTTAATTATTGATTTTCTACTTATGCATGAAATGGATAAAATGCAAAAATTAGAGAACAAGAGATACAATCATACACATTCCACAATGAACACAAATATTTTCTCTAGAGGACCCTTACAAGAGAATCGAGTTGAAAGGCGAGGCTACTTTGTTCTCTTTTTTTGGTTTGAAAATAATGTATATACAAAGGAGAAGGAACTCTCTATGGAGTAAACTAAGACCTATGGAATGTTAGACTATTACATAACACTAACCTCCTTTGTTGTGCTCTCTAACTCCCACTCCTGTTAATCTGCTATATTATTGAACAAGATACAATGGTGCAGAATGGAATCCCTACTCCTCTTAATGGTCTAGTTTTAACATAGCTCGATAGCCAATTACGATTCATGTTTGATTCCTTCAACTTTTTACTAAAGTTAAAATTTTTTCTTTCTAGAGGCTTCCTCAGTGACCCCTACGTGAATATCCCCACATGCATGAGTAATTAGGCCTAATGTGGCATCTACTCATACCATGGTGGTCAAACACATTAGGTCAACTTACGAGAGGCATATTTTTTTAGCGAAGAGGTGCTCTCCAGCTCAATATGGAAGAGATGTTGTAATGTCTTGTCTTGTTATGTTATGTAAACATTTTCACTTAGTGAAATTACATAATAATAAAAATAAAATAATTATTAATTATTAAATATTAATTAAAACATTTTGACTCAGTCAAGTTACATTAAAATAAAATTAAAAAAATAATAATTACTATTAACAATTAAACCAACGTAGTTCCATCTTAAATCTTGATCTACCAAGGGCCAAGAGGGATCAAATCTTATGAGATGCAAAGCTCTTTTACAGTGAAAAGGGATTTGATCCCTCTCGGGGCTTGGTAGATATAGAGTTAAGATGGATCTAGGTTAGTTGCATACAAACAATAATTGATGTGATTCTTGCATCATTGGAAACTCTGAGTGTATAATAGTGTCTTAAGGTCCCATGCTTTAGCGAAAGAGTTTTGACACCAAAAAATGTCATATAATGCTTCAAAATGTTTCCAATTTTCAAAGCCTAATTGTCTAAATTGGGACCCACTCTATTCTTCCAACTTTTCCACTTTGAAAGCATCAGGATAAATGAAAAACAATATAACGATCCAATTCAGATATACCTCCCATTTGGGGAGGCTTTTGGTCCCCAAATGATCTAGGTGGATGTTGGTGGCTTGCCACCTATTCCATTAGCTCAAAAGCATAGTTCTCCATTTTGGCAGTTTTTCTATAATTTTTTGGGTCCTAAACTTCCAGGGTCTTCTTGAAGCCCTATATGATTTTTTTGATGTGGCGGGACCCAGGTGGTAGTCGCAAGCTCTTCCCTAGGCCCACATAGAATGTGTACTTCTTGACCAGACATTTCCAATGGGCTACTGAGTGTGCCAAAAAAAGATCGTATGTAAAAGTTATGACCTCGAGAACTTGACGTACCAACCACATCAAAGCTCACAATGTTTTTGGTGTTTCATCTCCTAGAGTTAGATTTTTGGATGTTTAGGGTTTCCTCATTGTTGCTTTATGTTAAAAGAGGTCTTTTAGCGTCATTGCAATGCACTTTGGCGAATGCATGTGACTGTCACAACTCTTTTAGAGATAATCTACCACCATTTGAGCAAGTTTGTTTCACTATGCATTTTTACAGTTTCAAGACATTCCATTTATCAATAGAAGTCAAGTTTTATTGTATCTCTGTGTTTTTGTTATAATTATGTATTTCACTTTGTTCCCTCCATAAATTTGAATTATTGACATCAAAGTAATCTGCTACCCCAAGACAACTATTCAGGGCACAAACAAAGAAGGGTAATGGGAAGACGAAGAAAGACATGGGAAAGTGGTGATAGTTCCATAAGTTCCCTTGACATAACATCGATGAGTGTCACTCAAAACAATCGTTGGTGCCTAAGCTAAAGTCTCAAAGTTAGATGCTGAAGAAATTTCAACCCCCACTCTGGTTATCAGTTTTCCTTATCACTCCATGCATTTAGTTTTAAATCCAAGCATGATAAAAATTCTAAAATCTGGAAGTGACAACAATTTTCTGAAAGCACAAATTTAGAGATTTCACAACTGCAGAAATTGCAGAAATAAAACACAGCGAAATTATGACAGCCACACACAGAAAATAACACAGTGATTTTTGGTCAATGTGACCCTGGAAAAACCCCCTACAACTCTTGGGTAAAAACAGTTTGAGAGCTCTTCTTTATTTCTGAAAATACTTTTACAGAGAAACTGAAATACACAGTAAAAATTACAACAACCACAAATTACAACTTATCTCAATTCCCATGTTTGAACTCCACCTCGAAAATCGTGCCAATCAGAAAACAGCGAAAACAGAGATTTTTACAACAATAAAACAACATTAAATGTTGTACGACTAGCCTCGAAAAACGTTCCCAGAATTTGTTGCCCCTCTTCCTTGATTTATGTGTTTTTCTCCTACTGTATGGTTTTTCCTTGGGATGCGTGCCAATAAATGTTGCTGCCCAGATTTGCTGAAATTTTTTCTTGCTGCTCTCCTTCACTTCCTCACTGCTTAGAAATTTCCTCCTTGCTCTCTCATCTCTTTCTCTCAGATGCTCATGAAAGAATGAATTGATCTTTTCCTCTTCTCTTCTCTTTTGATTATCTAAATGACCTTTTGGGTTTCCCTAAGATCTAATGGCTGAGATTCATTTAGATCTGAGGATGAGAATAAATGTGCATTTAATTCTCACTTTCTATTTTTCAATCTCTGAACCATTCACATTGCTGATATCCATGGTAGTGGCCAACTGTACTGAACTTGATCCTGGTGTAATACGTCTATGTTTGATCATCAATATTTAAAAATTGCCACCAGAGTCTCTTGTAATCTACAAGATCATAAACAGTGTCAGGAAACATGATATGGGGATCATTTCTGGGCCATCGGGCTGCTGGGTGAACTTTTCCATGACCAGGCTCTCTCCATAAGTCTCTGGTCCTATAGATACAGACATGTCTTTCATATATTCCTGTGTTTTTCCCTCCATGATACCAGATAGTAGCAATATCATGAAAATTTTGTTCTAATGCTATTCTTGCTACTTCAGCATTTCTTCTGGCTTTATCATAGACCATGTCGTGTATCCATTTTCTTCCTTTTGGGTAGACTTTTCTTTCTGGTACATAATACTGGAGATCTGTATGAGGCTGTAGATTAGCATCCAATACTTTGGTATTACGGAGCTGCCATGTCGGTTTCCAGTTTCTCTTGTAAGTTTCCCACTCTAATTCATCTGGCATAGTCTTCAAAACTTCTTGTCTCTGGTTATTATCCCATTCAGTGATAATAATCATTACATGAGCTTCTTTTTGTTCAATATACTCCCTGCTGAGGAAATCAGGAAGACTGTTGTCTTTTCCCTTGATATGCTCTACTAAGAAATCAAAATTTGCAAAGAGTGCTTGCCATCTAGCAAACTTTGCTTCTCCAACTTTTTTAATATCTTTGGATAAGACTTTCTGCATAGCTGAAGCATTTGTCCTAAGAAGAAAAGGCTTGTATATCAAATAAACTTCAAATTTGCTAATACAATTCCATGTTGCCTTTACCTCCCTTTCAATGACAGAGTAGTTTTGTTCTGCTGAGTTCCAGATTCCTGAAGCAAATTGGACAACTTGCTCTTCTTTTCCAATTCGTTGTTTCAAAATTCCTCCCCATCCAACATTACTCGCATCAGATTCAACTATCTTAAAGGCTTGGTCATCAGCTACATATAATATAGGTAAAGATTTTACCTTGGCTTTAATTTCTTGGATTGCTCTGGTGTGAAGATCTGACCATTTGGGGGGGGTTCTTCCCAAGTCGTTTATTTAGCACCTTCCTATCTCTGGCACAATCCTGGTAGAAATTACTGACATAATTCAGGCATCCCAAAAACCTTTGCAGTTGTGTTTTGCCTTTAAGCACATCTGGGAACTTATCTGCAAACTCAATGGCATGTTGTTGTAGAGAAATTTGCCCGTTGCAGATTGTGTGTCCCAAGAATTTTATAGAAGTCTGGAATACTTCTATCTTTTTCTTGATCAGTACTAGCCCATTCTTTTGAATCAATTTCAAGAAAATATTGACATGTTTGAAATGATCATCAATATTCTTGGAGAAAATTAAAACATCATCAATATAAACAATTAACCAATCAAAGTATGGCTTGAAGATATCATCCATTAATTTCTGGAACTTTGAGGGAGCATTCTTGAGGCCGAATGGCATGACATTCCATTCATAATGCCCTGCTGGAATACTAAAAGCAGTCTTGAATTTATCTGTTTCATCAATGGCAACCTGCCAAAATCCTGCCTTTAGATCAAATTTAGAAAATATCTTGGCACCTGCAATCCTTCTGATCAAATCTCCCTTGTGCGGAATCGGATAAGTGTCATCAGCTAGAACCGAATTTAGAGGTTTATAATTTATAACAAGTTTGGAAATCCCTCTAATTTGTTCTGCTATTTTATTTGCATAGAATCCATAGCAATTCCATGGGCTATTGGATTCTCTGATCAATTTTCTATCAAGTAATTGCTGAATTTCTTTCTGGCAAAGATCTCTATATTCTTTGCTCATTGGGATGGCTCTACTCTTACATGGTTTTTCCAGCGTATCCTTCTTTGTAAGGCAACTTGATAGTGTGTTGTTTCCTATGCCAAAAGGCATTTGGTTCTTCTGAGCAGCATATTTCTCTTTCAGATCCTGAATCTTTCCTTTGACTTTGGGAAATTTTAGCTGTTCTTCAATTCTTAGTGTGCCTTTCAGATCTTTGAGATCTGATAATAGAGATTCTGCTTTATCCAATTTTTGCATGGCTTGGACCATTGTTGAAATCCTTGGGCTTGAAACATAAGGAAGTTCAATTTTCTTTCTTCTGCCTTTTGATGTAGGAACGGAAATGAAGTAGCCGGCTCTTCCTCCTTTTAGCCTGGCTGAGCCATGAGGTTCTACTGCAGCTAGAAAGACATTTCCTAATATACAATCAACAGGAATGTCTGCAATGGCAAACTTCATATATACACAATGAGTATCAAAACACAATGAAGCTCTGGGAATTTCATATTGGAGTTTCTTGTTTCCAAGGCCTACTACCTCCCTTTCAGCTGAAACCCAATACTTGGCTGGAACATTCTTGATATTAAGGATATTAATATCAGCACCAGAATCTAATAATGCAATCATTTGAAAAATTTTCCCTTGGATGCAAATATTTACCTTGACATGGTGTTGTTGATAGGTGATTGTGAATAACCTCATATCTTTAAATCCATAATGTTGATCTTGCATTCCTTCAGCAATTTGCACTTCTTGATGATATGCAGTAGGATTCCAGGAATCTTCTTCTTTTTTCTCGCCTGCAAGACTTTTCCCTTTTTGTATTTTTGCAATTTGAATTTTCCCTTGTGCGGAATCGGATAAGTGTCATCCGCTAGAACCGAATTTAGAGGTTTATAATTTATAACAAGTCTGGGAATCCCTCTAATTTGTTCTGCTCTTTTATTTACATAGAATCCATAGCAATTCCATGGGCTATTGGATTATTTGATCAATCTTCTATCAAGTAATTGCTGAATTTCTTTCTGGCAAAGATCTCTATATTCTTTGCTCATTGGGATGGCTCTGCTCTTACATGGTTTTTCCAGCGTATCCTTCTTTGTAAGGCAACTTGATAGTGTGCTGTTTCCTATGCCAAAAGGCATTTGGTTCTTCTGAGCAGCATGTTTCCTCCAATTTCTCTTTCAGATCCCGAATCTTTCCTTTGACTTAGGGCAATTTTAGTTGCTCCTCAATTCTTAGTGTACCTTTCAGATCTTTGAGATCTGCTCATAGAGATTCTGCTTTATCTAATTTTTGCATGGCTTGGACCATTGTTGAAATTCTTGGGCTTGAAACATAAGGGAGTTCAATTCTCTTTCTTCTGCCTGTTGATGTAGGAACGGAAATGAAGTAGCCGGCTCTTCCTCCTTTTAGCCTGGCTGAGCCATGAGGTTCTACTGCGGCTAGAAAGACATTTCCTAATATACAGTCAACAGGAATGTCTGCAATGGAAAACTTCATATATACACAATGAGTATCAAAACACAATGAAGCTCTAGGAATTTCATATTGGAGTTTCTTGTTTCCAAGGCCTACTACCTCCCTTTCAGCTGAAACCCAATACTTGGCTGGAACATTCTTGATATTAAGGATATTAATATCAGCACCAGAATCTAATAATGCAACCATTTGAAAAATTTGCCCTTGGATGCAAATATTTACCTTGACATGGTGTTGTTGATAGGTGATTGTGAATAACCTCATATCTTTAAATCCAAAATGTGGATCTTGCATTCCTTCAGCAATTTGCACTTCTTGATGATATGCAGTAGGATTCCAGGAATCCTCTTCTTCTTTTTTCTCGCCTGCAAGGTTTTTCCCTTTTTGTATTTCTGCAATTTGAATTTTAATTGCAGAGATTTCTGCTTTGAGGTGGTGAATTTCACCACTTACTTCTCCCAGAGTCAGTGACCTTACTTTTCCTGGCTTTTGATGATGCATTTGGAATGACTTAGTATTTCTTTCATAAGATGCATCAATGAATAAAGGCTTCTTACCTGATTCTTTGGAGGCTTTGGTTTTGAGCTGGTCAGTGAATGCTTCAATGAGGCGATTCTTCATATCTCCTTCCTCCATTGCCCTTATTTGAGACAGAATCTTCAATTTTGCTTCTTCTTCAGTGGATGCCATAAGAACCTTCTCTTTAGGAGGCTTAAGTTTTTCTTCTTCATTGGCGCTGGTATAATATGCAGAATCATCTTCATATATGGCATGGCAAGCACACTCATCTGGATCTGAGCATGGACATTCTGATGAATCTGATTCATAATACTGGCCTATATTAGCCTGCAATTCTTCTTCTGATGTAGAACTAAAAGAATCAAGAGAAGATTCTTCTAGTTGATGCTGCTGGGCTGTATCTCTGATGGAAAGATTTGGGCATCTTTCTGTAACATGTGTCTTGGATTTGCATCTAAGACAAAAAAATAGGTCCTAAATGTTCTTGCTTGACTTGCTTGGACTTCTGAGCATAAAAAGTTGTTTTCTTTCCTTTATTGAGCTTTGATTCTTCTCCTTGAGGACATCTGGAAGCTGTATGCCCATTCTGGCCACACAACCAACAAGTGACTTTGTTCCATTTTTCTTGTTTGGTTGAATGTAAATGAATATAAGAGGGGTTATAATAATGGGTCTTTGGAACATATCTGTAATAACCCTTTTTCTTATATCTCTGATTTCTATCTTTTGCAAGATATCTTCTCTTATCCTTTGGGTAGTTTCTTTTATTTCTGTAGAAAGTCTCTCTAAATTCTCTTTTGGCTCTCTTTCTGGACTTTCTTTTCTTGACCAAAGGATCATCCACTGTGAGTCCATACTTGTTGCAAATGGACTTTCTGTCTGGTAGTCTTGATAATTTTTCCAGAGACTTGTTAACTTTTGAACTAGTACAAAGGCTCACCAATGGCTTTGTAATATGAGAATATATCTCGCCCCATGTATAAGATTAAAAAGGTAACTAGAAAATTTCTTGCATTCTGATATACTCAACAAATCTAGAAGGTAAAGCAGCAAGGTATACCTGTTTTCACAATAAATTCTTGGAGTCTTTTACCTCATAGATCCGTTGCATCCAATCTCTGTGGAAATCATCAAACTGTGACATCTTATGGCACTTGAGGTTCATAAGAATAACCTCATGTTTATTGGCTCTCTGTCTCACTACCGCACCAATGTTCCAGTATCATTGATGTCAATGCGCCAATCATATTGCTGATGACAGTGCCATCTGGATTGTGAATAACATCTCCTTTTTCATCTTTGAGGGCTTCTGCTTCCATTGTTTCAATGAGTTTAGGAGAGGATTCAGTCTCCCACCATCTGAGGAGAGTACCTATAAAACATTGAATGATGGTTCTGAAAGCATCTATTTCAGATTTACCTCTGAGACGCATGAGCTTATATTCAGTGTACATTAAATCTATCATTTGGCGTATTTGGCCAATGCTCATGTTATCAATGTTCCATTCTCTGTGAGAATCAGGGAAGAAAGTATGAGCTTCAGGTATTTTCCCTTTTCCTTCAATATGAGGAGCAGAATATTTAGAAAATCTATGTTCCGGAGGTTCATAGATTGGGAGAATCTGTGTCTCTGGTGATTTCTGCTCTATTTCTTTTGTTTCTTCTTCTTCTTCTTCTTCTGCCTCTGTTTCCTTGAATAAGGAAGCAATATTGATATGTTCTGATTCGTCAGCTCCTGAGGATGAGGCAATTTCTTTAGGAAACAATAGAGGGAATTTCTGAATATTTCTCATAGGATTTTCAATCTTTATATTTCTCTTTACCAGGAAAGAATTTGGGACTGGTTTTTCAATTTTTGACAACTGGATTCTTTCAACTTTTGTTGTTGAGCCAGTAAGGAGTGTCTTAGTTACACCCATGTGTCCAACTAAGTTTTCTCCTACTTCTTCTATTTTGCTTAATGATTTTCTGGTATAAGAGCGAGTCATGCTGGAATCAAACTGCAAATTATTCAGGCAACTATTTACACTATTCAGTGAAGACTGTACAATATCTATCTGCTTTTTTACATCTTCTATTTTTGCTACATTCATCTCCAAGCCTTTGATAGCAGTATTGGTCTAGTTTAATTGTTCACTGGCTTTTTGGATTCTTCCATCAATGCCTAGAGCATTGTCATCCTTTAGGACCAGGGGAATAGCTTTGGCTGCATTTGTATTTTCTCCTAAAATAATTCCTTTATAAGGAGGAAATGTAGTAGAAGTTTCTACTTTTGATCCATCAAGTGAAGTCCACCCATGTTTATCAGCTATAGAGCTGGAGGTTGTTCTAGTGAAAACTTTTATAGGAGCAACATTATCTTTCTATGAATAGAAAGATATCCAAGTGTTATTTGCTTCCATATAATGTTTCCAGTCAGTTGCATACTGTTTCTTCTGTTCAGGGGTGTATGTTTGGTCAAACTCTTCTGCTCGAGGATTTGTATACAAATCCCAATTCAGCGTATCCTTCATCCATTTGGCACTAATTTCTGACTTCAAGCATCCATGCATAAGTGAAAAGAACTTATGCATTTCCATTACTGCAGGCTTTTTACAGTCAGAAGGGATTTGTTTAAATCTGCATTCTGGAATCAACTGTGATTGCTCAAGTTTTCCTAGCCCATATCTTGGTTTAGATGGCCTCATTAAGCAAATCATTTCAGTAAGTCTAGGATCTTCTTCTTCAACTGTATGTATCATAAGGACATCGTCTGGATCGGGTTCTGACTCATGTGGAAAGGGAATGTCAGAGCATTTGGGATTCGGACATGAATTGATAGAAGTAGAAGGTGGAGCAATACCAGTTCTTGGATTATGATGCAGATGAACATTTTGTTCGGCTAATGTAAGTAGATTTATGGTATCTTCACAGTCTGGACATTTTACTTCTAAGGAAGAATAATTTACAAGCTGAGCTAATTCATATAACTGGTTATGTCTACAGGAGGATGAGGATGAGCAGGCGGTATCCACAGTGGAAGGATCTCTGTAATATTTCGAAGATTTACAAGCAGCATCAATTCTACGGCGGTCAATGGTTGATCTTCGGGGAAAAGAAATGATTGCACTGGAAGCATTTTCAGAAATATTTGCAGAGGTGATATTTCTAGGTATATGAGGCCTAGAATGGTTTACGACCTAGTGCTCTGGAAACTGCAGGTCTTCCCATTTGATTAATAGATGTTCAACCTTTTGATTTTTGGGATCTGTTTTGACCACAACACTAGACTTGGAGTCTCTATTGGGTGTATGACGGATGGCTGGCCACAAAGTATTTGTATGTCGGAAACAAGCTTTGGTCTGTATGGCTATATTATTCCTCTTTTTCTTCATATCAAATCCCATTGTTTGGATCTGCAACTGCAGGATTTCTTCAATGGTTTCATCATAGACATACACAGAGAAGTTTGGGAAGCAGTCAAAATAGACTGGACCATCAGACAACGGGGCCACAATTCCGTCAATAATGGAATCTGTGTACTTATTGTGCGTCATGTCTCTTACAGTAGCAAGCACAAAAGTATGTAATCCTTTGTGGATTAAAGGATTGATTCCAACCCGAATGCACCCTAGATGCAAATAATTTGTTTTTAACTTCTTTGCTTATGCTTGTAAGGTTTTGGGATTAAGCAGAGATATATTTTGGATACTATCGGAGTTTTCTTGAACTTGACTGACAGAGTCTTTAATACTTATTCTAGAGGCAGAAATTAAATGAAAAGGGGCTAAGTCACTATAGACTTCTGAGGGGCTTATGGCGGGCAATTCCCACCTTGCAGAGGGCTGAGTTTCTTCATAAGTAAGTTCAGCAGAATTGAGGTTCCTACTTGAACTACTAGCAAACATTTCATGAAGGGGATTTTCCTCGGCTTGAGAATCTCTCTCTTCAAGTTCTCGGAAAGAAACAGATTTCCTGAACGATTCAATTATGAATAAGAGTACTTTTAGATTTTAGAGTACCAACCTCAAGAACCCGATTCAGACCATGTCCTTATGATACATACAGTTGAAGAAGAAGATCCTAGACTTACTGAGATGATTTGCTTAATGAGGCCATCAAAACCAAGATATGGGCTAGGAAAACTTGAGCAATCACAATTGATTCCAGAATGCAGATTTAAACAAATCCCTTCTGACTGTAAAAAGCCTGCAGTAATGGAAATGCATAAGTTCTTTTCACTTATGGATGGATGCTTGAAGTCAGAAATTAGTGCCAAATGGATGAAGGATATGCTGAATTGGGATTTGTATACAAATCCTCAGGCAGAAGAGTTTGACCAAACATACACCCCTGAACAGAAGAAACAGTATGCAACTGACTGGAAACATTATATGGAAGCAAATAACACTTGGATATCTTTCTATTCATGGAAAGATAATGTTGCTCCTATAAATGTTTTCACTGGAACAACCTCCAGCTCTACAGCTGATAAACATGGGTGGACTACACTTGATGGATCAAAAGTAGAAACTTCTACTACATTTCCTCCTTATAAAGGAATTATTTTAGGAGAAAATACAAATGCAGCCAAAGCTATTCCCCTGGTCCTAAAGGATGACAATGCTCTAGGCATTGATGGAAGAATCCAAAAAGCCAGTGAACAATTAAACTGGACCAATACTGCTATCAAAGGCTTGGAGATGAATGTAGCAAAAACAGAAGATGTAAAGAAACAGATAGATATTGTACAGTCTTCATTGAATAGTGTAAATAGTTGCCTGAATAATTTGCAGTTTGATTCCAGCATGACTCGCTCTTATACTAGAGAATCATTAAGCAAAATAGAAGAAGTAGGAAAAAACTTAGTTGGACACATGGGTGTAAGTAAGACACTCCTTACTGGCTTAACAACAAAAGTTGAAAGAATCCAGTTGTCAAAAATTGAAAAACCAGTCCCAAATTCTTTCCTGGTAAAGAGAAATATAAAGATTGAAAATCCTATGAGAAATATTCAGAAATTCCCTCTATTGTTTCCTAAAGAAATTGCCTCATCCTCAGGAGCTGACGAATCAGAACATATCAATATTGCTTCCTTATTCAAGGAAACAGAGGCAGAAGAAGAAGAAGAAGAAACAAAAGAAATAGAGCAGAAATCACCAGAGACACAGACTCTCCCAATCTATGAACCTATGGAACATAGATTTTCTAAATATTCTGCTCCTCATATTGAAGGAAAAGGGAAAATGCCTGAAGCTCATACTTTCTTCCCTGATTCTCACAAAGAATGGAACATTGATAACATGAGCATTGGCCAAATACGCCAAATGATAGATTTAATGTACACTGAATATAAGCTCATGTGTCTCAGAGGTAAATCTGAAATAGATGCTTGCAGAACCATCATTCAATGTTTTACAGGTACTCTCCTCAGATGGTGGGAGACTGAATCCTCTCCTAAACTCATTGAAACAATGGAAGCAGAAGTCCTCAAAGATGAGAAAGGAGATGTTATTCACAATCCAGATGGCACTGTCATCAACAATATGATTCGCGCATTGACATCAATGATTCTGGAACATTGGTGCGGTAGTGAGACAGAGATAGCCAATAAACATGAGGTTATTCTTATGAACCTCAAGTGCCATAAAATGTCACAGTTTGATGATTTCCACAGAGATTGGATGCAGCGGATCTATGAGGTAAAAGACTCCAAGAATTTGTTGTGGAAACAGGTATACCTTGCTGCTTTACCTTCTAGATTTGTTGATTATATCAGAATGCAAGAAATTTTCCAGTTACCTTTTGAATCTTATACATGGGGCGAGATATATTCTCATATTACAAAGACATTGGTGAGTCTTTGTACTCGTTCAAAAGTTAACAAGTCTCTGGAAAAATTATCAAGATTACCAGACAGAAAGTCCATTTGCAGCAAGTATGGACTCACAGTAGATGATCCTTTGGTCAAGAAAAGAAAGTCCAGAAAGAGAGCCAAAAGAGAATTTAGAGAGACTTTCTACAGAAATAAAAGAAACTACCCAAAGGATAAGAGAAGATATCTTGCAAAAGATAGAAATCAGGGATATAAGAAAAAGGGTTATTACAGATATGTTCCAAAGACCCATTATTATAACCCCTCTGATATTCATTTACATTCAACCAAACAAGAAAAATGGAACAAAGTTACTTGTTGGTTGTGTGGCCAGAATGGGCATACAGCTTCCAGATGTCCTCAGGGAGAAGAATAGAAGAATCAAAGCTCAATAAAGGAAAGAAAACAGCTTTTTATGCTCAGAAGTCCAAGCAAGTCAAGCAAGAACATTTAGGACCTATTTTTTGTCTTAGATGCAAATCGAAGACACATGTTACAGAAAGATGCCCAAATCTTTCCATCGGAGATACAGCCCAGCAGCATTAACTAGAAGAATCTTCTCTTGATTCTTTTAGTTCCACATCAGAAGAAGAATTGCCGGCTAATATAGGCCAGTATTATGAATCAGATTCATCAGAATGTCCTTATTCAGATCCAGATGAGAGTGCTTGCCATGCCATATATGAAGATGATTCTGCATATTATACCAGCTCCAGTGAAGAAGAAAAACTTAAGCCTCCAAAAGAGAAGGTTCTTATGGCATCCGCTGAAGAAGAAGCAGAATTGAAGATTCTGTCTCAAATAAGGGCAATGGAGGAAGGAGATATGAAGAATCGCCTCATTGAAGCATTCACTGACCAGCTCAAGACCAAAGCCTCCAAAGACTCAGGTAAGAAGCCTTTATTCATTGATGCATCTTATGAAAGAAATACTAAGTCATTCCAAATGCATCATCAAAAGCCAGGAAAAGTAAGGTCTCTGACTCTGGGAGAAGTAAGTGGTGAAATTCACCACCTCAAAGCAGAAATCTATGTAATTAAAATTCAAATTGTAGAAATAAAAAAAGGTAAAAGTCTTGCAGGCGAGAAAAAAGAAGAAGAAGATTCCTGGAATCCTACTGCATATCATCAAGAAGTGCAAATTGCTGAAGGAATGCAAGATCCACATTATGGATTTAAAGATATGAGGTTATTCACAATCACCTATCAACAACACCATGTCAAGGTAAATATTTGCATCCAAGGGCAAATTTTTCAAATGGTTTCATTATTAGATTCTGGTGCTGATATTAATATCCTGAATATCAAGAATGTTCCAGCCAAGTATTGGGTTTCAGCAGAAAGGGAGGTAGTAGGCCTTGGAAACAAGAAATTCCAATATGAAATTCCCAGAGATTCATTGTGTTTTGATACTCATTGTGTATATATGAAGTTTGCCATTGCAGACATTCCTGTTGATTGTATATTAGGAAATGTCTTTCTGGCCGCAGTAGAACCTCATGGCTCAGCCAGGCTAAAAGGAGGAAGAGCCGGTTACTTCATTTACGTTCCTACATCAAAAAGCAGAAGAAAGAGAATTGAACTCCCTTATGTTTCAAGCCCAAGAATTTCAACAATGGTCCAAGCCATGCAAAAATTAGATAAAGCAGAATCTCTATTAGTAGATCTCAAAGATCTGAAAGGCACACTAAGAATTGAGGAACAACTAAAATTGCCCTAAGTCAAAGGAAAGATTCAGGATCTGAAAGAGAAATTGGAGGAAACATGCTGCTCAGAAGAACCAAATGCCTTTTGGCATAGGAAACAACACACTATCAAGTTTCCTTACAAAGAAGGATACGCTGGAAAAACCATGTAAGAGCAGAGCCATCCCAATGAGCAAAGAGTATAGAGATCTTTGCCAGAAAGAAATTCAGCAATTACTTGATAGAAGATTGATCAAAGAATCCAATAGCCCATGGAATTGCTATGGATTCTATGTAAATAAAAGAGCAGAACAAATTAGAGGGATTCCCAGACTTGTTACAAATTATAAACTTCTAAATTCGGTTCTAGCTGATGACACTTATCCAATTCCGCACAAGGGAAAATTCAAATTGCAGAAATACAAAAAGGGAAAAGTCTTGCAGGCGAGAAAAAAGAAGAAGAATATTCCTGGAATCCTACTGCATATCATCAAGAAGTGCAAATTGCTGAAGGAATGCAAGATCCACATTATGGATTTAAAGATATGACGTTATTTACAATCACCTATCAACAACACCATGTCAAGGTAAATATTTGCATCCAAGGGCAAATTTTTCAAATGGTTGCATTATTAGATTCTGGTGCTGATGTTAATATCCTGAATATCAAGAATGTTCCAGCCAAGTATTGGGTTTCAGCTGAAAGGGAGGTAGTAGGCCTTGGAAACAAGAAACTCCAATATGAAATTCCCAGAGCTTCATTGTGTTTTGATACTCATTGTGTATATATGAAGTTTGCCATTGCAAACATTCCTATTCACTGTATATTAGGAAATGTCTTTCTGGCCGCATTAGAACCTCATGGCTCAGCCAGGCTAAAAGGAGGAAGAGCCGGCTACTTCATTTCTGTTCCTACATCAAAAGGCAGAAGAAAGAGAATTGAACTCCCTTATGTTTCAAGCCCAAGAATTTCAACAATGGTCCAAGCCGTGCAAAAATTAGATAAAGCAGAATCTCTATTAGCATATCTCAAAGATCTGAAAAGCACACTAAGAATTGAGGAACAGTTAAAATTGCCCAGAGTCAAAGGAAAGATTCAGGATCTGAAAGAGAAATTGGAGGAAACATGCTGCTCAGAAGAACCAAATGCCTTTTGGCATAGGAAATAGCACATTATCAAATTGCCTTACAAAGAAGGATACGCTAGAAAACCATGTAAGAGCAGAGCCATCCCAATGAGCAAAGAATATAGAGATCTTTGCCAGAAAGAAATTTAGCGATTACTTGATAGAAGATTGATCAGAGAATCCAATAGCCCATGGAATTGCTATGGATTCTATGTAAATAAAAGAGCAGAACAAATTAGAGGGATTCCCAGACTTGTTATAAATTATAAACCTCTAAATTCAGTTCTAGCTGATGACACTTATCCGATTCCGCACAAGGGAGATTTGATCAGAAGGATTGCAGGTGCCAAGATATTTTCTAAATTTGATCTAAAGGCAGGATTTTGGCAGGTTGCCATTGATGAAACAGATAAATTCAAGACTGCTTTTAGTATTCCAGCAGGGCATTATGAATGGAACGTCATGCCATTCGGCCTCAAGAATGCTCCCTCAAAGTTCCAGAAAGTAATGGATGATATCTTCAAGCCATACTTTGATTGGCTAATTGTTTATATTGATGATGTTTTAATTTTCTCCAAGAATATTGATGATCATTTCAAACATGTCAATATTTTCTTGAAATTGGTTCAAAAGAATGGGCTAGTACTGAGCAAGAAAAAGATAGAAGTATTCCAGACTTCTATAAAATTCTTGGGACACACAATCTGCAACGGGCAAATTTCTCTACAACAGCATGCCATTGAATTTGCAGATAAGTTCCCAGATGTGCTTAAAGACAAAACACAGCTGCAAAGGTTTCTGGGATGCCTGAATTATGTCAGTAATTTCTACCAGGATTGTGCCAGTGATAGGAAGGTGCTAAATAAACGACTTGGGAAGAACCCCCCGAATGGTCAGATCTTCACACTAGAGCAGTCCAAGAAATTAAAGCCAAGGTAAAATCTTTACCTATATTATATGTAGTTGATGACCAAGACTTTAAGATAGTTGAATCTGATGCAAGTAATGTTGGATGGGGAGGAATTTTGAAACAAAGAATTGGAAAAGAAGAGCAGGTTGTCCAATTTGCTTCAGGAATCTGGAACTCAGCAGAACGAAACTACTCTGTTATTGAAAGGGAGGTAAAGGCAACATGGAATTGTATTAGCAAATTTTAAGTTTATTTGATATACAAGCCTTTTCTTCTTAGGACAGATGCTTCAACTATGCAGAAAGTCTTATCCAAAGATATTAAAAAAGCTGGAGAAGCAAAGTTTGCTAGATGGCAAGCACTCTTTGCAAATTTCGATTTCTCAGTAGAGCATATCAAGGGAAAAGACAACAGTCTTCCTGATTTCCTGAGCAGGGAGTATATTGAACAAAAAGAAGCTCATGTAATGATTATTATCACTGAATGGGATAATAACTAGAGACAAGAAATTTTGAAGACTGTGCCAGATGAATTAGAGTGGGAGACTTACAAGAGAAACTGGAAACCGACATGGCAGCTCCGTAATACCAAAGTATTGGATGCTAATCTACAGCCTCATACAGATCTCTAGTATTATGTACCAGAAAGAAAAGTCTACCCAAAAGGAAGAAAATGGATACATGACATGGTCTATGATAAAGCCAGAAGAAATGCTGAAGTAGCAAGAATAGCATTAGAACAAAATTTTCATGATATTGCTACTATTTGGTATCATGGAGGGAAAAACACAAGAATATATGAAAGACATGTCTGTATCTATAGGACCAGAGACTTATGGAGAGAGCCTGGTCATGGAAAAGTCCACCCAGCAGCCCGATGGCCCAGAAATGATCCCCATATCATGTTTTCTGACACTGTTTATGATCTTGCAGATTACAAGAGACTCTGGTGGCAATTTTTAAATATTGATGATCAAACAGAGACGTATTACACCAGGATCAAGTGCAGCACAGTTGGCCACTACCAGGGTTATCAGCAATGTGAATGGTTCAGAGATTGGTGGAAAGATTATGGGATAAACAGGACTGCTATGGATCCCATTGAACATGAAAAATACTGTAAAAACATGGGCAAAACTTGTCTCATGCAATGTAAAAAGGATTTTAATCACCCAGTGTACCATACTGTAAAGGATATGGCCAGTACTGAATGGACAACTTATCAAACTTCTCCGTACAATAATTCTCTTGAAGAATATATGAGAGAGCACATGGAATGGCTCGTCCTTACTAAAGTACAACATCAAATCGTGTTGGGAAAGCCCATCATTGTTCGACGGATCTACACCAAAGCATGGGACACTATGCAATATAAACGAGACCGGTTTCCGGATCTCAAGATATTTTGATGTGAACCAGTCACAAGGGCTAAATTGTGACCAGTTTTCCCGTGGGCTTTACTGTTCAAAAGCCTCCACAGTGTAATATTCTCCATCAGTCTTTTCTCGTGGGCTTTAGTACAAAAGCATCCACTGTGTAGAGAGTCATGATATCTGTCAAATTTACTTTAAGTACAAGAATCTACTTTACAGATAATATCTTAGCGTTACCCGAAAGCAATTATTCGGTCCATCTTATAGACCCGAATCTTTGTGCGGACGTCGCTTTGGTAAAGACTGAAAAGCAATGATTCCTTTAGCTTTAAGTCTTTTCTTTGTCCCGACCAACAATGATGTTTGTCCCCCCTCTCTTCCTATATAAGGAGGGTAAGGCTCATTTGTTTGGCATCGGAGTTTGGAGAGTCTAGGAGTCTTGAGTCTTGTGAGTTTTGAGTCGAGTGTATTTCCTGCTTTGCATCTGCGGACTCAAGGGTCTGATCTGCTTGCACCACGAAAGATTCACTCAAGTCCTTAGGTGGTTTGGAAGCTTGCGCATCAGTGTGCTCGCCACTGGTGAGAACCTAAAGTAGCTGAACCGTTAGTGAATGTCTTTCAGTTTTATATGTCTGTCATAGATTTTTGAGGCAGAGTCTATCTATCGCCAGGAAGCCTCTGGTATTACTTGTTCTTTATGAACGGTATATAGTCCGGTAAAAGCGACGACAGTCAATCTCTGTAAAGAAATTCTCTCTCTGTAATACTTTGAGTTTCTGCAATAAAATGAGTACACCACATTTCCGCAATCAAGTATCTTTGTGATTTAAAAAGTCTGCTGTGATAGTAGTTCTGTTGAGCTTTCGTCTGAAGTTCGCAGGAAGTTCGCCAAAGGATCGAAGGGACACCAAGGCTGTTGTGAGGCGTGGAAGCCGTTGTGTAAGCCAAAAGAGTGTGAAAGATCTGAGTAGGTTCACCACTGGTTCATCAGGAGTTGGCCATCAACACTAACGAAGAGGCACAGCAAGTTGCAAGCTCGTGACAGGAGCCCCTGCATAAAAGCCAAAAGAGTGTGAAAGATCTGAGTAGGTTCACCGCTGGTTCATCAGGAGTTGGCCATCAACACTAACGAAGAGGCACAGCAAGTTGCAAGCTCGTGACAGGAGCCCCTGCATAAAATTTCCATGCATGGAAATTTTATGCAGGGGCTCCTGTCACGAGCTTGCAACTTGCTGTGCCTCTTCGTTAGTGTTGATGGCCAACTCCTGATGAACCAGTGGTGAACCTACTCAGATCTTTCACACTCTTTTGGCTTACACAACATGGAAATTTTATGCAGGGGCTCCTGTCACGAGCTTGCAACTTGTTGTGCCTCTTCGTTAGTGTTGATGGCCAACTCCTGATGAACCAGTGGTGAACCTACTCAGATCTTTCACACTCTTTTGGCTTACACAACGGCTTCCACGCCTCACAACAGCCTTGGTGTCCCTTCGATCCTTTGGCGAACTTCCTGCGAACTTCGGACGAAAGCTCAACAGAACTACTATCACAGCAGACTTTTTAAATCACAGAGATACTTGATTGCAGAAATATAGTGTACTCATTTTATTGCAGAAACTCAAAGTATTACAGAGAGAGAATTTCTTTACAGAGATTGATTGTTGTTGCTTTTACCGGACTATCTACCGTTCATAAAGAACAAGTAATACCGGAGGCTTCCTGGCGATAGATAGACTCTGCCTCAGAAATCTATGACAGACATATAAAACTGAAAGACATTCACTAACGGTTCAGCTACTTTAGGTTCTCACCAGTGCCGAGCACACTGATGCGCAGGCTTCCAAACCACCTAAGGACTTGAGTGAATCTTTCGTGGTGCAAGCAGATCAGACCTTTGGGTCCGCAGATGCAGAGCAGGAAATACACTCGACTCAAAACTCACAAGACTCAAGACTCAAGACTCCTAGACTCTCCAAACTCCGATGCCTAACAAATGAGCCTTACCCTCTTTATATAGGAAGAGAGGGGGGACAAACATTATTGCTGGTCGGATCAAAGAAAAGATTTAAAGCTAAAGGAATCATTGCTTTCCAGCTTTTACCAAAGCGACATCCGCACAAAGATTCGGGTCTATGGAATGGACCGAATAATTGCTTTCAGATAATGCTGAGATATTATCTGTAAAGTAGATTCTTGTACTTAAAGTAGATCTATCAATTCTCATGACCCTCTACACAGTGGATGCTTTGAACAGTAAAGCCCACGGGAAAACTGGTCACAATTTGGCCCTTGTGACTTGTTCACATCAAAATATTTTGAGATCCGAAAACTAGTCTTTTTTGTATTGCATAGTATCCCATGCTTTGGTGTAGATTCGTCGGACAATGATGGGCTTTCCCAGCACGATTTGATGTTGTACTTTAGTGAGGACGAGCCATTCCATGTGCTCTCGCATATATTCTTCAAGCGAATTATTATACGGAGAGGTTTGATAGGTTGTCCATTCAGTGCTGGCCATTTCTTTTACAGTATGATATACTGGGTGATTACATTCTTTGTTACATTGCATGATACAAGTTTTACCCATGTTTTTACAATATTTTTCATGTTCTACAGGATCCATGGCTGTTCTGTTTATCCCATAATCTTTCCACCAATCTCTGAACCATTCACATTGTTGATAACCTTGGTAGTGGCCAACTGTGCTGAACTTGATTCTGGTATAATGAGTCTCTGTTTGATCATCAATGTTTAAAAATTGCCACCAGAGTTTCTTGTAATCTGCAAGATCATAAACAGTGTCAGGAAACATGATATGGGGATCATTTTTGGGCCATCGGGCTGCTGGGTGAACTTTTCCATGACCAGGCTCTCTCCATAAGTCTCTGGTCCTATAGATACAGACATGTCTTTCATATATTCCTGTGTTTTTCCCTCCATGATACCAGATAGTAGCAATATCATGAAAATTTTGTTCTAATGCTATTCTTGCTACTTCAACATTTCTTCTGGCTTTATCATAGACCATGTCATGTATCCATTTTCTTCCTTTTGGGTAGACTTTTCTTTCTGGTACATAATACTGGAGATCTGTATGAGGCTGTAGATTAGCATCCAATACTTTGGTATTACGAAGTTGCCATGTTGGTTTCCAGTTTTTCTTGTAAGTCTCCCACTCCAATTCATCTGGCACAGTCTTCAAAACTTCTTGTCTCTGATTATTATCCCATTCAGTGATAATAATCATAACATGAGCTTCTTTTTGTTCAATATATTCTCGGCTAAGGAAGTCAGGAAGGCTGTTATCTTTTCCTTTGATATGTTCTACTGAGAAATCAAAATTTGCAAAGAGTGCTTGCCATCTGGCAAACTTTGCTTCTCCAGCTTTCTTGATATCTTTAGATAAAACTTTCTGCATAGCTGAGGCGTCTGTCCTGAGAAGAAAAGGCTTGTTTACCAAATAAACTTCAAATTTGCTAATACAATTCCATGCTGCTTTTACCTCCCTTTCAATGACAGAGTAGTTTTGTTCTGCTGAATTCCAGATTCCTGAAGCAAATTGAACAACCTGTTCTTCTTTTCCAATTCTTTGTTTCAAGATTCCTCCCCATCCAACATTGCTTGCATCAGATTCAACTATCTTAAAAGCTTGGTCATCAGCTACATATAATATAGGTAAATATTTTACTTTGGCTTTAATTTCTTGGACTGCCCTGGTATGGAGATCTGACCATTCAGGGGGGTTCTTACCAAGTCGTTTGTTGAGCACCTTTCTGTCGCTGGCACAATCCTGGTAGAAATTACTGACATAATTCAGGCATCCCAGAAACCTTTGCAGTTGTGTTTTGTCTTTAAGCACATCTGGGAACTTATCTGCAAATTTGATGGCACGCTGTTGTAGAGAAATTTGACCGTTGCAAATTGTGTGTCCCAAGAATTTTATAGAAGTCTGAAATATTTCTATCTTTTTCTTGCTCAGTACTAGCCAATTCTTTTGAACCAATTTCAAGAAAATATTGACATGTTTGAAATGATCATCAATATTCTTGGAGAAAATTAAAACATCATCAATATAAACAATAAGCTAGTCAAAATATGGCTTGAAGATATCATCCATTACTTTCTGAAACTTTGAGGGAGCATTCTTGAGGCCGAATGGCATGACATTCCATTCGTAATGCCCTGCAGGAATACTAAAAGCAGTCTTAAATTTATCTTCTTCATCAATGGCAACCTGCCAAAATCCTGCTTTTAGATCAAACTTAGAAAATATCTTGGCACCTGCAATTCTTCTGATCAAATCTCCCTTGTGTGGAATCGGGTAAGTGTCATCAGCCAGAACTGAATTTAGAGGTTTGTAATTTATAACAAGTCTAGGAATTCCTCTAATTTGTTCAGCTCTTTTATTCACATAGAATCCATAGCAATTCCAAGGGCTATTGGATTCTCTGATCAGTCTTCTGTCAAGCAACTGCTGGATTTCTTTCTGGCAAAGATCTCTATATTCTTTGCTCATTGGGATGGCTCTGCTTTTACAGGGTTTTCCAGTATATCCTTCTTTGTAAGGCAGCTTGATAGTGTGCTGCTTCCTATGCCAGAAGGCATTTGGTTCTTCTGAGCAGCATGTTTCTTCCAATTTCTCTTTCAGATCCTGGATCTTTCTTTTAACTTGGGGCATTTTTAGCTGTTCTTCAATTCTTAGTGTGCCTTTCAGATCTTTGAGATCTGCTAATAGAGATTTTGCTTTATCTAATCTCTGCATGGCTTGGACCATTGTTGAAATTCTTGGGCTTGAAACATAAGGGAGTTCAATTCTTTTTCTTCTGCCTTTTGATGTAGGAATGGAAATGAAGTAGCCGGCTCTTCCTCCCTTTAGCCTGGCTGAGCCATGAGGCTCTACTGCAGCTAGAAAGACATTTCCTAATATACAGTCAACAGGAATGTCTGCGATAGCAAACTTCATATATACACAATGAGTATCAAAACATAATGAAGCTCTGGGAATTTCATATTGGAGTTTCTTATTTCCAAGGCCTACTACCTCCCTTTCAGCTGGAACCCAATACTTGGCTGGAACATTCTTGATATTAAGAATATTAATGTCAGCACCAGAATCTAATAATGCAATCATTTGGAAAATTTGCCCTTGGATGCAAATATTTACCTTGACATGGTGTTGTTGATAGGTGATTGTGAATAACCTCATATCTTTAAATCCAAAATGTGGATCTTGCATTCCTTCAGCAATTTGCACTTCTTGATGATATGCAGTAGGATTCCAGGAATCTTCTTCTTTTTTCTCGCCTACAAGACTTTTCCCTTTTTGTATTTCTGCAATTTGAATTTTAATTGCAGAGATTTCTGCTTTGAGATGGTGAATTTCACCACTTACTTCTCCCAGAGTTGATGACCTTATTTTTCCTGGCTTTTGATGATGCATTTGGAATGATTTAGTATTTCTTTCATAGGATGCATCAATAAATAAAGGCTTCTTACCTGATTCTTTAGAAGCTTTGGTTTTGAGCTGGTCAGTGAATGCTTCAATCAGGCGATTCTTCATGTCTCCTTCTTCCATTGCCCTTATTTGAGATAAAATCTTCAATTCTGCTTCTTCTTCAGTGGATGCCATGAGGACCTTTTATTTTGGAGGCTTAGGCCTTTCTTCTTCTCTAGAGCTGGTGTAATACTCAGAATCATCTTCATATAAGACATGACAGGCACACTCATCTGAATCTGAGCATGGACATTTTGATATGTCTGGTTCATAATATTGGCCCATATTAGCCTGCAATTCTTCTTATGATGTAGAGCTAAAAGAATCAAGAGAAGATTCTTCTAACTGATACCGCTGGGTTGTATCTCTGATAGAAAGATTTGGGCATCTTTCTGTAACATGTGTCTTGGATTTGCATCTAAGACAGAAAATAGGTCCTGAATGTTCTTGCTTAACTTGCTTGGCTTTCTGAGCATAAACAACTGTTTTCTTTCCTTTATTGAGCTTTGACTCTTCTCCTTGGGGACATCTGGAAGCTGTATGCCCATTCTGACCACACAACCAACAAGTGACTTTGTTCCATTTTTCTTGTTTGGTTGAATGTAAATGAATATCAGAGGGGTTATAATAATGGGTCTTTGGAACATATCTGTAATAACCCTTTTTCTTATATCTATGATTTTTATCTTTTGCAAGATATCTTCTCTTATCCTTTGGGTAGTTTCTTTTATTTCTGTAGAAAGTCTCTCTAAATTCTCTTTTGGCTCTCTTTTTGGACTTTGTTTTCTTGACCAAAGGATCATCTACTGTGAGTCCATACTCGCTGCAAATGGACTTTCTGTTTCGTAATCTTGATAATTTTTCCAGAGACTTGTTAACCTTTGAACTAGTACAAAGACTCACCAATGTCTTTGTAATATGAGAATATATCTCACCCCATGTGTAAGATTCAAAAGGTAACTGAAAAATCTCTTGCATTCTGATATAATCAACAAATCTAGAAGGTAAAGCAGCAAGGTATACCTGTTTCCACAACAAGTTCTTGGAGTCTTTGACCTCATAGATCCGCTGCATCCAGTCTCTATGGAAATCATCAAACTGTGACATTTTATGGCACTTGAGGTTCATAAGAATAACCTCATGTTTATTGGCTATCTCTGTCTCACTACCGCACCAATGTTCCAGAATCATTGATGTCAATGCGCCAATCATATTGCTGATGACAGTGCCATCTGGATTGTGAATAACATCTCCTTTCTCATCTTTGAGGACTTCTGCTTCCATGGTTTCAATGAGTTTAGGAGAGGATTCAGTCTCCCACCACCTGAGGAGAGTACCTGTAAAACATTGAATGATGGTTCTGCAAGCATCTATTTCAGATTTGCCTCTGAGACACATGAGCTTATATTCAGTGTACATCAAATCTATCATTTGGCGAATTTGGCCAATGCTCATATTGTCTATGTTCCATTTTCTGTGAGAACCAGGAAAGAAAGTATGAGCTTCAGGCATTTTCCCTTTTCCTTCAATATGAGGAGCAGAATATTTAGAAAATCTATGTTCCAGAGGTTCATAGATTGGGAGAATTTGTGTCTCTGGTGATTTCTGCTCTATTTCTTTTGTTTCTTCTTCTTCTGCCTCTGTTTCCTTGAATAAGGAAGCAATATTGATATGTTCTGATTCGTCAGCTCCTGAGGATGAGGCAATTTCTTTAGGAAACAATAGAGGGAATTTCTGAATATTTCTCACAGGATTTTCAATCTTTATATTTCTCTTTACCATAAAAGAATTTGGAACTGGCTTTTCAATTTTTGACAACTGTATCCTTTCAACTTTTGCTGTTAAGCCAGTAAGGAGAGTCTTAGTTACACCTATGTGTCCAACTAATTTTTCTCCTACTTCTTCTATCTTGCTTATTGATTCTCTGGTATAAGAGCGAGTCATGCTGGAATCAAACTGCATATTATTCAAGCAACTATTTACACTATTTAGTGAAGACTGTACAACATCTATCTGCTTCTTTACATCTTCTGTTTTTGCTACATTCATCTCTAAGCCTTTGATAGCAGTATTGGTCCAATTCAATTGTTCACTGGCTTTTTGGATTCTTCCATCAATGCCTAGAGCATTGTCATCCTTTTGGACCAGAGGAATGGCTTTAGCTGCATTTATATTTTCTCCTAAAATAATTCCTTTATAAGGAGGAAATGTAGTAGGAGTTTCTACTTTTGATCCATCAAGTGCAGTCCACCCATGTTTATCAGTTGTAGTGCTAGAGGTGGTTCCAGTAAAAACATTTATAGGAGCAACCTTATCCTTCCATGAATAGAAAGATATCCAAGTGTTATTTGCTTCCATATAATGTTTCCAATCAGTTGCCAATTGTCTCTTTTGTTCAGGGGTGTATGTTTGGTCAAACTCTTCTGCCTGAGGATTTGTATACAAATCCCAATTCAGCATATCCTTCATCCATTTGGCACTAATTTATGACTTCAAGCATCCATGCACGAGTGAAAAGAATTTATGCATTTCCATTACTGCAGGCTTTTTACAGTCAGAAGGGATTTGTTTAAATCTGCATTCTGGGATTAATTGTGATTGCTCAAGTTTTCCTAGCCCATATCTTGGTTTTGATGGCCTCATTAAGCAAATCATCTCAGTAAGTCTAGGATCTTCTTCTTCAATTGTATGTATCATAAGGACATGGTCTGAATCTGGCTCTGGCTCATGTGGGAAGGGAATGTCAGAGCATTTGGGATTCAGACATGAATTGATGGAAGTAGAAGGTGGAGCAATACCAGTTCTTGGATTATGATGCAGATGAACATTTTGTTCGGCTAATGTAAGCAGATTTATGGTATCTTCACAGTCTGGACATTTTACTTCTAAGGAAGAATAATTTACAAGCTGAGCTAATTCATATAACTGGTTATGTCTACAAGAAGATAAGGATGAGCAGGCGGTATCCACAGTGGAAGGATCTCTGTAATATTTCGAAGATTTACAAGCAGCATCAATTCTACGACGGTCAATGGTTGATCTTCGGGGAAAAGAAATGATTGCACTGGAAGCATTTTCAGAAATATTTGCAGAGGTGATATTTCTAGGTATATGAGGCCTAGAATGGTTTACAACCCAATGTTCTGGAAACTGCAAGTCTTCCCATTTGATTAACAGATGTTCAACCTTTTGGTTCTTGGGATCTGTTTTGACCACAACACTAGACTTGGAGTCTCTACTGGGTGTATGACGGATAGCTGGCCACAAAGTATTTGTATGTCGGAAACAAGCTTTGGTCTGTATGGCTATATTATTCCTCTTTTTCTTCATATCAAATCCCATTGTTTGGATCTGCAACTGTAGGATTTCTTAAATGGTTTCATCATAGACATACACAGAGAAGTTTGGGAAGCAGTAACGTCTGGTTTTAGCGTTTTATTTCAGCCTTTTTATTTCCATAGTCACTTTTTCACTTTCTAATTCTTCATTCACTTTACTAAAGTCACCTTTAAATTAGAATGTAACTTTACCACTTATAAAGTCACTTTTAAATTAGAATGTAACTTTACCACTTATAAAGTCACTTTTAAATTAAATTGACTTGACCACTTATAAAGTTACTTTAGGAGAAAAGTAAAAATTAAATTTCGACACTTTTCCCTAGGCCAAAGATCAAAGCCTTAGGGAACTACTTGTCCTCTGGTACCCAAATTTTAACAGATGCAGGTTCTAAGTTTGAATTCGAACCCAAATAAGGGAAGTGGGTCATTGATGTAGAATCCAGTTCCACCGTTGCTACCACCAAGGTCCAACTAAGTGAACTTGATGAACTAGAGGAAGGTGAGCGCCTATTTCACTTGCAAATGTGGGTGAAGGGTGTTAAGTTGCACTTCATTGTCAATAGTGGAAGTCAAAAGAACCTGATATTAGCAAAGGTCACCAAGCAGTTGGACTTGTCAACATCACACATGTAGCCATAAACCATCAGGTGGCTCTGCCAAGGGTGAGATCTCCGCATAAGCCAATAGTGGCGTCTGTCCTACGACATTAAGCCCATTAAGGATGAGGTATTTTGTGATATTGACCCTTGAAGTTTGTGATATTCTTTTAGGCCAACCATACTTGTGGAAGCATCATGACTTATATGAGTCTAGACTTCGTATTGTCATTATTACTTTGGGAAAACAGCTATAGAAGATACTAGAGGTAGCTCTGCCTATTGCCATTTCTTTTATCTCCACTAAGCAATGTAAGAAGTTCATCTCCCAGACCAAGAAATTTGTCTTCTTCCTGATTCGTTCAAAGTGAGCAAAAGGTTGTGGCCACATCCATGGCCTCAACATAGGGCCTCTCCATGCAACAAAAGCAAGTGGACAAGGTCATGAAAAAATAGAAAGACATCCACCCCTCAGTTACCCCTGCACTGTTAAGTCAAGCATTCAATTGATCTTACTATAGGGGCACCTCTACCCAATGGGTCAATTTATCGTCGCTTTATTTTGGAAAATAAGGAAATCAAGCATTAGATCTAAGGTTTGCTCCAAAAAGGGCACATCAGACCAAGCTCCTCACTTGGTGGAAGCCCAATTATACTTGTGTAGAAGAAATATGGAACTTGGCGAATTTACATTGATTATAGGGCCTTGAACAAAATCACAATTAGGGACCGGTACCTAATTCCTGAATTGACGACCTTCTTGACCAACTCAAGGGGGATTGCTTTCAAGTCTAAAGAAGGTCTTTCTGAATGATTGGTCATGGCATTTAATTTGACGAATGCCCCAACAAATTTATGAGGTTGACAGATGATATCTTGCGACATTTCACCAATTCTTTTATGGTGGTATATATGGATGATATCATCATCTTTAGCAAGAGTTGAGCGGGACACTTCAAGTATATTCAACAGGGCCTTCACACTTTGCAGCAACACAAGTTATATGCTAACTTGGAGAAATACTCCTTTGGCATGAACATGTTCCAATACCTAAGCTACATTATTGATGAACATGGTGTGCATGTGGATCCAACAAAGATTCAAATCATTTGTGAGTGGCCAACCCCGACCTCACTAACTGAGCTTCAAATCTTCCTAGGCCTTGTCAACTTCTATCGCAAGTTCATTTTAAGATTCTCCCATATTGCGTGGGCCCTCAGCCAAGTGACCAAGGGTAGTGGTAAAGCAAAATTCATATGGGGAAGTCGCAACAAAACAATTCCTCTAATCTAAAACACCACCTATGCTCGGCCCCAATGCTTTCCTTACTTGATTTGCAACAAGATTTTGATATTGAGATAGATGCTTCATACTATGATGTGGGCATAGTTCTCACTTGACATGATCATGCAGTGGCCTACCATAGTGAGACACTATTAGGTGTTATTCGTAAGTACCACACCTCTAAGAAAGAAATGTACTCCATTGTACAAGCCCGTTGCGAATGGAAGTATTACATTCTCAGGAAGGAGACAATCATCCACATTGATCACGGGCTTTGCAATTCATGCAGACATAAGGAAAATTGCAGAATGATTGCAATCAAAAGTGGTACAGATGCTTGCAACAATTTCATCTCAACATCAAATATAAGGCTAGAAGCACCAATTGTGTCGTTGATTATATTAGTCGACCTCTAATTGTTGCACTAACCACGGTGCTCCACTCCTGCAGACATGAGGCCTTCGAGTCACCCCAACTCCATGAGAGTGATTATGACTTTGCTACCACCTACCAAATGCTGAGCATAGGAACCGTCATCACTAACTTTCATCTTTAGGACTCCATCTAGGCCATCTCTAGTTCCTTTGACTGAGCATGCAAAGATGATTGAGGAATCTCACTACAGTGGGATGCCATGACACTTTGGTGTGGAAAAGACAATGATCACGCTTAAAAAGTATTTTTATTGGCCAAAACTTCAACGATATGTCACAAAGTATATTAGGTCTTGCATTACATGCACCATTGCCAAACCAACCATTAAGAAACAAGGCTTGTACACCCCTCTACCTGCTCCCGATAGGCCCTAGGATTCCATGTTGATGGATTACATGTTTGGTCTTCCTTCAATCAAGTAGGGCAATGATTATTTCTTCGTGGTTGATAATCAATTTTCTAAGATGGCTATTCTGATAGTCTGCAAGAAGAATATCATAGTGGAGGCCACTGCCAAGCTCTTCTTCAAATGGGTGCAGGTGCATTTTTGGATACTACATACCATCATATCATATTAGAACAACAGGTTCTTCAACAGATTCTCGTCAAGCCTCTGGTTATTGTTGGACACCAAGCTCACCAAATCCACTACCTTCCATCCCAAACTAATGACCAGAGAGAGGTTGTCCATATGATGGTCATGCATATCTTGCACATGTACAACTCCAATCATCTACACACATGGGATGAAAGTCTACCCTATGTTCAACACATCTACAACAGGACCCTCCATAGCTTGACCGACCACAACTCTTTTTCAGGTGGGCCTGGAATTTCAACATTAGGTGTTATTGATGTAGAATTACCCCTTGTGTCCACACAAGCAAAATCTTTCCATGCTCAATATAAGGTTGACAAAGCCACCAAATTCATTGAATGGATTCAACACATCTGTCAATAGGCCCGGGATATTTTACCGAAAGCCAATACTAAGTACAATTAGTGCTATGATCAATACCAGATGCCATACAAATTTTAGGTGGGAGACAAGGTTTATTTGCATTTGCATAAAGAGTGCCTTACATGACCCCGTTTGAAGCTTCATCCACTTTGTTATGGACCTTCCAGCATCACCAAGGCTATGGGTGATAATATTTTTGAGCTAATGTTGTGGGGAAAAATGCCTATGCAGGACGATCCTATCCACCTAAGGTGTGACAGTGCCTTAGCAACAAACAGATACAGCTATTATGGTTTCTTCCTTTATGAAATGTGAAAGAGGGGAGATCAATAGACTTACCGTTGTCTTCCGTTTGTCCCTCGATCTAGATCCTCTTCTCTTTGGGTGTTCACAGCTACTTGCCTCCTCGCTTGCTCAAGAGAACAGCTACTTGATTTCCACGAGATCACAAGAGAACAGCTACCTGTGACAAGAGAACAGCTACTTGCGACAAGAGAAGAACACAACACAAAGGCAAATATTCATATTCATAAATGATTCAGGATTAGAAGTAAATCAAATACACTAATGCAATCATACAAAATACACCAGCATATAGGAAAGAACCAAGATAGCTTTATTGATTGATAACAAGGTTCAGGAAGAAATACAACCCAAAGGGCTCCAATCCAGCATCTCCTTCCTAGTAGAATGGAATTCCTTCTTTAGCTCCCTTCAAAGCATTAAGCACCCAATGTTTCCAGTCTCAAACCAACAGCAATTCTTTGCAATAACAAAATTCCAGCCCCTAGATCCCATGGAGGAGAGATCTATATATAGTTATTTTGGAGAGAGGATGAGTCAGCTTGAGATCTGACTAGTGTCCTCTCCCTCTCTCAGTTCTTGAGTCCACTTGGAGGTTCTTGCTTCCACTTGGAGATTTGGAACCTCTTACTCATCATCAGTCGAATTCCTTGATGCAAGTGTCATTTTGGAAGCTTCCTGGGCATTGACACATTGAGGAATGAGCTTGCCACTTGTCCAATTACGCTCAGCGCAGGTAGCCTTTGTTGGAGTTGACATTCAACGCAGGTAGACAGTGGAGCAGTTGACATTCAGCGCAGATGCTCAGTGGAGCAGTTGACATGATCCAGAATTGGCTTGTTTTTGAGTGTTTTCAGGTGGAGAACTTCTGTGAATTGCTGTGGTTGGTTTGCCTTGTTCCTCTAGGGGTAGGAACAACATGTTTAGGGACTTTGGATCCCTTAGATTATGGACATTTCATGCTCGAGGCTGTAAGGCACAAAAATGTCTATAACAGTTGCCCCCTAAAGTATGAGGCCGTTTATCGGGTGAAATGCTTTATCCAGGAGGGTCCGAAGTTCATCCATTTGCTGGGAGGAGACCTGTAATAAGATACAATACAATACATTATGATTCATACTGCTTTCATGATCTAGCTGAGGCGGGCATTCCCATGCTCAGCTTTATAAATTCATTTTTGTACATAGAACAGACGATCGTCTGATGGTAGACTGATAATTTTGGCGAAATTATCATCCTTTGAGTAGGATGATCATCTGCTGCAATGATGTACATGTCAAATGTCTTTATCTTCCCTGAATATATATCGCAACCCGGATGGATGAAACTAGATCCGGGGTCTTCAAACTCGTTCGATCTTCACTCTAAGTACAAGTCGATCCATGTGAGAATTGCGCTGAAGTCGAACATGGAAAGACATCGCTTGATTACCGGTCAATGATGTAAACCGTTAACAAGCGCGAGAGGAATCACCGATAATGATAATGACCCTCAAGGTACTGCAGTACAATTCACGTGGTGTGAATAAAGGACTTGGCGTCGAACACCACGCAAAATCCTCTGGTCGAAGGTCATTGATGTATACCTGTCGCCGGAAGTGAGAAACTTGCCATTGAGGCATGCAAGCTTCAAAGTACTGAAGGGGTTGTTCCTAGATCAACTTCTTGGATAATGAGCTGATGTCGACAAGAAGCGATCCGTCAAAGGAGGGCCTTAATGAATCCCACATCAGTGACATGGAACGGAGTTAATGATTTTAATGGAGGTGAAAACGATCTGTGACATATGATTCAGGGTGGCGGTCATGAATGGATGAAGGATAATGTATGGCAGTGGATGGGACCCAGTTGACTCTTTCTGAACGACTTCTCTTGAACATATGGCGACACTGATCCGATGGATCAGTAGCATTACCCCAAATATGGATGGTATGGCGAGACCATGGTGATGTGACCGGTGAATGAAACAACCCAACCCGATTGTGGTACGGAGGAAAAGTGTCATGTTCAAGAGCGACCTGCTACCATCAAAGTTTTCTTGATTTTGTCCCAATTTTTCCCCAGTCATTGCTGACCAGTACCTCTTTATTTTTGTCAAGCTTGAGGAGGATAACATATGCTTGTTCTATAACCTGCCCTTTGGGCAAGCCCATCGCTATGTTTTAACGAGCCTAGCGATAGTGAAACTTGTTCTCGTCTAAAGACAAGATTGTCGCTATTTAATAATTTTAACGAGTCTAACGACAAGGATAACTCGGTCCTTTTCATTTTTAGAGAGTCTGAAAAGGTACATAAAGTTAACTCCAAAATTCCTTTTTCGTCATCTAATCCCTTAAGTCCGAAAAAATATAAAACAATACAGAAGGGATGAGTTTTCGATAATTTTAACGAGCCGAATAAAACAAGCGCTCGACCTTTTTGTGCAATAATCCCTCAGGTTCAAAAATATTAAAATCTAGAGGAGGGATAGCTCTTCCTGTCCTTTAACGAGCTGGAAGGCCAAAACTCGGCAATCTTTTCATATTTTACGAGTCAGTTGAAAAGAGCTTAAAGAAGACTCGTCTTTTGAGGAACGAGTGATAAACAGGGGTAGCAGCAGATTCCAGGTACAGGTTGGAATTTTCCAATCACGGCAGTGTCACAAGGATGGCTAGGTGAAATCACTCTTCGCAGTTGTTCCTCAAAATGGGTAAACAATCATATGGAGGTGAACGATCGGCCAAATGAAAAGTGGAGGTGGCAGGTGCAAACACGACCAAAGCTTTAACGACTGATGATATTACATTCACATTGGTTATTTACCGGGGTAGGTTCATTTTTTAATGAGCTTGAACTCTGGAGGAAACTCTTGCTCACAATCGCTTTTCTATTTTTTAACGAGCATAAATTCCGCGTTAAAACTGCTCGATCTTGCGTTTATTTTTTAACGAGCATGAACTTTATGCTAAAACTGCTCGATAACACAGTCATAAGATAAGAGTGTCTCATCAAGATTCTATTTTTTATGGAGCTTCATCTCACTAAGCTTTGCTCCTGATCCTTTCTTTATGCAAGTTTGGAAACGACTAATCCTACGAGTTTAAAGGGTTAGAGGTCCTAAAAATTTAAAAAATAAATAGTTGCCCCTTGCTTGCACTCCGAAAGGTTTGCATGCCCCTAGGTATAAAGTACGATTTCAAGGTTACCCCTCAATTTTCAGATAAAACATTTGTTTTACCGGGAGAGGCCTACCTCTTTCAGGTTACCCAAAGATTGTCTCGTTACTCTTTCAAACAAAACACTTCCTCGGCAATGTCTACCGAAATAGACAAGGGTGAATGACTCTGGCGCCAAACACGTAACTTTGACAAAAGAATCTTATTCCAGAACAACCCCTCTTCCATCCACGGACGGGGTACGGACTAGTCATATTCTCCCGCGGAAACCTACCCTATACCCAAAGTTTTCCTGCCGAAGCAGGCCAGGACGCATGCCCCCTGGGTTCCAGTCATATCCTCCCAGATTACTCGCGCTCATCAGGAGGACGGACCGTGGGTTGAGACACTTCTTGCATGAATCAACCATTTAGGGATGGTATATGACTATTTGCGATGCGTGATCCGGGGAATGAAAGTTGGTCTACGAGCTTGACCATTCTTCCTTCATGCGGAAAACACATTACTCTAAAGAGTGAGGAGACTATAGCTCCCATGCAATATATATAGTCTCTTCCAAGGAGTAGGTTATAATCCAAGGGTCCTTGAACGACCATCACGTTCATTTGAACGGTCTTCCCTTTCAATGTTATGGGCACATTGGGGAGGATCCCTAAAGGTCGACTGGTTCCTCTATCAAAGCCCGATAGACTTCTCATCTCAGGCAAAAGCGCTGGCGAACCAAGTGCTTTCCAAGCAATAGAGGAAAGGATACTCACAGATGCCCCCTCATCAATGATAGTGCCAGCCATTACCATTCTGTATATTTGACAAATAATTCTGAATGGTATATTGGCTGGCAACCGGGGTCTGCCTAGTTGGTTCCAATCAAAGGACACAACCAGGTTGCTTGGTGGTGGGACCGAATATACGGCCGGATATCACTCTGACGAACTTCCTTCCTGCGATAAAGGAATGGTGGCATTGCCCCCTTGTTCATCAGAGTCAGTGCTGATGAAGAGAATCTGGACGGTGTCGTCTTTATTCTCCTCTGTGATGGTGTCATTCGAAGATGGAGCCTCTGAAGGCAAAACCGGGTCAACTGCCGTATCAACCTTTTGACTTTCGTCAGGCATGGATCCAGACGGTTCATCTTCAATGACAGGTGCTTCGGCTGACCACCTGGATGGGTCAGCCGGGTTCTCAACTAGTGAGGGACTTGGCAGGAGTCTTTGATATCCAGGAGGGAGATGCGCTCGTAAAATCAGACGATCTTCCAGAACTCTTTTTGCCTCGTCTAAGAAGGGACAACGGTGGATGGCGTGATCGCCTTCACACAGTCTGTAGGGAAATTTAGCTTTCCCGCTCTGTCCTGGGGCTTCACTCCCACTAGTTGACGGTGAGCAGTCGACATGGCTATCAGAGGTCGATGCTACCGAATTGTGCAAACGGGGGGACCAGTCCCTTAGTATCCGGGGGATACAGGGACAATCTCTATGGAAATGGTCTCCCTTGCATATGACGCATGGCGATTTAGGCCTTACGAGTGATGTGTGTGGATCTTTGTTAGATGACACTTGTTTGCCCCCAGTCGCCTTAGGTTCCTTCTTCTTCTTTTCTTTCTTCTTCTTCTCCTTAGGAACCCGGTTTTTTGTTCGACCAGTTCCGTCAAGCGAAGAGGAAGGAGGGGAGGAAGATGAAGTGCAAGGCTGGGAGGTAACTCTTGTCTGATCTAACTGTTGACTCGACTTTTCAGGAACAGTGGTATTCTGAACGACATTGGTTGAAAAGAGCCAAACTGGTAGGCCAATTGTCAGTCCTGGAAGCGACAATGTGGCCATGTGGGGCGCACCAACATCTCCCCAAGAGGAGAAGGGACTAGGATTTCCACCAAGAGGAATTCCTTGGTTGGTGTGCTCCATCTTTTCAACCTAAAGATCAACGTAGGATTAAAGGGTGATTGTTCCGTTTAAAATAAATTGTTAACGACGCTTTAGACACAACTTGTTTTTTCACGTTTAAAGAGTCGAGAAAAAGCTAAAGATGACTCTAGTCTCCTTCGATGTTTTAACGAGCCCGAAGTGACAAATGCTCGGATGGACTTTTTCTGTTATAGAGTCTGAAAAAGGCCAAAAGAAACTGCTCTGGAGTCTAGGCAGAGGGTGTGCCAAACTTTTCGCAAAACCGCAGAATACTTTTTAGGGTACGGGCGGTCGATCTTCGTGAATGCTGTGTTCACTGCATTGCGATCAATAGGGCGGCCGACACGGCTTCCTAAGAATAAAGGATATATGCCTATAGGGGTCTCCCAATATATACGCGACGGTACGTGGGAGCACAATCCGTACTAGCGCTATCGTCCCTCAGGAGGAATCACCCACCTTCCACGGAATCGACAGTCACTAGGCTTAACGACGCCGGAACACGTCTCTAGCCTAGACCTCTATGTTGTGCGTTATATTACAAAGCGTTGTTAGGTTCATTCAGTGTATTTTAGGTTGATCTTTTTAAAGTTTGCCTTTCAAGGTTCACCACGAGATGTATGATACAAATTCCTAAATGCAGTCTAAAGATGATAAGCAAGCTTTATTATCTTTTCAACTTTGAAAATCCTAGCTACTAAGGGAAAAGAAAGACACTATCTTTTCTCAAAGAGCAATCAGCACACTCTAATGCAGTTTCCCTAAATCCAACATGCAAACTATCAAATGCAAAATGCACAATGCAGGTGTTTGTTTTCCACTTTCTTAGTATAAATGCCTACAAAGAAAGCTTTTTGCACAACTTTGAATTTGCTTTTAAAATGATCAATACAAACAAGTTCACTTTTTTCGAAATCAGAGAAGATAGAAGAGATTACAACACTTAACGATTTTTGAAATAAAGACTTGTTTTGACACTTCAAAAAAGACAAATTCAAACCAATAAGCAAAAGTAAACCTATAATCAATCTGCAAACAGCCAATGAACTCTCTTCTAAGATCACAATCAATCAGATCTGAATCAAAGGCTACAGGATGACCACTTTACTCATGCAAAGGAAAACTGTAAATGACGCCACAAACACATAAAAACATTCACAGTCTTTTTGTACAAAAAGAGGCGGAATCTAAGCAAAGAAAAGAAGTTATCTGACTGGTACCTATGCTGGTTAAAGGTTGCAAAAAACAGAGATCAAAACAGGGCAACAGACAGCATAGAACCCCAGCTGCACAAGGCTAAACTGGTTCAGCGCAAGTCCAACACTGTGGGTTTGACATTCAGCGCAGGTAGCCTTCACGGGCCCTGCGTTGAAATGCAAACTGCCTTCACAATGTCTGCGCTGAAGGAGAAACTCTCGTTTCCCCTGGGTTCTGGGTCACAAAATGCTCAAAAATCAACTGTTTCAGGCCAAATCAGAAACACAAGCAAGGTATAAATAGAGGGATGCTTTGATAGGGTACTAAAGACTATCACAAGGATCATCAAATCATTTGTGGATCTATCATTTAGATCATAGACAAGTCCAGCAACTGGATCAAAGCAGCAACTTTCTACTTTGCATCCGGGAAAGATGTAGTTCGGTAGTTGCTGTCAAGTCTATGAAGTAAACAAATGACAGAAACACAAAAGAAATGAATAAACAAATTCTCCCCAGCGGAGTCGCCAATTTGTTGTGGGGAAAAATGCCTATGCAGGACGATCCTATCCACCTAAGGTGTGACAGTGCCTTAGCAACAAACAGATACAGCTATTATGGTTTCTTCCTTTATGAAATGTGAAAGAGGGGAGATCAATAGACTTACCGTTGTCTTCCGTTTGTCCCTCGATCTAGATCCTCTTCTCTTTGGGTGTTCACAGCTACTTGCCTCCTCGCTTGCTCAAGAGAACAGCTACTTGATTTCCACGAGATCACAAGAGAACAGCTACCTGTGACAAGAGAACAGCTACTTGCGACAAGAGAAGAACACAACACAAAGGCAAATATTCATATTCATAAATGATTCAGGATTAGAAGTAAATCAAATACACTAATGCAATCATACAAAATACACCAGCATATAGGAAAGAACCAAGATAGCTTTATTGATTGATAACAAGGTTCAGGAAGAGATACAACCCAAAGGGCTCCAATCAAGCATCTCCTTCCCAGCAGAATGGAATTCCTTCTTTAGCTCCCTTCAAAGCATTAAGCACCCAATGTTTCCAGTCTCAAACCAACATAAATTCTTTGCAATAACAAAATTCCAGCCCCTAGATCCCATGGAGGAGAGATCTATATATAGTTATTTTGGAGAGAGGATGAGTCAGCGTGAGATCTGACTAGTGTCCTCTCCCTCTCTCAGTTCTTGAGTCCACTTGGAGGTTCTTGCTTCCACTTGGAGATTTGGAACCTCTTACTCATCATCAGTCGAATTCCTTGATGCAAGTGTCATTTTGGAAGCTTCCTGGGCATTGACACATTGAGGAATGAGCCTGCCACTTGTCCAATTACGCTCAACGCAGGTAGCCTTTGTTGGAGTTGACATTCAATGCAGGTAGACAGTGGAGCAGTTGACATTCAGCGCAGATGCTCAGTGGAGCAGTTGACATGATCCAGAATTGGCTTGTTTTTGAGTGTTTTCAGGTGGAGAACTTCTGTGAATTGCTGTGGTTGGTTTGCCTTGTTCCTCTAGGGGTAGGAACAACATGTTTAGGGACTTTGGATCCCTTAGATTATGGACATTTCATGCTCGAGGCTGTAAGGCACAAAAATGTCTATAACAGCTAAGTATTCCCTCCTTCTCTGGCTTACACCAAATAAGCCATATTGAAAGAGATCAAATAAAACCAAATAAGTTGACATCAAAAAGCTCAACCCCAACTACATGGAACAAGCAACCCTTGATATAAATGTGGACACATAGGTTAGGTGCACTTGCCAATAGAGGATCCATCTTTATTAGGTTGTCAAAGCAAGGAAGCTCCTACACCAAGTCAAGCGGCTTACAAAATGTCAAGTTCAATAAAATTTTCCCCTTTTGATGGGGCCACTCAACACAATGGAGACCATTACTTTCTAAGGGGGGAGGACTGATCCAAGTGGACATTGGTGGTCACTCATCTATTCCGCTAGCTCAAAGCACAATTCACCATCTTGGCAATTTTTCTACAATTTTTCGAGTCCTAAACTTCTTAGGCCATTTTGAGGCCCTAAATGACTTTTTTTTTTTTATGTGGCGAGGCCCAGTCGAAATGTGTACTTCTTGACTAGACATTTCCAAACATGCTACCAAGCACACCAAACAAAGATTAGATGCAAAAGTTATGACCAAATGAACTTGACGTCCTAACTAACCCTTAGGTGCATTATGGTTTTTCCCATGGTTTTGTAGTTTCAGTTAAGGAATTACAGTGATATTCTAATACAACGTAAATGGATTGGCAGTTCATGGATGCCGCAAGATATATATTGTATTGTAATATTGTACAAAAGAATATATATTAATTTTTTTTGTAGATTTTCCTAGTTTGGGTTTCTAGAATAAATATTTTTGTCAATGTGTGTGTTTTCCATTGCATATTTTATGTTTTATTGAGAATCTATTTGCGACAAGTAATTGTACAAAATTAAAACCTACATTTCATATTAGGGTTGTTTTGGCTTCAAGGGGATAACTTTGTGGCTAAAGGGTTTGGCTTAGGCCTATGGTAGACCATGTTACAATGGGAGACCTATGTAAATGATTCTTGTGGTGAAAAACAAATGGCTAGCAGTTCAAAGATAGAGATCAAGAAATTCAATGGGCATAGATTTGATTTATTGAATCTCAAAATGGAAGATTTGTTGGTGGTCAAATATCAATGGATCATTGTGGATCTGAACATTGTGCCAATAGGGATGTCAAATAGAAGACTAGCCCAAGTTATATCAAAAGGAAAAGAGTACAATACGATTATGTCTCTCAAATTCAATATTATTGAATGTTTCAGGGAAGTTACAACAAGGACTTTGTGGGACAAGTTAGGGGCTTTGTATTAGTCTAAGTCCCTGGTGGAAAAAGTGTTCCTGCGGAAGAAGCTCTATAACCTAAGGATGGAGACTAAGTGATAGAACATATGAATGCGTTCAATATGGTGGTAGGTCAACTATTATCTATTGATATTAAGATTTCAAATGAAGATAAGTACATCAATTTGTTATGTTCTCTAATAGAGTTGTGGGATAGTTTGGTTGTTGTCAAAGGTAGTAATACAACTACTTCAAAGTTTGATTAAATAGTTTTACCATTGTTGTCCAAGGAGATGAGACAGAAAAACATGGAAAGCCATAATGGGGATGACTTGTCTAGAAGACGATGCTTCTAGAATAGAAATAAAAATAATTCTTTGAGTGGGAGATCTAAATCCAAAGGAAGATTTCAATCTCCAAGAAAGTTTGTAAAGGTATGTTGGAGATGTGGGAAAGAAGGGCATTGCAAGAACCACTGTAGATTTAAAATTCCTGAGAAAGGGAAGGGATTTGAAGATGGTCTAGCTATAGAAGCAAAAACCCCTCAAATGAATAAGGGATGTGTATTTGGCTTCTTCAAGTACATATGTAGATCATGAGGCATGGCTAGTTGACTTGATCACATCCTTTCACATGACTCCTCACAGGGAGTGGTTTTGCATGTATAAAAGATTTGATGGTTGTGATGTTTTCTTGGGAGATGACTCAATAACTCGAATCATAGGACAAGGAAAAGTTAAGTTGAAGCTCAGGGGTAAAAGGATTAGAAAAATCTTTGGTGTTCTACACATTCTAGAATTAGCTAGAAATTGTTTCTTGTAAGCAAGATGAGCGATGCAAGTGTAAAAGAAATGTTTCAAAAGGATATCGACAAGATGGTTCAAGGAGCAATGGTATTGGTGAGAGGAGTTCTAATAGGAACTCTATATAAGCTGTTGGGAAGAATTTGTTTTTTATGGGTGCAATAGTTCCATTGTTATTGAGAGTGGAGCAGAAGAAGGAAAAATTCTTGTACCTTCTATAGAAAGGACTATGTCGTGGCATCAAAGACTAGGACATGTCGGAGAGGAAAGCCTTCGAGTACTACACAGTATTGGTATGGTAGAAGGTATGTCTAGTTGTTCTCTAGATTTATATTTATGTGAGCATCATTTATATGGAAAGCAAAATCAGGTAAGATTCTTCTTTGCTTCTATGAGGCCAAAGGGAGTATTGTAGTTGGTGCATAATAATGTGTTTGGACCTATGTCAGTTCCATCACTGGGTAAATCTATGTATTGTGTCTCATTTATATATGAATTCTCAAGGAATACATGGATTTATTTTCTTAGGAAGAAATCTTAAGTCTTTGACAAGTTCAAAGAGTTTAAGCTTGTTGTGGAAAATCAGATAGAGAAGAAAATTAAGGTGTTGAGGGTTGATAATGGTGGAGAATTATGTTTTATTGTTTTAGGAAGAAATCTAAAGTCTCTGACAAGTTCAAAGAGTTTAAGGTTGTTGTGGAAAATCAAATATAGAAGAAAATTAAGGTGTTGAGCACTGATAATGGTGGAGAATTATGTGGGAATGAATTTGAAGCATGTTGTAAGAAGTGTTGTATAGCAAGGAAGGAGACTAATCCATACTCACCTCAATAGAATGGATTTGTAGAATGGATGAATAGATGTTGTTGGAAAAAGTAAGGAGCATGCTTATAGTGTCTAGTTAGGACAAGAATTACGAGAAAAAGTAGTGGGCATTGCATGTTATCTAGTAAATAGATCACCCTCATAAGTGTTGGATGAAAAAACTCTACATGAGATATAGACTAGTAAGAAACCTTCTTTTGAACATCTTAGGGTATTTGGTTGTGATGCTTATATATATGTTGCAATTGAAAATAGGAATAAGTTGGATAAGAAAATTGAAAAGTGTATCTTTATTGGACATAAAGATGGTCTCAACAGTTATAAGATTTGGAACTCAAAAACTAAGAAGGTTGTGTATAGTTGAGATGTGGTATTTAGAGAAGTCAAAGATGTTATCAAATAGGAATCCCCCTCCCCCCAGAGAGAAAGAACCAAAAAAATAGAGTATGAATTAAATGATGATGAATCATACTCTACAAAAGAACATGAATCAAAATAAAAGGCACCAGAGACTATGGCACTAAGGAGATTGGTGTGGAAAGAAGGCAACTAAAAAGGTATAATCTACATTATTTCCATTCAATTTTTGCTATGTTTATTACTTATGATGATCCTAGAATTATTAGGGAGGCAATGGATTTAGAGGATGGAAAATTTTGGGAAAAGTCCATGGTTGAAGAAATGGCAACCTTGGACAAGAATGAGGCTTGGGATTTAGTGGAGTTGCTAGCTAGAAGAAATCTCATTGGCAACAAATGGGTGTTTAAGAAGAAGTTGAATGCACGAGGCAGAATGGAGAAATATAAAGCTTGATTAGTAGCAAAGGGTTATTCCCAAATACAGAGAATTGACTTTGGTGATATTTTTTCACCTGTTGCCAAGTTCACTTCTATTGGATTTCTTTTATCTGTTGTTGTTGCTTTAGATCTTAAAGTAGAATAGATAAGCGTGAAAACAACGTTCCTACATGGGGATATGGAAGAAGAAATCTACATGAAGCAGCCAAAAGACTTTGCTATGAAAGGAAAAAAAGAGCTAGTATGCAAATTGAAAAAGTCCCTATATGGGTTAAAGATATTGCCAAGGATGTGGTAATGAAAATTTGATACTTATGTACTGGGACTTGGCTTCACAATGAGTAATGCAAATCACTGCATATAATTTAAGTTAGTTGGTGATCACGTTATTTATTTGGTCTTGTATGTGGGTGATATGTTGCTAATTGGAAATGATAAGGAAATCATCCTAGAAGTGAAAACTCATTTGTTCTCTAAATTTAACATGAATGATCTCAGTGTTATAAATTTTATATTCAACATAGAAATAAAAAGAGAACGAGAAAATTGAAACTTTGTTAATGTTAAACACACACATGATGGCAGAAAAAGTATGAAAGATAAAACATGAAAGTACATTTATTATTAACAAATGATATACATTTATTGTACATGGTGTGACCGTTGGGTTCCACAGTTAAGTTAGAGGAAATATGTAGGGACAATATTGCAAAGATTTAATATGCAAGGATGTAAATCAATAAAAGTGTCTACTCTTGTAGGTGTAAAATTATTTGCATATCAATGTCCCAATACACATGAGGAGGAAGAGGACATGTCCCATGATCCATATGCCAGTGTAGTTAGAAGTTTGATGTATGCAAGGGTTTGTACTAGACCATACAATGCACATTCAATGAGATTATTGAACAAGTATGTTTCAAAACCAAGGAAAGAGCATTGGACAATAGTAAAGAGGGTTTTCAATTATTTGTGTGGCACTACAAGCTATGGATTATGCTACCAAGGAAGACCGCAATTGAATGAAGTGTTGAACATACATGACTTTGTTGATGCAGATTAGGTTGGAGATCTCAAATCTAGACAACGAAAGATCTACAAGTGCATATGTGTTTAACCTATTTGGAGGAGTTATCGGTTTGATAAAGCAAAATATAAATTGTAATGGCTCTCTCAACTAAAGACGCTAAATACATGGTAGCCATTCATGCAAACAAGGAAGCAGTTTGGTTTCAAAGATTGTGTTAAGGTATGGGTTGGTACATCAAATTGCAAAGATAGATTGTAACATTCAAAGTGCAATCTTCCTGGCAAAGAACACAATTTATCATTCAAACACAAAGCATATTGATGTTCAGTGTCACTTTGTGCAAGATATGATTGAAAACAAGAAGGTGTTGCTAGAATGTTGCAATTTTATTAACAAATATGTGAGCACTTAAAAGTTCTTTTGGTGCAGAGAAACAATGGCATTATTACTCTATATTGTTGATCATATATTCATGTGACCCCTGTACGCAAATAAAACAAGAAGTGGGAAAATGTTGGTACAACACCCTGCATCTCTATAAATTATATAGTTAAATGCCTCAACACAATATCAAAGATTACTTAAATGGTAACTCGGTGTGGTTGATACAATAAACATATTATTATTGGTATAAGTTTAATATCATTCCAACAATGATATTGAATGAGATAACCTGCACTTCATGTTTATTCTGCAATTAATGATGAATAGACTCCAAAACAAAATCATCATGTGTTGACGCCAAATTTAAGTATTGTATGTTAATCTAATTAATGACAATGAGTAGTCATAATGTTTAAAACTAGCATCCATATCATATTATATGTATTGTGGTGGAGCCTATAATAGTCCACCATGTTTCCATGCTATAATCTATTAGATGACCTGAGTGGGTATAATAGTCCTAATGGTTAAAGGCATGTTTTTCCTCTAAAAAAATCACAAATTCAAAACCAGAAAAGATAGAATATGTCTACCTTAAAATTTAATAATATATATTACTCAAATTACTTTGAATATTTCTATTTAATATTGGTCAAGTGACATGAATGACTTCAGCAAAAACATAGAGTACTAATCCATAAATAAAGAATGATCAACCTATCAGATTTGTTTACGATAAAGTAGTCAAGCACATGTAATACAATCCAGATAATGAAAGGAAATAAGCCACAAATTTCGCATTGAAATCCCGAGCAGAGGCACATGTAATACAATCCATATAATGAAAGGAAATAAGCCACAAATTTCCCATTGAAATCCCGAGCAGAGGCGCACGGGTTGAGGGGTATGAGACATTGAGAAGCCTCAAATTCCTGGTGGTGCCCTGGGGTAACGTACTGAGGAGGGCCAGGGAGCGGACCGTCTGGGTCACCCACGATGCAACCCACGCCGCCTTCAAAAAAATAAAAATTAAAACTCGAGCTGACTTGAGACGGTGGGGGAGTTTTCAATAAGTAAGAAAGGATTCCAGAGGCACAGGACCGCACAGACAAACAGCTAATTAGATTTGCAAGAAGGATTGATGGTTCCTTCTGCCCAATTCCCTCACGGAGGTATCGCTAACCCTGAGAGAGAGCAAGTTTCATTGTAAGCACAGTTGCTCGCATGACTGACAAATCACGATGCTTGCTAACGCTGATAAACCACCATATTCGTCTTGGTTATAGTTGCTCGCATGATTGACAAACCATGATGCTCGCTGAGGCTGATAAACCATGTTTATCTTGGTTGATAAACCACTTGCAAGTAACAAAGCTATGGGAGCTTTCCTAGCAAAATTCTGTTCAAGAAAGACAAATTCTCAAACTCCAGACCTAGCACCGGGTGGGCAAGATACAGTACAGAATTGTGACTGCCTATGGTTGGGAGGTAAGCGCGCTCTTCTCCAACTATTAACGGAAGTCTGACTTACCAGATAAGTAGTCCAACCCACGTCTGAAGGGAATACTTGTGTGATTAGTTTGTAAACTGAAATTTCATGTTTGTTCCAGTTTGAAATTATGTATTTAAAATCCAGTGTATATGGATATCTCCTGTAAATAACCTTGCTTCACCATGTAATTACGGAGGCCGTGACAACTCAACCTGTCTTGCTTCACCTTGTAATTACGGAGAATATGATAGTCGAATTTATGTTTATAATTCTTTGACATATGAAATAATCACCGTACTCACCTTGGACGTGTGAAACTTTCATATATATATATATAACCTCCAGTCAGAACTATTCAGTAAATTCTGATAAGTTGGTCACCAGCGTTTCCATTATTTAAAACTAGTTGGGTGCTAATCTAAACTAATGGTTGTTTGTCTGAATATGTATAATTCATGTCCTCTTAGTCCAAAGATGCAACATCAAAGATATAGATAATACGAAGAACCGTGTATCTCCTATTGTCATAATACTGTTTAATGTATTTTGGCAGAGGCTTCACTATATATAGGCAGCAAAAACTAAATCTTCATTACTAAATTGGAGAGGCGGAGGAGGAATTGACTGGATGGTTAAAAGTGGAAGAATATAAAAGAATAATATTTTGGATGAGTTTTATTGATAGTGATTGATATCCTTTGCAAGCTGTACTCATCTTTTTTTTCCGTTCTAAAGCCACCCGTATGCAGAAGCTAATTTCAATCGAAAATTTCCACTATGCTATTGTTACAACATCGATTGAGGGAGTTGGGGTTCCTTACGCCCGGACGGACCTAGGAGGGAAAAAAAATTTAAAAAATCTTGTAGAGGTAATGTTTGAATCTTGTTTTTGATAGTGGAAATAGATTCAGCGCCATCAAAACATTGAAGACACCAAAAATTTTGAAGTTTAACCACTATAACTTGAATTTACAAAAATCTTTGTCAAATTTCCTCTAAATATAACCGATATTTCCATAACTTTTCAAGCAATTCCCCCTGCTAATTACTCTATAGTATTCTTATTAGTAACCGAGTTATTGAATTAGGCATTTATCACATTTTTACGAAATTATATCTGTGATGTTTCAAGTTTAAGGTTTCTTTTTCCTAAATATTATTCCCGAAACCAAAGCCTACATTTTGGAAAAAAGAGAAAATGGTGTTGACTTAACCTTGATGTGGATATGGGTTCAATATCTTCAATATATATATTGAATTATTTCACCTCAATGAAATGGGCATCTCTTTGAAGTTAAATCCAATATCAATTCTTAGGATGGGCATGCACGATTTACCATATGAAAATCCTTTTTCCAACTCGGCCCATTAACGTGAGTCTATTGTTAATGACTTTGATTTAAATACATTTTACTTGATTTAAATACATTTTAAATCATGTTGTTAATCAATTTGAGTCGTTAATGACTTTGATTTAAATACATTTTACTTGATGTTGTTAATGAATTTGATTTAAATACATTTTAAATCATGTTGTTAATCAATTTGGGTCGGATAGACATTACTTTATGTTAGGTTTTAAAAATACATATATTTTTTAATAACTTGTTAGGTATCTAAGGTTTATATATATATTAATATTATAGGTATTATTTTGTAATATTTTGGATAACAAAATAATTAACTGGTGTGGCATATTTAGGTGTTTTAATTAAAAATAATTGCAATCAAAACACTGAATATAATAAGATTTGGAAATGAAGTCTTTATTTATATTAATAACTGAAGAAAATAGACATTCCCATACAATAAATTTCAAGCCCCTGCAATGGCATGCACGGCTACTTATCAAAGAGAAGACAAATGCACTGAAGCACAATTGTGAACCCTCGATGGATCCACCAGACAAAATAACACCCACGGGGTTTTCATCCCTGGGATCAAACTGGAACTAGCACGCCAAGTTCTCAAGAAAAACACAAGAAGATAGATAAACCCGAATGATCTAAAGACCCTATTTTATTATTTTCCCTCAAAAGCGGAAGGCAAATACCATGCGCTGATACCATGGGAAAATACGACGGTAAATACCATGGACAGATTCCGTCCATTTTGACCAGATCAAGAAAGAGAATATTACAAATCCTCCTGCCCAAATATTGCTTGCCCTCAAGCAATTCACTGATATCCGCAACAGAAGTATTGATACCAAGATCCCATACAACCTAGTGTGTTATTCCATATCTCCATGTTACATGATCCTGAATGGATCCTTAGATACTTGGATCCCAAATGATCCTCCAACCATTCCTTCCCTCGATAGATTCATCTGGATCCCAAACAATCCTCCAGCTAATCCTGGTCCAAATGGATTCTCTTGGATCCCAATACCACCTAAGTCCGGGGACCTGTGGGTTATGGTACTTTCTCAGCCATCCATCACTACCTGTGCCAAAGGACCCAAGCTGCAATATGTCCGTCGCTGTGAGTGTCCTCCTAGGAGTCAACTCATCAATAGAGTACCAACTCATAATTTCTTGCCAATCCATGCCTTGGGAAGGTTGAATACCTGCAAATCTACTATGTTGATGTTTCTCGATGCTCAAATCATGCTACTCCACTTTGTCACCCAACATGATGCATTTGGAGAACTCTGCCCTACTCTTCCTAATGTATAAGGGGGGTTGGTAGCATTGCAAGCCTTATCTATGTACTCTTGTAGAGACCTGCTCTGGAACTCCCAACTGTACTCCTCTTGTTGCCTTGTGAGGGGCTCGAGTTGTTCCTCAACACTAGATAACTTGATCGTTGATTCAGCACATACCCCTATGAGCTCCTCAATTTTTCTATTCTCGTCTAAAACAATGTCTTGGATTGTCCAAACTCTGTGCTTCAATATCATAAGATCTATCTTGAAACGCAGGGTCTTTTCCTGAAAGTCCTTTACTGGAAGTTTTGGTGCCATGTTGAATACCTTTGATACTCATTCTGCATCGGATGCCTAACTATTACAGCTCCAACTTTAGCCTTTGACCAACCCTCTGGAAATGGCTCATCCTGCATACTACATTTGTCATGTTGCGCCACATAATCATGCTCATCATCTTGGTTTGCTACCAGCGTCTCACTTATGTCTCCTTGAATGTCTTCTCCTTAGCCTTCTCCACTTGTGGGGACAATATGTTGTTCATCCTCTCTGGTTGTCAAACATGGATGCATTGGTGGACTGCTGTCTACACTTGATTGTGCATACTCTTCATTAATGTCCTCCTGGAGATCTATGGACTCAATTGTACCAAACTCTGCCACATCATCACCATTATGAAGAGTTTCCTCCTTTTCTCCATGCACTTCTAATATTATTATTGGCTTATCTTGTATGTCTGAGATCACACTTTGGCTCATCACCTATACTTGACTACTCGGATCCATTATGGGTGTTTTCTTGAATATCAATGGGCTCAACTATAGTAGAGGAATCCTCATTGGAATGGTAGGAAAGAGTGTCCTCCTACTTTGTTTCTATTATGACATCTGAGCATGAGTGGTTAAGTGCCCAAGCTCCCTTGCATACAAAGCACAAGCCTTTCCTCCTTGGTCAAATTATTTCTAAGTAGTTTGATGTTTTATTTGACCAACCCCTCAGCTAGTTCATAGGCAACCAATGATACAATTAACTCCTTCCTCCAAATGGCCAACAATTTGGATCTCAATTGTTTGCAAATGGCCTTATTTTCTCCTAAGATCGGGGACATGATGCTTTGCATGTTTGTTTGGACATAGTTTGGATGAGATGTTGTAATGTTGGTGCAAAAGTGTTGGAGCATCTAAAGAATTAAGTCATCACACTCTAGATTTAGCATAAGTAGACCAAATTTGAATTTCACCATGCGTTCTAAAATTTTGCACCTTTGGAAAAAGGTGAGAAGGGTGATATCGTTCAATCCTTGGAGGGTCTCTACCATCACCCGAAAAATCCTTCTCATGATGTCATCATTGTAAGGCAGTAGAGGTGTTGTTAACGCTAAGATTTCGTTGAGACATGAGGCAACTGTGAGCCTAACCTTTTCACAAGAATGCTCCAAGAACTTGGGTTGTATCAGCATGGATGGCTTCAAGGCCCAACTTGACCCTTTCCAATATGATTGATCCATCAGGGACAGAGCCATATTTAATGTGTCCAAACATAGGAGGACATCTTCTAACTTTGTACCCTGTAATTTGGATCCAAGTTCAAAGAGACACTTGCCTTTTACATCTTCCTTCCGGATAACATTTGACTACTAAAAGATAACATGGACCTTTCGAGAGAGAGTCTTGTTGTTCTGCTCTTGCTTATGATCTACAAGTATTTTTTATCCACAGAAGTATTGCAGCCCATAGGATTACTATGTTGATTCCTGAGGCGTTTCCAAAAGTAAAATGATGACATTATAGCTTGGCATCACTGCAATGATACTGGCCTCATGCACTTAGTACTTTGACAAACTATGTTTCCTGATCAATCTCCTTGAGATAATTGGCAATTCAAATCCTCCAAAAATTGCTCAAATGCAACCCACAGATAAAACTCTGTATTAACAATAATACAATCGAGGTCTGGCCCTTCAAATGATGTGAATGAGCATACAAAAACAGAAAATTTCTACCCCAAATCTGTGGTGTCTCACTCTTCCAATAGAGAATTCAATTTGATAAAAATATATCTAAGCTTCCAAAATAATTTTAGCCTCGCAACCACCAACTTCAGACCTTCAGGGATGAATAACTTCACTAGAAATAATTTGTTTTTCAACTAAATAGAAACAATTATTTGCATTTAAATAAACGAAGCATACAACCTTTACTATGCCAATCGATACCATACCAAACCAAATGGCCCAGTCAGAATTATATGAAAACGATTAATAATCAAGCCCACCATAAAATCAGAACTTCTCCAAGCGCTGGGTCCCTAGTACAATAAAATGATGAGACTGCCAATGTTTTAAGAACACTTCAGCGCACACCTAAAGAGGCTCCTCGGCTCCACACTAGCTGCGAGTCACTCTGATGCTTCTCTCGTCCTTATCCCAGCCGACATTGTCGTATACGAGGCCTACGGCTTTAGAAACTCTGCCACGCGATTTCAGATGAGCTCCTTCGTGTAACAGTTCTACAAGTCATGCTCTCGTCTCCCTGATGGTGCGCACAAGTGGCCTGTCGATCAAGTGATTTTCCACGCATAAAGATATTGCCTGTCGGCCTTTCTCTTCACACCGATCAGTCTCCTTGACTGCAGAGAACAAAAAAATATACAGATCTGTAACGCGACATTTAACATGATGTGTTTGTGGTCTGTATCACTCCCAGTCATCAGGTCCCACTTAACGTAACTCTGATACGGTTATTTATCTCCCTCGTACCATTATCCATGGGTCTCACTGCATGATTTCAGGGTGTTGACTGTGGGCGACTCCTATTTCGGATTCTATATAGCATTTTAAATGGGAGTTGTATATAATGCGAATTTTTGGAGATTCCGGTGACGGAATCCGACGGAAGAAATTGAGGTTAAATCTTGATTTGTTGCAGTTAAAATGGTTTTTTAACTGCATATTTGGATTCAGCACCCTGAAAAACCCCTGGGACGCTTTCATTGTGCAGAAACTAGCTATCAAACTTGCGATTCCAATAAATTCTTGCCGGATTTCGACCGAAAAAACCCGCCAGAAAAATTTTCAAAAAATCGCGTTATAGGCAACTGCTTTTAAATGTGGCTTGACATGATGGCTCGATACCCCATTGTGTAGAAACTAGCTATCAAACTTGCGATTCCAATAAATTCTTGCCAGATTTCGACCGAAAAAACCCGCGAGAAAAATTTTCAAAAAATCGCGTTATAGGCAACTGCTTTTAAATGTGGCTTGACATGACGGCTCGATACCCCGATATAACCGCCATACCACTGCCATTGAAAAAGAAACGGAGATCGCCGTCGACTGTGACAACCAAGTGGGCCTACTATGTTCGATGGCACGCTGTTGCACCTGCGCCCTCGGTCTACACGTTCTGTCCGCGCCTGTGCTCTCCCGACTCCCGGCTTAGTCTCAAAGTTCGACCATGGTCAATACAGGTGTCGAAACCTAGTTCTTGACTGTCCTGCATCCCTAATTACTCCACGGTTTATGTTGTTGGCGGTCGTGTAGTGAGGAACAGACCCGGTCCTTGGCTTAGATACTCTGCCAACAACGTGAGGCCTGTTGATCGTATGCCCCCCACGACCTTGGTGGGGCAAGAAAGATCTTTCCCCGCCTTGTACTGTGCAGTCGCTGAGATCGGCAATGCCTTTGCCACATGGCTCTTCAGCGCGACACTCAAAGTAATATTGGCGTTCCCCCTTCAATGCTGCAACAAGCCCTTATGACAATCATTTTGCATGAGCTTTCGACCTTCCAACAGATCACGTGCCATTTAGTGTATAAGTCCCTTAGTCAACATGATCAAATAGCCTGGCTCTAGATAAACTGAAACTTATTAATTTGATGCCCAACGGCCCCCAACAGTGATTCAGTGACCAATCACCATAGAAGCCTGACTTCTTGATTCGGTGCGCAACACAACCAAGACTGACCCTTAATATATTAATGAAATCGGATCTCCACAGATCTAATGGCTAAATTTTGTTGAAGATTTAGATCTCGGACTCTTAAACTTGAATGGACAGATGCACAACAGACCTTATCCACTCTGAAAATCCTTCCCTAAATAATTTGGCAAAGGTAATGTTTGTCCTTCAACACACAAAATTTAACTGAAAAATAAACCGAAAAATAAAACCGACTATGGTGATTCTGATTACTAATTCCACCGAAAATGGAGATGCTTGATAGAGTGAGAATAAATCTTATTGAAGTTTCGTACGTGAAATCTCCAAATAGTCCTGCAAATAATGTAGAATTTGCTAATAAAACTGTCTAAACTTTCTAAATAACTTTGCAAATAATTTAGAATTTGCTAATAAAACTTTTAGGTTGGGAAGATGCACAACTCTAGCGGAATAATCAACGGATCTGGCACATCTAGTTGTTTTAATTAAAAATAATTGCAAATGCAACCTTTATTTATATTAATAACAGAAGAAAATGGACATGCCCATAAAATAAATTTTAAGCTCTCGCAATGAATGCACTGTTGCTTATCAAATATAAGACAAATGCATTGAAGCATAATTGTGAACCCTGGATGGATCCACCAGCCAAAATAACACCCACTCAGAAGACAAATGCACTGAAGCATAATTGTGCACTGTGGATGGATCCATCAGACAAAATAACACCAACTTGAACCAGGCGGGCCAAGTTCTAAGAAAAAAACACATGAAGATAGATCAACCTGAATGATTCAAATGCTTAGTTTCTATCCCCTTTTATAGGGTTGATGAACTCTTAAAAGACCCTATTTTATTATTTTCCCTCGAAAATCGAAAACAAATACCATGAAAAAATACAATAAATAGATTCCATCCATTTTAACTAGATCAAGAAAAAAAATATTACATATTTATTATATTTTATTGTAATTTAATTATATTTTTATATAATTTAATTATATTTTTATATAATTTATTTATATATTTATGACAGGTTGAAATTTATATCTTAAAGAGAATATAGTTTTTATATTAAATGGAATTCACTATATCACTATTATTACTTTTATAACTCATGCCTAAATAGTAACAATGTTTTTGGTAAGTTATTATGATGTAAGGTTTTGAGAAGTTTAAACAAAAATATTAATAACTTCTCTCACAATAGTATGAATAATACGGTGTGTTATATTCTTTACACAATTATCTTCTTGCCTTGTAAAATGGTTATGTGGTGATAGCTCTTCTTGTTAGGGGAGTTTGTAGGGGGGCAAAAGGCCCCTTGTGCAGAGTTAAAAAATTGGGCAAGTTTGCATGGTGTTTTTTCTCATCTTTTTGTATTTTCACTTAAGGAACCACTCTTGTATTCTAATCCAAAGTAAGGTAAATAGATTGGTGGTTCATGAATGTTTATTGTAATATTTTTCAAAAAAATATATATTATAAAATCATCTGGTTGGTTTTCCCTATTAGGGTTTCTAGGATCAAAATCTTTATATTAATGTGTATGTTTGGCATTGCATTTTTTTGCTTTAGCAGCATATATCCATCTTAAATATGGATCTAACATGAGTCGAAAGGGATCTAATTTGTAAATGGATTGGTGGTTCATGAATGTCACAGAGTATATATTTTATTGTAATATTGTACAAAAGAATATATATTAAAAAATCTCGTTGGTTTTCCTTGTTAGGGTTTCTAGGATCAAAATCTTTACATTAATGTGTATGTTTGGCATTGCATTTTTTTGCTTTACCAACATAGATCCATTTTAAATACGGATCTAACATGAGCAGAAAGGGATCTAATTTCTTCACGTGCAAATTTTTTTATGAATCAAAATTATTTAAATATTTTGTATAGTTATTTATTCATTTTTAAACTTTTTTAAATTTATATTTTGGTTGACATGAGCAAAATTTCAACTTTGATGACAGACATACAGTTTGAGTCTCTCTGCTCAATTAAGAATATATTTGCATCAATTACCCACATACCCTAGTCATCCAAAAAAAATGCATCACAACAAGATTCTATGGTTGACATATCCTACTTCTAAAATGCATATATATTATAATAAGATTGTAAATTGTGAAAAAAATTGTAACCTATTTTTGTTTAAAAATATTCATAATTAATATAAATATTGATATTTTTTTTTTTTAGCTTGCATGACAAGTAGCTACTAGTAAATCTATGGGGTCTAGTGTCTATCTTCTTCTCCGTAAACCAAGTCACAATTGGGGGGATTCTCGTGACTTGTGTTACACGGGAAAATATTGTTGGGGTTGGATTTGAACTCGTGACCTTCAGTACGGAGCCCGCCTTTCTAAGGAACTTCACCGCGCCTTTCTAAGGAACTTCACCGCATTGTGATTACCAACTCGCCTACCCCGTGGAGCTTAGAATATTGATATTTAGATATTATACTTTATTTACAATTTATTTAATAATAATGAAAATAAAAACTAAAAACCATAAAAACTAAATTTTTAATATAATTTAATATATTAAGAAGTTAATTATATTTATAATATCTAAACATAAAAATAAAATGAATATAATATAATATAATAGTTGGTTGAATTTTGTTGTTAAAGCATCTCCTTAATGGAAAGTGACAGGGTCAATTCTCCCCACACTAAATTGCCCAAATGTTTCTTTGCAAAAAAATAATAATAATACAATATTTATGATACTACACATAAAAAACAAAAACTCAATTAACTATACTACATAATTAAAAATTATAGAAGTATATTTTAAACAATTATCTCTATAATAAAACAAATATCTATTTTATTATAATATTTTTTTTTAAATTAATTTTATTTTTTATTAAAATATAAATTTTCTTTTACACGTTCATACTTTAAATTGTAATATCTATTTTATTATAATACATTTTAAAAAAATTATATTATTCTTAATTAAAATATAATTCTTCTTTTACACATTAGTACTTTAAGTTGTAAGTAATAGACTGTTCTTTTTTCATTAAAAATTACAAATCATATTATATCATTTTAAATTTTGCAATATATTCGATATTATAAATTATATTATGATTTGAATTCTTATATATTATAGCTTACACAAACATTAATAAAATATTTATTTTGTTTATTGATTTAATAAAATTATAAAACATAATTTAAATACTACAATGGTTACTTTAATATGATTATTATTTTTGCAATAATAATATTCATACTATTCACCATTTATAAATGGAAAATAATACCATAACATACATGTTATACACATTAAACATCTTCCATTCTGACGGTGCTTAAAGATTGAACTTCATATGTTTCAACCTCTTGAAAACAAAACATAATATCCCACGTTGTTGTGTAGTTCTTAACCATTTCACAAAGTATTTGTGATGATAAAGTCAATAATGTTAACAAGATTATAAGCGAGTGTCCTTTATAAATTTAAACCATCTAAATTTAAAAGTTATGGTATTTCATACTAAAGAGTGCGCTGAATTGATTTACTCAATGGTTTATCCTACATAGTTTTGGGTTTGGATTATAATTAACCAAAATTCACCAGATTTAAAATTATTTTTTTAAATATTATTATTATCAATAATTAATAATTATTACATAAATAGTAAAAATATATTTTTTATAAAATATTTTTAATAGTGTAAATAAAATAAAAGTTGAAATTTATTTTAAAAATAATTATATATTTTTTTGTTTTTAATTAAATTGAATAATTAAAAAAATTGTTATATGAAATAAATATAAAATAATAATAGTTTAGGTTAAGACAATTTTAATATCTAAGGGAAAAAAATTGCCGCAATAAATTGTTATGACTAAAAAAATTATTATTTATTTTCATTATGTAGATATGCAACATGCTTAAAATGTTATTTATCACCCCAACACGGATAAAAAGGTGTTTATCACCAAGTCTTTTTCTCAAAATATTTATGAATATTATTTAACATTTAATTAATCTCTTACCAATATTAAATTTGTATGAAAAAATGTATAAAAATAATTAAATGATGATGATGGCGGTGATGGTGGTTAACGTCCACTGAGACCAAATTGATCTATCAGACCTATAAATTTCTTAGTTTTTAATTGTCTGATTCCTCGTCTTTCTTGGCGAAATTGGTGTTGTAGCTTTCTTTTTTTTCTCTATGGTCTTCCAACTTCCTTTATCATGCATCTCCTTCATCTCTTCTGGTTTTTGAGACATTGGTGTCTTAGCTTCACGATCTATTGCGTTCGTCCTTTTGAAGATGGTCGGAGAAGAAGTTTGGTCTAGGAGATCTGCTTTGCTGTTAAATGAAGATTTATTTTGTGCGATATTCGAATCTTCATAACTGTTGATGCTTGAGGGGTTGATTAGTTCACTTTTTTGTTGTTGGGCAGGGCTTTCTCCCTGCTTGTCTTAAGAGTTGTTTCTTTCTTGCCCGATTTCTTGTGATTCAGAATTTTCTCTAGAGTATTCTTCTTTGATGACAGTGTAGTGTTTTTTTTGTGCTCCTTCCCACCATGTAGATTTGTGGTGGTTTTTTCTAACAGAATTTTTCTGGGAGGCTTCTGGGCAATTTTTGGCTAGATGGCCTGTCTCAAAGCAGAATCGACACCTGAAGATGACACTTTCATAATCGAGTTTTTGGTTCCACACATAGCCTTTACTTGTTAGGTTTATTTCAGTTGGGAATCCGGAACTGAAGTCCATTTCCACACAGATGCGTGCATAGGTGGTTCTGGCATATTTCTCTGTTTTTGGACACCTGCAGTAAAATTTTCCAATTGCATTTCCAATGGCTTTTAGCGAGGAGAGATTCCAGAGATGCAAGGGTAGGCTTGGTAATCTCACCCAAACTGGTGCTGAGGTTATGATTGTTGTTTGAGGGATCGAATGATGGGTTCCATGGCTTCATGAATAGGCCTGAGTTTTCCCAAAGCCAAGAGCCGGAATTTATAATACATTGTCTGCTTTCAAGATTTTCAAAATCTACTATAAATAAACCCTTAGCGCAGGGGTAGATATTAATTTCATAAAAAATGACAGGCTTCCATACTTTCGAGATCCAATTGTGGAGAGTTGTCAGCCGCAGCCAAAAGCCATTGAACCGACAGATTAGGGCACTTTCGGAAAACTTCAAAGCCTCATCGAGTGAGGCCTGGACCACCTGGACACTGGGAGCTGGGGCTTCACTGACGATATGGGCAAGAGCTTGCCCTCCAGAAGCGGAAAACACTGATCCAACAACTTTTTTCGCGACGCTGGGAGCCATATTTTACTTGCCCGTAGAACCCAACCGCAGAAAAATAAGGCAAAAAATTAGATCTAGATCTAGCTGCAGAAGATTGAACAGGTGGTTCGTCTATTGTTTCCTTTGATAACTACTCTCATGATACTTTTATGGAAGAAGTCATATTGATTTGCAACTTGATCATATTTCTTAAGGGTGTAATCTAAATAGGCAAATTTTTGGCCTTTTCATTGGAATCTGGTGACATGATTCTTGATGAGATCTCAATGTTCCATCATTTAAATTCCATTTTTGGATGCAAAAATGGATTCAACACCCTATAAAGCTCATGGGGCACTTAGATTGTGTAGACTCAATAACTTAGACCTACATTTTCCCCAAGTTGTGATTGACTTTCAGGCAAAATCAATTGAAAACTATGCCCAAAAAAGGGGCCAAAAGGTAACCTCATTAGACTATTGTGTTGCTTGAGCAATAACACCATCACATGACAGCCACATAGTAATAATGCTAGTAGGGGGGAAATAGTAGCTTTATTTTGTTATTTTAGCAATAACACTAGTGCATGATAGCCAAATAGAAATAATGCTTGTAGAGCATATGAACAACCTCTAGTTCTTTTCTTGAATTTGGACAAGTTATATGTTGTCTATTCATTTAAGTGTTGCTACCCATGAACTGTCGTCGTAATTAGCCATCATCACTAGTCATTGAATCTTAGTTATTCTCAGTGAGGAAGACGGGACATGCTAAGGAAGGGTGTATTTAGAGAAGGAAAGTTGCTCAGTGGCTATGAATGCATATATATATATCAACAGGGCATGGCCTTCCTATGAGGTGGAGATCAGTTGGCTTGTGTGGGGTTTATTCTCCATTAAATCTCAAGATCAAATATCATGGAAAGGGTTGAGGCTGGGGTCAATTGTAGAGGTTACATTATTTCAAGGACATCTAGATTCAATCATGTCTTTAACATTCCTAATGAAAACATCCATCTAACATTGAAATTAATTTCAACCTAGATAACCCCATACTAAAGGGGGGAAAATAAAAAAACAATACGGTTTAAGCATGAAACTGTGGAAAGCATTTCATTAATGAGATGATGAGCCTTATGTAGCTTTGGAAAGTGTGATAGCTACTCAATTAAAAATTAAAACTCTTTATTTGTAACATTTTCATTTGTAAAGAGTCCACAAAAAAAAGAAAATTTGTTATTTCAATATTAAGAAAGATTTTCCACAATACATAAAGTTGACCTTGATAATATACCCACCGACCATAAAGTGATCGACATGAGTAAGGTGTATCCAAACTTATTGACCATTTGCATGCACCTTTATCTTCCACACTATATCCAACTACATATTTTATAATTTCATTGGTTGTTTGGTTCGTCCACTCTTGATTCACTTCAGTTTTTCTTCATATCAACCATGGAAAATTTGCAGTTCCCCCTTGCTCTGGAAAAGTGACTACAAGAATCTCATTTCTCAATTCCATTGGCCACAGAGTCTCAATTGTTATGTGATGTATCCATCCACCAATTGTCATGTAATGTGCAACAGTGTGAACGAAAATTTATTTTTATTTATGCATCGACTATAAGTGATTCCATTTTATTATTGTTATTTTATCAATGTTGTCATATTTTTTGTGATGTTGTTGATTAATTAACTACCTCAAAGATAGGTCTATATAGAATCTTCATTTGGTATCAAAGCATGTTATATTTTAGAGAAAAACATGTCAAATTTTGAATGCCTAGCCATTCTAGGATTTAATGGAAGCGATTATGATTATTGGTGCATCAAGATGATGATTTTTTTATAGGGAAAGATTTACGGGAGATTGTAAAAACAGGTTACGAAGATCCAACTAACTGGAACACTATTATAACCAATGATAGAGGATCTAAGAAGGAAGGTAAAAGGAAGAATGCTCAAGCTTAATTTCACATTCAAATAGCTCTAGATAATAGCCTATTTTCATGTATTGCATTTGAAAAGATAAATGAGGATGCCTAGAAGACTCAACAAGAAGCTTACCAAGGCAATGATCAAGTCAAAGTTGTCAAACCGTAGAAATTGAAAATAGAATTTGAGAATTCAAAGATGCAAGAAGATGAAAATGTGATTGATTGGTGTGTAAGAGTAAAAGATGTAGTTAATAAAATAGTTTTATTTGGGAGAAAATGTGAACAACGAGGTTGTGATTAAAGTGGCGTTGAGGTCTCTATCACTAAGGTCGAACCATGTTGCCATAATCATTGAAGAAAACAAAGATTTGTCTGCCCTTCTGTTTGATCACCTAGTTGGGTCTCTTGTGTCTCATGAAGAAAGATTAAGAGATTCATTTGGAGAAAGTGATGAGAAAGCTTTTTCCATCAAATTACAAAGAATGAAGATGCTAGCTCTATCCCCAAAAACTACCAAGGCCAAGGTAGAGGTCAATATATATATATATATATTTAAGAGGAAATAAAGGAAGAGGTGGTTCAAAAGATAGAGGTAGAGGAAAATTTGATAGCATACATATCCAGTGTTATTATTGCAATAGGTTTAGTCAATATTTGAAAGGGATTATAGATTGTATCAATAAAAAAAGTGTTAATTATGCCAAAGAGGGTTATGAAGCCTGTTCAAACAATTTGTTTTTATCTTATGACAAACATGAAAATGGTACTAAATATGTTTGGTATTTAGATTAAAGGTGTTCTAAACGCATGTCAAGAAATAAGGAACATTTTTTTACAATGGATAAAAGTTCCAAATTCAAGATCAAGCTTGGTGATGAAAAAGCATTGGAGATTGCTACAAAATGAGTTATGTAAGTCCATACTACAATGTAACATCCCTTGTTTTACCCCTGCTTTTTGTAATGTTAAATATAACTGCAACACCAATGTGAGGAACCACGACTAGCTAAAGCTATCATTAAACATTTATGAATTATTATTTAAAATTAATTAAAACAAGTAAAGGAAGGAAATCCTTGCAAATCATTAGTATGAGGGAAATTGTCTGCTTGCTTGTATGTTTTGAAATTCCAAGACTTGGACGAACTTAATTGTCGAAGCCACTTACAAACTTGAAAAGTCATGGCTTGATAGATTCTTTTATGTGATGCGGTTGGGGGGAAGTTGACTTGCTAACAATCATTAAGAGATCAAATTGGGGCAGTGAGGGTACATGCAGTGCCCATTCCCCTTTCCCCTCGTGGATCGAGGAGATAGTCGTGTAATAACCCTCTAGGAAAATAGAGTAGAGCCAAGCTTGCACCCTCTAGAACACACCTGGGACGCATAGAATGGTTGTCGTTTATCTGACCTGCAAATAAATTAAACTTTCAAAATATGCCCAAGAAATAACACGAGATTTCTATAATGGAAATATATTTTTATTATGATCTTAAAAAACCCTTGAGGTAGGGTAACACCATACAATCACTCATTAAAGAAGGAGAACACTCCATAAGCCATACGCTCGTTAATACAAAATAATACTTGACATCCTTCACTTCCTATTTCCAATTATATATATTTTTCTAAATTCCAAAACCCTAACAAACCCTAACTATTTTGTGGTCCTTTGCATAATGCATATTAACCACTTTATTTATTAACTATGGTATGTTTATTAACTAACTAATTAATTGTGGTTTCTTTTTATAATGAGGTTTAACCACTTACAATCATCATTAATGTGGGTAACCAATTACGAGCTTTATTTACTAAATTAACTATTGGTGGTCCCCTTTTACATCACATTATGCACTTGGGTACCTCTTTTTGTACCCCATATTATCGCCCCTAGGTATACTGTTGGAGAGGTAAATCCCCTCTGCGGACAAAGGCGATCCCACTAGCCCAAAATGGGACTAGCAACAATCAAATCACGCTACTACACAAGTTCCTAGTTACATATTAAAAGTGGATTACGAGAACCAACCTGGAGTCCAACGCTAATGTCGAAAGAAGAGTTGACACTCTCGTTCCCTTGCTCCGGCAGGTCACAATCCTTGCGATCCCCGCGTATGGATACCTGCACATGCAAAGAACGAAACGAGAACAAGCATAAAATCCACTAACATACAACTATATTTCAATCAGAAAGGAAATAAACCAAACATTATCATGATGAACAATGAGATTGGAACCATAACAGTAGTCGTTTATTAATGAATAATAAGCAGAGAAAGATACAACCAAGGTTCTGACGTTGAACCTATCCTCTGGCTGGGCGAGCAGCTATGTATGTCTTGCAATAGACCTTCTCTCTCTCAGGATTCCGGCAGCATAACCTCCCTATGCTTCAAGACTCTTACTATCACTCAGGACAAGCATAATCACAACTAGTATTACTCAAAAACTAGCTTGTCTAATGCATGAGGACAGACTTTTATAGATGGAGAAGGGAGGAAGATACAATGCATCAGGACACCCATTGTGGATTGACATCATCTCCGAAAAGCCATTGTGGATAGATGTCAAGGATAGATGATGACTCTCGACCTCTATCAGATGGATTTTATCCTCAAAAGACTTCGTGATCTGAAGGGAAAAAAACATATGGGTGCGCGTTTGTCAAAAATCATTACCAAACTTGGTTGGCGCGAGTGTTGTTCTAAGACAGAGCGCCAATGGTCGCACCCCCTTTTGAGGATCTCAGTGATTGGCGCGGATAAGACACTGTGGACCCACGCCAATTGAAAAAGGGCACTTTTCAGGGATAATTTGCAGAAGGTGTCTTCAGGGAACATGAAGTACATACTCAGGGGAACATAATGCAAGTGTTTTTAGACTATGTCACTGCTCACAGGTCCCGGAATGCGTCCTCCAATGTATGGAAACAGGGGTAATAGGGACGGTGACCAATGGTGACAAATTATTGTGTAACAGATGCCCCCTAAAGCATGAGGCCCTAGAGAGAGAGGGGTGAAATGCTTTACAAGAACACATGTAGCTACTGCCGAGAATCTGCATTGAGAGGTACAATTGATAGCTCAAAGACATGATGTACGTGGTATGGTCGCAGCCATCCATAAGAGAGTACATGATAATCTAGATCCATAGTATGGGCACAGCCATCTGGTTAGGATCAATGAATTGACTCAGGTATGGTCGCAGCCATCCAGTGAATGAGTCAGGTATCAAGAATCACGCCTGGATTACAACAGACACAATCCAGGGTCTTGCGCTCCATCTCGACCCGAACAGAAGTACAAGTTCAAGCATGTGAATATGTGAGCTGAAGTCGAACATGCATGAACATCGTCTGATTACCAGTCAATATTGGAAACTGTTAACAGACGCGAGAGGTACCACCAATAATGACAATGGCCCTCAAGGTACTATAGGTACAATCTACGGCGTGTGAATTAGTGATCTGAAGTCGAACACCCGTAGAATCATTCGATCGGAGGCCAATGATGAAAACCTCACGTCGAACACGAAGAACCTGCCATTGAGGCATGCAAGATCCAAGGCACCGGCAGGGAGTCTCTAGATCAGCTTCCTAGATAATGAGACCTTGATCAAAGGTGGTCCATAATGTTTCCCACATCATCGACACGAGACGGAGAGATAATGTTGTGAATCAAGATTGTACGAGCTATTAGAGGGAGGTTGTTTCTTTGCAGAGGTCAACTTCTCTTGAACATATCGGCGGCACGTCAATGGAATTGGCAGTATTTGACATCAATGTATCAAAGGTCATGATGACGAGGCAATGAACAGATGAGAGGTCAAATAGGGGTACCCAAGTCCACGGAGGCAAGTGAAAAATATGAGATGAGATATCCCCACCCAGACACGAAAGCAGAAAAGTGCCATGTTCAAGAGCGACATACTGCCGACACGATGATAATTATGGTTCATTTTTTCCCCCGCCATTTCTGGCGAGTACCCCAATTATTTTTAACAAGCTTGATGGGGATAGCATATGCGTGTGGTGTGCCTTTTTGACAAAATCCGATGTCATCAGGTTTTAACGAGTCTGACAAAGGAAGAACTCGGCGTCTTTTCATGTTTAGAGAGTTTGAAAAAACAGCAGAAAAGGAAACTCCAGGGGTGTCTTTTTTCGTAAAGTCGTGTCTCTTGGGCCCGAAAAAGTATAAAATAATGCCCGAAAGAACCGCCCGACCATTACGATCGAGGAGTACTTTTCATAAATAGTGATTTCGACCTGAAAAAATAAAAAAGCGATCAAAATCACGTCGTTTCGTAACCATTAACGAGTTTGAAACGACAAAAACCCGGTAATTTTTTTATGTTTTAACGGTCGACAAAAAAGAACTTAAAACGACCGCCCCTTATTAACGTTTAACGAGTCAAGAGGAGTGACTCGGCAATCTTTTCCTCTTTAAATGGTCAGAAAAGAGTTGAAAGCAGACCTTAAAGCAACCTTTTCTCATGTTTTACCGAGCTTGAAAAAGTCGAAAAAGAGCTCGTGTCATTGCTTTGAGTTGCACCAACCCCTTGTGAGTTTACCATTGGAGGGTTTTGGGTGCAAATTTGAACTGCTGATTGCGATCAATCCAGGAGATCATTCGAGCCGCCGTCTGCAACAGGTAAGAGGCTTCATCCTCAGCTTTGTTTTCATTCCATTTTTTAGATTTTCATCCATAATTTAGTCCCCTGCAAGAGGATTTGCAATTTCATAGGGTTGCGCCATTGGCGCGAGTTTCCCGCTCGGGTTCGCGCCAATGGGATTTTTTACCCAAAGGGGTCATGACCTTGGCGCGACTGTTTTAGAAATAGTCGCGCCAACCGCGCGATCTCAATTTGCCACAAATTTGACTGTTGTAATTGCAAATTTTCTTCAATTTTGGTTTCACCAATGATCTAATGATGAAAATTTCAACTTTGTGGTTGCAGGGATTCGTCAGAATGGCTATAGAATGGAGAGAAAGAGAGCATGATGCCGTGGATGCGATGGCAATGGAAGATGATGCATGCATGGATGCTCTGAGAGACTATGGCTTGAAGAAGTTCTTCCTCACCTCATACTTACGTGCACAACCTGAGTTGCTGCGATTCATCGTGGATGCTTGGGATACAGAGGATCAGGTATTTCGCCTGAAAGACCAGACATTGGAGTTAGATGTTTCTGATGTCTATTTTATTACTGGTCTATCGCGGCGAGGTGCATGGCCCATCTTGACTGGTAGCAGGCCTTCCGGTGAGAAGATGGGAGAGGTGATGGAAAGAGTTTGTCCTGGGGCACATTTTGGATCAAACAGTGCCAAAGTGGACATTATCACGGTTCCCGACCTGGTACTACGAGTGATTTTATTCACTATTACCCGGACAGCTGGGGTACAGGCACCCCACGAGGCCAGCAAAAATCATTTGCTGCTGGCCACTGAGTGTCTCCAGCCTACACTGTTTGATTGGGCCACGGCAGTGACAACAAACATCAAAAGGCAGCTTACCAAGTGTAAGCGTGATGGGAACAAACAGTTCAGCTACGGATCTATCGTAGTAACTTTCTTCCTGGAGCGTCTGCCGATATTCCGGGTACAGGGAGGTATAGTGGCAGATCCAGTGCCACGGGAGCCGAGGTTGAATCGATGGGTAGAACTCATGCCCAGAGGAGGAGGGGGCCAGCAGATGGCCTGGAGGCCCAAGTTATTTATCTGGCTTCGTCACCAGATGATTGTCATCGAGGACTGGCCCTATGCGGGCACGGATTTTACTGGAGATCCAGATCTCCCATTGCCTGCAGGAGAGGACTGGGACGAGGAGCTAGGTAAGAACTCTTTTTGTTTTTGACGTTTTTATGTATTTAAGTTTTTTTTTTTTGTAATACATGTCTGACAACCTCTATATATATGTATGCAGATGTTGGTGCAGAGCGACCAGCTGACTTGCCTCATAACGCACGGAGAGCACAACCTGCAGCCGACCCTCAGGCAGAGGGTGATGCGGGTGATGATCTAGTACAGAACCTTGAGGCACTTACTCGAGGGATTCCAGATTATGCCAGATTGGCAGACGTGCCTAGAGCGTACCAGAGGCACACGGTGGGAGTATCTACTCGCGTCCATCGTCTGTTGAGACGTTTGGTGCGAGCGGTGACATGCTATCATGAGCATCACCGTGATTAGACGCCTAGGTTTCATTTTTGCACGTTTTTTAGAGACATGTTGTCAGCGGCTGTATGAGTTTTGGACATGTATTATTTTTTGGATTATGTAATGCGCGTGGCGCAAACATTATGACACACACGTATATATATACATATGTCTATGGTTCATTATTGTGTTTTTCATGTGCTTGCTTGTATAATGTTTTAGTTACAAATTACGCAAATGTCTATCTAATACATGATTGGCCAATGCATCAGATAATGTGTTTAATTGTCGTGGAATATGTTGATATGTAATAAAATCAAAGTTCCTTTCTAACAATCTCACACGTAAATACAACCTTAAAATACGATGGTCTCTGACGGAATATTGCCCGTTGAGCTGGTGGACGACAAGTTGAGAGTCCAGGTTCACTACCAATGCACGAATGCCACGATTAATTGCTTCAGCAAGTAGCTCGATTACAGCACAGTATTCAGCGACATTGTTAGTAGTACGACCCAAACACACACCCTGACAATCTATCAGCTCGCCATGAGGATCGTAGATCACCCACGCCGCAGAGGACAAGTTGCGAGTACTGCGGCAGGCACCATCAGCGAAACCAACATAAGGTGTATTTGACATCTGCACAAGAAGCGAGAAACACAATAAGTGGCAGTTACGCCTTTAAAATTGACACACACACACACACACACACACAACACACTAGCTAGAGTACATGTATGTACAAAATAAAATGCACTAGCATCACGCATAGTACTTTTTCAAATAAAGCCCATTTCGGGGCTTCCCAAGAGGGTTCCCTTCATAATCGATCAGCTCGTAGGCCCCTTTCTGCAGAACTTTCTTGACAATGTAAGGGCCTAGCCACATAGACTCGAGCTTTCCGACTCCTAGCTTATCTTTTGCCTGATCATAGAGCAGGACTAAGTCTCCCTCAACAAAAGAACGCGGACGTACGGTTTGATCGAAGTGAGTCTTGACTCGCTTCTTTTGCGTTTCGATGGCCAAGGAGGCCAGGCGACGAGTTTCATCCAGCCGTTCTAAGTAAAGAAGGCGTTCTTCTACTGGAGTGGTGTTAGGAAGTAGCTCGACAGCTAACTTTAATGAAGGGATTTCGCATTCAATCGGAAGGGTAGCCTCTAGTCCATAAACTAGCTGGAATGGAGTGAAACCAGTGGCATCCTTCACAGAGGTTCGGTAGGCCCACAAGGCAGGGAACAACATCAAATGCCAGTTAGACTTATGCATGCCAACGGTACGTTGAAGCATTGTAACCAAAACCTTATTGATAGCTTCAACTTGGCCATTGGACTGAGGGTAGTATGGAGTTGAACTATCGTGTTGCAAGCCTAGCTGGGTTGTTAATTCCGACATCATATGATTACGGAAATGTTTCCCGTGATCAGTAACCATGGCTTGAGGGACACCGAATCGCGAAATAACATGATTAAATAAAAATTGCGTCACTGTGTGACCGTCTTCAGTTAATGTAGGCATCGCCTCGGCCCATTTAGTAAAGTAATCGACGGCAACGATAATAAACCCATGCCCCCCGGCCGAGCGAGGGTTACAGGTCATATAATCAATGCCCCATTTGGCAAAAGGGTCGACGACGACAACAGGGTGCAACGGAGCAGGGGGCGCTCGCATCTTCCGTTGGTATATCTGGCACTCATGACAAGAGCGGACGGCAAGGATGCAATCTTTAAAGATAGAGGGCCAAAAGTAACCAGCACGGAGGATTTTTTGGGCAGTGGCATATCCGGACATGTGACCGCCACAGGCACCAGAGTGGCAGTCATTCAAGACCCGCTCAGCTTCCTCGAGAGTAAGACAACGGCGGAGAACAGAGTCGGCGCCGAGACGATATAATGTATCGCCAATGATACGGTATGGTTGAGATTGATGACGAATCCTTCGTCGAGCGTCTTTGGACACGCCCGGGCGAAAGGAGGACGTTTGCAGATATATGATTATATCTCCGTACCATGGATCGAGGGTGCTAATGAGGAATAGGGTCTCATCCGGAATTTGATCCTCGATGTGAGAGGTCGGGGAAGAAGACGACAAAGAGCAAATTAACTCAGCAAATACAAGGGATTTCTTGGACTTGGCAGTGGTAAATTCCAAGTCAAACTCTTGGAGGATAACAATCCACTTTGAGTACTTGCCCCCCAGCAACTGGCGTGACATTATATATGTCATGGGGTTGCAATCAGAAATCACAGTAGTAGTACGCAACAGAATATAATGACGGAAGCGTTGGACAGCACAGACTACGGCTAATGCTAACTTCTCGACATAAGCATATCGAGTTTCCGTGTCTAAAAGGTTGCGGTTGAGATAATAGATAACATGCTCAGTGTCATCATCATCAGTTTGAACAAGAACCATGCCGATAGTGGTGTCGGCGGCAGCCAAATACAAGGTGTAGTCACGATAATAATTCGGAGGACGGAGCAATGGAGTAGAAACAAGGAGACCCTTGAGACGCTCAAAATATTCCTAAGCTGTGGCATCCAAATGAAAAGGGACATCGCGCTTTAGCAATCGTGTAAAACCTTTGGCTACCTCGGCATAGTTTGGAATGAAACGACGTAAAAAATTGGCTTTACCCTGCAAACTCTGCAATTGTTGCAAAGAAGCAGGGGGAGGAAGATTCACTATAGCCTCGACTTTAAGGGGATCCAAACGGATGCCCTCTCGGGAAACAACAAACCCGAGAAGTCGGCCAGATTCAACGCAGAAGACACACTTGTGAGGATTAAGCCTGATTCGATAGTATCGACAGCGAAGAAAGATTTCGCGAAGGTGTTTAGGGTGGTCCTGACGTTTAGCTGAATGAGCAGGGAGATCATCCAGGTAAGGCTGTACAATGTGTCGAATGTCATGGAATGCATAGGACATTGCACGCTGGAAGGTAGCACCGGCATTTTTAAGACCGAAAGGGAGCTTTTTATAGGCAAAAGTGCCCCATGGACAGATAAAGGCAGTTTTGTGTTGATCACCGGGAGCAATATTGATCTGGTTATAGCCAGAAAAACCGTCCATAAAAGAATACATTTCACTTCCAGCACACTCGTCAATAATCTGATCAATGAATGGTGTGGGAAAATTATCTTTAGGACAGGCTTGATTTATATCCCGATAATCAACACAAACACGGATTGTACCTTGTTTTTTAGTCACAGGTACGATATTCGAAACCCAATTTGTGAGCGGAATAGGATAAATAAAACTGGCTTTTAGAAGCTTCTCTACTTCGGCCTTAATCGCTGCAGCCTTTCGGGGGTGTACAGGGCGTAAACGTTGACGAACAGGCTTAGCACCTGGGTACGTGATAATCTCATGCACCAGTATGCTAGGATCAATGCCGGGCATTTCTTCGTAGGACCACGCAAAAACGTCACGAAATTCGTGAAAGAGGTTGGAATAAAGTTGAATCTCCTCGGGAGTACAAGTGACTCCAATATGAAGATGCTCGACAACCCCTGGTTTGACAGAGATGTCGATGGGCTGGGTTTGCGTAATATTTGCCATATTCCCTTCAGAAGACACCTGATAAATCTGAACAGGTGCTTGCAGTGGGAGACAAGGAGCAAACCGCTCAAGGCAAGTGAGAATATCCTGAGGTGCAGGGAGAAACGAGGAACGATGGTGAGAATCATGCCAAGGAAGTTCCTCGAGAGACATAGTCTCAATAATGGCTTCATCGGACGAGAATGTTTCTTGCAAAGGATTGAAGAAGCCTCGTCTACAAGCCCTGAGGATGGATCAAATGAATGGAGAACCGTGCTCGAAAGAGCAGGTTCGGAAGAGGGAGCCGATGCAGCAATAATTTCAATGTAGTTGAGTTCGGCAGGACTCAACGGCATCTTGTCGCCCCAAGAATCTACTTGGTTAGTGGGAGGAATGATCCACGGATCAGAACAAGTAGTAATCATATTAACAGAGGCGACGTTAGGAGGTGGGAGCGGAAAAACACCCATAAGGGCGGGATCTTTGAAAAGTCTGGCTCCCAAACTCTCAAATAACTTTGAGGTATGCTCCACAAAAGGGATGTTACCTTCAGAAGAAGAATCGAAGAAAGATAGCTGGTCTACGGTAACAATCTTCCCTTGATGAGGGAAATGGATGATACGAAACAAAGATGAAGCAACAGCTTTCATCGCGTAGATCCAACTACGTCCGAGAAGGAGGTTGTAGGTAAGAGTAACATCAACGACTTCAACTTCCATTTCGACCGTCTTCCCCTGTAAAGTGATGGGAAAACGTTGGAGTATACCATAAGGACGAGAGGCTCTTCCATCAAAGGCTTCCAAGGTTGTGGGAGACTGACTCAAGGTAGGAGATCCGATAGCTTTCCAACAGGCGACAGACATGATGCAAGTTGAAGCACCTTCATCGATGACTGTATGGTGAATCGTTTTGGAGTCAATAATAACCTGTATAAGGAATGCGATTTGAGGAGGCAGTCTCTGGGTATGGCGTTCTAAGTCAAAAGTAATTAAATCCGAATCTGCCGGGTCTATGCCACCAATGGCGGATAGCAAGGACTTCCTCTGAGAAGGGCAGCTCTGGAGAACTTCTAAAGTGGACATAGCCGACGGAGTCTGTGCTAAGTCCTCAACGATATTGTAGTGTTGTGCAGCACGAGCATTTGGGTTGTAAAAAGATTTTCGGAGTACTCCTTTTGGAGGGGGTCGAAGAGGCGTCTCAGTTGTAGGTCTCTCAATGTGGAGAGGACCCGAACTGAACGGAGGAGCACTAGAGGGTATCTCAGGCTCCTTCCCGGTAGATGGCGGATAATCTTTTGTTCGAGTACTGATATTGATAGGGATCATTCCAGCCATAAACACTTGAGAACCGAAGGAAGAGGGAGGCTGAGATGGGTCAGCCACCATTTGAGTTTTTTGAGTTTGCTGTGAGGGAAAGGGTTCTTTAAGCACCGCAGGAGTCCCGGGAGCGCCTTTCAACAAACGACTAACTTCAAACCGCCTCGGGAAGTCTTTGGTATAGTGATCCTCATCACAGATAAGACAAGGATACTTGGGTTTGCGTTTGGCACTGTCCTCGGGCGGAGGTTTAGGGGCTTCCTGCTTGGGTTGATCTGGCTTATTCTTCGCTTTCCCTTTCTTCTTTGATTTCGAGGCTTTGTCTGCCGTGGTGGATTGGAAGACATTGACCTCAGAAGTAACATTTGAAGTGGGTATTACCTGGGAGGTGGGTTCATTCGAAACAGATGGTTTTTGCTTCCCAGGGTTCGCGGAATTTTTCTTTGAGGATGAACTAACAGTTCCAATGATACCGTCAACAGTTGGTGTTGGCGGGGCTTTGGATGTTCCTGGTCTAGGGGCATCAGGAAGATAATCATACAATGTACCTGATTGAGAATAAACCAAGTCAAGGTACTGAGCTTGCGCGATAGCTTGCTCTTCAGTAACACACGCTCCCATAGCGATGTCCCGAGCTATTGGAGGAACGAATGAAGTCGTAAACCAATCAGTAAGAAGCTGGTCGGGAATCCAAAATTTGATCATACGTCTACGCCGTCTCCATTCATGGATATGATCAGAGATATGCGTAGCCGTCGTTTGTCTCAAGGATGTGAGGAGGTGTGTGCCCGTTTCATATCGAACGGGCAACTGAAAATGAGTGAGGAATGCCATAGCCAAGGAGTTAAAATCCTGAAAGGATCCGCGATTGAGCTCAATATACCACTTAGCGGCAGAGCCGGTGAGAGTCCTTTGAAAAAGGCGAAGCCGAGTGGAATCTTCAAGCCATGAATTGGATGAGCACCATAGGTGATAAGTCATGACATGAGCTTGTGGATCCTCATTAGGCTTACCATCGAATTTTGGACAGTCACCAGGAATTTTTGTTGGAACCGGAGGCCAATATGGATTATGCAGAATAGGATCATTAGTCAATTTAGACACATCCGATAATTCTAAAGTCGCTAAGAAAGGTAATTGAGGATTAAAGGACATCTGGGGCTGCTGTTGGGTCGGAGCACCAGGGTTCCAACCAACTGGCGGTTGCCCCCAAGGGCTTGGTCCTGACGGATTTGGCCCCATAGGGTTTTGTCCGTAAGGATTTGGGTTTTGCCCCCCAGTGCTCCATGGATTACCAAACGGTCCTGCAGAAGCACCATATGGTTGCGGATAATAAGGATTCGTCTGCGGTTGTTGGTAATTTTGGTACGGGGCAAACAAAGGTTTCCCTTGAGGTTGCTGGTAACCATAGGGTGGCTGGACTCCAAATTGAGTTTGAGGAGTAGGTGGAGGTTGATAAGGCGGTTGGGATTGAACCCCAGCTTGCGTTTGAAAACTAGACGGGGGTTGGGGTCCAGCCTGGGGCGAAAACCCAGGTTGAGCAGTACCAGAAAGATGTCCTGTAGGTTGGGCTATCTGGCCGGAAGGATAACCTTGTTGATATTGGGGTTGACCTCCTTGCCCAGAAGGTGGTACCTGCTGGGAATGGAGTTGTTGTTGTTGCACAATTGAAGGTTGTCCTAACGGACCAGATGGCTGAGTGGGCTGGGCAGTTGGTTGGCCTAATTGGATTTGAGGCTGACCGACTTGCCCAGAAGGTTGATTATACTGGACGGTAGGCTGACCATGCGGTTGAACAGCTGGTCCAGATATTGAAGCATACTGGACATTGGGTTGGTTTGGGTTAACAGTTGATTGACCAATTTGTCCAGTAGGATAACCTTGCTGGATACCAGGTTGGGCTTGTTGAACAGAAGATTGACCTGAGTTACCAGAAGGTTGAACATAAGAAGAGAAAAATGGACCACCAGAAGCGAAAGGGTTTCCATGGAAGGATTGCCCTTGTTGGTCTTGAGGAGGTTGTCTTGGAGACTGCGCAGATGAAACTTGACCACCATGAAAAGAGGTGGAGCCCCAATCAATTGACAATGGAACTGATACCTCAACAACCGGTTGAGACGACAAATACGGATCGTATGGCCCCTGTATTGGGACATTTGTCATGGGATCAAAGACTCCGAACAAGGAAGCCGAAGGACGACTAAAAATAGGAGTCGAAGAGGCTGCACAGACCGTTGGAGCGGTTGTGACTGAGGTAACAGATGGACTGCGACTTTGCGGAGTAAAAGGCTCCGTAGTAGGAAAAGTGAGTGGTGACCAAATAGAACCCGTGAAAGGAGTTCCAGAGGGCATAGTATCCCTTAAAGCTTTATAGCCTGGTGGTAGGTTTGTAGTAGTGGGAGTACTACTGACAAGTATAGGGTCCGTTGCGGTGGGAATTTCACCGCTCGTCGCAACGGACTCATCAGTCGTTGTAGGGGACAAATCCTCCATGTCAGAGGAAGAAGGTGGGACTGACACACGAGGAGAAGTATAGTCCCAAAAAGGGACACTGTCCTCAGAAGGTTCCCAAGTAGGGTTCCAATGAAACTAGTAAGTCTCGTCCCCTGGGGCACGAGAACTAAGTGGTTGTATACTTGGAACCACAAGAAGACTCACAACCGGTATCTCGGCAGAAGACGAAATTGGTAATTCCGCCAGGATGAAACTTCACAAAACCTAAGGAATCTACCGAGACAAATCCCCTACTCAAACTAACGCAAACAGAATCTAATTGGGTAAATGTTATCGTGGCCAAATAAATTTTAGGACGCAAAGACACAACTTGACCTTTTCATGTTTTAAGAGTCGAGAAAAGGACAAAAGATGACTCTAGTCTCCTTCGAATGTTTAATGAGCACGAAGTGACAAGACGCTCACAGGCACCTTTTCTTTTAAGGAGTCCGAAGAGGATCAAAAGTGACTACTCTAGAGACTCTAGGCAAAAGGTTTACCAAACAATCCGTAAAACTGCTTATACACCTTGGCAATCAGATGAAAACCAAGGACTTCCCGTACTGCAGTCAATCTTCCCGAATGCTGTGTTCAGTGCATTACGGCTTGTAAGGCGGCAGACTCGGCTTCCTATGGATAAAGGATGATAGCCTAGTGGGGTCTCCTGTATATACGCGACGGTACGTGGGAGCTCAGTCCGTACTAGTACTTGTTGTCTCTCAGGAGGAATCACCCAACCATCAGTGAGGCAATAGTTACCAGGTTTTACGATGCCGGAACACGTCTCTAGCCTAGACCTCTAGAATATATGTGTTAGGTTCCAATGCGTTGTTAGGTTCATTCGGTTTATTTTACAGTTGATCTTCAATTAAGTTTCAGTTTTTTGGTCCTACCGTATGTGATATCTCAAGATTTCCTAAATGCACACTATATGCCAAAATTATATCATTTCGTTCAATGAATTCTAACTACAGGAGAGTTGAGATTTTCAAACAAACAAAATGAACAATAAACAAACAACAAAGATCCTAATGCAGCTAATAACAAGAAATGAAACTTTTCTTTTTCTTTTCTTTTTAAAAGCAACAAATAACAATAAATGCTAACTAACAGAATGCAAAAAGATCTTTTGTTTTTCCTCTTTTTAAAATGGCATAATGCATTTAAACAAATTTCATGAGATATTAACAAGCATAAACAAGCAAAATTCACTCAATGCAAGGAGAACCAAATCTGAAATACCAAAATGAACTGTCAAAACAACGAAAAGCGCACAGACCTTCAATGAACCATGTGATCTAAGTTCAAATGAAGTCAAGCAAAATACAAACAAGCTAGAAGTGAATTGCCCCGAAGCGCGGAATAACAAGCTTTAACAACTACTAGACCGGTGCGGAAAACAACCAAAAAGTTGACTGGGTAATCAAACCAAAACTTCCCACAGAAGGCTCGACATGCAAAGCCACTAGATGCTCTAGGGCTGGGATACAAAATCGATAGAAATAAGCAAACAACTGAAGGATAAAGGTAACAACCAGTCACACAGAGGTCCAACACACTTCCAGAAGCTGCAAAAGATATACAAACACCAAAAATCTGAGTTTAAGGAGCTTTCAACTAACAAACTGGCAAAATTCACAGAGCTGGCGCGACTGTCAGCCTGCAACTTGCGCTATTCAGGAATTGGCACGAGTTGCTGTTGTGAAACATGCGCCAACTGGCGTGACTGTCAGAGGAAAAAACGCGCCAACCGCGTTTGCTGACCCAAAAAATAAATACAACAGGCCAGGGTCTGGTCAACAGTACTCAGACGGGTCTAAGAGCAGAAAACAACTTCAAAGCTGACCCAGAAAGCTCATTTATCCAAGCAGGCAAGACAAAACCAACATGCAAGACAAAACTCCAAGCTGTTCGGTTCATAAACCAAACCGGAGATCGACTGAAGTGGCTTTGATCTACTCTGCTAATGAAAAGCAATAGCGTTTCAAAGGCTACCTGGCCGTGCTTCAGACTCCGTCCAAGGTTTATGAATCAAACAACAAATAGCTCTTCCCCAACGGAGTCGCCAAATTGTTGGAGAGGTAAATCCCCTTTGCGGACAGAGGCGATCCCACTAGCCCAAAATGGGACTAGCAACAATCAAATCACGCTACTACGCAAGTTCCTAGTTGCATATTAAAAGTGGATTACGAGAACCAACCTGGAGTCCAACGCTAATGTCGAAAGAAGAGTTGACACTCCCGTTCCCTTGCTCCGGCAGGTCACAATCCTTGCGATCCCCGCGTATGGATACCTGCACATGCAAAGAACGAAACGAGAACAAGCATAAAATCCACTAACATACAACTATATTTCAGTCAGAAAGGAAATAAACCAAACATTATCATGATGAACAATGAGATTGGAACCATAACAGTAGTCGTTTATTAATGAATAATAAGCAGAGAAAGATACAACCAAGGTTCTGACGTTGAACCTATCCTCTGGCTGGGCGAGCAGCTATGTATGTCTTGCAATAGAACTTCTCTCTCTCAGGATTCCGGCAGCATAACCTCCCTATGCTTCAAGACTCTTACTATCACTCAGAACAAGCATAATCACAACTAGTATTACTCAAAAACTAGCTTGTCTAATGCATGAGGACAGACTTTTATAGATGGAGAAGGGAGGAAGATACAATGCATCAGGACACCCATTGTGGATTGACATCATCTCCGAAAAGCCATTGTGGATAGATGTCAAGGATAGATGATGACTCTCGACCTCTATCAGATGGATTTTATCCTCAAAAGACTTCGTGATCTGAAGGGAAAAAACATATGGGTGCGCATTTGTCAAAAATCATTACCAAACTTGGTTGGCGCGAGTGTTGTTCTAAGACAGCGCGCCAATGGTCGCACCCCCTTTTGAGGATCTCAGTGATTGGCGCGGATAAGACACTGTGGACCCGCACCAATTGAAAAAGGGAACTTTTCAGGGATAATTTGCAGAAGGTGTCTTCAGGGAACATGAAGTACATACTCAGGGGAACATAATGCAAGTGTTTTTAGACTATGTCACTGCTCACAGGTCCCGGAATGCGTCCTCCAATGTATGGAAACAGGGGTAACAGGGACGGTGACCAATGGTGACAAATTACTGTGTAACATATACTACATTCCAACCCCCTTAAAGCATGTCTCGTCCCTGAAACATGAGAAAAACACAAATAATAAGATCTCCTCAAAAGAGTAGTCCATTGGTACCATGCACGTGCATCTAGCCATTGTGGAGCACCTGGAAGGTATGCTTTTTGATAAGTACTCTAGTGGTTTTTCAATACTATTTCTAATATTTTCTGCATATTGAGCCTAAAAACATAAGGGTTTTGGTAAATTGTGTAAAAATGGGCAAATAAAGCTTAATTACTAATAATCGATGTTTTCTATGCAGAAGGACGCGGAAATAGGGGATTATCGATTAAAAACGAGAAGCGCAAGGAAAGTAACTTCTGCCCCGTCGACAGGGAACCAGATGCGGACAAGATCAAGCAAAATTGGAGCCGAATAACCCAGGAAAAGGATGCAGGATATCGTGACGGAGAACGCAAGAAGGAAAGAGGAGACCCGAACGAATAGCGAATCCCTCAGGATCGATTTAAGTTTATCTTTTGTATCTAGACATCTCCGTCATTTCTGTTATATAAAGGCACCACGCCACCGAGCGTGGGGGGAGGACTGTTAATTAATTAAAAACTCAGAATGATTTTGATCACTGAGCTTTTGTAAGATCTGATTTTGTACACTTTTTGTTAATGCAATCAATATAAAGGATTTTGTGTTCACTTCGTTTCTACATCTGAAGTAACTCTAAGCAGTGTACCATCGTAGCCAAGGGCCCAGCTCCGACGGTCACTCGCTGTTGTATCATATGGTGATTTGTGTGGTTTGCATATTTCTTTCATTACAGTAATCCGATATCTCTTTGTTCTGATAGACTATGTTTCTTAATTAATATTTGAAATCCGAATAAGTTCTTTAATTCACGTCTCTGTATTACACAAACTGAATCTATTCGAATTGCATTTCTACAGCAAGATATTGGTATGAATGTTATCATTATTGGATTCATATGAAATAAGTATTTGTGAGGCTTGAAGATAATATTATCTTGTTCAGAAACACAGTCACATCACACATTACTCTCGGATCGCTGCAGTAGTATAGACCGTGTACATACTTCGAGGTTTGCTGTTCCTTTTAGATCTGCTGTTCCTTTTAGGTTTGCTGTTCCATTTGGATCTGCTGTTCCTTTTGGGTTGTTGTTCCATTTGGGTTTGCCGTTCCATTTTATATGATTGACGTTTCCTGTTTATGATAGTTTGCTGTTCCCTTTCATTACTGCTGTTCCATTTCTTTACTGCTGTTCCATTTTAAGGATTGTTGTCCCAGTTTACTTTCGCCAATCTGCCTTTATTGCTTTTGCGTGATAGCAGGCCTAAGGCTGTCGTGAGCCCAGCAAGACGCTGCCTAGCTCCCTGACCTATAAGCCCATGCTTTGGTTTTCTTTCTTTATCAGTTTCTAAAGGGAAGGGTTATTGGTTCCGTACCCTTGACTGATCATCTGCCTTGTGTGATTTCATTTCCTGAATTGATTTAGTTACAACTTAGTGTTTGTTTCCTTTCAAGTTATTAGAACGCTATACTGCCGAGCACTACTTGGACAGAACAGCCTCGGATTGAGTTACTCCTTGCAAGAACAAAACGATCCCGGATTGACTTAATAATGTGGAATAATTGGTGGTGTGAGAGACCCTAGTTATAGCTCTACATTTTGGCGCCGTTGCCGGGGAAGGAGTAATAGCCATTTGTCCTTTATAGAGTAGTGCGCAAATCTGCTAGGAGGGAGTTGGATTTTAAAAACGGAAGGTAAGAACCTGCGTACGGAGCATGTAAAAGCCCTGCTCCACCGTCCGCTCTCTTAGTAGAATTGCCAGTTAAATAGGATTTAGTAGTTTAATTGGAGTGCATGACTAAGCAGAAAAAGTTAGAAAAGGATCAAAAGCCTCCATCCAAAGCCAAGGGGCCGGTGACCCTTGGACGAACGACCTTTATAGACGAAATCTACAAGAAAGCCGACTCTCAGCCATCAATAGGATATAAGAAAGCTAATTCCAAACAGCCTACTAGTTCCCTTCAGGCCTCGGGATCACCATCCGAAGCTTTTGCTGAGGTGCACAGTCGAACAGAGGAGCAGGATTTTCAAGAAATTGAAAATTTGACTCCTGGACCATTGCACGAAGGGACCCAAAGTAACCTTTGTGAAGGAGAAGGAGAAACAGGGGAAATTGAGGAACCTAGATCTCCTATTGAATTAAACCAGTCTTTGAATAGCCCGGACAAGGGAAGCGCTGCGAAAATCCTTGTTGAAGGAATCCATTCACCGCAGACAGTTGGGGCCATTATCATCCCTGATCAAGGGAGTGGTGTCAAGACAATCCCTGTTAAGACTACCCCTCCTCAACCAAGGAACACTCTCTTGGAAATTCCTGAAGATTACTGGCATATATTTGATCCCATGGCGCAGAATCAGCCAAACACCCAGACCTCCACATTGCAATATCCGATAGTAGATTCTGCAGCAAACGCACCCATGAAAGCCATCCCTCTCCAGCATATTCCCACATTTCATGGCCTCACATCAGAAGATCCGGAAGCATTCTTGTTCGAATTTGATGTATTATGTAGAGGATATGACTACACCACCGATTCCCAGAAACTGAAACTGTTCCCCTCTACATTAAAAGGGGTTGCGTTGAGATGGTTTATGGGCTTAGGTGGTGGGGTTATTAACAATTGGGACCAAATGAAAGAAGCCTTTTTAAAGAAATACCAAGATTACTGTAGGTCAAGGGAACTAAAAGATGAAATCTTTCAAATGTCAGCCAGACCAAACGAAACCTTAGAAGAATATGTGGAACGTTTCCAATATAACTTGCAAAGATCCCCTTATGCATCACTACCTCTGCCTGACAATGTGTTGAAAACTGCATTAATTAGAGGTATGAGAGAGCAATGGATCGAAACGTTAAACATCATGGGGAAAGGAGACATTTATCAGGAAAATTTTGCTGATATCATTGATCTGTGTATCAGGAGCTCAAGAGGCAGCACGAGGATAAAACCAGCGGAATATGATCGCTTCCCCAGAGATAACAGAACATTAACAGAGGGAGTAACACTGGTGGAACTTGGAAATTTGCTAGAAAATTTTAAAACTGATATCCTGGGAACACTAACTACACAACTTGACATTGTGCAGGCCAAACAGAAGCAAGCCGAGGCAGAGCAGAATCTAGCCATCTTTTGCCCACGATGCAGGAAGAAGCGCAGCCACAAAGAATGCCCGCTGGATACAGTCCAAATATGTGCTATCTACACCAAGGACCACCTGACCGAAAGCTGCCCTTCACTTCCTGGTCTGAAGGCAGTATACAAAGAAGCAGAAGAGGAGTCAGAACCAGCATATTTTGTTAACCAACGTCGTCAATGGCAGCCTAGGCAACCAGGTATGTTTTCAGACCCCTCCTCTTCTTTTCAACCCCCGCAGTTCAACACTCAGCAACAGAACATGTGGCAAAATCAGTCCCAACCCCCGTTTTCAAATTGGTCACCTCAAATGTTTCCTACTCCGAATCCTTGGATGTCCCAATTTGGTTGGCCAAACTGCCCTTATCCTCCACCATATTGGCAGAATAGTTCCTATCCTCCACAGTGGACCCCTTCCACTTCGCAAGGCTCATCCTGGCAGACAAGCTGGCCAAGACCGACATATCAGCCAGCAGGATCAATCCCACTCCCTCAACCAACTCTGCCAGCCTTACCACAAAATTCCCAGTCTAATCTGAGACCGCAACTCCCAGCCCAACCCAACCCCAATCCTAATAATAGGCCAGTCCAATCCATTCAAATCATAGACACATCAGAGATTGAGTCTGACCTAAGGGAGTGCAACGATCTTCAGTTAAGATCGGGACGAATAGTAGAAACAGAGGGAGACAAAATGGTTCATATTGAAAATCAGTTACCTGTAGAACAACCCCCACAACGGAAGGATGAAAACAAAGAGCAAAACAATAAACAAGCAAGCACATCCTCTCCTCCTTTCCCAGAACGATTAGTCATATCTCGACCTATACAACCTCCAGACTTTGACATTCTGGGAGAATTACAAAATTTGTATATAAAGATTCCATTCCTCCAAGCTATACAAGATATTCCTATATATGCAAAAACCATAAAGGAATTATGCATCAAAAAATCAAGGAGGAATACAAATACTAACCCTAGAGTCCAAGTAGTTGGTACTTTATCCGACCTATTATCAGGAAAGGAAACACCTATCAAATATGAAGATCCCGGGAACCCAATTGTAACCGTTCAAATCTATGGCCAAACCCTGACTAACGCTCTAGTCGACCTGGGAGCTGCAATCAACATTTTGACAACCTCCACTTTCCAAAAGCTTGGCATTACGTCAGTAGAACCTACCTCTACTCTGTTAGAATTGGCAGATCGATCTGTGGTTCGACCAGAAGGTACTCTGAATGATGTCATGGTTTCCGTAGATTCATGGGAGTATCCCACAGATTTCCTGGTAATTAATCCTAAAACCCGACTAGATGGACATCCGTTAATCCTAGGCAGACCCTGGCTTGCTACGGCCGATGCCTACATTGGCTGCCGGCAGGGAAACATGACTATAGCTAAAGGACCCGATGTCAAAAATTTAATTTTGTACCCTCCAGCTCAGCCAAGCCTGCCAATGATTAAAACTAACCCTTATCCTGTATCATATCTCGCTAACAACATCAGATCTCCATTAACCATACAGAAGGCGTTAGACTTCAAGGATCAAACAGAAGACGACGCCATTAACAATTTTATTAGTCAAACTGAAGCTAGAAAACATATGCAGTGTCTTATGATAGAGGCAGCATTTGACAACGAGCTAGAAGAAGATCCCTTAAAAGATCCGCATGATCAGACAATACCAGTAACTGTTGTTGCTAATACTAAAGTAGTGGAAATTGAACCTGGTAAAACTCTGAATATTAACGCCAATCTTACACCAGATAAAGAGATAAAACTTGTTAATCTGTTACAAAAATACAAAGATGCATTTGCGTGGGATTACCCCGACATGAAGGGGATTGATCCTCAATTATGCACCCATCACATTTATATAGAGAAAGACGCAAGACCTGTCCGTCAGCCACAAAGGAGACTCAACCCACACCTAAAAGAGATAGTGAAAGATGAACTTCAGAAGCTCTTAGATGTTAACTTTATTTACCCTATCTCTGACAGTAAATGGGTCTCTCCCCTTGTGGTGGTACCAAAGAAAAACGGAAAATGGAGAATCTGCGTCGATTACAGGGAGTTAAACAAGGCTACACAAAAGGATCACTTTCCCCTCCCATTTATAGATCAAGTATTGGACACGTTAGCAGGGAAGAAATTTTTCTCCTTTTTGGATGGCTTCAGTGGATATAACCAAATCCAAATTGCCCCTGAAGACCAGGATAAAACTACCTTTACGTGCCCTTGGGGAACATTTGCCTATCGTGTATTACCCTTCGGCCTATGTAACGCCCCTGCTACATTTCAAAGGGCTATTCTTAGTATTTTTGCAGATCTAATAAACGATGGACTTGAGGTGTATATGGACGACTTCACACCGTATGGGGATGAATTTGATCCAGCTCTGGATACCCTGGAAAAAGTTTTACAACGCTGCATTGCTACCAGACTCTGCCTTAGCCACGAGAAGTGCTACATGATGATGACGGAAGGAATCATCCTAGGGCACTACATTTCAGCAGCTGGTATCCAGGTAGACCCTGCTAAAATTCAGATTCTTTTGCTCATCCCTACCCCCACTACTCAAACAGAGGTACGTAGTTTTCTTGGATTTTCCGAATATTACAGACGTTTTATAGAACATTATTCACGGATTGCAGCACCTCTGTATGCTCTGACAGGTAATGTCGATTTTTTGTGGACAGATAAATGCGACCAGGCTTTTAGAGAATTGAAAAAGTTGTTGTCAATTGCTCCAGTCCTTCGAGGACCAAACTGGAATCTGCCATTCTAGATCTCATCGGACGCCTCAGATACAGCAATTGGTGCAGTCCTAGGACAAGAAGAGGATAAGAAGCCATACGCTATTTACTATATTAGCAAGAATTTATCCTCTGCCGAACTCAATTATACTGTTACTGAAAAGGAATTTTTGGCCGTAATCCATGCTGTTAATAAATTTAGGCATTATATTACAGGTTACCCTGTTGTGTTATATACAGATCACTCTGCTATTAAATATCTAGCAAACAAACCTGTCACGAATGCTAGAGTAACTCGATGGTTGATCCTGTTGCAGGAGTTTGACATCACAATTAAGGATCGACCCGGCAAGGAGAACCCTGTAGCCGACTTCCTCTCAAGAATACCCAAATCAAGCGAAGCAGCAGCCGTGGAAGATCAATTCCCTGACGAACATCTGTTTGCCATTGCCGTTCGCACACCCTGGTATGCTGACGTCGCCAATTACCTTGCAGTGGGTAAGTTACCCAAACACCTAACCCCTCAGGAACGAAAACAAATTGTTCAAAAAAGCACACGATTTTCGTGGATTGGAGACCATTTATTCCATACAGGGGCAGACATGCAAATCAGAAGGTGTATTCGAGAGGACGAGATCCTAGACATCTTAAAGGCTTGTCACAGTGGACCATGCGGGGGGCACTTTGCCGACAAGAGAACAACACATAAGATACTACAGGCAGGGTACTATTGGCCCACAATCTTTAAGGACGCGAAAAAATTTGTGCAGGCCTGTGATAGCTGCCAGCGAGCAGGAAAACCTGGTCAAGCTGATGAAATGCCTCTGAGACCACAACTGGTTATTGAGCCATTTGAACGATGGGCTCTCGATTTCGTCGGACCCATTAATCCACCCTCAAACCAAAGGACATACATCTTGGTAGCAACAGACTATGTTACTAAATGGGTTGAGGCTGAATCATTAGCTAGGGCTACAGAAGATTCGGTAATACAATTTTTGTTCCATTTGTTTGTACGTTACGGACTTCCAAGAGAAGTGATTACAGATGGTGGACCACAATTTTTTGGAAACAAACTAGCTGCAACACTTAACAATTATCACATCCAACATAAGATTACTACCCCCTACCATCCGCAGGCAAATGGACAAGTAGAAAACAGTAACAAGATAATTGAGTCAATCTTAACAAAAACCATCGCATCACACAGGCGTGATTGGGCTGCTCGGCTACCTGAAGCTCTGTGGGCTTATAGAACCACATGGAGAAGTACGACAGGCTATTCACCTTATCAATTGGTGTTTGGGAAACAACCAATTTTTCCTATCGAATTTGAGATCCAAACACTACGAACTGCACAAGAGGTCGGCCTAGATCTGAATGAGGCACAGATCAATCGACTACGACAAATCAACGAATTGGATGAGGTTAGGCTCTCTGCATTACAAAACACAGCATTAATCCAACAGCAGCGAGCTAAGTGGCACGATGCACTTATAAAGAATAAAGTCTTCCATGAAGGAGACTGGGCTCTGTTATACGATTCTCGGTTCCAGGACTTCCCGGGGAAACTCCAGACTCGCTGGCTAGGACCATATGAGATCCAGAAGGTACACGACAATGGGACCCTCACTCTGACCACGATTGACGGTTCTGGACATACGTTCAAAGTAAATGGCCACCGAGTTCGTCTCTATCGAAGACCCCTTACTCGGGAATCCTTTTGTCAACAGCTTCAGCAAGATACTGATTTGGAGATCCTAGGAGAGGAAGTGAAATCTTCCTCACCCATAACTTAAGCAATTTGTTTTTCGTAATTTGTACATAACATCCTGTACATATGTTCTTTTCATCTTTTGTTTGCAGTATTTTGGTTAGGCACTGGTTTGATTTTGCTGTTCCTTTTTAAAAGGAACAACACCTGTTTGATTTTGCTGTTCCTTTTTAAAAGGAACAACACTTTTGGTGTTTTGTTGTTCCTTTGTAAAAAAAGGAACAGCACTTGTTGTTTTTGCTGTTCCTTTGCGAAAAGGAACAACACTTTTTGCTTTGCTGTTCCTTTGCGAAAAGGAACCGCACTTTTTATTTTGCCGTTCCTTTGCGAAAAGGAACAACACTTTTTGCTTTGCTGTTCCTTTGCGAAAAGGAACAGCACTTTTTATTTTGCCGTTCCTTTGCGAAAAGGAACAGCACGTTTGTGTTTTGGAATTTTTGCTGTTCCTTTGCAAAAAGGAACAACACTTTGGCATTTTGGAATTTTTGCTGTTCCTTTGCGAAAAGGAACAACACTTTTTCGTTCTGCTGTTCCTTTGCGAAAAGGAACAGCACTTTTGGTTTTTGCTGTTCCTTTACGAAAAGGAACACCACTTTTTGGGCTTTGCTGTTCCTTTGCAAAAAGGAACAGCCCGTGTGGATTTTTGCTGTTCCTTTGCAAAAAGGAACAGCCCATGTGGATTTTTGCTGTTCCTTTGCAAAAAGGAACAGCCCGTGTGGATTTTTGCTGTTCCTTTGCGAAAAGGAACAGCCCGTGTGGATTTTTGCTGTTCCTTTGCAAAAAGGAACAGCCCGTGTGGATTTTTGCTGTTCCTTTGCAAAAAGGAACAGCCCGTGTGGATTTTTGTTGTTCCTTTGCGAAAAGGAACAGCCCGTGTGGATTTTTTGTTGTTCCTTTGCAAAAAGAAACAACACTCTTTGTGCTTTGTTGTTCCTTTGCAAAAAGGAACAGCACTCGCATATTCCTTTTTTTTCAAGATGCAAAATGTCTTTAATTCCGTTATTTTCCGCAAGACGAATCATCCACATGCTCAGACACCATCTATTTGGACGTCTTGCGATTATGCTCTCCTAAATCCTTTAGATATAGCAATGACATTATGCAATGAACTTAAAAGCATGTTATACCGAAACCTGCATATCATAAATCGCTATTGTTTTAACAGTCAGCAGATATAAGAAGATAAGAGGAGCGACACTAACTTTCGTCTTTACTGTCATTATCTTGTTCCTGAACCATGGTTTGGCAATTTTTATCATGTCGATTTCCCTAAAAACTTCCTTGATCATCATTGAGGAATATGAACAAACATTTATATCTGTCTGTTGGGATTGTAAGACTTCTTCCACCATTCCCCGCTCTTAAGGAGTGCGGAGCCACCCTTATGTGTAATTGAACAAAGAAAAAGAAGTGTGCTGCAAAAGAAGAACAAAAGAAAAAATAAAAATAAAGATATGAAATCGTCAAATGCAGGATAGGGGGTCTCATTCAGAGCCAGCCTACCATGATCATAAGGATGGAAGCGAAGTGGCATTCCCATTACGGCCACCACACCAGGGATATGGTCCAAAGGAAAAATAACAAGCAAACCTTGGAACAGGAGGTCTCATCACGAGCCGGCCTGACCACGTTTCGTGCCTACCTTGTGAATGGCATTATGGTTATCTGGTCACCAAGCCAGCATAATGGCCTGCATTTTGACGAAGCACTCTTCAGTACATACACAAAGGATAATGGTTCCGGAGGGTGAGATAAACAACTTTGCCAAGGTTATGAACACCTGTTGGCAGCAGAGCTCTGTTAATGGCATTGGAGTCGTAATATTTACACCAACAGGTATGATATTTAAGTCTGTTTGTCTTTTATTTCCTTTGCATGTATCATATGTCACACCCTGATATAATTATCGCATGAGTATTATCACCAATCATGGCAACGGAATTGACAATGACTACTGGAGACTTCGTACGGTTGACAGACGTCCAACCCTTGGTTCCTCATTATATCACACTGGCTTATCTTAAAAGCGATCCATTTTTCTGCCTCGATTTCGGTACTTCACTGTCTTTTTACAACATGGCATAATTTCCATCTGCTGTACTTTATGATTTGACTCCCGACTGGCTGCTGCTCCTCTCTTTGACGGCTGGGGGCAGCCTATCAGATCGCGGGGGGGGAGGTGACCTCATTACTCCAATGGTTACGTGGCTGCACATCATTCGGGCAAAATAACAACACGATTTAACGGTATGATGATCTCATTCTACGGACTGCCACCCACGATCTTTCTCTTTGATGCATGCTCTGCGAAAATCCTTCCTAAAATAGCATCGAGTATCCTCCTGTTCGGTAAATACTGCGGACAGTTGCTGTTCCATTCCCGAGTTCATTTCTGAGAGTAAGCTATGGGCGGGAAAACAATCCGAAGAGAACCGCACAAGCTGATCGCATCTGATGCTGCCCGCGAAATTCTGGAAAATGCAGGATGGTTGAATTACTTCAACCGCCTGCAAGAATCGAACGAGGCTGTAGCGTTGGAATTCCTGCAAAATCTGCAGGAAAACCACTCTATAGTCGGAGGAAAGCGGATAGAAGTCACGGAGGACATCATTGCAGAAACCTCAGGATTACCAGCTGTCGGACCCAGATGGGAGCTGAAGAAGGAAAGACTGCAGAAAGCAATGGAAATTTTCCAAAGCGAAGGCCAAAGTCTGACAGTCAAAGGGAAAGGAGTTCTGCCGACGACACTGGGGGAACCCTGGACCGAGCTGGCGAAAATAGTGCAGAGCTATATCACCTGCGAGGGGAGGAAAGATGTGGTAAGGGCTCGTCACTTAAAACTTCTAGTTGTTTTGAAGGGAAAATGCTCTGTAAATATCCCTGCCTTTTTAAATTCATTATTACATGATGCGGCCCGAAGTTTGAAGAAAGCTCAGCACACAGAGACGGTTGTTAGCCACCACGGACTGATTCGGCTCATAATAAGCCACAGTCTTGCCCAACAACAAGACACTTGGGAGGAATTGGTTGAAACAGTCAAAATGGGACTGGCTTTACCTCGAACCTCCAGCACACTGGAACGTTCAGAAGAACACAAGGAGCCAACAGCAGAAAAGCAGGCTGTTTCAAAACGAAAGCAGTCCTCTAGCACGCCGAAACAACCAGAGAAACGTAAGAAGTCGGCGGCAGAAAAACAGGCTGTGTCGAAACGGAAGCGATCCTCCGATACGCCGGAACGACCAGAGGAACCTAGAGAACCTGTTGGCACTCCCAACCTGCCTGAAAGACCCAGAAAGTCAGCTCGATTGGTTCGAATAAGGGGAAGGTTGGAAAAGATTCAGAAAACTGTGACCCAACCAATCGAAATCGAGGACGAACCTTCGAAAGAGGAAGGTGAATTACCCGAAGGAAATGCTGAGCAATTAGAGGCTGGAACTAACCAGCCAGGAGAAGGAATTGAGGAAGAAAATGCACAATCTATGGGTAGCCCGTTGCAAGACCATCCAGGAGAAGAGGAATTGGCAGCAGTTCTGGCCAACATGGGAGAATACGGCCAAGCCTCCAGTCCAGGAGGCATCCCTGACGGTCCCGCAGAAGAAGAGTTACCTGAAGAAGGGCATGCAGAAGAAGCAGGGGAAGGAAACCTGCCCAGTAATGAAGCAGAAAACATCAATTCGGGACAATCTGTCCCCAGGGCATCGGAAGATGTTCCGGGAGAGGAAGAAGGAGTAAAATTAAAGGCCAAACCCTCTGCCGAGGCTAGGGAAATTGCAAAATTGAAGAAGAAGCACCAGAGGATGCTGGGCACGATAGCCAGACTTCGGCAACAAATCAGAATGTTGAAATCCAGTCTGAGAATACAAAAAAACTGCAAGGCAAAAGAAAAGGACCACGGCAGCAAGAACCCCGAGGGTTAGGGTTCGTTTTGAAGGACGAAACCCCATCAGGAGACCTACTGTTGAGGAACAGTCCGCTGTTCCGAATGTTAATGAGGAACAGGGTGCTGTTCCAATAGAAACTGCTGTTCCATCTGGCCCGGAGGAACGAATGGACATTCCAATGGAACAACAAGAGGCTCCGGTGGTAGGAGGACCACACCAACCCTTTGTTCGCATCAAAAAGGAGACGGATAGCAAAGAGGTTCAAACGGAAACACCCCCTCGGGTGTAATTCGGGTCCTAAATTCGAAACAACGCAATAGGAAGGTCCAGGTTAAACTTCCAGCTTCTACGGCTGCCTGGAAGAAAGACCCGAAAACCAGGACCTTGCATAAAATGATGAAGGAAGCCCAGCAGGAGGCCGAGCAGTTGCGAGAACAGACGGTCCCCAAGGAAAGATATGAGGAGCTCCAACAGCAACTTCGAAACATCAGTCAGTCTGAAAGCCAGGCCTTTGAAGGATGGCAGAAGGAGCAGGAAAAGGTTGCTAAGGTAACTCGTCGGCTAGATAGTGTTGTTAAGCAGATGGACACCTTGTGTTCCTTGTATACTGATGTTTTGACTTGTAGAGCCCCTACTAAAAATTATGCTTTGTTTTTGCTTGAACGTTATTTGAGATTAAAAATAAAAGCTGTTAGGGCAGGAGCACCCATCCATATCAACACTGTTAATGATTTTATAGATTGCTGCAAGCACTATGGAGTTAAAGTTCAAAGATTGTTATGTGAATTCTACTTGCACAACCTTGTCTTAGACCAGGAAACTGATTTGAATCCTGGCCCTTTCGTTGGCGATATACAATTTCAAGCCTTTATCTCATTTGGGGAAAATAAGTTAAAATGGTTTAAAGCTTACAACATCTTTCAGAGGCAAGAAAATAGTTTAGACCTTTGGGTACGAGCTGAACCTAGGGACCCAGCAGCATTATGGAGAGAGCATAGGAGTATGATGAGGATCCCAGGTGTCATGAAGATATTAGGTCCCATGCATGAAGACTTGATCCGAAATGGTCTGGAGTATTTCCTGACTATTAAAGACCAGGCCTTCCATGCTGCAAAGTTTCGATACCGAACCTCTAACCCAAACATCCAGCTCAGGGAACCCTTTAACTTTGAGAATTTTGAATTGGCTGCCAGTCGATTGAGTCTCTATGGGGAATGGATTCTGCGAGCAGGCCCATTTTGGTTGGGATATCGGTTTCGCAGTCCAATTGTTTGGCATCCTGCACCTGGATATTAGGCTCTATATGAGATGCCTGCAGATCAGTTAGACCAGTTCTTTGACCATCTAGTTGCTAATCATGGTTGTCGGCCTCTTCGAGAGATCCCTTCTCCGGCCTACTCTCTCACAGCCCTGCATGTCAATTACAACGTTTTCATGAGGACATGAAACAGGGTAAGCAGGGGGGTGTGTGGAGCACCTGGAAGGTATGCTTTTTGATAAGTAATCTAGTGGTTTTTCAATACTATTTCTAATCTTTTCTGCATATTGAGCCTAAAAACATAAGGGTTTTGGTAAATTGTGTAAAAATGGGCAAATAAAGCTTAATTACTAATAATCGATGTTTTCTATGCAGAAGGACGCGGAAATAGGGGATTATCGATTAAAAACGAGAAGCGCAAGGAAAGTAACTTCTGCCCCGTCGACAGGGAACCAGATGCGGACAAGATCAAGCAAAATTGGAGCCGAATAACCCAGGAAAAGGATGCAGGATATCGTGACGGAGAATGCAAGAAGGAAAGAGGAGACCCGAACGAATAGCGAATCCCTCAGGATCTTCGATCCTGAGGGATCGCTGCTTTAAGTTTATCTTTTGTATCTAGACATCTCCGTCATTTCTGTTATATAAAGGCACCACGCCACCGAGCGTGGGGGGAGGACTGTTAATTAATTAAAAACTCAGAACGATTTTGATCACTGAGCTTTTGTAAGATCTGATTTTGTACACTTTTGTTAATGCAATCAATATAAAGGATTTGGTGTTCACTTCGTTTCTACATCTGAAGTAACTCTAAGCAGTGTACCATCGTAGCCAAGGGCCCAGCTCCGACGGTCACTCGCTGTTGTATCATACGGTGATTTGTGTGGTTTGCATATTTCTTTCATTACAGTAATCCGATATCTCTTTGTTCTGATAGACTATGTTTCTTAATTAATATTTGAAATCCGAATAAGTTATTTAATTCACGTCTCTGTATTACACAAACTGAATCTATTCGAATTGCATTTCTACAGCAAGATATTGGTATGAATGTTATCATTATTGGATTCATATGAAATAAGTATTTGTGAGGCTTGAAGATAATATTATCTTGTTCAGAAACACAGTCACATCACACATTACTCTCGGATCACTGCAGTAGTATAGACCGTGTACATACTTCGAGGTTTGCTGTTCCTTTTAGATCTGCTGTTCCTTTTAGGTTTGCTGTTCCATTTGGATCTGCTGTTCCTTTTGGGTTGTTGTTCCATTTGGGTTTGCCGTTCCATTTTATATGATTGACGTTTCCTGTTTATGATAGTTTGTTGTTCCCTTTCATTACTGCTGTTCCATTTCTTTACTGCTGTTCCATTTTAAGGATTGCTGTCCCAGTTTACTTTCGCCAATCTGCCTTTATTGCTTTTGCGTGATAGCAGGCCTAAGGCTGTCGTGAGCCCAGCAAGACGCTGCCTAGCTCCCTGACCTATAAGCCCATGCTTTGGTTTTCTTTCTTTATCAGTTTCTAAAGGGAAGGGTTATTGGTTCCGTACCCTTGACTGATCATCTGCCTTGTGTGATTTCATTTCCTGAATTGATTTAGTTACAGCTTAGTGTTTGTTTCCTTTCAAGTTATTAGAACGCTATACTGCCGAGCACTACTTGGACAGAACAGCCTCGGATTGAGTTACTCCTTGCAAGAACAAAACGATCCCGGATTGACTTAATAATGTGGAATAATTGGTGGTGTGAGAGACCCTAGTTATAGCTCTACAGCCATCCCAGAGAAAGGCGAACCCTTGGTCTATCAATTGCCTCGCTTGAGATGGAACTTGGTTCTTGGTGTTCTTTTATGTGTTGTAGGTGCCTCTTGTTGAGAAATCTAGGGCATGAATAGTTAAAATATTTATCTGCTTGATAATTGCTTGTGATATACTTTTACTTCTTAGATTATAGTCTTTAATAGAGTTCAGGCTTTTGTGATCCATATCAAGTAAGAGAGAGATTCTTCGGCGAAAATCACATGGAAAACCATTTGCCGACGCGTTTCGAACCAACTAGTGTGGTTCATCGTCAGGACCTTTGTTATATTATTATTGTGTTCTTTTCATCAAGACAATTACCAATATGCACAATAAAAGACAAGTGACACAGTATGTAGGCTTGTCATCCAAGGCAAAAAGCTCTCACATTTTGAGAGGAAAACCTGATCAAAATTCTTCTTCTAGATCTTCAATTAATGAGTACCAAGACCATGACAAAGACCCAGGACTCTAGTATCCTCCAAGAACCTTGTTACTAACCTTGATGCTCCACCTCTTCCCTTTCTCATCTTTCATCTTGATCTCGAATTACTTTCCTCGACTCCTTCTCGAGAAACTCGGTCTCTATCCTTCACATTGCGTTTTCTCGACTTCCTTTAGAGAAACTCGGTCTCTATGATCTCACTGGCTTCCTCTAGAGAATCTTGGTCTCTAGATCTCTATCTTGGCTACCCAGAACAAGTATCCCAGAAGAAACCTCCTTCGCTGCCCCATAAGAAACCTCCTCTTCGCTGCCCCAAAAGAAACTCTTTTTCGTTGATCCCAGAAGAAACCTTCTTTTCTATGCCCAGAAGAATCCTACTTCGCTTGCCCAGAAGAATCCTCCTTCGCTTGCCCAAAAGAAACTTCCTTTGCTTTCCCAGAAGAAACTCTCCTTATCACTTCTTCGCACTTCTCTTAGTAGCCCTTCTTCTTTGCACTTATTTTCTGAATGTATGTTGAGTTTCTTGCTTTCAAGTGAGGTTGAGTTAAGCTTTATATACACCTCATCTCATGTCCTGTGGGCCAACATGATCACTATAGGTTAGGTCGACCTCTTCTAGCATGTTCTTCCATTGTTGTAGGCCGACTTGAAGAGGATAAGTGACAAGGTTTTGGAGGATACTTTACATAGACAAGTTTGACTCTATATAAAGTGTAATATGACTCCATTACATGACAATGACTCTATTTTATGACTAGATGACAAATAATTCCTAAAGACTCTCAATGGGAGTCTTGACTCAAAAATAAAATCTCTTGCTCATGAAACCCATGAAGCAAGTCAATACAATAATTTTATTTTTCTTCTTTACATCACATTACATAAAATCGTAATTACATGTCATTATGAAGACCGAACCTAGTTACACTTTTCAACTAGGGAGGTATTCATAATGGTACTTGGAATTTCTCAATCTGAAGAATTTCTCATAAGAATAGTTCATATTGGTAACTCATTTGTATAACATCATATCAACCAACATTGTTACATAGCAAGGCCTTGACTAACAACTCCATCTCTCCTTAAGACCTGAGATCAATGCTGGCGAGACCAATGATTTATAGACACTCTCATCATTGTCTCTCTCGGAACATCACCTACCCGGGTACTCGGGGTGTGTTCAATGAGAACTATTCTTACCTTTGACTCCCCAGCCCTCAAAGAATATTGGTCTTCCATGACTACTCTCATATTATATGCCCTATCTCATCCTCAAAGAGTATCGGATGCCAAATGTACCCACTTGTCCATTATGACTTCTGAGGTGAAGACTAGAATGACATGTCTATCTCTCCCTCTCAAATAGGGAGGACATATTCCAATAAAGGAATGTACTCATTCCTACAAAAGGAATGTACCTAAGTTTCTTCTTGGCTTAGGAATTTCCAAGTTTCTTCCAAGTAAGAAACTTATTTTCAGGGTCCCTCTCAACTAGGGACCTATAGCAGCTCCTCATGTGGAGATCATAGAACAACCAGCTGCTTCAAGAGCTCCTTCCTTTGATGTCATTTATTCTTCGTCATGGAGTCTTCATCTTTTAGGGACTTCTCCATAGGGCACATACCATCCATCACTTTCATCCATGAGTTATTCATGTCCTCATATCATCAGAAAGTGATCCATCAGTTTTCCATCCGGCTTTTCTTCATGTCATTATGTTTTCATGTCGTCTTTTGTAGAAGGAGCTTACATCCTTCAATACGGTTTTCGTGGAAGTCATCCCCAGATCTTCCCTTTGGCAGACCTACATAAGTCCATCCAGATATTAGTTCAAAAATTAGAAATGAACACTTAAATCAAAATTACCTTTGTGATGGTCTTTCATCATGACATATTACTGTAGGTATAAGCATCTTGTATGCGGATTGACACATTTCCCAAAGATATCCATTGTCAAGGGTCTCCATCTTTTCTGACTCTTATCAGAATCTTCATATCTTTCTAGGAGATATTCTAGTCAACTCTTCTTGGTCTCGGATGTTGAATGCCTTCTACCTTTGTTGCATACTTTCACGATCTCTTCCTTTCTTTTCACACTTTTGTCCTAGGAGCTTCTAATCAAAGTTCCTCAATTGTAGTCAGCTTCCTCATGATTCATATGATAACATATTATGTTGATTTCATTTAGTGTGATTTATGCTTTTCTGCAATCTTTCAGAGGAGAAGATCCTTTCTCCTTTTGATCATGTTTTCCAAAATGGAAATAGTGATCCATATTATCTGCAATCATATGACATGACTTTCATAATAACCTATGTAAGCATACATACCTCATATTTCCTTTCGGTCATCCAGACTTCCTGTAGCAGCTTCATTTGAACGAAAGAACTTTATTCTTTAGACTTGCTTTCCTGTTATGTCATCATACCATCATCCATTGAATCCCACAAGTTGGAATTCCTGATGAAACTCTTGCTTTCCTTTTAGATCAATGAATCCTTTGATGAGGATTCCATCAGAGAAACTTGAGGATCTTTCATATCCTCACATGGCAGATGTTTCTTTATTGACTATTGTATGATGATCCCAGTCGATGATGACCTCTACTTATTTCTATAAGTGTCACTTGAGGTTTTAATGAGGTTTCCAAGAGCTCCCATTCTTTGAAATTAATAGAACTTGTTCCAAACATCCTTTCTACTTCCCATGTTAAGAGCTCTTGTTTCTGATGCTTCTATCACAATGTTATTTTCTAATCTGATGCATCCTATCTTATTTACATTGCTTCCTATCTATAAATTACAAGTGAAAAGTACCTTCTAGTGAAGAAGATCATCTCAATCATAGTAGAGATATTTTTTCTTCTTCCTTCTTAAGCTTCTTTGTCTCAGGTTCTTTCACTTCCTTAGTAATATGGGCTTCTTCCTTGTCCCTCTTATGTTTAGGACAATCTCTTCTATAGTGCCCAAGTTTCTGACAACCATAACATCTTTCCTTAGCCATGTTCTTGTTTTTCTTTGGAGTACCAAACTTTCAAAATTTCCCTTTTCTTTTTGTCACTAATTGATCCCTTCTATCTGATATTTTGTTACTTTCTTTCTTCAATATGTCTTCTTTTGCCTTGCAGAGAGACCATAATTTGATGAATGGGTAGCTTCCTCTTCCTTAGTAGATATGAGGTTATCTTGTTTATCAGTCAATGCATTTAGAATAACGAAGATCATTTGATTATCAGATACCATCTCTCCTTGATCATGTAATTGACCTTTTATTTGAGATGTTTTTGAAGGGCATGACGATATCCCTTCATCCTTTTACACCTTCAATTTATATAGATCAAATCTAAGTGATATGATCTTTCCTATCGTGCTTTCAGAGAAAAGTTCTACCAGCTTATCATATTTTTCTTTAGATGTCTCTAGCTCGGCTACATGGGAAATGAGAGGATCTTTAATGGATTCCTTAAGAATATTTTTAGCCTTGAGATCCATTTCCATGGATTCAGATAATGCTTGTTCGTTGGATGGCTTGAGACTTTTCCATGGACATGATCAATGACTTCATTTACTGTTGAGAATAGCAACAAGAAATGCTAAAAATAGCATTCAGAATATTCCAATTTTAATTTGTCCTTGAATTAAAATTGAGAATTAAAAGTTGAATTTAGTCTCACCAGCTGCTTGAAAATAATTAATTAATTCATCTTGAGTTAATAACAATGTAAACTTTGAAACGGGAACTCATATTGTTACCCATTTTGTAGAGATAGCAAAAAAGTGACCCGATTTTGAAAAGGGGTGATGCAGAATACACGTGTTTTTTATAGCTTAGTTTTTGGCACTATATTTTTTTTTATGTACATTGCATTTTATAATGGTAGTGGTAATTCTACACCAGACCCTTTTTTAAAAGAGCCTCTTTTTTTTTTTTCTTATGAAATGTAAATAATTATTTTGTAAATTTAATAATTTTCGAAGTGGTCTTTTTCTTAATATTTTCTTGTTTTTATTTTAATTTTATTTTTTTGTAGTGAGGTTTTTATTGTTTCGCATATTTAAAGAAGGGGGTCGATATTTTGAATTTTCGATATTCTACATATTTATACATCGTTAATTAATATTTCAACCCACAAGAAATAATTGTTTTTAAAAAACAATATTTTTGGGCAATGGACGTTAAAATAGCCATTTTTAACATAAATATAATTAAAAAACTACACGTTTTGATAATTTTTTGCTACAATTGACATGCGAAAATCACAATTTTTATACGAAAATTTTAAGTAAAAATAGTTAAACAATAGTTTTTTTTTTTTAATGAATTTCATGTCAAAAAATAATAATAATCACTTCTTTCTTTTCTTTTCTTTTCTTTTTATCAAAAAAATGATTAACTTTAAAATTAATGCGAAGATCACATATTACAAATATTGAACGCATAACAACCTTAATTGAGTGTATATTCTTCTCATAAAATGTCAAAGTCAAAACATTGCAAGTGTAACTACTTAATAGTTACAAAAAATGAGTTTGATTTCCAAGCATAACTTAAATTTAAGCAACAATGTCACACAATCCAAACTCTTCGTCCTCTAGAGTTTCATCATTGTCTTCTTCTACAATATTTTATGCTTCCTTTTGCTCATTTTCATCTTCCAATGGATCTTTGATGTCTGTGAAGCTCCCAATGTATGTCTTTCCAAACATCCCATGTAATGGTGGTTGAGGTTCCTTTGCCCTTTTTGCCACACATGATTCATTAAAGTCCCCTTTCTTCAACCCAATTTCTTGCATTGCATCTGGAAGAAATTGAAGAGCATTAATTCTTTGCTGAATGAAATTGCACTGTAATGGATCTTTTTCAATTGTAATGCAATTTCTTACTTTTTGAAGGCAGCATGTTAATGTTGTACCTAATTATCAAGCACAAAAGAAATAATGAAGTAAATTAGTACAATGACATATTAATTAAAAAAATAACATATTGAAATTCAATTCTATATAATAAAACTTACCTGAGCCAAAAAATAAATCCAGAACCCAATCTCCTTCATTTGAATATATGTCTATAAGATAGTTAATCAATAATTGTGGTTTTTGATAAATGTTAATTATCTCTCATTTTGCTTCTTTGTTTTCATATGTTACTTTTCTCACAAAAGCATCATAAGTCAATATTTGGCTATGACCCTTTCCGTCTACCCGATTAAAAATCATAGACATATAGCTATCATCTTTTGTCCAACTATCAATATGAATGAACTCACAATCATTTATAAATACTTGATCGTCACGGTTAAGAAGATTTGACTTTTGCTTGTAACATGAAATAGTAAAAGTTCAATCAACTTGTACATAAATGAATTTTTCAACATTAATCAAATATACATTTTAAACGTCTTACCATGTAAGCTGCATCCTTGAATTTGTTTTCCCTTTGAAGCTTGACAATATCATTGCCAATTGTGTGTCTGAATGAAATGTCACAAATATCCATAATGGTGATGACGTGACTTCTACAAATCCCGCAACCACTTTACTAAGAGCTTGGTAAGTATAAGGGTCACTATCATAGTCAATGTTTGGAATATTGAAACCATGGGTAATATCTGCAATAACTAGGGCATACTCCCTTTTAGGTATGAATTTAGCAATGTCTTCACATTCGCCTTGTATTACTTGATATTTAACAGTGTCTAGCCCATTCCAAATGAAATGAGTAAGAGTTGGATCAAGTTCAACATTCTTAACACGTTGCTTCTTTAGTCTTTCAATCTTTATTTTTTCAATAAAGGTTCTAAAGCTAGTTGGAGCTCAATTATCATCCTTCTTCATCTTTTATAAAATAAACAAATATATGTGTAAGTTATAAATTAAAAATAGTATACAGATGAATAAAAATGAATGTGTAAATCAAGATACCTTTTTAAATGCAAGATAAAAAGCTTTTAATGTTGATGTAGAATTTGAATCTGGATAGTTGCGTACAACATCATCCCAACTATCTTCATTCAACAATTTAACCATTTGTTCTTGAATTTTCATGTAAACTTTGTGACTGCATAGATAAAGTAACAAAAAGTCAATACAATGATATGTATAACAAATACTACCAAGAACAACATGTTTTATTTAAAAGAAAATTATAATTTAGAAATAAATAAAAATAATTCAACAAACTTACTTTTGAAATTCCTCAGACATTTCCTCCAATGATAATTCCCCTGACTTCACACAAGATAATATTGTTTTGATAACCTTTTCATCTTTCACTCCTTGCATTGCTCTCTAAGGTGTGATAGTCATATCTTCTGGAAGCTGCTTCAATTCAGGACCTAATTTACTGTCGCCACATATCAATGGCTTAGACATTTTGACCTTCTGGTTTTTAATGCCATTGTTTTCCCACATGCTAAAAATCTCATCAATCAACTTCCAAACATCTCCAGTTTTAAATGCCAATTGGAAAATGTTATCAACACCTCTGAATATATCACTAGGAAGGTTGCGTTTTCCACCTTTTGAATTGGGTTTCTCTTCAATTTGATAGCCTGTTTCCATACAACATTTCCCTCGGAAATCTGCAGTAACATTTATCCTATCCCCACCACATTTTTCTTGAAATTCACTATGAATAAATCTAACCCTTTGGATGAAAGTCATAGACATCCTATATTCATTATCTGAATTATGATCCCATGCCACTAACTTTGCTTCTGTATCCGATAAACTAGCATAAATGATACATTTCATTGTTTCAAAACGTGGGTTATTGGGATATTCTTCCATCAATTGTCTTTGAGCTTCTACAGAATGGTTCCCCCAAGAACATAATAATTGTATTCAAAACATTTTGACTTATCAAATGCTTCTTTGTTGGGAACTTGAACTGGATCAACAAGAAGGACATAATTAACCACATGAGCATATGAATTGTACCTCATCAATGTCTTCAAGTTGTGAACATGCAGATGGTGTGGCTTTCTGACTTGATATTGACATTGTCCTTCACTTGCCTTATAGGTTTGTCTGACATTAAGCTAAAATGTACGACCACCATCAATTAAGTTTTTCTTTGTCAAATTCTATCAAATGGAATTTTGTTTTGTTTTGATAATGCCATCCTCTAAATCAGCTCCTGGTGTAACGATTTATTTTCTTTCTTTTGAAGTTTTACTAGGTTCTTGACTGCTGGTAATGACTACTTCAAAATCTTAAACTTTACTTTTCTTCGTCATAACATTCTCAACAGATTTATTCTTGGGCATTGTTACTTTTGGTCTTTTACGGCTCTTCTCAGTCCCAATGTCATCTTCAGTAACGACAACATATGCTTCACTGTCAGTTTCAACTTCATCGTCCTCAAAAGTAACTTGTCTACCCTTGCTAGATTTATCCACTAGAGGCCTTTTTTTCTGATCCTTTGGATGTAGTTTTGTAGCATTATCAATTACTGCATTTTGCTTGTTTTCCATATCTTCTTCTAACACTGAGTAAAAACTACTGACAACTTTCATGATATCATGCTCTATGAAATGAATGCCTCCCAACCTAATTGAACAACTTTCAACAAAATTCTACCAAACAAAATATCATATGTCAATAAAAACAAAATTAAAAAAAAATATAGTGAAACACTTTCAAGAAAGCAAAATACAAATATAAATAACAATACTTACGATGTTTTGTTTCATCTCATTTATGATTTGTTTACACAACTTTGTAGATACCTCTCTTGTGTCATACAATGAATATGATAGTCGATATTTAATCCTTTCATGTGACTTGGGAGCTTTTGTAGTATGTAAACAACTTCAGTGTCCAGTACCGAACACATTTCTATGAATCTTCCCATCAGCTAAAAAATTCCATTTTCATTCGGTATATCAATATATAAATATATATTCACATTTTGGATTTCTCCTTCTTTCACATACCAGATTCTTGATGGGAATTTCATCGCTTTTGAATTTTTCCAGTCTGAAATCATCTTCTTATCATTTGAGGCACTTGAAAGATTTGTAGCCATGAGCTCAGGTGGAATTCATTCATCAATGTTTTTTGAAGATGCACCTTTAAGAGTCTTTGGTCCAGAAAGAATCACAGAAATCTTCTTTGATGCCATTTTCCTGAAAAATAGAAACACATAAATCAGTTAATAATGAAAACATATTAACTTAAATCCATCTGCGGAGTCGTGGGCGATTTCCGCACCCCCTACCTCCCACACTCTCCCCTACCCCTCTTCCCGCCCAACCGACCCACGCCACGCCACCCCACCCCGCAATCGGATGGCCATCCAACCCCACCCTTACCCCCCTTCCACTCTGCCCTCCTACACCTCGCTCCCAACCCCCACTCCACCCCACCCCCCATCCCCTTCCCCTCCACCCCCCAACCCCCTATAGCCTACACCCCCTTGCCCCCCCAACCGAGCCACCCCACCATGCAATCAGACGGCCACCCCACCCCACTCCACCCTTACCCCCCTTCCACCCATTCCGCCAACCCCCCTCGCACCCCATCAACTGGCCCACCCGTCCCAGCAACTGAACGGCCACAGGACCCCACTCTTACCCCCCTTCAACCCCTTCCCCCTACCCCCAAACCCTCCCCTCAGCCGTCCCTCCTACCCGCCTCCCCCACTGTAGCCCACCCCTAACCCCATGCCACCCACTTCCCCCTGGCCCCCCAACCTACCCCCTATCACCTCCTCCCTTGTCCCTTCCTCCTATCCCCCTACTCCACCCCCCAATTCCCTAACCCCTACCGCCCCCTCTCCCCCGGCCCTCCCTGCTACCCCCCTAACCCCCACTCTCCCCGGCCGTCCCCCTATCCCCTTCCCCCCTTGCCCCCCAATTCCCTAACCCCTCCCCTATCCCCCGTTACCCCCTCCCCTATCCCCTAAGCCCCCTTACCCCTCTCCCTCTCCCCCTCTCCCCCGACCCTCGCCCCTCCCTTCCCCCCCAACCCTTACCCCTCGGCACCCCTACCCTAGCCGCACCTACCCCACGCCCGTACCCCCTACCCGGCCCCCTGCCACATCCCCCACCCGGCCTCCACCCTTCCCCCTCCCCACTCTTCTGCCCCCTCGGCCCGTCCACCCCACCTCCCTTACCCCCCTCACCCCACCTCCCTACCCCCTCAGCCGTCCCACCCCACCTCCCTACCCCCTCAGTGCCTACCCGGCCCACCCACCTGTCCCCCCTACCTGACACCCCCTCCCGACCGCCTTACCACCCTCGGCCCCTGCACCCTACCCCCCTACCCGGCCCAACTACCCCACCCACTTCCCCGGTCCCCTCTCCCCACCCCCTGACCCCAACCCCTTACCCCCCCCCCTGACCCCAACCCCTTACCCCCCTACCTGGCCCCCTCACACCATCCCCCTACCCGCCCCCATCTGCCCCTCTCTCCACGCTCTTGCCCTCCCCTCTCTCCACCCTCCTGCTGCCCCTCCCTTCCCCTTCTCCCACCGCAACCCACCCTCTGCCGCCCCTTCTTCCACCCCTCCCCACCAGCCCACCCGCTCCCCCTCTCCCTCGGCTACCCCACCCCACCCTTCGCTCATATCCACCCTACCCTACCCTCTGCCCCCCCTTCCCCCACCTTCGTCCCCCTCCACCACTCCCCCGCCCTCACCACCCCGCGCCACCCCGACGGCCCGGCAGCCCGCCCGGGGTGGTTGTCCGATTCCGGGAATCGGACGGCCAGCTCGGGCGGGCCGGCGGGGTGGGCAGTGGTGCCCCACCCCACGTCACCCTGGCGGCCCGCCCGGGGTGGCCGTTCGATTCCGGCCCCCATCCGCCCCTCTCCACCCTCCCGCCACTCCTCCCTTCCCCCTCTGTCACCCCACCCCATCGCACCCTCCGCCACCCCTTCTCCCACCTCTCCTCTGCCCTCTCCAGCACCCCACCCACTCCCCCCGTCTCCCTTCCCCCCTACCTGGCTTGCCCCCCTCTCCACCCTCCCATCACCCCTCCCTTCCCCCTCTGCCACCCCACCACCACACCCGTCCCCACCACGCCACCCGTCCCCCCTCTCCCTTGGCCACCCCACCCCACCCTCCGCTCATCCCCACCACACCCCACCCTCCACCCCCCCTTCCCCCACCTCTGCACCCCTCCAGCACTCCCCCGCCCACCCCTATCCTCGCCCTCCCCACCCCGCGGGCGCGGGGTGGGCAGCGATGCCCCACCCCACGTCACCCTAGGCGGGCTGGTGGGGTGGCGCCGGGTGGGCGCCTCCGCCCACCCCGACGGCCTGCCCGCTCGCTCGCCCGAGTGGCCGATCGAGGGGGTGGAGGGCGAGAGGCGTGGGGCGGAGGGTGGGTGAGGTGGGTGCGGAAGGGGGAAGGGAGGGGGGGTGCGGTAGGGGGGACGAGTAGGGTAAGGGGGATGGGTAGGGGGGGCGGGAGAGTGGGGAGGGGGAAGGGAGAGGGTGTGGGTGGCAGTCGGGTAGCAGGGTAAGGTAGGGCGCTGGGTAGGATGGGGGTCGGGTAGCGGTTAGGGAGGGGGGGCTGGGTACAGGGGTAGGGTGGGGGCCCGAGGGGGGTAGAGGAGTAGGGCCGAGGGCCAGATAGGGGGTAGGGTGGGCCGGGTAGGGGGGTGCGGTGGGGGTGCCGAGTGGGGCAAGTGGGTAGGGTGGGGGTGCCGAGGGGTGTAGGGGGGCCGGATAGGGGGGTGTGGTGGGGGTGACGAGGGGGGTAAGGGGGGCCAGGTAGGGGGGTAGGGTGAGGGGGCTGTGGGGGTAGAGGGGGACGGGTAGGGGGTGAGGCAGGGTGGCCATGTGGGGTAGGGGGGTAGGAAGGGGGTTGAAGGGCAGGAGGTGAGGGGGGGGGAAGGTTAGGGGGGTGGCCCGTTGGGGGGTAGGGGGCACAGGTAGGGGGGTAGGGGTTGAGGGGCGGCAGGTGAGAGGGAGGGATGGGGGTAGAGGGGAAAGGGGTGGAGACATGGGGGGCAGGGGGTAGCGGTGGAGCAAGAAGGTGGGGGTGGGGTTGTTGAGGGGACAAGGTGGGTGAGTTTGAGGAGGGGGCCAGTAGAGTGTGTGGAGGGGTTGGATGGTTGGCCGATTGCAATATGGGGGTGCTTCGGGCCCACCATGCTCACGACAGAAATATTGGTTAATTTGGTTGACAAAAAATATTAAGTTTAAAAAAAAATCTACTTTGTTAAACTAATTTAATATGAGAATTTTCAAGGAAAAAAATTTAACTGACCTTTCAATTGCGAGAATTCTTCGTTGAATATGTTGTTGATACCAATGTAGCTGCTCCACAAATTCGCTCAAGTCTTTCAACGAACCTCAGAAAACCTTGATGTAATGTGAGTAATAGTGATAATGGAATTTAGTATATAGGTGAAATTATAGAGATGTTTTACTGTACGGTGAATGCGGGATTAATTAGTTTTAATAAATTTTAACATGTTAATTTTTTTTATGGCAATGAAGGAAAATATGATAAAGTGAATATTATGGAAATTTTTTACAGCGGGGTGAATGTGGGATTAATTTGTTTCAGAATGTATTATAAAAATTAAAAAAAAAACATTCAATTATTTAGTAAATATTGTATACTTTGACTATTAAAATAATTTAAGTAGAACTTGTAGTTTACAATTTTAACTTTAATGATTTATTTCATAAAAAAATTTAGTTTACATTTTTCATTAAATTGTAGAATAAAATAATGAAGAGAAATAAATCTCACAAACTTTTAGGAGGGAAATATTTTCGCGAATTTTTTTTTGCGGGGGGGGGGGGAATTTTTTGAGGGAAAATTTCATTCTCTAAGCTATATAATATCTTTAGGAGACTCTCCAATTGTATCATTCAACATCTTCTATTTGAAATGGATGGATTGTCCTGATAGTGAAGTTTCGATTTATACAACATCAACATCTTGATCGTGTAACAACTCTATTCATATGAATGAATAGGAAGTCAATTCTTCCACTATGAATAGGAAGTCAATTCTTCCACTTAGTCTTGATCCTAAGGACTATGAGAGCAGCATTGATGAAAGAGGGGATGGAGAATTTCAAATAAATAAAGAGTCATAGATTCCACTTAGTTCGAATTCGAAGGACTATGAAAGCAACAATGATGATGAGCTTGATGACAAATTTCAAAAGAATGGAGTCTCATAGTGTCCACTTAGTCCTAATTCTAAGGACTTTGAAAGCAGCGATGATGAAGAGCATGATGGTGAAGTTCAAAAAAATGGAGTGTCACGGTGTCCACATAGTCCTAATTCGAAGGACTATGAGAGCAACAGTGTTGAAGAGCATGATGACGAATTTCAAAAGAATGGATTGTCACGGTGTCCACTTAGTCCTAATTCTAAGGACTATAAGAGCGGCAGTGATGAAGAGCGTGATAACGAATTTGAAAAAAATGGAGTGTCAAAGTGTCCACTTAGTCCTAATTCTAAGGACTATGAGAGCAGCGTTGATGAAGTGCATGATGATGAATTTCAAAAGTATGGAGTATCACGGTGTCCAGTTAGTCCTAATTCTAAGGACTATGAGCGCAACTTTGATGAAGAGCGGGATGATGAATTTCAAAAGTATGGAGTGCCACGGTGTCCAGTTAGTCCTAATTCTAAGGACTATGCCAGCAACAATGATGAAGATCAGGATGATGAATTTCAAAAGAATGGAGTGTCACGGTGTCCAGTTAGTCCTAATTCTAAGGACTATGAGAGCAACAGTGATGAAGAGCGTGATGATGAATTTCAAAAGAATGGAGTGTCACAATGTCCTCTTAGTCCTAATTCTAAGGACTATGAGAGCAGCAGTGATGAAGGAAAATATGATGCACTTAGTCCTAATTCTAATGAGTATAAAGGTAGCAGTGATGAAGGACAGGATGATGCACTTAGTCATAATTCTATGGACTATGAGAGCAGCACTGAAAATGCACATGATGAATAATATCCAATAAACATAGAGTCAAATTTTCCATTGAGTTTGAATTCTAAGGACTATGACAGTAGCACTGAAGAAAGGGAAGATGAAGAATATCCTCCAAGTCAGTATTTGAAAAGCACGGTTGATCATAGTGTGGATAACATTCCTCTTAATGATGATGAAAATCCTTATACAAATGATGATCCAATGATGGAGATATTGCCAAGAAATATTGTATCGAGGAGTAGGAGCAGACCTTTTCGTATCAATGCAAGATGTTCAAGTCATACAAGGGGTAGAGCAAAATATCTGATGGGAAGAAGTTCTATCAGTGCACTCATTTCAAGTGAATGTTGCCAAAAAGATTGCTTGAAACATATGGATTTCAAATTTGCATTAGAGAGCAGGAAGAGATATTTGTCAATGAATAAAAGCATGCAAAATTCATATTTAGTTGAGTGCATGCAATCTACATTGTCAGGTTATGATTATCATATTAGGACTTTATTTATCTGTAGAAAAGTTTTCAAAATGTTTCATTCGATTGGGAATTTTCATCTCTCGAGAATTCAAGAAAATTTGGAAAAGGATCCCACATTTTATTCTGAAGTACGTCATAAAAGAACGTTTGGGCCATTATCAAACACTGCAATGTCATGGATGAAAGATTTCTTTTCAAAGCATGGAGAGTGTATGCCAAATAGAGAGAATACATATTCCAGATAATTTTTCAAGACGAGAAATCTACAACTTATACAAAGAATATGCAGAAGGTGCTAAGGGACATGGCTGGTTTATTACATATCAATATTTTGTGAAGGTATGGAAGAAAAAATTCAACAATGTCTGTATTCCTAAGAAGACAAGGATGGGGATTTGCAGTACATGTGCTTCTCTTAAATAAAAAAGGTACAAATGCGAAGGGTCAGAAAGAGGTAGGCATTCATAACTCTAACTTTTAAAATTGTATATTCATCAAGTATGAAAACATATTTCTTAATGGCTTTCTTTTATGTTGTGTAGATTCAATTGTTAAAGAACTTCAGAAGCATCGCAAACAACAAATAAATGAAAGGAAAAAGTTGTACAAGCATCGAAAGAAGTGTTACGATAATCCGAATAAATATTTGGGTTTGATAATTGATGGTATGGACCAGAAGAAAACACTTTTACCACATTTTGTTCGCACACCCAAAAATTTACAGGAGGAAAATTTTATTCAGTATCACTTGGTCAGTTGTATGGTCTTCAATGGGAAAATGTTGCCAAAGGTGTACTTCACAGCTCCAAATATTTATAATGATGCAAATATGACCATAACCATAATTCATGATGTTCTTTCTCATTGGTTTGGTAATCTTCCTGAAGTTTTGTATCTGCAATTGGACAACACTTGCCGTGAAAACAAAAATCAGATTGTTTTTGGATATCTAAACATGCTTGTTGAATTGAGAATTTTTCAGAAGGTAAAGGTTGGTTTCCTTCTTGTTGGGCACACTCATGACCACATTGATCAGATGTTCAGTCGTTTTTCAGTCACATTAAGGAGGAAGGAAGTTGGGAGCTTGCCATCATTAATTGAATGTATTAAGAAATCATATATGCCAGAGCCTACTTTTGATGTGTTGGAAGAAACTGTTGACATGTGAAGGTTTATTATGGGATCATATGGTGAGGGGAAATGCATTGAACAATTTAATGACATTACCTTCCAACATCAATTTCGTATCAAAAAAATTGATGGGAAAACACTAATATGGGGCAAGAAGTATTCAACTACTGCAGAATGGGCACCGTCTTCAGGTTTGCAATTTTTGAAGTTCATTCCAGATCATCCAATATTTGCATAAAAAATATTGTTATTACAATCAGTTGGTGAAGTTCATAATGCACGCAAACAAAATAAAGATATAAATTAATTTGATTGCCTAAAATAAATTAAAAAATGTATTAGATATACATATGAGTACTTTGACAGTGTTGATTCAGTTTGGTGGGAGTCATTTTTCAATAATCAAAGTGATATCATTTCAACAACAACAAATGAAGATATACCTTTGAAAAATCCATTTATTTGGCCACAAAATGTGTCAAATGCACATGAGTAAATAAACATTGTTGAACAACAACAATCTCAAGATATTATTAATTCTTCACAGGTAGAGGAAAGAGAGATGTATATTGGTTCCAGAAGATCTCGTGCACAACGTGAAGCCATGGAAGACCTTTACAGGGGTTCAATACAGGATATTAAGGAGGGTTGCATGATCGCAGTGCTAACAGATGGAGATCCCAATGGCTATCGATTATGGGTTGCTAAAGTTATAAAGGTCTTTACAGAAAATGAGGATGTTACAAGTGTTGAAGTACATTGGTATGCTACAAATACACACCCATTCAATGGTGTGTATAAGCTAGAGATGGTAGTTGACAAAAAAAAGGCAGAAAGAGAAAAAGAAAGGGTACGAATATAAATCGTCGCTACACAGACATATTGAAATTGGAGGATGTTGACATACTTGTTTATGACTTCAATTTAACAAAGAGAGGAACTCTTCGCTTCAAGACAATAGAGATTCTAAAAAGGTTGTTACCAGAAGGAACAATGTTGAGATGGGAGTCTGCTGAAACCAGTCGTAGATCTAGAAGAATTTTGAAACCTGAAATGATGGGCATGCATGTGGACTCAGATGGAGCACTAGCTGATGAAAGAGAAGAATGTGGAACATCTTCGTCAGCATCTAGTCACTCATCTGAATATGTGAATTCTTATGGTGTGCAAGAAAATATGAGTGATTTTGAATAATTGTTTAAGACAATGTAACTAACTGATGTATGCATCGTATCTTGAAATAAATTTTTTGATTTCCATATGGTGTTAAATGAGAAGTTATGAGTCATTTTTATGTTGTTGGATAATTTTACTAGCATTTTTTTTAAATTTTGAAGATTGACCCTAAAAAAAAATCATCGTTCCAGTATAATCACTTTTTCGTTTTCAAGTTGTATTTTGCACTAAAATTTTGTTTTCACTGCCATTTTTAAAACATGTTTAAAATTGTCCCTAAAAAAAAAACCATCGTTCGAGTATACACACTTTTCGTTTTTAGCACTGTTTTTGATGTTTTTTTGGCTTTTTTTGCCAGAGTTCCCGTTTTGAGTTTATAGTTCCCATTTCAAAGTTTACATTGTTTAATTAATTGGAGAAATTCAAGCTAGAAGTCTTTGTGAAGTCATGCAACAGTTATCCCTTAAATTAAGGAGATAAGATTGAGTTGTAATTAGTTAGCTCAGTTTACTGAGTTAAGTCGAGTTAAATTAGTTCCAAACTGTATGAGGAACTAATTGTGAGTTCAGTAAGTTAATGCATGCATCCATCAAACTAGTGTACTCCAGATAACTGAGAATTCTCTCATAAATAACTCATGCATGTCTATTCAGAGAAAGACCCAGTTGAGATTAAAGATAGGGACATTGTACTATTAGTTGCATGAGTTTTCTTATAAAGGAAACTCATCCGTGCAGAAGGAATAAGGTTCCTTGAAGATTGCACAGTTTTACAGGGTATGAGATTAGTCTGAGTGATCAGTGTTACACTTGGTAACAGGAGGATCACCCAGAAGAAACTACGCAAGGAAATAGGAGCTTGGAGGGCAGAGGAGAAGGCTTGTGAGAAGCTTTGTTTGCCCGTGAGCATCCAGGAGGATTGTACTGAGAGCTGGCTAGCTGTGAGAGCTAAGAGTTTGTATAATTCTAATGTATTTCCACCTTGTATGATAAGGCAGATAGTGGAGTTTTTAGCTGAGGGTTTCCCCTGAGTATTCTTCTGTGTTTAATGTGTATTGATTCTTCTTCTTATAGTTATATGTGTTCAGCTTTGATTCAGCTCGATCTTTAAGCTTTCGCAAGTTTGATAGTAGAAGTAGATTATAGTATTTTTCTTTGGTATATTGCATTATCGAGTTAATCTACAGTCAGATTTTCTACATAGATTTCAGAGGTAGATTTGTAGAGAATTTGCAATAAATTCTACATTTACTTTGAGGACTATGCCTATCCTTATTTTCCATGCTAGGAAGTTTGATATCCCAACCAGCTTATGGTTCTCCTTGAAACATGAAGTCATTTTTACTAGATTAGATTATAATAAAAGGTACTTACTTGTGAAGATAGAATCTTCAACTTGATGATGGACTTGTTGCTTCAGATGATCCTTTTAATAAGGTCCTTACTTCGGTGAGGGAAGACTTACTTCTTTAGGATGATCTTTTTCCAAATGCTATCCTTGCTTCAATAGAGAGAGGATTGCCTTTCGATCTAGCCTTCCTTAGATTTGAAGAGCTTCCACTTTGGTGATGTATGAGTGATGATCTCTGAAGTGCTTATAGGGTTTCGGTCTTTCTTCTTGCTTCCTTCTTGAATATAATTTCTAGACTCTTGCTAGAGTATATTTCTTTGATCAGGGGATTTTTGGTAGATCTTGATTTCTTGCTTAATGTTCTTCGACTAGTTTTGATCCTTCTTTGAAGCTTGATTCTCGTATGTCAACTTGCTTGAGTGCCTCTTCTTGACTTTAGCACCTTAGCTTTGATACCATGTTTAGAAATCTAGGGCATGAATAGTTAAAAGATTTATTTGCTTGATAATTACTTGTGATATTCTTTTACTTGTTAGCTTATAATATTTTCTTCGTTATATTATTATTGTGTTCTTTTCATCAAGACAATTACCAATATGCACAATAAAATACAAGTGACACATTATGTAGGCTTATCAGCTAGGGCCAAAACCTCTCACCTTTTGAGAGGAAAACCCGATCAAAATTCTTCTTCTAGATCTTCAATTGATGAGTACCAAGACCATGACAAAGACCCTTGACTCTAGTATCCTCCAAGAACCTTGTCACTAACTTTGTTGCTCTACCTCTTCCTTTCTTGTCTTTCTTTTTGATCTCGAACTACTTTCCTCTACTCCTTTTAGAGAAACTCGGTCTTTATCCTTCACACTGCTTCTTCTCGAATTCCTTTAGAGAAATTCGGTCTCTTTGATCTCACTGGCTTCCTCTAGAGAATCCTATTCTCTAGATCTCTGTCTCGGTTACACATAACAAGTATCCCAAAAGAAACCTCCTCTTTGTTGCCCTAGAAGAAACCTCCTTTTTCACTGCCCTAGAAGAAATCTCCTTTTTCGCTACCCCAGAAGAAACTCTTCTTCGTTGATCCCAGAAGAAACCTTCTTCGCTATGCCCAAAAGAATCCTCCTTCGCTTGCCCATAAGAAACTTCCTTCGCTTGCCCAAAAGAAACTCTCCTTATCACTTCTTCACACTTCTCTTAGTAGCCCTTCTTTTCTGAATGTATGTCAAGTTTCTTGCTTTCAAGTGAGGTCGAGTTAGGCTTTATATACACCTTATCTCATAGAGGTTAGGCCGACATGATCACTAGAGGTTAGGCCAACTTCTTCTAGCATGTTCTTCCATTGTTGTAGGCCAACTTGAAGAGGATAAGTGACAAGGTCTTGGAGGATACTTTACATATACAAAGTGTAACATGACTCCATTACATGACATTACCTCTATCATTTTATGACTAGATGAAAAATAGTTCCTAAAGACTCTCAATGGGAGTCTTGACTCAAAAATAAAATCTCTTGCTCATGAAACCCATGAGGCAAGTCAATACAATAATTTTATTTTTCTTCTTTACATCACATTACATAAAATCATAATTACACATTATTATGAAGACCGAACCTAGTTACACTTTTCAACACCTCCATCCTTGTTGTTAATCCGATGTCATCTTGTTGGTTGTGGTATTTCTATTTGGCATCTTGTTCGGTGGTGCAGGTGGTGATATGCAGAAGCCTTAACTGATGGTGTGTCCTGCTTCAATTTCTCCATTGTTGGTGTCTAGTTCTTTTTGTGGTGCTTTTTTTTTCCTTTGTTAATTTGTTCTTAATCTATTGTGCGTTGTCTTCCTTTATTATCTATACCAAGGATTCATCATCTGATGTGTCAGTGTTTGTAGAGTTGTTTACTTGTGCCGCTTATGCATGTTTACTAATGGAAATATTATGCAGAGTAATTTTCTTCTATTTGTACCATAGCTTCAGGAATTTTCTTTTGCACATTAATATTGATTCTACCAATTGGGTCCAGTCAAGGATATCCAAAAACAACATCAATTCCATCCATATCTAAAGCATAGAAGTCAAAATGTAACACATATTTATCCATGGTAACCTTCAATTCCTTAAAGATTTGAATATGCTCACCGTCAACCTGTGTGCTTCCAACATGTTTTGTTAGAACTGACAAACTTTTGGTCAATTTAATATTGATGAGATTATGCTTACAACTAAGGTTGATAGAAACAATGACCTGTTCCTTTTGAATACATCCATGAACCTGTAGTATAGAATTAATACCTGGAAATAAACCTTTATGTCTCTCCTTATCCTTCTTCCTAGCATGAGCCACTTGTTCAAAAGGACCTTTTCAAACCCTTCATCGAAAAGTGCCCTTATCAGATATTGGTTAAGTGATTTCCACCATATGGCAGCCTCATCTTTGAAATCAGTCCCTGGTCCATATATCCAAACGACCATTTTTCATCTTCCTGTGTCATTGGAATCATGATCTATGCACTCTATGAACTCAGATTCACGCTACAACTGCCGTAACAAAAATGTCTGAAAAGTAGTTGGTTTTAAATTAGCGAGTTCTCCTCAATCTGGACTCCAATTTGTTTCCTTTTTTCTTTTTTCTTTTTTAATTTGGCTACTTTTTATAGAGGAATTCAGATCCACATTTTTTTTTTAATTTTGAATAAAAATTTCCAAAATGTGAACTGAAATCCGTCGCCCACGATTTTATGTTAGAAAATTTTCTAAAAATAGTTTATTTTAAATCAGTGATATATCCTGCATCTGGGCTCTGATTCAGATGACTTTTTTTTCGAAATGGGGTATTTTTTAGAGATGAATTTAGATTTGTAATTGGTTTCTGAAAATTCTTCACCAAAATTTCCATATCTGATTTGCAAACTCACTGCTCACTATTATTCCCAAAAAATTCTTGCAAAAAGAGAAAAAATAATTTCGCCCCATTTTTGTCGAGGAAAGAGCTCTGATACCACTTGTAGTAGATCTAACCTGCAAATATATTAAACTTTCAAAATATGCCCAAGAAATAACCCAAAAGATTTCTAGAATGGAAATGTATTTTTATTATGATCTTTAAAAAACCCTTGAGGTAGAATAACACCATATAATCACTTCTTAACGAAGGAGAACACTCCACAAGCCATATGCTCGTTAATACAAAACAATACTTGGCATCCTTCACTTTTTATCTCCAACTTTATATATTGTTCTAAACTCTGAAAGTATAACAAACCCTAACTACTTGTGGTCCTTTGCATAATGCAAATTAACCACTTTATTTATTAATTGTGGCTTATTTATTAACTAATTAATTAATTGTGGTCCCTTTTTATAATGAGGGTTGACCACTTACGAACTTTATTTACTAAATTAACTAATGGTGGTTCCCTTTTACATCATATTATGCCCTTGGGGTACCTCCCTCTGTACCCCTTATTATCCCCCTTAGGTATACTACATTCCACCCCCTTAAAGCATGTTTTGTCCCTGAAACATGAGAAAAACACAAATAATAAAATCTACTCAAAAGAGTAGTCCATTAGTACCATGCATGTGCATCCAACCATCCCAAAGCAAGGTGAACCCTCGGTCTATCAATTGCCTCACTGGCTTAAGATGGGACCTGGTTCTTGGTGTTCTTTTGTGTGTTGTAGGTTCATTCATCCTTGTTGCTAATCCGATGTCATCGTGTTGGTTGTGGTATTTATGTTTGGCATCTTTCTGGGTGGTGCGGGCGGTGATATGCAAAATCCTTAACTGATGTTGTGTCCTTCTTCAATTCCTCCACTGTTGGTGTCTAAGTGGTATCTGGTTCTTTTTGTGGTGCTTGCTTTTGTGTCTATGTTGGGTTGTCTTCCTTTATTGTCTCTACCAAGGATTCATCCTCTGATTTGTTAGTGTTTGTAGATTTGTTTACTTGTGCCACCTTTGCATGTTTACTAATGGAAATATCCTGCAAAGTAATTTTTTTCTTTTTGTACCAAAGCTTCAGGAATTTATTTTTCACATTAATACTTATTGTACCAACTGAGGTCATCCAAGGATATCCCAAAACAACATCATTTCCATCCATATCCAAAGCATAGAAGTGAAAATGTAACACATATTTATCCATGGTAACCTTCAAGTCCTTAAATATTTGAATATGCTCACCATCAACCTGTGTGCTTCCAATATGTTGTGTTGGAACTTGCAATCTTTTGGTTAGTTTAATATTGATGAGATTATGCTTGCAACTAGGGTTGATAGAAACAATGACATGTTCCTTTTGAATACATCCATGAACTTGTAATATAGAATTAGTACCTTGAATAAACCTTTATAGCTCTCCTTATCCTTCTTCCTAACATGAGACCACTTGTTCAAAAGGACCTTTTCAAACTCTTCATCGAAAAGTGCCCGTATCTAATCCTGGTTAAGTGATTTCCACTATATGGCAACCTCATCTTTGAAATTAGTCCCTAGTCCATATATCCAAGTTATTGGGCGTCGTGACTATTTTAGGTATTTTTAAATAATAGGATCGTCATCTTTCCCTGTAAAATCCATCTTGCTAGAACCCCTAAATTAAGAGTGAGGGTTTTGAAAAAATCACTTACTTTGGGTGAAAATTTAAATTGGGAACAACTCAGTCAATATAGTTCACAATCCTTATTAAAACCTATTTTCGATAATGAAACGACCATTATGAATCTTCGCATGCCATTGGAATCACAATCTAGGCACTCAATGAACTCAGATCCGCGTTGCAATTGTCCTGTCTTCACAAAAAATTCTGAAAAATAATCGGTTTTAAATCAACGAGATCTCCTCCATCTTAACTCTGATTTGATTGATTTTTTTTATTTTTAATTTGGCCATTTTTAAGAGGAATTTAGATCCACAATTTTTTTTGAAAATTCTACACAAAAATTGCCAAAACGTGACCTGAAATCCGCCGCCCACGATTTTCTATTAGAAAATTTTATGAAAGTAGTTGACTTTAAATCAACAATATCTCATCCATTTGGGCTCTGATTCAGAAAATTTGTTTTTAAATGGGACATTTTTTCGAGAGGAATTCATATTTGTAATTGGTTTCATAAAATTTGTCACCAAAATTTCGAGATTTGATTTGCAAACTCGCCACCCATTATTATTCCAAAAAAAAAAAACAATTTCGCCCCACTTTTGCTAAGTACATAGCACTGATGCCACTTGTAGTAGATCTGATCTACAAATATATTAAACTTTCAAAATATGCCCAAGAAATAACGCAAACTTTCTAGAATGAAAATATATTTTTTTATTATGATATTCAAAAAACTCTTGAGGTAGGGTAACATCATACAACCACTCCTTAAGGAAGGAGAACACTCCATAAGTCATATGCTCGTCAATACAAAACAATACTTGACATCGTTCACTTCCTATCTCCAACTATATATATTGTTCTAAACTCCAAAACCCTAACTACTTGTGGTCATTTGCATAATGCATATTAACCACTTTATTTATTAACTATGGCTCGTTTATTAACTAACTAATTAATTATGGTCCCTTTTTATAATGAGGGTTAACCACTTACAATCATCATTAATGCAGCTAACCACATACATGCTTTATTTACTAAATTAACTAATGGTGGTCCCCTTTTACATCACATTATTCCCTTGGGTACCTCCCTTTGTACCCCATATTACCCCCTAGGCATACTACAATGTTACATATATGCATAATAGAAGAATTTAGGGGGGGTTCGCTCACTTAGGGTTTCATGTTTTTGGGTGCACTTTGTGTGATTAACAACTCAGTGTCTGGCTTTCATGAATTAGTCACTAGTCGTGTGCTCTCTCTCTTTTTTGTTCTGGTGCGTGGCACTATCATCCTAGAGAACATAAAGCATTCAAGAACGTTTATGTAGCACTTGAAGTTACGAAGCGTTGACAACAAAAGTTGAGATGGTTTCTAAGTTGCATACAAATCTGCAAAATCAAAGTTATAGACCAATACCTTGGAGACTTGACCTTGACAAATTTTGAGTGGTATTCCTTGTTAATTGTGTTTGAGACCATTTGGATAGTGGACTCCATCTCTTAAGGATCTACCAAGCCTTTGGTGTGAACTTCCCATATTCAAGCATTTCCTTAGATTTTGGATCTGACTCAGGTGTGTTTAGTTGCAAGAGAGATTACAATGTACTAGCCTATGGTATGGTGGAGAGTCGCAGTCCCTCCTTCAATTGCCAATGACTCTAATACACTCAAATATGTATAATGGGCTATGCATATATGGATTATGGATTATGATAGTCTTGGTTATGTTATTGACTTATGTGTGGCCTTGTATAACTCATGAAAGAATGCTTGAAATCATTTTTATATTCATGGTTGACAAGCTACCTTATATATTTATGGTGGTAATGCATGCTTGAAATGTGTGGTTACTACCATCTTCATGAATTGCAAGATTTTATTATTTTTATGACTAATTGCTTCAAGTTGACTTAAGATTAGCTAGTTGTCTCATAAGTTTTTAGTTATATTAAATGATGGAATTGGACAATACACTGCCATACTCATGAGTGCAGGCCATCTTACGAGATATGAGTTAAATGAATATCTGGTTAGTGTCAATGATTACATATTACATGAAATAAGTGATAAAGTTGTGGGTCTATGCATACTTATATATTGTGGTGACTAAGAACTGTAATCAATTTTAATACCTTGAGATTCATTGTTTAATATATATGGTATATATACTTTTGAATGGTCACTCAAACATGTATTTCTTCTTGAAGAAGTTCACTAACCTGCAATAGATGGTAGAATGAGATTGCTTTGAGTAGCTTAGCTTGAATTTGGGTGAATTTGGTGAATTTGGGTAAATGAAGCCTATCTTATCCTAAACTAAAGAGTACAGGGTTGATTCATGTGAAATGGAATTTCCAATGCAACCACAGAAGTTGCTCCTGACCTTTGGATCGAAAGATATGATTGTGTAAAACCAAAATAAGGTACAGTGTAGTGAAAAATATAAACAACACAAACATCCGCACTAACAAGTAAAAATAAAAAGTGCAATCATAATGATGTAACACACTTGATTGATTTATCGGATGAAAATATCCACAACAACAACAACTACCAGGTTCATGACCATAGAAGACTCGATTAAATGCATGCAAGTACAGGTCATGAGACATAGGTCCTAACTGATAAGATTCTTTGAGGGAATCTACAATAGGATCATGGAAACAACCTTCAAGAAAAATTTGACAAGAAAGACTCATCAAAGAAAAATCCACATCATAAGAAATATCAACAAGTTGACCACAATCTGCCCTGTCGTGCGAGTTGAATTCTTCGATGGATGATGCAAAAGGTAGGTTAGATTGGAATATTTGACATTTGTTAAGACCACTCTTAAACAACCACATTAAACTTTCTTCCTTGAGGGTTTACAATTTTAATGTGAAGAAAACAAGAATCCCTCAAGAGATATTTGACATGCCACAAGATGATATTTACGACAAGATTTTTCAAGAAAATATTAAATTGACCAAAACCACAAATATTGTCTGGGTGACAGGAACCTGACATAACCATTAGCATAGGCTGAAGTGTCCTCCTCACATGAATTAACTTTGAATTTTGACAAGATTGAAAATTGGACTGAGAAAACATGGTCAACTCCTTATCCAAACAAGAGTCATCAAATCATGAGATTCATAAGGAAATTGAGGTTGATTAGAAAGGTTTTCGAGATTACCACAAAAATCCTCAATGATAAGTATGCCATCTTCTTGATCAAAAGGAGCCATATTTGAAAGAAAATCTTGAATGATCGCATCAAACTCCATTTGAAATTTCTACAAATATGAATCTTCTTATGGGAACAAAGATTCATCCATGAGGTTTGGACAATCATCACCATACAATTCAGAAAAAGGAAATCATCAGGGTCATTGTTACCCAAGGATTCAACTTGATTAACGACTTGATGGTTGACAAGAGAAATATCAAGATTTGAAGATGATTGATTGATAGGATTAGATAAATCATCATCAAGGGAAAGATGTGAAAGAAAAATCCATTCCTCATCAACAAGTTGATCTTCCAATTTACTGATCGGTTCAGGTTCAACTCCAGTGCTTCTGTCAATATGGTCTTGGAGCTTGATTGTACATTATTCCAGAGCCTTGACAGTTTCATCTGAGCTTTGACTGGCGCAATGGCATATTTTAGAATAATGTCTTTGGTGATTTTTAAGCCTTCCTATTCTGATGCTTGCTTGATTGGTTCTATGTTCTGTCTGATCTCCTAGAAGATGATTTCCATGCCTGTGATTTCTTCAAGTGATCCCACTGAAGGCATCCCATGTTTTTGTGCTAGAGACTTGAAACCATTGTGCAGACGACCATAAGCGACAATGGTGTTAGTCGTATGTTCTCCAAGACGGTTGTAATTCTGATGATAAAGTCTCAGTTGCACTCGGTCCATTCCAGCAGTAACCTTATCCTTTCTAACTAATTGTGGCGGAGCACTTAGGTATTTGGCAGCCCATTCTTGAAGTTGATCAATTGTTATGCTTGCCACTTTCAGGAGTTTTAAGACTTCTTGTGATTTATTCTGAATGCCAATGAGAGGAGCCACTACCCATTGTAGAAGTATCATCTCATCATATAACCGTGCCATGGTGTCCTCCTAATCTAAAAACTTGAGAGCACATAAAACTTGCAATAAAATACTTTCACTTGATTGTAAGGGCTTAATAATTTAAGTTACAAATTATACATAAACATGCAAATTTCATCATAATCTTGTAACTTAAAAACACATATAAGAGAACTTAGTCAAGCATAAACAAAAAGTATCATCAAAACCGAGAGGATAATGGAGTTCACCCAATCAACTCTTCCACTGGGCTACGTCTCTGGATTCACCTCTAAAGGTCGAATCACTTTTATTGTCCTTCATCAATGAGGAATGTGTACAATGCTTTAATAAAAAGGGGCCAAACCTAGAGTTGTTTTCTACTACCAAATATTCTTCAAGACTTGTACATAACAAATAATTCCTCAAAAAAACCTCTTAAGCTCTCCAAGTTCTCAAAATATTTCTCAACATGAAACTCTAAAAAATTCTTCAAAAACTCTCTCAAGCTCTCTCTAAACTCTCCCAAAAACAACCCTCAAAACAAAGAGTACATAAGAGAATTTACAACTTTCTTTTTGAGATCCATAAACAAAGGAGAGAATATCTCCTTAGATCCACATTCCAAGGAGAGAATAACTCTCTTGATCCATGAAAAGAGGAACTTTTGAGATTCTTAAGGATAAAATCTCTCAACTCCACCAAACTCTTCCCTTATCCACATTTTTAGGGAAAACAATCCTATGAAAATCTCAACTTCTCTTGAGATTAGAAAAATGGTTTGTGAGGTGGATTCACACATCTAATCAATTTTGTTTTTACAATTTAAATGAAAAATACATGATCACATTGAACATTTTATGCTCATGGAATTTTAAATAATTTTACCTATTAGCCTTATCAGCATGTGGCCCAAAATGGATCCAAAACACTACCGAAGTCTTCAAAATTTGCTTAAGGATCATTCAAAGAACCCTTAGCATGGCGGAAAAGCACTATTGGAAGGTAGAAAACCAGAGAAAACAATGAAAAAACAAGTATCGGAGGCATAAATAGTCAAACGCACAACAGTCATTCGATCTGGCTGATCAATGGTCTAGATCTGATCGGCGGGTCGCAATCAACGGATCGTAATCGGCGGTCGTAGTTAGCAGTCGCAATCGGCGAAGGAAGCAGCGGATTAAGGGCAAACCGAGTGGAACTTGCGATGGCGATCAACGATGCAATGTGGATCGTCGATCAAGCGAGCAGATCGACAGTCCGCATCGCGTCGTAGGATCGCTATCGAAGATTAACAAAGCGCGCTAGCAATGGCCCGAGGCATGAGTGATATGTGATTACGATCAGATCAAATTGCTATATCGCATCGGGGCAACACCATGGAGTGGGGCCTTTACACATATATGTGTGCGACCCAATGAACCGGACCCGATGGTATTCTAAATATTATTTCATAATATTTGAGGTTCGTAGAAAGGCCATTTTCAATGCATTTTCATAGTTTTAACGTACTTATAAAACACAAAGGGGAACCTTGGAGTGGGACTAGAGCAACTTGCGATATGCGATAAGACCCGGACCCGATGGCATTCGGGAATGAAAAAATATAATATTTCAAGTCCGCCGAAGCCAATTTTCATGTATTTCCAGTGTTTTTAACATATTTCCAAATACAAAGGGAAGACTGGGAACAAGCCATCAGCGACTTGCGATAGTGATAAGGATGGGCCCGATAGGGGAATAGACAGTGTTTAAGGACTTTTTAAGTCTGAAATAAACAGAGCTTGGCGGGAGTTTACAGTATGGCAGTGTTTCTCTGTGTAAAACAAAAAAGGAGTCGTTGCAGGGATTTCATAGGCCCGATAGCCATTCCATCACAGAGTAGAGGCCGGGAAACAGTTGCTGGGAGACAGAGGCCGGAAAGGGGAAAAAAAGGGCCACAACACGATGCAGCCCAAAACAGAAGCGATCATGGAGCATCAACAGCGCAACACAGCCAAAACAAACAGAATGATCATGGAGCATCGCTTGCATGAGCGAGCTCCCAGACAACGCAGCAAACTACCCAAATGCAATTACTCGGCTATTAGAAGAAGAAACCTCCGAGCCCATCCATGCCTAGTCATGGCATCAGACAATTAAAAAGACAGAGGGGATAGATTAAGACCTCTTGAGCCTTAGAAGGCTCGAGAGCATTGTAAAGGGCCTATAAATATGTGAAAATTCAGGGTAACAGGGGTTCAACTTTTGGGGACTGTGGATACTCTGCTACTCTAGCTTCTCATCTTCATTCTAGCAATATAAGCTTCTTTTGTTGTTACATGTTCAATTTCCATTTTCTCTTCTGTTCTAAGCTTACACTTGAATAGGTTGTTCATGTTTTCTTTTGTGTCTAATGCCAGATAATTGTCATCTTATCTCTGCATTGATAAATTAGATTTGCAAACTTCATTTACTTCCTGTAGCTGGCCATTCATATGTGTTTATATATGCATCTTTTGGTACAGTCGGTATTCTCCATCTATCCATTGAATCTACAAACTATTGAGCATTAGTGGTCTAAAGCCTTGTAAAGCTGAGGGTGTTCATGCATGTCTTGAGTAAAAACAGAGTTGAAACAATCATCCGACTTGATCCAAACCATCATCCATTCCAATAGTTTAGAGAACAATATTGAAATTTATATGTTACCAGGCATCTCCGAGCTACAACCTAGGAGAGATTCCTAGAGTGATAACATAATTGGCGCCGTTGCTGGGGAGAGGAAACTGAAGCTCAGCTTCCCTGGGAGACGACATAGATCCAACTTTGATGATAGACAAAGTCTGGGTACTTTTTCGGTTGTAATCATCTATTTGGTGACTCTACTGGAGGATGAACCTCTTGGTGACTCCACTTCATAGTTCTGGCTCAGTTTGTGAGGCATACTTGGAGAAATCCTCAGAAGCCACAAGCCGACCCAGTATCTAACCTTGAAAAAATCATCAAAGAAATAAAGGCATTGCAGAAAGGAGCATCAAGTTCAGGTAATTCTAAACAATATTCTATATCTCTTCAAGAAAATCCTGTAATAGAACAAATACATGTTGAGAGTATAGCTTCTAATACTAGCAGCGAAGAAAAAATCTCAAAGATTCATAAAGCTCCTTATTCTTTAGGTTCTCCTTTTGTTGCAAGCCCAAAGGAAACCTCACCTCCTATCCATCATACTCCTCTAGTCCTATCAGTCAACCCTCAACCCTCTGTCGTTCAAACTTCCAGTGCCCTTATAGCCACTATAGTTATGGAAGGTCCACAAGCACCTACCAAAATGGAAACAATCATATGTGCTAGGTATGGGCCTCTAGTACTACCCACTCCTTTGAATGCCATGCCTACTGGAGAATATCAGAAGTATAGGCCTAAGTTCACTTGGATTGAAGGTGTTACAGCTGAAGAACATCTTGAGTCATTCTATAGCTATGCTGATAACCTGGACAATAGTGAAGATGATGTGTGGATGAGAGTCTTTGTCTAAAGCCTAGATGGAGAGGCTAGAAAATGGTTCAGAGAACTAACCCCAAGATCTATAGCATATATTGAGGCTTTATATGATGCATTCCTAAAGCATTGGGGGGATAAGAAAGATATACTCTATTACCACACTGAGTTTGCGAACTTAAAGAGGGAAAATGGTGAGTTGTTTTCTGATTTTAATAAGAGGTTTAACTGCATGTACAACAAGATACCAGCTGAAGTAAAACCCACCACTACCTCTGCTAAACTCACCTATGCCAGTGCTTTTGATTCTGACTTTTGTTTATTGTTGAGGGAGAGGCGATGTGCTACTTTGGCTGATATGCAGGATGCAGCCTTGGAAGTAGAATCAAACATCATGGCTGTAGAGAAGCTCAAGGGGAATGTTGATAGAAGGAGACAGAGGGGTGAGTCTTCATCATCCTCAGATCCCAAGATAGATAAAATGACCAATATGATAGAGTCATTAGCCTTTGAGATCTCCAAATTAAAGGTTGAGTAGCACCCTGGGAAAGGAAGAGTCCCTAACACCTTTGCTCCTAGAGATCCAAATCCATATAGAAGAACCAACGAGCAGTTGCAGATTCTATAAAGAAACGAAGATGTCAATGAAGACCAAAGGGTGAAGACCCATTTCCAGAATGCAGTCATGGAAGAAGAGCAGTTTGAAGAAGATGATGAGATCCATTGTTTGGAAGACAAACACAATGCCTCCTTTTTTACCTCAGCTGCCTATGAAAAGTCATTATTCAATGACCAGATTAACCAAGAATGGGATGGTGAAGCTGTTCTGCAAACTGAAGATCAACACAGATATAATCTGAGGTCGAAGATGAATAATGCCAAGGAAACTCTTGTTCAAAGAGCTGTTGTTCCTGCAGTACAGCGAGCTAATAAGCGGAAGCGACCGGTAGTTGATCCCATCATCTCAAAACTCCAGCTCATGAGGTAAAAGGCCTTGACAAGTCTCCTTCTCCTTTCAGTTCTCAATCAGAAATTCAGAAGCTAAGAATACCTATACCTATGATTGAACTAGTGAAGAACGAGTCGTTCAAAAGATCCATCTTCGAGGCACTTGAGCCTAAAGCCATCCAAGCCTCCACTGACTATGTAAACCTGCAAGATGAAAAACCAGTTGTTATTCTCAGCCCAAAGATTGAAAATTGTGAAGACAACTCCCCATCATTTTATGTCTCTATGACTATTCATGATAAAATCCTTCACAACTGCCTTTTGGACACTTGAGCCAGCCATAATCTAATGCCTAAGGCTGTCATGGATGAGTTGGGTCTTGACATTACCAAGCCTTATCATGACTTGTTTTCTTTTGACTCTAAAAAAGTGAAATGTTTGGGATTAATCAAGGATCTAGCCATCACCTTGTCTCAGTTGCCCATGAAAAGCATGATGATGGATATTGTGGTAGCAGATGTACCCTCCAAGTTTGGCATGTTGCTTTCCAAAGGCTGAATCAAGAGATTAGGTGGAACATTGCAAAATGATTTGTCCTATGCTACTGTCCCAATTTTTGGAGGTGAAAATAGGAGATTGTATAGAGACGCTCAGTTGGCTTATATCATTAGTGATGAGAAGAATCCCACTAATCATCCCATCTACGTTGTCGACACTGATTTTGGAGCCTATATTCTTCAGATTGAAGAATCCCAGTTGGCCTCCACGCAGCTTAAAAACCCAATTTGCCAGATCACAGAGGAAGAAGTCCCATAGATTTGGGACATGTTCTTTGATGGAGCTTTCTCTAAGGAAGCTATAGGGTCAGGTGTAGTCCCTGTGTCCCCCACACAGGAATGCATTCATTTATCTTTCAAATTAACTTTCTAGGTCACAAATAACATAGCAGAGTATGAAGCCTTTAATTTGGGCTTAAACGCTGCTAAAGAAATGGGCATCAAAAGCTTGAAAATGTTTGGAGGCGCAGACCTTATCATTCAGCGAGTAAATAAAACTTTTCAAGAAAAGCATCCAAGGCTGAAAGCATACAGAGATGAGGTATGGAACCTCAAGGACTCTTTTAATATTTTCAGCATTTCTTACATCCCGAGAATGAAGAACCAGCTTGCCGATTCCCTTGTTGTGTCTGCTAGCACGTTTATTCCTCCTTTGCCTCCTAAATTGACGTATGAAGTTCAGGTGAAATATACACCGTCTCTGCCTGACAATGTCAAATACTGGAAAGTTTTTGAAGATGATGATGAAATTAATAGGTTTTACAAGTCGTTGATGAATTCTCTAAAACGCACATCGACCAAGAAAATCAAACCATGGAAGAATGCGACCAATCCAAGCTAAAGGACGAGATTGGCTGAGGAAGCATTCTCCAAATGCCTAGTAACCATATACCCAAAGGATTGGTGCCTCTAGAGAAGTCGTTCGATCATAACGATGTACCTTATAAGCCTGCCAAAAAAAGAAAATAAAGCTGATGTTCGTAAACATAATATAGGGAGCCCAACCCATCCGAAATACATAAATTTATCCACTCATTTGTCTTCCGCCCAAAATTCCAAGTATTGCACCCTCATGAAGCAATTTGCTAATATTTTTTCCTGAGAATACAATGATCTTAAAACCTATGACACAAACATCATTTAGCATAAGATTCCACTAGAAAAGAACACCATCCCTTTTAAGCAGAAATTAAGACCTATCAGCCCTCTCTTATTGCCTTTGATTGAGAAAGAAATCAAGAAGCTGTTGGATGCCAAAATCATAGTTCCCCTAAGGTATTCAAAGTGGATAGCTAACCTTGTGGTAGTAAGAAAGAAAAATGGAGAAATCAGGCTTTGTGTTGACTTCAGAAATCTGAACAAATGCTCTAAAAAAGATAACTACCCCCTGCTTAAGATGGAACACTTGCTGCAAAATGTTTCAGAGGCTAGATTCATGTCTTTCTTAGATGGATTTTTAGGTTACAACTAGATTGTTGTACATCCAGAAGATCGTGAAAAGACCACCTTCACTACTCCTTGAGGCACTTTCATGTACTCCAAGATGCCTTTTGGACTGATGAATGCTAGGGCTACTTTTCAGAGGGCCATGGACATAGCCTTTGTGGGAGAGAAGGACAAGTTTGTCCTCATTTACCTTGATGACATAACAGTCTTCTCCAGCAGTCACAAGGACCATTTGCAACATTTGAAGAAGGCCTTTCTAAAGTACAGACAGTTTGGAATTTCGGTGAACCCAAAGAAGTCACAGTTTGCTCTAAAAGAAGGCAAACTTTTGGGACATATTGTTTCTGCTAAAGGTGTGAATATTGATCCAGCGAGAGTTCAAGCAATTCAGACATTGTCCATCCCAAGTTCAAAAAGGGACATTCAATCCTTCCTGGGTAAGATTAACTTTGTAAGGAGGTTCATTAGAAACTTTGTAGAGCTAGTGAAGCACATCACTTCCATGTTGAAGAAAGGATCAAAAATAAAATGGACAAATGCTGCAAGAAGCTCTTTTGAAGCCATCAAACAAGCTATCATGGAAGCTCCCACTCTAATCAGCCCAGATTACACTAAGGAGTTTTGTATCTTCTCTTTTGCCTCTTATGATACACTTGCAGCAGTTTTGTTGCAGAAAAATGATGAAGGCATAGAGCACCCCATGACCTTTTCAGCAAAACTCTAAGGGGTGTTGAACTAAGGTATGACCTTATTGAAAAACAAGCTTATGCTCTCATAAAATCTTTAAAGGCATTCAGAATTTATATTCTTCATTCCAAAGTGGTTGCATATGTACCTTCAGCCTCAGTAAAAGATGTCTTAACTCAGCCATATATTGATGGAAAGAGAGCTAAATGGATTGAAAAATTCATAGATTTTAACATAGAGGTGAAGCCCACTAAGCTTGTCAAAGGCCAGGGAGGCAAAATAATTGGTGAACATGACTGAATCATTGGGCATTCAATTGGTGCATTCTACCTCATATTATGCTCAAGGCAATGGCCTGGCAGAATTATCTAACAAGAGTCTGGTAAGGGTAATAAAAAAACTATTAGAGGACAACAAAAAGAGTTGGGATTCCAAGTTGAAGTTTGCATTGTGGGATGATAGAGTTACCATCAAAAATTCCATAGGAAATTCTCCATTTAAGCTGGTTTATGGCGCTGATGTTGTTTTCCCTATCCAGTTGATTCTCCCTGTGGCCAAATTCTTGCAAGAAGAACAAGATGAAGAGAATGACATGGTAAGGAGAATGAATAACCTGGTTGAACTACAACAGATCAGAGAGCAGCTGGTTGAGAAGTCAAAATCTCATCAGAAGAAAATCAAAGAAACCTTTGACAGGAAGGAAAAAGTGGACAATTTCCAAGTTGGTGACTGGGTTCTCAAATGGGATGCATTTAAGGAAAAGAAAGGTAATCATGGTAAGTTTGACTCCTTATGGACAGGTCCGTTTGTCATCGCTCAAATTCAGTAGAACAATACCTTTATTCTGCACAGTCTGGAAGGAGGAGATGTTTTTGGTAGCCCAGTCAATGGGCAGTTCTTGAAACTTTATTTCATTTAAGGCTTTAAAGCCTTGGTATTGTAAATATGTTTTTTCATTTTTTATTGAAAAATAGACTCCATGCCCAATGGAACACTAGGAGGAAGATTTGATTTTGTTTTTACAGGAAAGTTCTGCGATTCTTGAAACCTCACAAGGAAGATTTCATCCCCAGAAGGAGCCAGTGTTAGCCTTATCGGCATGTGGCCCAAAATGGATCCAAAACACTACCGAAGTCTTCAAAATTTGCTTAAGGATCATTCAAAGATCAAAACCAGTGCAAGAGAAGAACCCTTAGCATGGCAGAAAAGCACTATCGAAAGGAAAAAAACCAGAGAAAACAATGAAAAAACAAGTATCAAAGGCATAAATAGTCAAACGCACAACAACCATCTGATCTAGCTGATCAACGGTCTAGATCTGATCCTGGGTTGCAATCGGCGGTCGTAGTTAGCAGTGGCAGTCGGTGGAGGAAGCCGGTGGATTAAGGACAGACTGAGTGGAACTTGCGACGACGATCAACGATGCAATGTGGACCATCAATCAAGCGTGCAGATTGACGGCCCACATCATGTCGCAGGATCGTTATCGGAGATTAACAAAGCACACTAGCAATGGCTCAGGGCATGAGCGATATGCGATTGCGATCAGATCACATCGCTATATCGCATCGAGCCAACACCATGGAGCGGGGCCTTTACACATATATGTGTGCAACCTGATGAACCGAACCCGACGGTATTCTAAATATTATTTCATAATATTTGAGGTCCGCAGAAAGGCCATTTTCAATGCATTTTCACAGTTTTGACGTATTTATAAAATACAAAGGGGAACCTTGGAGCAGGACCAGAGCAACTTGCGATATGCGATAAGACCCAGACCTGATGGGGTTCGAGAATGAAAATATATACTTTTTCAGGTCCGTCGAAGCCCAATTTTCATGTATTTCCAATGTTTTTAACATATTTCCAAATAAAAAGGGAAGACTAGGAATAGGCCATCAGCGACTTGCGATAGCAATAAGGATGGGCCTGATAGGGGAATAGACAGTGTTTAAGGAATTTTTAAGTTCGAAATAAATAGAGCTTGGCGGGAGTTTACAGTATGGCAACGTTCCTCTATGTAAAACAGAAAAGGAGCCATTGAAGGGATTTCATAGGCCCGATAGCCATTCCATCACAAAGCAGAGGCCGGGAAATAGTTGTCAGGAGACAAAGGCCGGAAAGGGAAAAAAAGGGCCACAACATGATGCAGCCCGAAACAGAAGCAATCATGGAGCATCAATAGCGCAACACAGCCAAAACAAACAAAACGATCATGGAGCATCGCTTGCACAAGCGAGCTCCCAGACAACGCAGCAAACTACCCGAATGCAGTTACTCGGCTATTAGAAGAAGAAACCTCTGAGCCCATGCGTGCCTAGTCATGGCATCAGATAGTTAAAAAGACAGAGGGGATAGATTAAGACCTCTCGAGCCTCAGAAGGCTCGAGAGCATTGTAAAGGGCCTATAAATATGTGAAAATTCAGAGTAACAGGGGTTCAACTTTTGGGGACTGTGGATACTCTGCTACTCTAGCTTCTCATCTTCATTCTAGCAATATAAGCTTCTTTTGTTGTTACATGTTCAATTTCCATTTTCTCTTCTGTTCTAAGCTTGCACTTGAACAGGTTGTTCATGTTTTCTTTTGTGTCTAATGCCAGATAATTGTCATCTTATCTCTGCATTGATAAATTAGATTTGCAAACTTCATTTACTTCCTGTAGTTGGCCATTCATATGTGTTTATATATGCATCTTTTGGTACAGTCGATATTCTCCATCTATCCATTGAATCTACAAACTATTGAGCATTAGTGGTCTAAAGCCTTGTAAAGCTGAGGGTGTTCATGCATGTATTGAGTAAAAACAGAGTTGAAACAGTCATCCGACTTGATCCAAACCATCATCCATTCCAATAGTTCAGAGAACAATATCGAAGATTATATGTTACCAGGCATCTCTGAGCTACAACCTAGGAGAGCTTCCTAGAGTGATAACACTACCTTTACCAATATTCCCTTGAAATTTTCTCTGGCTTGGTACTTCTTCATAAACTGGTGACAAGGTCCCTCTGAGATCACCTTCATTGGCCCCAGTTCCTCCTACACGGCTGACTGCCATTCTACTGTATTAAAATTGTGATAAGATCACTGTTGATTTTCTGCGGCAAGGTGTTTCGCATGTTGCTTCACTGCAGCTAGCTCTCTCCTTAATCGTGCATTCTCATTCAATAGATATTCAGATTTGTCCTATGTTGTTGTAGCGAAAGCAACATTTGTCACCACGATTGCCTTGAGATTCCTTCTGGTATTTGCAATTATCACCTTCTCGGTAGATACTGAGATTGGGTTTCGAGGATCATGTTATCACTGAGAACTTCAGTCACATGTATATAAGTTAAGTCCAAAATTTCATGGATAAAAATGAATGTCAAATGGTTGTTATCCTATGTTTACCACTTAGGGGTCATGTTCTTCAATGATATTGTTGAGAATCATTTTCAAAACCGTTAGTCATCCTCCATCATGATTGATTAAGACATGTCTTATCTCGTATATGTCATTTGTCCTTTTCGCAGTTTCGCAGCACCGTTTGATTGGCTGATTTTGAAGCACAGTAATGTTTTAGCCTTTTTGTAGCGCCAGCCATTTCGCAGCACATGTCGCTAAGTTATAACTGTCTGCACTACGAAATCGCGGATTCGGGGATTTTGCAGCGCAGATTCTTGAAATGTCATGTCCGGGGATGAGTCATTGTGTCCGGTCGGATTGTTGTCAGTTAATGTACCTTCCAAGCACTTACGAGACATCATTCCACCAATAGGTTCATAGTCATGCACATTAAGTTCATTCAAATGTTTTTGTCATGCATGGTTGTGTCATGATGTTCTGTTATTATTACATGAAGTTGCCAGCTTATATGTTAAGATATTTGAATTGAAATGAGCCCGAGTTTCTTCTTCAAGAGAGTTGCATTGCAAGCGAGCCTGTGTTCTAAAGTTTGAATTTGCTTTTCGAGTTGAAACTGCCGGTGTTTCTCTGTGCAAAAGTTTTCAAGGCGTAATGGAGAAGAAGGAGCATCGGTCCGGAAGGTGTCAAAGGGCAGAGCCCGAAGGATTGGACTTGACATTGAGGGAGGAAGGTGTTAAAAAGGCCTTCAAAGATGCTGGTTGCTGGAGTTTTTGTGAAAAGCTGAAGGGAGGACACACTCAGGTAACAAAAGAATTTGCCTTTAATTTTACAGGCTTAAGTTCCAAGGTATCTATGTTAGAATTCCCAGTATCTCCAGAGGCTATTGCTAGGGTAACTGAGATTCCTAGAGGAGGGCAGGAGTGGTTCAAAAATTTCAAATTTGATATGAGCCCTTGTAAAGTATTCTTGAAGGAAGCCTATGTGAGTGAAGATTTAACCAAGGCTGTACCTAGAAGTTATGTTAAGGAGAGTTATGCTATGCTTCTTACTTGTATTCAAAAATATTTAACTTGTGAGGGCAGATATAACAAAGTTTATTCATATCATTTCAAGTTGTTGCTGCATTTCACGGGTAAAGCATCTATAGATCTCCCATTTTACTTGTTTCGAAGCCTCAGTAAGATGTGTGATAAAATTCAATTGAGGAAGGATGATTGTGAGTCATCACTGTTTCATCATGGCCTAGTTAAACTGTTAGTGATGGATGGTTTGCAGAAGATTGGTAGGGATTGGGATTCTTTCATCTATATGGCCGGTTTCCAGAGTAAGACAGGCCTCACCCCACAGCCACTTAGAGAAAGAGAAGAATTAATGGAGGAACCTACTATTGCTGAGCTTAGAAAGGAGGCTAGGGAGAAAAAGAAGGTTAAATCTCAGTTGAACAAACCAGTCAAACCCTTGGTTATTAAAGAGCCACCTCAGCCACCTCAGTCATCATCAAAGGAAAAGGTCAAGCAAAAGAAGGATGTTCATGGATCAGCTGAATCTGAAAAAGCATCAAGAGTTAAAACTAGGGGTCAACTAAGCAAGGAGAAAGGTAAATCAGTAGCTGTGGAAGAAAGTCCAATTTCAAAGGCTAGCCTAAGTGACCTATTTGAGGCTATTGAATTTTAGCAGGAAGAACCAGTGCATCTTGAACCCATGCATATTGATTTGACCCAATCTTCTCCTGAGAGCACTAAGAAATCAAAAGCTTCGAAAAGATTAAGGTTTGATGAGCCTAGTGAGGAGTTTATGTTCAAGCCAAGAAGGCCAGTTACAAGGAAACAAATTAAAGAGGCTGAGAAAGTGCATAAAGGAGAAGAAGCTGTAAAGGAGAAAGTGCATAAAGCAAAGAAAGCTGTAAAGTCACCCAGAACAGAGGTAATTGAAGTATTGACAAAAACAGTGGAGGCAGTCAAACATAAAGACAAGAATAAGAAGGTCATCATCACCCAAGGAGGAAATGTGATTGCCATAAAGAGTCAAGTGGAAACAGCCATAAAGGATCAGGTGGGAGCAACCAAAGAAGAAATTGTCAAAGCCAAAAATGTGATTAAGGAGCGTGCAGTTAGGTATGCCAACTATAAAAGAGTTGTGTTAAAGGGCAGCAAAAACCTAGTGGGTCAGACAGATTCCGTGGCTGATGTATATACCTGGACGGTCCCAGCCCTCAAGCAAGCTAAACTCCTCAGAAAAATGAACCTGACCCTGAGAGCTAAAAACAAAGCTTTAAAGAAGGAGATTTCAAATTTGAAGATACGGCTAGGTCAGCTAGCTCATTGATTTGAGGAAAAGGTGATATTTTCAGTTTTGGTCAATTTTGTTTGAGTTCCACTATTTTGAAGTCATCTAAGTCTTTGACACCTGTAGAGGAAGTTTCAAAAGTCAAAAGTTCAAGCAAAGGAAGCTTTAGTGCAAATGCATTATGTTTTAGCAAAAACAGCAGTTTCGTAGCGCGCTACGAAACTGCTATAGGTGTTGTTTTATAAGAAAAACAAGGAGTTTAATGATGAGGTCAGCAAATTTTTGAAGGAAAAGCCTCAAGGACATAAGGGAAACCATAAAAGACTCTCCTAGCTATTCAGAGAATGACAGATGTGCATTTTGGAAAAGGTGAAATATTTTGTTTCTAGCTCAAGTCTCGTTAAAGGTACTTTATGACCGAATTGTTAGGGTTCCTGTTAAGGTTATCGGAGATTTTTGTTTGTACACTTGTTCAGCTCACAAGGCTTCCAGCTCATTGGAGAGTATGGTGATATGCGTTGTTTATGAAGAATTAGAGAGCAGGGGACATGTTCTTTAAGTGATGAAGAATGATGGGAGACAGGGACCGTAAAAACAGAGCACTTCTCTTGGTTAATTAATGAGCCATCTGCGCAACTAGAATCCAAAGCCAGCTCGTTCAGTGTATTCTCCTCCAAGATACCTCAACCAAAATAGATAGAGGACATGTGTCAAGAGTCAGAAAAGCATCATGCTACGAGGAGGACAGATTTTGAGTTTTGAGTAAATTAAGACCATTTGTAATTACAGTTCAGCAATCATGTAATTAATGAATTAGTTATACAGTAGATAAGGATAGTTAATAGCAACCTTCGATGCTCCCCTCATGCTAGAGGAGGAAGCTCGAGGTGGTTAAGCATGTATTCCTATATATGGATCAAACTTGGATGTAATAGGGGTTGGATACTTTGATAGAGAACAAGTCTATTTTGGTTTATGTAAAGCATGTTTCATGAATACAAATGACTGTTGTTTTTGCCTCAGGATTCTCAATAGATCTCATTGTTCAAATGTATGGTGGCTTGTTATTTTAGTGTTCTTTTACAGTTCTGTTATTGCATAATCACTCAGAACTCATGCCCACATCCTCTGACTTCCTGTATGTTATGGCAGACTGTGTTTTATGTTAGTTATGTTTGAGCATAGATGTAAAGAGCCCTGACTTCCATGAAAAATAGTATTTTGGTTTGCTGAGATGTGTGAGACTCCATAAGCCCAATGGGAATCAATCTGATATTTGTCCAGCCAGCTTATTTTCATGTGTTTGTTAAAGAGTTAGCCATCTTTCCTTGTTAGTGATCAACATTCATAATCTGTGAGAGAGCCCTCTCAGACTAAGGAGGCTAAGCCTTAGTCCAAAGCTAGGTTTGAAATAGTTACACATTATCTTACTGATAGGCAGCCTTCAGTGTGTGATTTTGTGATAACATTTTGGTGCGTCTGCCGGGAGTCTGAAGATTACTCATTCCCGTAGTGATAAGATTGAATTTCTGAAGGTAGCAGGAGTTCAAAAAAGGTTTTCGAGGCTGCATTCTACCTTGGTGACTCCATGAATTTTAAAGTTTGAAAGGTGGCTTCGAGAGGAAGGTATACAAGGAGTAATCCTGACCCAAACCCACCTAGTCCTGTGGAAAATCCTAATATCATCTCAAGGAGTAAACAAAGATTTTCTGACATACCAGGTACTTCAAACATTTCAAAGTCTTTGTTTCCTGAGTTTTCTAGAAGTCCTGAAAATAAAATTGTTGATGATAAAATCCAAGAAGTGTTGTTGAGGTCTCAAAATGAAGAGGAGCTTATTGGTATCATATTAGATTTACAAAAGAAAGGTATTGATACTTCATCTCTGGTGTCACAAAGAGATAAAGAAGAGTTTTGGGAAGTTGTCACCTCTGAATTGTTATTAGAAGAAGAAGATTTGAAACAGCTTAAGGAGCTTGACCCTTTTGAAGTCTTACTTAAATCCAAAACTGGTTTACCTCTCCCAAACTGGAGTTCTTTTGTCAGTGGTTTACAAAGTCCCAATAGCCCTTTCCGTACTCATACTTTATCTTCTGCCTCTGCTAGTCCAAATACTCCTCAGTCAACAGCTCATACTAGTTCTGGTCCTCCTAGTCACACAGTACCTGTTATCACTGCTCCTCTTTTCATTATGGTTGTGCCTGCTAGGTATGCTCCTTTAGCTCTCCCTGCTGTTTTGCATGATCTTCCTAGTAAGTATGCTGCTAGGATTCCAACATGGGGAGGAGATGATGAAATTTCTGCTGAGGAACATGTGGATAGATTCAATGACTTTGTTGATAGGGAAGAAGTAGATGATGAAGATGTAAAATTAAGACTGTTTGCTCAAACCTTCATTGGGGAAGTCCGAAAATGGTTTAAAGCCCTTGGAGCTGGTAGTATTCATAGTTGGCTTGAATTTGAAGATAGTTTTCTGAGAAAATGGGGAAATAGGACCAATCCTGTTCAAGCCCTTAATGAATATAATAGTTTAAGAAGAGCTCCAGATGAAACTGTCCAAAATTTTTCCAAGAGGTTTAATAAAGTATATAATTCCATTCCAGCACATTTGAAGCCTCCTGGAGCCTTGGCACAGTTAAGATATGCTGAGTCTTTTGATTCAGATTTCTCTCTTTTACTCAGAGAAAGAGAGTCTGCTACTCTTGCTGACATGCAGAATGATGCAGTTAAAGTAGAAGGGAATATACTAGCTGCTAAGAAGTCAAAGATGGCAAAGGCTAAGATAAAAGAAGAAGACAAGCCTTCTACCTCTGCTCAAGAAGACAAGTTTGAAACCATGATGAAAACCATGGAGAAATTGATGGATCAATTAGCACTTGGGAATGCTGCTGCCCCTCAAGCTCAACAAGAACCTCGGTTTAGGAACCCTCAATTTAGAAGGCCTCAAAATCAGCAAAGGCCAAGGGAAAATAGAAATCAGCAAGCAGATGCTCCAGTGAGACCTCCTTTCCAACAAAACATGGTAGATGAAGAGGAAGATCCTGAGGTACCTGAGGAGTCTATTCATTGCTTTGGTGAAGAAGACTCAGAAATTTTCTTAACAAAAGAGGAACATGATGAGTCTAGTTTGGTAAAGGCAGAAGAGGAACCTTCTGATTTCTTAAAGGGTTATCAGCATGCTATATTTGAAATTCAGAAGCAGTACAATCTCAGAAACCGAGATGTCCCTATTACAGCAAATAAAGTACAGCCCAAGAAAAATGTTTCAAAATCAGTTGAAGACAAAAAGGAAAAGTCAAAGCAGACTGATGGTAAAGGTGATACTTCTATTGATAAGAAAGATATTCAGAACCATGCAGTTCTTAAGGAGATTGAAAGGTCTACTTCTGTTTTTAATATAGAAAATGAGATTGCTAAGATTAAAATATCAGGCCCATTTAATGAAATTCTCAAAGTAGACAAATATAGAAGTAAGATTGTGGAAATGCTTAATTCTCCACCAGGAGGGGCTGACATTTTAAGTGTGCAAGAGGATAATCCTATTATCTGTTTAGGACCAAGACTTGAAGATGAGCAAAGTGATGAGTTTCCTCCTTTTTATATCCGCATCAATATCCATGATATGACTCTACATAATGCCATGCTGGATTCAGGGGCGTCACATAATCTCATGCCCAAGGTAATCATGGAGAGGATGGGATTAGAAGTAACTAGACCATACAAGGATTTATTTTCTTTTGATTCAAAAAGAGTCCATTGCATTGGGTTGATAAAAGATGTTGTTGTGGCTTTAACACAAATCCCAGCAAAAACAACTGTCATGGACATTGTGGTTGCAGACATTCCACCTAAGTTTGGGATGCTCCTTTCAAGATCATGGGCTGCAAAGATCAAGGGTACTATGCAAATGGATCTGACATATGCTACTATTCCAGTATTTGGCGAACAAAGGAGGTTGTATCGTGAAACAAGGATGGCATACATGGTAAGCAGCAAGGACAAGCCTCAAAATTTTCCTATTTACTCATGTGATACAGGCCTGGGGTCAGCTATCTTGTTTCATGAGTCGGTTGATAAAGAATCACAAGATGAGCATGCAGAAAATCAGTGTCAGGAGGAACAGCAAGGTAATGAAAGAGATATCAATGGTTGTTGGTCCTTATACTTTGATGGAGCAGCAGGAAAAGATGGCGCTGGGGCTGGAATTTGGATTATTAGTCCAACAGAAGAAAGTAAGTTTCTATCATACAAACTTAACTTTGATTGTACCAATAACATGGCTGAGTATGAGTCTCTGGTGTTAGGCTTGGAAACCTTGATAGAGTTGAAGGCAAAGAACATTGTTGTTTGTGGAGATTCTGAATTAATTATTAAGCAAGTACAGGGTACATATCAAACAAAGGATGTCAGGATGAGAGCCTACAGAAACTTAGTATTGGAGCTGTTAGAAAAGTTTCAATCCTACTCCTTCAGCATTAAGAATAGAAATCAAAATTCTATTGCAGATTCTCTTGCTGTAGCAGCCAGTCTTTTTGTTATTCCCAAACATTCTTCTGACAGTTATGATGTGAAAGTTCACCATAGACCAGTCATCCCAGATAATATCATAAATTGGCAAGTATTTGAAGATGATCAGCAGGTAAGAAATTTTCTTGAGTTGAAAGAGGAGTTTGAAAATAATCAAATAGATCAGCAGAATTTGTTGGCTGAGACAAAGGGAAAGTCTGAAGTGTTGCAGCTGCAAAATAACTCAATCCCCAAAGGCCTCATTCCTCTTGAAAAGTTATTTGATCACAATGATGTGTTTAAAGCGCCAAGGTTGCAAGCTAATGAAGAGGAAATAGAAAGTTGTAATTTAGGTGACTCAGTTGTGCCTAAATTAGTCAAGATTTCAAAGTTTTTATCAGCTGATCTGAAGGTCAAGTATGTTGAAATGATGAAGAAGTTTATTGATGTTTTTGCATGGAGCTATGCTGATCTAAAGCAGTATGATTCTTCAATCATACAACACACCATTCCAATTAAGCCAAATGAGAAGCCTTTTAAGCAGAAATTAAGGAGAATTAATCCCCTTTTGATGCCACTGATTGAAAAGGAGGTGAAAAAGCTTTTTGATGCAAAGATCATTGTTCCAATCAGATTCTCAAATTGGCTTGCTAACTTGGTTCCTGTCAGGAAAAAGAATGGGGAGATTAGAATTTGCATAGATTTCAGGAACTTGAACAAGGCTTCACTGAAAGATAATTACCCTCTTCCTAAAATGGATCTTATTTTGCAAAATATTGTTGGCTCCCAAAGAATGTCTATGCTGGATGGTTTCTCAGGGTATAATCAGATCCTTGTTCATCCAGAGGATCAGGAGAAGACAGCTTTCACCACACCTTGGGGCACATTTATGTATGCAAAGATGCCCTTTGGTCTCATGAATGCAGGAGCGACTTTCCAGAGGGCTATGGACATTGCTTTTGCTGAAGAAAAAGATAAATCAGTGGTGGTATATCTTGATGATATCACAGTATTTTCTAAGAGGGAAGAAGACCACTTAAAGCACCTAGAAAGGATCTTGTTGAAGTGTAGAAAGTTTGGTATTTCCTTAAATCCAACCAAAAGCATCTTTGCTTTAACCTCTGGTAAGTTACTTGGGCATATTATTTCTGAAGGAGGTATTAAAATTGATCCTAATAGAGTCAGTGCTATTCAAAGACTGGATTTGCCAAGAAGAAAGAAAGAAGTTCAATCTTTTCTTGGAAAGGTTAATTTTGTTAGAAGATTTATTCCTAACTTTGCTGAAGTGGTCAAACATATAACCAAGATGTTAAGGAAAGGATCAGATTTCAAGTGGACAGCTGAAGCAAGGAAGTCATTTGAAGAAATTAAAAAGACCCTCACTCAAGCACCAGTCCTCATCAGCCCGGATTTTACCAAAGAATTCATAATTTTCACATTCGCTTCTGAAGATACAATTGCTGGAGTTTTACTGCAGAAAGGAAGTCAAGGTACTGAACAACCCATCTCTTTCTTTAGCAAGACATTGGCTAATGCTGAGTTAAAATACAATATTTTAGAGAAGCAAGCATATGCATTGGTAAAGGCAATTAAGGATTTTAGAATTTATGTGTTGCATTCTCATATTGTTGCATACGTGCCAAGTGCTGTTATAAAAGATATCCTTACACAAGCAGAACCGGATGGAAAAAGAGGAAAGTGGATAGCCAAGCTGCTAGAATATGACATTGAGATTAGGCCCACTAAGTTGGTGAAGGGTCAAGGCTTGGCAAAGTTGCTAACTCAATCAAATCTGGACTGCATTAGTATAAATTTTAGCACAAAAATATCAGAAATTTCCGAGAATGAAGAAGAGTTGGTCCAAATCAGTGAAAAAATTTTGACATCAGAATGGTATAGGGATGTGGCATTTGTGTTGCAGCACAATAGAGCCCCTAATAACCTCTCCAAATCTAAAGCTCAGTTCACCAAGCTAAAATCCCTTAGATACTTTGTGTATGAGCAGAATTTATTTTGGAAGGATGCTGGAGGGATTCTATTAAATTGTCTCATTGAAGAAGAGGCTGATAAGGTGATTGATGAATTTCATAAGGGAGATTGTGGAGGCCATCATTATTGGAAATCCACTGCAAATAAAGTTTTGAGAGCTGGATATTTTTGGCCAACTATGTTCAGAGACATTTACAAGAAAATAGCAGCCTGCCATGAATGTCAAATATTTGAAGGAAGAAGAAAGCTCATGCCATTACCATTGGTTCCTATCTATGTAGAAGCACCCTTCCAACAGTTGGGATTAGATTTTATAGGTGAAATCCATCCTCCTTCATCAGGACAGCATCGCTGGATACTCACAGCCATTGATTATTTTACAAAGTGGATAGAGGCGATACCTACCAGGCAAGCTAATGACTCAGTGATAATATCTTTTCTAGAAAATAATATTTTATCAAGGTTTGGTTGTCCAATCAAGATTATCACAGACAATGCCCAGGCTTTCAAGTCTAAAAGGCTGATAAATTTTTGTTATCAATATCACATTTCCCTTGGTCATTCCACTGCCTATTACCCACAGGGAAATGGCTTAGCTGAAAGCTCAAACAAGAGTCTTGTGAGGATTGTTAAGAAGCTGCTGCAAGATAATAAAAAGGCATGGCATTTGAAATTGAAGTATGCCTTGTGGGCTGATCGAATTTGCACAAAGAGGTCCATTGGAACATCTCCCTATGAACTGGTGTATGGAGCAGAGGCGATTTTCCCAACATCTCTAGGGGTACCAGTTATGAAGCTAATTCAAGGATTAGAAGAGGAACCAAATGCCATACAGAGGAGGATTAATCAGTTAATAGCTTTGCAGGAGAAAAGGAATGAGGTGTTTGAGGACCATCAACAAAATCAGAATAGAGTTAAGAGAGCTTTTGACAAGAAGATCAAAGAAGTCATATTTCAGATTAATGATAAAGTCCTAAAATGGGAAGCCAGAATTGAGGAGAAAGGTAAACATGGCAAATTTGAAAATTTGTGGAAAGGGCCATTTCAGATTTCTGCTTTCCATGGAAAAAACACTTACATTCTGCAGGAAGTTGATGGAACACCATATGCTGGAGGGCCTGTTAATGGCAGGTTCTTAAAGCATTATAATCAGTAAAAGTCTGCCAATATCTCATGAGCATTGTATATAACCGTTTTATGAAGTTTCTTGTTAAGAATAAATGACAAGCTGAACAGAAAAGCTTTAGCCCGAGGAGAAGGCCCACAAAGCTTGAAAGAGATGCTTGCCAGTTGTGTGTGTGTTTTGTTTTTTTTTTTAGAAAATGGACAAGGCACTGGTTCTACGAGTTCTTAGTGTACTACAGGAGCACACTATCCCAAGTGGAGCCACTGTTATCACTGAGAACTGCAGTCACATGTATATAAGTTAAGTCCAAAATTTCATGGGTAAAAATGAATGTCAAATGGTTGTTATCCTATGTTTACCACTTAGGGGTCATGTTCTTCAATGATATTGTTGAGAATCATTTTCAAAACCGTTAGTCATCCTCCATCATGATTGATTAAGACATGTCTTATCTCGTATATGTCATTTGTCCTTTTCGCAGTTTCGCAGCACCGTTTGATTGGCTGATTTTGAAGCACAGTAATGTTTTAGCCTTTTCGTAGCGCCAGCCATTTCGCAGCACATGTCGCTAAGTTATAACTGTCTGCGCTACGAAATCGCGGATTCGGGGATTTTGCAGCGCAGATTCTTGAAATGTCATGTCCGGGGATGAGTCATTGTGTCCGGTCGGATTGTTGTCAGTTAATGTACCTTCCAAGCACTTACAAGACATCATTCCACCAATAGGTTCATAGTCATGCACATTAAGTTCATTCAAATGTTTTTGTCATGCATGGTTGTGTCATGATGTTCTGTTATTATTACATGAAGTGGCCAGCTTATATGTTAAGATATTTGAATTGAAATGAGCCCGAGTTTCTTCTTCAAGAGAGCTGCATTGCAAGCGAGCCTGTGTTCTAAAGTTTGAATTTGCTTTTCGAGTTGAAACTGCAAGTGTTTCTCTGTGCAAAAGTTTTCAAGGCGTAATGGCGGCGTGAGTCATCACTGTTTCATCATGGCCTAGTTAAACTGTTAGTGATGGATGGTTTGCAGAAGATTGGTAGGGATTGGGATTCTTTTATCTATATGGCCGGTTTCCAGAGTAAGACAGGCCTCACCCCACAGCCACTTAGAGAAAGAGAAGAATTAATGGAGGAACCTACTATTGCTGAGCTTAGAAAGGAGGCTAGGGAGAAAAAGAAGGTTAAATCTCAGTTGAACAAACCAGTCAAACCCTTGGTTATTAAAGAGCCACCTCAGTCATCATCAAAGGAAAAGGTCAAGCAAAAGAAGGATGTTCATGGATCAGCTGAATCTGAAAAAGCATCAAGAGTTAAAACTAGGGGTCAACTAAGCAAGGAGAAAGGTAAATCAGTAGCTGTGGAAGAAGGTCCAATTTCAAAGGCCAGCCTAAGTGACCTACTTGAGGCTATTGAATTTGAGCAGGAAGAACCAGTGCATCTTGAACCCATGCATATTGATTTGACCCAATCTTCTCCTGAGAGCACTAAGAAATCAAAAGCTTCGAAAAGATTAAGGTTTGATGAGCCTAGTGAGGAGTTTATGTTCAAGCCAAGAAGGCCAGTTACAAGGAAACAAATTAAAGAGGCCGAGAAAGTGCATAAAGGAGAAGAAGTTGTAAAGGAGAAAGTGCATAAAGCAAAGAAAGCTGTAAAGTCACCCAGAACAGAGGTAATTGAAGTATTGACAAAAACAGTGGAGGCAGTTAAACATAAAGACAAGAATAAGAAGGTCATCATCACCCAAGGAGGAAATGTGATTTCCATAAAGAGTCAAGTGGAAACAGCCATAAAGGATCAGGTGGGAGCAACCAAAGAAGAAATTGTCAAAGCCAAAAATGTGATTAAGGAGCGTGCAGTTAGGTATGCCAACTATAAAAGAGTTGTGTTAAAGGGCAGCAAAAACCTAGTGGGTCAGACAGATTCCGTGGCTGATGTATATACCTGGACGGTCCCAGCCCTCAAGCAAGCTAAACTCCTCAGAAAAATGAACCTGACCCTGAGAGCTAAAAACAAAGCTTTAAAGAAGGAGATTTCAAATTTGAAGATACGGCTAGGTCAGCTAGCTCATTGATTTGAGGAAAAGGTGATATTTTCAGTTTTGGTCAATTTTGTTTGAGTTCCACTATTTTGAAGTCATCTAAGTCTTTGACACCTGTAGAGGAAGTTTCAAAAGTCAAAAGTTCAAGCAAAGGAAGCTTTAGTGCAAATGCATTCTGTTTTAGCAAAAACAGCAGTTTCGTAGCGCGCTACGAAACTGCTGTAGGTGCTGTTTTATAAGAAAAACAAGGAGTTTAATGATGAGGTCAGCAAATTTTTGAAGTAAAAGCCTCAAGGACATAAGGGAAACCATAAAAGACTCTCCTAGCTATTCAGAGAATGACAGATGTGCATTTTGGAAAAGGTGAAATATTTTGTTTCTAGCTCAAGTCTCGTTAAAGGTACTTTATGACCGAATTGTTAGGGTTCCTGTTAAGGTTATCGGAGATTTTTGTTTGTACACTTGTTTAGCTCACAAGGCTTCCAGCTCATTGGAGAGTATGGTGATATGCGTTGTTTATGAAGAATTAGAGAGCAGGGGACATGTTCTTTAAGTGATGAAGAATGATGGGAGACAGGGACCGTAAAAACAGAGCACTTCTCTTGGTTAATTAATGAGCCATCTGCGCAACTAGAATCCAAAGCCAGCTCGTTCAGTGTATTCTCCTCCAAGATACCTCAACCAAAACAGATAGAGGACATGTGTCAAGAGTCAGAAAAGCATCATGCTACGAGGAGGACAGATTTTGAGTTTTGAGTAAATTAAGACCATTTGTAATTACAGTTCAGCAATCATGTAATTAATGAATTAGTTATACAATAGATAAGGATAGTTAATAGCAACCTTCGATGCTCCCCTCATGCTGGAGGAGGAAGCTCGAGGTGGTTAAGCATGTATTCCTATATATGGATCAAACTTGGATGTAATAGGGGTTGGATACTTTGATAGAGAACAAGTCTATTTTGGTTTATGTAAAGCATGTTTCAGGAATACAAATGACTGTTGTTTTTGCCTCAGGATTCTCAATAGATCTCATTGTTCAAATGTATGGTGGCTTGTTATTTTAGTGTTCTTTTACAGTTCTGTTATTGCATAATCACTCAGAACTCATGCCCACATGCTCTGACTTCCTGTATGTTATGGAAGACTGTGTTTTATGTTAGTTATGTTTGAGCATAGATGTAAAGAGCCCTGACTTCCATGAAAAATAGTATTTTGGTTCGCTGAGATGTGTGAGACTCCATAAGCCCAATGGGAATCAATCTGATATTTGTCCAACCAGCTTATTTTCATGTGTTTGTTAAAGAGTTAGCCATCTTTCCTTGTTAGTGATCAACATTCATAATCTGTGAGAGAGCCCTCTCAGACTAAGGAGGCTAAGCCTTAGTCCAAAGCTAGGTTTGAAATAGTTACACATTATCTTACTGATAGGCAGCCTTCAGTGTGTGATTTTGTGATAACAGATCATTTGGGAAGTATCTTTACCTCTGTTGCACGATCCTCTTCTTGAACTGATCAAACGTGACATTGCACACATCCATGACTTTGTCTTTAGGTGGAGGTGTGATTCCCATTTCATCGAATGGGAGATGACCACCCATGAGAGGAGGTTCTTCTGGAGAACCTGGTTTATCATTTATGGGCTTGATGGTATCCTCTAACTCCAACTCTTCCTATATATCCCGAGTCAATTGTTCTTCCTCCAGTCTCTATGTTGCTTCTTCCTCCTAGGACTACCTTTGATGTTCCTCTTCTTGTCTCCTTCTTTCATCTTCTTCTTCTTGTAGCTTCTTAAGCAACTCATCTTGCTTCCTCTTCTCTTATTCTTCTAATTATCTTCTCCATTGTTCAACTTGAATAGCTCATATGTTCATAGGATTAGCTTTCCATTTCCTATTTCTTTCCCCCATCAAATCATACTTGATCCTTTTCCTAGGAGCTACACTCTTTACTTGAGGGGTTATCTGCTCCGCCTCGAGTACCTACATATCTTGAATTGGTGGATCTTTCATGGATGTATCTTTCTAATTTCATTGTACCAGTTCTTCACCTTCTCATCTTTTGTGGTAGACATTGATAAATATCCCAAATTGAAACCAATCCTTTCACATTATTGTTTGCACACTCTCTTGGGATCATATCTTGTTGATGGTGATAGACCCACCAACATTTAGGGGATCTTCCCGGTATGAAGTCCCAACTAGACCTTGTTAGCGCTTGAAATTTCACCTCAGGCTGAGAAAGGTAAACCTCAAGGCTACATCAAACCATTCAGCCTCGTAGCTAGCCCTACGGGGCAGGAGAAGGCTCTCTCCGGTCAATCTCGGTAGATATTCAAAGGGATGAGATGACCAACAAGGTAACACTGATATTAGGCTAGTAAACTGATTATAAAGGTTGATTTGGGGATTTTTGGGGGGTTTTGGTGGCAAATTGAGGAGCTGCAATTTAGGGTGCGGGGATTGCACACAGTTTCTGCAGGGGGGTCTTTGGGGCAAGGTAGGAACCTGTATTGATGTATTTAGCTGAAAGGGATGATTTAGAAGAAAGATGAGAGGGCTAAAGAGAGCAAACAATGGATTTGAATTCTCTTTAGACAGCAGAAAACATAGAAATTAAACAAATTTAAATGCAGAGCATGGCTAGCATGAATTCTAACTTTATCACTTCATTTGTTTAATATGCAGCAGTATAGAAAGGAAATGAATCACATAAAAAAGCTTACAATAACATGTAGAAACATACCATCAACACATGAGTCCACAAGAATCCCAATGATGACTGCAAAACCCTGGTCTTCCTTAGCCAAAAATTGCAGAGATACAAATGAAGTATACAATGATAGTTCCTCCCTCAAGAGTCCAACCATGAAAATGAGCAAAAGAGTGCATAATATAGATGATCTAACCTCTTTCCCCACCTCTAGGGGTCGAGCTCCCTTTCCCAGCAGCTGTTTCAACTACTTCTAAACTGAGCACTAGATAATAGGCAATCATAACAACTTGCCTCTATAAGCTAGGAAACCTATCCATACATTAAATATTTACCATTTACATTCAAGAAACTTCTAGAAGTGTTAAAGAAGAGTAAAAGTGTCTTTGAGTCATGATAATTACATAAAAATCCATCATCTAGAACCCCAAAAAGTCAAACTAGGTGAAAACAGTGATTTTCTGGCCGAACTGGTAAAATCTGGCACAAATTCCTCAACGGGTCGCGCACACTTTCTCAACGGGTCGCGCAATTTGGAGCTTTGTTTGGAGGCCTTCCCTGTGTCAGAATGAGGTGCAAGATAGCTCGTTGGAAAGTTCTTTGAGTCTACTTTCCAACCCAACCGGAATTTTTGGATTTGGAGGTCATTTGTCCAGTCAAAAGTCAATTCTCCCAAGACTACTTCTGCAGCTCAAAAAAGGGGCAGAAAGTCAAAATTTGGCTGTATTTTGACCTTTTGGAGGCCCAAAACTCCATGAAAACTCAAGTCCATCCATAGGCATGTGTAACTTTGCATGAAAAATCCAAAAATGTTGAGTTTTTGCAAAATGCAGCTACGATGACAAAGGGTCTCACCGGGGGTGAGACCTGTTGAGAAGCCAAAACCTGTAAATTTCCCAAAAATACCAAAATTACCCAAAATTCTCCAAAATTTTTGGGATTTGTGCTGTAGATGATGCTAGTTAGTGCCATGATCCTTGAGGGATGCCTCAGCCAAGATACGGAGTGGATTTGGCCTTTTTCTCCGTTTTAGTGCCTCGGTCAACCTCCTTTGGAACATTTTCATTTTTGCCTTGCAAACATGCATCCTCGCCCAATAGTGATTCTTCATGTTCCTTAGCAGCTTTTTCTCTTGGTTTGCCTTAGCCAACAGCCTCTCCAAGTGGGCATTCTCCTGAATGAGCAATGACTCCCGGTCAGCAGGCAATGGATCACCGGGCCTCCTACGGTTCAGGACTCGGTCACTACGAATCCTCCAAATCTCATCAAGCGCTTTCTCCTCCTCCAGCTGTGTGTTCCGTTGCTCTAGATAAGTGATGGTCCATTGGGCACCCTCAAGTCTCCGCTGCAAAACATCATTCTTGGCCCTGAGCTGCTGAATGATCTCCTTTGCCTCTTGGCTAGGAGAACTGACCTCGAGATCAATCATCGGATCCTCATGAACCATGGGCTCTTTGCCCCTCTGCAATACCTATGCTGGTGAAGAAAGCGAGGCCCCTTCCACCTGGTGTGGAGATAGTACTCGCCTAGCTGCTGCAAATAAGGCCCTTGGGCCTTTCTGATAGGTGACCAAAGGAGTGGAGCTAACATGTCGGGTGATGGGAGCATCAGGCTGCTGAGATGGTCCTCCCTCCTCATGAATGACCTCCTGATGTGGCTGAGGTGGCACTGTGAAAAACTCACAGGAGATGAACTCCTCCCATGAGATGCCCTGCTGAGTCAACTGATGAGAGACTATGAGCTGGATCAAACCATAGTGACAAAGGCTCCTGAACTGCTGGGCCGGGGTCTTCCTCTGCAACATGGGCACCATCCTCTGAATGTTATGAAACAGGAAAACCGGGAGGTTCATCATCCTCACCCGGGTGAAATGCATCAACAGGCGAATGTGATATGAATACACCTGTGAAAATCTGCCCTCACATGTAAAATAATTCATGATAAGTTTCATGAGGGGAGCATACTCGCTCCAGAGAAATCTGAATGGGAAAACACCCGTCAATAGTCTCACAAATGATGGCCGGACATAAGGCTCAAAGTGAACAAAATCAAGTAACCTACGCTTAGGCCACACCTCACCCACATTCGGTATCCTTGTAGCCTCTGAAATCACCTCAGGTGTCAATATGAATTTCACCCCTGCAAGAGTGACATGTCCATCATGGAGATGTAAGACAAACAAGTGGGCCAACTCTCTATGATGCTGAATCTGATAAATCCTCTCACAAAACTGATAGCATGACATGTACCGGAAACAATTCACTGCCAAAGGACAAGCCTGTAATTCTGCCAAAGAAGTAGGCTCCTCCCGCTTATGATGACCTCCCTTACCCCCTCTACGAGGCCTCCTCTGTTCCTCAATCTCTGTAGATGATGAATGGTCATCATTTTGCTCATAAGTTTCAGTATCTGACATGGTTTTGGAGCAAAGTGGACAAACTGAAGGACAAATTGAACTACTGCCTCTGCCTGCAAAAGTACTGAACTCTATGCTGTTTCAAGGGGAAAAAACATGAGGGGAATGTTAGGGGAGGGAACTTCTTAACAAGGAATGGGAATATATGAAAATAACAGGGAATTTCAAGGGAAACTTTACAAATTGTCATGCATATAGGAACACATTTAACATTGGGAAATCATGTGCAAAGAACATCTCATATGGGACAAGAACATGTATGATAATGAACATGGAAGGGGCATACATGTATCAATAGGGACATAGGGAAACCATACACCAAATTTACTTATAGGAGTTCATGTGTGTCATAAGGCAGATTTTGTTTTTAAGGAGTACATGTACATTGTTTTAACATAGAGGGAAGGTTTTCATGTACAAGGGGATATCAAGGGTATGTAGGGGTTATGTACATGACTCTAAATATACAGCAACATTTATTTTCACATGACTCTTTTCTTTATTTGCAAATGTATCTTTTCTTTTTGTTCTATTCTTGCATGTGTATGGTAGAGGGAATTAGGGTTTTGTGTGCTTGGGAGAGGGGTAGGGTTTATAGTTTAGGGATGGGGAAAAAGTCTACATTTTATGTACAAATAATATGGGACAGAGATGAAAGCATGACTGTGAATAAAAGAGGAAAAGAGGGAAGGGACCAAATGGGACAAAAACACTTGAAACAGTCACAAAACCCTAGCATTTTACAAACATTAACAAGCAGCCATATAATTCTTTTCATTAGCTTGATGTGAGGTTAGAAACATAGCATACAAGCTTATTTTCACCACCAATATCAACAACCATGCATTAAGAGCCTACCTCGACCGATTGAGCAAAGTTGAAGGGAGTTTGAGGATTTTGTGTGAAGTTTGATTGCAGACAGCTGAACGGGTCGCGCACAGCCCAACGGGTCGCGCCCGTGTTAAATTTACATTGCAGGAAGGGTCTGGACGGGTCGCGCACCGCCCAATAGGTCGCGCACCTGCAAACTGCCCGAAATCACTGTAATTTCGCCTATCACTCTCTCACAATCTCTCTTGCAAACTTGAAATGCACAATGAGAGTGTTTAGAGGGAAAATGACCTTTTATAATCTTCATTTGAAAAAATTTCATCCACAAACCCACTTTATAAAGTCTATTTTGACACTTTTTAAAACACTGATTTTCTTGGTTTCCTTTATCCTGAAGTTGACTTTTTGAGTGCTTTGACCTGATTCTTTTTGCAGGTAGATCATCTGAAGGACTGTGGCAAGGGGACCAGGGTTGTTGCTGCCTTTTGAAGACTTTTTGAAAATTTATTTCTTTTTACAAAAATTTATCATGAATTTGGCTTTAAAAACAGAGTTTTTAAATCCAAGTTTAAAAATGAACTGTACATAATGAGAATATCAAAGAAACATGTTTACCATCCTCCCTCTGGCTTGCTGGTCACTCAAGGACTTTCAGAGACATGACCTTGCAGAGACAAATGACCAAAACCCTAGACCTAGAATTTTGACATTAAGACACATCAAGACAAGCTTGAAAAACTCAATGACTGATATGACCTGATCCAGCAAAGCCAAGAGGGGTATGAATAGACCAGCTCCTCCATCAGGGTTATGGCATGCCTAACGGGATGCAAACTTTGACACTGATGAGACACCTACTAATGCAAATGCAAAGAGCTTTGATCACTGATGGAGGGCTTTCAAGACCGACACTAACAAACCTCACACCGTTTGGTGTAAGAGTCACATCCAATATGATGGTCTGGTTGCCATTGTCTTAAAGGTTTGCCTTAGCTCTTGCTTGTCAGCACATGAGAGTGGTATGCTTTGTCTTCGAATAACGAGGTTCACGTGCCTGGTGAGTGCTTAGTGTTACTTGTGTCAAGGTTATTTCACCGCAGAGGGAGAGGGTGGAAGTGAGCCTCAAGTCGAAAAGGAATAGTCCCAACTCTGTCAGAGACACATAACACAACAGGACATGCATAGCTTCCGGCGGAGTAGTCCACATAGATGCGGCAGTCACAAACACACAGTGAACGAATAGCACGTACAACACCTAGTAGAATAGTCCACATGAGTGCAATGGTCGTTATAACAAGTTTATGAGAATGGTTTTGTCGAGTGTTCGGCGGAATAGCCCACACGTGCGAGACAACATTAACAAATTATACAACACATTTTTGTAAGAATATGTATTAGAACAACCGAAATAGTTCAGTTGTCTTAATATAGGTTAAAGCAACATGCATTACAAGTGTCCAAAGAATAATCTTAAAAACAAATACAATACATGTGTGAAAACGTGTTGGCTTGTTATCAGGCTTCTGAATTAAGCGAAAGTTCTAAGACACATCGGTACACCATTACATCACTAACCCCGATAGTGGGGCGTTGGAGCCACTACTCGCTCCTCAAAGAAAAGACTACAGACTCTCAAGGCTATGTGGGAGGAGCCAAGGTGAAAATTCTTTTGCATGTACAAATGAGGGGTATATATAGCCAAGGGTGAAACTGACCCTTGTGACTATTCGACTTCCCTTGGGATTGTTTAACTTACATGACTCTTCAACTTTACATGTGGGTCTCTTGGACTTCCACGTTACATTACATTGATTACAACAGTATGGCCCACAGTAGTGATGTGGCCGAGATGACTCATGACATGACTTGACACAATAGAGTTGGTATGTTCATGTTGTTGCTGGTGTCCATGTCGAGTTGCAATGCTACTGAATGATGGACGTGCTCTTGGTGTATCATAGCTTCACCTCTGCATGGCAAGGTGTGCGGTGTCTTCGATGGTATTGGTTTTTGCTTGATGTTGCACGTGCATGTCTCTCCTTCACTTGTACTTGGCATGCTCCATGTGTTCGTCCATTCACAAACAAGTCTCCTTGCATGTGCTCCTTGTTCATCCTGTTCGTCGTCGCGCCATGTCTCATCTGTGTACCTGTATCTGCAATCACTCATGGTGAGATGACATCAAATTTAGAAATATCCTAGTCTACCATGATGCATTATCATTCGATTTTGGATGCAGGTGATCGGGAGAGAGGACAAGGCTCTAAAATTAGGCAGAGCGCATTTCAGACCGGGATGCGGGCTCCGGGAACTATTAATGAAAATTACGAAGAGGTCACTGGGAGGCTGGGAGGAGAATTCTGGATCAGCAGTGACTATCTGCGAGATTTGGCTCAGCTAGAGGGAAGATATGTGCAATTTTTTCAGTGAGACAGTGCAGGCAAAAGGGGGAGACTGGCAATGAAAACTGCATAGATTCTTCGGGGAGGTTGGCAATGGGTTGCAGGAGGCTGCTGGCCAAAACTACGGAGATCTGGGAGGCTGTTGGCCAAAAATACGGTGAGCTCGGAGGCTACTGGCCAAAACTACAGAGAGCTAGGAGGCTGGCATGCACGACATCCCTACACAGTTTCTGGGTTGAGTGGGATGTTAGGCAGTTGGGAGATTGCCCATAAAAACAACGCAGTTTTCGAGAGGAGCAGCAGGCCGGCTAACAGGGTGATTGGCTGACAAAAATGCGTAATTTTTTAGGGCAGTTTAGTGACAGGCAACAAATGTTTTTCTGGCATGTCTGAGCAATTTCTTCAGTCAGCAGAAGCGGGAATGCTTGGCAACTTCTGTGCAATTTTTTTGGGGAGTGCGGACCGGGGTCGCTACCCGGTCAAACTCTCTGATTGACCAACTAGAGGCTTGATGGCTTTGCTTTCGGGAAGCGCAAATTGGGATGGCTTACTGAGAAATTTTTGCGCTGTTGTGGGTGATAGTTAGTCCGATCGACTCCGGGATTGCGCAGTGCAGACTGCCTGGGGGGTAGCCTCAAGCTCTACGCAATTATGGGCAGCAGTACTGATCTAGATTTAAACAAGAACATAACAAATTACAGAGATGACCATAAATATAGAGATGCAGTGGAAATAATACTTCATTTCATTAGTGTAAAATACTGAAATATGCTTACAAACAGAAATGAAATAAACCAGGCAAGGCAATGGTAGCTTATCTCTGAGAAGAGATGTGGCGACTACATGCCTCTGAACTGTGTTACAATGAGGTTCGAAGGCCTATGTATTGTTGAGAAACAATGGAAAACCCTAAACATCCAAAAACCTAAACCTAGAAGATGAAACGCCAAATTGTGGGCCCCGTTTGGGTAAATTGGTACATCAACTTCCCGGGGTCGTAGCTTTGGCATACGATCTCTGTTTGACGTGCAAAATATCTCGTGTTAGAAAGATCTATCTGAGAACTACAAGTTTGGGAAGAGCAACATCGATCCATGGAACCATGTTGCTCCTAGTTTTCCCAAAAAATGTCGTTTAGGGCCTCAAAACGGTTCCGGAAGTTTAGGACCCGAAAAACTACTAAAAATAGTAAATTGTGCTACAATTAAGGAAACTGAAAAGCTGAAAGAAAAAATGGTGGGGCTCCAAGTGGACTTCGAGGGTGGCCACCAATATCCACCTGGATCATTCCTCCCCCCTTAGGAAGCAATGGTCCCCATTGCGTTGAGTTCCTCCATGAGATGAGGAAACTTCTGCTGAACTTGGTCCCTAGTGAGCCACTTGCCTTGGTGAAGGAGTTGGCCTACTTTGACAATTTGATATATTTGAATTTTTGACCGGAGAACCCACAGTAATGGAATTTTTACACCAACGTTTCGAATCCCAAATGGGATCCATCATCAGGGTAAGAGAAAAGATGATAGAAGATGATAAAAGAAGAGCCAGAAGGAAGAAATAAATACTAATGAGGGAATAATAAAGGAGCAGCACAGGTCGGCTATAAAATGAAACCTAAAATTAATATTAATTTTAATCATTATAAATTAATAACAATTATTTTAATTTTTAATTTTTTTAAAAATTAATTATTTAATTTTTATATTAATATCAATTATTTAATATCAATAAAACAAAAACTCTAAACTAAAACCAATATTAAAATTAATATCTAAAAGACTGAAATAAATATTAATATTAATATCAAAAATCTATATATAACCTAAACCCTATATTAATATTAAAAACAAAAAACTAAAAAACTAGAAAGGAAAACTAAAAAATATGCTAAGGTCCAAAAAATATATATATATAATATTAATATCAATAACATTTATATAACTAAAAACTAAATTAATATTACTATCTTAAAACTTAATAAATATTTTAATAATAATATCATAAAACCTAAAAATTATATAACAATGATATTAAATAACCTAAGGCCTATGAAATTATAATTTTAATTTTAATTTTAATGATAGAATAACCTAGAATTTATCTAACTAACTTAATAAAAATAAAAAAGAAAGTTATATCAATAAAGCTCAATCTAAATAAATTAGGAAAACTAAATAAATTAATATTAAAATAACCTAAATTCTTTTTTAATTTCTATATTTAAAAACTAAACTATATTAAAACATACATTAAAGTCTAATTTATATTAAAAACATCCTAGTAATTATATTAAATTAAAGAGAGCTATAATATAATATAAAAACCTAATACCACAATTAATATAAAGATCAACACTATCCTACTAACTATAATAATATTTAAATTCATATGTAGACTTATATTAATATATATATTAAACATCTTACCTTTTTTTTTTTTTTTTTTTTTTTTTTTTTTTTTTGACAACTTACCTGGGGCCGGGCAGACGCTTCTTGATTTCACTGATCAGTGGAAGCCAGCTTCCGCTGATCTCCAAACCGCTGTCTCTGTTCAGATTACACGGATGCTTCAAGATTTCGAGGGCTTCTCTGATTTTCCGTCTCTGATGCTGCTCTTCTCTTGCGATAATTGATGCGTTTTCTAAGCAGATGTGGTGTTTAGTCTTCGAGGAGTGCTCTGCCAAGGCTGAGGTACGGGATCTTCCATTCCTGATGTCAGCGCCATGTTCTTTCAGTCTTGTCTGGAGGGAGCGACCAGTTTCACCTATGTAGCTTTTCCCACATGAACAGTCTATTTTATAGACTCCTTTAAGCTGCTGCTTGTCAATATCATCCTTAACAGATTTTAAACTTTGTCTGATGGTACCGGGAGCTGAGAATTGAGTTATAATATTTTTCTTTCTTAGGATCTTTGCCATTTTATCTGTGACACCATGGATATAAGGGAGAAAAACTTTACCATCCTGAGGTTGATTCTCATCTTTAGGTTTGGGAGATGCCAACCTCCTTTCAGCTTTCTTTATGGCTTTCTTAATCTCATGATCCTTGTAGCCGATATTTTTGAAAGTTGAAACCAAATGCCTCTTTTCTTCATTTATGTGATCTGAGTCAGAAATCCGGAGGGCTCTAATGGCGAGAGTGTTCAGAACGCCAAGCTTTTGGGCTGGATGATGGTGGGAATCTGCATGAAGGTAGCTCTCCGTGTGAGTTGACTTTCTGAAAACCTTATGGCCCAAAGAGCCATCCTCTTTTCTGATGATAAGAATGTCCAAGAAAGGAATGCTCATATTTTCTTCAAGCTCCATAGTGAATTTAATATCAGGGGAGATGGAGTTAAGGTAATTAAAAAACTTGTCGAGTTCTGTTTTACCATGGGTCCATTTTATATTGGTGTCATCGACAAAACGCTTCCACCAAGTTGGTTTTAAAGGATAAGATTCCAAGGCCTTTTTCTCGAAGTATTCCATGTATAAGTTGGCCACAATTGGCGAGAGGGGTGATCCCATTGCTACACCAGATGTCTGTTCATAAAATGTTCCTTGGAATGTGAATACAGTTGACCTTAAGCAGACTTCAGCCAACTTTGCGGTCTCTGGATCAGTGACACCTCTTATAACCTGAATGGCTTCATCAAGAGGAATCTTCGTGAATAAGGAAACCACGTCAAAGCTCACAAGGATGTCGTCCTTTTCCATTCTTTCATTCTTAATAAGGTTCACAAAGTCGTGCGAGTCTTTAATGAAGGAGTCAGTATTTCCAACCAGGGGCTTTAGAATCTTGGCGACATATTTGGCAAGCTCATAGGTTGGGGAGCCAATAGTATTAACTATTGGTCTAAGGGGGACCCCCTCCTTATGGATCTTGGGTAATCCATAGATTCTAGGGATGGTTTCACAAGAGGGGGTTAATTTCTTCTTCAATTTTTCCTCAAGACTGGAATCTGAGATAATCTTTTTTACATCCTTCATAATTTTGGCCATGGGATTACTGTTCAGCTTCTTGTAACTGCCACAATTTAGGTGATCATTCATTTTCTTAACATAGTCTTCTTTATCAAGGATAACTGCTGCTCCTCCTTTATCTGCTTTAAGAATAACTAACTTGTCATTATTTCGTAAGGATCTGAAAGCCTTTTGCTCTTCTTTACTCAAGTTGCTTTTGGGAGCCTTGGCTTTTCTCATGATGAGGGAAAACTCTTGTCTTAATGCTTCTTTGTCTTCAAGAGGGAGGTTGCTAATCCCATCTTCAATGCTACAAATCATCTTTTCAATGGGAAGGCTTTTGGGGGCCATTGCAAACCCCATCCCTTTGCTGAGAACATTAACGGCTACCTGGTCAAGAACTTCGGAAGACAGGTTAACTACTTTCCTTTTTGATGCTGATGTTGATTCATATGAGTTTTTGCCAGCCTCCTTGTCACCCTTGCTTATACCTGCCACATCTTTTTGGATATTCACATCATTATAGAATTCTCTGACTATGTCATGCGCATCTTCTCTGGAGACCTGCACCCTCTTGTTACTATCCATGCTTACATTGTCTTCATCCTTTTCATTTCCCGCCCTGCCCAGGGGGTTATCAGAATCTAAGATGATCCTTTTCATTGCTACAGTTTTGGACACATCACATATAAAAATATCACTGCTTTTATTGTCACACTCATTATTTCTGTTATTAGAATTTTGATTTAAATTTTCTGGATATAGTTGGATATTCTATTGGTGAGTGTGCTTGATCTATGTGTCCATGATCTGATCAGTTGCATCTTGTTCCATGCAATTTGGATTTAACTCTGTGATGTGAGTTGTTCTGCAATGTCGGATGTGTCTAGTAATGGTGGAAAGTATGGCTGAAGGCGGTCCACATTGAACACTGGGTGTAGGCCAACGAATGGGGGAATGCTAAGCTCAAATACATTGTCTACCACAGCCTTGGTAATGGTGTAAGGACAATATCAGAGTGGTCTGAGTTTCCGATAGGCTTCGGTAAGGTGTTCCTTTTACAAATGCAACCAGACTTTGTCGCCCACCTGAAACTTGTGTGGCACCCGATGTTGATCATGTCGTTGCTTGTACTTGGACTTTGATTTCTCCATAATGTCATGGACCTATTGGCGAATATGTTGGATGTGCTCAATGAAGTTGTTTGCCTTATCTATTTCGGACTAGACATGAGCCGAATTTGCGTGACTATGACATGGCCACATCAATGGGACATATTGGTTGGAATCCCAAGCCCACCTGAAAAGCGTTGTGGACAGTCGAGCTGTGGAGAGCCTAGTTGTAGCTATGTTGAACATAGGGGAGGCTCTCATCACATGTGCATGGATTCTTTGAGTTGTACATGCGCAGAAAGTGTATGATCATCCTGTTCTCAACCTCTCTCTAGCCATCACTTTGAGGATGGAAGGTTGTGTACTTAGTGAGTTTGGTGTCCAGCATCGACCAGAGGCTGGACCAAAATGTACTGAGGAACTTGTTGTCCCAATCTAAGATGATTGACTGTGGGATCCCAAAGTGTACCCACACTCGTTCAAAGAAGAGTTTAGCAGTGGCTTTTGCTATGATATTTTTCTTGCAGGCCGCCATAATGGCCATCTTCGAGAACATGTCAACGACCACAAAAACACAGTCGTTTCCATGCTTAGTAGAAGGAAGGCTCGACATGTAATCCATGGAGAAGGATTGCCAAGGTCATCTAGGGGTACTCAACGGGGTATAGAGGCCTTGCTTCTTGATGGTCGGTTTGGCAATGGCGTAGGCAGTACATGATCTGATGTACTTCACCACATCCTGTCGAAGATTTGGCCAATATAAATAATTTTGTAGTACTGCCACCGTTTTCTCGACCCCCGAAATGCCCAACAATCGGACTGTAGTGTGCTTCCCAAATCATCTTGGCACGCTCGCTTGAAGGAACATAAAGGTGACCCAGGTGGCATAACAGGGCATCCGAGAGGTGGAACATGTTGACCCTCCAAGAGTGTCTGGTATGTGTGGCTGAATTCTGGGTCATTTTTGTAAAGAAGTGGCCAATCAAAAATCTCATTCCCACAAGAGTTGAGCATGGTGGTTAACGCCATGATCGATGGTCGACTGAGGCAATCTGCAACATTATTGGTGTTGCCCTTCTTATACTTGATATTCAAATGGAACTGTTGCAGGTATGTGGACCACTTCTAATGGCGATCATTCTGCAATTTCCCTTGGGTCTGTATGAACTGCAGGGGTCAGTGATCTGTGTGGATGACCGTTTCCTTCACCAAAATGTAATGCTTCCATTATCGGCAAGCCTGCACAATGGAATACATCTCTTTGTCATAAGTGGGATACTTTCAGACTGTGTCTAAAAGTGTCTCACTGTGATATGCCACTGGATGCCCGTGTTGAGTAAGGACTGCCCCAATAGCATAGTCAGAGGCATCTGTCTCGACCTCAAATGGTTGTTGCAAGTCTAGTAATGCAAGCACTAGTGCTGAGCAGAGACAATATTTCAACTCTGTGAATGTCTTCTGTTGAGACTCAGACCAAAATAATTTTGCTTTCGCTCCTCCCTTGGTGACTTGACTCAAGGGCTAAGTGATATGAGAAAATCCCAACACGAACCTACGGTAGAAGTTGGCAAGACCTAGAAAGCTGCGGAGCTCTGTCAGAGTGGTTGGAGATGGCCAATCCCGAATGACTTGGATCTTGGTTGGATCCACATGCACCCCCCGTTCATCAATAATGTATCCCAGATACTGAACCTAGGTCATGCCAAAAGTGCATTTCTCCAAATTGGCACATAACTTGTGTTGCCGCAGTGTTTGGAGAACCTATCGGATGTGGTGGAGGTGCTCTTCCCAACTCTGGCTGAAGATCAGGATGTCATCCAAGTATACCACTACAAATGAGTTGGTGAATGGCCACAAGATGTCATCCATTAGCCTCATGAAGGTTGCAGGAGCATTCGTCAATCTGAAAGGCATAACCAACCATTCGAAAAGGCCCTCCTTGGCTTTGAAGGCATTCTTCCACACATTTGAGGGTTCGATTGGTACTTGGTGATATCATGACTTCAAGTCGATGTTGCTGAAATATTTTGCCCCCTTCAGTTGGTCCAGGAGGTCATCAATCCGTGGGATCAAGTACCTATTACGGACAGTGATCTTGTTCAGTGCCCAATAGTCAATACAGAGTCTCCAAGTACCATCCTTCTTTTGTACCAACAGGATCGGGGTCCCACAAGGCAATGAACTCAGACGAATGTGACCTTTCTGCAACAGCTCCTGAATCTGAATCTTGATTTCATCGTTCTCCAGAACGGAGCGCCGATAGATTGGTCCATTGGACAGCGGCGCACCTGGGGTCAGTTCGATGGAGTGATTGACCTGACAATGCAGAGGAACCCCTACGGGAGAGGTGAAGATGTCCTGGTACTCCTCCACGACCTTGTCCACCTTGTAGTTGTCGTGCGAAGGGGCCCTGTCTGGAGGTCGTGGCCACTGTCTTCTTCTTTCCTTGAGGGAGTATCATCAGGAAAACAAATTTCTCAGTTTTGGAAATGAGCTAACTGCATTGTTTTATAGTAACCAAAGAGATGGCGGTAGGCGGTGCTACCTCTGGTATCCTGTACAACTTATTTCCCAAAGTAATAATAACAAAATGGGGCCTTTATTCATACACAGCATGTCGCTTCCACAAGTATGGTTGTCCTAATAATATATCACAAACATCAAGGGGAGCAATGTCACATAATACCTCATCTGTGAAGGGCTTGATGTTGTATGGAAGGCGACACTGTTGGCTTACGCGAAGATCTCGTCCTTGGTGAAGCCACCCGTTGACGTACGGTTGTGGATGTGGTGTGGTCGGTAAGCCCAACCACTTCATGACCTCTGCCAAAATGAGGTTCTTTTGGCTCCCGTTGTCGACAATGAACTGTGGCGAGGAGCCCTTCACCCACATCTGGGAGTGGAAGAGACACTCCTCCTCCTCTGGATCTTTGGGTTCCTCCTTCTAGATCTTCGTGGTGGCAACGGTGGCGTTGGGCTTCGCATCGATAATCTGCTTCCCTTTGTAATTCCCCTTGTCGGGTTCTGACTCAGATTCAGAACATGCATCTGATTCTTAAACCCTTAGCTCGGCCACCAGTGACTGCTTGGCCCGACACTCACTTGTGTTGTGAGTGGAGCTCTTTTGGAACTCACACCACTTTCTTGTGTCCTTTTTTGGCTTCACGGTGTTGTTCTTTACTTGCAACTTTGGCAGGTTGTCTTGGGCCACCCCCCCTTGGCTTTGTCCTTTGTTCTGCGATTTTGGGGCACCTTTCCCTTGCTTCGGATTCACAGATCCAAAGTCTCACTTCTTCTGTTTAAACTTTTGCTCGACCTTGACGACATATCGGTATGTTGTGCCAAGTGAGGAGTTCAGGAATTCTATTTCTTCCTGGATGTACTTGTGCAGGCAGCCACGATATTTGAGTACCAAATGCTGCTCTGAATCCTTGATACCCAACTTTGTGCGAAGGGTATGGAAAATATTGTTAAACTCCGGCACGTCTTGGTCCCTTCCCTGCCACAGCGTGGTCCACTTTATGTATTGATCCTCATAGCTTCTAATGGGGTAGTATTGCTCCTTTATGGCAGTCCGGAATGAATTCCAAGTGGGTGCGGCTGAAAATAGTGAGCCCGTACTTTCATCCTTCTGCTCGCAGTAGGTTTCCCACTAGTGCTTGACGTGGGGGGCTGCTTTGAGAAGAGAGAAAATAATCTTTTCCCGACTCGAAAAATCATGAACTAAAAAATACCCTTCTAGCAGATTCAACCATTTATCTACAGCATCTGCGTTTATTTGACCCTCGAATATGGGGATTTCAAAATTAAGTTGTACCTTAAAGGGTGTGGCATTTCCAGAGTAGTTGTTGGAAGCCGATGCGTTGCCTCTGGGTAGCTGCTGAAGGATCTGTGCAAAGTTGTCCATCATCGTGTTCCTTTGTAGCTCAAGGGCTTCTTCGAGCAAGATTTTGATAGGATCTCTTGCCCCCTCATCTTTCTTTTCATCTTCCATGGGAGGCCATTAAATACAGAGATGCAGCGGAAATAATACTTCATTTCATTACTGTAAAATATTGAAATATGCTTAAAAACAGAAATGGAAATAAACCAGCTAGGGCGATTGTAACTTATCTCTAAGAAGATATTGTAACTTATCTCTAAGAAGAGATGTGGCGGCTACATGCCTCTGAACTATGTTACAATGAGGCTCGAAGGCCTATTTATTGTTGAGAAACAATGGAAAACCCTAAACATCCAAAAACCTAACCCTAGAAGATGAAACACCAAACTGTGGGCCCCGTTTGGGTAAATTGGTACATCAACTTCCCAGGGTCGTAACTTTGGCATATGATCTCTGTTTGACGTGCACAATATCTCGTTAGAAAGATCTATCTGAGAACTACAACTTTGGGAAGAGAAATATTGGTCCATGGACCAATGTTGCTCCCAGTTTTCCCAAAAAACGTCGTTTAGGGCCTCAAAATGGCTCCGGAAGTTCAGGACCCGAAAAACTGCTAAAAATAGTAAATTGTGCTACAATTAAGGAAACTGAAAAGCTGAAAGAAACAATGGTGGGGGTCCAAGTGGACTTGGCGGGTGGCCACCAATATCCACCTGAATCATTCCCCCCCCCCCAGGAAGAAATGGTCCCCATTGCGTTGAGTTCCTCCATGAGATGAGTAAACTTCTGCGGAACTTGGTCCCTGGTGAGCCACTTGACCTAGTAAAGGAGTTGGCCTGCTTTGACAATTCAATACAATTGGATATTCTGTTGGCAAGTGTTCTTGATCTGTGTGTCCATGATCTGATCATTTGCATCTTGTTCCATGCAATCTGGATTTAACTCTGTGGGTGTGAGTTGTTCTGCAATGTCGGATGTGTCTAGTAATGGTGGAAAGTATGGCCGAAGGCGGTCCACATTGAACACTGGGTGCAGGCCAAGGAATGTGGGAATGTTGAGCTCAAATGCATTGTCTCCCACAGCCTTGGTAATGGTGTAAGGACCATATCAGAGTGGTCTGAGTTTCCGATAGGCTTCGATAAGGCGTTCCTTTTGCAAATGCAACCAGACTTTGTCGCCCACCTGAAACTTGTGTGGCACCCGATGTTGATCATGTCATTGATTGTACTTTGCATTTGATTTCTCTAGAATGTCATGGACTTGCTGGAGAATATGTTGTATGTGCTCAATGAATTTTTTTGCCTTATTTGTTCCGGACTGGACATGAGCCGAATCTGCGTGAGTAGCTGCAAATGGCATGGCCACGTCAATGGGACATAATGGCTGGAATCCCAAGCCCACCTGAAAAGTGTTATGGCCAGTCGAGTTATGGAGAGCCCTGTTGTAGCTATGTTGAACATAGGGGAGGCTCTCATCCCATGTGCGTGGATGCTTTGAGTTGTACATGCTCAGAATGTGTACAATCATCCTGTTCACAACCTTTGTCTGGCCATCAGTTTGAGGATGGAAGGTTGTGGACTTAGTGAGTTTGGTATCAAAATGTAGTGAGGAACCTACTATCCCGATTTGAGATGATAGACTGTGGGATCCCAAAGTGTACCCACACTAGTTCAAAGAATAGTTTAGTAGTGATTTTTGCTGTGATATTCTTCTTGCAGGCCGCCATAATGGCCATCTTCGATAACCTGTCGACGACCACAAAAACACAGTCATTTCCATGCTTAGTAGAAGGAAGGCCTAACATGTAATCCATGGAGATGGATTCCCAAGGCTGACTAGGGGTAGGCAGCGGGGTATAGAGGCCTTGCTTCTTGATGGTCGGTTTGGCAATGGTGCAGGCAGTGCATGATCTGATGCACTTCCCAACATCCTATCGAAGATTCGGCCAATAGAAATACTTTTGTAGTACTGCCACCGTTTTCTTGACCCCCGAAATGCCCAACAGCTCGACTGTAGTGTGCTTCCCAAATCATCTTGGCACGCTCACTTGAAGGAACACAAAGGTGACCCAGGTGGCATAACAGGGCATCTTGGAGGTGAAAATTTGGAACATGCTGACCCTCCAAGAGTGTCTGGTATGTGTGGCCGAATCCTGGGTTGCTTTTGTAGAGAATTGGCCAATCAGAAGTCTCGTGCCCACAAGAGTTGAGCATGGTGGTTAACGCCATGATCGGTGGTCGACTGAGGAAATCTGCAACATTATTGGTGCTGCCCTTCTTATACTTGATATTCAAATGGAACTATTGCAAGTATGTGGACCACTTCTGATGGCGATCATTCTGCAATTTCCCTTGGGTCTGTATGAACTGCAGGGGTCGGTGGTCTGTGTGGATGACTGTTTCCTTCCCCAAAATGTAATGCTTCCATTGTCGGTAGGCCTGCACAATGGAATACATCTCTTTGTCGTAAGTGGGATACTTCCGGACTGTGTCTGAAAGTGTCTCACTGTGATATGCCACTGGATGCCCGTGTTGAGTAAGGACTGGCCTAATAGCATAGTCAGAGGCATCTGTCTCGACCTCAAATGGTTGTTGCAAGTCTGGTAGTGCGAGCACTGGTGACGAGCAGAGGCGATATTTCAACTCTGTGAATGCCTTCTATTGAGACTCAGACCAAAATAATTTTGCTTTCACTCCTCCCTTAGTGACTTGACTCAGGGGCCAAGTGATATGAGAAAATCCCATCACGAACCTATGGTAGAAGTTGGCAAGGCCTAGAAAGCTGCGGAGCTCTGTCAGAGTGGTTGGAGATGGCCAATATCGAATGACTTGGATCTTGGTTGGATCCACATACACCCCCCGTTCATCAATAATGTATCCCAGATACTAAACTTGGGTCATGCCAAAAGTGCATTTCTCCAAATTGGCACATAACTTGTGATGTAGCAGTGTTTGGAGAACCTGTCAGATGTGGTGGAGGTGCTCTTCCCAACTCTGGCTGAAGATCAGGATTTCATCCAAGTATACCACTACAAATGAGTTGGTGAATGGCCGCAAGATGTCATCCATTAGCCTCATGAAGGTTGCAGGAGCATTCGTCAATCTGAAAGGCATAACCAACCATTTGAAAAGGCCCTCCTTGGCTGTGAAGGCAATCTTCCACACATCGGAGGGTTAATTTGGTACCTGGTGATATCCTGACTTCAAATCGATCTTGTTGAAATATTTTTCCCCCTTCAGTTGGTCCAGGAGGTCATCAATCCGTGGGATCGGGTACCTATTAGGGACAGTGATCTTTTTCAGCGCCCGATAGTCAATACAGAGTCTCCAACTCCCATCCTTCTTCTGTACCAACACGATCGGGCTCCCACAAGGTGATGAGCCTTTCTGCAACAGGTCCTAAATCTACCTCTTGATTTCATTGTTCATCAGATCGGAGCACCGATAGATTGGTCCATTGGGCAGTGGCGCACCTGGGGTCAGATCGATGAAGTGCTTGACTTGATAGTGCAGATGAACCCTTGCGGGGGAGGTGAAGATGTCCTCGTACTCCTCCATGATCTTGTCCACCTGTAGTTGTCGTGCGGAGGGGCCCTGTCTGGAAGTCATGGCCACCATCTTCTTTCCTTGAGGGCGTATCATTAGGAAAACAAATTTCCCGGTTTTGGAAATGAGCTTACTGCATTGTTTTGGAGTAACCAAAGAGATGGCGGTAGGCGGTGCTACCTCCGGTATCCTTTACAACTTATTTTCCAAAGTAATAATAACAGCACGGGGCCTTGATTCATACACAGCATGTCGTTTCCACAAGTATGTTTGTCCTAATAATATATCACAAATATCAAGGGGAGAAACGTCACACAATACCTCATCTGTGAAGGGCTTGATGTTATATGAAAGGTGACATTGTTGGCTTACGCGAAGATCCCATCCCTGGTGAAGCCACCCGATGGTGTACGGTTGTGGATGTGTTGTGGTCGGTAAGCCCAATCGCTTCACGACCTATGCCAAAATGAGGTTCTTTTGGCTCTCACTGTTGACAATGAACTATAGCAGGGAGCCCTTTACCCACATCTGGGAGTGGAAGAGACGCTCCTCGTCCTCTGGATCTTCGAGTTCCTCCTTCTAGATCTTCATGGTGGAAATGGTGGCATTGGGCTCCGCATCAATAATCTGCTTCGCTTTGTCATTCCCCTTGTCAGGTTCAGACTCAGAGTTGGGACATGCATCTGATTTCAAAACCCTTAGCTCAGCCACCAGTGACTGCTTGGCCTGACACTCACTTGTGTTGTGAGTGTAGCTCTTATGGAACTCACACCACTTTCCCGTGTCCTTTTTCGGCTTCGCGGTGTTGTTCTTTGCTTGCAGCTTTGGCGGGTTGTCTTGGGCCACCCGGCCTTGGCTGTATCCTTTGTTCTACGGTTTGGGGCACCTTTCCCTTACTTTGGATTCGCAAATCCAAAGTCTCACTTCTTCTGTTTAAACTTTTGCTCGACCTTGACGGCATATCGATATGTCGTTCCGAGCGAGGAGATGTTCAGGAATTCTATTTCTTCCTGGATGTACTTGTGCAGGTAGCCACGGTATTTGAGTACCAAATGCTGCTCTGAATCCTTGATATCCAACTTTGTGCGAAGGGTATGGAAAATATTGGTAAACTCTGGCATGTCTTGGTCCCTTCCCTACTGCAGCGTGGTCCACTTTATGTATTCATCCTCATAGCTTCCGACAGGGTAGTACTGCTCCTTGATGGCAGTCTAGAATGAATTCCAAGTGGGTGTGGCTGAAAATAGTGAGCCCGTACTTTCATCCTTCTGCTCGCAGTAGGTTTCCCACCAGTCCTTGATGTGGGGGCCTGCTTTGAGAAGAGAGAAAATACTCTTTTCCCGGCTCGAAAAATCATGAATAGAAAAATACCCTTCTAGTAAATTTAACCATTTATCTATGACACCTTCGTCTATTTGACCCTCGAAGATGGGGATTTCAAAATTAACTTGTACCTTAAAGGGTGTGGCATTTCCATAGTAGCTATTGGAAGCCAATGCGTCACCTCTAGGTAACCGCTGAAGGATCTAGGAAAAGTTGTCCATCATCGCATTCCTTTGCTGCTTGAGGGCTTCTTCGAGTAAGATTTTGATAGGATCTCCTGCCCCCTTGTCTTTCTTTTCATCCGCCATGGGAGGCCGTCGAGATTTGCGAGGCTGGTCTTGCAAAGGTTAGACCAATTCAAGCCCTAACTCCTTATATCCTGACCTTGTTGGGGACATGCAAAGAAAAACAGAGAAAAAAAAACAAACCACTCTGATACCACTGATCCAAATTTAAACAGGAACGCAACAAATTACAGAGATAACCATAAATACAGAGATGTACTGGAAATAATATTTCATTTCATTACTGTAAAATACTGAAATATGCTTACAAACAGAAATGGAAATAAACCAGCTAGGGCGATGGTAGCTTATCTCTGAGAAGAGATGTGGCGACTACATGCCTCTGAATTGTGTTACAATGAAGCTTGAAGGCCTATTTATTGTTGAGAAACAATGGAAAACCCTAAACATCCAAAAACCTAACCCTAGAAGATGAAACGCCAAATTGTGGGCCCTGTTTGGGTAAATTGGTACATCAACTTCCCGGGGTCGTAGCTTTGGCATATGATCTCTGTTTGACGCGCACAATATCTCGTTAGAAATATCTATCTAAGAACTACAACTTTGGGAAGAGAAATATTGGTCCATGGACCAATGTTGCTCCCAGTTTTCCCAAGAGACTCCGTTTAGGGCCTCAAAATGGCTCCGGAAGTTCAGGACCCGAAAAACTGCTAAAAATAGTAAACTGTGCTACAATTAAGGAAATTGAAAAGCTGAAAGAAACAATGGAGGGGGTGCAAGTGGACTTGGCGGGTGGCCACCAATATCCACCTAGATCAAGTACATGTTCACTAAGGGCTGAGAATGCGTAGTGCAACTCAGCGAAGGTCCAGTTGTTTAGGGGTGGTCCGGTCAACATAGCTTCAACAAAATGACTAAGTGTGTGAACGAATGACTTTGTACCTGCATGGCGTTGCGAACACACACTCGACATGACTTGATGACAAGACACCTCAGATCAACAAGACAACATACACTAATTGTGACTGACCGATGGGTGTGAGCGACAAGCGCGACACTTATGATAGATCGTTGAACGACCGCAATGAAACTTGTGCGACAGTGCATACATCTCCGTGTGTGAGTGTGACGGATGTTTACATAGAAAATACAACTTGCACACACGAAGAGGGACTTTGTGCATACGAGAACATGGATGCAAGCATGACATTGTGACCAACATGCTAGAAGATGTTCAACGAACATTCAAGCGAGGAAGGTGCAAAGACTCAACACGAGCTCACGAGGTGAGCCCGAGTGTTTGCAAACATCAAGGAAAAACCCAAGGAAGGCTCTGAAATTGGATGCATGCCAAAATTTTGGAGGGTGTTGCAGCCGCTACAACATATCCATGAAATTCTTTAACTACAAAGTGCAGGCGATCCAACTCTTGTATTTCTACAGTTGTTGCCTTGTGGCTCTTTAGTTTATACAGTTGGATCCTCAAATGGAATATGAGCCAAGGGGTTTTCTTCCTTCTGTGAAGGACTCCGACAACCCTTTGTCCAACTGATATGCTACTCCTTGAAAGACCGCTTTATTGGTCACATACCGTGGCATGAGGTGAGGGGAGATCTGACATCCAAAACCCCTGATGTATGTGCCCTTAGGCTCTGCAAACCAATCTGCGATATCATGTAGTGACTCCTTCACTTGATCAGTCATGCAAGGAGGATTTATCTCATATATCATATGGAATATGATTGCGAAGAAGTGTTATGCTAACCTATCATATGCACCTCTGAAGCTTGATTCAGACAACACTTTTCAGTGGAAGTAGACTGGAAACTTATTATGCAAGGTCAAGTTCCAATACATTCCTGGGAATACATATAGCGCACAGATTCCCTCTAACATAAAAGCAAACATATAGGATTTTGATGCTTGGTTTGCTCTCAAAGATGCATGCCTGCCCCACATGGCGTTGCAACTCAAAAGACTATATTTGCCAAGTTGAAGATCTTACCACAGGTAACCACCATATTGAGCATATACATCCAATTTTCCTCGAACCCCTCGGCATTCTTTCACCCATGCAACTGACAACAAATAGCAATAATATATTGATATACATCCCTGAGAATCCTGATCAGATAAACTGCAGATGGGTGGTGACAAAACTTAAAAGCCTCTCAACACCAATATTTAATGATGTCACTTGTGTCTAGATCGGCCCATCTAGTATAATAGTTGTTATTGACATATTTTGTGGGCCTAAGCATCTTGTAGTAAGCTTTCATGTCTTCTCCATAATAGGTGGTGAGTTTACCACCACTTTCGCTATGAAGCACGAGATGAGAATCATCCATGTGTGTGAGAATCCACTCAATCACTTATGCACAAGGGATGACTGGGAATATGCATGTGATCCTATGTATCCTAGACCTCTTGATATTGATGTATACTTCCAGATCCTCCAAGTTTTCTGTGAACTGTTTTTGCATGAATGTGTATTTTATGTCATTCCATGTGACCTCAGTAGACTTATCTATGAAGCATTGTGTATCTGCATAAATGGGAATGGTAGGCTTTGTAACTTCAACTACTTCCTCAGTGCTTGCCTCTGAAACTTCTTTGGAGGCCACTTTACGTGTAGCAAGAGGCATGGTTCCAACAGATGATGAAAGAGTAAGAATAATTGTAGCTCGAACACTTGTTTGTGGAAGAACACTCAAGGTGACAAGGATTATCTTTATGAAATATCCTATCTATTGCAAGCAACAACTTAGCAAATCATATTCAAAGAGCCATCAAACGTAACTGAGATGTAAACCTATCAATGACAACACATAGCTACTTGCATGGGTAAGAAATATGCATGAAAATAAGGAGGGTGCACTTTCGAAGCACGAAGGAATTTCAAGGGTCATTCGGGGCTTTGAAGTGCATTCATGTGCTCAAGCATGGGAGAGAAAACATCAATGGCATAGGGCACATTGTCGAAGCACGAAGGAGAAACATTCGAGCCTTCAAGGTGCCCTCATGTGCTCAATGAGATTGAGAGGGTGCAAGGGCGCACTCCAAAGAGACGAAGGAACGAAGCTTTGGGCCTTCAAGGTCCGCTCATGCGCTTAAGGGCAAGGAGGGAACACTGGCACATGTTGAAGGGACAAATGGAAAACATTCAGGCCTTTGAGGTGCGCTCATGCACTCTAGGAGGGCGCAATTCTTCGTGACAAAGGAGTGCAATCAAGAGGCAAACTTGTATTTTCTGGGTGCAGTTTTCTGAGTTAGCTGAGGCTTCAACCTCTAGAAGTGCACTCTGTCACAGAATGGCTCAAGGACAAGTCCAACAACAAGATTGCATGATATAAATGTGGAGAGGAATGGTATACTAGTTTTTATGGGTGTTGTCGCAATCATGATTAGAATATGAAGAGTTAATGAATATGTAGAGTCACAACATGTGACAATAGATCAACACTTGTAGAGGCAAGAATGAACATAAATGTCAGTAAATAAATTGAAAACATAATAAATGATAGTAAGGAAAGCAAGATTGACAACAAAATAATGAAAGGAAACCAATATATTTGACATACAAAACTTACTTGGAATCCAGATCAACGAAGAGTTTCCTGATCCAAAGATGTGCACCCAACTCAGATGCGAATGATTATGAGAATAAATGATTAATTGGGTTAATTTAAAATATATTACATGCAAATTTGTCTCATGCATGCTCACCACTTATTGACGAGTGACTGAGTTAGTTGAGAGAAGAGAAGTGGGCTCTTATTTTTAAGGACTACACCCACATGCATCAAGGAAGCTCATGCATGCATTCTAGAAGGGCGCATGTCTTCCCGCCAAAGGAATGTACTAAAGGAGGGGACACTTGCTAAGCATGAAGTAGTGTGCTCAAGGAGGGCGCACTTCTTCAACCTCAAGGAGTGCGCTCAAGGAGGGTACACTTCATCAGCCCGAAGGACTGCGCTAAACACAAGAGAAAATCTTCATCATCTTGAAGTGTGTTTTTGCATTAAAGGGTGTTTTTTCTTGCTTTTGTGAGCTTTTGTGTGCTTTTCGTGTGTGTGCATGGCAAAAACGCTAGTTTCTAAGTCAAGAAAAGTTATGAGTTCACCTAACCATGGGCTAGATAACAAAAGCGCTTCTAAATGTTAGGTGAAGACACTTAGGAAACATTGACTTAGGAGGATGCAACACTTAGAGAAAACATACAAATAACGAATCAAACAACATGACGACACTAAGGGGCTTGAAACGACAATTCACATAGGCTCCAAAATTGACTTAGGCAAAAATTTTGGAGAGTCGTTGTTGCAGCGACAACAAATAATTTAATAAGTCCTTGAAAGAAAATTTGGCAAGAACCAAACAATATAATTCAAAAATAATTTCAATTGGCATATAAAAAAATTAGTGTTGCACCAAATAATGTTTTAATGCACCAATGCTTCATACTATAATGAATGAACCATGCGTGTATTGATGAAGTTCACAAAATAGTGCCCTCCGTTTAAACATACTCAAAGCAAAACCTATGTAAAATTTTCATTGAGGAAGTTTGCATTTCTATTTTGTCAATAAAATAATTTATTTTAACAATGCATTTTATTTTACGTATTTCCACTTGTGTGCTTTTTCTATAAAGTGCACTGAAAAAAGAATGTTAAAAAAAAATATACTCACTTTTATCATCAATGCATAAAAATATCCATCAAAAAAATTAGTGGGAAGTTTTTTTTTTTTAAATGTGTATATAAAAGAAAACCTACTCCTTATTTTATTCTTTTTCTAAAATTTAGAGGGGGGAATTCTGCAAACCCTGTTTACCAACAAAAGCTTTGAAGGGGTCACAATTTTTTGAAGATCCAAATTTGTAAAAGCTCTTCATAGATCATATACAAATTTGTAGAGGACAAATCGCAGGTATATCACTTCATTTGTTGATCATTTCAGACAGTTTGATTCAAACAATTTTCATTTTTCTAAGTATGCATTTATAAAATAAAACCTTAATCCTTATGTTATTCATTTGTCAAAATTTACAGGGAAGATTTTTGCAGGAAAGATTTACCAACAAATATTGCTTCATGTATGTGACTTTAGTACATTCCCTTGGAAGCCCTAATTTTATTGTTTCTCTTAGTATCTCTCTATTTCACAAGAAAGTTCTTTTCCTTTCCAGTAATAGATATTTACAAGGTTTATTTCCTTTTCTGGTTATTTGTTGGACATTCATGTAATTATTAATCTAATATTTATTTGTACATGGAGTGTTTGGTTTACATCACAATCAGACCACTTATTGTGTTGGATCCCGAACTTTATCACTACTGGTTTTGGTTAAAAATCATGCTTTCTTAGTTATCAATGCTCTTGGAAAAATAATAGTACACATGTGCATTTTGTATGGATAATGACATTGATCATTGCAACATGTTTTAATGTTGAAAATGCTATGATTTTAAATTTATTCACAGGTTCCTCTATGTGGAATAACAATAATGAACCACTGACACGTCTTTTGTTTTTAAAAACACCAACTAAATATAACAGTGTCTTAGCAAAATGTTTTTAAATTTCCAACAACTAAGTTGCATATACCAGTGAATAATCCTTTTTACTAAATTTACAAGGCACACAATTATCCTTTTTTGTAAAACAATATTTCATAATTTCTATATCTTATGTTTCCTGATTTTTTTAATAGAAGATGGTCGATAGGAGTTCAAAGAAAATAACTTATTGCAGTGAATGCAATGCCAGCTCATCCTAACAAGAGAACACAACAAATTCCTTAAATTTTATTAAAATTTTAGTATATTAGGATTATCTATAAGTTCAAATTAATTATGTGTTTTGATTAACATGTGTCGTGCAGAGCAAAAAATAAACAAAACTTAATAAGAGTATTCATAATCTAGAAGAAAATAACATATTGCGGTGCATTCAATGCTAGCTCATCCTAACAAGAGAACACAAAGAATTCCTTAAAAAGTTTTAAAATTTTAGTATATTGGGATTATTTATAAGTTCAAATTAATTATGTGTTTTGGTTAATATGTGTCATCCAGAGCAAAAAATTAAAGAAACTCAATAAGATTATTCGTAATCTATTTCGAAAGAGCGTAAAAGCTTTGCGAAATGTTGTGAAGAGAGCAATTACTAGGAGGATAAGAAGGTGATGAAAATGAAGTATTTTCACTTTTTTACTGAAAATGAATTTCTTAACATTAATTTCTAACTTGTTTTAAACAATTGATTTCACATTTTTTTTGGTAAGGAATGTTAATGATGGAATGGTGTTCTAAAAAAATAAAGTTACAAAGGATGCAAATGATGATGAGTTGGTCCTTAGTTCATCCAGAGTGGTGTCAAAAGTTAACGAGAGGGAAAACACGTTTTTATAAAACCATGAGGAATATAGTGGAAAGAACATATTGACATAGTTTCCTTTTACAATACAAAAATCAATCCAATGATTCCATTATATTTAAATTACAAGAAGCATTTTTGTAACAGTGATTAGTGCAAGTCTCGCAATAGCAAAAGCTTACAATAACAAAATTGCATCATTTAAAAGGTATGACTATTGAACATGTTTTTATATAATATGTCCCAAAAATTACTAAAGTGTTTTTTTTACTATATTTATTTCCATGTCAACAAAAAAGTTTTTTTTTTACGAAGATTAGGTAATTTCAAAGGAAAACTGAGGGGAACAAAAATACATGCAGTTAAGGATGTCCAAAAAAGTGTGCAAGGAGATGGTAAAAGAAATGAATATAATTGCATCATAGGAGGAGCCATCCCAACGATAATGTGCATCAAAAGTATGTAATCACTGATTTATTAATTTATGTGCATTGAATTTAATTATTGCATAAAATGTTAATTTTCAATTGTTTTGTTGTAGAAAATAAAAGAAAATGGAAACCTTGGGTTGATGTTATTTATCAGAAATACATCTCTCCCCTCTAATTACATGACTAGATCAGGCTCCCTACATGGGACAGGACTAACATATCAACATTCTGGCGGGCGGTCCTCAATGCATTGGCTTATGTCAGGGATGGACTACTTTGGAAGATTTGCAACGACAGATCAGTCTGTATAGGAATGGACCCATGGATAGGATGTGGGAATGCTCATCCACTGCCATAAGAGATGATACATTATCTCTTAGATGTTGGCTACACCAATTTGGCACAAATCGCATATTTTGAGCATACTGATATATTCAAACAGGCATGGAAAGATATTGACACACTAGGCATCCCCCCACACTGGCAGGACAATTGGTGGATCTATATAAATGCATTGAAGGAATCACATGTTAGGGTATCTGATGGGGATGATGAACTAAACTGGTCCTTCTCACCAAATGGGAAATACTCCCCAAATTTGGATACCTCTATATCACTGCAGATCACAAACCTTTCGCTATGGACTGTTGGTGGTCTGTACTATGGAAACTGAAGGTTTCTTTCTGGGCAAAACTATTTATGTGGTGCATCCTTCGGAATAAGGTTCCTACTGCAGACAATCTGCAAAAATGTACCTTCCATGGACCATCGTGGTGCGTATTGTGCAAACAAGAAATGGGAACCTGTGATCACCTATTCCTAAATTTCCCTACCACCACCTCCATCTAGATGTAGGTCATTGCACAACTACAAATTCAGAACTATTGGTAAGGTCCGAAGATTCGAGTGGCATGGCACCGATGGTGGACAAATGCAAATAGACACAGGTGTCGGAACTTACCTGTAATGGTCAGTTGGTGCATCTAGCTACATAGGAATAAGATTATTTTCACAAGCACTGCCCCACGATGGGAACATGCCATTGCTCACCGCATCACAACATATCACTGCTTACCAGAGGAGACCTGTGAACAACCTGTTCGCAACATCTCTGTAGAAAACATAGATTATGATACCCCATGGGCTTATTTTGATGGCTCGGCGCAACAACATGGTTGTGGAGGAGGCATACTCCTCTATATCACACACTCCCACTTCTATAAGATTCATATGGGTTTGGGAGGAGGGAAAAATAACTTTGCAGAACTTATATCCCTTCGTCATTTATTATACTTTGCTCTTGTTAAAGGATGTACTCGATTGCAGATATTTGGTGACTCACAGATCATAATTAAATGGTTTAATCAACAATCTGTTTGTCACACACACACACTCCGTCACATATTGGATGATGCATTGAGATTGTGAACACACTTTGACACTATTTCTTGTCATCACATATACAGTGAGTGAAACGAAGTTTATGAACAGTTATCCAAAGAAGCCTCGCACCAGCTAAGGGGGGTCTGGTTGATCAGAGAAGATCAGGACCTGGACACTTACAACTACTATCATAAACCATTCATGGATGAGCAATATTGACGGGGCCAAGGGCCCTGATTTCTGAGTATTTTTTGCACAATTTTGTTGTATATATTTGAATTATAGCATATACTTATGTCTATATATCACTGAACTTTTCATATGTAAATATTCACTGTTGCCTCCCTTAGATTGGATTGACATATTTTTGAGACAAAACAGTATAGATAGTGGCCTAGACCATTGATATTACATATGCTATTAGCATCTTCAGCATGTAATTTTCTAATTTAATGAACATTATGATTTTTCCATGGGAAAAATGATGGAAAAATGAAAAAAGAAAAAAGAAAATGGAAACCATTTAGTATGTAAGACAAAACAACAAGTAGATAAGGAATTGAGGGAGTAGAGGGCTCGATGGATAGGAAACCCTAGCTGCCTTGCCCTCTAGTTTGTGTTGTCAAATCTTACCAATCATTTCATGATGTTGGGAATCACTCTTTTCTCATCCTCTGGTGCATTTTTTGCATGGCTCATCTTTAGGGGTTTGTGGTAGGTCTATTGTCACGGGTGCTAAGGTTTTCTCCACTATCGACACTGCTTTCTCTGATGGTTCTCTCGTAAGCCTTTGTTGTGTGCTTGGGTGATGGTTTTTCAATGTGGCTTCTATGCTCCACTTGCTTTGATCTTTGTTGTCTCCTCACTCTCTTCTACAGGTTTCAACATCACCGTTGGTTGCGGTTTGTTGTAGCTATGTCAGGGTGTTTCCTTCAGCTTCATGGGTTGTTGCTTCCTACCACTTCTTTCCTTTTTCTACTGTCATGCTCTTGTGCGCTTGTCGTTTTGGATTTGGTTATGCACACATTTCACTGTTTGTCATGGGGGGTTTTCAACCCATGTATTTTCTAGATAAACCCTTGGGTTTTGTTTGTGGGCCCTATTTGTAAATCATTGGACTATTTATTGTCTAGCTTGTGTTTGTTTGGAGCTGTTTTGGGCTTAGGAATTTGTGGTTTGTAGGATTTTTGTATGGACCCCTGGGTTCAACTTTGTTATTTTTTAGTTTCTCTGTTGGGGGAATTGATTTATTACGTGCCCGGTGATTGGATATTTTCAATGTCATGTGGTGTATATCTTGAATGCGTTTAACATATACATAATGTAATTTTGTCTTTATAGAAAAAATAGAAGAAGAAGAAGAAGACAACACAACAAGGAAGAAAAGTGTTGATCGAAAAGATTGTGAATACTTATGTTTTTGGCCTTACCTAAAATTTCATATTTGTTGTGATTGTTATATTTAAATAATTAATTTACACTCGTCCATGGATGTGATCTCCTAATATGTGTTAACATACAAAGAATAGTCAATTGAATAATTGATCAACATTGGTTAAGTATGGGTTATGAGTATATGTTGAAGTATCAATGGTTAATTGTACAATTTGTAAGCAGCTACGTTGTGTAACTTCCCTTGTTTTATAATTAATGGAAAATGTACAAGAAACATTTCTATTAATTTTATCTATGCTTTGTCATGACATATTAAACATGCAAGAAACAAACTATGGAGTGGAATTGCTAAAAAAAAGTTGAAAGAAGGCAAAAAATACGAATTCGAAAAAATATGTGTTATTCATGTAACACTCATTGCTTTGGTGTGCTTTTAGATTTAAGAAATCATGTAGATTCTAGTATATAAATGTAGATATATGCTTTACACTTTATTTCTCTGTTTGTAGATGGAAGAGAAAGAGATGGAACATCAAGCACAAATGGATCAACAAAACACTAGGCTAAACATCACAAGTACAATATTTTCTACTAGTGATGAAGAAATGAGGAGCACATGTAACTCGAGTGTCAACAAGAATTGACCAAGACTTGATGAATGACAAACAATATAATTGAATGTTATTGCAAGTTGTATGTTTTGGAATAGTTGTTTGTGAAAATCAAGGATTTTGTTTAATGTACTCAACATATAGACCCAATTGTGTTAGGACATCTTACCAATAAGAATAGCAATCACATATTGACAGTTTGTTTAATGTATTGGACATATTGTCCCAATTTGATCAAGATAGGTTACCAAATGTACAATTATATATTTGTTGCATTTTTATTATTGTGTATCTTTATGATGTTCCATTTTGTTTGATAATTGGTCTCTTATAATATTTAATAAAATTGGTTTCCAATTATATTGCATTGTTCACTGTTGTAAAATATTGTGTTGCAAATTAATTAATATATGGGATGATTTGCATTGCTACAATCAACAAAAGTGCAATCCACATGATGAATAATGCATTAATGCATAAATTACATCAAAATGCAATAACTAAAAAATAAAAATAAAATTTATTATAAAATAATTAATTGTTAGATAATTAATTGAAATTTTGTTAAAAGTAAATTAAAATATATACATATCAATGCATTGTATTCTTTTCAACTCATTGAATGTTACTTGCCATAAAAATAAACAATTGTGCACTTTTACGATCAACGCACCTCGACGTCTCTAAATTATATTACAACATCGGTGCTACAATCATGAAAAGCATTGTCACTTTAAACAACATCATATGATTATTTATATATATATATTTATATATATATTCCAAATATCACACTATGCATATGTATGGTACATATCGATGTTTTTTCATAAACAAATCATATTGATGCTTTATAATTTTCCTACACATTGATGTCTAAAATAAATTAATGGTATTAGTACTCTATAATTGTCTATGCATTGGTGCTCTAATTACAATAGACATGATGGTGCTTTAAATAAACTATAAGCACCAACATTTTGATACTATAACAATGCATCGATGCCTCATACATGCAACAATTTTTAAAACAAAAAGAATAAATATTGGTGCATAAAAACTATATAAGCATTGGTGTGATATAGGATGAGAAATAATGGCCTAGTGCATAATACTATTAAGAGCACTATTATTGTTGGTTACCAAATGATGGATCCAATGCATAGTACTTGAACCCATACTTGTGCATTTAGTGCTAATTATAAATGCACTAGAGTTGACAGTTTGTAGACACACCAGTGTGGACATTTTGTAGATCCACTAGTGTGTGTTAACAAAGAGTGGGCCACTAAAAGAACCTATGCCTGCCAAAAAAAAAATAGTTATAAGGAATATTCGTTTAAAGTTCCACTAAAACCTCCACGTCAAATAGTGGAGGTTGTACTAGATTTTTTTTTGAAAATTTTGAAAACTTTTTTAACATTGAAGGTTTCACTACAATGTGTTTTCTTTGTAGTGAAAAGCTTGATCAAATAAGGAAAGGGTTCAAGCCCTCCCATTATAAAGATCAACAAAGGCAATTAGCAAAAAGAAAGGCGAACTTAACAGAGTTGGAAAGAAGAAAGCTAAGGGAGCCTATTCAATGTTGGGGTGTGTAGAAGAACATTTGCTCAAAAATTGTCCATGTAGCAAAGGGAGTGTTAAGAATGTTTGTAACATTTAATAGGCTACAACTACTGAGAACGTAGTATTTTAAAGGAACTTTCCAAGGATCTATGTTGCAGTAGAAGACCACCAATTAGATCACTACTTAACCATAGTTGAAGTTGAAGGTAACATTCTTAATCAATATGTTCCCATTTTAATTGATCCTCGATCTAGTTATAGATATGTTACTCCTAAGATTGTTGAAACTGTTGAAAAATGTGTAACTAGGTTTGGTCTTCATAAATATGAAATGCACTTTTGAGCCTTGAATATTGTAAAATGAAAGAAAAAATCATTATTGTTATTTTTGAAGCATAGGTTTCATGCTCAAGGTATTTTATTTTAGAGATCAAGCACTCATCGAGTGCTTCTAGGTTTTATCCTAGGTCAAGAAGTCAAAAGACTCATTGTCATATGATGAAGACCTCGTCATACATATTTTAGCTTGTAAAAGGAATTATTTTTGTATTTAAAAGTGTTAAAATACCCCCCAAGGCCAATTCGGCCTTCCAGCTAAGAAGTCGGCCTAATTTTGAGGTACTTTGTCCACCTTGAAATTCTATAGATAGGAGGGAACTTGACCTCCTATGGAAAAAATTCATTCTCTCATCAAGCAAGCGATGGAGAAGAAGAAAGAGGTTGGCAAAGGAAGAAAAAGGACAAAGATTAATTGATTGGGTAATTTCTCTCTCTCTTCACACGTGCGAAGGAAGGAGACTAGAGTTTATGTTGTTGGGTTAGGGTTTTGTTGTTGCCTATTACCGTGAACTCTTGGATCTCTGTATTACCGTCAAGCACGGGTCTCAAGAAGTCTTGGAAGCCCGAAATAAGCTCACATGTGTGGAAGTAGTTGTTGCTGGGAGGGTCGAAAATTTGAGACCTGCAGTAGAGCCTGAAATTTTGTAATTGGCAGTGAAAGTTGTGATGTTAGAAGAGATTTGACTGGGTTTGACTTGGACAAAGGAAGCACATCATCAAGAAGGTCAGACTTGGTCTTGGAAGGGTATTGGCCTTGGTCTAGGGGTCTTGGAATTTGTTAATTGAAGGATCTATAAGAAGAGAATAGATTTGTGGGTTTTCCTCTCAAGTGGAGAGGTTTTGGCCCTGGCTTACAACCTATATCCTGTGTTCTTGTGTATTGTTGATCTTATTGTTTTGGTAGTTGTTTGATGCTAAGAACAACATAATATTAAGAGAATAACCTAATAAGTAAGAAAAAATAAAAAGACATCACAAGCAGTTATCAAGTATAAGAGAAATCATTCTAACTATTGCCCTATAAATTTCTCAACATTGTATGAGAGCTAACGTTGGCTAAGGGCATGATGAAGATCACTACTCCCTTGAAGAAATTTCTAAAGAAGTGTTCAATGGTAGCAAGTCATCTAAAGAAGGGCATCAAAGCATTATGGAATCTCCTCTTTTTCAAAAATGATATGACCAAGACATCTGCAAAGGATGAAAGACTATTCTCAGCTCTTATTGGCACATTTGAATATAAGAACATTTGGGTAATCAATAGTGGAGAATCAAGACATATGACTGGTGAGCACAAGCAACTAAATACCTTATCAAGAGATAAATCTTCTTACTCTGTTGAGTTTGGTGACAAGAAGAGTTATCATGTAAGAGGAATTAGATCAACCTCGGTCGAGCTAGAGAATGGAGGAAGTATTCATCTCAACAACATCCTATTTGTTCCAGGTTTGCAAAAGAATCTACTTTCTATTACATGTCTAAAAGATAAGGGATATAGAGTTGCTTTTATAGATGGAAAGGTTGTAGTATGGGATAAAAACTCTAGCATCAAAAATGCAAAGATGATTTGAATTTGAGAATGAAGACTCTACAGATTGTTGACTCCTCTCTCTCAAGCTTTGGCTCACATTGAAGTAAGCCCACGTGAACTTTGGCATAGAAGGTTTGCTCACCTTCACTACAAAATCTTACCAACTCTAAATTCAATGGTGAATGGCATCCCTAAACTCAAGGAGGATCGTGAAGGAGTATGCAAGGGATCTGCATTAGGAAAAAATGTCAAGAGACCATTTGGAAACAGTACTTCAAGGTAAAAAAAAATTATGGATCTCATTCATTCCAATGTTTGTGATCTTATATATACAAATTCTCTTGGAGGTCATATATATTATGTGACATTGAGTGATGACCATTCAAGAAAAACTTGGGTTTATTTGTTGAAATCCAAGGATAAAGTATTCACCAAATTTCAATAATTCAAATGTGAAGTGGAGAACCTTACAAAAGTAAGAATAAATATTCTAAGGTCTGATAATGGAGAAGAATATAATTCAAAGGAAATCATAGCTTTCTGTAAGGATTCTAAGATTAAGAGGGAGTTGATAGTCCCATACAATCCTGAACAAAATGGAGTTGCAGAACGAAAGAATCGATCTATTGGAGAAAGTGTAAGAGCCATGTTACGTGATCAAGATTTGGCAAAAATTATGCGAGGTGAAGCTACAAAGATTGTTGTATATATTCAAAATCGAAGTCCTCGCAAATCATTAGACAACATGACTCTTGAACGTAAGTAAGAACATCTGTTTACGCGAAGCTAACTAAGATTTGCTAATAAGATAAGTAAGATACTTAACCTAGTTTGGGAAATAGCATAGTTCGCTGCATTAACAACGCGAAAGGACTTCAACCCCCTGGTAGGGTTGCGCGAAAGCCGATGGTAACATTTCGCGAAGGTAATTAAGGGTATAACAAAGCGTGAAGCAACCTGCGTGAAGGCAAGTATAGTTGGAATAAACCGACATCACAACCATCTCAAGGGTGCAGAAAATTGGTTCCAGCATCCCCCTACTACTTCAGGTGAGACTTCAGTCAGCGCTCCGCGAGCTCAGTTTGAAAGGGCCAATAGTGTAGGGATTTGTTTTGCTAACTAACGTTGAACCTGGGTCAGGCTCCGTCAAGCCAACAAATGGTTCCATTGTCGAGACCAGAATCTGCATAAGAGATGTGTCATGTCGTATCATTGGAATCCAACTAAGAAAGAAATCGAAGGTTGGTTGGACAAAAGGATTCACGAGTTCGTGGCACAAGAAAAAAGAAACCCGCAATTGTCAAAAGAAAAGTGGTTAGATAGCTACTTGTATACGGAGATCCAGGTGCTTGAGATTCAGGTGGTTAGGGTTTTGTTGTTTCCTATTACCGTGAACTATCCTAAATCCCTAGAAGAAGGAGAAAGTCAAGCACGGGTCTCAAGAAGTCTTGGAAGCCCAAAATAAGCTCACATGTGTGGAAGTAGCTGTTGCTGGGAGGGCCGAAAATTTCAGACCTGCAGTAGAGCCCGAAATTTTGTAGTTGGAGATCAAAGTTGTGTTGTTAGAAGAGATTTGACTGGGTTTGACTTGGACAAAGGAAGCACATCATCAAGAAAGTCAGACTTGGTCTTGGAAGGGTATTGGTCTTGGTCTAGGGGTCTTGGAATTTGTTAATTGAAGGATCTATAAGAAGAGAAGAGATTTGTGGGTTTTCTTCTCAAGTGGAGAGGTTTTGGCCTTGGCTTAAAACCTATATCCTGTGTTCTTGTGTATTGTTGATCTTATTGCTCTGGTAGTTGTTTGATGCTAAGAACAACATAATATTAAGAGAATAACCTAATAAGTAAGAAAAAATAAAAAGACATCACAAGCAGTTATCAAGTATAGGAGAAATCATTCTAACTATTGCCCTATAAATTTTTCAACATGGTATGAGAGCTAAGGTTGGCTAAGGGCATGATGAAGATCACTACTCCCTTGAAGAAATTTCTAAAGAAGTGTTCGATGGTAGAAAGTCATCTGAAGAAGGGCATCAAAGCATTATGGACTCTCCTATTTTTCAAAAATGATATGACCAAGACATATGCAAAGGATGAAAGACTATTCTTGGCTCTTATTGGCACATTTGAATATAAGAACATTTGGGTAATCAATAGTGGAGCATCAAGACATATGACTGGTGAGCACAAGCAACTAAATACCTTATCAAGAGGGAAATATCCTTACTCTGTTGAGTTTGCTGACAAGAAGAGTTATCTTGTAAGAGGAATTGGATCAACCTCATTGGAGCTAGAGCATGGAGGAAGTATTCATCCCAACAACATCCTATTTGTTTCAGGTTTGCAAAAGAATCTACTTTCTATTTCATGTCTAAAAGATAAGGGATATAGAGTTGCTTTTATAGATGAAAAGGTTGTAGTATGGGATAAAAACTCTAGCATCGAAAATGCAAAGATGATAGGAATTCGAGAAGGAAGACTCTACAGATTGCTGACTCCTCTCTCTCAAGCTTTGGCTCACATTGAAATAAGCCCATGTGAACTTTGGCATAGAAGGTTTGGTCACCTTCACTACAAAATCTTACCAACTCTAAATTCAATGGTGAATGGCATCCCTAAACTCAAAGAGGATCGTGAAGGAGTATGCAAGGGATGTGCATTAGACAAAAATGTCAAGAGACCATTTGGAAACAGTACTTCAAGGTCAAAAAAAATTATGGATCTCATTCATTCCAATGTTTGTGATCTTATATCTACAAATTCTCTTGAAGTTCATCTATATTATGTGACATTCAGTGATGACCATTCAAGAAAAACTTGGGTTTATTTACTGAAATCCAAGGATAAAGTATTCACTAAATTAGAATAATTCAAATGTGAAGTGGAGAACCTTACAGAAATAAGAATAAAGATTCTAAGGTCTGATAATGGAGGAGAATATACTTCAAAGGAAATCATAGCTTTCTGTAAGGATTCTAAGATTAAGAGGGAGTTGATAGTCCCATACCATCCTAAAAAAAATGGAGTTGCAAAACGAAAGAATCAATCTATTGGAGAAAGTGTAAGAGCCATGTTACATGATCAAGATTTGGTAAAAAATATGCGAGGTGAAGCTACAAATATTTTTGTATATATTCAAAATCGAAGTCCTCACAAATCATTAGACAACATGACTCTTGAACAAGCATTCACTGGGAAGAAACCAAGCTTAGACCATCTCTGAAGATTTGGTTGTCTTGGCTATATTCACATATTGAAGGACAAGCGAAAGAATTTGGATCCTAGAAGCATGAAGGGAACATTTTTTGGCTATAGTAATACTTCAAAGGCATATAGGATCTATATAAAGGAAGGACACCAAATAGAAGTTAGTCGAGATGTGATATTTTATGAAATTATTGTATTTAAGAAATAAAAATATCTCCTGATGGACTCTGATGACAAAGAACTTCCTATATTTGAAAAGGAAGTTACCCAGGAGGAAAAAGATTCAAATCATGAAGATGAAGGTCCTAGTGAACCTGTCCAACATGTGGTCATCCATGAAAGTAGAAAGAGACCTAATTGGTTGTAATCTACTCTTTTAGATGTAGAGGGACATGGATCATCCAAAGGCACATTTAGGGAAAGTAAGAAGCCCAAAATATATTTTGGGTATGTAGACTATATGACGAAACTAATAGAAGCATAACCATCCACCTTTGAAGAGGTTGTGAAACATCAAGAATGGAAAGATGCCATGAATGAAGAATATCAATCAATAACAAAAAATGGAGTTTAGAAGATCATACCTAGGCTTGAAGACAAACTTGTGGTAACTTCCAAGTGGCTCTACAAGATTAAACATGCAGCAAATGGAAGTATTGATAAATATAAGGCAAGATTTGTGGCTAGGGGCTTTTCTCAACAGGAAGGCATCGATCATGAAGAGACATTTGCAATTGATGCTTATATTGGGTATGAATTTCACTTATAATGCTTATATGATGTGAAAATGTGTATAAATATACTGGTTAAGTGGACACAAGTAAGAACATCTGTTTACGCGAAGCTAACTAAGATTTGCTAAGATACTTAACCTAGGTTGGGAAATAGCGCAGTTCGCTACGTTAGCAGTACGAAAGGACTTCAGCCCCTGGGTAGGGTTGTGCGGAAGTCGAGGGTAACGTGTCACGAAGGTACTTAAGGGTAGAACAAAGCGTGAAGCAACCTGCGTGAAGGAAGGTATAGTTGGAATAAACCGGCATCACAACCATCTCAAGGGTGCGGAAAATTGGTTCCCGCATCCCCCCATACTGCTTTGGGTGAGACTTCTGTCCGCGCTTCGCGGGCTGAGTTCGAAAGGGCCAATAGTGTAGGGATTTGTTTGGCTAACTAACGTTGAACTTGGGTCAGGCCCCCTCAAGCCAACAAATGGTTCCTTTGTCGGGACCAGAATCTGCATAAGATATGTGTCATGTCGTATCATTGGAATCCAACTGAGAAAGAAATTGAAGGCTGGTTGGACAAAAGGATTCACGATTTGGTGGCACAAGAAAAAAGAAACCTGCAACTATCAAAAGATAAGTGGTTAGATAGCTACCTGTATACGGAGATCCAAGTGCTTGAGATTCAGGTGGTTAGGGTTTTGTTGTTGCCTATTACCGTGAACTATCCTCAAGCCCTAGAAGAAGGAGAAAGTCAAGTACAGGTATCAAGAAGTCTTTGAAGCCCGAAATAAGCTCACATGTGTGGAAGTAGCTGTTGCTAGGAGGGCCGAAACTTTCAGACCTGCAGTAGAGCCCGAAATTTTGTAGTTGGCAGTCAAAGTTGTTATGTTAGAAGAGATTTGACTAGGTTTGACTTGGACAAAGGAAGCACATCATCAAGAAGGTCAGACTCGGTCTTGGAAGGGAATTGGTCTTGGTCTAGTGGTCTTGGAGGTTTTTAATTGAAGGATCTATAAAAAGAGAAGAGAATTGTGGGTTTTCCTCTCAAGTGGAGAGGCTTTGGCATTGGCTTACAACCTATATCATGTGTTCTTGTGTATTGTTGATTTTATTGCTTTGGTAGTTGTTTGATGCTAAGAACAACATAATATTAAGAGAATAACCTAATAAGTAAGAAAAATAAAAAGACATCACAAGCAGTTATTAAGTATAAGAGAAATCATTCTAACTATTTCCCTATAAATTTCTCAACATGGTATGAGAGCTAAGGTTGGCTAAGGGCAAGATGAAGATCACTACTCCCTTGAAGAAATTTCTAAAGAAGTGTTCGATGGTAGCAAGTCATCTAAAGAAGGGCATCAAAGCATTATGGAATCTCCTATTTTTCAAAAATGATATGACCAAGACATTTGCAAAGGATGAAAGACTATTCTCAGCTCTTATTGGCACATTTGAATATAAGAACATTTGGGTAATCAATAGTGGAGCATCAAGACATATGACTGGTGAGCACAAGCAACTAAAGACCTTATCAAGAGGGAAATCTTCTTACTCTTTTGAGTTTAGTGACAAGAAGAGTTATCCTGTAAGAGGAATTGGATCAACCTCGTTGGAGCTAGAGAATGGAGGAAGTATTCATCTCAACAACATCCTGTTTGTTCCAAGTTTGCAAAAGAATCTACTTTATATTTCATGTTTAAAAGATAAGGGATATAGAATTGTTTTTATAGATGGAAAGGTTGTAGTATGGGATAAAAACTCTAGCATCGAATATGCAAAGATGATTGGAATTCGAGAAGGAATACTCTACAGATTAATGACTCCTCTCTCTCAAGCTTTGCCTCACATTGAAGTAAGACCATGTGAACTTTGGCATAGAAGGTTTGGTCACCTTCACTACAAAATCTTTCCAACTCTAAATTCAATGGTGAATGGTATCCCTAAACTCAAGGACGATCGTGAAGGAGTATGCAAGGGATGTGCATTAGGCAAAAATGTCCAGAGACCATTTGGAAACAACACTTCAAGGTAAAAAAAAATTATGGATCTCATTCATTCCAATGTTTGTGATCTTATATCTACAAATTCTCTTGGAGGTCATCTATATTATGTGACATTCAGTGATGACCATTCAAGAAAAACTTGGGTTTATTTGCTGAAATCCAAGGATAAAGTATTCATCGAATTTCAATAATTCAAATGTGAAATGGAGAACCTTACAGAAATAAGAATAAAGATTCTAATGTCTGATAATGGAGGAGAATATACTTCAAAAGAAATCATAGCTTTCTGTAAGGATTCTAATATTAAGAGGGAGTTGATAGTCCCATACAATCCTAAATAAAATGGAGTTGCAGAATGAAAGAATCGATCTATTGGAGAAAGTGTAAGAGCCATGTTACATGATCAGGATTTGGCAAAAATTATGCGAGGTGAAGCTACAAAGATTGTTGTATATATTCAAAATCAAAGTCCTCACAAATCATTAGACAACATGACTCTTGAACTAGCATTCACTGGGAAGAAACCAAGCTTGGACCACCTCTGAATATTTGGTTGTCTTGTCTATATTCACATATTGAAGGACAAGAGAAAGAATTTGGATCCTAGAAGCATGAAAGGAACATTTTTTGGCTATAGTAATACCTCAAAGGCATATAGGATCTATATAAAGGAAGGACACCAAATATAAGTTAGTCGAGATGTGATAGTTTATGAAAGTATTGCATTTAAGAAATCAAAATATCTCCTGATGGACTCTGATGACAGAGAAATTCCTATATTTGAAAAGGAAGGTACTAGGGAGGAAGAAGATTCAAATCATGAAGATGAAGGTCCTAGTGAACCTGTGCAACATGTGGTCATCCATGAAAGTAGAAAGAGACCTAATTGGTTGAAATATACTCTTTTAGATGTAGAGGGACATGGAGCATCCAAAGGCACATTTAGGGAAAGTAAGAAGCACAAAATATATTTTGGGTATGCAGACTATATGACGAAACTAATAGAAGCATAACCATCCACCTTTGAAGAGGTTGTGAAACATCAAGAATGGAAAGATGCCATGAATGAAGAATATCAATCAATAACAAAAAATGGAGTTTGGGAGATCATACCTAGGCCTGAAGACAAACTTGTGGTAATTTCCAAGTGGCTCTACAAGATTAAACATGCAGTAGATGGAAGTATTGATAAATATAAGGCAATATTTGTGGATAGGGGCTTTTCTCAACAGGAAGGCATCGATTATGAAGAGACATTTGCACCTACAACAAGGTATACAACTATACGTTCACTAGTCTCTTTGGCAGCATCAATGGGATGGAACATCCATCAAATGGATGTCAAGATTGCATTCTTGAATGGAACTATTGATGAAGAAGTCTATATAGAGAAACCCTTTGGATTTGAATTCAAAGATAGAGAGACTTATGTTTGCAGGTTGAAGAAGGCATTGTATGGCCTTAAGAAAGCACCAAGGGCATGGTATGCAAGGATAGATGTGTTTAGTCAATTTAGTGTTTCTAAATTGATGTCATTAATTGTCAACCCGGGGCTCGTAAGCTGATGAAGTGAAGGTGTACTATATGTACTTAAGCAACCTCTTAGAGCTTTTGTCGTTTGGGGTGTTGTTTGTGGTTAATTTATATTCCTAGGATGGAGTGATGTTTTTATGAACAGATGAGTGATAGTGTGTGTAAGGTGAATTCTAGATGAGTGAGAGTGTGTGTAAGTGGTTTCTAACTACTTGCTGAAAAGGAAAAGCTTGAATGAAATAAATAACTTGAAATGACTTGAAAGCAAAGAACCACTTTCTAATGGCATTAGACACCATTCATGCTGTTGCAAATAAAAGGTAAGAAAATCACTTAAAAGACCAATGATAATGTTTATCTCTTCCTAACTCTCTGTCTCTAACACATAGTACTGTGTAAGACACGATTAGGAAGTAGCTAAAGATAAGTCTAAGAAATGATAAAAAAAATGAGAAAAATCTACTTTAAAGACTAGTTATGATGTTCAGCTCTCTCTAACTCTCTGCCTCTACCACATAGTACTGTGTAAGACACGATTAGAAAGTAGTTAAAGATTAGTCTAAAAAGCACTCAAAGCCAGCTGCAATGTATTAGTATTCTGATCTCTATAAGATAGACAATTTATGATAAAGAGACCATTCATATGTTAGCAGACAACTTTGAGAAAAAATACTAAAAAATCAGCTATGAAAAATAAGTAAAGGCAGCAACTTGAATCTGTCAACTGAAACTACCACTAGATATTTAAGCAAATACACAAACACAAAATCAATCCCGGGCTTAAAAACCTGCAAAAGAATAATACTGATCAGCGTAAAATAAAGGCTGGAAATGAAATAACAAGAAAGTAAATCAAGCTGTACATGTTTCAATTAAAAGAAATGTTGAATGGAAATAAGGAAATGTTGAACATAAAATACGTAAAATACTATACAAGGCTAACATGAACAGGGGCCCTCCATTCATATCATCCAAAAGAGACTCAAGGAATTGTAAACTTCAAAACATCACTGTTTCTATTACTCCATGTGCAGAAAAATACAGTCCAGAGTGCTAGAACAGCACTATAAAAACAGAGTCTTCGAATGCTCTAAAATAACAACAAGTTTATAAAATGCAGCAACTAAAAAGTAACCTTCAGCGTATGCAAACGCTAGTTTTTATAGGCATCTGAAGGACGGCCTAATGCGTACAGCTAAAACTGGAAAACTAACTAACTGTCATGCGTAATTATGGTTCATAACACGTCATAAGTCTGCGTGGATGAGCTGGAGGTTCTGGTCGTTATGGGCATTGAATCCAGAGTTGGATTATGTCCCCCACGGCCTGCATAAGACGGACAAGTCACCGTTTGAACTGACGTGACCCAACAGCTTACGTATCACCGTTAAGCTGCCTTTGTTGACCGTAACTTGACCCTCGTTGACCGGAGGTACAGATGACGTGGACGGCTGAACAGATAGCACAGGAACCTCGAGCACCTTGATTCCTAAGTGCCCATGTGGCTCATTTGGAAAAATGACACGTGGAACCTTGAGATTAACAAAAAGGCTGCGGGATCATCAGATGGCTGCGGAATCAGCAGATGGCTGCAGAATGCCTGTAAATATGCCAAAATCTAAACAAAACAGTCACACATTAGCAAAATTCCTAAATCATGCTTAATGCCATCACATGTAATGATCTGGGTGAGTTTATGCAGCAAATAGAGCAAAAGGGAGAGATGAGTGAGGGAAAACTGTAGGAAATGATGGATAATCAAGTGTAAAGTAGAGACTCTACATACCCCCACTGCGAGGGTATTGCATGTCCTCATGCAATCAAAAACATGGTTCAGTCCACCTGCTGGGATGCCTCTGCTAGGACATCCAGCCTTCTCTTCTTTCTCTGTGTGGCCACATTGACCCTTGGTCTTTTCATCAAACACCTGAATTTCAGATTGATTAAAGCTCTGTTTAATTTTCTGCATCTCTTCTTGAGCTTTTTGTTTTCCTTCTGCCACAGGCCCATATGAAGCATGGTGTTATCTTGAACCATCTTGTCCACATTGCTCTGTATCTTCAGTTTTTCATTTTCTTGTTTGATGTGGCGATTTAGTATCTCTAGCTCAAATATTTCCTGCTTCAGTGATTGAACTTGCTGCTCCAAGGGTTGAGCAGTGCTTGGCCCAGCAACTGCTTGTTCCAGTGTCTCCAGGTAATTATAAACTTTTTGTTGATCAGGGTCAACCTCAGGTGACTGCCTTGGGCTATGCTCATACTGAAATTCAGGTTCATGTTCAAATTCAGGCTCATGCTCAAAAGGACTTTCCTCACGTGGAGGACTGGTCTCAACATACTCAGCGTGTGGAGAACTTTTCTCAAAGTCAAGTTTTGTGGCACCTTTTTGAGGTGTGCTCAAATCAATGAAGACTGACTTTTTGTTCTCTGTGGCCCCCTTTTTGTTTTGTAATCTGCTGCTCCTTCTCACGGAGGTGGTACTCTGTTTTTCTTTTTGTACTTTTTGCTTTTGTTTTTCCACTTTCTTGGAAAGGGCAGTTTCATGGAGTTGAGCCAATCTTTGTGCTAAGGGCTGAGTGTCTTCCTCACTAGAATTCTCAGGAGTGAGGTAGGTTTCTTGAGCTATGGATTTCCCTTTATCTTTCTTTTGTTTCTTCTTACTCTCTTTTCTCTTTTGAGCAACTTCCTGGCAAGTTCTGAAAGGGTTTCTGTGATAATTCCTTGGGTTGTTTGACCAACGTCCACAGCAGGCTCAGGGTCAATCTCATGTTCAGAATGATGTACATCAGTTTCTTCTACAATCTGTTCTTGGACAGTTTCCTCTTGGACAACAGTTTCCTCTTGGTCAACAGTTTCAGGGGTAGCCTCTTTTCTTTTTCTTCTACTCTTTCTAGGCATAGAGGTTTCTCCTGCTTCTTCAAAATGGTTTCTCACAAGAAATTTCTCCCAGGTATCTCTTTTTGCTTTCAACTGTTCCTCAACTAGCATCTTAACAAGACCATGATGGTACAGATGTGGTTCAATGTTATTTGGGTTCCTTTGGGCAATTGAACACATTTTTCTAAGACTTGAGAGTAGAAAATATGGAAGGTTGATATCATCTCCTAAGAAATGCATCATGACTTTGGCATGGTAAACATATAAAACTCCAAACCTTCCCTCACAAGTAAAGAATTTTTGCACTAATAATAGTAAAGTTGTCCATTCTTCCTTGACATAAGTAACATGAATCCCTTTTGTAAAAATGTTGGTATCCATACCTGGGTTCTTCAAGATTTGCTTCCACTGTTGGTCTTGTACTGATCGGTTTTTAAACCATCTTTCTCCAGTTTGTGGGAGTGAAGTGGCTTGTGCTATACTGCTCTCAGTGACTGTAAACTTCAGGTCCCCTATCTCCACTTGATTGTCTTTATCTCTGAAGGAACGTGCAAAGGCCTTCGTAACCTCTCTGTGGTAACCTTTGAATTTCTGGATGCATTGGAGCCAGTTTGCTTTCTGCAAAGCGTCTTTAACTTGAGGATATCCCTCCAGAAATTTTGAACCCTCGGGTTCTGCCCTTAAGAGTTTACCCATTGGCTCTACGGCTCTGTTCTTAAAACTTTTGGAAAAGGAAGGTTACACGGCTTCAACAGTGGCCTTAACACAGTGAATTTACGGCTCTGTTCTAAATCAAAAGGCTACACGGCTTCAACAGTGGCCTTAACACAGTGAATTTACGGCTCTAATGTAACAGCCGTAACACTGATAACCTGAATTAGCAGAGAGGAAGACGTAAAACAGAGTATGGCTGAGGTAGCAGCGTAGTGAGCACAGCGGAATAAGGGAAATGAGGAAATGAAACAGCGTGAATGGAATGGAATGATAAGAGCGTATGAGGGTTATGAAATGATGGGTATAAACGGTTAGGTCCTTAGGCTTCGGTCATAGGTCTACACTTGGCTGCGGGATTATGACTTAGAGAGACGTAGTACAGCAGTCTACGTCACTTAGGTACGAAAACCTTAATGGAAGAGCAGCCGCAATCCAGTTTCAAAATCGTGATGAATCATGACCGATGAGTGGGGAGATACGTGGATTTTTGGTCGCATGATGGATAAAAACTGGTAATCATTACATTAAATGGCAAGAAACATAACCCCGGAAACTTTTCAAAATGAGATAACCGTAAGTTTAGGATTTTAGATCTCAGGTCCGCGCTTGGATTGCCTTTGATTATTTCCCACTAACCCTTCATTGTTTTATTGTTGTTGCATGACTCTTTTCCACTTATTGTTGATGACTTTTGAACTGTAAATTTCTTTTCAAACAGACTGTGTTTTTTTATGCAGGTGCAGAGAGCTGCGGAATCGTTAGATGGCTGCAGAATCTCCAGATGGCTGCGGAATCTGCAGTGGTACCCTCCGGCTGCACAAAATAACTTTAGTTGTCTAAAAAAAAATAACTTTATTGATGGAATGAAATGTAATGAATGGATGGATGGATGGAAAGAAATGAGGTGAAGTGAAAGTGATGAGATGGTGAATGAGGTGGATGAAATGGCGAAATGAGATGGAAGAGAGAGAGATTTTTTTATTTTTTATTTTTTTGGAAAACATGAGGTGTCAGGTGACCCTGATTTTCACCTCAGGTTTTCTGCATAAGACTGTCAATCAGAGATTGGTTTTCAGGCTTATACTTTTATTCTTTTTTCTTTTTTTTCCTTTTTTTTTTTCTTTTTTTTTTCTTTTTTTTTTTTCAAAAACCAAAGATTAGGCTGATGGAGGAGAAGAATCCTTCTCCACCAACCTGATTGCAGAATATTCTTTGAATAATTTGACAAACTCTTCTTTTGAGAATGGCTTTTGATAGATTTTCAAGCGATGGCCATTCACAATAAGAGGAGTATGAAATTCATCGATAGTTTTTACTCGAACTGCTCCATTGCTAAAGACTTCATCAATCTCATATGGCCCAAGCCAATGAGTTTGGAACTTTCCTTTGAAGTCTTTGAAATTTGAATCAAACAATAGAGCCCAATCTCCTTTCTGAAACTTTCTTTCTTTGATATGACGATCATGCCATTTAGATCTTTGGTGTTGAACTAGATCGGTCCTTAGAATTGCATCTTGTCTTATTTCATCTAGCTCATTTAGCTGGTCCATTCTGTGTCTTTGGGCTTCTGAGAGGCTCATTCCCAATTGGACTGCCATCTTAAAGGTCTTGATTTGGAACTCAATGGGGAGCAGGACTTCCTTCCCATAAACAAGTTCATAGGGAGAATGCCCTGTTGTATTCCTCCATGTGGTTCGATAGGCCCATAAGGCTTCAGGAAGCCTTTCTGCCCAATCTCTTCTATGAAGATGAACAGTCTTGGTGATAATGCCTTCAAGAACTTTATTGGTAGATTCCACTTGGCCATTGGATTGTGGATGGTAGGGAGTGGATGTTCTGTGCTTGATCTTATATTCCTCCATCAGCTTCTCCATCAATCTAGATGTAAACTGGCTGCCTTGATCTGTCACAATTTCCCTTGGGACACCAAAACGAGTGAAAATATCCTCAAAAAGAAATTGAACAACTGAATTTTCAGTGGCAGAAGGCAATGCTTTCGCTTCTACCCACTTAGTAACATAATCAGTACAAACCAGTATATACTTCTTTTGCTTTGATGGAGGATTAATTGGTCCAACGAAATCTAGAGCCCATTTCTCAAAGGGTTCGATGCATACCTGAGGCTGTAGTGACATTTCATTTGAAGGAGTTGGTCTCCCAACTCTTTGGCAGCTGTCACACATTTTAACATACTGCTTTGCATCTTTAAAGAGAGAAGGCCAATAATATCCTAAAGAAAGGATTTTATAAGTTGTCCTCTTGTCCGCAAAGTGCCCGCCGCATGGTTCATCATGACATGCCTTAAGGATGCCAGGCATTTCATCTTCCCGAACACACCTTTTGATTATACAATCTGGCCCTGTTCTGAACAATTCATTAGAAATCCAAGAATAATGTGAACTCTCCTGAATGATTTTCCTTTTTTCATTAGGAAATAAGTGTAGAGGAAGCTTCCCTGTAACTAGATAATTAGCCATATCTGCATACCAAGGAGTCTTGGTAGTTACTGCAAACAAGTATTCATCTGGAAACTTATCTTCTACTGGAGAATCCTCATTAGTGTTTTGGATTCTAGATAAGAAATCATCTACTGTGTTTTGTTTTCCAGGTCTATCTAACACAGTAATGTTGAATTCTTGTAAGAGTAAAATCCATCTTGTAACTCTACCATTAGTGACAGGTTTGTTCATTAAATATCTTATGGCAGAGTGATCAGTATGGACAAAGGTTTCATATCCGGTTATGTAGTGTCTAAACTTATTGATCGCATGTACCACAGCTAAGAACTCTTTTTCTGTAACAGTATAATTTAACTCAGTGGGAGTCAAATTCTTACTTGTGTAATAAATGGCATAAGGGATCAAATCCTTTTGTCCCAAAACAGCTCCTAGAGCTGTATCTGAAGCATCAGTAGAGATGTGGAAAGGGAGTTTCCAATTTGGCCCCCTTAAGATGGGTGCTTCAGATATTCTAGTCTTTAAAGCTTCAAAGGCAGATTAACACTCAGGATCCCATTTAAACTCACAGTCTTTGGTAAGCAATTTAAAAAGAGGAGATGCTATCCTAGTGAAGTTTTCGATAAATCTTCTGTAATATCCAGTAAACCCAAGAAAACTTCTAACATCTTTCTGGCAATTTGGAATAGGTAACTTAGAGATGACTTCCACTTTGGATTTATCAACCTTAATTCCATCTCCTGAAATATGATGTCCTAAAACAATCCCTTTAGTAAACATCATAAAACACTTTTCATGACTTAAAGAAAGATTTGTTTCCTTACATCTTACCAGTACCTTTTCCAAATTTTCCAAAGCTTCTTCAAATGTATTACCATAAACTGTGAAATCATCCATGTATACCTCTACACAATCATGAATCAGATCTGAAAAGATTCCTAGTACAGCCCTTTGAAATGTAGTAGGTGCATTGCACAATCCAAAAGGGAGTACTCGGTAGGCAAAAGTTCCCCAAGGACAAGTGAATGTGGTTTTGTCTTGATCTTCAGGTGCTACCTGAATTTGATTGTACCCACTAAAACCATCCAAGAATGAGAAATACTTTTTACCTGCTAAAGTGTCTAGGACCTGATCAATAAAAGGTAGAGGAAAATGATCCTTTAAGGTTGCCTTGTTCAATTCTCAATAATCAATGCAAACTCTCCATTTACCATTCTTTTTGGGCACTATAACCAAGGGAGAAACCCATTGGCTGTCTGAAATGGGGTAAATGAAGTTTACCTTGAGCAATTTCTGAAGTTCTTCTTTCATGATTTCCCTAAGGTTTGGATTCATCCTTCTTTGTGGTTGCCTAATAGGTCTATTGTTTTCTTCAATATAAATGTGATGAATACAAGTCTTAGGATCGATTCCTTTCATGTCAGTGTATTCCCATGCAAAGGCAGTGGAATGTTTTTGCAACAGTTTAGTTAATTCTTCTTGTTGTGGCCTTTCCAAGTTTTTGTTAATGTTTAATGGTTTTCCTGGAAGGATTTCAACTGTAGAACTACCAAACTCTTCCATTGAGAAGAGAGACATCTGTCTAGAGGAGAGATATTCAATGTCTGCATCTATCTGAAAATGTGTAGAGTCATATTCTAAAGATACTTCAAAATTTTCTAATGTATTTAGAATTTGACTGTCTTCACTAATCTCAGAGATGGTTAGAACAGGTTGAATAGTATCTTCATCCTCTACCCATTCATCTTCTCCTATTTCTGTTATAGCTTTTGCTGGGGGATACAAGTTGAATTTCTTGGTGGAATTACCATCTGATATATACATGTCTCCAGACCTACAGCTTATGAAAGCATCAGCTGTGGCCAGCCAAGGTCTTCCTAAAATAAGAGGATGTCCTCCTAGATTATTCTTGGGAGTTAAAATCATAAAATCAACTGGATATTCCCAAGAATCTAGAGAGACTGGAATATCTTCCAATACACCATCAGGTTTAATGATTGATCTATCTGCAAGCTGCAGCAAAGTAGGTGTAAAGAGAAGGTTAGGAAGTTTTAACTGATCCATGGTCTGTCTACTCATGATGTTGATCGCGGCTCCTAAGTCAATCAGAGTATTTGGGATTTCAACCCCATTAATATGAGTTTTGACAATAGGGCTACCGGGATCCACATATTTTTGCATGGTAATCTTACCCATCATAATGTCTGCAATTTTTCCAACTAGATGTATCCTTTTGGTATCTCTGGTTCTTTTTCCTGTTTTCTTCAAACTCAACTCCTTTATTGTCTTCGCTAGAATGGGAATTTCCTTAATGGCTTGTAACAAGGGGATCTTGATACAGACATTCTTCAATTCATCTAGGAAGCTATAGTCAGGCACCCATATCTGCTTTTCCACTCCTTTGTCGATTTGTAGTCTTTCAGGGAAAGGAGGTGTAGCTAAAGGTGTAGGTTGCTCAACTATGGGAGTTGTAGAGGTTGATTCTTTTTCTTTTTCTTTTTGGATATTTTGGTTTTGAAGTGATACTTCAGAACCTTTATTGACTTTGAGAGATTCCTCCTCAGAAATGCTTGGTTGTTGAACACTTGTAGAAGGTTGATCTAAGATTCTACCTGATCTGAGTTGTACTTCATTGAGAGGAACAACCATATAGGTAGGGAATGGTTGACCTTCCATCATGTAAGCATTTTGAGGGTTCCTATTATTTGGATTTGGTAATGGCTGAGAGGGAAGTTGATTTGATTTCTGCTGGGATTGAAGCGAGAGTTGAGAATTTTGATTTTGTGGAGGAGGTTGTTGTTGTTGAGGGTATGGCAATGATAGTTGTTGACCTTGGTTTGGAAGTTGTGGAGCTTGCTGATTCTGAAATGATGGAGGATATTGATAGAATTGAGCAAATCTCCCATAAGGATTTTGCATGCTTTGCATCCATGCTTGGAAAGCATTTTGAGGTTGAGGCCAAGGTTGTTGCCAAGGATTCCAATTTGGTTGGGATTGAGAATTCATAGAGTTGTTAAACCCTTGATTCTGTTGCCCTTGCCAAGGTCTCCTTGCAATGAAACAGAGAGATTCAAGTGTACTTGGATCCTCTTGAAAGACTGCTTTGAGGCCAGGTATTGAAGGACAATCCTTAGTCTCATGAGTTTCTGAGCAAATTACACATGTTTCTACAACGTGTGCATCTAAGGGACATTCCCTTAAAGCATGTTTTTTTCTACATTTCGGACAAAAGATAGCCAAAGCCTCAGCTTCTGCTTGTTGTTTATTGTGAATCTTAAGGGTATCAAGTTGTTCACTAAGACTCCCTAAGATGTCAGTTTTAAATTCATCAAGCATATTGCCGATTTCAGCCCTACTTATTGATCCTGTTGCAGATTTATTTGCCCTAAGGAGAGAAGGATCTCTAGGCCCTTTTTGAGTTTTTGATTTGCCTCTTGAGAGATGGATACAGAGTTCTGCTATATCATTGAGTGAAAGTTGAGAAATATCCCCTTTCCCCATCATATTTAAGATATCTATCCATTCATCCCTAATGGCTTTTAATAAGAGGGCTTTTAAGGTCTCTTCATCCAAGGTATTCATTTTTTCTCTTTTTAAGTTATACTGAAATCTTTCAAGTAAATCTTCTAAGCTCTCATCTTCTCTTTGCATCATTTTAAAAACCTCGTCCTTGTGATTAGTAGGCATACAATAGTCCAAATACCTATCCAAAAATGTTTGTTTCATTTCATCCCAAGTCCTAATGGATTGAGTGAGTAACCCCATGAACCATTTCAAGGCTTGATCCTTCAGTGTTGAGGGGAACAATTTTAATTTCTGGGAGTCATCCAGGTAGTCATAAGTTCGACACACCACTTCGAACTCAAACAAAAATGTTTCAGGGTCCTCAGTCCTTAACCCATGGAAATTTGGGAGGACAGATGGTGATATGTTCTTCATAGTAGCTCGAGAATCCTCATTAACAATGGGAAACCCAAATGAATTATCCCCATCTCTATTTCCTCCTCCAAGGGGACCTCTACCTCCATTATTATTGTTGTTGTTTCCTCCTCCTAGGGAACCTCTACCTCTACCTCTACCACCTCCTTCTTCTTCAGCCATGATGGTTCTCCTAGGGATTTCAAAATCTTCTGGTTCCTCTACAAAAGGTGAATGAGAAGAGATTTCTCCTTCTTCTTCAGATGATTCCAGTTCCTCAATGACAATTGGTCTTCCTGTAGGAGAAAGAGAAGAATCTCTTCCTAGTTCAAACTCAATAGAAGGTGTAGGAGAGTCAACTCTTGGCTCTTGAATTCCAGGAGTGCTGGTTGGAGATAAGGGAGGTGTCTCTTGTCTATCCCTTGAAGCAGATGGACTTGTAAAAATTGAACTTCGAGCTCTAGCTAAAAACCTTCCTCTAGAATCTCTAGCTCTATGCATGTCATTTTTTTATTTTTTCTTCAAGTCGAGTTAATAGTTCTTTTTCTGATCTTCCAGTTCACTCTAGGTGCAAGAAGAGAGCATACTCAAGAAAATATCAAATCAATAACTTTCTCTTTTCTGATCCTCCAGATCACCTTGCAGTGCAAGAGGAGAGCATACTTCGATAGGTTATCAACTTCTTTCCTTGAAAAAAAAAATTATGTTTTTTTTTTTCTAAGAATATGGCTACTTAATTTCACTTCCCCGGCAACGGCGCCAAAATGTTTAGTCAATTTAGTGTTTCTAAATTGATGTCATTAATTGTCAACCCGGGGCTCGTAAGCTGATGAAGTGAAGGTGTACTATATGTACTTAAGCAACCTCTTAGAGCTTTTGTCGTTTGGGGTGTTGTTTGTGATTAATTTATATTCCTAGGATGGAGTGATGTTTTTATGAACAGATGAGTGATAGTGTGTGTAAGGTGAATTCTAGATGAGTGAGAGTGTGTGTAAGTGGTTTCTAACTACTTGCTGAAAAGGAAAAGCTTGAATGAAATAAATAACTTGAAATGACTTGAAAGCAAAGAACCACTTTCTAATGGCATTAGACACCATTCATGCTACTGCAAATAAAAGGTAAGAAAATCACTTAAAAGACCAATGATAATGTTTATCTCTTCCTAACTCTCTGCCTCTAACACATAGTACTGTGTAAGACACGATTAGGAAGTAGCTAAAGATAAGTCTAAGAAATGATAAAAAAATGAGAAAAATCTACTTTAAAGACTAGTTATGATGTTCAGCTCTCTCTAACTCTCTGCCTCTACCACATAGTACTGTGTAAGACACGATTAGAAAGTAGTTAAAGATTAGTCTAAAAAGCACTCAAAGCCAGCTGCAATGTATTAGTATTCTGATCTCTATAAGATAGACAATTTATGATAAAGAGACCATTCATATGTTAGCAGACAACTTTGAGAAAAAATACTAAAAAATCAGCTATGAAAAATAAGTAAAGGCAGCAACTTGAATCTGTCAACTGAAACTACCACTAGATATTTAAGCAAATACACAAACACAAAATCAATCCCGTGCTTAAAAACCTGCAAAAGAATAATACTGATCAGCATAAAATAAAGGTTGGAAATGAAATAACAAGAAAGTAAATCAAGTTGTACATGTTTCAATTAAAAGAAATGTTGAATGGAAATAAGGAAATGTTGAACACAAAATACGTAAAATACTATACAAGGCTAACATGAACAGGGGCCCTCCATTCATATCATCCAAAAGAGACTCAAGGAATTGTAAACTTCAAAACAGCACTGTTTCTATTACTCCATGTGCAGAAAAATACAGTCCAGAGTGCTAGAACAGCACTATAAAAACAGAGTCTTCGAATGCTCTAAAATAACAACAAGTTTATAAAATGCAGCAACTAAAAAGTAACCTTCAGCGTATACAAACGCTAGTTTTTATAGGCATCTGAAGGACGGCCTAATGCGTACAGCTAAAACTGGAAAACTAACTAACTGTCATGCGTAATTATGGTTCATAACACGTCATAAGTCTGCGTGGATGAGCTGGAGGTTCTGGTCGTTATGGGCATTGAATCCAGAGTTGGATTATGTCCCCCATGGCCTGCATAAGACGGACAAGTCACCGTTTGAACTGACGTGACCCAACAGCTTACGTATCACCGTTAAGCTGCCTTTGTTGACCGTAACTTGACCCTCGTTGACCGGAGGTACAGATGACGTGGACGGCTGAACAGATAGCACAGGAACCTCGAGCACCTTGATTCCTAAGTGCCCATGTGGATCATTTGGCAAAATGACACGTGGAACCTTGAGATTAACAAAAAGGCTGCGGGATCATCAGATGGCTGCGGAATCAGCAGATGGCTGCGGAATGCCTGTAAATATGCCAAAATCTAAACAAAACAGTCACACATTAGAAAAATTCCTAAATCATGCTTAATGCCATCACATGTAATGATCTAGGTGAGTTTATGCAGCAAATAGAGCAAAAGGGAGAGATGAGTGAGGGAAAACTGTAGGAAATGATGGATAATCAAGTGTAAAGTAGAGACTCTACAAGATGCATACCTACAAAGATTAGGCTTCTCGAAGAGTTATGCTGATCCAAATCTCTATATCAACGTTGTGAAGGATGAGCCCATAATCATTCTTCTATATGTGGATGATCTTCTCATGATAGGTGTGGAAGGTCATATCCAAGAATGCAAGAAGCAACTAGTGTTGAAGAATTTAGGGCATGTATAATTACATTGATTCTTCTTTACATCATAACAATTTGTGAAGTGTTTATATAATTTATCTTAGATTGATGTTTACTTCATTATTAGCATGTATATGTTAGCTTCATCAAACTGCTATCAAAAACAAAAGAGACAAGAAGACAAAGTATTGGATTTCTACCAGGGCCAAAACCTCTCCCTCGTGGAGAGGAAAACCCATGCAAAATTCTTCTCATAGAGATTACTTTGATGAATACCAAGACCATGACCCTTGACACATTTTTCCACTCCAAGACCAAGACATTAATCCTCCACTTCATCTCTGGTGGGGTCATCATCCTTGTTGCACCTCTGAGGTCTCCATTACTGCTACCATCATTGAGAGAACTACTATTGCACCTTAAGATCTTCACTGAACTGATCTTTGCACCATGATTGTTTCCTAGAAATCACCACTGAGATTATCTATGTACCTTCATCGAGATCATGCTCTTCAAGAATGAGATCATGACTAATATGTATGCTATGTACTGCACAAAAATCCTATTTAGACCATCATCAAGATCATGATTATAATTGGAATCATGACTGTCCTAGAAGGTATGCAGAGACAAGTTGATTATTGTGATCCTTCTTTCTTAGGATTGTGTCTGCACTTTCACAGAAGTTTTTTGTAGCTTATGCTAGGATTATATCATTGTGACCCTTCTCCTCACATGATGTCTACACTATGATCGTGTTAGTGGTAGTGGCCATCAGGTGACTGCGTATAGAATAACTGTCGAGACTATGATAGTCACAGTCACGGATGTTTCTTCCCATCATATCGAGACCATCGAGAGGGCTTCACCAATATTGTGGCTCACTATGCCATCCGGAGTCATGTCTGCCTATGGCTATGTCTGAGATTATATCTATCCTAGAGCGTACGTTAATATTGTGCCTATATCCGCAGCCTTTTTCTATTCTATATTCGAGGACTTTACCTTCAGATCACAGGTATGTCGAGACGGTGTTAATCTAGGTTCTGTTTCTCCTTATACCCATCCGAGGAGGTAGCTAAACCCTAGATCTAGCTTACCAAAAATGTGAATCCTCTGCTCCTTTTACACCCAAAAATTCAGAGACAAATTTGCGAAATTTTCTTGTGTTGTTTTCGCTAACCCTTCGTGGGTATTTATATTAATTTTCCCATATATGCAAGGTGGCGTGAGTTTGTGAACCAACATGACTCTTTATTTAGCCGACATGACTTTCATTTTCTTAATTAATTTGATTTTGGAGCTGACATTAATAGCTTCTTCTTGATTTCGCTTGTAGACTTATTTGGAGGATTATGCTTGGTCTTTGGAGGGCTTCTACACACCTTTGTGGACTTGATTACATTTACATAAACTCATGAAGAGTTTCAATACACATAATATGAGTCTTTGACATAAATAAATCCTAAAGACATCAAGAAGAAGTCTTTCATCTAGTGACACTTCTTTCTCATGAAACCCATGTAGCAAGGCATTCAAAAATAATTTATTACATCAATTACAAAGATCATGTCATTATGAAGACCGAACCTAGTTACACTTTCTTCAACACTCCCTCTTAACTAAGGAGCTATTCATAATGGTACTTGGTCATTCTCAATCTGAAGAATTTCTCATAAGAAGAATCGGATTTGCAATCCATCTGTTATAGCATCATTTCAACCAACATTGTTTCCATTTAACAAGGCCTTGACTAACAACTCTATCTCTTACTTAGATCAGAGCACACAATGTTGGCGAGACCAATGACTGATAGACACGTATCATCATTGTCTCTCTTAGGGTCATACCCACCCAGGTGTTCTCCAAGTATGCCCTACTAGGACTATTCTCATCTTGGGTTCCCAGCCCTCAAGAATATTGGTCCTCTTTCCCACTCTTGTCTTGGATGCCCTACCACATCATCAAAGAGTGTCGGATGCCAGATGATTACACAATCCTCCATTCGTTCTTCCAAACTGAAGACAAGAAAGGCGTGTCCCACTCTCCCTCTTAACCAGGGATGAGTTCCAAGTTTCTCTTTACTCAGAAACTTGCTCGAGTTCCTTTGCTCATAGGAACTCCCTAGAGCTCCCTCTTACCCAGAGACTCTCTCATCAGTGCTTTATAGGGTCTTCTAGTTGACTGATGATTCAAGACTTCTATGTCATCAATTTCTTCACATTTAGGGTCATCCAACCATTACTTTCCTCCGTCATGTCATTCCTTCTTTTCCGGAAAGTATCCTCCTTGGCTTCATATCTGGAGCTTCCTTCATAAGATCATATGTCTTCACTCTTCTCCAACAGTGATTGTTGTGGATCACAAGGTACATAGTTGTGACATCCTTCACAACTCTTCTTTCCTTGATCCTGCACACATACCTAGATTTTTTCAAGAGGTCAGACACCAAAAACAAATCACATATTACCTTTTGGTGATGGCATTCTTATAGTGACATCTTCTTGTAGGCATCAATCATCCTACATACATGGTGATGCATCTCCTAATGATCACTGTTGTGAAGGGTCCTCATCCTTTCAGACTTTCATCAGATTCTTCTCATCTTTCTGGGAGATTTCCTAGTCAAGTCTTCCTAATTCTCCGGATGTTGATTGCCTTCATCATGGTTGCATGCTTCACGATCTCTTCCATCCTTATATATTTCATTCCAAGGAGCTTTCATAGTTCTTCAATGGTCATCAACTACCTCATGTTGCATTATGAGGTCATCTTATGTTGATTTCATCTAGTCTGACTTATGTCTTTCTGCATCCTTTCTAAGGAGGAGATCTATTCCCTTTTGATCATGCTTGATCTATTTTATCTGCAACCACATATCATGACATTACCATATCAAATGAAAATACAAATACAATCATACATACCTCATTTTCCTTCTGGTATTTTCCTGCAGCTTCCTTGATTGAAAGGATCTTCAATCCCTTGGTCTGCTCCATTCTACATGTCATTGAACCACCAACTCATGAGTTCCAAGAGTTCGAATTTATGACGAGACATTTGTTGCCTTCCCGGACTAGGAGATGATTCATTGAGATCTCTATTAGAGATCCTTCAGGGTCTAATATATCCATATGGAAAATTATCCTTTGAATTCTTCCTCTTCTTCAATGTACAACAAGATTCCCAAGAGCTATGTTCTTCATGATTCCATACGATCTCTTGATGCCACAATTCATCTTACTATGTTCATATCTGCAGGGACTTCTGATAGGATCCTTTTGAGAGGGATACCATCTCATCGACAGTGAAGATCCATTACCCCCTCTTTCCCTTGATCCTTTCCACAACTTTCTCCATCTGTCAAGTAATCTTTTCATAGTACTTACCTTGTCAACCTTTCCTCTGTTGCACTTATTTGTATCCTATCAACTTGCCTTTCTCTATTTGACATAGAGACCATAGACTATTTATCGAGGTGACCTTTTTGTTTATGAACATTTGTTACCTTGCTTATCAATATCAATGGTGATTATCATTTTTCTATATCTCTTCATTAAGATCTCATGAAGATATTTCTTCATCCTTTGGCGCCCTTTGTACTTTATTTCAGTGAGTATATCCTTTTGTGTTTCCTTTCTTACTTCATAGAACCTTAAGAGTTCTCATGACTTCAAAGAAGACCTTGAGGTACTGACTTCACTCCTTCATGAGAATTTTTTCAATCCTATTGATGTGTGAAGACAAAATCTTCACCTTGATCATGTTGGCTGTAAATATATGGATGCTTCCTCGAGATAGGATCCTTGCTGAAGCTTATCTTCAAACCTTCAAAATGATTGTCATGAATATCTGATGCTTACAGCATTGACTTGAGGTTGATTTCCATTATGTAGAGATCCATCAATAGGTGCTATTATGGTTCACTATGCCATCCAGAGTCTTGTTTGCTTGCGGCTATGTCCAAGACTATATCTAGCCCAGAACGTATGTTAATATTGTGCCTATATCCGCAGCCTTTTTCTGTTCTATCTATTCGAGGACTTTACCTTTAGATCACAGGTATGCCGAGAGGGTGTTAATCTAAGTTATGCTGCTCCTTATACCCATCCGAGGAGGCAGTTGAACCCTAGATATAACCTACTAAAAATGTGAATCCACTGCTCCTTTTAGTCCTGAAAATTCAAAGACAGATTTGCGAAATTTTCTTGTGTTGTTTTTGTTGACCCTTCATGGCTATTTATAGTAATTTGTCCATATATGCAAGTCGACGTGAGTTTGTGAACTGTCATGACTCTTTATTGAGCCTACATGACTTTCATTTTCTTAATTAATTTGATTTTGGAGCCGACATGAATAGCTTCTTCTTGATTTCGCTTGCAAACTTCTTTGGAGGATTATGCTTGATCTTTGGAGGGCTTCTACACGCCTTTGTGGAATTGATTACATTTACATAAACTCATGAAGAGTTTCAATACAGATAACATGACTCTTTGACACAAATAAATCCTAAAGACATCAAGAAGAAGTCTTCCATCTAGTGCCACTTCTTTCTCATGAAACCCATGTAGCAAGGCATACAAAACTAATTTATTACATCAATTACAAAGATCATGTCATTATGAAGACCAAACCTAGTTACACTTTCTTCAAAACTCCCTCTTAACTAGGGAGGTATACATAATGGTACTTGGTCATTCTCAATCTGAAGAATTTCTCATAAGAAGAATCGGATTTGCAATCCATTTGTTATAGCATCATTTCAACCAACATTGTTTTCATTTAGCAAGGCCTTGACTAACAACTCTATCTCTTACTTAGATTAGAGCACACAATGTTGGCAAGACCAATGACTGGTAGACACGCATCATCATTGTCTCTCTTAGGATCATACCCATCCGGGTGTTCTCCGAGTATGCCCTACTAGGACTATTCTCATCTTGGGTTCCCAGCCCTCAAGAATATCGGTCCTCTTTCCCAATCTTGTCTTGGATTCCCTACCACATCCTCAAAGAGTGTCGGATTCCATATCATTACACAATCCTCCATTCTTTCTTCCAAACTGAAGATAAGAATGTTGTGTCTAACTCTCCCTCTTAACCAGGGACAAGTTCCAAGTTTCTCTTTACTCAGAAACTTGCTCAAGTTCCTTTGTTCATAGGAACTTCCCAGAGCTCCCTCTTACCCTCGTACTCTCTCATCAGTCCTTTATAGGGTCTTCTAGTTGATTGGTGATTCAAGACTTCGATGTCATCAATTTCTTCACATGTAGGGTCAGCCATCCATTACTTTCCTCCGTCATGTCATTCCTTCTTTTCCAGAAAGTATCCTCCTTGGCTTCATATTTGGGGCTTCCTTCATAAGCTCATTTGTCTTCACTCTTCTCCAATAGTGATTGCTCTAGATCACAAGGTACATAGTTGTGACATACTTCGCAGCTCTTCTTTCCTTGATCTTGCACACATACCCAGATTTTTCCAAGAGTTTAAACACCAAAAACAAATCACATATTATCTTTTGGTGATGGCCTTCTTCTAGTGACATATTCTTGTAGGCATCAATCATCCTGCATACATGGTGACACATCTCCCAATGATCATTTTTGTCAAGGGTCTTGTTGTGCTCTACAACAACCCCCCCATTTCATACAAATTTTATTCTCAAAACTATAATATGAAATGGGTCCCTTTTTATTTAAATTGGTATCAACTTAGTATTATTCAAAAAGGTCCGAAACAAAATAAAAATATTATAAAACCTTTTGATAAACCAATTAATCGGTCTTATAACATATAAATGAGTAATCTTTTATCATTGCGATAAAGCGATCGCAAGATCGCATATCGCAATGACAAGGGAGGCATGACTTAAAAGACCCATTGATTTTCTCCGATGCGACAATGCACAAAAGGCTATCGGATATCGGCAATGACGAGTTATCATAACAAAAGCCCCTTTCGCTCCGATGCGATGCGATATCGCTATCGGCGATCGGAGATGTACCATGCATGCTTTTCAAAGCCCTCAGTTAAAACTCCCGATGCGAATTGGCGATATCGCTATCGACAATCGGGGATTCCGAAAGGAACCAATATAACAATTTAAGCTTTCCCCCGATGGCCGATTGCGATAAAGCTAAAAGCGCGGATTTCAAAAAGGATTGATAAAGCCGGGATATTACGGTTAATTAGTATTAAAGGCCTTATCTTCCCGATAGCGATTCACTTACACTCAACTGCCAAAACATCAAAGCCACGCTTGAATGAATCATTCAGCCAATAAACGATATGATGAGCATTTAAAGGATTGACAGGTTTAAACGGCCATTTAATGAAATAGTCAGTCTAAAATCTCTTCACAGATTGTATCCGCGGCCACCTTAAGTTAATCCTCCATCATGCATTGATTAATATATCTCATTCATATTTGGTTTGCGCCACCAATTCTCCGCATTACGTTCATTTTCACTCCTGTGCAGAGCTCTTCCGAAGCAGTAAATTCAAGCAGAATGGGGAAGAAGTCTAAGAAGACCGCAACAGCTTCCGCTTCGCCAGCCACAGGACAACCCACCGCTGATCCAGGAACTAAAAGAAAAGGATTGATATCCGACACTACATGTCTAGGACTCGGCAAAACTACTTGGCAAAGTACCTATAATTTGATTGAGGCCGAAGAACCCAAGGTAACAGCAGTGCAAGCCACAGCAGATACGACTCGGAAATCTGATGCTACTCTAAAGGATTTAGCCGACTCTTTCCTTCATCGGATAGCAGCCCGGGAACAAATTCTCCCATATACAGATGTAGTGAGGTGGGCAATTGAAGAAATCCCAATCACGAACAGAACCTTTTGCACCATGGATGGGAGAATCTTCGGTTCATTTCAACCTGATGATTTGAGGCAAATGTACCATTTGCCTGTACCAGAGAAGAAGTACAACAAGGCGTTCTTGGAAAAGTTCAGAAATGAGAACGAAATTGAATCCGAACCCATTCGGGATTGGAGGCAAAATCCAGCAAAACACAAGCATGAGTCTTCGGGTAAGTACTCTGTTGATTCTTTGTGTTCTCCTTATTGTTATGTCGGGATAATGATGTGTAGATTGTGGGGGTTGCATGATTCCGCAAACTTCACTATAGAAATGGTTCCTTTGATGGAGGTAGCACGTAATAGTGAAATAGTGGATTGGGCAACTGTACTGTCAGATCAGCTAGCAACCGCAGACCTTGAGTTTAGAAGCAAATCCCGCATTACTGAAAGGTTTATTCCCCCATTCTACTATAGTGCCTATATCTTGGACACCCTGTGTTTTAATTCTGAATTTCCTGTGCTTGGATGGAGATGGAATCCACAAGACCCCATGCCCATTCATATATACCATCAGAAGTTATGGAAAGCTCACTATAAGCACCATTTATATCAAGTTTGTAACGGTTTTATGTTACCCATTCACTATTCTATTTTTTATAAACATGCTCCTAAGATTTCCTACCAAGCAGGGGTTGACTTGACATCCATAGGAAGATGGTTCGGAGAAGAAAAATTCACCTATGTAAGAGTTTTCAGCAGCCAAGCCAAACCTCATGTCCTCCCTTTGTACATACCTGATAAACTGTTAGCCAGGGAGGTAGCCTATCAGATTACATCCGAAGGAGTTACACAAACTCTAAGGAGTAAAAAGAAGCAGGTTTGGCCTCCTTTTCCTCTAAGATGCAGTGTCTACGCTCTGCATGACTTTAAACATGCAGAGAAAGAAGCTGATAAAATTAAGGCACTAAGTCTAGCAACTCTTCCTAATAGGCAATTTGATCCAAACAAAGTCGCCTATAATGCACTTGAACAGGCAAAATTGACTAAATTTGATCATAAAGAAGATATGTTTGATGACCTGTTCTCCTCAGCCGAGTCAATGTCCCAAGTTAAATCGCTGGCCAGAATGGAATATAAGGATGACGAGTTAGTTGAATTTAACAGACTTAGAGAACAGAGGTTGCAAACTCTGCCTCTAGATCTGTTAGCAACGACCCCAATGACAGAATCAAGCGAGCCTGAGCAGCGACTCACTAAGGAACCTCCTGCTACATCAAAAGAGCAGGAGGAAGTGCATGCAAAAGAGCAAGAGGAAACCCATGCAAAAGAGCAAGAGGAAACCTAGGCAAAAGAGCAGGAACAAAGCAGCACATAGGTGAATGTAGATGCCCAGATTGACCCGAAATTGCTCCAGGAATGGCAGCAATTCGACTCAATCATCAGCAATCTTGAGTGCTCGAAGGAAGCCGAAACATCAAAAGCGGCTGACACACAGGAGACAACATCTAAACAGGTTCCAAGTGGAACCAGCGGCCTACCCAGTTCTACAGAAGTAGAGATAATTCCTAAGGATCCCTCCGATCAGATTGTTTTGCAAGTAGAAGAAATTCCTCCCTTAGATGTCTTTTACAGCCCAAAGCACAAAGCTGTAGTAAAATGATAGCGGAAAAGGAGAAGGACTGATCAACCTTCCCTATTCCCTGAACAAACAGTGACGGGCAACGTGGTTTGGAAGGAGGAGTTTGATCCCTCTGATGACCTAACAAAATTGTCCCAATATGTTGGAGCCTATTCGGTAGCCACCATAGATAAGGCATCAGAGGTGAGTAATCTATTAAAAGGAAAAGACCAGGAAATATTTTTGCTACAAGCACAACTATCGGAGGCACAGCAGAAGGCAGAGCAAGCAGAACGGCAATTGTTTACACAACAACAAATAAATAATCAATTGAATAAACAATTGCAGGAAGAGAAACAGAGAATTGATTCCAGTGCAGTTCAAAAGCAGAAAGAGCTGTCGGAAGCATTGGCACAACTAAAAGCAATGAATGAACAAATGTTGAAGTTGAAAGATGAGCAAATTGCTCAACTATCAGCCCAAATACAGAAAACCAAGAATCTTCCACAACCAGCTGAATTCAGAGCAGAGGCATTACAGATAAACAAGGCATTAGTGACACAGATAAAGCTGTTATGTCAACAAATCACCCAGGCAGAACCTTTATGTGACTTAACAGCATCAATAGGTGAAAAATCGGACAAAGCTAGAACAGACTTGGATCAGGCCGATGAGACCTTAACTAATTTTCTTGAGTGGCAAGACACTGATGAGGGACAGGTAGCTAATTTGCCAAAAATCCTAGAATCGCATAAAGAGATATTATTTACGGAATGGCAGTCCCAGTTAATGAAAGCAGAGAGAGCAGTTTCAAGATGCAAATTAACCACAAGTAATTTGGTTGAATTGATTAATGATACTCTCTACTTATCTAACATGATTTCTCAATGTACCCCAGGTAAATTGACATCGGCTAAAACATTGGAGCAGTCATGTTATCCAGAGCTGGAGAAAAATGGGAGATTAATCGCCGCAATTAATAGTTTGACATGGGACATCTATTGGTTGTTCTTAGTCAAACCATACAGCCAGAGAGCCGCCCTCAAGTGCCTCATAGATGCAATTGGGTGTATCATTCCCGATATACAGGATGCCACCTATTCTGCCCAACTCAATTCTCGTCTCAACCGACCACCAGAAGTGGAACCAATGCTTGCGATATGCCAGCTCAGGTCTAAAGGCAAACAGCGTAAGTGATGAATCATGCCGCCGACTGCCAGATTGCCGTGAAGAAGATATTCAGAATCAAAGTTGTACCAATTAAATAGGATTTTAGTTTCATAGTTAGTTAGTTTTAATCAAGTATTTATAGACCCTTTCATGTATTTAGAAAGGGTCGTAAGTTTTTGTATATGACTTAAACCTGAAGTTGCACTATTGTACTTCACGTATGTTCTTTTATAAAGACTGGGCCAATTATTCTAATTTTGATAACGAAGCTTTTATGTGAATGTGCACTACTGCCTTTGTTTAAAAGTGTTTCTGCGTCGAAAGAAGGAATCCAAATAGCGATTGATATTGGGAGTGATTTGCAGCTCATATGGTACTATTATCTATGTCTGAGTTCATTCCTTTTATGTGAATTGTTGTTTGATCGCTCTTGCTATTATCAGATATATGCATGTGTTTTAACAGCATTCTTTATACTTTCCACTATTGGATGTTTACAGCATGCTTTTCTTTTAATCATACATGTATCGATAATATAAAAAGATAGGTGTAACAATGTGTTAATCACTTTGTTCAACTATTTGAACAAAGTAATCATTAAGTAAAGGAATATCTATGTTTATTGCTTAGAGTCATCTACATGCCTATCAATGGACAGAGATTATCAAACGTTGCACTTCAAAGAATAGAAGTCTCCCGGGATAGAATAGTTATTTATATTTTCGTTGATAGATTAGGTCATCCATTCATTATCATTTATTAGAATTCAATTACTCATCCATCCCCTTTTATTCATTATTGGGAAACTGGTCCCATTATATCTAGTCGGAGCCACCATTCCAAACGGAAAAGGAGCTGTATTAAGGTCCGGACCGGGTGGTTATCCCCCAATGTTGATACAACGATTTTCGGGGCATCAACATTTTTGGTGCTAGAAGGAGGGCATGAACTATGAATGGCGAGAAAATCCAAATCTATAGACCATTCTCAGAGTAACTCTCCCTCCACATCACCTCGTACTTCCCAATTGCATGCTGGTTCTCCAGTATCCAAGCAAGAAGAAGAGGAATCAACTACCACTGCCCTCACCCATAATACTCCAGAAAAATTAAGTCCCGAGTCCCCTGAAGTTCAGTTACTCATCCAGAAACTTCAAGGCTTCTCGATAACACCACAAAAATCTGAAGTATCTCAAAGCAGTGAGACTTCGCAGTTCAATTTACCTCATCCCCTCACTAGACTTCAGAGCGAAAAGCTCGGTATTGAACCTACTGAGTTCCCTTTACCCAAAAGGAAAAGGGCCAAGAAGAACACTGAAGGATCTGACAGTGAAACACTTTCATCCACATCCTCCATCTCATCTTCCCCTGTGCGAAGTCAACCATCCACCCCTTCATTACACATTGTTGTCCATCAGGGATTATGAATTTCAACATCTCAACCTGTGCAATCCTCAATATCAACTCCTTCCCAAACATCTGGAATTTCAACAGCAGTATCATCTACTACTGGTGTTACAATGGCAGATCCATGGACCAGGCCTGGTGCGGTCAATATGCCTGCACCATTACATGCATTACCTGATGCTCCTGAAAAATGGCTACCCAAGTTTAACCCAGATGATGGAACACAAGCTGAGGAACACATTAATAACTTCATGTTATCAGTTAATCTCAAAGGAGTAACTGAGGAAGATGTTGTAGTTAGGCTCTTCCCTTATACTTTGCAAGGATCAACAGGATCCTGGTATTTTTCCTTGCCATCTGGTTCCATTACCAGTTGGACCACTTGCCAAGAACAGTTTCTCACTAAGTATGGAGATTATAGGTCTTTAGCCACATTAATAAATTATCTCTCCAATCTTAGGATAGAGCATAGGGAACCAATTAAAGAATTCAATGCGTGATTCAATAAACTCTTGAATAAAATCCCAACGGCTTCCAAACCAAGTGAACAAATCAGAAGCGAATGGTATATAACTGCCCTACCTGCCAATATAGCTATTTTTGTAGACAGGGCTGCAAAACCAACTTTAGCTGAAAACATGAAAGAAGCACTTGCTGTGGAAAAACGTATTAATGCTCTAGAAAAGAAAGCTGCTCTGGAAGATAGAAAAGCCAAAAAAGTTTCTTTTAAAGATGATTCAAAGAAGAAAACCCCAAAAGATCCCTACGATATGGAAGGTCTGCAAAAGGTCCTTAAGACTTTGTCAAATGAAATGGTTGAAATCAAAAAGCAAGTAGCAGAAACCTCAACTAAAATGCCTTTTAGAACTTTCAAGAAAACTGAATCAAAACCACCGAATGTTATATCTAATGCAGATTCAGACCCTGAAGAAGAAGAAGAGGAAACAATCTCACCAACTGATGATGAAGAGGAAGTTGTTGAATGCCATGGAATGTGGGATTTCATATTACCTAACTCCGATACAGAAAATGAAAAAGAAGCTTTTCCTGTCACTACTAGGAGTAAAGGTGCCCCTGAACCCATCCGGGCAACTTCAAAGAAAAGAAGTGCAGGTGCCACAACAACAAAGGAAAAGGTATCCACAAGGAATCTAGCTGCAACGGTTTCCCAAAACCAACCTTCAACCTTAAATATGCCCCCAACATCTAAAACATTAGTGGTATCCGATTCAATGGATAACAATATCGTTGGTGATATGAAGAAAACTAAGGCAAACATTACTATGTTTGAACTTAGTAAACTAAAACATCAGCAGAAATTGCTTCTCAAAGAATTGAATGTTGTTCCTTCCTCACCTCTTCCCAGTGCTAAAGCTACAAATGATTCAGGACAACCACCTTCTAGCAGGATCGAAGCTACTGATACGATTCTGATTAGAGACAGATCCAATTCCCATACTCCTCCTTTCCTATTAACCTATGAGATTTATAATCGTAATTTGCACAATTGTTTGAGGACATCCTCAAATATAATGCCAGCTTCGGTTTGTTCAAAACTGAACATTGAACCCCAGAAATCTACAATTCACATTGTACAGCTAGATAGAACTAAGCTACAGGTTGTAGGAGAAATCAACTCTGTAACGATCAGGTTATCGGCCGATCCGCGAGTAGTTCAAAGAATTGATATCCTAATCGTCGATATACCTAAATTTTATGGTTTAATCTTAAGTAGGGATTGGTCTGAAAAGCTCCATGGGTATATTTCTACCGATTGGTCCCATATGTGGCTACCCTACAATGGTAAGCCAAATCAAATAAAAATAAATCGGGAAAAGCACATGACCCACACTGTCACAGAGTTCGAACAGGAAAATCAACCCATAGCATTTAATAATAATATCTTATGGAATTATTCGTCGGAATCATTCTTTGGCAACTTCACAGCCCAACCATCTCCTTTCTCAGTAAACAATTTTTCATCTCAGATCGAAAATTATTCACAAACAAATAGGTCAAGATGTTTTGTTGATACTGAGAAAACTGTAAATACAATTGTAGAGAATTCTTTATTTTGGTCTTTATATTTTGATGGCTCTAAATCTAATGAAGGCTCGGGAGCAGGATGTATCTTGGTTAGTCCACAAGGAGAAAAAATAATGCTGTCCTGTAGGTTAGAATTTGAATGCACAAACAACACAGCCGAGTATGAAGCCTTAATCCAAGGACTGTACAAACCAATCGGCCTTAAAGTGCAATATTTGAAAGTATTCGGCGATTTTGAAATTATTGTCAAACAGGTGAGAAATATGATTCATTGTCTTTCAAATCACCTCAAGCATTATCAATCGCCGATGCAAGAACTCACCTCGCACTTTTCAGCATTCAATATCTCTTCCATTCCCAGGTCTCAAAATTCAGCAGCCGACTTGCTAGCCAATGTTGCTTCAAAAATTCTACCTTCCGAAGATTATAGCCCAGATAGATTTTCAGTAGAATTGATTTTTAGGCCATCAATTCCTGACAATGTCACTAATTGGAGAGTTTTTAATCACGATGAAGACATTTTACAATTCCTGACTTCTGAAAAATCCTATGATGATCAGATTATAGAGGAGAGCGATCATGATCTTCAGATGAGAGAAAAGCATGAAGAAAACCCAATACCGAAGCCTGTGGTGAAACTGGAAGATCTTTATGACATTAAAGACAGATTTAAACCTGTGATCAATACGAAGCTCCACAATTCCACCTTGAGGTTTGAGTTAATTAATCTTGGAACTGAACAAAATCCTCAAAACATTAATCTAGGATTAGGACTTTCTCTGGAAGAAAAAAAGGCATTCATTAGACTATTAAGAAAGAATAAACATGTCTTCGCTTGGAAGTATGATGATTTAAAGACATATGATACATCCATCATCCAGCATACTATTCCAATGCTCGCAGAACAAAAACCAGTTCAACAAAATCTCAGGAAAATACATCCGAACCTAGAGAGTCAAATTAAAACTGAACTTAATAAACTCTTAAAGGCCAAGATTATTTTTCCCGTTCGACACTCGAACTGGGTCTCCAATATGGTACCTGTTAGGAAGAAAAATGGCGATATTAGGATTTATATATATTTCAGAAATCTGAATAAGGAAAGCCTAAAAGACAATTTCCCATTACCTACTATGGAACAGATACTCCATTCAGTAGCAGGCTCTGAATTGATGTCCTTTTTAGATGGTTTTTCAGGATACAACCAAGTTTTGGTCCATCCTGATGACAGACTTAAAACTACATTCAGGACAAAGTGGGGAACTTATGCTTATCAGAAGATGCCTTTTGGACTGATTAATGCAGGAGCCACGTTCCAAAGAGCGATGGATATAACTTTCAAAGGATTGATCAATAAAATAGTAGTTGTCTACTTAGATGATATTATTGTATTTTCTAAAAAGAGAACCAATCATTTGCATGATTTGAACCAAATCTTTCAACATTGCAGAAGGTACGGTATTTCACTCAGTCCTAAAAAATCCTTCTTTGCTCTTGACCAAGGAAAGCTTTTGGGCTTTATTGTCTCCAAAGATGGCATTTATATTGATCCGAGTAGGATCAAAGAGATCTCTGAAATCCCTTTTCCTCATAACAAAAAATCCATGCAGTCATTTTTAGGCCAAATCAATTTTGTTAAAAGATTTGTTCCAGACTTTTCTCACATTATTTTGCCACTACAAACTATGATTAAGAAAAATTCAGTTTTTAGATGGGGATCAGTAGAAAAGGAAGCGTTTTATTTAATCAAACAATCAATAATTAATTCCCCCGCTTTAAATACTCCTAATTTTTCTAATCATTTCACATTGTATACTATCGCATCTGATTTGTCTTATGCAGCAGTACTCACTCATATTAATAGTCACAACTTGGAAGCACCCATTTCATTCTATAGTTCAAACTTGCAGGGTGTCGAACTGAATTACTTTGAAGTAGAAAAACAAACCTTTGCTGTATATAAAGCTATCAAACATTACAGACCCTTCCTTTTAAAAGCCCATACAAAAGTCATAGTTCCTTTCTCTGCAGTAAGGCAACTATTAATCCAAAAGGAATTAGGTGAAAAAAGGGCAAACTGGGTTACAGCACTTCAAGAATATGACTTGGAAATCAAGCCAGCAAAGATTGTTAGAGGCCAAGGTTTTTGCAGGTTATTGGCAGGAGCATCCAACATTCAACAACCAGGTGATACAGAACATTTCGAAGAAATCAATCAGATAAGTATTATTGATTCTGAATCACAATATGCAGACTTGATCTTTTATTTTAAAAATGGATATGCACCCCCTAACCTATCTTATAAAAGCAAGAGGGCCATTAGATTGAAAGCAATAAATTTCACAATTGTTGATAATGTACTTTTTAGGCAAAATTATGATTCAATATTATTAAGATGCCTAGAAAAACCTGAAGCACAAAAGGTTTTGCAGGAATTACATGATGGACCAGCAGGAGGACATTTTGGAGCTGACACAACAGCCCACAAAATCATTCATGCTGGATATTATTGGCACACCCTGTTTAGAGATGCTCATGAATATGTAAGGAAATGCCGAAGTTGTCAAACTTCTAGTGGAAGACAAAGAAAGCCAGCTTTCCCTTTGCAACCAGTCAACATTGAACAACCATTTGAGCAATGTGGATTGGACATCATTGGAGAAATCACTCCACATTATTCCAAACAGCATAAGTATATCCTTACTGCCACGGATTATTTTACTAAGTGGGTTGAGGCAATTATAGAATTCATAGATCAATTCATCATTACCAGGTTTGGTGTCCCAAATTCTCTTGTTTTTGATATTGCATCTTATTTCTCAGGCAATGCTATGTTTGAATTCACTATTAAAAGAGGATTTAAATTGAAATATTCTGCTAATTACTATCCCCAAGGTAACGGTTTAGCAGAATCTACCAATAAAAATCTAATCAAGATTATAAAGCGAACAATCGAACAGAATCATAAAAACTGGCATAAATCTTTGATATTTGCACTATGGGCTGATAGGATAACACAGAAAGCTTCCATAGGTTCTTCTCCATTCAATCTTGTGTATGGAAAAGAAGCAGTACTACCAACAAATCTTGTCCTTCCTTCTCTAGCCCTAGTTCAGTTTATTGAGGAAATCCCTTCTTCTTCTATTCAACTGAGACATGATCAAATCCTAAAATTAGAAGAGGAAAGAGAAAAAGCCAAGATTATTCATGCAAAACATCAGCAAATTATCAAGTCATCCTTTGATTCAACTTCATCCGGTTCAAAACAGTTTCAAGTCGGTGATTTAGTTCTGAAATGGGACAAAGCCCATGAGGATAAAGGAAAACACACCAAGTTCCAGAAAATGTGGCTTGGTCCATTTCAGATCTGCGAGAAGATAGGCCATTCGACCTTCATATTACAAGATTTATCAGGTTTGAGAGATTCTCTCCCTATTAATGGCCTTATCTTAAAGAAATTTTTCAATTGAGGAGGTAACCCCTTCTCCTTTTTAGTTTAGAAAAATTTGTAGTTTGTAGGACCATTAGGAAATAAAGTTGTAAGGTATCTTCCATTGACCTTTGCTGTATGAAAAAGTTGCTCAAGGAAGTAGTGTTGATATTTTCTTTTAAAATAATAGAAGTCTTAGACAAAAGGGATAATTTCTAGGAAACTAGGTATAATTGCATTCTGAAACCGCATTTCAATCTTTGTGAACTCTTCTCAAAATTTAGAAGTATTGTAAATCATTTTATGTTTTCAAATTGGTCACAAAAAAGGTTATCAATATCAAAACAGAAACTAATCCAATTTCAGCATCTTCAACTCTTACCTTGTCATCCGTTCTCTCTTAAGGAGAAAATTGTCCATCCCATTCATTGAAGTTTGTAATTACTCAGAGTGTAATTCTAAAATATTTGATATAAAAGATAAGAGGTCTTATTACAAGCCTGCTTACCATGATCATCGGGAAATAGTTTAACCGACATTACCAACACTGCATACCAAAACAGGGTAATGGCTTATTATAAGACAAGGGGTCTCATCACGAGCCAGCTTGTTCGGTTAGATTACTACCAGTGAATGGCATTGTCACTCAGCTGGCCACCAAACCAGGACAATGACTTTTTATCTTACAAAATAACAGAAAAGTAAAAGAAATACAAAATATGAAAGCATGATTTGAATTCATTTTGTTAATTATACTCTGAAGTGGATGGGATAATGGACAGTAATATGGTTAAAAGGTATCCCTGTCGAAACTATGAACGTTTGCTGGCAGCAGAGGCTCTACCTATGACAGACGAGTTAATTCTAAAAGCTGATTTGGAAAGGTTTTCCGTTTTATCATTATCAACCAAAAAGAGGCCAATTTAAAAATTAGAATGTATCTAATTTTAAACAAGAGTGGACATTAGCAAATATAGTTTTATTTTATTTGGAATGCATATATACCTAGTTATATTAGAATTTTCCTTTTTGATGAGATTCCTATTTAGAGAAAGTTTAAGTATTTCAGTACTTTTCAGAGATAACTGTTTCTTCCAGCGAATCGCCAATTGTTGTGCTCTACAACAACCCCCCCATTTCATACAAATTTTATTCTCAAAACTATAATTGTTAGAAAATTATATATTACGGTGCAATGGAACACATAAAATATTGCAGAAATATAAACACAGAAATGCACAAAACAAGAGAGACACAGATATACGTGGTTCACCCAGTTTGGGCTACGTCCACCCCGAACAGCCAGTCCTTCCTTTTTATTATCCAGCGAAATGAAGAGATACAACCTACAGCAAAACCGTTGTAATATCCTCGGTTTTCTCTCACAGTCTCACCTCTATGTTTCTCGCTCACCGAATACACCTCTATATCACAGCCTCAAATACAATGCCCTCATATAAAGAGAGGGGTTGCCTTCTAGGGCAAAAAACCCTAAACTAAACATAAGTTCTACCGTCAGATCATCCGCCTAATGAACGGCCCAGATTGACTAGAAATTACTATACTTTTACAAGGCAATTTTACAGTTGTTTTTAGCTTCGGGGGCGCTGCCCCCGAAACCCCCCGCCAAGGGGGGGCTCCCAAAAGTCGTTGCCGCCCCCCTAGACCCCCCACGGCAGCGATTATTTTACGGGCGGCGTTGCCGCCCCATTTTGAACTGGGGTCCAATATGCCGGTACTATAGAAGATAATCAGGCTCCATACCCAACAATCTCCCACTTGGAGACTGATTGTAGCAACTCCGCCGCTGCTCCATTTGCTGGACAATGACTCCTCTTTGGACCTGGTTGTTTCTCATCTTCATCGTCATCCTTGAAGACCAACTGAAACTGAGCATATTCTCAGTTTCTCCCTGGTTACAACTTTTGTTAGCATATCTGCAGGGTTCTGGCTAGTGTGTATCTTTTCCAGCTTCAACTCTCCATCTTCCAACACTGATCGTATGAAATGGTACTTGAGCTGTATGTGTTTTGTCCTGGAATGAAATGTTGAGTTCTTTGCAAGATGAATGGCACTTTGACTATCACTGTATAACGTGCCCATATCATGCTCCTTACCCAATTCACCCATAAACCTTTGTAACCAAATCATTTCTTTACTAGCCTCTGTAGCAGCAACATACTCTGCTTCTGTTGTTGAAAGTGCAACAACACTTTGGATTTTTGAAACCCAACTGACAGCTTTTCCTCCGACAGTAAATACATATCCTGTAGTGCTCCTCCTATTATCTCTGTCACCTGCCATATCTGCATCAACATATCCTTGTAGGGATATGTTTGAACCACCAAAGCATAATGCCTGATTTGTGGTACCTCTCAAATATATGAGAATCCATTTCACTGCCATCCAATGTTCCTTTCCTGGATTGTTCATGTACCTGCTTACAACTCCCACTGCATGTGCAATATCAGGCCTTATGCAGACCATTGCATACATTAAACTTCCAACTGTTGATGCATATGGAACTTTAGACATATAATCCATGTCTTCTTGGGTCGTTGGGCACATTTCTTTGCTAAGTTTGAAATGGCTAGCAAAAGGTGTACTAATTGGTTTTTCATTTTGCATGTTAAATATTTTCAACACCTTTTGTATGTACTCATTCTGAGACAATGTTAATTTTCTATTTTTCCTGTCTCTAGTTATTCTCATACCAAGGATTTGTTTTGCAGCACCCAAATCCTTCATTGCAAATGAATTTGCCAATTTTCTTTTGAGCACATTTATTTCCTGCATGTTAGATCCTGCAACAAGCATGTCATCTACATACAATAACAATATAATATAGCTGCCATCATTTTGCTTTTTCAGATAAACACAATGATCAGAGTGACATCTAGTATAACCTTGTTCAGACATAAACTTGTCAAATTTTAGATACCACTGCCTTGGAGCCTGTTTTAAACCATACAAGCTCTTCTTCAACCTGCACACAAGTTTCTCCTTCCCTTTCACCTCATATCCTTGTGGTTGTTGCATATATATCTCTTCCTCCAAATCCCCATGGAGAAAGGTTGTCTTTACATCTAACTGCTCAAGATGCAAATCTTCAGCTGCTACAAGACTTAAAATAGTTCTGATTGAAGTCATTTTAACAACAGGAGAAAATATTTCATCAAAATCAATACCTTTCTTCTGTGCAAACCCCCTCACCACAAGTCTAGCTTTGTACCTTTGCTTTCCTCCATCTTCTTCCTTCAGCCTGTAAACCCATTTATTCTTCAATGTAGTTTTTCCTGCAGGCAACCTGACTAAATCCCAAGTCTGGTTATGCATTAAGGAGTCCATCTCTTCTTCCATGGCTACCTCCCACTTCTTCTTGCTTTCAACCTGCATTGCTTCTTCATAACATTCAGGTTCACCGGAATCAGTCAACAATAAATAATATAATGAAGGAGAGTATTGTTCAGGAGGTCTACTTGTCCTGGTAGATCTTCTAACACCACTTTCAGGTGTTTGGGGTTCCTGTTGTTGTTGTGATGGTTGCTGTTGTTGTGGTTGTTGATTATTATTATTTTCAGGCACCTTTACTTTTTCAGTAATTTCATTAAGAACTGCGTATTCCTTGTTTTCGTTTTCTTGTTTCTTTTCCTGCAACTGATTCTTATACAAGACCTTTTCATTGAATATTACATCTTTGCTCATAATGATTTTGTGATTTTCATAATCATATAAGCGATAACCAAAATCATTAACACCATATCCAATAAAGGTACATTTCTTTGACTTTGCCTCAAGCTTTGTTCTATTTTCTTTATCAATATGGACAAAGGCCTCACAACCAAAAGGTTTTAAAATAGAGTAGTTTACCTTTTTCCCTGTCCATGATTCCTCTGGAACACCACCATCCAAGGAACTTGAAGGTCCTCTGTTTATTAAATAAACAGCAGTATCTACAGCATCTGCCCAAAACTGTAAAGGCAATCCTGCATGCAATCTCATGCACCTTGCACGCTCCATGATTGTTCTGTTCATCCTTTCTGACACACCATTTTCTTGTGGTGTTCTTGGAACTGTCTTCTCTCTGCAAATTCCATGCTCTGAATAGTACCTATCAAACTCTTTGCTGCAATATTCACCTCCATTGTCTGATCTAAGACACTTCAATTTCTTTCCTGTCTCAATCTCAACCAAAGCTTTCCATTTCTTGAAAGTATCAAATACATCAGATTTATTCTTAATACAATAAATCCAAGTTTTTCTAGTTGCATCATCAATAAAAGTAACATAATAACGAGAGCCACCGAGAGATGATACCTGAGCAGGTCCCCATACGTCTGTATGCACAAGCTCTAATTTTTCGTTCTTCTTTTCTTTCCCAACTCTGAGAAATCTGACTCTCTTTTGTTTTCCATAAATGCAGTTCTCACAGAAATCCAAATCAACATTCTTCAAACCTGGCAACAAATTCCTTGAGTGAAGAATCTTCATCCCTTTTTCACTCATGTGTCCGAGCCTATGATGCCATAATGCTGCATCTGCTCCTCTGTAAGTTAAAGCATTAACAGAGTTAGAAATACCATTGCATAAATACAATGTACCAACCTTTTCACCTTTTTCTATTACCAGGGCTCCTTTAGTGACCTTCCAAGCTTTATCTGTGAAAGTTGTCACACAACCTTCACTGCCTAACTGCCCTGTTGAAATCAGATTTTTCTTTAGATCTGGAACATGCCTTACCTCCTTTAGTAGCCATTGGTTTCCATTCTGCTGTTTTACAAGAACCTTACCCATTCCAACGATTTTACAGGGTTTATCATCACCTAGACGAACTTGACCAAAATCTCCTTGAACATAGTCATGAAAGTATTTCTTATCAGGTGTGGCATGGAATGAAGCCCCTGAATCTACCAGCCAGGAATCAGTAATATTTTCAAAAGAAAGAATCAAAGCATCTTGTAACACCTCACCTGTCACATTTGCTTCATGATTGTTTTCTTGCTGTGCATCTCCTTCTTTTCCCTTCCGAGATCTACAGTCTTTCTTTAGGTGTCCTTTCTTTCCACATTTCCAGCACACTATCCCCGATCTGGACTTGGATCTGCCTTTCCTTGATTTACTGCGATATCCTGAGCTCTTTCCTCTTTCCATTTTTCTTCCTCTAGACTCTGCACTCAAAGCATTTCCTGATGTCTCACCGGAGCTTTTCCGTCGCATTTCCTCGCTAAGGATAGCACCGACAACATCATCAAACTTTAAAGTACTAGATCCAGAAACAGAGTTACTGATGGCCATTACCAAACCATTCCAGCTTTCTAGTAACGACCATAAGAATAACAGAGCTCTAATTTCATTATCAAAGTTTACCCCTACAGAACTTAACTAACTTGTAACTGTATTAAAATCATTTAAATGGTCTGCAACAGATCCACCTTCCGACATCTTCATATTAAATAACCGTTTCATAAGAAATACCTTGTTCGAGGCCGAGGGTTTTTCATATAGTTTCAACAACGCCTCCATCAAACCTGTTGTCGTGGTTTCCTTCGAAATGTTGAAAGCAAATGACGCAGCAAGGCACAGCCGTATTGTTCCGAGTGCCTTTCTATCGAGAAGGTTCCATTCTTCGTCTTTCATACCCGTCGGCATCTTTGTTTTTCTGCCCAATGGTAGGTATAGATCTTTCTGATACAGATAATCTTCCATCTGCATCTTCCACAGTGAGAAGTTTTGGCCGTTAAATTTCTCGACCCTAAACTTACCATCTTCCGCCATTGCTCCCACTCGAACCAGGAACCCTTCTTTCCTGCGAGTTTATCGGCCAAATAGACCTTCGGCTCTGATACCAGTTGTTAGAAAATTATATATTACGGAGCAATGGAACACATAAAATATTGCAGAAATATAAACACAGAAAACGCACAAAACAAGAGAGACACAGATATACGTGGTTCACCCAGTTTGGGCTACGTCCACCCCGAACAGCCAGTCCTTCCTTTTTATTATCCAGCAAAATGAAGAGATACAACCTATAGCAAAACCGCTGTAATATCCTCGGTTTTCTCTCACAGTCTCACCTCTATGTTTCTCGCTCACCGAATACACCTCTATATCACAGCCTCAAATACAATGCCCTCATATAAAGAGAGGGGTTGCCTTCTAGGGCAAAAAACCCTAAACTAAACATAAGTTCTACCGTCAGATCATCCGCCTAATGAACGGCCCAGATTGACTAGAAATTACTATACTTTTACAAGGCAATTTTACAGCTGTTTTTAGCTTCAGGGGCGCTGCCCCCGAAACCCCCCGCCAGGGGGCGCTCCCAAAAGTCGCTGCCGCCCCCCTGGACCCCCCACGGCAGCAATTATTTTACGGGTGACGTTGCCACCCCATTTTGAACTGGGGTCCAATATGTCGGTACTATAGAATATAATCAAGCTCCACACCCAACAATAATATGAAATGGGTCCCTTTTTATTTAAATTGGTATCAACTTAGTATTATTCAAAAAGGTCCGAAACAAAATAAAAATATTATAAAACCTTTTGATAAACCAATTAATCGGTCTTATAACATATAAATGAGTAATCTTTTATCATTGCGATAAAGCGATCGCAAGATTGCATATCGCAATGACAAGGGAGGCATGACTTAAAAGACCCATTGATTTTCTCCAACGCGACAATGCACAAAAGGCTATCGGATATCGGCAATGACGAGTTATCATAACAAAAGCCCCTTTCGCTCCGATGCGATGCGATATCACTATCGGCGATCGGAGATGTACCATGCATGCTTTTCAAAGCCCTCAGTTAAAACTCCCGATGCGAATTGGCGATATCGCTATCGGCAATCGAGGATTCCGAAAGGAACCAATATAACAATTTAAGCTTTCCCCGATGGCCGATTACGATAAAGCTAAAAGCGCAGATTTCAAAAAGGATTGATAAAGTCGGGATATTATGGTTAATTAGTATTAAAGGCCTTATCTTCCCGATAGCGATTCACTTACGCTCAATCGCCAAAACATCAAAGCCACGCTTGAATGAATCATTCGGCCAATAAACGATATGATGAGCATTTAAAGGATTGACAGGTTTAAACGGCCATTTAATGAAATAGTCAGTCTAAAATCTCTTCACAGATTGTATCCGCAGCCACCTTAAGTTAATCCTCCATCATGCATTGATTAATATATCTCGTTCATATTTGGTTTGCACCACCAATTCTCCGCATTACGTTCATTTTCACTCCTGTGCAGAGCTCTTCCGAAGCAGTAAATTCAAGCAAAATGGGGAAGAAGTCTAAGAAGACCACAACAGCTTCCGTTTCCCCAGCCACAGGACAACCCACTGCTGATCCAGGAACTAAAAGAAAAGGATTGATATCCGACACTACATGTCTAGGACTCGGCAAAACTACTTGGCAAAGTACCTATAATTTGATTGAGGCCGAAGAACCCGAGGTAACAGCAATGCTACTCTAATGCTACTCTAAAGGATTTAGCCGACTCTTTCCTTCATCGGATAGCAGCCCAGGAACAAATTCTCCCATATACAGATGTAGTGAGGTGGGCAATTGAAGAAATCCCAATCACGAACAAAACCTTTTGCACCATGGATGGGAGAATCTTCGGTTCATTTCAACCTGATGATTTGAGGCAAATGTACCATTTTCATGTACCAAAGAAGAAGTACAACAAGGCGTTCTTGGAAAAGTTCAGAAATGAGAACGAAATTGAATCCGAACCCATTCGGGATTGGAGGCAAAATCCAGCAAAACACAAGCATGAGTCTTCGGGTAAGTACTCTGTTGATTCTTTGTGTTCTCCTTATTGTTATGCCAGGATAATGATGTGTAGATTGTGGGGGTTGCATGATTCTGCAAACTTCACTATAGAAATGGTTCCTTTGATGGAGGCAGCATGTAATAGTGAAATAATGGATTGGGCAACTGTACTGTCGGATAAGCTAGCAACCGCAGTCCTTGAGTTTAGAAGCAAATCCCGCATTACTGAAAGGTTTATTCCCCCATTCTACTATAGTGCCTATATCTTGGACACCCTGTGTTTTAATTCTGAATTTCCTGTGCTTGGATGGAGATGGACTCCACAAGACCCCATGCCCATTCATATATACCATCAGAAGTTATGGAAAGCTCACTATAAGCACCATTTATATCAAGTTTGTAACGGTTTTATGTTACCCATTCACTATTCTATTTTTGATAAACCTGCTCCTAAGATTTCCTACCAAGCAGGGGTTGACTTGACATCCATAGGAAGATGGTTCGGAGAAGAAAAATTCACCTATGTAAGAGTTTTCGGCAGCCAAGCCAAACCTCATGTCCTCCCTTTGTACATACCTGATAAACTGTTAGCCAGGGAGGTAGCCTATCAGATTACATCCGAAGGAGTTACACAAACTCTGAGGAGTAAAAAGAAGCAGGTTTGGCCTCCTTTTCCTCTAAGATGCGGTGTCTACGCTCTACATGACTTTAAACATGTAGAGAAAGAAGCTGATAAAATTAAGGCACTAATTCTAGCAACTCTTCCTAATAGGAGATTTGATCCAAAAAAAGTCGCCTATAATGCACTTGAACAGGCAAAATTGACTAAATTTGATCATAAAGAAGATATGTTCGATGACCTGTTCTCCTCAGCCGAGTCAATGTCCCAAGTTAAATCGCTGGCCAGAATGGAATATAAGGATGACGGGTTAGTTGAATTTAATAGACTTAGAGAACAGAGGTTGCAAACTCTGCCTCTAGATCTGTTAGCAACGACCCCAATGACAGAATCAAGCAAGCCTGAGCAACGACTCACTAAGGAACCTCCTGCTACATTAAAAGAGCAGGAGGAAGTGCATGCAAAAGAGCAAGAGGAATCCCATGCAAAAGAGCAAGAGGAAACCCAGGCAAAAGAGCAGGAACAAAGTAGCACAGAGGTGAATGTAGATGCCCAGATTGACCCGAAATTGCTCCAAGAATGGCAGCAATTCGACTCAATCATCAGCAATATTGAGTGCTCGAAGGAAGCCGAAACATCAAAAGCAGCTGACACACAGGAGACAACATCTAAACAGGTTCCAAGTGGAACCAGCGGCCTACCCAGTTCTACAGAAGTAGAGATAATTCCTAAGGATCCCTCCGATCAGATTGTTTTGCAAGTAGAAGAAATTCCTCCCTTAGATGTCTTTTACAGCCCAAAGCACAAAGTTGTAGTAAAACGACAGCGGAAAAGGAGAAGGACTGATCAACCTTCCCTATTCCCTGAACAAACAGTGACGGGAAACGTGGTTTGGAAGGAGGAGTTTGATCCCTCTGATGACCTAACAAAACTGTCCCAATATGCTGGAGCCTATTCGGCAGCCACCATAGATAAGGCATCAGAGGTGAGTAATCTATTAAAAGGAAAAGACCAGGAAATCTTTTTGCTACAAGCACAACTATCGGAGGCACAGCAGAAGGCAGAGCAAGCAGAACGACAATTGTTTACACAGCAACAAATAAATAATCAATTGAATAAACAATTGTAGGAAGAGAAACAAAGAATTGATTCCAATGCAGTTCAAAAGCAGAAAGAGTTGTCGGAAGCATTGGCACAACTAAAAGCAATGAATGAACAAATGCTGAAGTCGAAAGATGAGCAAATTTCTCAACTATCAGCCCAAATACAGAAAACCAAGAATCTTCCACAGCCAGCTGAATTCAGAGCAGAGGCATTACAGATAAACAAGGCATTAGTGACACAGATAAAGTTGTTATGTCAACAAATCGCCCAGGCAGAACCTTTATGTGACTTAACAGCATCAATAGGTGAAAAATCGGACAAAGCTAGAACAGACTTGGATCAGGCCGATGAGACCTTAACTAATTTTCTTGAGTGGCAAGACACTGATGAGGGACAGGCAACTAATTTGCCAAAAATCCTAGAATCGCATAAAGAGATATTATTTATGAAATGGCAGTCCCAGTTAATGAAAGCAGAGAGAGCAGTTTCAAGATGCAAATTAACCACAAGTAATTTGGTTGAATTGATTAATGATACTCTCTACTTATCTAACATGATTTCTCAATGTACCCCAGGTAAATTGACATCGGCTAAAACATTGGAGCAGTCATGTTATCCAGAGCTGGAGAAAAATGGGAGATTAATCGCAGGAATTAACAGTTTGACATGGGACACCTATTGGTTGTTCTTAGTCAAACCATACAGCCAGAGAGCCGCCCTCAAGTGCCTCATAGATGCAATCGGGTGTATCATTCCCGATATACAGGATGCCACCTATGCTGCCCAACTCAATTCTCGTCTCAACCGACCACCAGAAGTGGAACCAATGCTTGCGATATGCCAGCTCAGGTCTAAAGGCAAATAGCCTAAGTGATGAATCATGCCACCGACTGCCAGATTGCCGTGAAGAAGATATTCAGAATCAAAGTTGTACCAATTAAATAGGATTTTAGTTTCATAGTTAGTTAGTTTTAATCAAGTATTTATAGACCCTTTCATGTATTTAGAAAGGGTCGTAAGTTTTTGTATATGACTTAAACCTGAAGTTGCACTACTGTACTTCAGGTATATTCTTTTATAAAGACTGGGCCAATTATTCTGATTTTGATAACGAAGCTTTTATGTGAATGTGCACTACTGCCTTTGTTTAAAAGTGTTTCTGCGTCGAAAGAAGGAATCCAAATAGCGATTGATATTGGGAGTGATTTGCAGCTCATATGGTACTATTATCTATGTCTGAGTTCATTCCTTTTATGTGAATTGTTGTTTGATCGCTCTTGCTATTATCAGATATATGCATGTGTTTTAACAGCATTCTTTATACTTTCCACTATTGGATGTTTACAGCATGCTTTTCTTTTAATCATACATGTATCGGTAATATAAAAAGATAGGTGTAACAATGTGTTAATCACTTTGTTCAACTATTTGAACAAAGTAATCATTAAGTAAAGGAATATTTATGTTTATTGCTTAGAGTCATCTACATGCCTATCAGTGGACAGAGATTATCAAACATTGCACTTCAAAGAATAAAAGTCTCCCGAGATAGAATAGTTATTTATATTTTCGCTGATAGATTAGGTCATCCATTCATTATCATTTATTAGAATTCAATTACTCATCCATCCCCTTTTATTCATTATTGGGAAACTGGTCCCATTATATCCAGTCGGAGTCACCATTCCAAATGGAAAAGGAGCTGTATTAAGATCCGGACTGGGTGGTTATCCCCCAATGTTGATACAACGATTTTCGGGGCATCAACAGGTCCTCATCCTTTCAAACTTTCATCAGATTCTTCTCATCTTTTTGGGAGATTTCTTGGTCAAGTCTTCCTGATTATCCGGATGTTGATTGCCTTCATCATGGTTGCATGCTTCACGATCTCTTCCATCCTTATATCTTTCATTCCCATGAGCTTTCATAGTTCCTCAATGGTCATAAACTACCTCATACTACATTATGAGGTCATATTATGTCGATTTCATCTAGTCTGACTTATGTCTTTTGGCATCCCTTTTGAGGAGGAGATTCATTCCCTTTTGATCATGCTTGATCTATTTTATCTGCAACCAAATATCATGACATTACCATATCAAATGAAAATACAAATAAAATGACAATCATAAATAAATTATTTTCCTTCCGATATTTCCCTACAGCTTCCTTGATTGAAAATATCTTCAATCCCTTGCTCTGCTCCATTCTACATGTCATTGAAGCACCAACTCATGAGTTCCAAGAGTTGGAATTTATGATGACACATTTGTTGCCTTCCCAAACTAGGAGATCCTCCATTGAGATCTCTATTAGAGATCCTTCAGGGTCTAATATCCCCATCTGGCAAATGTTTCCTTTGACTTATTCCTCTTCTTCAATGTATAACGAGATTCCCAAGAGTTATGTTCTTCATGATTCCATACGAGCTCTTGATGCCACGATGCATCTTACTATGTTCATATCTACAGGGACTTCTAATAGGATCCTTTTGAGAGGGATATCATCTCATCCTTAGTGAAGATACAGTACTCCCTTTTTCCCTTTATCCTTTCCACAACTTTCTTCATCTGTTAGATAATATTTTCATAGTACTTACCTTGTTGACCTTTCCTCTGCTGCACTTATTTGTATCCTATCAACTTGCCTTTCTTTATCTGACATAGAGACCACAGGCTGTTGATTGAGGTAACTTTTTTGTTTATGGACATTTGTTACCTTGCTTATCAATATCAATGATGATTATCATTTTTCTAGATCTCTTCATTGAGATCTCATGAAGATATTTCTTCATCCTTTGGCACCCTTTGTACTTTATTTTAGTGAGTATATCCTTTTGTGTTTCCTTTCTTACTTCATAGAACCTTAAGAGTTCGTGTGACTTCAAAGGAGACCTTGAGGTACTGACTTCACTCCTTCATGAGAATTCTATCAATCCTATTGATATGTTAAGACAAAATCTTCACCTTGATCATGTTGGTTGTAAATATATTGATGCTTCCTCCTGAAAGGATCCTTGCTGAAGCTTATCTTCAAACCTTCAAAATGATTGTTATGAATATTTGATCCTTGCAGCATCGACTTGAGGTTGACTCCATGATGTAGAGATCCATCAATAGGTGCTATTATGGCTCAGTATGCCATCTGGAGTCTTGTCTGCCAGTGGCTATGTCCGAGATTATATCTAGCCCATAACGTATGTTAATAGTGTGCCTATATTCATAGCCTTTTTATGTTCTATCTATTTGAGGACTTTGCCTTCATATCGCAGGTATGCCGAGAGGGTGTTAATCTAGGTTCTGTTGCTCCTTATACCCATCCGAGGAGGCAATTGAACCCTAGATCCAACCTACCGAAAATGTGAATCCTCTACTCCTTTTACACCCGAAAATTCAAAGACAGATTTGTGAAATTTTCTTGTGTTGTTTTCGCTGACCCTTAGTGGGAATTTATAGTAATTTGCCCATATATGCAATCTGACATGAGTTTTTGAACTGTCATGACTCTTTATTGAGCTACATGACTTTCATTTTATTAATTAATTTGATTTTGGAGCCGACATGGATAATTTCTTCTTGATTTCACTTGCAGACTTCTTTGGAGGATTATGCTTGATCTTTGGAGGGCTTCTAAACACATTTGTGGACTTGATTACATTTACATAAGCTCATGAAGAGTTTCAATACACATAACATGACTCTTTGACACAAATAAATCCTAAAGACATCAAGAAGAATTCTTTCATCTAGTGACATTTCTTGCTCATGAAACCCATGTAGCAAGGCATACAAAAATAATTTATTACATCAATTACAAAGATCATGTCATTATGAAGACCGAACCTAGTTACACTTTCTTCAACACTCCCTCTTAACTAGGGAGGTATTCATAATGGTACTTGGTCATTCTCAATCTGAAGAATTTCTCATAAGAAGGATCGGATTTGCAATCCATCTGTTATATCATCATTTCAACCAACATTGTTTCCATTTAACAAGGCCTTGACTAAAAGCTATATCTCTTACTTAGATTAGAGCACACAATGTTGGCGAGACCAATGAATGATGGACACGCATCATCATTGTCTCTCTTAGGGTCATACCCACTCGAGTGTTCTCCAAGTATGCCCTACTAGGACTATTCTCATCTTGGGTTCCCAACCCTCAAGAATATCGGTCCTCTTGCCAATTCTTGTCTTGGATGCCCTACCACATCCTCAAAGAGTGTCGGATGCCAGATGATTACACAATCCTCCATTCTTTCTTCCAAACTAAAGACAAGAATGTCATGTCTAACTCTCCCTCTTAACCAGGGACGAGTTCCAAGTTTATCTTTACTTAGAAACTTGCTCGAGTTCCTTTGCTCATAGGAACTTCAGAAAGATCCCTCTTACCCAGGGACTCTCTCATCAGTGCTTTATAGGGTCTTCTAGTAGACTGATGATTCAAGACTTTGATGTCATCAATTTATTCACATGTAGGGTCAGCTATCCATTACTTTCCTCCATCATGTCATTCCTTCTTTTCCGAAAAGTATCCTCCTTAGCTTCATATGTGGGGCTTCCTTCATAATCTCATCTGTCTTCACTATTCTCCAATAGTGATTGCTCTGTATCACAAGGTACATAGTTGTGACATCCTTCACATACCCAGATTTTTCCAAGAGGTTAGACACCAAAAACAAATCACATATTACCTTTTGGTGATGGCCTTCTTCTAGTGACATCTTCTTGTAGGCATCAATCATCCTGCATACATGGTGACACATCTTCTAGTGATCATTGTTGTCAAGGGTCTTCATCCTTTTAGACTTCCATCAGATTCTTCTCATCTTTCCGAGAGATTTCCTGGTCAAGTCTTCTTGATTCTCCGAATGTTGATTGCCTTCATCATGGTTGCATGCTTCCTAATCTCTTCCATCCTTATATCTTTCATTCCCAGGAGATTTCATAGTTCTTCAATGGTCATCAACTACCTCATACTACATTATGAGGTCATATTATGTTGATTTCATCTAGTCTAACTTATGTCTTTTTGCATCCTTTCTGAGGAGGAGATTTGTTCCTTTTTTATCATGCTTGATCTATTTTATCTGCAACCACATATGATGCAGGAGCATGAGGCTTCAAGATAAAAGACTTCGATTTTATTCCAAAAATACAAAAATGTTTACAAGCAAAGGAGTGGGATCCTTTAGCTGTCACTTTACAAAGCTTTCTAGATAGGATTTGAGCTAGAATTCAGGGATTTGGATTATCTTGTAATTAATTCAAGTAGTTAGGCTTAGTTGAGATTATCAAGGAGAATATCATGCAGACTAGATAGGATTAGGTAGTTTTGACCCATTGATTTAGGATCTGGTTGTTGTATGTAATGGTATTTATGTAAGTTTTGGATTAGTGTAATGGGATTTGGTTGTGGAGAATTAGACTGTAAAGTTTGAAACTAGATTTTATATAATCTTGTGTTATCGCGTTTAAATCTTCGTTCACCGTGTATTGAGTTAATTCAAATGTATTTCAAAACCACAAAGTTTAGTTAGAGATATCCTGAATATAACTTAGACATAGTTTAAACTTGGCAGAAGCGCTAAAACCTTGGCGGAATGAGGAAAACTTGATAAATTCGCAAGAAACCCAGGAAAAGGTCTGAACTGTCTAATCAACAGATCAAATGGATCTAATGGTTATCACGTTCCAACAAGCGCAGGCGTTAAACAAAATTGAAAAGTGGTCTTCAAAGGTGATAGTTGTTTCTCGCGCGGTCCTAAGGTGGTAAGTTGTATTCTGAAATTTCACGCGATTACACTTAGCGACCGACACATAGCACGGGAAAATTGTTTTTTTCGCGTGCTCTTGGCTTGTTATACATCGCGCATTATTCCACATGAGATTACACGACAACCGTTGGATCAAGCAGGATTGATCAACGGTGGAGATTGTCCAGCTATTTTGGTGAGCGGACGAAGCGATAACCGTCGGATTGAGTGTTGAGATCGACGGCGGAGAATTAACGTGATAAAGTTTTGTGCAATGACGGACGCAATAAGTTTTTAAACTGAAGTTGTATTTCCTTTCGGTTTCGTGGGAAAAGTGAAGGTTTTCCATATTTCGGGTAAAGTTAACAGTTCTGTTGTTTTAACTGAATATCTAAAATCAGAGGTTGATGATTGATTTTCCAAAGGGAACCCAAGCAGAAGTTCCACCCGAGCTTGAGTTTCTGGTTTTAAACGATTATCCTTAACGCCTGCAACCAACCCACCATTAGTGGTATCATAGCAGCTTATTGACATTAATCAGGATCTCAAAGATCAGAGAAAGAAATCCAACATGGCTTTCAGAGTTGGAGGAAGACATTGTGGTGGTCGAAGAAGAGGAAGACCAGTTACAAACGTTGAAGTGTTGGAATCTATGGAACAGATGCAAGCTAGACTAGAAGCAGTGGAAATGGGAAATCAAAGAGATGAGATGTCAGTGAGCCTAAATTGGAAGTTGCAGAAGAAGAGGAACCCGCAGAAGTTACTCCTGAAATGAGATTCTTTAAATCAGTGTTGGGATCCACATCTAAACCCAGACTTGAGGGTTCAGTTTATACATGAGGTTTAAACCTTGAGGAGTTGATAGACTGGATTAATAGCATGGAAAAATTATTTTATTATGAAGAAATGGAAGAAGAAAAGAGAGTGAAATTTGCTATCACAAAATTGAAAGGACATGCATCACTTCGGTGGGATGGAGTGGAAGCAGAAAGAAAAAGACTTGGTAAGCAACCAATTAAAAATTGGAACAGGATGGTAGCAAAGTTGAGAGGTAAGTTTTTGCCAAGTGATTATCAACTTTCATTATACAGACAGATGCAGAATCTCAGACAGAGGTCTTTGACAGTAAAAGAATACACAAAGGAATTTTACAAAGTGCGCATAACAGCTGGACAAATTCAAGATATAGACGAGAAGGTTGCAAGATATATAAATGGTCTCAGAATGGAGATCCAAGATGAGATAAGTGTGATGTCCCTTAAAACAGTAGAAGAGGCTTATCAGATGGTATTGAAGGCTGAAGAAAAACTCATGAGGAAGAAATCTGCTAGAAGTAGAGGTACTTTGCGAGGAATAGGAAGTCAAAGTGGTAGAGGAATATCTACAACACCTAGAGATGGAGCTAGCAGTAGCTCGAGTTAGCATACACCCACAGAAGGTGATGCAAGTGGTAGAAGGAGTTTTTTTAGAGGAAGAGGAGGCAGAGGCAGAGGAAGAGAAATCAAATGTTACGGATGTAATAAGTTGGAACACAAAGCCTATGAGTGTCCAGGAAACACAGGAAAAAATCAGAGAAATGTAATTGTTTATAAGACTGAAGAGGAAGTAGCAAAGGTGCTAGAAGAAGAAAATGTATCAGAGAAAGGGGAATCTTTGGTAGTTAACAAAGTTTTGTTAAAGCCAGCAAAGGAAGTTGTTGAACCAGCACAGAGAAAGACTTTGTTCAGGATTGTGTGCAAGGTTCAAGGAAAATGCTATCAAATGATAATTGATGGTGGTAGTACTAATAATTTGGTCTCTACAGAAGTGGTGGAAAAGTTGAAATTAAAGACAGAGAAACATCCAACACCTTACAAGGTGTCATGGCTTCAAAAGGGACATTAGTTGTTAGTGAATGAACAGTGTGAAGTGGAGTTGCGGTTGGGTAAATATAAAGACAAAATTTTGTGTGATGTGATGCCTATGGATGTGTGTCACATATTGCTGGGAAGACCTTGGCAGTATGACAGAGGAGCTATGCATGATGGGAAGAAGAACACATACAAATTTGGTAAAGGTGGTGTTAATCATATATTGCTGCCTATGGAAGAAGAAGGTGCATCAAGAAAATCTGATCCAAAGACTTTATTGCTCAATGGAAAAGAATACTTGCAGCAGATTGAAGAGGATGAGGTAAATTTTGCATTGATTTGCAAACCCAAGGTAATAATTACTTCTACTAAGATCTTTTATTTTCCAATTGAAATTCAAGAGATGTTGGAGAATTATTGTGATATCATTGTAGATGATTTGCCTAATGAGTTACCTACCACCCATTAGAAAAATTAGTCACCATATAGATTTGATTCCAGGGGAAAATCTGCCAAATAAAGCAGCTTACAAGATGACTCCCACAGAAAATGAGGAAATCAGAAAACAGGTTCAGGAACTGTTAGATAAAGGACTGATTAGAGAGAGTTTGAGTCCTTGTGCATGTTGGAAATAATACTGAGAGGGGGGATGAATCAGTATTATTAAGTCAAATATTTTTTATTTCACACCCAGATCATATACGCTACTTAAGTTAGAGAAAACCGAATATATACGCAACTTCGGATAAGGAAACCACTGTATTCCATGCAAACTTATAATTTAATGTATTCTACAGATGTTGATCATTAATTTGTGCATCAGAGTCATATAAACAGTAACCAGGAACAGTAAAAACAAAGTAGAAGACAATCACACACAAGAACACAAGATATAAGGTGGAAACCCAATGTGGGTGAAAACCACCTGCTGCAATTCGTCTCTATCTTCTTTTAATTAAAAACTTCTTTTTACAATGATTCTATACTGGCGCAGACTTATACCAGTATGCAGGTTGCAACCTGCAGAGAGCTACAACCCTCTCTCATTCTGCAGCTTCTCCTGGAAGGGAGCTACAACCCCCTTAGCTCTTGTACTAGCTGAGATACTAGTGCATAGGTGCTGACCTATAGAAGGCTACAACCTTCTCTTTTCTTCCAAGGACCACATTTCATCAATTTTCATACTGGATCCATGAATATTAAACAAACATCAAGTATATGTGCATCAACCAATCTCCTTTCCACAAACAACAATTGAATCAACCAATAACTGCTCAGAATGTTGTAACCAGAAAACAATACTAGTAACTAGACACCAATGCTGAACCCAAAACACTGCAGTAATCCACAGAAGCAGCTAGAACATATTTCAAGAGATGTATGCTACTTCACTATGTATAAACCTGCGTACATACGCAGCTGAATCAAGGTCAACCAGCGTATACGCTTTCTTCTCTTCCTGAACCTGCGTGTATACGCACCTTTGCAGAGCCGAACCTGCGTATAGATCTATAAAAGACAATTCACCCTTTGCACTTAAACAGACTTCAGTTATATTCAAATTATCATATTTATAGATCTAATTATGCACCGATTATAACAGATCAAATCACAAAAAGATATTACTATTCAAGCCTTGAGATCTCGACCCATCAATAGAACTTATCTATCTTGTAATCCTCAGGTTCCTCCTTGATTCAGATCCAGCCACACAAACCAATCACTTGCACGTTTTCAGATATTCAATTACTTCAGATCATCCTTTCCTAATGATCTCCTTCCTCTTTTATAGTCTTAGGCCTTTCACAATACCACAGTCCAAAACCATAACAAACCAATACCATGGACCCAATACTTGAGATCAACACATCTGTCGAGATACTATGGTCCAAAACCATAGGTTCAAATACCAAGGACTAAATACCACAGACCAAACATAAGTTCTCCCACATGTACGCGCTTTTCCTTGCGTGAAAGTGCGTGTATATGCATACGCGACTTTGAAACGTCTAACCCGCGTGTATACGCGGATTGATCACGATGAACCTACGTATATATATTTTTCCTTCATTCTGAGAGCCTGAACTGAGATCTATTACCAAAGTGAGTTGCCATAAAGGACAACACCTGTGCCATAGCGCCAAAGCCAACAATGCAGTGCCAACAGTGTTGAGTCCAAAGAAATATGGAGGTTGGAGAATGTGCACCGATTCAAGAGCAATCAACAAAATAACAATCAGGTATATATTTCCTTTACCTAGAATTGAAGATTTGATGGATTGTTTAAGTGGAGCAAGATATTTTACAACACTGGATTTAAAAAGTGGTTATCATCAAATAAGGATTAGAGAAGGTGATGAATGGAAAATTTCTTTTAAAACAAATGAAGGACTGTATGAATGGATGGTAATGCCTTTTGGGTTATCAAATGCTCCTAGTACATTTATGAGGCTTATGAATGAAGTGTTGAAAGAATTTATTGGTAAATTTGTAATAGTATATCTGGATGATATATTAGTTTACAGCAGATCTAAAGAGGAACATATGAGACATTTGAGTTATGTCTTACAGAAGCTACAACAAGAAAAGTTACTGCTAAATTTAAAGAAATGTTCATTCATGAAGGAAGAGTTGGTATATTTGGGCTTTGTTGTTTCTGTTGATGGATTAAATATGGATCTAGAGAAGATAAAGGCAATCATAGAGTGGCCTTCACCAAAAGGTGTTTTTGAGGTAAGAATTTATGGTCTTGCTAGTTTTTATAGAAAAATCATAAGGAATTTTAGTAAGATCAATGCTTCTATTATTGACACTATAAAGAAGGATAAATAGCCATTTAAATGGACTGTTGAAGCAGAAAAGAACTTTCAGTTGTTGAAAAGGAAGATCACTGAGAAACCTATTTTAATTTTGCCTGATTTTAATAAACCTTTTCAAGTGAAATGTGATGCTAGTGGAGAAGCTATTGGTGGTGTTTTAAGTCAGGAGGATAGACCTGTAGCTTATTTCAGTGAAAAACTGAGCAAGTCAAAGAAGAAATATTCTTATTATGATAAGGAGTTTTATGCAGTTGTGCAATCATTGAAAAAGTGGATACATTACTTGGTGTCTAAGGAGCTTATACTTTATTCAGACAATCATGCATTGCAGTACATTATGCAAAGCCAAAGCTTAATCAGAAGGATGCAAAATGAGTAGAATATCTTCAAAGTTTTAATTTTGTATTGAAACATATAAATGGCCAATAAAACAAGGTAGTAGTTGCCTTAAGCAAAAAAAATTTCCTAGTTCAGGAAAGTCAAATTCAAGTGTTGGGTTTTGATTTTCTTAAAGAATTGTATGAGAAATATTTAGATTTTAAAGAGGCATTTGAAGCTTGTAAAAATCTTGTTTTGTTAGACAGACGTAAGTGGCTGGATTTTTTCTTGCAAGAAGGGTTGTTGTTTAAAAGAAATCAATTGTGCACACCAAATTATTATATGAGAGAAAAATTAATCAAGGAGAAACATAGTGGTGGACTTGGAGGACATTTTGGTGCAGACAAGACTTATGAGCAGTTGAACCAGTTTTATTTCTGGTCGAAGATGAGACCTGAAGTGGAGAAGTATGTGAAAATTTGTAAAGTCTGTCAGTATGCAAAGGGAAGGAGCCAAAACACAGGTTTCTATGTTCCATTACCTATTCCAGATAGACCTTAGGATATGGTAAGTATGGACTTTGTTTTGGGTTTACCAAAAACTCAAAGAGGAAATGGTTCAATTTATGTTGTAGTTGACAGATTTTCTAAAATGGCACATTTTATTCCATGTTATAAAACTAGTGATGCTACTCACATTGCTAATATGTTTTTTAAGGAGATTGTAAGCTTGCATGGGTTACCGAAGATCATTGTTTCAGACAGAGACACCAAATTTGTTGGTTATTTCTGGAGGACCTTGTGGAAGAAACTTGGTACTAAACTGAGTTTTAGTTCAACTTATCATCATCAGACTGATGGACAAACTGAAGTTGTAAACAGAAGCTTATGAGAAGTCTTGCAGGTGAACATCCAAAACAATGGGATCAAATTTTGGCACAGGTTGAGTATGCTTATAACGATTCTCCTAACAGGAGTACAGGGCAGAGTCCATTCCATATAGTTTATGGAATGCACCCAAGAGGAGTGTCTGAATTAAGAGACTTCGAAAAAGTTGAAATGAGAAGTGCTAAAGGAGAAGATTTTGCTTCAGAGGTTAAAGCAATACATGAACAAGTAAAACAGCAGTTACAGGATAGCAACATAAAGTACAAGACCAAAGCAGACTTGAAGAAGAGAGAAGTTAATTTTGAGGTTGGAGATTTGGTTTTAGCACACCTGAGGAAGGAAAGGTTTCCAAAAAGGGAGTATAACAAGTTAAAATTTAAGAAAATTGGACCATGAAGAGTCTTAAGGAAATTTTCTGCAACTGCATATGAAATTGAATTACCCCCTGATATTGGAATATCTCCAATTGTCTATGTTACTTATTTGTACATGTATGAAAGTGGAAAGGCAAAGGATATAGCAGAAGATAAGGAAGAACAAGAGGTTGATTGGGTAAAATAGTTACCAACAACAAAGGCATTGTAGCCAGAATATATTTTAGACAAGAGAGTGATTAAAAGGACAAGAGGACAAGAGTATTTTCAGTATTTCGTCAAATGGAAGGATCAAACAATTGATGATGCTACCTAGATGACAAATACCATGCTACAGAAGTTGGGCAGTTCTGTAGAAGAGCTCGTGGACAGGAGCCCAAGAAGAATTTTGTCCTCGGGAGTCTGAAGCAGGAGCATGAGGCTTGAATACAAAAGACTTCGATATTATTCCAAAAATACAAAAAAAGTTTACAAGCAAAGGAGTGGGATCCTTTAGCTGTCACTTTACAAAGCTTTCTAGATAGGATTTGAGCTAGAATTCAAGGATTTGGATTATCTTGTAATTAATTCAAGTAGTTAGGCTTAGTTGAGATTCTCGAGGAGAATATCATGCAGATTAGATAGGATTAGGCAGTTTTGATCCATTGATTTAGGATATGGTTGTTGTATGTAATGGTATTTATGTAAGTTTTGAATTAGTGTAATGGGATTTGGCTATGGAGGATTAGACTGTAAAGTTTGAAATCTCTCTATATTTTTGTGTACTCTGTGCGTGAATGGTCAATCTCGGGGGTTTGAAGTTCCTTCGAAATATTTCTGAATGTTATTGATTTCCAATTTGGTCCCTTTAAAACTAGATTTTATATAATCTTGTGTTATCGTGTTTAAATCTTTGTTCACTGTGTATTGAGTTAATTCAAATGTATTTCGAAACCATAGAGTTTAGTTAGTGATATCCTGAATATAACTTAAACATACTTTAAACTTGGCAGAAGCACTAAAACCTTGGCGGAATGAGGAAAAACTGATAAATTCGCAAGAAACCTAGGAAAAGGTCTGAACTGTCCGATCAATAGATCAGATAGATCTAACAGTTATCGCGTGCCAACAAGTGCAGGCATTAAACAAAATAGAAAAGCGGTCTTCGAAGGTGATAGTTGTTTCTCGCATGGTCTCAAGGTGGTAAGTTGTATTCTGAAATTTCACGCGATTACACTTAGCAGCCGACACGTAGCACGAGAAAACTATTTTTCTCGCGTGCTCTCCGCTCGTTATACATTGCGCATTATTCCACGCGAGATTACGCGACAACCGTTGGATCAAGCAAGATTGATCAGCGATGGAGATCATCTGGCTAGTTTGGTGAGCAGATGAAGCGATAACCGTCAAATTGAGTGTTGAGATTGACGGCGGAGAAATAACGCGATAAAGGTTTGTGGAATAACAGACGCGATAAGGTTTTAAACTAAAGTTGTATTTCCTTTCGGTTCCGTGGGAAAAGTGAAGGTTTGCCATATTTCTGGTAAAGTTAACAGTTCTGTTGTTTTAACATAATATCTAAAATTAGAGGTTGATGACTAATTTTCCAAAGGGAACCCGAGAAGAAGTTGCACCCGAGCTTGAGGAGATCGTTTCTGGTTTTGAATGATTATCTTTAACGCCTGCAACCAGCGCACCAACATATCATGACATTACCATATCAAATGCAAATACAAATACAATCATACATACCTTATTTTCCTTCCGGTATTTTCCTGCAACTTCCTTGATTGAAAATATCTTCAATCCCTTGGTCTGCTTCATTCTACATGTCATTAAACCACCAACTCATGAGTTCCAAGAGTTGGAATTTCTGACGAGACATTTTCTGCCTTCCCAGACTAGGAGATCCTCCATTGAGATCTCTACCAGAGATCCTTCAGGGTCTAATATCCCCATCTGACAAATGTTTCCTTGACTTCTTCCGTTCTTCAATGTATAACGAGATTCCCAAGAGCTATGTTCTTCATGATTTCATACAAGCTTTTGATGCCATGATGCATATTACTATGTTCATATCTGCAGGGACTTCTAATATGATCCTTTTGAGAGGGATACCACCTCATCCATAGTGAATATCCATTACTCCCTCTTTCCCTTGATCCTTTCCACAGATTTCTCCATCTATCAGGTAATCTTTTCATAGTACTTACCTTGTCAACCTTTCCTCTGTTGCACTTATTTGTATCCTATCAACTTGCCTTTCTCTATCTGACATAGAGACCACAGGTTGTTGATCGAGGTAACCTTTTTGTTTATGGACATTTGTTACCTTGCTTATCAATACCAATGATGATTATCATTTTTCCAGATCTCCTCATTGAGATCTCATGAAGATATTTCTTCATCCTTTGGCACCCTCTGTACTTTATTTTAGTGAGTATATCCTTTTGTGTTTCCTTTCTTACTTCATAGAACCTTAAGAGTTATCATGACTTCAAAGGATACCTTGAGGTACTAACTTCACTCCTTCATGAGAATTCTGTCAATCCTATTGATACGTGAAGACAAAATCTTCACCTTGATCATGTTGGTTGTAAATATATTGATGCTTCCTCTGGATAGGATCCTTGTTGAAGCTTATTTTCAAACCTTCAAAATGATTGTCCTGAATATTTGATCCTTGTAGCATCGACATGAGGTTGATTGCCATGATGTAGAGATCCATCAATAGGTGCTATTCTAGCTATGGCATCGAACACCTTCATTCTTTATTGAGTATTGTCCATACAAATCATGTTGTAGATGATATGCTTCTTTGTATGGTAATCCGGGTTGTTCTTTGAAAAGATCAATCACTTCAATGTTGAGATCATGCCAAGGTTGTTGCTCTAGATCAGACTTCGACTTCAGACCTCTAAAACCCTTGTTGTAGATTACTATAGATGTGAAATGCTTCTTGGATTGTCTCCTTGATCAGCCATCCTTGTGTTTCCCATACTGCTATTGTAGATTGACCCTTTGATCTAGGGTTTGATCAAGGTATAGCTTTTTAGTTTGCTATACTTGCATGTCCCTTTTTCTGCCCTTCCTTGACTGTCGAACCAATCTCTCTGATACCATGTTGAAGAATCTAGGGCATGCATAATTACATTGATTCTTCATTACATGATAACAATTTGTGAAGTGTTTATATAATTTATCTTAGTTTGATGTTTACTTCATTATTAGCATGTATATGTTAGCTTCATCAAACTATTATAAAAAACAAAAGAGACAAGAACACAAAGCATTTGGCTTTCTGCCTGGGCCAAAAGCTCTCCCTCTTGGAGAGGAAAACCCACGCAAAATTCTTCTTATAGAGATTTCTTTGACGAATACCAATACCATGACCCTTGACACATTCTGCCACTCCAAGAACAAGACATTAATACTCCACTTCATCTCTGATGGGATCATCATCGTCGTTGTACCTTTGAGGTCTCCATTACTGCTACCATCATTGAGAGCACTACTGCTGCACCTTAAGATCTTCACAAAACTGATCTTTGCACCATGACTGTTTCCTAGAAATCACCATTGAGATGATCTATGTACCTTCATCAAGATCATGCTCTTCAAGAACGAGATCATGACTAATATGTATGTTATGTACTACACAAAAATCCTCTTTAGACCATCATCAAGATCATGATTATAATCGGAATGATGACTTTCCTAGAAGGTATGCAGAGACAGGTTGATTATTGTGATCCTCTTCATCAAGACTGTGAGATAGTAATGGTTATGCTAAATTATTGTGATCCTTCTTTCTTAGGATTGTGTCTGCACTTTCACGGAAGTCTGTTGTAGCTTATGCTAGGATTATATCACTATGACCCTTCTCCTCACATGATGTCTAGATTGTGATCGTGTTAGTAGTAGTGACCATCAAGTGACTGCGTATAGAATAATTGCCGAGATTGTGATAGTCACAGTCATGGATTCTTCTTCCCATCATATCAAGACCACCGAGAGAGCTTCACCAAGACTGTGGCTCACTATGCCATTCGGAGTCTTGTTTTCCTGCGGCTATGTCTGAGATTATATCTAGCCCAGAACGTACGTTAATACAGTGCCTATATCCGTAGCCTTTTTCTATTCTATCTATTCGAGTACTTTACCTTCAGATCGCAGGTATGCCGAGAGGGTGTTAATCTAGGTTTTGTTGCTCCTTATACCCATCCGAGGAGGCAATTAAACCCTAGATCTAACCTACCAAAAATGTGAATCCTCTGTTCCTTTTACACCCAAAAATTCAGAGACAGATTTGCGAAATTTTCTTGTGTTGTTTTCACTAACCCTTCGTGGGTATTTATAGTAATTTTCCCATATATGCAAGCCGACGTGAGTTTGTGAATTGTCATGACTCTTTATTGAGCCGACATGACTTTCATTTTCTTAATTAAGTTGGTTTTGGAGCTGACATGAATAGCTTCTTCTTGATTTCTCTTGCAAACTTCTTTGGAGGATTATGCTTGGTTTTTGGAGGGCTTCTACACACCTTTATGGACTTGATTACATTTACATAAACTCATGAAGAGTTTCAATACACATAACATGACTCTTTGACACAAATAAATCCTAAAGACATCAAGAAGAAGTCTTTCATCTAGTGATGCTTCTTGCTCATGAAACCCATGTAGCAAGGCATACAAAAATAATTTATTACATCAATTACAAAGATCATGTCATTATGAAGACCAAACCTAGTTACACTTTCTTCAACAACTAGCAGTAGAATTTGACATGAAGGATCTAGGGTTGATGCATTATTATTTGGGACACGAAGTTTGGCAGGGACCTTATGACATTTATCTAGGTTAAGGAAAGTATGTGATCAAGATGTTGAAGAGGTCTGACATGTTGGATTGCAAACCTATGACAACTCCCATGATCACAAACTTGAAGAGGCTAAGAAGTTTTGAGTCAAGCCCTGTGGATTCGACCACGTATAGACAATTGATTGGCCCGTTGATGTACTTGGTAAATACTCGACCAGACATATGTTTTGCAGTGAATGTTTTCAGTCAGTTCTAGGTAGAGCCCAAGCATGATCATTGGATAGTAGCCAAGCATATATTGAGATATCTGCAAGGAACAATCCACTATTGTCTGAAGTATGATAAGAGGAATGATGTCCACTTAATTGGATATACAGATTCTGACTCGGGAGGTAGCGAGAAAGATGGAAGAAGAACTATTGAAGGATGCTTTAGTTTGGGACCCTCTATGGTCTCTTAGAGATGAGCATAAAACAAGAATCAGTTTTTTTGAGTAGTGCTAAGGCTGGATATATTACAGCTTGTGAAGTAAGCAGAGAAGTTGTTTGGTTGAGGAAGCTATTGTCTGACTTGTTTGAAGGACCAATGGACCCTATAAACAGTTATTGATCAAACGAGAAAATTACTTAATACCCATTTTTTTGAGGTTGCAAAAAACACCCAATTTTGAAAATTGGCGATTCAGAATACACCTTTTTTTTTGGAGCATATTTTTGGCACTTTAAATTTTCTTATGTATCAAGTATGAACATTTTTTTAAAAACATTAGTGATTTTCATCTATATTTTGAACAGTGTTGATGCAGCATCAACACATTTTTTTAAAAAGATTATTTTTGACACTTTAATTTTTTTTATGTATCAAGTATGAACATTTTTTTTAAATGTTAGTGATTTTCATCTTGATTTTGAAAAGTATTGATGCAACATCAACCCTTTTTGTTTAGAGGACTTATTTTTTACACTTTAAATTTTCTAATGTATTAAGTGTGGATATTTTTTTAAAATGTTTGTGATTTTCATGTTGGTAAAAACAAAAACAAAAACAAAAAACAAAAAAAACATGACAAAAAAAACTCAAATAATAAATATATATATATATATATATAAACACCCATAAAAATGTAAAAACAAAAAAAAATATTAAACAAAAAATAGATAAATAAATAAATATAAATATAAATAAATAAAAAATAAAATATTTCAAAAAACATATAATTTAAAGAAAAAATTGAAAATTAACAAAAAAAAAACGCATTTATAACAATTTTTTTAAGCTAATATATGTATATATCACCACCCCTAGGCTGGGTTGGCCACGGGCACAGGCGGGGAGGCAGGTTGCATGCCGCCTCCCCACCCAGGCGTGGTGGGATTTTTTTTTATAATATTTTTTTATTAAATTTTTCTTTTTCTTTTTTTTTTTACTTGTATTTTTAAATTTTAATTGTATTATTTGATTTTTTTAATTTATTTTTTTAACTATTTTTTATTTATTTTCATTTTTAATTGTTTTGATTTGATTTTTTTTTAATTATGTATTTTTTTATTAAATATATATATATATATATATATATATATATATTATCTTTTATTTTGTTAATTTAATTTTTTTTGTTAAATCATGTCTTTTTCTTTTTCTTTTTTTTAATGATATTTTTTATTTTTTATATTTAGAAGTTAATTTTATTTTATTTTATTGTTTACATTTTTATGGTTTTTTTTTGTCTCTTTTTTATATTTGATTTTTTTGTCATGTTTTTTTATTTATTTATTTTTAAGTTTTATTTCTTGTTATTATTATTTTTTAAATTTATGTTTTTTTGTTTTAAATTTATTTATTTTTTCTATATTTGAATTTTTGGTGTCTTTTGTATTATTTTTTGTGTTTTTTTTATTGTTTTTAAATTTTTTACAATATTTGAGTTTTTGCTTTCTTTTGTATTATTTTTTGTGTTTTTTTTATTTTATTTTTATTTTTTGTAATGCTTGGCAGGACCGTCCATTTTCTATTATATATAAGGCAAATTTACACCACACAGTTTTACCTAGTGGCCTCAACTCGCCCCGAGGGGAAACCGAGTCTGTTGGCCATCGGTCAGCATTATACGCCATCCAAAAACAAAATTGCTTCAGTCTTTCTAGCAAGGCTAAGTAGGTCTCAGTCTCATGTCCAAATACTATATAACTTCTAGCATAAACAACAGGAAATTTAAATGCTATCCGCATAAACAAAAACTAAGCATAGAGGAACTAATCCTTCTTGACATTCTGCTCCTCAGAGTCTGAGGCAATAGGAGCGGGATCTTTAGCAGTTTCCTCTGGCATACCAAACAGCTCCACGATGCAAGGGATGTGACGATCGATACGATCCATTCTGATATCCTGTTTGTGCAACTGAAAGAGGATTTTCTCCATGTCTTTTTTGTAATTGGGCAAGCCCTGCAGTGTGACTGCCATCCCCACAGAAATTTGTTCCATTGCTTTACCAAGCAAACTTTTCATCAAGAAATACAGGTACAAGGTGTGTTTGAATTGTGTGATTCTACCTCTTGTATTCCCTGGGTCAGGAACCATCGTCCTCCATATTTCTATCTCGTCATCTGGTTCCATCTCCTGTTTTATCTCTGCTTCCCAGTCATCAATCAGCTTTTGAATACCTTCATCTGTTTCATCCCTGTATGTCACAGTTGCTTCTGCTATGAGGTGCTCAACAGGCTTGCGGCCTTTCATTGGGTTGGGTCTCTTGGCTACTCGAGGAGCTGGACCCTTACTTCCGTGACCACGCCCGCGTTTTGCTGGAGCCATGTCTTGTTCCTTGATGCCATACCACAAAGTCGTCGCTAGCCTACAGACGAAGTTCCGCCTCCTCTCTTCCACTCTGAGCTTCCTTCCTTCTCCTCTACAAAATTCACTTGTCCGGCACGTCGAATACCTTCCCCGTCTCCGCCACCCTTCCTTATCCCTCCCTCTGCCACCTTGCCAGCCCACATCCCATGCATTCATGAGTGAGGACACCGCACCCCCTGCCTTAAGCATGTGGGGGGTGGTTGTAATAAACGCTTTGGTACTGACCATGTCAACTCAATGTCTGTCGTCGCTGACACCACGTCTCATCCCGATCGAGAGCTTGTTTTTTTATTGTTTTTATTTTTTTTCAATATTTAAATTTTGTTCTCTTTTGTATTATTTTTTGTGTTTTTTTCATTGTTTTTTCTTTTTATCAATGTTAAAAATTTTGTTTTCTTTTGTATTATTTTTTTTTTCAATATTTGATTTTTGTTTTCTTTTGTATTTTTCATTTTTATTTCTTTATACATTTATATTTTATTTTGGTTTTTATTTTTTTTTCTACAGGGTCCATGTCGATGCTCGTCTAGCAACCCGATCCCATTATGTGCAATTTGATAGTTGATTTTAAAATTTTCGTTATAATGAATCGAGTCTGCCCCCACAATGTATCAATTTCATGGTTGGTCCTTAAGTTTTCATTACAATGGGTCAAGTTCACCTACACCGCGTGTCAATTTGATGGTTGGTTTTTAAATTTTTGTTGCAATATATCAGTTGTCTTAGGCTAATATTTAAAATCGCTATATATTTAGCATTTAAATAATAAATAACTCTTGGGTGTTCATTTGTAAAGTTTTTTGTCATAAAAAATTTCCATAATGTCATGCTTGAAATATTTTGAAAACTTGAGATTTTTTTGTAGTCATAATCTTTGGTTTTAATTACATGGTTGAAAAATTGTCAAGATTTTAATGTTTTTCTAAGTCATGATGTTTTCTCTTTAATGCTATGATTGAAAACAATTACAATTTCAGGGTTTTTTAAAGTCGTGATATTTATCTTTAACAACATGGATGGAAATTGTTGGAATTATCAGGATTTGAGACATGATATTTTATGTTTAACATCATGTCCGAGAATTGTTGGAATTTTACAGTTTTTCAAAGTCTGGATATTTTATCTTTAATTTCATTACTAAAAAATGTCAAAATTGTAACTTGATTTTTTTTTGTTATTCCAGAATCAACACTTATTTTTTTAAGGGTGTTTTTTCATCCATTTTGCAAAAAAAAAATGGTTTTTACTTACATTTATTAAAAATGTTGAAAATTTACCCCTAAAAGAACATCGTTCTAGCATACACAATTTTCATTTTTGGGTTGTTTTTCATGTTTTTTGGGGGTTTTTGGGCTACAATACCCGTTTTGAGGCAATAGTTCCCGTTTGATCGGTAACTATGTTTATAGTGATACATTGTGACAAGGCCAAATTTATAAGGTTGTTTGAAGACCCAGTGTTTCATGGAAAGACAAAGCACATAAATAACAAGTATCACTACATTCGAAAGTTGATGCAGGAAGGAGTGTTGCATCTATGGTATATCTCCACTAATGAATAGGTACCTGACATCTTAACAAAATATCTTCCTAACAAGAAGCTTGTGCACCTGAGAAATAAGCTTGGACTCGTTGATATAGCCTCCCTAGTTAAGAGGGAGAGATAGACACATCACTTGTCTTCGCTTCAGGAAGAAAGAATGGAAGATTGGGTAAGCATCTAGCATCCGATACTCTTTGAGGATGAGATAGGCCATCCAAGATAAGATTAGTCATAGAGGATATATATTATTTAAGGACTAGGTATCCAAGATAAGAATAGTCTTGGAAGGACATACCATGTGAACACTTGGGTGAGGTATGTGCCTTGAGAGACAATGATGATGGTGTCTATTAGTCATTGGTCTTGCCAACATTGTGTTATGATATTGTAGAGAGATATAATTGTTAGTCGTGATCTTGCTATGTGACAATGTTGGTTGGTATCATGTTGAACAAATGTCTTACAAATCTTACTCTTCTTATGAGATCTCTTCAGATTGAGAATGCCCATGTACCATTTATGAATACCTCCCTAGTTAAGAGGGAGTGTTGAAAAATGTGTAACTAGGTTCAGTCTTTATCAATATGAAATGAACTTTTGACTCTTGAATATTGTAAAATGAAAGAAACAATTATTATTGTTATTTTTTAAGCATGGGTTTCATGCTCAAGGTCTTTTATTTTAGAGGTTAAGCACCCATTCAGTGCTTCTAGGGTTTGTCCTAGGTCAATAAGTCAAAAGAGTCATTGTCATATGATGAAGACCCCATCGGGCACATTGTAATTTGTAAAAAGATTTTTTTTTATATTTAAAAGTATTAAAATACCCTCCAAGACCAAGTCGCCTTGCCAGTTAAGAAGTCAGACTAATTTAAGATACTTTGTCCACCTTGAAAGCTTATATATAGGAGGTAACTCAACTTCCTATGGACACAATTCATTCTCTCATCAAGAAAGCAAAGGAGAAGAAGAAAGAGGCTAGTGAAGGAAGAAGAAGGACGTAGATCAAGTGATTGGGTAATTACTCTCTCTCTCTCTTCACACATGTGAAGGAAGGAGACTAGGGTTTCTACTGCTAGGTTAGGGTTTTGCTGCTACAGGATCAAACTTGGAGAAAGTGTAGAAAGAAGATCGAAGGAAGGCTCATTGGATCATCCTCAAGCCCTCCTCAAGCCCTAGAAAAAGGAGAAGGTCTCAAGAAGTCTTAGAAGCTCGAAATAAACTCACACGTGTGGAAGCAACTGTTGCTAGGAGGGCCAAAAATTTTAGACTTGTAGTAGAAGCCAAAATTCTATAGCTGGGGGTCGAAGTTGTGTTGATGGAAGAGATTTGACTGGGTTTGACTTGGATAAAGGAAGCACATCATCAAGAAGGTCAGACTTGGTCTTAAAATGATATTGTTCTTAGTCTATAGGTCTTGGAATTTGTCAATTGAAGGATCTATAAGAAGAGAAGAGATTTGGGGGTTTTCCTCTCAAGTGGAGAGGTTTTGGCCCTAGCTTACAACCTATATCATGTGTTCTTGTGTATTATTGATCTTATTTTTTTGGTAGTTGTTTGGTGATAAGGAAAACATAATATTAAGAGAAGAACCTAATAAGTAAGAAAAAATAAAAAGACATCACAAGCAATTATCAAGTATAAGAGATATCATTCTAACTATTGCCCTATAGATTTCTAAACAGAAACTTGTGCTCTTAATAAGTGCAAGCATATCAAGTCTTGGTTAGTCCAACTACACATTAGAACTAAAAATATGGTCAGAGAAATGGTGGACAATGTCCTTTGGATATGAATGGACTCTTTACATGGGAAAATTTAAATATTTTTCCACTTAGTCTTATGAAGTTCTCATTGGATTGGATTATTTAGAATCACATCAAGTTAAACTTTTTGGCTACAAAGATACTTTTAATTGAATTGTTGAATATGGGAACTCAAGGGTGGCAAGGTGCATAAATAAGGCAAATTTTGTTAGGAAAAAAAATCATCCTTATAGCTAAAGAAATGATTTAGAGAAGGTTGTCAATTATATGCAACATGTGTATTAGATTTAGTAAAAGAAAAAAGTCCCAATATTGAAGACTATCATGTCTTACAAGATGTTAGTGATCTATTCCTTGATGAAGTGTGAGGACTTCTTCCAAAGAGGGATATTGATTTCATAATTAATGGAGTTGCTCCAATGTCTTGTTGGAAAATCAAGAGACTTGTAGATTATAGATGATTTTCCTTATCTTGATAATTACTTGTGATATTTGTTGGCTTCTTATTATTTATTATATCTTTTTCATCAAGCAATTACCACACAATGAAGATCACAACAAGAAAAAGTACACAAGATATAGGCTCCAAGCCAAGGAAATACCCCTCCAAGGGGTAACTCCAAAAAGAAAGCTTCTCTTTTTATAGAATATTCTTACAATGAGACATCCAAGACCCAAAGACCAAAGCCCAAAATCCTCCCAGACACCAAGTCATCCCTCTAGCAAGATCTTCTTCAAGGCAACTTCAAAACTTCTACCTTTTGCAGCTTCGCTCTAGAATTTTGGCCCTACAGCTACAATTCAGAATTTCGGCCTCTTGCAACTAGAAGCTACACAAAAACCCTAGCAGCTTCACACATGAGGACATAAAAAGATATAAACCCAAAATACTTCGACTTCTTCTCCCTTCCTTTGTCCTTCTAGCTCTTTCTCTTCCTTCATTATTGCATAACGAACTTGAGATGAGTGAGTGCTTCAAATGAGTCGAGCTCCTTCTATTTATGGCCTTCTTGAGGGGTCGAATAACCCTCCTTTAGGCCGACTTCATCCTACCTGGGCCGACTTGGTCTTGGACGAATAAATGGTTTTTCTTGACTCAAAATACATATTTTCCTTTGTTTCAAAGATTTTAAATGAGACTATAATACATGAAATAAATTATTCTTTGTCTTAGAAAGACCTAGAAGGGCCTAAAAGCACGAAGAACATGCTTTTGACCTAGACTTGACCATGAAACACATGCTCTGACTAAAATAAATTTATTTTCTCTCTTTTTCTTTCTTTATTAAAAAATATACAATGACATGTTTACAAAAGGTCGTTATGAAGACCTAACCTAGTTACAATTTCCAATGCTCCCTCTTGACTAGGGAGGTATTCATAATCCCATCATGAAGTAGAGGGAATCTCAATCTTGAAGCATTATCATAAGAAAAGTTGGATTGGTAAGTCATCTATCAAGCATTCATATCATAACCAACACTGTCATTAAAGGCCTTAACTAGACAAGCTCATCTTCATTCAAGAGCATAATGTTGGAGGCTCTACACAAGCTGCCACAATACTTCTAAGGCACATACCCCATCCATAAATTCACCAGGTATGTCCTTTTAGGACTATTCTTATCTTGGATTTCCAATATTGAATCCTCAAAGAATATCAGTCCTCTTCAACTACTCTTATCTTGGATGCCCTACCTTGTCCTCAAAGAGTGTCAGTCTACTTCTTTCTTGGATTCTACATTCCATAAGAAGTTCCATTCTCATATGCTTATCCAGTCCTCTAGACTCCATTCTTTCCTTGTGGTCTTCACTAAGACTTACGGTTGTTGGTATTGTTCTAGTGCATGGCACATAAAGATAAGAACTATCCAACACCACTCCCTCTCAACTAGGGAAGATATGTCTACCAAACCAAGCTTGTCTCTCAAATAATCAAGCTTCTTGTTTGGTAATGTTTTGGTCAGAATATCTGCTACCTATTCATCTATAGATATATAATGCAACTTGACAACCCCATCTCATACCAGGCTTATGATGTAATGCTACTTATTATTTATATGCTTCGTCCTAGCATGAAACATCAGGTCTTCTGTTAATCTTATGCAGCTTTCATTATCGCAATGTATGTGTGTATGGCTAAGCGGTCCTTCAAATAAATTTGATAATAATTTCTTGAGCCAAATAGATTCCTGACTGGCTTCACTTGCATCAACATACTCAACTTCAACACTACTCAAAGCAATTGTATCATGGTTTCTACTCATCCATGAGACCATGGAAGATCCTAATTTGAAGCATCCACCTATTGTGCTTCTTCCATTTGCCTCACTACCACCCTAATCAAAATCTGTATATCATATGATTTTGATCTCATTACCATTATACCAAAGGCATTGGTGTATGGCTCCATGTAGGTATCTTAGGATATGTTTGGCTATAATCCAATGATCATGTTTTGGATCCATCTGAAACTGATTAAGGACATTTACTGTAAAAAAAATGTCAGGTCTTATGTTTACCAAATACTTCAAGGACCCAATCAACTATTTGTAGCAAGTAGGATCCATCGGAATAGAATTTGAACTCCTCAATTTCTTTAGATTGGTAATCATAGGAGTTGTCATAGGCTTGCTATCCATTTTCCCAAATTTTTTAAGAATCTTGATCACATATTTCCCCTGACCAAGATATGTTTCACCTAGGTTTTTCCAAACTTCTAGTCCCGAGTAATAATGCATAATCCCAAGATCCTTCATATTAAACTCCACTGCTAATTGCTTCTTGCATTCTTGAATTCGATGCTCTACACCTGTAACAAGTAGATCACCCACATACAATAGTATAATTGTTGGTTCACCCTGGACCACGCTGATGTATAGTTTAGGATCTACAGAACTCTTGGAAAAACCAAGTCTCAATAGAAATGCATCCCTTCTTTCATATTGAGCTCCAGGTACATTCTTTAAGCCATATAGAGTTTTCTCCAGTTTGACGACATGAGTCTCCCTCTGACTTATTTCAAATCCTTGAGGCTTCTCATTAAAAATCTCTTCATCACTAGTACTATTCAGAGAAGTTGTCTCCACACCCATTTGATGGATGTTCCATTCCATAGTAGCAACCGAAGAAACAAGTGATCTAATTGTTGTATATCTCGTTGTAGGACAAATGTTTCATCGTAATTAATACCATATTTCTAAGAGAAGCCTCTCGCTACAAACCTTGCTTTGTATTTATTTTATATATCCATTTTGAAGTGACTATTGATATGTCACTTAGTCTAGGAACAATTTCCCAAACATCATTCTTCAAAATTTACTAGTATTCTTCTGGCATCGCATTCCTACATCTTGATGCTTAGCTGCATCTTCAAAGGAGGAAGGTTTAGCTTCAATGAGTTTTTTCATATATGATGCATATCTATAAAAAAAAATTGGTCGTTTACTTTCTCTAAAGGTTCCTTTTGTTGAGTGTCCTTCTGCTTCTTGTAGAGTAGTTCTCAACCAAGGAGGCCTCTTTCGATTTTCAAGAACAATTACTTGTTGCAAAGGCTCACTAGGACCTTCAACATCTTCTTCAATTGATGTCGGATCTTTACAATCATTGTCCCTCGATATATCCTCAATGATGGCTATCTCTTCTTCATCAGAATCAACTAGAACATCTTTTGATGTAAGCTATACTTTCATCAAAGATGACATCCCTGCTTACCTCAATCTGACGATCCTTTTCTGCAAGATTTTGTTGAAGCACTCTATCCAACAAATATGCCTTTCATACTAGTAATATCCAACTTCTTCCTTTTGTCCTTTGGTATATGTATATAAACCAAACATCCAAATATTCGAAGATGATCCACATTTGGATTATTTCTTGTAAATGTGTCTTCCATAGTCATATTGTTGAGAATCTTGTGCGGACTTTGGTTCTGCAAGAAGACAATTGTTACACATGCTTCTCCCCATAGGAATTGAGGAGAATATTGATCATGAAGCATGGCTCTTACACATTCTTCAATTTTTCCATTTTCCCTTTTAGCTGCACCATTTTGTTCAAGATTATAACGAATAATTAGCTCCCTCTTAATCCATACTTCCTTGCAAAATGCTATTAGTTCTTTGGAGGTATATTCTCCACCATTGTCAGACCTTAGATTCTTCTTCTTTCTTTTAGTTAGATTCTCCACTTATTCTTGAATTCTTGAAATTTCTCGAATACCTCATTTTTGGTCTTGAGGAGGTATAACCAAGTTTTCTTTGAGAAATCATCAATGAAGGTCACATAATATTGATGCCCACCAAGGGATTTTACTACCATAGGACCACATAGATCAGAGTGTATTAGATCTAAAACTTCCTTAGATCTGGTATCACTTCTTGCAAATGGCTTCTTTATGTTCTTGTCTAGAGCACAACCCATATGGGTCCCTTCATGTTCTTCCTTCAATTCGAGGATTCCATTTACCATTTGATCTAGAGATGGAAAAATCTTATAATAAAGGTATTTGTACCTTTTATGCCATATTTCATAAGGGTTCACATCTAAGTGAACTAGGGCTTAAGAAAGAGGTGTAAACAGTCTGTATAATGACCCCTCACGAATCCTAATTATCCTAGCATGGTCAATACTAGAGTCCTTACCCCAAACTAAAACCTTGCCATCAACAAAAACAATTCTATCACCCTTATCCTCTAGACAAGAAATAGAAAGTAATTTTTTCTTCAAACCTGGAACATATAAAATGTTGTTGAGGTGAATACTTCCACCAGACTCAAGCTCCAACGAAGTAGATCCAATCCCTTTCACTGGATAACTCTTCTTGTCTCCAAGTTCGATTTAATGAGAGGAGGTTCATTTTGACAAAGTCTAGAGTTGACTGGATTCTCCTGTCGTATGTCTAGAAGCACTACTATCAATAACCCATACATTCTCGTCCTTGAAAGTCCTAAAAAAAGCGGAAAATAAACATCCATCCATTACTTCTAGCTTGGAAATGATCTTCAAGATGTAACCCTTGATGGATGTAGTGAGATTCCTAAGAAGCTTGAAACCCTTCTTCATAACCCTTGCCATAGTGCCAACTAGGATGTGATCTTCAGTCTCCTTCTTGTACCTTAGCTCTAATACCATGTTGGAAAATCAAGAGACTTGTAGATTATAAATGATTTTCCTTATCTTGATAATTACTTGTGATATTTATTGGATTCTTATTATTTATTATATCTTGTTCAACAAGAAATTACCAAACAATGAAGATCACAACGAGACAAAGTACACAATATATAGGCTCAAAGCCAAGGCAAAACCCCTACAAGGGGAAAACTTAGAAAGAAAGCTTCTCTCCTTATAAAATATTATTACAATGAGACTTCTAAGACCAAAACTCAAAATCCTCCCACTCCAACAATATCTTCTTCAAGGCAGCTTCAAAACTTCATCCTTTTGTAGCTTTGCTTTAGAATTTCAACCTTGCAACTACAGTTCAGGTCTCTTGCAATTGGAAGCTAGACAAAAATCCTAGTAGCTTCACATGTGTGGATATGTTGTGGCCAGCAACAACCCCCCCTAATTCAGCCTAATATCAGTCATAATGATAGATTGAATAGGGGACCCTTAGTTAATTTCCGAAAAAAAAAAAAACAAAGACTTCTTTTGAAATTACAAGCATAAAACGTAGAAAAAGGTCCTTAGACGACTTAAGCCTAGACCTGTGTTCATAAAAAACAAATCCTAAGAGATGCCTTCGTTTCACCCCTAAAAACCAATATGCGCACCGCCTCGGTATTAATGAACAACATCGCATCGCAATACACTAGCGTCCATAAAGAAAAGCTTCAAAGTCCGCCGATCTGCGATGTTGCGATCGCGCGATCGCATATCGCAGAAATGAGGCTGGGCACGTTGGCAAACATTTGAATCATTGCGATCTGCGATATGGCGATCTGCGATGTTGCGATCACTAACCTTTGCGATCGCGCGACATGCGAGGATGAGTTGGCAAGTCATAAAAGCACCTCGGTACGACTCTTTCGGGCACGCCACCCAAAGAAAAATCCACTTACCATTACCTGACTTGGGAATTATGCGCATTCAATGTTAGTAATGAATTAGTTGTCAGTTATTAAGTGGCATAAAGACGCGTGCCTTAATGCGGATTTGTTTCACGTAAGGTGGCGTATCTAATCTATCTCTTGCATTTAAAACTCTCCCATCACCCTTCTGATCAATCTTTCCATTTTCGTTCGTAACCTGCAGGAGCAAAGTGCGAAGGCAAAACCGAACAGAAACGCTAAGCGAGATGGGGAAGAAGAACAAAGCTCAGAGCTCAGAGACAAGGGAAAAGACCAAAGAGATGGCGCCCCTCTACACAGATACTGCATGCAATAAAGATGCAGGCATCTCAACTTGGGAAGGCATGTATAAGATATTGGAGGAAGAAAATCCGAGAATAATCAAGGTAACTGCTGCTGTCGCAGGTGCATCACGTTCTTCAGAGGCATCCCTGGAAGATCTAGCATGTTCTTTCCTCCATAGGATAGCAGCGAGGCCAAAGATCCTGCCATACACAGACATGATCAAATGGATACTAGATGATGCGGAGTTGCACCATAGACAGTTCAAGGTCCAGGGACATGGGCCCGTAGGATCGTTTGCAGCTCAAGACCTGAAGCTCATGTATCATCTACCTGAGCCGCAAGCGACCTACAACGCAGAATTTGTTGAGAAGTTCGCAGCAGAAAATCCGGACCTATCAGACACAACTAAGGAGTGGTCAAGAAGAGATGAGCCATTAAAGAAAGATAAGAACGGTATGTATAGCACTGGTTCTCTTACTTCTCCATATTGCTTTGCTGCAGCCATGCTCTGTAGAATATTCGGCAAGCCAGATATCAATAAATTTTCACCTGAATGGCTACCGCTGATTGATGCCGCGACTAGCTCTGAGATAGTCGATTGGGCCAAAATCCTTTCTGACTCTCTGTACATGGCAGTCCTCCACTACCGTTCTAAAAGATCCCACTCCCAAAGAGTCTATCCGCCTTTTTATTTGTCTGCCTACATAATGGATTCTGTCTGTCTCGTATCAAAATTCCCTACCATGGGTTGGCAATGGACTACCCAGGACCCATTGCCTATTCATGTCTATCATAAAATTCTGTGGGATTCCCAGTTCGCCCCCCATTTTTACCAGATTTGCCATGGACTTATATTACCCATACATAAGATAATATACGATAAAGATCCCCCAAGATGCTCTCCCGAGGCACAGATTGATATCATCTCCATCGCAAAATGGTTTGGAGAAGAATGGTTTACCTATATCCGAGTTTTTGGAAGCACAGTACCCCCGCATGTCCTACCCTTATATATCCCAGATAAATTGTTGGCTCGAGAAATCGCTTATCAGACTTGTTCTGAAGGTGGTTTAACTAAGGACCTAAAGAACAAAAAGAAGGCCATTTGGCCTCAATTCCCAGTCACGTGCGGGGTCTTCTCTTTATTCGATGTAGGGCACACTTTTGGTGAGGTGGAGAATGTGACGTGTCTCCAACTATTTAAACTCCCACCAAGGCCATTCGACCCAAATAAAGTCGCCCAGGAATTTACAACTAGCGTCAGGATAAGTGTGTTCTCTGGACAGAAAGATCTGTTTGACGATCTTTTTCAGGGAAAAAACTCGCTCAAAGAAGTTTTGCAGGAAGCACGATCGAGGCTGTCCCCGGACGACTTCCGGAAATTCACATTGTATAGAGAAAGGAGGCTGGCTAACATTCCACTGGAAGTGCTGCGGATAGCTGCCAGAGAACCGACTCCAAGCGTCAGCCTCAGTGAACACTCCAGTGCCTCCAAATCTGATTCCAGCGCCGTGCAAGAAATATCTCCAGATCTTGAAGAGTCTGTCCGCAAAGAAGAAAGAAACGAAGAAACAATCAAGGACACAGCTCAGTCAAGCTCGATGGCTCAGCAGCAAGTTGCCGCCTCATCATCAAGAGAATTTCTAAAGCACCTCTTGTTACAGTAGAATTAGATAAAGAATGGGAGACCTTCAATGAACTGATTAATCTTGAAGGTCAGGTCCCGAAAACACCCGTGGACAACACGCAGGTAGCGCAAGAGGTCTTCTCAACCATAGTCAGTAGTACCACAGAGATGGAGCATCTTCCTATCGCTCCATCCTCAGAACTTCTACTTAGCGTAGAAGAGATCCCTCCACTGGACGTATTCTACAGCACAAGGCAGTTGTAAGGAGACAAAGAAAGAAAAGAAAGCTTGCGGATGCGCTAGCTCAAGATGCTGAACACCTAGATGTCTTGTGGAAAGATCCGAATAGCAATCCAACCGAAAACCTCACCAAGTTGTCTCAGATTGCAGGAGCATATGCTTTTGCGACCATCGACAAGGCTTCCGAAGTTCAGCAACTTCTAAAAGAACGTGAAAGCCAAATACAACTGCTGCAACAACAGTTGCAACAAGCCAATATAAACGTTGAAGCTTCCAAGCAGCTTGAAAAACTACAAGAAGACTTTCGCCAGATGCAGCTGAGCCACCAAAGAAATATTGAAGAAAAGGAAAAGCAACTGCAGACGGTGCAAGGAATGCACAAGGATGAACCCAAGCTAACAGAATTTATTTCAGAATCCATCAGCTTGAACGACCAACTGTCACAGCAACAGGAGGACATGGCACGTAGAATATCACAGTGGAGGCATTTTTGTGAGCTGAGCGACAAGATTACCAGCCAGGTAGTGGAATTACGGAATGACTATGACCAGGCCAACAAAAGAGTAACAGAGTATCTGGCTTGGCAAAATGACGAGGAAGGGAAGAAAGCAGGGGCACCTAAGATTAATGAAAATCACAAAGATTTTCTCTTCAACAAATGGGACGAGCAAATAACACAGGCGGAGCAGGCGGCAGAGTCAGCGGCAACACAGGCGACCATACTTATCGATTGTGTAAATGAAAATTTGCACAGAGCTAATTTGATTTCAGAGTCTACCCCGGGATACTTACCAAATGCGTTACAGCTGGGAGCAGAATGGAAGCAGAAAGCACAGGCAAACGGGAAGACAATTCAGGCATTGGCTAGGTTAAACTGGGAAAGTTACTGGACTTACTTAGTTAAGCCTCACAGCCAATGCATGACGGTAAGGTGCATCATGAACGCGGCCGAGAAAGTAGCGCCAGCTCTTATGGATGCTGTTTTCGCAGCCCAACTAAGCACAGAAATCGGTCAACCGACTCTTCTCAAGCCCATGCTTGATAACTACAATTTCAGGGACCAAATTAGGAAGTAATTTCAATTTAGAAAGTTGTTTTTCTTTTTGTTTTACTGAATTAGAAAAAGGGCGGTCATTTGAGAGCCGTATCCTAAATTTTGTAATAATACTATTATTAGGATTAGATAGTAGTATTTCAACCCTTCTCATTGCATTGGAGAAGGGTCCAGAAACTTGTCAAAAACTTGTCCTCAGAACATGCACTTCTGCACCCTCAGAGGAGGTTTTGATGAATGGAAGGATCGTGATTTATTTATGTTTGCATTTTTATGTCTGCTACTGATGTTGCACTTTTGTACTCTTGGTAGACGTTAGAAGCAAGTAGAGGTAGATCGTTATTGTTTGAAGTCTATGAGTAAGGATTAGTCATTAATGGTACTTTTATCTCTTGATTAATTTCTGCTTGTATTCTTAAAGCGATATACAGCTGATATTGTTTGCATGCTAATGTATGAATATATAAGTTATAATTTGGCACTTCTGTATGATGGATTTATCTATTTATGCTTAATATGCGAATGATTTGATTATGCGATGTGCTGTTCACAACCGCTTTGCCTAACTTCTTATGCAGAATGGTTTATCTTTATTGATTTATATTCTGATATCAGTTGAATGATCTTTATTACCAGCTAATGTTAGAGATCTTTCTAGATCGCATAACAAAAGAAACATCCCGGGTTAATGTAAATTCTGTGTGTTGTTTTTCATTTGATTATAGTAATTTAGATTCAAGTTTGCAAGATAGATTTACAGTAGTTTTAGAACGTTTCTTAGAAATAACCTAACCAAAATTCCACACACACACACATACACATCCCATGCATCGGGAAGCTGGTCCCATCATCCCCAGTCGGACCCGCTACTCCAAACGGGCAAGGAGCTGCCAACCAAGTTCCGGACCGGGTGGGTATCCCCCTTGTTGTTGACCCGACCTCAGGGCCCTCAACAGGATAGAAAAACGATATAAACCCAAAAGACTTTGACTTCTTCTTCCGTCCTTCGTCCCTTTATCTCTTTCTCCTTCTTCGCTATTACAAATCGAACTTGATATGAGTGAGTGATTCGAATGATTTGATCTCCTTATATTTATAGCCTTTTTGAGGGGTCGAATAACCTTCATTTAGGCCAACTTCATCTTGCTTGGGTTGACTTGGTCTTCAAGGAATAAATGGATTTTATTGACTCAAAATAAATATTTTCTTTTGTTACAAAGAGTCCAAATGGGACTATAATACATGACATAAATTCTTCTTTGTCCTAGAAAGACCTAGAAGCACGAAGAACATGCTTTTGACCTAGACTTGAGCATGAAACCCATGCTTTGAATAAAATAAAATTTATTTTCTTTCTTTTTCTTTCTTTATACAAAATATACAATGTCATGTTTACAAAAGGTCATTATGAAGACTGAACCTAGTTACAATTTCCAACATGCCCAAGGCACCTTATATAATGAGCACCCCATAATTACTGGAGTTCAAAATGAAATTGCAAGAGCAGTTGGAAAATAGCCCCAATCAACCAAGTATGTCTCCATGGGGAGTGCTTGCATTATTTGTGAAAGTTAAAGAGGGAACTTTCATGTTGTATATTTATTACATGCAACATAATAAAATCACAATCAAGAACACATATTGATTACCTCAAATTGATGATGTGACTGACCAAATGAGAGGAGAAAAAGTCTTTTCAAAGATTCTTTTGAGGTCTAGTTATCATCAAGTAAGAATTCAGGAAGACAAATTTCATAACTAGGCATGGTCGCTATGAGTTTGTTTTGATGTCATTTGGTTTTATGCATGCACCAATTGCGTTAATGTCTCTCATGAATAGTGATTTCAACAAATAATTATATGAGTTTGTGTTTGTTTTTTTGGCTGATTTTCTTATTTTATTTTAAGTGAAGAAGAGCACGAGGAACATTTGAGAATGGTTTTGCAAGTGCTAAGAGAGCATAAGTTGTATGAAAGGCTAAACAGTATTTCTTTTTATTTCAAGAAAATTCATTATTCAAGTCACATTATTTCGTAAAATGGAATATTTGTATATCCATGATAGATTGAAGCCATAATGATTTGGCCCACTCAAAAGAATGTAACAATGCAAGATCTTTCGTGCATCTTGCTAGACGTTACAAAAGATTCATTGAGGATTTTTCTAAGATTGCACACCTGATTAATTATTTCCAAGAGAAGGGGATTGAGTTTTAAATGGACACTAGAGTGTGGGGAAATATTTTAGCTATTGAAAAGGCTTCTTACTACCACCCTAATAATGAAAATTACAAATATGAACAAATGTTTTGTTGTATGCACAAATGCTTGTAGAGAAGGACTCAATGAAGTACTTATGCAAGAGAATCATATAGTGTGCCATGAGTCATGAAATTTGAAAGAACATGAGAAAAAATATGTCATTTGTGATTTCAAACTGTTGGGTGCAGGATCCCCCAAGGGAAATTTTGGGGCTTAAAGCCCAAATTTTGGTCATAAATTGTATCTTTGATGTAAAGACTCCACATTTTGTGGGCGCGGAGCATGTAGCTTGTAAATGAGTCATAGGGTTTTCCGCCCTTAATTTTGTAATGTAATGTCGGCTATAGAGATCTACCCATGGTCTGCGGACCATGGGATTGTATAAATAGAGCGAGGCTCTAAGTTGTAAATGAATAATGGAATAGAAGCATAGCGGAAGATCCAAGGGTAAAGTCGAGTATTTGAGTCGTAGAGTAGGAGAAGGCTCTGTAGCTGAGTGCACAGAGGCCTAGTAGTCTGCAGCTGAGTGCGCAAACCCCTGCAGCTGAGTGCGCAGACCCCTGTAGCTGAGTGCGCAGGGCGAGTCGAGTCTGTAATTATTGAAGCATTAACAAAGAGAAGTTTTACATCAATTCTATGTATTTATTTCTTGTTTTTTATATCAAATATATTGGGTATAAATTGAATTTATGTTGTCTATATGGTGCGCGAACATATATAACTATGTAGATTAAGTGAATGTGAGTTAAAGTTTCTGTTTACGTGAAGTTGAATAACATCTATAAGAGGATAAGTAAGATATGCGGTGTAACTTGGGGAAATAGCGCAGATCGTTGCCATAGCAGCGTGAAATCACCTCAACCCCTGGTTAGGGTTGTGCGATGGACAATTATAGCAGATCACGAAGGTATCGCAGGTCAGAACAGTGCACAAAGGACAATTATAGCAGATTGCGAAGGTATCGCAGGTTAGAACAGTGCACGAAGTGACCTATGTGAAGGTAGGCATAGTTGGACTAAATCGACCTCTCAGACATCTCGAGGGTGCGGAAACTTGGTTCCAGCATCCCCCCGTACTGCTTCGGGTGAGATTTCAATCTGTGCTTCGCGGGCTGATGCTGAAAGGGCCAATAGTGTAGGGATTTTTTTGGCTAATTAACTCTAAACCTGGGTCAGGCCCCATCAAGCCAACAAATGGTTTTGTTGTCGGGATCAGAATCTGCATAGAGATGTCTGATGTCGTATCATTGGAATCCAACTAAGAAGGAAATTGAAGGCTGGTTGGATAGAAGAATTCACGAGTTCGTGGCGCAGGAGAACAGGAACCCACGATTGACAAAATAAGAGTGGTTAGACTGCTACCTGTACATAAAGATCCACGAAATATTCTCCACATCTTTCCCTACTGAGTTGTACGAGTGGATTGTGAATCTAGCAGATAGACAAGGAAGGTGGAAACTCGACAATCCTATTGTGTGGAACCCAGAATTAGTACAAAGGTTAGAAGCATCGAAGGATAAGATCGTGCACGCCATTGATCATTGGCTCGATCGAATTATAGGAGGATTCATTACTGATTTCGCGGTTGACACTTCGGTTAGCTATAGCGAGGCAAAGTGGCGCTTTCTCGAAGGACCGCGAGGTAAGTACGGAAAGTCTCTGAATACTTGGATTAAAATGTTATTATGTGAAAAGAGGTTTATGCATTTACCTTGATGTTCGGGGCTACGCTAAGTGGAAAAACTTACATGAACAAAGGAAATAAGGGACTAGAAAGTAGCCCCTTGATTTCACCTCCGCGAGGGGATGAGGAAGAGCTTGTGAAGGTCTCGCCACGAAGTGTGATCCATCTGATAAGGCAAAGATTTCCACGAATACCACCCCCACCCACACTGCCACCAGCTTCACCACCGTCACCTTCATCTTCACCTGTACCACCTCCGCCACCATCGCGATTCAATATGGAAAGCATGATAAAGTTTCCTGTGTTCAAGGGAGTGGGAAATGAGGATCTAGACCAATTTTTGTTCGTTGTAAGAGTCGTATGGGAAGCACAAGGAGTTACATATGAAAATATAAAGAAAGAAGCATTGGTTAGCGCCCTGCAGGACTGCGCGTTGACCTGGTATATTAAGCACTCCAATGATAATCCAAATGTGGGAATCGTGGATATCCAAGCAGCGCTAAGCAGAGAATTTAGCAGGCCGAAGTCTAAAGCACATTCGATCATTGGATTCAAAGAGATCACGATGCTACCAGGGGAGACTCCTTGGGAGTTGGATCAGACACTAAAATGCATGATTCGCGAAGCTAATATGAATCTGACGGATGGGCAACATCGCGAATGGTTTGTAGCATCGCTAACACCACATCTGAGGAGTGCACTATCATAGCAGAAATTAACGACTCAAGCAGAGGCCTTAAAGATCACGATGAGGCTGCATGAGACCCCGATGTAGGATCCTAACCTAGGAGTTCAGCAGATCCACACGCAGCTGAAGAATTTATGCCTGGAGATGCAGAGTCTGAAACTGGACAGGACAGCCCAACTAGAAGTGCACGAAGAGGTGTGGTGCATAAAATGCAAAGGTCAAGGTCATGACAAGGATCACTGCCCGGTTTTCACAAATTACCTCGTGAGAGGAGGACCGATGTCGTTAAGGCCGGAAGCACAAGAAGGACCTAGCGTGACACCTGCTTTGTGGTGCGAAATTTGTCAAATAGGTGGAAAACATGCTACGGACAATTGCCATTTTTTACAAAAGTATACTCAAAATTTGCAACAATTGTTCTGTAACTTTTGTAGGTCGGTGGGACACGATGAGCGCACTTGTAGGAGCTATGAGTTGATGATGGATAGAACTCCCACCCACAGAGTTCAGGCTAGATCATGGCCCCTAGAATAGTGTTGTTGGGAAAAGTATCCAATACGGAATGACCCTATCCCACTCTAAGGGTGATAGTACCTCAGCAACAACTGAATGCAAAGCTATTCGAGATTACTTCTTTATGAGATGAGAGAGAGAAGAGAAAGAGGATCCACTAACCGTTATCTTCCGCTAATGGTTGATCCAATCTTCCCTCTTTGCTGCTTGCTCCTAGCTCCTTGCTCTTTCACTGGCCCAGCTACACAAAGATCCTGTAAAAGCACAAGAAAAGGAAACTACAAGAAGCATACATCCATAATCGATTCAGGGATTAGAATAAATCAAACATACAAGCATCAATTCACCATTGAGACACATGCATATAGAAGAACCTCAAATACTTTATTAATGGAAGAAGTAAAGTTCTGAGAGTGTTACAACCATAATAGGCCCAATCCAGCAACACCTCCCAGCAGAAAGAAATCTCCTCTTCACCTCCTTCAAGCAAATCACCCAATAGTTCTATACTCAAACCAACAGCACTTCCTTACTTGCACAAAATTCCAGCCTCCATAGACCTCATGAGAGAGCTCTATATATAGAAGTTTTGGAGAAAGAATGAGTCAGCTTGAGACTGACATGAAGCTGACTAGTGTCCTCTCCTACTTCAGTTAATCTTCAATTCTTGAGTCCACTTGGAGTCTCTTGCTTCCACTTGGAGATCTAGATCCTCTTACTCATCACAAGGCGAATTCCCTGATCCAAGTGTCAGTTTGGAAGCTTCCTGGGCAATTGACACCTTGCAGAATGACTGTGCCACTTGGCCAATCTCACCCAGCGCAGGTAGCCTTCATTAGATTTGACATTCAGCGCAGGTACAGAGTGGAGCAGTTGACATTCAGCGCAGATGCTCAGTGGAGCAGCTGACATGATCCAGAAATAGCTTGTTTTTGAGTGTTTTCAGGTGGAGAACTGATTTTCAGTGTTGTGGTTTGCTGACCTTGTTCCTCTAGGGGTAAGAACAACATGTTTAGGGACTTTGGATCCCTCAGATTATTGACATTTCATGCTTCATGCTGTTAGGCACAAAAATGTCTATAACAGTTGCCCCCTAAAGTATGAGGTCGTTTATCGGGTCAAATGCTTTATCAGGAGGATCCGAAGTTCATTCAATCGCTGAGAGGTGCCCTGCAATAAAATACAATACAATACATTATTTTTCATTCTGCTTTCATGATCTGGCCGAGGCGGGCATTCCCATGCTCAGCTTTATAAATTCATTTTGGTACATATAACAGACGATCGTCTGATGGTAGACTGATAATTCTCTGCTGAAATTATCATCCTTTGAGTAGGATGATCATCTGCTGCAATAATGTACATATCAAATGTTTTTATATTTCCTGAATATATATCGCAGCCCGGATGGATGAAACTAGATCCGAGGTCTTCAAACTCGTTCGATCTTCACTCTAAGTACAGGTCGATCCATGTGATAAATGCGCTGAAGTCGAACATGGAAAGACATCGCTTGATTACCGATCAATAATGTAAACCGTTAACAAGCGCGAGAGGAATCACCGATAATGATGATGACCCTCAAGGTACTACAGTACAATTCACGTGGTGTGAATATAGGACTTGGCGTCGAACACCACGCAAAATCTTCTGGTCGAAGGTCATTGATGTATACCTGTCGCCGGAAGTGAGAAACTTGCCATTGAGGCATGCAAGCTTCAAAGTACTGGGGGGGTGTTCCTAGATCAACTTCTTGGATAATGAGCTGAAGTCGACAAGAAGTGATCTGTCAAAGGAGGGCATTAATGAATCCCACATCAGTGACACGGAACGGAGCTAATGATTTTAGTGGATGTGAAAACAATCGGTGAAATATGATTCAGGGTGGCGATCATGGGTGGATGAAGGATAATGTATGGCAGTGGATGGGACACGGTTGACTCTTTCTGAACAACATCTCTTGAACATATAATGACACTGATGCGATGGATCGGTAGCATTACCCCAAATGTGGATGGTTTGGCGAAGACCATGGTGATGAGACCGGTGAATGAAACAACCCAACCCGATGTGATACGGAGGAAAAGTGTCATGTTCAAGAGCGACTTGCTACCATTAAAGCTTTGAGGTTCTCCCAATTTTTCCCCAGTCATTTCTGACCAGTACCTCTTTATTTTTGTCAAGCTTGAGGAGGATAACATATGCTTGTTCTATAACCTGCCCTTCGGGCAAGCCCATCGCTATGTTTTAACGAGCCTAGCGATAGGGAAACTCGTTCTCGTCTAAAGACAAGTTTGTCCCTATTTAATCATTTTAACGAGTCTAACGACAAGGAAAACTTGGTCCTTTTCATTTTTAGAGAGTCTGAAAAGGTACATAAAGTTAACTCCAAAATTCCTTTTTCGTCATCTAATCCCTTAAGTCCGAAAAAGTATGAAACAATACAGAAGGGATGAGTTTTCGATAGTTTTAATGAGCCGAACAAAACAAGCGCTCGATCTTTTTGTGCAATAATCCCTCAGGTCCAAAAAGATTAAAATCTAGAGGAGGGATAGCTCTTCCGATCGTTTAACGAGCTGGAAGGCCAAAACTCAGCAATCTTTTCATATTTTACGAGTCAGTTGAAAAGAGCTTAAAGAAGACTCGTCTTTTGAGGAACGAGTGATGAACAGGGATAGCAGCTGATTCCAGGTACAGGTTGGAATTTTCCAATCACGACAGTGTCACAAGGATGGCTAGGTGAAATCACTCTTCGCAGTTGTTCCTCAAAATGGGTAAACAATCATATGGAGGTGAATGATCGGCCAAATGAAAGTGGAGGTGGCTGGTGCAAAACACGACCAAGGCTTTTATGGTTGATCAGGTTACATACTTAATGGTTATTTACCGGGATGGGTTCATTTTTTAACGAGCTTGAATGCGCCAAAACACTGTTCAATCTTATGTTTATTTTTTAACGAGCATGAACTATGTGTTAAAACTGCTCGGTGATAAGTTCGCATGCCCCCAGCATAATAACGCAAATCGAGGTGCATGCCCCCCAAGCTTCATTGCATTCAACTCGGTGGTTGGAATGAAGGTTTACCTTTGAGAAAGGGGATTTGTTTCATTTTTTAATGAGGTTGACACAAGATAAGAACCGTCCTCTGACTCCTTGTTTCATTTTTTAACGAGGTTGACACGAGATAAGAACCGTCCTCGGAGCCCAAATCCATTAGATATAGAAGGTTTCATATTCCACTGTGGCCATTTCCGCCAGATTACTCGGAGGCGGTAGGGCAAAAGTACCCATTAAGGCAGGGTCTTTTAGGAGACCTACTCCGATATTTTGGAGCGAATAATTGCTTCCATGGATCTTTGGACTGCTTCCCGTAACTTGTGAACTGTTGGGGAGAAAAGTTTGTTGGTCAACGATTGTAATTCCTCCTTGGAAAGGAAATGCAATCTTCCTGAAGTAGGTTGACACAACCGCGGCCATGGCATAGATCCAGGGCCTTCCCAGTAGGATGTTGTAATTGAGGTTTCCATCAATTACTTCAACATCAATTCCTACTGTTTTTCCCCCCAGTTCAACTTGCAAGTTACTTAAAATCCCGTATGGAGTGTATGATCTTCCATCAAATGCTTTTAACGTCGTTGACGATTTTGACAAGGGTGGTGAGCCTAAATCTTTCCAGCAACTCATCGACATAAGACATGTAGATGCCCCCTCATCAATAATTGTTCGATGAACAGTTTTGTTGAGGGCTTTCACTTGAATAAGGAAAGCTAGTTGAGCTGGTAACTGAGGGTCATATCCTTTATGATCAAAGGCGACAAGATTGGAATCCATTGGGTCAATTCCACCTATGGCTGATAATAAAGCTTGTTCTTGGGAGAAGAAATTTTGCGGTACCTCAAGTCTCGACATAACGGACGGCGATTGGGCCAGGTCCTCTATCTGTGCTATTTTCGCACAAGGATTAAATGTCGATTTGTGTACTGCTCCCTTTTGCGACTTTATTATTGGCTCAGGGAACGATGGGTGGCACAACTTCGGTCAAAGTTGTTGTCGAACTACTAGGTTGTTCATTAGCCTTGTTGTTCGATAGCTTTGGATTCCTGTAATCTTTATTCCTCGTCAAAGCATTAGTTTGCTGCTTTGAGGTAGACAACATAAGCACTTGGGATCGGGAAGCATTTTGATTAGCAACCAGATTTTGACATGGATTAGGAAACGGATCAGTCAATACTGCTGGGGTTTTTGAACTCTTAAAGAGTTTCTTAACTTCAGCTATATGTGGACAATCTTTCGTCCAATGATCCTCATCGCATATATGACACCCTGCTGGGGGTTTCCTTTTTCTCCCTTTCTTTTTCCTCTTGCCCCCTGGTTGCTTCAGTTGTTTGCCCTTGTCGGTCGACATGGCGTTTACTTCTGAGGCAAGAAGTTCTTCATTTGCATTTTGACTATAAATTTTGTGCTTGCCAATCACGCCATCGCCGGCGTGAGAGTCATTGTTTGATTTAGGAGGAGGAGGAATTGAGAATTCCGGTCTAGGGGCGTCAGGTATTTTGTCGTAGAGCGTGCCGGACTGAGTATAGACCAAGTCCAGATATTGCGCACGAGCGATAACCTGCTCTTCCGTTACGACCCCCCCCCTTTGCCACATCTTCCGTGATGGCAGGAAGTAATGACTTGATAAACCATTCAGCTAATAGCTGATCGGGAACGTACGTTTTTACCATCCTACGACGACGTCGCCACTCATGTGTATGATCAGATATGTGGGTGGCAGTCATCTGTTTGAAGTTGGTAAGGAGTTCCGTTCCCGTTTCATACCTTATCGGTAATTGAAAATGGGTTAAAAAGGTTGTGGCTAAGGTACTGAAGTTGTCGAACGAAGCTCTAGGCAATTAAATGTACCATTTTGCCGCTGGACCCGTTAACATCCTCTGAAAGAGGCGAAGTCTTATCGAATCATCATTCAGAGTGTTCGATGAACACCATAGATGGGATGTCATCACATGATTCGACGGATCTTCACCCGGATTTCCATTAAATTTAGGAATATCTGACGGAAGTTTATGCGGAATCGCTGGCCACCAAGGGGTATAAGCAATTGGATCATTCGTCAGCCGGTTTAGATCTGGTAATTCTAGAGTTGCTACAAAGGGCAACTGTTAGTTCAGGTTAGGCGAAGCATATCCAGGATAAGATGGTATCGCCTGAGCAATGGGTCTTTGCAGACCAGCATAATGCTGGCAACTTTGACAAGGTTGATGGGCATAACCATTATAGCATGGTTGCCCATTACTTACAAAGACTTGTTGCTCGGGTCCTTGATATGATTGTTGGAATGGCGGTTGTTGAGATTGAACCAGCTCTGGTTGTTGGACCATTTGCTGTTGACCAATACTGGATGATTGACCAAGATGAGGAGTCACAGTACTTGTTTGAGCCTGAGTCGCTCCAGATAAGGAGGCACTACCCTGAGATTGTGATTGAGTCGTTGAGACAAGAGGCTGTTGTATTGCAACCTGAGAAACTTGGGGTTGACATACAACGGGTAGCGCTTGTACTAGCGACGCATTCACCATAGCAGGTGTGGTGGGAATATCCGACACAGGGTGCACTGGTTGCATCGAATATACAACCCCTGGTTGTCGAGGCAGTATTGGTACCCAACCGCTGTATGTAATTCCAGTTTGACCTGAACTTTGTTGTAAACTCCCGTATGGTTGTTCTCTAGGAGGGAACAATGAAAGAGCATACTGCCCTCCATATGGTGGGAATCCAGTACTTAAAGGGTAAATTGGCCTTTGAAGACACATTGGATCAATTTGTTGAGTTTCAACATAAGAAATACCAGATGATAATCCGGATGAAGAAATAGGAACTAACCATGTCGTCGTCCCTGATTGGACTCCGGCTTGTTGTTGACAATTTGCCGGGACAGATGGTATACCAGCGAACATCGTTGGAGTAGTAGCAGGAGGCTCTGCTGCTGCTGCGTCGGACGACACAGTCCTAGATGTCGATGGTTGTTCAGACATATCTAGTCTATCCAAAAGATTTCTTAGCGATTCTACAGGAACTTCCACTTGTGGTGGACTAACTTCGAAGATCAACGAGGGAAAGGTGATGATTATTCTGCTTAAAATAAATTTTATAACGACGCTTTAGACACAACTTGCTTTTTCAGTTTTAAAGAGTCGAGAAAAAGCTAAAGATGACTCTAGTCTCCTTCGATGTTTTAACGAGCCCGAAGTGATAAATGCTCGGATGGACTTTTTCAGTTATAGAGTTTGAAAAAGGCCAAAAGAAACTGCTCTGGAGTTCTAGGCAGAGGGTGTGCCAAACTTTTCGCAAAACCACAGAATACGTTTTACGGTACGGGTGGTCGATCTTCGTGAATGCTGTGTTCACTGCATTGCGATCAGTGGGGCGGCCGACACGGCTTCCTATGGATAAAGGCTTTATTCCTATAGGGGTCTCCCAATATATACGCGACGGTACGTGGGAGCACAAGTCCGTATTGATACTTATCGCTTCACCGTGGAGGAATCACCCAACCACTCGACGGTAAGATATCACATTTAACGACGCCGGAACACGTCTCTAGCTTAGACCTCTATGTGTTTGCGTTATGTTTCAAAGCGTTGTTATGTAAATTCAATTTATTTTAGGTTGATCTTGTTTAGCAGTTTGCCTTTATGGATCACCACGAGATGTATGGTACAACTCCTAAATGCAGTCTAAAGATGATAAGCAAGCTTTTCAATCTTTTCAACTTATGAAAATCTTAACTACTGAGGGAAAAGAAAGACATCATCCTTTCACACAGATCATAGAGCACACACTAATGCACTTTTTTCCTAAATCAACATGCAAGCTGTCAAAATGCAAATTCACAATGCAGGTATTTCTTTTCTCTTTCTTAATGTTGATGTAATACAAAAAGAAAGCTGTTGTATAACTTTGAATTCGATTTCAAGTGAAAGCAAACAAGCTTGTCCAAAATCAAAAGACACCTTAAGATTTACTTGTTTCGACACTAGAAATACATAAATTCAAACCATATGACGAAAGCAAAAACTCAATCAGCTATGAACAGCAAATAAACTAACTCTTAAGATCAAAACGACACTTTATCACAGGTCTAGATCTAAGAGGCCACAGCAAGACTAGTTCACTTTCGTTATGGGAAACTGTAAATAATACAAGAAATACACAAAGAACAAACACAGTTTCTTTATACAACTGAGGCGGAATAGTGGCAAGGAAAGTTGGTTTCAGATAGGCACATTGACTGGTAACAGGCTGCAAAAACAAGGGTGAAAACAGGGCAATAAACAGGAGGGAACCCCAGTAGCACTAGGAAAAACTGGTTCAGCGCAGGTGGTACACTGTCAGTTTGACATTCAGCGCAGGTAGCCTTCACGGGACCTGCGCTGAAATGCAGAATGCCTTCACAGCACCTGCACTGAAGATTCAAACTTTCGTTTTTTTCAGTTTCCGGGTCACAGATTGCTCAAAAATTCACCGTTTTTGGCCAAATCAGAAGCTATCAGTCAAGTACACACTAAGGGATGAAAAGGAGGATGAAAAGCTATCACTAAGAGCTATTTAGAGTCCTTGTGGATCAGCTCTTCAAATCATAAACTTGCCCAGCAACTGAGCTAGAGTAGCTGCCCTCTACTTTGCATTTGAAAGATCCAAATGCAGTTCGATTCGGTACTCCCTTTGTTTATGAAATGAATAGCAAAAACACAAACAACCAACAAGATACGATCCCCAGCGGAGTCGCCAATTTGTTGTTGGGAAAAGTATCCAATACGGAATGACCCTATCCCACTCTAAGGGTGATAGTACCTCAGCAACAACCGAATGCAAAGCTATTCGAGATTACTTCTTTATGAGATGAGAGAGAGAAGAGAAAGAGGATCCACTAACCGTTATCTTCTGCTAATGGTTGATCCAATCTTCCCTCTTTGCTGCTTGCTCCTAGCTCCTTGCTCTTTCACTGGCCTAGCTACACAAAGATCCTGTAAAAGCACAAGAAAAGGAAACTACAAGAAGCATACATCCATAATCGATTCAGGGATTAGAATAAATCAAACATACAAGCATCAATTCACCATTGAGACACATGCATATAGAAGAACCTCAAATACTTTATTAATGGAAGAAGTAAAGTTCTGAGAGTGTGTCACACGGAATTGGTCAAGGGTGCGGACACAGCTGACCTTCCTAGAAGTCTAAGACATTCTAATGACAAACAAGACAAAATGGAGTGATCTTTCTCTAAATATACCTTTTACAACATGAAAACTACAAGTGTTTAGGCTTACCTTATTCCAAAACGTTGTTGTTGTAGTCCGTCCTTGCCGATCCGGATGAGCTCCTCCTTCAAGTCAATTCCTGCAACCACAAACAATCAAACAATTACCAAGCACTTGTATTTCATATAATAAAACATATATTCAACATGCAGACCAAGGAACACATGAAATAACTCATTAACACAAGCTATTGAGAAAAATAAACCAGTTTGTATTAATAACGAAACAAAGAAACTCTTACAACCTGGCCTTGGTGTTGTGCAAGTTCCTCCCAGGGTCCATCAAGGGTTTTCCTCTACTTTGACAAAGCTCACCCACTTCCAAGTAGAATCATGTAAAGACAATCTCTCCTCACAAAGGTTCTAATGGAAGACCTAAATCCTGCAGCATTTACCCAAAGAAAATGTATAGCTCCAACCTCTCCTCCTTCTGGCTCAATGCCTTTATTTATAGTGCTGTAAAGAGGTTATTCAGGTCCACTATCAATGGGATCATCCCCCTCTTTGGGTGGGATAGCTCCCTTATTGATGGGATAAGTTCCCCCTTAATAGAGATACATGAACCAACTGGAGGCGCATCCATTTCATCAAACCGACCTCTAGAATGTTCTAGAAGTAACCACAAGTAACTTTTTCAAGATAAAACTCGCGCATTTTGCCTTTTACAGAGGGACGCACCTGTCCCTTAACATACAGAGCGTCCATGGACGCAGATTTTGTGAACATGGTCAGCGTCCCCGCAGGTAAGGCTAGAGAGAACCTGCGACCCCAGAGATAAACATAGTTTTTACAAGACTTTCTCTCTTCTTTGAGTTTGAGATGGATAACAGAGGCATGAGACTTGCCTAAGAGGGTAGCATGACTGTTGATTTGAGCCATACTAACTGTAAGTAGTCAAGGTGACATTTTTTAGTGTAACAGAGTGTTACAACCATAATAGGCCCAATCCAGCAACACCTCCCAGCGGAAAGAAATCTCCTCTTCACCTCCTTCAAGCAAATCACCCAATAGTTCTATACTCAAACCAACAGCACTTCCTTACTTGCACAAAATTAGATCTTGGTTTTTCTTGGCGACTCCGCTGGGGAATCCATTAATGAGAGAGTCTTTTCCTTTGTGTGAACTTTGCTCTGAGAAAATCATTTTTCTTTTCTGGTTTTTGACTGTGAGAATTAGTATTTGGGTGGCTTAGCTTTAGATTCAGTTAGATTTGGTTTTTCTTAACTTTTCCAGAAGGACGCACCCTCTGAGTACTGCACAGTGCTTCTTTGGACCCGTTGTTGTCGTTTGCACAGAGCGGGCCCGCGCCTGTTCTAACGGGTTGCCTGCGTCTTCCTGTAAAAATTTAGGAAAACTCCATTTTTGCTTTAATTGCTTTTAGATCTTGGTTTTTCTTAGTGTTTTCTGCCCAGATCCTTTAGTACCCTGTCAAAAATTTTCACCTGAACTTGTTTCATTAGCATTCCTGCTTTTAGCTTTCATCAATTGGGTGTTTTGAGTCTCTTTTTTGAGAAATTCTTAATTTGATTTCCTTTGGTCATTACTTGGAGGTTTCTCTCAGTCTTTTCACAATTTTGCATCTTTTTGCTTTTGTTTTTGCAAAAAAATTTCCCCCTCATTCGCCGGGGGGGGCTAAATTGTGTATGAGTGTTAATCGCCTTTGAGTGTTTTTATGTTTTGATCTTTGGAACTCTCACCCAATTTTCTCGACTTGCACTTGATTGGTTCTTAGATTACATTAGAATCATCTTGTGTTTGAGAATTCTCTTGCATAGATCACATTTGCATAATTAGAGTTCTCAGTTTCAGAACATGAATGAAAAATGTGCATAGATTACATTTGCATACTTTTCATGTGAATTGTGCATAGATTACAATTGCATAGTTTACATTCTGAAAAATCAATCGTAGATTTATATCAGCTTTCTTTGATTTGAATTTACACAAAAATAAAAATAAAAATTGGTTTGGAATTGATTTGCATTAGTTTTTCTTGATGAAATTAGTGCATTAGAGAATTTGTTAAATTTTCTCTTTATGATCAATTTTTTGCATTGTTGGAAGTGAATGGAAACTCTCTCCTTACTTTAGTTAGGATTCATCGAATTGAAACGATTACATTATCATATTCGATTGCATTCAGTTGAGTCGGGTCATAACACCATTGGTTTCATCTCCATTTACCCATTTGAGTAATAACAGCCTTAATAACACAGCGCTTAATTAAAATTCATCTAGTAATTTTTACATTTCTAGGGCTCTGAAACACCAACATAGCTTAGGCTAGGGTCTTGGAGTAGGTGAGTACTTAACTCTCCAAGACTACAAAACCAAACAGATAGTTTATCTTGAGTAGAATAAATCCAATTGTTTCAATTGCACTCTGGGAAAGCTCCTCTTAAAGGAGAAGCACGAGCTCGTGTCCGAACCAGTGAGGGGATCATTCCCCCCTCGTTGGGAACGACGCCAGACAGTACGTATTACAAACGGTAAACCTCGGATTAACCATTGTCGAGGAGCCAGGGGTCACTTATCGGTAAACCTTGGATTGTTGTCAAGGAGCCGGTAAGGGGATTGAGCTTGCTACTCTGCCCTTGCGTGCTGTCGGAGTTTAGACTGTTCCCCCAGGTGTATTTGTTACTGTTGGTGACCTTCGTGACCATAATCTTTAGGGTTCTACCGAGGTGACGGTGGAGGGAAGGTCCCACTGTACCTGGAGTAGACGTCGGTTATACTCACTTGGATTTTCCGGGGGGTTCACTTCACTTCGAGACGGTTAAAGTGGAGGAACTTGTGCCGGTCTATTCATTAAGCAGGTTGCCGGGGTAACTGTTCCACCCACCATTTCTGTACTGAATTCTACGAGGTTGGGCTTCATCACCAACTAGTGTTTTCGGTCCGGAGAGCTTACTGTTTGTGTGTGGTTTGACTCCTAGATTTAATAGCGCGTGTTAACTTGTTTGTTTTTACTTTTAGAGACCATAGGTGTGAATTGTGAATTTTAATTGTTAGGTGTGAATTGTGAATTGTTAATTTTAGTTTTAAATTGTTAATAAAATTCACTGAAGTTGAATATAATGGCAAATGTTTCGGAATTTATCAACCTAGGAACCCCTCCTAATGAGAATCCTAGTACTTTTCCTTAATTTGGGAATGTTGGTCCTCCTTATATGGCTACTTTGTCATTACCTGGATTTACAATAGGTTTACCGATATGGTTATTTTCAACTTCGTTGGCCCAAAATACTCCAATTGTTCCATCTCAACCGGATGCTTCACCTCAAGAGAGTTCACCATCTCAACATCACCAAACTTCTGTTGACCCTTTACCTTCTTCGCCTAATTTTTCTTCCTCCATTTCTTCCTCTTCGCCTGGTAAAAGCCTTGATGCTAGTAACCAGGAGGCTAAGAAGAAGAAGAAAGGGAAGAAGAAGAAGAAGAAGAAGAAGCAAGATAAGAAAGAAGTCAACCAACCAACCATGGTTGTAAGTGTTAGTTGTGTTGAGGAAAATTCTGACATGCATCGTAAACCCAAATACCCTTGCAGGCTTTGTAAGGGTGACCACTTCCTTGTCAATTGTCCTGGTATTCCAAAGGTCTTGGAAGTATGGTCAGAAAAATCTCATCAACTTTCCATTGATCCATCAACCAGTGATAGTCAGGTTCCTGGGAAAAAGGGTAAAGTTAGGTTTCCTTGTAAGTTATGCAAAGGGAGTCATCAAACTCACATTTGCCCTCACATGGATGAAGCCTCAACATTGTTGGAAAACCTTACTGTTCCACAGCAAGAATTTCCAACTGGTTACCGTAAACTTTCTCCCAACCTACCGTCAACTGACGGAGTGATTGATCTAAATTCAAGTACAGTCGATCACACTCTCCCATTGGAGATTGAAACTCATGTCACTCAGGTTGATGATCCATTAGTTGATCAAGTGGTCGATTCAATTTCACATTCGGTCGATCACACTCTCCTTTTCGAGAGTAAATTTCATACCGCTGATGTTCTTCTTGTTACATCGGATTCTTCTATGCCGGGGGGCATTTCACCTGTTTCTACAGAACCCCCTCCAAGTACTGAGGTCTTTTCCTTTGATTGGAATAGACTGACAGAACCTCGTCTTCCTTCCTCCATCCCTTTCCAAATCATTGTCAAGGCTGGTGGTAGGGACATACATCGTACTCAGGTAGATGAAGGTGCTTCTGTTAGTATTTTATCCTCAGCTGTTTGGAAAGCTTTGGGTTCCCCTCAGCTTGCGCCTATTACGCAGAATCTGAAAGCTTTTAACAGAACAATTAGTGAACCTTTAGGGATCCTTCCTAAGTTTTCTATTACCTTGGAAGGTAAAACTGTTTGTGTTGATCTTATGGTAGTTCGAGGTCCCTTGGATTTCAATTTACTCCTTGGGCGAGATTATGTTTATGCAATGAAAGCTGTCGTATCGACACTCTTTCGCGTGATGTCTTTCCCTCACAATGGCAGTATTATGACTGTAGACCAGCTTTCATTCCCTAGTCTTGTCTCAACTACCAATAATATGACACCCCTAAATGTTCCTGATTCTAAAGTGGTATCTACCCTGCCACGGGTTAATTATGTGGCAACTGGTTCCATGTTTTCAGTTACCGATGCAAGTGAGCCTCTCACCTTTGATTTAGATCCGATAATTGACATGGAAAACTCTATGGGATTACTTGAACAAGATGTTCTTATCCCTTTTGAGTCCCTTGACATGTGTTCCTTCCCAAGAAGTATTCTTCCTTCGGATGAAGACCTCTTGGAAGCCATGATCAAGGTGTGTCCATTGACATGTCTTTCCTCCAGTTGGAAGCCATGATCAATGTTACGAGGATAGTTTTTTCCTGTATCAACCTCGTTAAAAAATGAAATAGGCTAGCATGAGGACAGTTCTTTTACTGAGTCAACCTCATTAAAAAATGAATCAGCTAGATTTTAGGATATGTAGGTAGATTGTAGAAAGTAGGGTTTGAGGACAGTTCCTGTTACTGAGTCAACCTCATTAAAAAATGAATCAGGTTTGAGGATAGTTCCTGTTACTGAGTCAACCTCGTTAAAAAATGAATCAGGTATGAGGATAGTTCTTTTCTTGTGTCAACCTCTTTAAAAATGAAACAACTCCCTTTTCAAGTTAAATATTGAAAGTAAACCTTCATTTATCCAGCCGGTTGAATGCAATGAAGCCTGGGGGGCATGTACCTCGCTTTGCATCATTATGCTGGGGGCATACGAACTTTTTGAGCATAGTTCCTTATCTTGTGTCAAGCTCGTTAAAAAATGAAACAAGGGTAGGTTAAGTAGGTAGATTGTAGAGAGTAGTCATGAGCACAGTTCTTTGTCTTGTGTCAAGCTCGTTAAAAAATGAAACAAGGATTTTAGAGCATAGTTCCTTGTCTTGTGTCAAGCTCATTAAAAAATGAATCAAGGTTTTTAGAGCACAGTTCCTTGTCTTGTGTCAAGCTCGTTAAAAAATGAATCAAGGTTTTTTAGAGTATAGTTTTTTGTTAGGTAGATTGTAGAAAGTAGTTATGAGCATAGTTCCTTGTCTTGTGTCAAGCTCACTAAAAAATGAAACAACTCCCACAAGTCTTTCCAAGATCGTGAAAGTAAAGCTTCATTCCATCCACCTCATTTAATGCAATGAAGCTTGGGGGGCATGTACCTTGATTTGCATCATTATGCCGGGGGCATGTGAACTTGTAACAAGCATAGTTTTTCGTTTCAAGCTTGTGTAAACATGAAACCGAATCCGAGCATAGTTCTTTTCCTGTGTCAAGCTCGTTAAAAAATGAAACAAATCCTCCTCTACTTGAGTCGAGAGATTGACTAGATCTCGTAAATGTTAAGTTGTATATTTAGGTTAGTTGTTTCAGTGTTTTGCATAACTTTCTTACAGTTTTAGGTCAAAGTATTTTAAATGATCTCGTCACTAAACCTTCATTTCATCCAAATGGTTGAATGAAATGAAGCTAGGGGGGCATGCACTCTAGCAGTTATGCTTAGGGGGCATCAAGCACAGTTTTATCTCTGTTTCAAGCTTGTGTAAAAATGAAACTACTCTGAAGCATAGTTTTTCTCTGTTTCAAGCTTTTGTAAAAATGAAACCTATCTCGAGTCAATTTCAGTTATTTTCAAGACTCGTTAAACTCATGAAAATACCGAGATTATTTTGCTATCTTTCATTCTCGTAAAACAAATGAAAATGCCGAGATCTTTCCGTCTTTTCCTACTCGTAAATTAAATTGAAAGTCGGCCATATGAGTACATTTTTATCATTTTTTCGAACTCATTAAAACATACGAAAAAGTGAAAACCATGAGTACATTTTTATCATTTTTTCGAACTCGTTAAAACTTACGAAAAAGTGAAACCTCGGAGTTCTCTTTTAAGCCCTTTTCAGACTCCTAAAACATGAAAAGATCGCCGAGTTTTTCTTTTAAACTCGTTAAAACGGAATTAAAAGACGGTCCCCTTATAGCTCTTTTCTGACCGTAAAATCAGGAAAAGATTGCCGGGTTTTTGTCGTTTCAAACTCGATAAGGAAATAAAACGACGTGTCCTTGATCACTTTTTACTTTTCAGGTCAACGACACTATTATGAAAGTACTCCTTGGTCGCAAGATCAAGCGGTTCCCCCAGGTATTATTTTATACTTTTTCGGGCTTGAGGGACACAAATATACGAAAAAGTTCAACATGGAGTCTCCTTTTGTTTTTCAGACTCTCTAAAATTGAAAAACGCCGAGTTTCTCCTATACTGGGCTCGTTAAACTTTTACAGTAGAGGACCTGTTCAATTACAAACAGGAACGAACCACTCCTTCCTAGGGTTCGAATTTAAACTAGGTTGGACTCGTCCGAAGGATGAGCTTATAATCAAGCATATGTTATCCTCCTCAAGCTTGTTAAAAATAAAGAGGTACTTGCCAGAAATGGTGGGGGAAAAGAGAGAAGAATGAACCTGTTTGTCACCTTTTGTCTCAGAAGAAACTTTATTACCACTCTTGAACACGACACTTTTCATTCACCTGGGTTGGGAAATCTTTTACCTCACAGTTGACCAAACCACTTTGAAAGTCTTTAACCGGGTTTCGGGGATTAACTTTGAGTTATTTGTCACCAAGCCATCTGTCGTGTCGTTATGTGTTCAAGAGGTCTGCAAGAAAAACTTTCATCTGCAAAATACTTGTCATCCATTTGACCATCCCTGAGTCAGTCCTTACAGCAACATTTCTTCAACTTGAACAATGATTTCGTGTTGTGGGCTTGCCTGCAACGGGTCGCTTTCTATCGACATCGACACATTATCTAGAAAGATGACTTAGGAATCGACAGTACCTTGAAGTCTGCATGCATCAATGGCAGGTTTCTCGCCTTTGACGTCAGTTTACATCATTGACTTTCGATCAAAGGATTCCGTGAAGTGTTCGACATCAAAACATCTATTCACATTTCACGGGTTGTGCTTGGTACTTTGAGAACCATTGACATTACTGGTGGTTTCTCTCACGCTTGTTAACAGTTTACATCATCGACTGGTAATCAAGTGGTTTCTAACATGTTCGACATCGAATCATTTAATCACATGGCTAGAATCGTACCAATTCGGGAAGTAGAAGTGAAGACCCTGGATCTAGTTTCTACCATCCAGGCTGCGAGGAGTTTTGTATTCATTATCTATGTAGACTAATCATAAACAGATGGCTGCGTCCATACTGTGTCTACAAAAGTCTATAAAAATGATGTACTACAAGATCATTCTTGTATCAGAATAGTTAGTCCATTAGTTAAAGTTTTGAATCTGAGTATGGGAATGCCTACCTCAGTGATGATATAATCTTATCCATGTATTTTGTGTTGAAAATTGCAGGTTCCAACCAGGCCATCCACAAGACAATCCTTGAAATGATAAAGCGCTTCACCCTTCCTAGAATTACAAAACCCTACTCTATTCCAGGCTTCGCACTTTAGGGGGCAATCTGTTACACTAAAAAATGTCACCTTGACTACTTACAGTTAGTATGGCTCAAATCAACAGTCATGCTACCCTCTTAGGCAAGTCTCATGCCTCTGTTATCCATCTCAAACTCAAAGAAGAGAGAAAGTCTTGTAAAAACTATGTTTATCTCTGGGGTCGCAGGTTCTCTCTAGCCTTACCTGCGGGGACGCTGACCATGTTCACAAAATCTGCGTCCATGGACGCTCTGTATGTTAAGGGACAGGTGCGTCCCTCTGTAAAAGGCAAAATGCGTGAGTTTTATCTTGAAAAAGTTACTTGTGGTTACTTCTAGAACATTCTAGAGGTCGGTTTGATGAAATGGATGCGCCTCCAGTTGGTTCATGTATCTCTATTAAGGGGGAACTTATCCCATCAATAAGGGAGCTATCCCACCCAAAGAGGGGGATGATCCCATTGATAGTGGACCTGAATAACCTCTTTACAGCACTATAAATAAAGGCATTGAGCCAGAAGGAGGAGAGGTTGGAGCTATACATTTTCTTTGGGTAAATGCTGCAGGATTTAGGTCTTCCATTAGAACCTTTGTGAGGAGAGATTGTCTTTACATGATTCTACTTGGAAGTGGGTGAGCTTTGTCAAAGTAGAGGAAAACCCTTGATGGACCCTGGGAGGAACTTGCACAACACCAAGGCCAGGTTGTAAGAGTTTCTTTGCTTCGTTATTAATACAAACTGGTTTATTTTTCTCAATAGCTTGTGTTAATGAGTTATTTCATGTGTTCCTTGGTCTGCATGTTGAATATATGTTTTATTATATGAAATGCAAGTGCTTGGTAATTGTTTGATTGTTTGTGGTTGCAGGAATTGACTTGAAGGAGGAGCTCATCCGGATCGTCAAGAACGGACTTCAACAACAGCGTTTTGGAATAAGGTAAGCCTAAACACTTGTAGTTTTCATGTTGTAAAAGGTGTATTTAGAGAAAGATCACTCCATTTTGTCTTGTTTGTCATTAGAATGTCTTAGACTTCTAGGAAGGTCAGCTGTGTCCGCACCCTTGACCAATTCCGTTCTTTGAGTTTGAGATGGATAACAGAGGCATGAGACTTGCCTAAGAGGGTAGCATGACTGTTGATTTGAGCCATACTAACTGTAAGTAGTCAAGGTGACATTTTTTAGTGTAACAGAGTGTTACAACCATAATAGGCCCAATCCAGCAACACCTCCCAGCAGAAAGAAATCTCCTCTTCACCTCCTTCAAGCAAATCACCCAATAGTTCTATACTCAAACCAACAGCACTTCCTTACTTGCACAAAATTCCAGCCTCCATAGACCTCATGAGAGAGCTCTATATATAGAAGTTTTGGAGAAAGCATGAGTCAGCTTGAGACTGACATGAAGCTGACTAGTGTCCTCTCCTACTTCAGTTAATCTTCAGTACTTGAGTCCACTTGGAGTCTCTTGCTTCAACTTGGAGATCTAGATCTTCTTACTCATCACAAGGCGAATTCCCTGATCCAAGTGTCAGTTTGGAAGCTTCCTGGGCAATTGACACCTTGCAGAATGACTGTGCCACTTGGCCAATCTCGCCCAGCGCAGGTAGCCTTCATTAGATTTGACATTCAGCGCAGGTACAGAGTGGAGCAGTTGACATTCAGCGCAGATGCTTAGTGGAGCAGCTGACATGATCCAGAAATAGCTTGTTTTTTAGTGTTTTCAGGTGGAGAACTGATTTTCAGTGCTGTGGTTTGCTGACCTTGTTCCTCTAGGGGTAAGAACAACATGTTTAGGGACTTTGGATCCCTCAGATTATTGACATTTCATGCTTCATGCTGTTAGGCACAAAAATGTCTATAACAAATATAATGCAGGAGTGGTGCAAACAAGATTTCAAGGGCGCGGATGAGGCCGAGGCGGAGGGGGACCTGAAAGAGGTCACGGACAGTTGATATGCTACAATTACAGAGGGCCAGGACATTATGCCCATGACTGTACGAATCCAACGCGCCCGTCATGTTTGTATTGCAACTTGTTTGATCATGAGACAAAATATTGTCCTACACTGATAGCTAGGATACGTGACAAAGGAGCGCTACGACCTCCCTCGACTTAGAACCTATAGATGATGAGGTCTTCGAAGATCCAAATGTGAACATTGTGCTCCGAACTAGAATTGCGACGGGAGATGACAAAGGCAAACAACCAGAGGATAGTACTTGGGTTAGCAAAGCTCGGAGGAAAGAATTGAAGTTTGATTTGGAGCGCGCTCGGGAAACTTTCATGGAATCTAAGAAGAGCTTCGCTAGGGCCTCCACTTTAGGAAGCAAAGATAGACCGGAGCTGGAGATGGTCCCATCCATGCTCACAATGTTCTTGGAAACATGTATGAAGTTACTGCATGACAGTAAAGCAGTAAAAGGATTGTAGGAACTCATTAACAGAGGCGTTGGGACCTTACCAAGAGAACCGCGTGTGGTCAGAAAGATTGAAAAGCATAAGACAAGGACGGGAAGAGAAACGAGGTTAACCGCGCAAATTGGAGAATATGAGATGGACCAAGTAATTCTGGATTTAGGATCGTATGCGAATGTTCTGCCAAAGCAGACATGGGAGCGAATGGGGAGACCTACACTACAATGGTATCCTATTCAGCTATGAATGGCGAACCAACAGAAGATAATACCCATGGGGCGATTGCAGGGCATAATTGTGGACATTGAAGGAGCGAGTGCGCTAGCAGATTTTGAAGTGATAGAGATTGTTGATGACAGCAATCCCTCCCCTGCGCTCTTAGGAATTGATTAGGCCACTAACATGAATGGGGTGATTAATCTGAAGAAGCACAAGATGATTTTTGAGAAGAAGTCACTACGCGTAGTTATACCCCTAGACCCTGTTGAAGGATTGCACTATACAGAGTCGATGCGTGACTATGAAAGTGATGATGATTTGGATTGCATCTATAAGATAATAGCGTGAAACCAAAACTGGGTGAATCCCACCGTGGATGGGCAGATTGCATGGGAGCGCGAAAGCCCTGTACTTCGGATTCGAATGAGGAAACAGAGTGATGGCAGAATCGGTTACATGACATAACTACGCTTAATTGTAATATGATCACAAGGTCGTTGCGCTGTGTATCGACAGAAGTAAGAGACCTACCTACTTATGATGGCCTAAGTGAGGTAGATACCTTCTTGAATAAATTTGAAAGGGAGGTGTCAGAAAAGCAACACTTCCATGCCTTGGATTGGGCACTGCGCGCTACGCCCGCAAGGTGGTGGGGTACGCACAAGGGGAGATTTGACGACTGGCGCGAATGTAGAAGGATGATGCACATGATTTGGGAAGCTTAGGGTGCAATTGATAGACAAATGGAATGGATGAAATGATCCGCACACAAGTCTAGCCGAGTGGATGCAGGCATATGAAAAACAACCTACGCGTATGCACATGAAATTCACGTTGAAATTTATGGTCAATAAGTATGTGTTGGGGGGAAAATGTGCAAATGGCTCTTAATGTTGGAAAGACAATACGTAGGAAGGACAATCGCGCAAAATGTTATCCACGCAGAAGCATTTAGTAAGGTGTGCAACGCGTTGACCAAGGTATGTAATGCGCAGCGAAGTGATTGGGACATGCGCGTACCCGCAGTATTATGGGCTTATAGGATGACATGTAAGAAACTGATGAGACAAACACCTTTCCGGCTTGTCTATGGAGTAGAAGCCGTAATGCCTATGGAGTACATCATACCTAGTCTACGCATAGTGGCGCTCACAAGTATGACGGATCGCGGATCCCTAGAGGAGAGGCTCGCGCAGTTGGAGGAGCTCGAAGAAGAATGGTTTTTGGCTGGATTCCACCAGCAGGTGCAAAAGTAGCGCAAAAAGGCCTGGCATGATCGACATATTAAGTTGTGCACCTTCAAGGCGAATGATTTGGTGTTGCTATATGATAGTAAGTTTGATCAATTCCCAGGGAAGCTCAGAATGCACTGGTTGGGAATTTATGTTATTAAGGAGATCACAGATGGTGGCGCATGCAGTTGGAAAAGTTAAATGGAGAGCTCTTCCCATGAAAGGTCAATGGCAGTCGTTTGAAGCTATACACAGGTGGCCTAGCCATCTGACTATCCGCAAGAAGCACAATATTAGTGCAACAGGCAGCTGAAAGGAGGCGCGGGACTATAAACTACTCTGCCCAGGAGCTGCGCAATGACAGGACTGCGTGCAGTAGCGAAGTGTCACAGGGTCCACTACAGTGCGAGGGTAGCTGCACTGCCACGCGGGTTGGCTGGAAAGTGATCGTTACAGTCACTATCCACGATGTGATGCTTGCTTTGAGACCAAATAGAGCGAGCGACAAGCATTTAAGGCAAACTTTATGGGCTAGATTTGGGAAAATCTGACACCAAGGGAGCATTGATGGACCGAAAGAGGGGGGAACGATCGAATTCAAATTCAAAAGGTGTTATAAATAACAAGTGGTTATCCAGCGAACAACACTTGCCATTTTGAGAACTAATCTGTTGCGCTATATGTTAGAAAAATATATATTACAAAGCAATGGAACACATAAAATATTGCAGAAATATAAACATAGAAAATGCATAAAACAAGAGAGATACAGATATACGTGGTTCACCCAGTTTGGGCTACATCCACAGAGAAACAACCAGTCCTTCTTTTATTATATTATCCATCAAAATAAAGAGATACAACCTACAGCAGATCCGTTGTAACACCCTCTTCGCTCTCAATCTCTTCTCTCTTCCTCACTCAGAATATAGATATACATAAATGCAATACAATTCCCTCCTATATAGTGAGGGGTTTCCTTCTAGGGCAAAAAACCCTAAATTAAACATAACTTCTACCATCAGATCATCTGCGTAATGAACGACCCAGATTGACTAGAAATTACTAGACTTTTACAAGGCAATTTTACATCTATTTTTAGCTTTGGGGGCGCTGCCCCCGAACCCCCGCCAGGGGACCGCTCGCCCCTGGACCCCCCAGCCGGGGGGGATTTACCCCCGCCGGGGGAACAAGTCCCCCCGCGTGGAGGGGTGTACATTCTTCCTGGGGTATACATCCGGCCGAAACCTTTGAATACAAAAGATAATCAGGCTCCACACCCAACAATCTCCCACTTGGAGACTGATTATAGCAACTCCACCGCTGCTTCATTTGCTAGACAATGACTCCACTTTGGACCTGGATGTTTCTCATCTTCTTCATCATACTTGAAGACCAATTGAAACTAAGCAGATTCTCAATTTCTCCCTAGTTCTGGCTAGTGTGTATCTTTTCCAGCTTCAACTGTCCATCTTCCAATGCTGACAGTATGAAATGGTACTTGAGTTGTATATGTTTAGTCTTGGAATGAAATGCATAGTTCTTTGCAAGATGTATGGCACTCTAGTTGTCACTGTATAACCTGCCCAACTCCTGCTTCTTACCCAATTCATCCGGAAACCTTTGTAACCAAATCATTCCTTTACTAGCCTTTGTAGCAGCAACATACTCTGCTTCTGTTGTTGAAAGTGCAACAACACTTTGGATTTTTGAAACCCAACTGAAAGTTGTTCCACCTACAGTAAATACATATCCTGTAGTGCTCCTCCTGTTATCTCTGTCACCTGCCATATCTGCATCAACGTATCCCTGTAGAGCAATGTTTGAACCACCAAAGCATAACGCTTGATTTGTGGTACCTCTCAAATACCTGAGAATCCACTTCACCGTCATCCAAATTTCTTTTCATGGATTGTTCATGTACCTACTTACAACTCCCACTGCATGTGCAATATCAGGCCTTGTGCAGACCATTGCATACATTAAGCTTCCAACTACTGATGCATATGGAACTTTAGATGTATGAGCCATTTCTTCCTGAGTCTTGGGACATGCCTCCTTACTTAATTTGAAATGGCTAGCCAAAGGTATACCAATTGGTTTTTCATTCTGCATATTAAACCTTTTCAACACCTTTTCTATGTACTCACTTTGAGACAATGTTAATTTGCGATTCTTCTTGTCTCTAGTTATTCTCATACCAAGGATTTGTTTTGCAGCACCCAAATCCTTCATTGCAAATGAGTTTGCCAATTTTATTTTGAGCACATTTATTTCCTGCATGTTATAACCTACAAAAAGCATGTCATCTACATACAATAACAATATAATATAGCTGCCATCATTTTGCCTTTTGAGATAAACACAATGATCAAAGTGACATCTAGTATAACCTTGTTCAGACATAAACCTGTCAAATTTTAGATACCACTGCCTTGGAGCCTATTTTAAGCCATACAAGCTCTTCTTCAACCTGCACATTAGTTTCTCCTTCCCTTTTACCTCATATCCTTATGGCTGCTGCATATATATCTCTTCCTCCAAATCCCCATGGAGAAAGGTTGTCTTTACATCTAACTGCTCAAGATGCAAATCTTCAGCTGCTACTAGACTTAAAATAGTTCTGATTGAAGTCATTTTAACAACAGGAAAAAATATTTCATCAAAATCAATACCTTTCTTCTGTGCAAACCCCTTCACCACAAGTCTAGCTTTGTACCTCTGTTTTCCTCCATCTTCTTCCTTCAGCCTGTAAACCCATTTATTCTGTAATGTTGTTTTACCTGCAGGCAACCTGACTAAGTCCCAAGTCTGGTTATGTGCTAAGGAGTCCATCTCTTCTTTCATGGCTTGCTCCCACTTCTTCTTGGTTTCTACCTGCACTGCTTCTTCATAACATTCTAGTTCACCAGAATCAGTTAACAATACATAATATAATGAAGGAGAGTATCGTTCAGGGGGTCTACTTATCTTGGTAGATCTTCTAACACCACTTTTAGGTGTTTGAGGTGCTTGTTGCTGTTGTGGTTTTTGTTCTGGCTGTTGATCATTATGATTTTTAGGCACCATCATTTTTCCTGTGATATCGTCAAGCACTGTGTATTCTCTGTTTTCTTTTTCTTGTTTCTTTTCCTGCAACTGGTTCTTATACAAAACCTTTTCATTGAATATTACATCTCTGCTCCTAATGATTTTGTGATTTTAATAATCATATAAGTGATAACCAAAATCATTAACACCATATCCAATAAAGGTACATTTCTTTGATTTTACCTCAAGCTTTGTTCTATTTTATTTGTTAATGTGGACAAAAGCTTCACAACCAAAAGTCTTTAAAAATGAGTAGTTTACCTTTTTACCTGTCCATGCCACCTCTGGAATACCACCATCCAAGGAACTTGAAGGACCTCTATTTATTAGATAAATAGCAGTGTCTACAACATCTGCCCAAAATTGTAAAGGCAATCCTGCATGCAATCTCATGCACCTTGCACGCTCCATGATTGTCCTGTTCATCCTTTATGACACACCATTTTCTTGTGGTGTTCCTCGAACTGTCTTCTCTCTGTGAATTCCATTCTCTGAATAGTACCTATCAAAGTCTTTGCTACAATATTCACCTCCATTATCTGATCTGAGACACTTCAATCTTTTCCCTATCTCATTTTCAACCAAAGCTTTCCATTTCTTGAAAGTATCAAATACATCATATTTATTTCGAATACAATAAATCCAGGTTTTTCTGGTTGCATCATCAATAAAAGTAACATAATAATGAGAGCCACCAAGAGGTGATACCTGAGCAGGTCCCCATACATCTATATGCACAAGCTCTAATTTTTCGCTCTTCTTTTCTTTCCAAACTCTAAGGAATCTGACTCTCTTATGTTTTCCATAAACACAATTCTCACGGAATTTTAAATCAACATGATTCAAACCTGGCAAAAAATTTCTTGAGTGAAGAATCTGCATCCCCTTCTCACTCATGTGCCCGAGCCTATGATGCCACAATGTCGTATCTTCTCCTGTAGAGGTTAAAGCATTAACATAATTAGAAATACCATTGCATAAATACAATGTACCAACCTTTTCTCCTTTCGCTATTACCAGGGATCCTTTAGTGACCTTCCAGGTTTTATCTGTGAAAGTACTTACGCAACCTTCACCTCCCAATTGCCCTATTGAAATCAGATTTTTCTTCAGATCTGGAACATGCCTTACCTCCTTTAATAGCCATTGATTTCCATTCTGCTGTTTTATGAAAATTGTACCCATTCCAACGATTTTACAGGGTTTACCATCACCCAATTGAACCTGTCCAAAATCTCCTTGAACATAATCATGAAAATGTTTCCTATCAGGTGTGGCATGGACTAAGGCCCCTGAATCTACCACCCAGGCATCAATAATACTTTCTAATGAAAGAATCAAAGCATCTTGCAACACATCACCTGTTACATTCACTTCATGATTGTTTTCTTGTTGTGTGTCTCCATCTTTTCCCTTCCGAGACTTGCAGTCTTTCTTCAAGTGTCCTTTCTTCCTGCATTTCCAGCACACTATCCCCGATCTGGACTTGGATCTGCATTTTCTTGACTTAATGTGATATCCAGAGCTCTTTCCTCTTTCCATTTGTATTCCCCTAGTCTCTGCAGTCAAAGCATTACCTGATGTCTCACTTGAGATTTTCCGTCGCATTTCCTCGCTAAGCATTGCACTGACAACATCATCAAACTTTAAAGTACTAGATCCAGAGACAGAGTTACTAATGGCCATAACTAAGCCATTCCAACTTTTTGGCAATGAGCACAGAAATAACAGAGCCATAACTTCATCATCAAAATTTAGCCCTACAGAACTTAACTAACTTGTAACTGTATTAAAATCATTTAAATGGTCTGCAACAGATCCACCTTCTGACATCTTCATATTAATTAAACGCTTCATAAGAAATACCTTATTTGAGTCCGATGGTTTTTCATATAGTTTGGCCAATGCCAACATTAAACCCTGTGTTGTTGTTTCCTTTGAAATATTAAATGCTACCGACGCCGCTAGGCACAGCCGTATTTTTCCAAGTGCCTTTCTGTCGAGAATATCCCATTCTGTGTTTGTCATACTCATCGGCTTTTTTGTCTATCCGCTCAATGGTAGGTACATATCTCTCTGATACAGATAATCTTCCATCTGCATCTTCCACAACTGGTACTTTTGGCCGTTAATTTTTTTGACCCTAAACCTACCATCTTCCGCCATTGCTCCCACTCGAACCAAGAACCCTTCTCTCATGTGAGTTTATCAGCCAAATAGACCTTCGGCTCTGATACCAGTTGTTAGAAAATTATATATTATAGAGCAATGGAACACATAAAATATTGCAGAAATATAAACACAAAAAACACATAAAACAAGAGAGACATAGATATACGTGGTTCACCCAGTTTGGGCTACATCCACGAAGAAACAACCAGTCCTTCTTTTATTATATTATCCAGCAAACTAAAGAGATACAACCTACAACAGATCCGCTATAACACCCTCTTCGCTCTCAATCTCTTCTCTCTTCCTCACTCAGAATACAGATATACATAGACGCAATACAATTCCCTCATATATAGTGAGGGGTTGCCTTCTAGGGCAAAAAACCCTAAATTAAACATAACTTCTACCGTCAGATCATCCACCTAATGAACGGCCCAGATTGACTAGAAATTACTAGACTTTTACAAGGCAATTTTACATCTATTTTTAGCTTCGGGGGTGTTGCCCCCAAACCCCAGCAGGGGGACCACTGGCCCCCACACCCCCCCCCCCCGCGTGGAGGGGTGTACAGTCTTCTTGGGGTATACATCCTGCTGAAACCTTTGAATACAGAAGATAATCAGGCTCCACACCCAACACTATCAACTATGTATGGACCTTTCGAGCTTTGCGGCTTTGAGAGCAAGCTCAGTCTTTGAAACATTGCCGAAGGAAACGCAGGACCTTCTAACGAGAATGATGGCAGTGCCTGAGGAAGCCGTGGATACCGGAGCAATAACCGCTGAGGAGGCCGCGTGGGCCATAATGGTAGGAGAAGCCCTAGAAAGTGTTGAGATAGTGGTAGAAATCCCTAAATCGTCGTGCACATCGAGACCCAAGAAAGATAAGCAACATATCGTACCAATGCTTGTGTCCCTTAGAAACCCGCTGAGAACTAAACTTGCCATGGAAGAAAAGGGGAAGGCGATCAATTTGGAAGCTGATGACGAGGAGGAAGAATTTGAAGAAATCTTGGTAGAGGAGGAAGCGGACATAGAGATGGAGGCAGTGTAGGTTTTAACCCCGTACAGAAATTACCTGCATACGAATTCTAAAACACAGAAAATAAATTATGCGAAAGCATAACACCTAAAACACATATACACAGAGATTTTTCCCTGGATCCCAAAACCGAGACTACCAGATTAATTTTTCATTATGTTCCTTTCAATGTTACAATACATATTTACACATGCTGAAGCATCCAATACCATGGACCGAAAACCATTACATCCAAAACCATGGACCGAAAACCATCACATCCAAAACGATGGACCGAAAACCATCGCATCCAAAACCATGTGCGAAAATCATGCACAAAACCATAGGTAGGTCCACCCAACCTAACATAGGATCCAAAAAAAAATTCCTGGGGTGCTACCCCCGCCCCCCTCAAACCCCCCTGTGACCCCCCCCCCCTCGCTGCACAATCAGCGCAACGAAGAGGGGGCTCCGCCCCATTCACTACGTGGGCTAGTCATGGAAAGAATAGCATAACTCAACAAGAAAAAACCCAGGGTGCGGACCCTCTAACCAAGCTGCCCGCATATGTTCCTTTGTGGAAGGGGAAAGCAAGGGTGCCCAAAGACATAGACGAGAGAAAAAGCTCTCTACAGACCCCGTTGCTCCCCGACGACATCATTTTTTACGGAGCACACTTGGGGCGAGTGTCGGTATTAAAATTTGAAGACTGGGATCTCGTGGACCACGAGAAATTCCCACATCTGGCAACCGCACAGCTCATGCGCAAGAAGAAAAACACATTGTTGGGAGTTATAGAGTTGGAGTCGTGCCAGTGGTTGAGAGGTGTAGAGAAAGCAGGATTGTTAAACCTAATCTCGGTGTTGCATTACCATCATGCCCCAGTGACTATTTTCATCATCAGGCAGCTGCTCTGCCTGGTGCATGATGGGTGTTTGTGGCTGGAGGAGCCCATCCCCATCACAGATCATCTAATTCATAGAATTACCTGGCTCCCTTGCAAAGGGGAGGATCCAGCAAACATATCTAAGGGTAAAAGTGATGATTTGGCCATCGTAGAGGCCATGAAGAATAAGTTCAAGCTAGAGAAGAAAAAGAGAGGGTACGCAATCTCCAGTATCAATAACATTGTTGTCAAAGTCGCGATGCAGACATTGGCTGAGAAAGTTATGCGGAAGTGTCGTGCAGATGAGGTGCCCGCGCCGGTGGTTGCACTTTCCGCGCAGTGCGAAGAGGGGGTCCAATTTAACTGGTTGGATTACTTATGCAGAGAGTTCCTGGAAAACTGTCGCGAGGCACGACAGCAAGGGAAGACTTTCCATTATGCATGGCTTCTGCTATCCATAGTGTTGGTGGCTTGGGAATTGCCCAAGGATAGCCAGTTCCCAACGATTGCACAGGATCTTCCAGAGGCAGCGAAGTATGCTTCGTTGTGGGCAACCAAAGATGCACAGAGGATCCGAGACAGCAAGATATTCTAGGTGTTCATGGAGATGAACATCAGAATGGGGATTAATTGCAAGTTGTGGTTATCGCTCAGTCTACAACAGTCTATAGAGCTTTGCGGAGTTCAAGGTGGACTTTCATCACGTGTACATCAGGGCGAGGAAGGACCCTGCGAAGGCATGGAAGGAGCTACCTTATCTAGCAACGGATGATGTCATATTCGTCGTGCTTGAGTTGTGGTCGTTGGAGTGGCACACTCCAGCTTGCTCTGCGATGGAAGCAAAGAATTCTGTTGCACAGAGGAAGAAGAAGGCAAAACTATGGATGGCACAATTGGCAGAAAAATGAAGGAACGAAGCGGCAGCAGCAAAGGCGAAGGAGTCGCGAGACACTGCAAAGGCAGCAGAAGGCAACTGAGAAGGAGCGCGAGGGATAAAAGTTTCCTTCACCCGAATAGGAGACAGAAACAAGGGAAGGTGGCACAGACCCACAGACAGCATCCACACAGCTAAAGCGACAGCGCCTGAGAGAGCAGGTGGGGCCACGAAAGAAGTCGAAGGCATTAAAGACTTCTTTCGACCTGATCACCCTCACTGAGGGGGATCTCCATGACATTGGGGAGATGGTGCACGATGTCACCGCGGAGGCCCTCCAGCAGTTCGTGGAGGAAAACTAGATGGTGTTGGGGGCCCTCCAGGTGTAGATATAGGAGTTGCAGGTGCGCACTCCACAGGCTGGTACTCTGTCAACCAGCCTCGCAGTAGGTACGGCTACAGCTGAGGAAATGTTGCGTGCCCGCATGACCAACACTATAGTGCTGCCAGAAGGAGCACTAGTTACAGAAAATGAGGCCGATAGGCCTATGGTCAGTGCGTTGAAGGGAGTTGGAATAAATATGGTTGCGCTCCCTCGGGAGACACTCTATGTTTTGCAGGACGAAGTGACTGCAAAACTGCGAGCCAGGGAGGGTCGCGCGCTCCAGGTCATGAGTGAGTAGCGCATCAACATCAAATAGTTGAGCCTGCAGACGAGGTAGTGGGGTAGAACCAATAGATTGTGCAAGTGGTTGACGAAGCTTGCCAGATGGTCCTAGAGCTAGCCATCCAAGCAGAGGAAACGACGGAGGCACGCATCCCGAAACTAGCAGCGGAGGTGCGTGAAGGAAGAGATGGTCAAGGTTGAGCTGGAGCTGAACCTTCAGATAACCAAGCTACAATTGAAGGCACAGCCTTCAACGCCGCTAGAGGTTAAGGAATAGCGCGCCAACGTGAGTACAGCGGCCAAAGCAGAGGTCAACCGCCCAGTGAAATACTGCACTAGGCTATTTGAAGAGTCGTTCGAGGTTCTCACCACTCTACAGGAGAACTCGAACATTTAGCACTTAGAAATAGAGGTGCGCGAGTTGCAGCAGAAATATGATGAGATAAAAGGGACCGTGCAGATGGTTTCCTTTACACAAAGGCTTGCGCGGATGCAGCAGGCAAAAGCGCTCAAGGAGCAGGTGGATGTTGCTCGACATAAGGAAGCCATTTTGAAGGCACACGTACAACCATGGATTGATGAGGTGTTCGTCATTACAGCCTCTATTGAAGCAAATCTCGCGCAGATGCAGGGCACACAAGAACAGGTTCAAGGAAGCAGTTCAGCTACCGCGATTTCTGAACAGCGCGTCCAGGAAGTACAGCAGGGAGCTACTTAGTGCGTTTCCGACCTTGCAGCAGTCCAGGCAGAGTTGGGAGGTCTTCATCCAAAGATCTCTGCACCAACAGAGTGGCTTGAGTGTGAGTCATGATGTTTGTGTTGCGGGTCTGTTGGGCGCGGGATCCGCTAAGGGAAGTTTTGGGGCTTAGAGCCCAGATTTTGGTCATAAATTGTATCTTTGATGTAAAGACTCCGCATTTTGTTGGTGCGGAGCGCGGAGCTTGTAAATGAGTCATAGGGTTGTCTGCCCTTAATTTTGTAATGTAATGTCGGCTATAGATATCTACCCATGGTCCGAGGACCATGGGTTTGTATAAATAGAGCGAGGCTCGAAGTTGTAAATGAATAATGGAATGGAATGATAATGGAATAGAAGCATAACATAAGATCTAAGGGTAAAATCAAGTCTTTGGTTCATAGAGTAGGAGAAGGCTTTCCAGCTGAGTGCGCAGAAGCCTAGTAGTCTGCAGCTGAGTGCGCAGACCCCTGCAGCTGAGTGCGTAGAGGCCTAGTAGTCTGCAGATGAGTGCGCAGACCCCTGTAGCTGAGTGCGCAGGGCGAGTCAAGTCTATAACTGTTGAAGCATTGATAAAGAGAAGTTTTACATCAATTCTGTGTATTTATTTCCTATTTTCTGTATCGAATATATTGGGTATAAATTTCATTTTTGTTGTCTATATGGTGCGCGAACATGTATAACTGTGTAGATTAAGTGAATGTGAGTCAAAGTATCTGTTTACACGAATTTGACTAACATCTATAAGAGGATAAGTAAGATATGCGGTGTAACTTGTGAAAATAGCGCAGATCGTTGCCATAGCAGTGCGAAATCACCTCAACCCCGGTTAGGGTTGCGTAAAGGACAATTATAGCAGATCATGAAGGTATCACAAGTCAGAACAGTGCGCGAAGGTAGGCAAAGTTGGACTAAATCAACCCCTAGACATCTCAAGGGTGCGGAAACTTGGTTCCAGCATCCCCCCATACTGCTTCAGGTGAGACTTCAGTCCGCGCTCCGTGGGCTGATGCCGAAAGGGTCAGTAGTGTAGGGATTTGTTTGACTAATTAACTCCGAACTTGGGTTAGGCCCCATCAAGCCAACACAAACTCATTGCAATAGTGCATGCTCTGAAAATATAGACGCACTATTTGATGGGCACAAGGTTTGAGCTTGGAACTAACCATAATCACTTGAAGTATTTATTTGAGTAGTCAAAACTTAAATGCAAGGCAAGCTAGATGACTAAAATTTTCTTGTGAATTTTACTTTGATATCAAGAACATAAAGGTAAAGGAAAACAAATTTGTTGATATATGTTGGCTTAGTGGGTCCTAACCCAGGTTCAGAGTTAGTTGCGCCAAACAAGTCCCTACACTATTGGCCTTTCGGCATCAATCCGTGGAGTTTGGACTGAAGTCTCACTCGAAGCAATATGAGGGGATGCTGGAACCAAGTTTCTGAACCCATAGATCAACGTGATGTTGTTTTATGCCTTAAATCCTCCTTCACACAGCTCGATAATACTGTATGGCTTATCGATGTAACTTCCTTTAGTTAGCCTCTATACCTTCGCAAAGGTTCATATGGCAATATAGATCAAGTAAATTCGCGCATCAATACATCATTATTTCATACAACCATTATTCATCAAAATATAAAGTGCATTCATACATAACAGAAGTAAAGAGATAAACACAGGTATTTCTGCAACAATCTTCTTTACTGATAATCAGTTAATGCTTACAGACTCAAGACTTCCCTGCGCACTTAGTTGCAGGGGTCCGTGCACTCAGCTGCAGACACTACTCTAGGCCTCTACGCACACCATTGTAGAGCCTTTCTTCCTACTCTTCTGCGCTAACTTAGACTCCTTTCGTCGTACCCATAGACAATTCTACTCTTCTATTATTTTGCCTTAGACTCTCTAAGACACACCTATTTATACAATCCCATGGTCCGCGAACCATGGGTAGATCTCCAAAAGTCGACTCAAGTTACATAAAAGAAGGGTAAAACCCTTTTTGACTCCTTAACTATCTACGCGCTCCGTGACCACAATTTGCAGAGACTTTACATTTTTTTACATAAATCTTGGGCTTTTGCCCCAAAATTGACCCAGGGGACCCCATCCCAATAGGCCCCCAACACAAATATCGTGACTTGCCCTCGAGTCACTCGGCTAGTGCAAAGATCCCCGAGCTCCACTTGTGCAACCACTACTTCAAACACGCTCTACGTGGCTGCCTACTTGATCTGTTCTACCAGCTACTCTGTGGTTGCTCCTGCGTTGTTCTACTTAATCTTCTGCTGCGTAATTTGTAAGTTCGCCAACCTTTCCTGTATGTTGGCCAAGACTATGTAGGCTTCAACCAACCAACGCCCCAACCTGGCCTTAAGGACTGCCTCGTTCTTCTGCGTTGCTTCCACCTGTGTAAGCCGTTGCTTAGCCTCTTGCAATTTGGCGAGAAGTTGTCTTGAAGCAACAATGCACGTCATCGCCCTCACTTCATCGTATTCTTGTTGTAGCTCGCGGACCTCTGTATTGAATACCCACAGGGTGGGATCTTCTTGCAAGGTAGTCACTACTTCCATGGCATGTTCTAACATTGCGGTGCATTCCACCACCACGACATCCATCGTAGCAACATCCCAATAATCCCCAATCTTCGCAAACGTCAGCTCCGCTTATGTGTCAATGTTTACTTGCCTAGTTTTTAGTGGTGTGGTTATGTCTGGAGTCTCTATCTATGGTCCCTCCACCTCACGGTGGCCTTCTTCTTCTGCGATGTTAATATTTCTTAGATCCTCATCCTCTCCTTCGGTAGTCACATTATATCACTCCAATGCATGGCCCAGCTGGGTGCTCCAATCTGGTTGAATCAATTCTAAAGGATCCTATGGTATTCCGAAGATTTCTACCTTAACCTCTTGTAGTGCCTCATTGATGCTTTTGAACCCATCCTTAAAGTTGAAGGTCACTAAAAATCCTTCCCTTAAGATATCCCACTCCACGATGTCATGGTGGAGCTCCGTTTCTAGGTACCAATTCATAGGAATGATGTCCAAAGTGTGATAGAATATATGAACCCACTTTGGTTGCGGCTCTGTTCTGTAAACCTTAGTCGACTTTGCTAAATGATCGCACGGATCATTTCTCCCATCACATTTCTCAGTTAGCCAAACTTTTGGGTGACCAAATCGCAATCTCATCATTCTTTTGTACTCGCGCCATTCGTCAAAACTATCTTTATGCGTACCCCACCACCATGCGGGCGTAGAGCGCAACACCAAATCCAGTGCTTGGAAATGATGTTTCTCATATACTTCTATTTCAAATGTAGCCAAGATCTTATCTACATCAGTTAAACCATCATAATAAGGTAAATTTCTTACCTTTGATGACACACAACACAACAATTTACTCATCATATTGCAGCGTAGCATAGATACTTCATGCAACCTATTCTGCCAATGTTCCAACTCTTCATCTAAATCTGAGGTACATGAGCTCTCGTAGTCCCATGTAATTCGTCCATCAACTGTCGAATTAACCCAGCCTTGGTCTCACGTTGTTATTTTATAGATTTGTTCCAAATCATCATCGCTTTCCTCATAGTCGCAGACCGGTTTAGTATAGTGTGGTCCTTCTGCAACTTCCAATGGCACTACAATGCGGAGCAATTTCCTTTCAAATGAGAATGTCCTCTTCTTCAAATTGATTACCCCATTCATGTCGATAGCCCAATTGATTCCCATGAGCGCGGGATATGGATTGCTATCATCTACAATCTCTATCACTTCAAAATCGCTCAGTGCGCTCGCACCTTCTATATCTACGGTTACTCCATGCAATCGCCCCATAGGGATAATCAACTGTTGATTTTCCATCCTTAATTGAATCAGATACCACTACAGCGCAGGTCTCCCCATTATTTCCCATGTCTGTTTAGGAAAAACGTTCACATCAAACCCCAGATCCAAAATAACCTAGTCCATCTCATAATCTCCTATTTGGCAGTGAGCCTCATCTCGTGCCCTGTTCTTGCCTTGTGTTTGCCTATTTTTCTAACTGCACAGTGTCCTTCAGGAATACCTTCCTTACCAGCACACTTATTTATCAGTTCTTGTAGCCATTTTACAGCCTTGCTATCACATAACAACTTCATACAAGTATCCAAGAATGTAGTGAGCAAAGAGGGGTCAACCTCTTCAGATAGCTTGTCCTGACTCCCTGAGGTAGAGGCCTCAGCAAAACTCTTCTTCGCTTTCATGAACGTTTCCTTCGCGCGCTCCATATCAAACCAACTCCCTTCTCTGGAGCCTTATAGAGCCACCGACTTTCTTCAAGTTGTTTTTCTTTATCGTCACCAATCGCCATTCCGCTTCGCAACACAATATTTACATTGGGATCCTCTTCGCAAGGCTCGGTCCTCATCAGCTGTAAATTTTGGGTAGGTTGTTGACGGTGCGCCTTCTTCTCCTACATCTTAGCTATCAATATAGGGTATTCTTCTATTGCGTGGTCAAACTGAGTACAGTATCGGCACGACGGGCATCTCTGGCTCGTATACTCCAGCGCGTAGTGTCCTGGCACTCCGCAATTATAGCAAATAACTTGTCCTCGACCTCTTTCGCGACCCTTATATCCTCCACGCTCTCCCCAAGCACCCTAATCCGGAGGCCGAGTTTCATCCTGCATTCGATACGTGGGCGTTCTTTCCATCATCAATTCATAGTTATGGCAGTTACCCTCATCGTGGCCCACTGATTTACAAAAATTGCAGAATAATTGTTGTGGCATCTGTACAAACTTTTGCAGCAAGTGACAATTATTTGTTATATTTTTTCCATCCACCTGACAAATAATGCACCATAGCGCGGGCCCTGTACTTAGTCCTATTGGAGCTTCAGGCGTTAGAGGCATCAACCCTCCTCCTATAATATAATTCGTGAAGATAGGGCAATGATATTTATCATGCCCCTAGCTTTTACACTTAAGGCACCAAACTTCTTCGCGCACCTCTGGCCAAGCCACTTTTTCCTTTTTCAAGCTCTGCAACTCCGTATGAATCTATTGAACTCCCAAAGAAGCATCATGGATAGGTGTCTCATGTGGTCTCATCGCGATTTCCATGGCTTCCGCTTGAGTTCCGATCTTTCGCTGCGACAAAGCAATCCTTAAGTGGGGCAGGAGCGCGGCTAGAAACCATTCGCGGTGTTGGCTATCTGTGAGATTCATATTACCCTCATGGATCCCACACTTTAGTCTCTAATCCATCTCCGAGGGTGTCTCACCAACCCTCATCATGTTCTCCTTGAACCCCACTACTAATTGCATTTCAAACTTAGGCCTATCGAATTCCTTGTTCATAGTAGTCTGAGTGTCTGCTAATGATGCCAGCGGATTATCCGTGCAGTACTTAATGTACCATGTCAATGTGTGATCTTGTAGAGTAGTAACGAACTGCGCCTTATTTATATGATCATTTATAATCTGTTGTGTTATCCACATAGCCTTCGCAACAAACCAAAACTGATATGGGTCCTCGCTTCCCAAGCCCTTGAAAACGTGCAACTTCATGGTATTCGACATGTTGAACGGCAACGGAAGTGGTAGTGGTGTGGTCGAAGATGTATGTTGTGGAGGTGAAGGTGGAGGTGGTGTGGGCAGATGAGGTATTCGCAAAAAACCCTACTTTATCAACTGAACAGCACTTCGCAGTGAGGCTTGTACTGCTCCCTCGCCATCACTCGAAGGAGGCTCAATCAATGGGCTATATTCATGACCTGTTGTTTCTTGATTTCTAAAGATTTGTCCACTTCGCGTAGATCCAAACATCAAGGCAATGGCATAACACGCTTTTCCCATAAGAGCATCTTAATCCAAGTATTCAAAGATCTCAAATACTTACCTCGCATTCCTTTGAAGAAGAGTCGTTCTGCTTCACTGTAGTTGATTGAGGTATCGACCAAGAATTTTGTCACAAATCCTCCAATGAATTGGTCAAGCTAGTGATCAACAACGCGCACGATATTATCTTTAGAATCTTCCAACCTCTGCAGTAGATCCAGGGTCCACACTATTGGACCGTCAAGCATCCACCTTCCTTGGTCGTCTGACAATTTAGCGATCCACTCGTATAATTTGATCCGGAAGGTGAAGAAGAAGATTTCATGTATTTCTGTGTACAGATATCTGTCCAACCATTATTCTTTTGTCAGTCGTGGATTTATGTTTTCTTGCGCCGTGAATTCGTTGATCTTTCTATCCAACCACTTATATATTTCTTTCCTTATCGGATTCCAGTGATGCGACATCACACATCTCTTTATGCAGAACTTGATCTCGGCAACAGAACCATTTGTTGACATAGTGGGTCCTAACCAAGATTCAGAGTTATTTGTGCCAAACAAATCCCTACACTACTGGCCCTTTCGGCATCAATCCAGAGAGCGCAGATAGAAGTCTCACCTGAAGCAGTATGGGGGGATGCTGGAACCAAGTTTCCGCACCCAGAGATCAGCTTGATGTCATTTAATGCCCTAAATTTGCCTTCGCACAGATCAATAAGCCTTTATGGCTTATCGATGTAACTTCTTTTAGTCAGCCTCTAGACCTTCGCGAAGGTCTGCAACTGGCTTTTGCAAACCCTGTGCAGATGACTTAACTACTTACGCGCATCATATATTACTTGTAACCAAGTATGTACTCAAATCTGATTAAGTGTTTGATAACTTTAACATACAATGATATAACCTTCGTGTAAATACTTAACATCAATTGCGTTCATATGGCAATATAGATCAAGTAAAGTCGCGCATCAATACATCATTATTTCATACAACCATTATTCATCACAATATAAAGTGCATTCGTACATAACAGAAGTAAAGAGATAAACAGATGTATTTCTGCAACAATCTTCTTTATTGATATTCAGTTAATGCTTACAGACTGAAGACTTCCCTACACACTTAGTTGTAGGGATCCGCACACTTAGCTGCTGACACTACTCTAGGCCTCTTCACACAAATCTGCAAAGCCTTCTGTCCTACTCTTCTGCTCTAACTTAGACTCCTTTCGTCGTACCCATAGATAACTCTACTCTTCTATTATTCCACCTTAGACTCTCTAAGACACACCTATTTGTATAATCCCATGGTCTGCGGACCATGGGTAGATCTTCAAAAGTCGACTCAAGTTACATAAAAGAAGGGTAAAACCCTTTTTGACTCTTTAATTATCTACGTGCTCTGCGACCACAATTTGTAGAGACTTTACATTTTTTTACATAAAACTTGGGCTTTTGCCCCAAAATTGACCCAGGGGACCCCATCCCAATAGGCCCCCAACACAAATATCATGACTCGCCCTCAAGTCACTCGACTAGCGTGAATATCTTGTTGTGAAGATCCCCCAGCTCCACTTGTGCAACCGCTACTTCAAACGCGCTCTGAGTGGCTGCTTGCTTGATCTGTTCTACCAGCTACTCTGTGGATGCTCCTGCACTGTCCTGCTTAATCTTCTACTACGTACTATGTAAGTTCACCAACTTTTCTTGTATGTTGCCCAAGACTATGTAGGCTTCATCCAACCAAGGCCGCAACCTGGCCTTAAGGACTGCCTCTTTCTTCTGCGTTGCTTCCACCTATGTAAGCAGCTGCTTAGCCTCCTACAGCTTGGCAAGGCATTGTGTCGTAGCAACGGTGTGCGTTGTCGCCCTCACTTTGTTGTATTGTTGTTGTAGCTCGTGAACCTATGTATTTAGTACCTACAGAGTGGGATCTCCTTGCAGGGTAGTCACTAGTTCCATGGCCTATTCGAACAGTGTGGTGCAGTCGACCACCGCGGAATCCACCGTAGCAACATCCTAAGAATCCCCAATCTTCAAAAACTTTGGCTCCGCTTCTATGCCATTGTTTACTTGCCTAGTTTTTAGTGGTGCAGTCATGTATGGATTCTCTATCTGTGGTCCCTCAACCTTGCAGTGGCATTCTACTTGTGGGATGTTAATATTTCTTGGATCCTCATCCTCTCCTTCGGCAGTCACATTATAGCACTCCAGCACATGGCGCAACTAGGTGCTCCAATCTGGTTGGATCAATTCTAAAGGATCCTGTAGTATTATGAAGATTTTTGCCTTAACCTCCTACAGTGCTTCGTTGATGCCTTTGAACCCATCCTCAAAGCTGAAGATCATAAAAAATCCTTCGCTTAAGATATCCCACTTCGCGGTGCCATGGTGGAGCTCCATTTCCAGGTACCAATTCATAGGAATAATGTCCAAAGTGTGACAGAATATATGCACCCACTCTGGCTGCGACTCCGTTCCATAAAGCTTAGTACACTTTGCTAAATGATCACGTGGATCATTTCTCCCATCATATTTCTCATTTAGACGAACTTTTGGGCGACCAAATCACAATCTCGTCATTCTTGTGTACTCACGCCATTCATCAAAATTGTCTTTATGTGTACCCCACCACCATGTGGGCGTAGGACGCAGCGCCAAATCCAGTGCTTGGAAGCGATGTTTCTTAGGTACTTCTCTTTCAAAGGCATCCAAAAACTTATCTACATAAGTTAAACCATCATAATATGGTAGATTTCTTACCTCTAATGACACACAGCGCAACGATTTAGTCATCATATCGCAGCACAGTGTAGATACTTCGTGCAACCTATTCTGCCAATGTTCCAGCTCTTCATCTGAATCTAAGGTACATGAGCTCTTGTGGTCCCATGCAATTCGTCCATCACTTGTCGGATTAACCCAGCCTTGGTCTCGTGCTGCTATTTTATAGATTTGATCGAAATCATCATCACTTTCCTCATAGTCGCGGACCGGTTTAGTATAGCGTGGTCCTTCTGCAAGGTCTAGTGGTACTACAACGCGGAGCAATTTCCTTTCAAATGACATTGTCCGCTTCTTCAATTTGATTACCCCATTCATGTTGATAGCCCTATCAATTCGCAGGAGCGCGGGATATGGATTGCTATCATCAACAATCTCCATCACTTCAAAATTGGCCAGTGTGCTCGCACCTTCCATATCTATGGTTACTCCATGCAATCTCCCCATTAGGATAATCTTATTTTGATCTGCCATCCTTAATTGAATCAGAGACCACTGCAACGTAGGTCTCCCCATTCTTTCATGTGTCTGTTTAGGCAAAACATTCGCATCAGACCCCAGATTCAAAATAACTTGATCTATCTCACAATCTCCTATATGTGTGGCGAGCCTCATCTCGCGCCCTGTTATTGCCTTCTGTTTGCCTATTTTTCTGACTGCGCAGTGTCCTTCAAGAACACCTTCCTTACTAGCACATTTATTTATCAGTTCTTGTACCCCTTTTACAACCTTTCTATCACGTAACAGCTTCATACAAGTCTCTAAGAAGGTAGTAAGCATGGAGGGGTCAACCTCTTCATATAGCTTGTCCTGACTCCCTGGGGTAGAGGCCTCAGCGAACCTCTTATTCGCTACCATAAACGTTTCCTTCGTGCACCAGATCAAATCCAACTTCCTTCTTTGGAGCCTTGTGGACCCACCCAATTTCTTCAAGTTGTTTTCCTTTATCATCACCAGTCGCCATTCTGCTTCGCAGCACAATATTTACATTAGGATCCTCTTCGCAGGGCTCGACCCTCATCATATGTAAATTCTGGGTAGTTTGTTGAGGTTGCGCCTTCTTCTCCTTCATCTTAGCTACCAATATAGGGCATACTTCTATCGCGTGGTCAAACTGAGTATAGTATCGGCCCGACGGGCATGTCTAGCTAGTACATTCCCCCGAGTAGTTTCTTGGAACTCCGTAATTATAGAAAATAACTTGTCCTCTGCCTTTACCAGGTCCTCCTCCTCCTCGGCCTCATCCGCAACCCTGATATCCTCCGCGCGCTCCACCAGTGCCTTGATCTAGAGGCCAAGTTTTAGCATGCATTCGATACGCGAGTGTTCTTTCCATCATCAATTCATAGCTACAGCAGTTACGCTCATCGTGGCCCACTGATTTACAGAAATTGCAGAATAGTGTCTGTAAAAGCTTTTGCAACAAGTGATAATTATCCGTTACATGTTTTCCAGCCACCCGATAGATAGTGCACCATAGTGCGGGCCCTATACTTGGTCCTGCTGGAACTTCCAGCGTTCGAGGCATCGACCCTCCTCCTGTAATATAATTTGCGAAGACAGGGTAGTGATCTTTATCATGACCCTAGATTTTACAATTGAGGCATGAAACTTCTTCGCGCACCTTTCGCCGAGCCTCTTTTTCCTTTTTCAAGCTCTTCAACTCCAAGTAGAGGTTCTGCAACTCCGCATGAATCTGTTGAACTCCTAAAGAAGCGTCCTAGATAGGTGTCTCATGCAGTCTCATAGTGATTTCCAAGGCTTCCGCCTGAGTTCCGATCTTTTGCTACGACAAAGCAATCGTTAAGTGGGGCAGGAGCACAGCTATAAACCAATTGCGCTACTGACTATCTGTGAGACTCATATTAGCCTCGCAAATCCCGTACTCCAGTCTCTGATCCAGCTCCCATGGTGTCTCGCCGACCCTCACCGTGATCTCCTTGAACCTCACTACTGATTGCGTTTAAAACTTAGGCCTATTGAATTCCTTGTTCAGAGAAGTCTGAGTGTCATCTAATGATTCCAGCGGATTATCCATGTAGTACTTAATATACCATGTCAACACGCGATCTTGTAGAGCAGTAACCAATTGCGCCTTCTTTATATGATCATCTATAATCTGTTGTGTTGTCCACATAACCTTCACAACGAACCAAAACTGATCCGAGTCCTCACTTACCAAGCCCTTGAAAACGCACAACTTCATGTTATTCGACATGTTGAACAATGGCGGAGGTGGTGGCGGTGTGGACGAAGGTGTATGTTGTGGAGGTGAAGGTGGAGCTGGTGTGGGCGAATGAGGTATTCGCGGAAAACCCTGCTTACCAACTAAACAATGCTTCATGGTGAGGCTTGCACTGCTCCCTCGTCATCACTCGAAGGAGGCTCAATCAATGGGCTATATTCAGGACCTGCTCTTTCTTTATTTTAAAGGTTCATCCACTTCGCGTAGATCCAAACATCAAGGCAATGGCATAACCCGCTTTTCACACAAGGGCATCTTAATCCAAGTATTCAAAGATCTCAAATACTTACCTCGCGGTCCTTTGAAGAAGCGTTGTTCTGCTTCACAGTATATGACTGAGGTATCGACCATGAATTCTATCACAAATCCTCCACTAAATCTATCAAGCCAGTGATCAACAACATGCGCAATCTTATCTTCAGAAGCTCTAACCTCTGCACTAGCTCCGAGGTCCACACTATTGGACCGTCAAGCCTCCACCTTCCTTTTTCGTTTACCAATTTAGCAATCCACTCATATAGTTTGATCGGGAAGGTGCATAAGAAGATTTCATGTATTTCTGTTTACAGATATCTGTCTGACCACTGTTCTTTTGTTAGGCGCGGATTTCTATTTTCTTGCCATGAATTTGTGGATCTTTCTATCAAACCACTTCTCAATTTATTTCTTTGCAGATTCCAGCGATGCGACATCACACATCTCTTTATGCAGATCCCATTCCCGCAATGGAACCATTTTTTTGGCTTAGTGGGTCTTGACCCAGGTTCAGAGTTAGTTGCACCAAACAAATCCCTACACTACTGGCCCTTTCGACATCAATCCGCGGAGCGTGGACTAAAGTCTTACCCAAAGCAGTATGGGCGTATGTTGGAACCAAGTTTCCGCACCCAGAGATCAGCGTGATGTCGTTTTATGGCCTAAATCTACCTTCGCACAGATCGATAAGCCTTTATTGCTTAACGATGTAGCTTCCTTTAGTCAGCCTCTAGACCTCCATGGAGGTCTACGAATAGCTTTTGCGGACCCTAATCAGGTGACTTAACTACTTACGTGCATCATAGATTACTTGTAACCCAGTATGTACTCAGATCTACTTAAGTGTTCAATAACTTTAACATACAATGATATGACCTTCGCATAAATACTTAACATCAATTGCGCTCATATGACAATATAGATCAAGTAAAGTCATGCATCAATACATCATTATTTCATACAACCATTATTCATCACAATATAAAACACATTCATACATAAAAGAAGTAAAGAGATAAACACATGTATTTCTGCAACAATCTTCTTTATTGATATTTAGTTAATGCTTACAGACTCAAGACTTACCTGCGCACTCAGCTGCAGGGGTCCACGCAATCAGTTGCGAACACTACTCTAGGCCTCTGCGCACACAGCTGCAGAGCCTTTCTTCCTACTCTTCTGCGTTAACTTAGAATCATTTCGTCTTACCCATAGGCAACTCTATTCTTCTATTATTCTGCCTTAGACTCTCTAAGACACACCTATTTATACAATCCCATGGTCCTCGGACCATGGGCAGATCTTCAAAAGCCGACTCAAGTTACATAAAAGAAGGGTAAAACACTTTTTGACTCTTTAACTATCTACGTGCTCCATGACAACAATTTGCGGAGATTTGACATTTTTTTACATAAAACTTGAGCTTTTGCCCCAAAATTGACCGAGGGGACCCCATCCCAATAGGCCCCCAGCACAAATATCATGACTCGCCCTTGAGTCACTCAACTGGTGAGAAGATCTTACTGTGAAGATCCCCTAGCTCCACTTGTGCAACCGCTACTTCAGCCGTGCTCTGCATGGCTACCTGCTTGAACTGTTTTACTAGCTGCTTTGTGGCTAGTCCTGCACTGTCCTGCTTAATCTTTTGCTACGTACTCTACAAGTTCGCCAACTTTTCCTGTATGTTGGCTGAGACTATATAGGCTTCATCCAACCAAGGCCCCAACTTAGCCTTAAGGACTACCTCTTTCTTCTATGTTGCTTCCACATGTGTAAGCAACTTCTTAGCCTCCTCCAGCTTGGCAAGGCGTTTTGTTGTAGCAACAGTGCGCGTCATCGCCCTCGCTTCATCGTATTGCTACTGTAGCTCGTGAACCTCTGTATTTAATACCTACAGGGTGGGATCTTCCTACAGGGTAGTCACTACTTCCATGGCCTTTTCGAACAACACAGTGCAGTCCACCACCGTTGCATCCTTCGTAACAACATCCCAATAATCCCCAACCTTTGCAAACTTCGGCTCCGCTTCTGTGCCAATGTTTACTTGCCTAGTTTTTAGTGGCGTGGTGACATTTGGATTCTCTATCTGTGGTCCCTCAACCTCACGGTGGTCTTCTGCTTCACGGATGTTAATATTTCTTGGATCCTCATCCTCTCCTTCAACAGTCACATTATAGCACTCCTGCGCATGGCGCAGCTAGGTGCTCCAATCTGGTTGAATCTGTCGGAAATAATACTGAGAGGGAGGGTGAATCAGTATTAGTAAGTCAATTATTTTTAATCTCCAAAATTATATTTATATACGCTACTTCAGTTAATGGAACTCGCGTGTATACGCAACTGTGTTTAAGGCAACTAGCGTATATCCTGCAAACTTATGATTTAGTTAATTCATCAAATGTTGATATTTAATCACTGCATCAGAGCCATATAAACAGTAACCAGGTGCAGTAAAAACAGAATAGATACTCACACATATGAACACAAGATATAAGGAGGAAACCCAATGTGGGTGAAAACCACTTGCTGCAATCATCTCTATCTTTTGAAACTTCTTTTTACAATTTTTATACTGGTGCAGACTTATACCAATATGCAGGCTTCTACCTGCAGAAGGCTACAACCTTCTCTCATTCTCCAGCTTCTCCTGGAAGGGAGCTACAACCCCCTAGCTCTTGTACTAGTTGATATGCTTACTGGTACGTAGGTGTCGGCCTACAGAAGGCTTCTCTTTTCTTCCAGGGACCACGTTTCATAAATTTTCAGACTGGATCCATCAATAACATCATTCAATCAAAATATATCTGCATCAACCAATCTCCTTTTCACAACTGAACCAATCAACCACTTTGACAACCCTTCAATTAGATCTTTCAGAATACTGTAACCAGAAAATAACTAGAACCCAGAACACTGCAACAACAAACAAAAGCAACTAAAACATATTTTACAAGTTATACGTTATTTCCCTTTGTCGAACCTATGTGCATACACACCTTTCTCAAGACAAACCTACGTACAAATATGCAAATCAAACTTAAGATGTGTACGTTGTTTTGATATGCAGAACCAGTGTGTATACACGCCTTTTCTAAAGTGAACCTGCGTACAGATATGTAAATGATGATTTATACATTACAACTATTCCAGACTTCAGTTATACCTAGATCATCATATTTACAAACTACAACATGCGCCAATTATTAGATAAATGATCAAACCACATAAAGATACTTCACTTCAAGCCTTAAGGTCTTGACCCCTCATTAGATCTTATCCTTCATCAAGCATTAAGGTTCATCCTTGGTTGAGATCCAGCTATGCACCATAACCCAATAACCCGTGCACTAGATCTTGCTCATCATTAGATATTCAATGCTTGAGTGCCTTGGCCTAATGATCTTCTTCTCCTTATATAGTGTTAGGCCTTTCTCAATACCATGGTCCAAAACCACTTAGGACTAATACCTTGGACCAAATACCTGGGATCAATACTTCGGACCAGATACTTTGGACCAATACCATGGATCAAAATACCATGGGCCAAATACCACGGACCAAAACTTGGATTTCCAACATGTACGTGCCTTTCCTTCTGTGAAATTGCGTGTGTACGTTATACGCACTTTTTGATCTGTTAACCCACGTGTATACGCTACTTTTTCAAGGTGAACCTGCGTATACTTCTCTTTCCTCATTCTGTGAAGTTTGATCTATAACTCTGAGCTGTTAACCTGCTGAACTGTACTCTGACGTCTGAGTGAGTTGTCATCAAAGACAACACCTGTGTCAAATCTAAATCATAATGCCAACAATCAATTCTAAAGGATCCTGCGGTATTCTGAATATTGTGCCTTAACCTCCTGCAGCGCTTCGTCGATACTTTCAAACCCATCCTCAAAGCTAAAGGTCATCAAAAAACCTTCCCTTAAGATATCCCATTCCATAGTGCCATGGTGGAGCTTCGTTTCCAGGTACCAATTCATAGGAGTGATGTCCAAAGTCCAATAGAATATATGCACACACTCTAGCTGCGGCTCTGTTCCATAAACCTTAGTCCACTTTGCTAAATGATCGTGCGGATCATTTCTCCCATTATCTTTCTCAGTTAGCCAAACTTTTGGGCTACCAAATTGCAATCTCATCATTCTTCTATACTCACGCCATTCGTAAAAACTGTCTTTATGCGTAACCCAACCATCGTGCAAGCGTAGCACGCAATTCCAAATCCAGTGCTTGGAAGCAATGTTTCTAAGGTACTTCGCTTTCAAAGGCATCCAAGAACTTATCTGCATCAGTTAAACCATCATAATAAGGTAAATTTCTTATCTCTGATGACACACAATGCAACGATTTAGTCATCATATTGTAGCGCAATGTAGATACTTCGTGCAACTTATTCTGCCAATGTTCCAGCTCTTCATTTGAATCTAAGGTACGTGAGCTATCGCGGTCCCATGCAATTCATCCATTAGTTGTCGAATTAACCCAACCTTAGTCTCACGCTGTTATTTTATAGATTTGATCCAAATCATCATCGCTTTCCTCATAGTCGCGGACCGGTTCAGTATAGTGTGGTCCTTCTGCAGGGTCCAATGGTACTACAACGCGGAGTGATTTCCTTTCAAATGACATTGTCTGCTTCTTCAAATTGATTACCCCATTCATGTCAATAACCCAATTGATTCCCAGGAGCGCGGGATATGGATTGCTATCATCAACAATCTCTATCACTTCAAAATTGGTCAGTGAGTTCGCACCTTCTATATCTACGAGTACTCCATGCAGTCACCCCATAGGGATAATCTTATGTTGATTTTCCATCCTTAATTGAATATGAGACCACTGCAGCGCAGTTCTCCCCATTCTTTCCCATGTTTATTTAGGCAAAATGTTCACATCATACCCCAAATCCAAAATAACCTGGTCCATCTCATAATCTCCTATTTGCGCGGTGAGCCTCATCTCATGGCCTGTTCTTGTCTTGTGTTTGCCTATTTTTCTCACTTCGCGGTGTCCTTCAGGAACACCTTTGTTACCAACACACTTATTTATCAGTTCTTGTATCCCTTTTAAATCCTTGCTATCGCATAACAACTTCATACAAGTCTCCAAGAAGGTAGTAAGCATGGAGGGGTCAACCTCTTTAGATAGCTTGTCCTGACTCCCTGAGGTAGAGGCCTCAGCGAAGCTCTTCTTTGCTTCCATGAAAATTTCCTTTGCGCACTCTAGATCAAACCCAACTTCCTTCTCTAGAGCCTTACAGACCCACCCACTTTCTTCAGGTTGTTTTCCTTTATCGTCACTAGTTGTCATTCCGCTTCGCAACACAATATTTACATTAGGATCCTCCTCGCGGGGCTCGACCCTCATCATCTATAAATTTTGGGTAGGTTGTTGAGGTTGTGCCTTCTTCTCCTGCACCTTAGCTATCAATATAGGGCATTCTTCTATCGCGTGGTCAAACTAAGTACAGTATTGGCACGATGGTCGTGTCTGGCTCGTACACTCCCGCGCGTAGTGTCCTCGCACTCCGCAATTATAGAAAATAACTTGTCCTCGACCTCTACTAGGTCCTCCTCCTCGGCCTCATCCACGTCCTTGATATCCTCCATGCGCTCCCCCAGTGCCCTGATCTAGAGGTCGATTTTCATCTTGCATTCGAGACGGGGACGTTATTTCCATCATCAATTCATAGTTACGACAATTACGCCCATCGTGGCCCACCGATTTACAAAAATTGCAGAATAATTATTGTGGCGTTTGTACAAACTTTTGCAGCAAGTGACAATTAGCTATTACATGTTTTCCAGCCACCTGACAGATAGCGCACGATATCGCAGGCTCTATACCTTGTCCTGCTGGAGCTTCCGGTCTTAGAGGCATCAACCCTCCTCCTGTAATATAATTCATGAAGACAAGGCAGTGATCTTTATCATGCCCCTGGCTTTTACACTTGAGGCACCAAACTTCTTCGCGCACCTCTGGTCGAGCCGCTTTTTCTTTTTTCAAGCTCTGCAACTCCAATCATAGGTTCTGCAACTCCTCATGAATCTGTTGAACTCCCAAAGGAGCATCCTGGATAGATGTCTCATGCAGTCTCATCGCGATTTCCATGGCTTTCGCCTGAGTTCTGATCTTTTGCTGCGACAAAGCAATCGTTAAGTGGGGCAGGAGTGCGGCTATAAACCAATCGCAGTGCTAGCTATCTGCAAGATTCATATTAGCCTCGTGGATCCTACACTTCAGTCTCTGATCCAGCTCCTAGGGTGGCTCGCCGACCCTCATCGTGATCTCCTTGAACCCCACTATTGATTATGTCTCAAACTTAGGCCTACTGAATTCCTTGTTCAGAGCAGTCTGAGTGTCTGCTAATGATGCCAGTGGATTATCCGTGAAGTACTTAATGTACCATGTTGTGGTGAAGTAAAATTCTAAGTGCTGATAGCGGGTCTAGCCACAAAAAATACATTCTATGGAAGATTTCCTTAGGTTATAACCAATTAAGAGGGCCCACCTCTTAGTACGCTTATCTAGTTTGTTGATGACCTTGCTTTCTTTCTCCAGCTATCTCCTATTTCCTTCTTCAAACACTTGAAACAAGTAAACAACAACAAACAACAATCGTGATAATAGACAAATTGTAATTCAACCTACTTAACAAGTCAAAAAGCATTAAGCCATAAACATGTGAGATGGCACAATATGTAGGAAATCAATCGATAATTGCATATATATTAAATCAAGAAGAGATTACAACCATTGTCTTGACGTTGTTGTTTTCCTTCGACAAATCCAAGTTCCCACACACTTCCGTTAGCATTCCATGATGGCCTCAACAATGGTAGTTTTAAGGCTCTTCTGATACAGGTGGATGTTAGTGTCCACCCACCTATCCCACTTGGACCTCCACAACTATCTCTTTCAGTTTTTCAGTTTCCTTATTTGTAGCACAGTTTACTATTTTTAGCAGTTTTTTGGGTGCTGAACTTCCAAAGCCGTTTTGAGGCCCTAAACGATGTTTTTTGGGAAAACTGGGAGCAACATGGGTAGATAGACCAATGTTTCTCATCCCAAAGTATTAGTCCTCGGATAGATCTTTCTAACGAGGTATTGTGCACCTCAAACGGAGATCGTAGGCCAAAGTCATGACCCTGGGAAGTTGATGTACCAATTTACCCAAAACGGGGCCCATAGTTTGGTGCTTCGTCTTCTAGGGTTAGGTTTTGGATGTTTAGGGTTTTCATTATTTCTCAACAATAAATAGGCCTTCGAGCCTCATTGTAAGAGAGTTCAAAGGCATGTAGCTGCCACATCTCTTCTCAGAGATAAGCTACCATCGCCCTAGCTAGTTTATTTACATTTATGTTTGTAAGCATATTTCAGTATTTTACAGTAATGAAATGAAGTATTATTTCTGCTACATCTCTGTATGAATGGTTATATCTATAATTTGTTGCATTCCTATTTAAATCTGGATCATCTTCCCTTTAATCTTCACACTAAACCAAATTCACACTTCTCCCTCACACACAACTAGAGAGCTACAACAATGAATAACTTGTTGATTACTCCAAACTTAATTAGCACTAGCACACCAACACTTAACACTAGCTTGTGCTTGGGAAAAAGGGAGGTTTATATAGCATGAATGGATGGGAGATGGTTCCTCTTCTCATGGGAGAAGGTCTTATCTCTTGAGGTAGTTCCATCCTAATAGGGGAAAAGATCCCAAACTGACATCCTCGACTCCATCTGGCCCAACCATTTACCAGACTTTCGTTACGAAGCTTCTAGAGCTAGAAGCTTCAGCTCCTTATTTAAAAACTTTCCAAAAGAGGATCGGTGCAACTGGAACAAGGCTCAGTCGCTCTGGTCGGTGCTAGGGACAGTTTTAATCCCTGCATATTGACGCGAGGAGGACACTGGTCATTAATGTCGGTCTTGTAAACTGGGAAAAACAGAATAATTTTGGGAAATGATGCAAAAGGGAATTGTTTTGCTCATGAAGAGGGACACAATGGGAGCTTCTTCATGAAGGTAAAGTATGTAGGGTACACTGTAGAGGTCCTTGAGGATCAAGGAACGAGGAGTACAGGGACAGCGACAAAATTCTATGTAACAGATGCCCCCTAAAGCATGAAGGCTGAACTAGAGTGAGGGTTGAAATGCTTTATGAATCAGTGCAACCGGAGTTTGTCGTTGAAAAACCTGCAAGCAAGTACAAATACATATACATAACTGAAAAGTCTATCAAATGATACATGAATCATGGTATGGATGCAACCATCTAGAGAAAGATCATGCAAATGGATCCAGGCATGGGTGCAGCCATTGGATAAAGAGGATCATATCGAAACCAAGGTATGGTCGTAGCCATCCAATAATAAGAAGGATCACATATGACAACTAATGGTATGGTCGCAGCCACCCATTTGAAAGAGACATGTATATCAACATGATCATGTCACATTGCCTTGCAACCTGGACTTTTGTAATATTAGCCCAAGTCTTGCGCTCCAACGCGACCTGATCAAAGTACATATTCTAACATGTGAATAGATGTGTTGATGTCGAACATGCTAGAAAATCGCTTGATTACCAGCCAATGATGTGAACTATTAACAAGCACAAGAGAAACCACCAATAATGACAATGGTCCTCAAGGTACTATCAGCACAATTCACAGAATGTGAATGAAGGAACTATAGTCGAACACCCGCGAAATCACCTGATCGAAAGCCAATGATGTGAACTTGTCGTCGAGTGCAAAGAACTTGCCATTAAGGCATGCAAGCTCCAAGGTACTAGAAGGGAGTCTCTCGGTCAACTTCTTTGATAATGAGCTGAAGTTGATAGGAAGCGACTATGTTGAAGGAGGGCCATAATGTGTCCCACATCATCGACACGAGACAAAGGGATGCAAAATGATTTTTGGATGATACAGAGAATCAGGGATAAGTGTAACTACAGAAGGACAACTCTTGAACATATCGGCGACACGAATAGAAGGTTGGCAGCCTTTGGATCCATAGGATCGGTGGTCATGATGACGTGGCAAAGATCAAATGGAAGGAAAAAATAAACAGCCCAACCTAGGAAGGTCAACGATAAAAAGGAGGATATCCCAACCCGACACGAAGCAGAAAGAGTCATGTTCAAGCGTGAGTTGTCGACACAACTGATTGGATTTCCAAATTTTCCCCCACCATTTATGGCAGGTACCCCAATTATTTTTTAATCACAAGCTTGAAGGGGATAGCATATGCTTGCATTGTAAGTTCATCCTTCAGACGAATCCGACCTAGTAAGTTTAACGAGCCCTAGGAAGGAGAAGCTCATGTTCGTCATGGTGATGAATCCGATGTCATTTAATATTTTAACAAGTCTAACAAAGGTGAAACTTGATATCTTTTTCATGTTTAGAGAGTTTGAAAAAGACACAAAAAAGAAAACTCCACATGGTCCATTTTTGTACATTTGTGTCTCTCGAGCCCGGAAAGGGAGAAAATGATACTTGAGAGAACTGCTTGACCATTTCAGTCAAGGAGTACCTTTTTCGTAAATAGTACATCCCAGCCCGAAAAAGGGGTAAATGTATATTGGGTGTACGATGTTTCGCATCCGTTAACAAGTTTGAAACGACAAGAGCTCGGTTATCTTTTCATGTTTAAAGGGTAGAAAAAGAGCTTGAAAGCGGACCCCCCATTTTATTCTCTTTTACAAGTCAAAAGGGAAAAATACTCGGCAATCTTTTCATTTGAGTTTTACAAGTCAAGAAAAGAGTTGAAACGTGACTCGGCACCATCGTCGAACATCCATCACCTGTCGCTGCGCAAAAAAGGTAAAGTGCATTATCCAATTCTTGAGGGAAAATAGGTCAAAAATACTCAAAAGCCCTAAATTTTCATGAAAAACTGAATAAAAGGAGGGAAAAGTAAATATTTTTTACCATTTACCATTTTACCTTGCTATGAAAAACTTTTTACCCACTTTTACCCTAATTTTTCTATAGTAAATTACAGGAGATCCAGGAGGTCATTCACCGAGCCGCCAGTTGCAAGTAAGAGCCAAGTCCCTAAGCTCCATTTCCATATTGTTTATTCCTGTTTTTATCCATTTTTTGGATTTCTGAGGGAGGTTTTGGCAAAAAAAAATTGCCCTCAGTCAACGCAATTTTTGGGCCTGGAATCGTGCCGGCTGAGGGTTGCTAAAACGCCCAATCGCGCCGTCAGCGCAACTGTTTTTAAAACAGGCGCGTCGGTGTCGTGAACAAAGTAAAAACCATTTTTCTCTCAAATCCACCATTTGAATCCAAATTTTACTTGCCAAAAATGATTATTAACTTGAATACATGGTTTTTGCAGGAAAGAATCGTCGAAAATGGTAGACTAGAAAGAACGTGAGCATGAAGATGTGGACACCTAGGAAGTGAATGATCCAAACTGCTTGGACGCCTTGAGGAACTGTGGGCTCCTCAAGTTCTTTCTCACACCAGGGATGCGGGATCAACCTGAGTTGCTTCGATACCTAATTAGTCTCTAGGACATAAATCAAGAAATATTTATCATTAGTGACCAAGAGCTGGAGTTAGAAGCTTCAGACATTTACTTCATCACAGGATTGTCCCGGAGAGGGGAACCAGTCAACTTGTATGGGCCATGTCCGATTGGGGCAAGCATATCCATGCCACTTGCCGAACATTGCCTAGAAGCCCTCAAATCCAAGAGTGGCAAGATTGAGATTGCCACTGTGTGAGATCTGACATTGAGAGTGCTACTGTTGACTATCAACGGAGTGGTTGGGTCCCAAGCAGAGCACAAGACTAACAAGTTGAAATTTTTATATGCTATCAATTGTACATCATTGACGATCTTCAATTGGACAAAAGCCATGAATATCAACATGAAACACTAGCTGACAAAAGCTAAGGCGGGGAATCTGAAGCAATTTTGCTTCGGATTTGTACTAGTGACCTTCTTAGAGTGGGTTTTGTTGTTCAAGTACCAGCTGACTGAGATAGATCCATCGATGCCACGAGACCCACGGATGGTCCGTTGGAGTTGTTTGATGCCTAAGATCAATGGGGGCCAGCATATGTCCTACAAGCCTGCCTTCTTTTCATGGCTACGAAGACAATTGATTGTAGTGGAGGATTAGCCATACAGTGGTACCCACTTCCGCAGAGATCTGGACATGCCGCTGCTAGATGGGGAGGATTTCGACAATGAAGATAAAAAATCAATTTTTTAATTTTTATTTTTTAATTGTTTTTGATATATATGTGTTTATAACATTTTGTTTTAACAATGTAGATGTTGGACCAGAGTGTCCCGTCAGGATGTCCCCGAAGCCAGGCGCATCGCTCACTAGTTTGATATCACTCCTTATCAATAAGGGACTGACAACGAGGAGGAGATCGCTAGGAACCTTGAGGGGTTGACTCGTGGTATCCAAGAGTATGCCCAGGTGGGAGACATCCCACGCCAGTACCAGAGGCATAAGGTAGGAGTATAGGATCGGATTCATCGATTGCTGACTCGTGTTGCATGAGCTATTTCATGTTACCACGATCACCATGATGATTAGTTCCTAGGTCCAACATTTACATTTTTTAGGCATGCGTGCCACAGATATATGAGGTCTGTGAGCCGCCAATGTTATTTGAACATACATATTTTTTTTTGGGTTTTTATGTATCAAACATTATCACCATATATATATATATATATATATATATCTGTTGTTTTTTCTTGCTGACTATGGTACAAATGATTTGTTTTGGCTTTTCACATGTTTCGTAAATGTTTATCCAACACATAATTAGCTAATGCATCTATAAATGTATTCATGTGTCTAGGAATATGATGATATGTAATATAATCAAAATTTGTTTCCAGTAGATGAATATGTAGATACATTCTCAATATCTGAGGGTTTTTGATAGAATATTGCCCATTGAGTTGAAGGACAACAAGCTGTGAATCCAGGTTGACAACCAATTCCCGAATGTCAAGAGCGATGGCTTTTGACAACAATCCAATGACTGCGTAGTATTCAGCAATGTTATTAGTTGTGCGACCTAAAAAAATACCTTGAAGATCAATCAACTCACCATGAGGGTCATAAATGGCACATGCCACAGAGGATAGATTCTGGGTACCATGGCAAGAATCATCAACGAAACCAATGTGAGGAGTCACAAACATCTGCAAACCAAGGAAAAGCATAGTAAACAAGAAAGTTGTTTGAAAACTAACACACCAAGCCACACTGCACAAAAATGAATGACACACTAATGTACACAAGTAACCATGCAAGATGACCTAAGCATATTACTTTTTGAGATAAATCCCATTTCGAGGCTTGTCCAAAGGTTTGCCTTCATAATCAATTAGCTCATAGGCCCCTTCTTGCAACAGTCATTTAACAATGTAGGGCCCATGCCACATGGGTTCAACCTTTCATGCCCCAGCTTATCATTAGCTTGATCGTATAGTAAAACCAAATCACCCTCAGAGAATCCGTGAGGGGATACCGACCGATCGAAATGGGACTTGACTCGCTTTTTTTGTGCTTCGATGACCAAAGCAGTGAGGCGACGAGTCTCATCCAACCGTTCTAAATACAAGAGGCACTCTTCTTGAGGTGAGGTTTCGGGGAGAAGTTCAATAGCTAGCTTGAGTGAATGGTCAAGCCTGAGGGTAATACGGGGTTGAGCCATCATCGCGCAAACCCAACGTAGAGGTCAGCTCAACCATCATATAATGTCAAAAATGGGAGCCATGGTTGGTGACAATGGCTTGAGGTACGCCGAACTTGGAAATAACGTGATTGAAAAGAAATTAAGCCACCATTTTATCGTCTGCAGAATATGTAGGCATCGCTTCAGCCCATTTGGTGAAATAATCGACAACAACGATAATATAACCATGCCCCCCGATCAAACGATGGTTACATGTCATATAGTCAATGGCCCATTTGGCAAAAGGACCAACAGTAATGATGGGGTGTAGGTGAGCAGGTGAGGCGTGCATCTTGCGCTAGTAAATTTGGCAATCATGACACTTGCGAACAACAAGGATCCAATCCTTAAAAATGGATGGCCAGAAATAACCAGCGTGAAGGATTTTTTGAGCAGTAGCATAGCCAGACATATGACCGCCACATGCCTCAGAATGGTAGTCATTGAGAACTCTCTCATCCTCCTCGAGAGTAAGACATCAACGAAGAACTGAATCGACACCGACACGGTATAAAGTATCTCCAATAATACGATAGGGTTGGGAGTGATGTCGAATCTGTCGGTGATCATCCTTAGTCAACGCAGACCGGAACGTGGATGTCTAGAGATCCATGACGATATCACTGTACCACGGGTCAAGGGTTCTTATCAGGAAAAGTGTCTCATCCAGGAGCCGCTCATCTACACCAACGGGGAGAGACGTAGAAGGAAGGGAGCAAATCAACTCAACAAAAACTAGTGATTTCTTAGATTTGGCAGTAGTAAACACCAAATAGAATTCTGGCAGGATGACAATCCATTTAGAATATTTGCCCCTTAGCAACTAACGAGTCAGAGCCGATAATGGCTTAGATGTCCGGCACCGGAAGGAGGATAACAGCGGGGAAGAGCACACCTGCGACAGAGTTAAAGGTATGATTGATCGCAAAGGGAGAGGGGTTAAATGGCGGCGGCAGACCAGCCAACCTAGCGATCACTACAGATCGTGCCATAAGTTTCAAAGCACCAAGAGAATTAATACCAGATCACCTGGAAGAAAACCGTATCAAAAGAAATCAGTAACATTTATGCTCGCGGTGATTCAGTCAGGAAGGCTCAAGGTACACAGCATGGGGAATCGGAAGGAGGGCAAACAGGGTCTGTCCGACTCCATCAGTTTCCATAACGATCGATCAGAGGTACATTACACTTGGCAAATTGATCAATGGTTCACACGCCACCACATTCATTTTAAATCGACCGGCATCAGCCTCGCGTGTGTGAACCTCAATCGATTTGATGGTAACAGTACTCTTATCTTCAGCAAGATCCAGACCGACTTCAGAAGGATCAACACCCGCAAAGGCTATAAAGCTAAGGGTCTTCACTCTGTTCTCATTACTGTGTCTTTTCATAGTGCAGACTTACCTTCAGGGAGCGAGAGGAATTCTGGTTGGAGGAAACATAGCGAGGTCAGGATGGAAGCCAGCGGTTGCCGGAGTGATGCAGCAAATCAGGACCTGTTGGAGGCGAGGCAAGGATATGAAACCCGGGCTGCCGCGAGGAACAAGCGCAAGGTTGAGGAGCTGGAAGCGAAGGTGAAGCAAGCGGAGGATGGGTGCACAGTTGAGGAGATTGCCGCGGAGGTTGATTGGTTAAGGGACCCTGGCACACCGTCGAAAAGGGCCACGCAATTCGTGAGGACGAAGGCCGAAAGTTGGCGAACCAAAATGCTAATTGCCAAAGCCCTGGAAACTGTGGAGAATGAGAAGCAGAACATAGTTACTAAAGTGATTGTTACGGAGGAGCAGATGGGGAAGATAATAAACTATAAAAATACTCTGGAAGGGCGGATTAACAAAGTTCATGAAGCAGTTCAAGTTGTCAACAGGAAGCTCACCCTCCTCATCCAGATTCTGAGAGACACGGTCAATGCAGCTCCCGGAACCTCGCAACCTGCCAAAACAGGGGCAGAGGAAAATGAAACTATTGAAGCAATGCAAGCCAGGATGGACACCCATATGCGGCAGATGGGACTGGATACCATCAGCCAGATGGGAAAATATATCTAGCTTCATTCCCGGTGTGGCTCTCTTCGGCTTTATATATGTCTCTGTTACAGTTTGTCTATGTCTCTGTTTCAGTTTGTCTATGTGTTTGTCATACTATGTTCTGTCTTAGTTGTGTCGGCTGATAGGAACAAGTTAAGGTCAAGCTGCCCTGCGAGGTATGCTGTTTACAGTCCTGTTTTGATGAAAACTCTGAGCAGATGTTTAGTCATGGTTCACTGTAATTTCCTGCTCTCGATCCGCCATCGCGGATTTTTTGTACTATATTCTGTTATATAATATAATCTCCTGACTTACAAAAAAAAAAAAAAAAACTAACGAGTCAGGATGTAGGTCATGGGGTTGCATTCAGAAATCACAGTAGTAGTGCGTAAGAGGATGTAGTGCCGAAAGCGCTGAACAGCCTGGACGGCAGCCAAAGCCAACTTCTCGACATGGGCATAACGCATTTCAGTGTCGAGGAGATTGCGACTGAGGTAATAGATAACATGTTCATTGCCTTCATCATCGTCTTGTACCAATACCATAACAATGGTGCTAGGGGCTGCAGCTAGATAAAGGAAGTAATCGCGATGATAATCTGGGGGATGCAGCAAAGGATCATTTACGAGGACAGCCTTAAGGTCATCGAAAGACTTTTGGGCAACCTCATCCCAGACAAAGGGCGTTCCTTGCTTGAGAAACCGGGTAAATCCTGAAGCTAGCCCAGTGTAATTGGGTATGAAACGACGGAGGAAATTTTCTTTTCCCTGCAGGCTCTGGAGTTGGTGCAATGAAGATGGTGGGGGGGGGGGGCGCGGGGGGTAAATTAACAATGGCCTCGACTTTAAGAGGATCAAGGCAAATATCATCCTTGGAAACAATAAATCTGAGGAGTCGTCCGGATTCGACGCAGAAAACACATTTATGCGGGTTTAACCGAATGTTGTAGTCTCTACAACGAAGAAAAATCTGTCGAAGATGGTCAGGGTGATCTTGGCTCTTACGAGAATGAGCGGGAAGGTCATCCAAGTAAGGCTGAACGATGTTGCAAATGCCGTGAAACGCATAGGACATTGCCCGCTGAAATGTAGCCCCAACATTTTTTAGGCCAAAAGGGAGATTTTTGTATGCAAAAGTACCCCACTGACAGATAAAAGATGTCTTTTCTTAATTGGGCAGCGCAATGTTAATCTCATTGTAACTAGAAAAATTGTCCATAAAGGAAAAAATTTCGCTCCTAGCACATTCATCAATGATCTGATCAATGAAGGGAGTGGGATAGTTATCCTTAGGACAGGCACGATTGAGATCATGGTAATCGATGCAAACGCGGATTGTGCCTTGTTTCTTTGTCACTGGTACAATATTTGACACCCAATTTGTAAGAGGGATCAGATAAATGAATCCAGATTTGAGAAGTTTTTCAACTTCACCCTTGATAGTGGTTGCTTTCCTAGGGTGCACTGGGCGGAGCCGTTGGCGAACAGGCTTCGCGTGAGGATATGTTGGTATTTCGTGCACGACAATACTAGGATCAATGCCAGGCATTTCCTCATATGACCATGCAAACACATCACGAAATTCTTGAAAAAGACGAGTATAGGTCTTGATCTCTTTTGGAGAACAAGTTACCCAAATATGGACATTTTCAATGATACCAGGCTTGACATAAATATCAATTAGCATTGTCTGGGTAATATTACCCAAATTTCCTTCCCACCAGACTTCATGAGTCGTGATCGATGCCTAAAGCGGTAGGGAAGGAAACTTAGAAGATAACTTCTTGAGACAAGTAGACGTGACCGTCGGGCTAGGTAGGAACGAGGAACGATGATGAGTATCGTTCCAAGGTGGTTCCTCTAGAGACATTACTTCCATGATGCTCTCGTCAGCAAGAAAAGTCTCAGCTAAGGGATCAGGAGATTCCGAAGCACCAAGCCACGAGGATTGAGAATACGTATCGAGAGAAGTCCTCGAAACAGGAAAATCAGTGGATAAGGAACTTGAGGCTGAAACAATTTCCACATAATTGATTTAGACAGGACTAAGTGGCATAACCTCGCCCCAGGAATCAACCAGATCTGGTGAAGGTATGACCCAAGGATCAGATTTAACCGAGATCATGTTGAAAGAGGCAACATGAGGAGGTGGGAGTGGAAAATTTCCCATCAACGCAGAATCTTTAAAAAGACCTGCCCCCACACTCTCATAAGGAGAACCAATGTGCTTGACATACATAACATTTCCATCCGAGGAGGAAGAGGCAAACAAAGACAGTTGGTCGACTGTGATGATCCGCTCTTGATGGGGAAAACGAATCACGCGAAATAGGGAGGAGGCTATAGCATGCATGGCATGGGTCCAACTCCGTCCGAGTAGAAGATTATAATTGAGATTAACATCAATAATCTCCACCTCGACGTGTATTGTTTTGCCCTCCAAAGTAATGGCAAGGTTGGGTAAGACACCGAAGGGTCGCGAATCGCGCCCGTTGAAAGCTTCCAAAGTGTTAGGGGATTAGTTCAAAGTAGGAGAACCAATTGCCTTCCAGCAAGCGACTGACATGATGCAGGTAGAAGCACCTTCATTGATGACGGTCCTATGAATGGTTTTCTCATTGATGATTACCTGAATGAGAAAGGCAATCTGATGAGGCAGGTGTGGAACGTGGTTTTCTATATCAAAACATATCAAATTGGAATTGGTAGGATCAATACCCCCTATAGCCGATAGTAATGATTTCCGCTGAGACAGACAACTTTGGAGTACATCGAGAGTAGACATAGCTAATGGCGCCTGAGCTAAATCCTCAACAATATTATAGTGCTGAGTGGCTCGAGCATTGGGATTGTACGAGGACTTCCTTAGCACACCTCGAGAAGGTGGTTGAATGGCGGAATCAAGGTTAGGGCGCTCGATATGAAGAGGGCCAGAACTCGGGGCCGAAGAAGAAGGGGTGGCCTCTTTCTCTTTCCCAACTATTGGAGAAGGAGTTTGGTAATATTTTGATCTAGTAGCCACATTAATAAGCGTACTCATCATAAACAGTTGAGATCCTGAGGAAGTAGATGATTGAGGTTGATCTACCATTTGAGTATGCTGAGACAAAAATGGCTCTTTCAGGACAGCTGGGGTCCCTTTGAGAAAACGACTAACTTCGGACTGTCAGAGACAATCCTTAGTATAGTGATCCTTCTCATAAATGAGGCATGGATACTTAGGCTTCCGTTGTTAAGAATCACCAGCAGACAACTTGGGAGGACCCTGTTTTGGGGCATCGGCTTTACCCTTGCCTTTGCCTTTCTTCTTACCTTTCAAGGATTTGTCCGCTGTGGTAGACTAGACAGCGTGGACCTTTGAGGTTTTACCAGGGCTAGGTGGATTCTAGGAGGAACTATTGGAAGCAGTGTTTGAGACCGACTTCTGTTTGGGAGAAGATTTTACAGGGCGTCTAGGACACTGAACCAATTACTCCATCAACATGAGGTGTAGCCTATGACTTTGATGTCGTTGGGTTGGATGATGGTCGTTGAGCATTGAGTAATAACTCATACAAAGTGCCAGATTGAGAATAAACAAGGTCTAAGTACTAGGCACGAGCAATGGCTTGTTCTTCAATAACGCATCCACCCATAGCTATATCACGAGTAATTGGAGCAACGAATGACTTGGTAAACCATTTGGTGAGCAACTGATCAACAATCTCGAATTTGATCAGGCAACATCTACATCTCCATTCATGGATGTGATCGGAGATGTGCATCACATTATCTTGCTTAAGCGATGTTAGCAAATAGGTACCAGTTTCATAGCGAACCGACAACTGGAAATGCGTGAGGAAATCCATGGCTAAAGAGTTAAAGACATGGTAAGTACTTCGAGGGAGCTCAATTTACCACTTGGCTGCAACACCTGTAAGGGTTTGTTGGAAAAGATAGATACGAATAGAATCATCAACGTAGGAGTTAGAAGAGCACCAGAGGTGATATGTCATCACATGGGCTTGAGGATCTTCTTTTGCTTTCCCATCGAACTTAGGACAATCGCTCGGGATCTTGGACGGAACCGGAGGCCAGTATGGCGAATGAAGAATTGGATCATTCGTGAGTCGAGACACATCTGACAACTCCAGTGTGGCCAAGAACAACAATTGAGTATTGAAAGCCATTAGAGGTCGATAAGCGGGTCCAACCAAAGGAGCCCATCCCCGCTGGTAAGGATTTTGTCCCCGTAGTCAAGGGTTTTGGCCATATGACATTTGGTTTTGCCCCCACTGTAAGTTACCTTGGTTGTAGGGAGGAATTTAACCTTGAACACCTTGAAACTGTCCGGCCATAGGTTGCTGATAAGCAACTTATGGGTTAAAAGGTTGTTGATCCTGTTGACCTTGGACATATGGATATTGCCCCTGTTGTCCTTGAACATATGGGTTTTGAACCTGCTCCCCCTAAATAAGAGGATTTCAGACCTATTGTCCTTGGAAATAAGGATTTTGCACTTGTTGTCCTTGAACATAGGGATTTTGGGCCTGCTGCTACAGGACTTGACCCTGGCCTTGTCCTTGCAAGGGTTGACCCTATTGATATGTATATAAGGGTTGTTGTTGCCCGGGTTGGCTCTGCTGCTGCAAGGATTGACCTTGCAGTTGCAAAGGTTATCCCTGCAGCTGCAGAGGTTGGCCCTGTGAAGACATAGGCTGGGAGGTTTGCGGAGCATACTGCATCTGTTGCTGCATGGTTTGCTACAACTGTTGCAAGGGTTGCCCCTATGGTTGTTACAGTTGTCCTTGATACGATGTCATTTGCCCTTGTTGTTGCGCGGACAGCCCCTGCTACAACAAAGGTTGCCCTTGTTGCTGCAAAGGTTGTCCTTGCTACGATATCATCTGCCCCTGTTGTTGCGCAAACGGCCCTTGCTGCAACAAAGGTTGCCCTTGTTGTTGCAGAGGTTGTCCTTGCTGCTGCAGAGGTACTTGAACAGTTCCCGAAAAATTTTCGAACTGTATCTGGCCATAGCCACCCTGAAAAGTGGATGGACCAGGCTGAACATATTGTCCAGACTAAAGGACGTAAGGCAGATTGACCATTCCTTGAGAACCATATGGAACATAAGGAGCTTGGTACTGAACCTGAGCCTCATAAGGCTGTTGATACTGGAAATTTCTTGACCCAGATGGACCAACGGGATTTTGGACCTGTTGGTACTGGACATTTCTCGATCCAACAGGACCAACAGGGTTTTGGATAACACCAGAAGAAGGTTGGTTCATCCCAACCATGTGAGCCCGTGAGCTACTCACATTGGTTATGCTTGACATCATAGGAACACTTAGATTTTGCCCTCCAAGTAGTGGCACAACTTGTCCACTTACTGGAGGGGTCGAAGAACTCAGAGCAACATGCCTCGAGACCATCGGCTGCACAGAACAGGTGACTGGGACGGACAAGACAAGAGGGTTCGAAATGATGGGTTGCACCGGGACTAAGGTAACAGACTGTTAGGAGGTCGGGTTCAGAGTGAATGGACCTGTAGTAGGTGTTAGCGCTTGAAATTTAACCTCAGGCTGAAAAAGGTAAACTCCAAGGCAACATCAAACCACTTAGCCTCGTAGCTAGCCCTACGGGGCAGGAGAGGGCTCTCTCCGGTCTATCTCAGCAAAAAAAATTCAAAAGGGGCTGAGATGATTTTAAAAGAAACTGATTTTAGGCTAGTAAATTGATAAAAAGGGGTTTTTAATAAAACGATGGGGTTTTTCTGGGATGCATGGTGCAAAGACATAGCTTGAACAGAGAAATATAATCAACAACACAGATTATCTCCTGAGGCAAGGTAGGCAAGAAATTTTAACATCAAATTGAGATTAAATGGAATGGCAAGACCGCTGAGGAGCTGACAAGGGCATAAAAGATGAATCCTTGTCAAACAGAAGAAAACATTGAATATGAACAAACTTAAAGGCAGAGCATAAAGATTATGAATTCTACCTTAACACTTCATTTGTTCAATTGGAAACGATCATGAAATGAAATGAAAACATAACAGGCTACATATGAAACAGAAGGAGGACACAAATGTTAAATCTCATACCACAGGAATCTCAGAAGTCAGAGCTGTGTATTTTCATTAAAATCTCTGTCAAAGACTGTACAATGGAAGCTCTGTTTTTCTCCACCAGTGCTCAGAACTCTTCTCTCTTCCCTTCCTTTACAAATGATTTTTTAATACATTAAATAAAACTCTGCTAAGGGAAAAACAAATCGACCCCAAAACAGGGGCGTTGTTTCACCTGCAGTTACAAAAATAGAAAAGAGTGTTTTCATCTATTCTAAAATTGAACATCGTCCCTCTAAAACTCCTCTGATGGCCGACAAACTGGAGCGCAGATCATTAACTGAAGTCTTAAATAGAATATCGGTTCCTGTTTTTCTGTTGTGGTCGATGTCTTCTTTCTAATTTTGGCCTTTGACCTTGACTGCCATGTTATATTTTCCATTTGAAATAAAAACCAATTTTAATAAACATAGCTCAATATATTTTTAATACCAGCAAATCTGGCATAACAAGATTCTCCTCATGCCAGCAAAATGACAACTACGCGCCAACATTCACTTTCGGCAGATGATACTTTGACTTGGATTCGCCATTCACCATACCAATTAAATCTGTTTTTAGTCTTATGAAAATCAAACAACTGCTCCTTAAAGTCATCTGCATACCTTTGGAAACCTTCCAATGTAAGCCAGAATTAAATCCAACTCGCTTCCTCATCCAGAACTGAAACTTAAGAATCAGCTTCTGAAAGATAATGACCCCGTCTAGAGGACTTCTCCATTCTCGAATGCCTTCTTCTTTGAAGGGGCGTGTGACCTTGTCTCGACTCAGAGAAATATCGAGTCCGTTATGTGTAAACAGGATCCACTATGAATCCATAACCATCGACAGAGTCACATACAGAGAGAGAGAATTTCAAGTGGTCTGTGCCTTTAGCTGTTGCGAAGCCGGAATGTAACTTTCTCACCCCCATATTTGCGCGCATGGAATTGTAATTTCAAATGGTCAAAAGAAACCAACATAGTCCCTTTACAATCAACCAACGTAGTTCCAGAGATGTCTGTTGACAATATGTACACAATGCTTACTAGCAGCAACGCAATGACACAAGACATCAATCAATCTCAAAACAACCTTCAGGTATTGTGCCAAATTAACCGCATCTAGATTATTCAGAAATTCAAAGTAGATATCTATTATCACTAGAAGGCTCCCTCTGCGTAAGGCTAACTTTCCACTGATGATACCAGCGGATACTTTTGTCCCTACATAACCAGAAGCATTCAGCGCTCAATGGAACTTGAAAAGAAGATCCAGAAAAAGGAAAGAGAGCCACCCACGCACTGGATTTTATGATCTATCTCCTCTGTCCATCAAATCAAATCTAAAGCACATATTCCTGGAGAACAGCGACCCCTGAAATCAAAACCACTGCATATAAAAGCAAAATGCAGTAGGCTAGGAATGGAGAAACAAAAACAATAGTCATCGACACATTTACAAGGCACGTTAATATATTTTCCAGGAGGAAAGTCACAAGCACATTCTGATCAAAGACTTCCTCAAGGACCAATGATTTTCTTGTGGGGACCAAATCTGAGAGCGTAAGCATCCCAAGAACCTCAAAGTTTTGTGCCAGAACAAAAGTTACATATGCCAAATTGCACATGCGACGAGAAATTTTTCTCTACAAACTTATCCAAAAAGATTGTTAGCACCCAAAGGAAACCGTCAAGCAGCCAAACTTCGATTGCAATACTTGATTTCCCTCCAATTGAAGCTACTCTAGAACTAATGGGTTTCTTTAGGAAGAAGAGATGATAGCCTAAGTTGAACTGACAGGTATAAGCCCCAATATCTAAATAAACTGAAGATGCCCTCTTTGTTCAGACTAATGATATTTGCACCCCTCTGATCTGAAATGAGGTAATGATTTAATCCACACAACAGGACTGCTTGATAAACTATGAGAATTGCACATCCAAAGAAGCCACAGTATTGGGGATGAATATTGATTATTGATGTCACAATGGCCACTGCTGCAAGAGTGAAAAAGAAATTCCAGTGTACACCATATTCCCCAACATGGACACCGAATCAATGTTGCGTGCCTGTTTTGAAACTAATGCATTTGCAACTGCAAAAGATCCAACCCCGAGATCCATTAATCCTGTACCATACGTTTCTGTCTTAGCAAATCACCTGGAAAATATTTTGAAGTCCACAGCCAGGATTGACAAGCATGTCACGAGCATCATTGCAAATCGATATGATGAGAGGCTTTTTTCTTTGTCTGCTAACAGGGATAGGAGTTGATGAAACCACTGCCATTTGAAGAGCTGGAGAATTCGATACATATTCTAAAAAATATATTTAATGATTTCTTCTTCAAAACAGGGTTTTGAAGAAGAATCAATCTCACATTGACATACAAGACGGAGTCTAACATCGGCTCCACTTGGGATGGCAGCTGCCGCTTCGTGGAGGTGCCAAGAACCGCAGAACTTTGGGAGAGCAGACAGTGCCTCCATCCATTGGGCAATGGAGTCCATTATTTCAACAAATCAACACAACTGAAGACTCAACTTATTAACTGGAAACTGACTGAATTGATTGAAAGACTAATTCGGCAAACTTCAAACTAGAACTGTAATAAAACTGGAACAAAATACTGCCCTTTGGCTGCTTATTTATTTACAACATCTACCCTAATCTGTTGTACAAACAATAGATCAGGTAATACTGAAATGCCAGATTAACCATTCAAGTAAACCTGAAAATGATGCCGCTTGAGAATGCTTCCACCAGGACAGAGATGTTATTGTTGGCAGCCCTTCATGCACATAATGAGCCTGGTCACGTACAAGACAGCCTGATCTATCAATCAAACTGAAAAATGTGTCCATGTAAGTTGCCATTGGATCGCGGAAGCCGGACTCTGTTGGCTGCCCCAACTCTGCAATACATACTTCCAGCTGCACACTGTCAATGTAAACATCTGTAGGCAAGTCTGTTATTTCTTGTTTCGATGGAGGAAGGATTTCCAAGAACTTTTTAGGGTCTTGGAAATCATATGACTGGATTTGCTCATCTAAACATTGAATCTCCTTTTCGATTCTTTCAACAACTATCTCATAAACACCAGTTTTAGTTTCAAGATGAAACTTCGGAGATTTTAAACATTGAAGGAAGGTACTGAAAAATTCTTCATTAATTTCAATATCCACTAACCACTCTCTAACTTCGTTTAGAGCTTCACAAAGTGCAGGGTTTGCCACATACCCCACCATTGCATAAATGGATCAACGAGCACTAGAATGTCTGGATCGAGTTGGAGTCGCCAGGTGAATGCTTCAGCCTGCATATGTATCTGACTGCTGTCCACCATCAACATCATATCTGCAATTTGATTTCATGTACTGGGACAAGACAATCAACAAGTCGAATGTTCTCCCCAGTATGGTCACCAATATGTTAGCGCTTGAAATTTCACCTCAGGCTGAAAAAGGTAAACTCCAAGGCAACATCAAACCACTTAGCCTCGTAGCTAGCCCTACGGGGCAGGAGAGGGCTCTCTCCGATCTATCTCAGCAAAAAAATTTCAAAAGGGGCTGAGATTATTTTAAAAGAAACTGATTTTAGGCTAGTAAATTGATAAAAAGGGGTTTTTAATAAAACGATGGGGTTTTTCTGGGCTGCATGGTGCAAAGAAACAGCTTGAACAGAGAAATATAATCAACAACACAGATTATCTCCTGAGGCAAGGTAGGCAAGAAATTTTAACATCAAATTGAGATTAAATGGAATGGCAAGACCGCTGAGGAGCTGACAAGGGCATAGAAGATGAATCCTTGTCAAACAAAAGAAAACATTGAATATGAACAAACTTAAAGGCAGAGCATAAAGATTATGAATTCTACCTTAACACTTCATTTGTTCAATTGGAAACGATCATGAAATGAAATGAAAACATAACAGGCTACATATGAAACAGAAGGAGGACACAAATGTTAAATCTCATACCACAGGAATCTCAAAAGTCAGAGCTGTGTATTTTCATTAAAATCTCTGTCAAAGACTATACAATGGAAGCTCTGTTTTTCTCCACCAGCGCTCAGAACTCTTCTCTCTTCCCTTCCTTTACAAATGATTTTTTAATACATTAAATAAAACTCTGCTAAGGGAAAAACAAATCGACCCCGAAACAAGGGCATTGTTTCACCTGCAGTTACAAAAATAGAAAAGAGTGTTTTCATCTATTCTAAAATTGAACAGCGTCCCTCTAAAACTCCTCTGATGGCCGACAAACTGGAGCGCAGATCATTAACTGAAGTCTTAAATAGAAGATCGGTTCCTATTTTTCTGTTGTGGTCGATGTCTTCTTTCTAATTTTGGCCTTTGACCTTGACTGCCATGTTATATTTGCCATTTGAAATAAAAACCAATTTTAATAAACATAGCTCAATATATTTTTAATACCAGCAAATCTGGCATAACAAGATTCTCCTCATGCCAGCAAAATGACAACTACGTGCCAACATTCACTTTCGGCAGATGATACTTTGACTTGGATTCGCCATTCACCATACCAATTAAATGTGTTTTTAGTCTTATGAAAATCAAACAGCTGCTCCTTAAAGTCATCTACATACCTTTGGAAACCTTCCAATGTAAGCCAGAATTAAATCCAACTCGCTTCCTCATCCAGAACTGAAACTTAAGAATCAGCTTCTGAAAGATAATGACCTCGTCTAGAGGACTTCTCCATTCTCGAATGCCTTCTTCTTTGAAGGGGCGTGTGACCTTGTCTCGACTCAGAGAAATATCGAGTCTGTTCTGTGTAAACAGGATCCACTATGAATCCATAACCATCGACAGAGTCACATACAGAGAGAGAGAATTTCAAGTGGTCTGTGCCTTTAGCTGTTGCGAAGCCGGAATGTAACTTTCTCGCCCCCATATTTGCGCGCATGGAATTGTAATTTCAAATGGTCAAAAGAAACCAACATAGTCCCTTTACAATCAACCAACGTAGTTCCAGAGATGTCTGTTGACAATATGTACACAATGCTTACTAACAACAACGCAATGACACAAGACATCAATCAATCTCAAAACAACCTTCAGGTATTGTGCCAAATTAACAGCATCTAGATTATTCAGAAATTCAAAGTAGATATCTATTATCACTAGAAGGCTCCCTCTGCGTAAGGCTAACTTTCCACTAATGATACCAGCGGATACTTTTGTCCCTACATAACCAGAAGCATTCAGCGCTCAATGGAACTTGAAAAGAAGATCCAGAAAAAGGAAAGAGAGCCACCCACGCACAGGCTTTTATGATCTATCTCCTCTGTCCATCAAATCAAATCTAAAGCACAGATTCCTGGAGAACAGCGACCCCTGAAATCAAAACCACTGCATATAAAAGCAAAATGCAGTAGGCTAGGAATGGAGAAACAAAAACAGTAGTCATCGACACATTTACAAGGCCCGTTAATATATTTTCCAGGAGGAAAGTCACAAGCACATTCTGATCAAAGACTTCCTCAAGGACCAATGATTTTCTTGTGGGGACCAAATCTGAGAGCATAAGCATCCCAAGAACCTCAAAGTTTTGTGCCAGAACAAAAGTTACATATGCCAAATTGCACATGCGACGAGAAATTTTTCTCTACAAACTTATCCAAAAAGATTGTTAGCACCCAAAGGAAACCGTCAAGCAGCCAAACTTCGATTGCAATACTTGATTTCCCTCCAATTGAAGCTACTCTAGAACTAATGGGTTTCTTTAGGAAGAAGAGATGATAGCCTAAGTTGACACTAACAAGGTATAAGCCCCAATATCCAAATAAACTGAAGATGCCCTCTTTGTTCAGACTAATGATATTTGCACCCCTCTGATCTGAAATGAGGTAACGATTTAATACACACAACAAGACTGCTTGATAAACTATGAGAATTTCACATCCAAAGAAGCCACAGTATTGGGGATGAATATTGATTATTGATGTCACATTGGCCACTGCTGCAAGAGTGAAAAAGAAATTCCAGTGTACACCATATTCCCCAACATGGACACCGAATCAATGTTGCGTGCCTGTTTTGAAACTAATGCATTTGCAATTGCAAAAGATCCAACCCCGAGATCCATTAATCCTGTACCATACGTTTCTGTCTTAGCAAATCGCCTGGAAAATATTTTGAAGTCCACAGCCAGGATTGACAAGCATGTCACCAACATCATTACAAATCGATATGAGGAGAGGCTTTTTTCTTTGTCTGCTAACAGGGATAGGAGTTGATGAAACCACTGCCATTTGAAGAGATGGAGAATTCGATACATATTCTAAAAAATACATTTAATGATTTCTTCTTCAAAACAGGGTTTTGAAGAAGAATCAATCTCACATTGACATACAAGACAGAGTCTAACAGTAGGCATGGCGCCAAACGCCCAAACAGGGTTGTGATAAAGTGATGAGGCACTAGATGTACCTGAGACAAATTGTGCTAAAGTCACATAATTAGGTGGCAAATCCCGATACACACTTATGGGAATGCTCCCCGTATAGGGGAAACCTTCAGGAAGAAATTGATGTTCTTCCTCTTCGACAATGTTTGGAGTAGAAACTTCTAATTGATCTAGAGAGGTAACTGGAGCTTCGCCTTCAGGTTCCATAACTGGGAACAAACAACAACGAACGACCGAAGAAGTACGAGGGGATAATTCCAAAGGAACACCCGACTGATCGTACGGACTATACAGATGCTACAGTGATATCACAACAGGGTCGAACAAAGGATTCAGAGGATATATAACCAGTCCAAGTTGACCGTCAGGAATCCGCGAACTCTCAGCAGTCTGGATGGGATTGTCCAGAGATTCCAGGCCAATATCACTAGGTGACCTAGTATCTGAAGTAGGTGGAGGACGAGATTATAAAGCTTGAATGCTCAAAACGATTCCGAGTTCAACACCTTGGTCCTCGAGTGACTTTGGAAATTCAAGAAAAGGCTCCTCAGACAATCTTTCAGACGGAAGAGAGGAAGAGGAACTAGGTGAACCAGATGGTTCAACCACGATGACCTTGTCTTAGTTAATAGGAAAAGACAGATAAATTTCAAGGCTTTACAATGTACTTTAGGGAAAAAATCACGATTTGGTCTAGAAAAGACTTAACAGGATGTTATAAGATCGTGGGCAACAATTGTTAAAGACAAATAAATAAACTGGTGCTCTTTCATGTTTTAAGAGTCGAGAAAGAAGAAAAGATGACTCTATCACTTTCGATTGGAAATGAGCTCGAAAGGACAAGTGCTCAAATGATATTTTAAGTTTAATGAGTAAAAAATATCAAATGACTACTCCAGATGATCTAGGGAAAAAGGATTACCAGGCAACCGTGAACTGCAGAATATCTCCCGATGAACTCAGAAGTACGGGCAGGCAATCTCCCCGAATGTTGTGTTTGGCGTATCACGTTTGCAAGGCGACAGACTGGGCTTCTTATGATTAAAGGATTGCAGCCTAGAGGGGTCTCCCTTTATATACTCAACGGTACAGGGAGCATAAGTTCGTACTAGCATTGTCTAGTGTCGAAGCTAACGATAACTGTTAGGTTTAAAGATGTCGGAACACGTCTCTAGCCTATACCTTTTATATGTGATTGTTAGGTTTCAAATGTGCCTTCGGTTAATTGAGTTCATTTTAAAGTTTATCTTGAATTGTGTCTTAGCTTTCAAGCCTTAGCGATGTGACTCGAAAAGTCCTAAATGCAACTAAATGAGACAACACCCTTTCAATTCGATGAATTGTCTACACTAGAGAGGGTAGAAAACACAATCGAATGCAAACAATCAAGCAACCAAAAGCGAAATATTTTTCACTACTTCACTTTTCGAGAAAATAAACTAATGAAAAATACGTTCCAATTCCTAATTTCCTAACAAGTACACTCCAACAGTCCTTTCAAAAGTAAAGAGAATTCTTTTTCCTTTCAAATGCAAATGCAATCTAAGTCTTCAATGATGCTAACTACCGTAACATATTGATACAACAAACTAGAATCTTATACTTTTCATGAAATGACAAAATGAATTTCTCATAAAACACTTCAATGAAAAAGTTTCGAGACAATCGATTCTCAAGCAAATGAAAAACACGAAAAGAGAACCTCTTTCAAACTAATGATGCAACAATTTTACCAAAAACAAGACAAGCAATGTGATCTATGCCAGAAAAGAGACGTTTAGACAAGCAAACAAAAATTTTCAAACTTGTGTAATGGAGATCAAAGCCATAGCAGGACCATAAATGAAATGCAAGGAGTAAATGCACCAATAACTTGACTCACTGAGTTCACAATCAGCTGAATGGATGACAGCCTAGACACCCTAGGGCCACAAGCCATCCAATGACCCACGAAATCAAGCGAAAAGATGGAAAATCAACAAGAAAATAAACCAAATGAAAAGCAGCTTTCCAGTCAGGGAGAAGACGGTCTAAACAACTTATAAGGCAGAAATCAAGAGAGGAAGACACACTGACCAAGATCTGGGGTGAACCATAATCTTCACTTATAGGAATCGACGCGACTGCGTAATTGACAACAAGCACTAGAAGGGGGTCGACACGACTATTTCTCAGTATATCGCGTTGATCGGCACGATTGTCAGCGAAATAAGTGCACTGAGCGAGGATGCAAAGAAAAAAATATTTTTTTTTCAAGAGTTGAGACAAGACTTGCTACCGTGAATTTCGGACCCATAGCAGTAAGCAAAGGAAAGTAGACAGAACTAAAGGGAAATGGCAAAACTAGAAAAGTTCACACAAAACCATGAAATTCCAAGCAAACAAACATAAGGATTGGCTCCCCAGTATGGTCGCCAATTTGTGGTGAAGTAAAATTCTAAGTGCGGACATAAACAATTCCTCTAGCCCGATAGCGGGTCTAGCCACAAACAAGACATTCGATGGAAGATTTCCTTAGGTTAGAACCAATTAAGAGGGCCTACCTCTTAGTACGCTTCTCCCGTTTGGTGATGACCTTCCTTGATCGCTCCAACTATCTCATGTTTCCTTATTCGAACACCTGAAACAAGTAAACAATAGCAAACAACAACTATGATAATAGACAAATTGTAATTCAACCTACTTAACAAGTCAAGAAGCATTAAGGAATAAACATGTGAGATGACACATTATGTAGGAAATCAATCGATAGTTGCATATATTAAATCAAGAAGAGATTACAACCGTTGTCTTGACATTGTTGTTCTCGTCTAACAAATCCAGGTTCCCACACACTTCCGTTAGCATTCCATGGTGGCCTCAACAATGGTAGTTTTAAGGCTCTTCCCTTTAGTCTTCACACTAAACCAAATTCACACTTCTCCCTCACACACAACTAGAGAGCTACAACTATGAATAACTTGTTGATTACTCCAAAATTAATTAGCACTAGCACACCAACACTTAACACTGGGTTGTGCTTGGGAAAAGGGAGGTTTATATAGCATGAATGGATGGGAGATGGTTCCTCTTCTCATGGGAGAAGGTCTTACCTCTTGAGGTAGTTCCATCCTAATAGGGGAAAGGAGCCCAAATTGACATCCTCGACTCCATCCGGCCCAACCATTTACCCGACTTCCATTACGAAGCTTCTAGAGCGGGAATATTTGGCTCCTAGTTTAAAAACTTTCCAAAAGAGGATCGACGTTACTGGAACAAGGCTCAGTCACTCTATTCGGCACTAGGGACAGTTTTAATCCCTGCATATCAGCGCGAGGAGGACACTGGTCATTAATGTCAGCCTTGTAAACTGGGAAAAACAGAAGATTTTTGGGAAATGATGCAAAAGGGGATTGTTCTTCTCATGAAGAGGGACACAATGGGAGCTTCTTCATTAAGGGAAAGCATGTCGGGTTCACTCTAGAGGTCCTCTAGGATCAAGGAACGGGGAGTACGAGAACAGTGAAAAAATGATGTGTAACATATGTCAACGCGAGATGTTGTACAGTAGTAACCAACTGTGCCTTATTTATATGATCATTTGTATATGTTGTGTTGTCCACACAACCTTCACAATGAACCAAAACTAATCCAGGTCCTCACTTCCCAAGCCCTTGAAAACAAGCAACTTCATGGTATTCAACATGTTGAATAGCGGCAAAGGTGGTGGCAGTGTGGGTGAAGGTGTATGTTGTGGAGGTGAAGGTGGAAGTGGCGTGGGCGGATGAGGTATTCGCTTAAAACCCTACTTTATCAACTAAATAGCGCTTCGCGATGAGGCTTGTACCGCTGCCTCGTTGTAACTCAAAGGAGGCTCAATCAATGGGATATATTCAGGACCTGCTCTTTCCTGTTTACTAAAGATTCGTCCACTTCGCGTAGATCCAAACATCAAGGCAATGGCATAACCCACTTTTCACACAAGAGCATCTTAATCCAAGTATTCAAAGATCTCAAATACTTACCTCGTGGTCCTTCGAAGAAGCATTGTTATGCTTCACTGTAGCTGACTAAGGTATCGACCAATAATTATGTCACAAATCCTAAAATCAATCGATCAAGTCAGTAATCAACAACACACACGATCTTATCTTCAGAAGCTTCCAACCTCCACACTAGCTCCAGGGTCCACACTATTAGACCAGGGTCCACACTATTAGACCATCAAGCCTCCACCTTCCTTGGTCGTCTTCCAATTTAGCGATCCACTCGTATAGTTCGATCGGGAAGTTGGATAAGAAGATTTCATGTATTTATGTGTACAGATATCTTTCCAACCAATGTTCTTTTGTCAGGCGCAGATTTTTATTTTCTTGCGCTGCGAATTCGTGGATCTTTCTATCCAACCACTTCTCAATTTCTTTCTTTATCGGATTCCAGTGATGCGACATCACACATCTCTTTATGCAGAACCCGATCACGGCAACGGAACCATTTGTTGGCTTAGTGGGTCCTGACCAAGGTTTAGAGTTAGTTGCGCCAAACAAATCCCTACACTACTAGCCCTTTCGGCATCAAGTCGCGGAGCGTGGACTGAAGTATCACTCGAAGTAGTATGGGGGGATGTTGGAACAAAGTTTTTGCACCCAGAGATCAGCGTGATGTCATTTTATGCCCTAAACCTACCTTTGCGCAGATCGATAAGCCTTTATGGATTATCGATGTAACTTTTTTTAGTCAGCCTCTAGACCTCTATGAAGGTCTACGATTGGCTTTTGTAGACCCTGATCAGGTGACTTAACTACTTACGCGCATCATAGATTACTTGTAACCCAATATGTACTCAAATCTGGTAAGTGTTTGATAACTTTAACATACAATGATATAACCTTCGCGTAAATACTTAACATCAATTGTGTCCATATGGCAATATAGATCAACTAAGGTCGCACATCAATACATCATTATTTCATACAACCATTATTCATCACAATATAAAGCGCATTCATACATAACAGAAGTAATGTTAGAAAATTATATATTACAGAGCAATGGAACACATAAAATATTGCAGAAATATAAACACATAAAACACATAAAACAATAGAGACACAGATATACATGGTTCACCCAGTTTGGGTACGTCCACGGAGAAACAACCAGTCCTTCTTTTATTATAGTATCCAGCAAACTGAAGAGATACAACCTACAACAAATCCACTGTAACACCCCCTTCACTCTCAATATCCTCTCTCTTCCTCACTCAGAATACAGATCTACATAGATGCAATACAATTCCCTCATATATAGTGAGGGGTTGCCTTCTAGGGCAAAAAACCCTAAACTAAACATAACTTCTACCATTAGATCATCCACCTAATGAACGACCCAGATTGACTAGAAATTACTAGACTTTTACAAGGCAATTTTACATCTATTTTTAGATTCGGGGGGGACAAGTCCCCCCTGCGTGGAGGGATGTATAGTCTTCCTGGGGTATGCATCCGGCTGAGACATTTGAATACATAAGATAATCAGGCTCCACACCCAACAATCTCCCACTTGGAGACTGATTATAGCAACTCCATCGCTACTTCATTTGCTAGATAATGACTCCACTTTGGACCTGGTTGTTTCTCACCTTCTTCATCATACTTGAAGACCAATTGAAACTGAGCATATTCTCAGTTTCTCCCTGGTTACAACTTTTGTTAGCATATCTGCAGGATTCTGGCTAGTGTGTATCTTTTCCAGCTTCAACTGTCCATCTTCCAATGCTGACCGTATGAAATGGTACTTGAGCTATATTCGTTTAGTCTTGGAATGAAATGCAGAGTTCTTTGCAAGATGTATGGCACTCTGGCTGTCACTATATAACCTGCCCAACTCTTGCTTCTTACCCAATTCATCTAGAAACCTTTGTAACCAAATCATTTCTTTACTAGCCTCTGTAGCAGCAACATACTCTGCTTCTATTGTTGAAAGTGCAACAACACTTTGGATTTTTGAAACCCAATTGACAGTTGTTCCACCTACAATAAATACATATCTTGTAGTGCTCCTCCTGTTATCTCTGTCACCTGCCATATCTGCATCAACATATCCCTGTAGAGCAATGTTTGAACCACCAAAGCATAATGCTTGATTTGTGGTACCTCTCAAATACCTGAGAATCCACTTCACTGCCATCCAATGTTCTTTTCCTGGATTGTTCATGTACCTGCTTACAACTCCCACCGCATGTGCAATACCATTTCTTCCTAAGTCTTGGGACGCGCCTCCTTAATTAATTTGAAATAACTAGCCAAAGGTATACTAACTAGTTTTGCATTCTACATATTAAACCTTTTCAACACCTTTTCTATGTACTCACTTTGAGACAATGTTAATTTGCGATTCTTCCTGTCTCTAGTTATTCTCATACCAAGGATTTGTTTTGCAGCACCCAAATCCTTCATTGCAAATGTGTTTTCCAATTTCCTTTTGAGCACATTTATTTCCTGCATGTTAGAACCTGTAACAAGCATGTCATCCACATACAATAACAACATAATATAGCTGCCATCATTTTGCCTTTTGAGACAAACACAATGATCGGACTGACATCTAGTATAACCTTGTTCAGACATAAACCTGTAAAATTTTAGATACCACTGCCTTGGAGCCTGTTTTAAGCCATACAAGCTCTTCTTCAACCTGCACACTAGTTTCTCCTTCCCTTTTACCTCATATCCTTGTGGTTGCTGCATATATCTCTTCCTCCAAATCCCCATGGAGAAAGGTTGTCTTTACATCTAACTGCTCAAGATGAAAATCTTCAACTGTTACTAGACTTAAAATAGTTCTGATTGAAGTCATTTTAACAACAGGAGAAAATATTTCATCAAAATCAATACCTTTCTTCTGTGCAAACCCCTTCACCACAAGTCTAGCTTTGTACCTCTATTTTCCTCCATCTTCTTCCTTCAGCCTATCAACCCATTTATTCTGCAATGTTGTTTTAGCTGCAGGCAACCTCACTAAGTCCTAAGTCAGGTTATGTGCTAAGGAGTCCATCTCTTCTTTCATGGCTTGCTCCCACTTCTTCCTGGTTTCTACCTGCATTACTTCTTCACAACATTCTGGTTCACCAGAATTAGTCAACAATACATAATATAATGAAGGAGAGTATCGTTCAGGGGGTCTACTTATCCTGGTAGATCTTCTAACACCACTTTCCGGTGTTTGAGGTGCTTGTTGCTATTGTGGTTGTTGTTCTAGCTGTTGATCATTATGATTTTCAGGCACCATCACTTTTCCTGTGATATCATCAAGCACTGTGTATTCTTTGTTTTCTTTTTCTTGTTTATTTTCCTGCAACTGATTCTTATACAAGACCTTTTCATTGAATATTACATCTCTTCTCCTAATGATTTTGTGATTTTCATAATCATATAAGCGATAACCAAAATCATTAACACCATATCCAATAAAGGTACATTTCTTTGATTTTTCCTCAAGATTTGTTCTATTTTCTTTATTAATGTGGACAAAGGCTTCACAACCAAAAGTCTTTAAAAATGAGTAGTTTACCTTTTTACCTGTCCATGCCTCCTCTGGAATACCACCATCCAAGGAACTTGAAGGCCCTCTATTTATTAGATAAACAACAGTATCTACAACATCTGCCCAAAATTGTAAAGGCAATCCTGCATGCAATCTCATGCACCTTGCACGCTCCATGATTGTCCTATTCATCCTTTCTCTCACACCATTTTCTTGTGGTGTTCCTGGAACTGTCTTCTCTCTGCGAATTCCATTCTCTGAACAGTACCTATCAAACTCTTTGCTGCAATATTCACCTCCATTATCTGATCTGAGACACTTCAACCTTTTCCCTGTCTCATTTTCAACCAAAGCTTTCCATTTCTTGAAAGTATCAAATACATCAGATTTATTTCGAATACAATAAATCCATATTTTTTTGGTTGCATCATCAATAAAAGTAACATAATAATGAGAGCCACCAAGAGATGATACCTGAGCAGGTCCCCATACATCAGTATGCAGAAGCTCTATTTTTTCACTCTTCTTTTCTTTCCCAACTCTAAGGAATCTGACTCTCTTTTGTTTTCCATAAACACAATTCCCACAGAATTTTAAATCAACATGCTTCAAACCTAGCAACAAATTTCTTAAGTGAAGAATCTGCATCCCCTTCTCACTCATGTGCCCGAACCTGTGATGCCACAATGCCGTATCTTCTCATGTAGAGGTTAAATCATTAACAGAATTAGAAATACCATTGCATAAATACAATGTACCAACCTTTCCTCCTTTCGCTATTACCAAGGATGCTTTAGTGACCTTCCAAGTTTTATCTGTGAAAGTACTTACGCAACCTTCACCTCCCAACTACCCTATTGAAATCATATTTTTCTTCAGATCTGGAACATGCCTTACCTCCTTCAATAGCCATTGACTTCCATTCTGTTGTTTTATGAACACTGTACCCATTCCAACGATTTTACAGGGTTTATCATCACCCAATCGAACCTGTCCAAAATCTCCTTGAACATAATCATGAAAATGTTTCCTATCAGGTGTGGCATGGAATGAGGCCCCTGAATCTACCACCCAGGCATCAATAATATATTCTAATGAGAGAATCAAAGCATCTTGCAACACGTCACCTATCACATTCGCTTCATGATTAGTTTCTTGTTGCGCGTCTCTTTCTTTTCCCTTCCGAGACTTGCAGTCTTTCTTCAGGTGTCCTTTCTTCCCGCATTTCTAGCACACTATCCCCGATCTGGACTTGGATCTGCCTTTTCATGACTTACTGCAATATCCTAGGCTCTTCCCTCTTTCAATTTTTCTTCCCCTAGTATCTGCAGTCAAAGCATTACTTGATGTCTCACAAGAGTTTTTCCGTCGCATTTCCTCGCTAAGGATTGCACCGACAACATCTTCAAACTTTAAAGTACTAGATCCAGAGACATAGTTACTAATGGCCATAACTAAACCATTCCAACTTTCTGGCAATGAGCACAGAAATAATAGAGCCCTAACTTCATCATCAAAATTTACCCCTAGAGAACTTAACTGACTTGTAACTATATTAAAATCATTTAAATGATCAGCAACAGATCCACCCTCTGACATCTTCATATTAAATAAACGCTTCATAAGAAATACCTTATTTGACGCTAAGGGTTTTTCATATAGTTTGGCTAATGCCAACATTAAACCCTGTGTTGTCATTTCCTTTGAAATATTGAACGCTACCGACGCCGCTAGGCACAGCCGTATTGTTCCAAGTGCCTTTTTGTCGAGAATATCCCATTCTGTGTCTGTCATACTCGTCGGCTTCTTTGTCTTTCCGCTCAATGGTAGGTACAAATCTCTCTGATACAGATAATCTTCCATCTGCATCTTCCACAACTGGTAGTTTTGGCCGTTGAATTTTTCGACCCTAAACCTACCATCTTCCGCCATTGCTCCCACTCGAACTAGGAACCCTTCTCTCCTGTGAGTTTATCAGCCAAATAGACCTTCGGCTCTGATACCAGTTGTTAGAAAATTATATATTACAGAGCAATGGAACACATAAAATATTACAGAAATATAAACACATAAAACGCATAAAATAAGAGAGACACAGATATACATGGTTCACCCAGTTTGGGCTATGTCCACGAAGAAACAACCACTCCTTCTTTTATTATATTATCCAACAAACTGAAGAGATACAACCTACAACAGATCCGCTGTAACACCCTCTTCGCTCTCAATCTCCTCTCTCTTCCTCACTCAAAATACAGATCTACATAGACGCAATACAATTCCCTCATATATAGTGAGGGGTTGCCTTTTAGGGCAAAAAACCCTAAACTAAACATAACTTCTACCGTCAAATCATCCGCCTAATGAACGACCCAGATTGACTAGAAATTACTAGACTTTTACAAGGCAATTTTACATCTATTTTTAGCTTCGGGGGTGCTGCCCCCGAACCCCCGCCAGGGGACCACTGGCCCCCGGACCCCCCTGGGGGGGACAAGTCCCCCCCCCCCCCCCCACATGGAGGGGTGTATAGTCTTCCTGGGGTATACATCCGGCTGAGACATTTGAATACAGAAGATAATCAGGCTCCACACCTAACAAGTAAATAGATAAACACAGGTATTTTTGCAACAATATTATTTATTGATATTCAATTAACGCTTTTAGACTCAAGACTTCCATGCGCACTCAGCTTCAGGGGTCCACGCACTCAGCTATGGACACTACTTAAGCCTCTGCACACACAGCTACAAAGCATTTCTTCCTACTCTTCTACATAACTTAGACTCCTTTCGTCGTACCCATAGACAACTCTACTCTTCTATTATTCTGCCTTAGACTCTCTAAGGCACACCTATTTATACAATCAAATGGTCCGCAAACCATGGGTAGATCTTCAAAATCTGACTCAAGTTACATAAAAGAAGGGTAAAACCCTTTTTGACTCTTTAACTATATACATGCTTCGCGACCACAATTTGCAGAGACTTCACATTTTTTTACATACAACTTGATCTTTTGCCCCAAAATTGACCCAAGGGACCCCATCCCAATAGGCCCCCAACACAAATATTGTGACTCGCCCTCGAGTCACTCTGCTAGCACAGAGATCTTGTTGCAAAGATCACCAGCTCCACTTGTGCAACCGCTACTTCAGCTGCACTCTACATGAATTCCTACTTGATCTGTTCCACCAGCTACTCTGTGGCTGGTCCTGCATTGTCCTGCTTAATCTTCTATTGCATACTCTGCAAGTTCGTCAACTTTTCCTATATGTTGGTCGAGACTATGTAGGCTTTATCCAACCAAGGCCCCAACCTGACCTTAAGGACTGCTTCTTTCTTCTGCGCTGCTTCCACCTATGTAAGCAGCTGCTAAGCCTCTTGCAGCTTGGTAAGGCGTTGTGTTGTAGAAACGGTGTGCGTCGTCGCCCTCACTTCGTCGTATTACTGTTGTAACTTGCAAACCTCTGTATTTAATACCTGTAGGGTGGGATCTTCCTGCAGGGTAGTCACTACTTCCATGGCATGTTCAAACAACGCGGTGCAGTCCACCACCGCGACATCCACCATAACAACATCCCAATAACCCCCAATCTTCGAAAACTTCAACTTCGCTTTTGTGCCAATGTTTACTTACCTAGTTTAGAGTGGCGCGGTCATGTCTAGATTCTCTATCTATGGTCCCTCAACCTCGTGGTGGCCTTCTACTTCTGGGATGTTAATATTTGTTGGATCCTCATCCTCTCCTTCGACAGTCACATTATAGCACTCCAGCACATGGCGCAGCTGGGTGCTAAAATCTGGTTGAATCAATTCTAAAGGATCATGCAATAGTCTGAAGATTACTACCTTAACCTCCTGCAGCGCTTTGTTGATGCTTTCGAACCCATCCTCAAAGCTGAAGGTCATAAAAAATCCTTCCCTTAAGATATCCCACTCCGCGGTGCCGTGGCGGAGCTCCGTTTCTAGGTACCAATTCATAGGAATGATGTCCAAAGTGTGATAGAATATATGCACCCACTCTGACTACAGCTCTGTTCCATAAAACTTAGTCCAATTTGCTAAATGATCGTGTGGATCATTTCTCCCATCATATTTTTCAGTTAGCCGAACTTTTGGGTGACCAAATCGCAATCTCATCATTCTTCTATACTCACGCCATTCGTCAAAATTGTATTTATGCTTACCCCACCATCGTATTGGTGTAGCGCGCAATGCCAAATCCAGTGCTTGGAAGTGATGTTTCTCAGGTACTTCTCATTCAAAGGAATCCAAGAACTTATCTACATCAGTTAAACCATCATAATGAGGTAGATTTCTTACCTCTGATCACAAACAACGCAATGATTTAGTCATCATATTACAGCGCTGCATAAATACTTCGTGAAACCTATTCTACCAATGTTCCAACTCTTCATCTGAATCTGAGGTACATGAGCTATCGCAGTCCCATGCAATTCGTCCATTCGTTGTTGGATTAACCCAGTCTTGGTCTTGTGCTGTTATTTTATAAATTTGATCCAAATCATCATCGCTTGCCTCATAGCCGCGGACCGGTTCAGTATAGTGTGGTCCTTTTGCAGGGTCCAATGGTACTGCAACGCGGAGCGATTTCCTTTCAAATAACATTGTCCTCTTCTTTAAATTGATTACCCCATTCATGTCGATAGCCTAATCGATTCCCAAGAGCGCAGTATATGGATTACTGTCATCAACAATCTCTATCACTTCAAAATAGGCCAGTGCGCTCACACCTTCTATATCTACAGTTACTCCATGAAATTGCCCGATAGGGATAATCTTCTATTGATTTTCCATCCTTAATTGAATCAGAGACCACTGCAGTGTAGGTCTCCCCATTCTTTCTCATGTCTATTTAGGTAAAACATTTGCATCAAACCCCAGATCCAAAATATCTTGGTTCATCTCATAATCTCCTAATTGTGCGGTGAGCCTCATCTCGCGCCCAGTTCTTTCCTTGTGTTTCCCTATTTTTCTAACTGTGTGGTGTCCTTCAGGAACACCTTCCTTACCAACACACTTATTTATCAGTTCTTATAGCCCTTTTACAGCCTTACTATTGCGTAACAACTTCGTACAAGTCTCTAATAAGGTAGTAAGCATGGAAGGGTCAACCTCTTCAGATAGCTTGTCCTGACTCCCTGAGGTAGAGGCCTCAACGAAGCTCTTCTTCACTTCCATGAATGTTTCCTTCGCGTGATCCAAATCAATCCCAACTTCCTTCTCTGGAGCCTTGCGGACCCACCCACTTTCTTGAGGTTGTTTTCCTTTATCGTTACCAGTCATCATTCTGCTTCGCAACATAATATTTACATTGGGATCCTCTTTGCAAGGCACGGCCCTCATCATCTGTAAATTTTGGGTAGGTTGATAAGGCTACGCCTTCTTCTCCTACATCTTAGCTATCAATATAGTCCATTCTTCTATCGCGTGGTCAAACTGAGTACAATATCTGCACGACAGGCGTGTCTGGCTTTTACACTCTAGCTCATAGTGTCCTGGCACTCCGTAATTATAGAAAATAACTTGTCCTCGACCTCTACCAGGTCCTCCTCCTCCTCGGCCTCATTCGCAGCCCTTAAATCCTCTGCGTGCTCCCCAAGCACCCTAATCCAGAGGCCGAGTTTCAACCTGCATTCGATACACAGGCGTTCTTTCCATCATCAATTCATAGCTACAGCAATTACACTCATCGTGGCCCACCGATTTACAGAAATTGCAGAATAATTGTTGCGGCGTTTGTACAAACTTTTGCAGCAAGTGACAATTATTCGTTACATGTTTTCTAGCCACCTCACATATAACGCACCATAGCGCGGACCCTGTACTTGGCCTTGATGGAGCTTCCACCTTAGAGGCATCGACCCTCCTCCATTAATATAATTCGTGAAGACAGGGTAGTGATCTTTATCATGCCCCTAGATTTTACACTTGAGGCACCAAACTTCTTCCCGCACCTCTTTCCAAGGCTCTTTTTCCATTTTCAAGCTCTACAACTCCAAGAAGAGGTTCTACAACTCTGCATGAATTTGTTGAACTCCCAAAGAAGCGTCCTAGATAGGTGTCTCATGTAGTCTCATCGCGATTTCCAGGGCTTCTGCCTAAGTTCTGATCTTTTGCTCGACAAAGCAATCCTTAAGTGGGGCAGGAGCGCGGCTATAACCCAATCGCGGTGCTGGCTATCTATGAGATTCATATTAGCTTTGCAGATCTCGCACTTCAGTCTCTGATCCAGCTCCCAGGGTGTCTCGTCGACCCTCATCGTGATCTCCTTGGACCCCACTATTGATTGGGTTTCAGACTTAGGCCTATTGAATTCCTTGTTCAGAGTAATCTGAGTGTGTGCTAATGATGCCAGCGGATTATCTGTGTGGTACATAATGTACCATGTCAACACACGATCTTGTAGAGTAGTAACCAACTGCACCTTATTTATATAATCATATGTAATCTGTTGTGTTGTCCATGCAACCTTCGCAACGAACCAAAACTGATCCAGGTCCTCACTTCCCAAGCCCTTGAAAACGGGCAACTTCATGGTATTCAACATGTTGAATGGCGACGTAGGTGGTGGCCGTGTGGGTGAAAGTGTATTTTGTGGATCTGAAGGTGAAGGTGGTGTGGGCAGATGAGGTATTCGTGGAAAACCCTGCTTTATCAACTAAATAACACTTCACAGTGAGGCTTGTACCACTCCTTCATCATCACTTTAAGGAGGTTCAATCAATGGGCTATATCCAGGACCTGCTCTTTCCTGATTTCTAAAGATCCGTCCACTTCGCATAGATCTAAACATCAAGGCAATGGAATAACCCGCTTTTCACACAAGAGCATCTTAATCCAAGTATTCAAAGATCTCAAATATTTACCTTGCGGTCCTTTGAAGAAGCATCATTCTACTTCACTGTAGCTAACTGAGGTATCGACCGCAAATTTTGTCACAAACCCTCCAATGAATTGATCAAGCCAGTGATTAGCAGTATGCACGATCTTATCTTCAGAAACTTCCAACCTCTGCACTAGCTCCGGGGTCCACACTATTGGACTGTCAAGCCTCCGCCTTCCTTGCTCGTCTGCCAATTTAGCGATCCAATCGTATAGTTTGATTGGGAAGTTGCAAAAGAATATTTCATGTAATTTTGTGTACAGATATCTGTCCAACCATTATTCTTTTGTCAGGCGCAGATTTCTGTTTTCTTGCGTCACGAATTCGTGGATCTTTCTATCCAACCACTTCTCAATTTCTTTCTTTTTTCAGATTCCAGTGATGCGACATCACACTTCTCTTTATGCAGATCTCGGTCCCGTCAACAGAACAATTTGTTGGCTTAGTGGGTCTTGACCTAGGTTCAAAGTTAGTTGCGCCAAACAAATCCCTACACTACTGGCCCTTTCAGGATCAATCCGTGGAGCGCGGACTGAAGTCTCACCTGAAGCAGTATGGGGGATGCTAGAACCAAGTTTCCGCACCCAGAGATCAGCGTGATGTCGTTTTATGCCCTAAATCTGCTTTCGCGTAGATTGATAAGCCTTTATGGCTTATTGATGTAACTTCCTTTAGTCAGCCTCTAGACCTCCGCAAAGGTCTACGACTGGCTTTTATGGACCCTGAGTAGGTGACATAACTACTTACGCGCATCATAGATTACTTGTAACCCAGTATGTACTCAAATTTGCTTAAGTGTTCAATAACTTTAACATACAATGATATAACCTTCACGTAAATACTTAACATCAATTGTGTTCATATGAAAATATAGATCAAGTAAAGTCACACATCAATACATCATTATTTCATACAACCATTATTCATCACAATATAAAGCGCATTCATACATAACAGAAGTAAAGAGATAAACACAGGTATTTCTATAACAATATTCTTTATTGGTATTCAGTTAATGCTTACAGACTCAAGACTTCCCTGCGCACTTAGTTGCAGGGGTCCGTCAATTCAGCTGTGGACACTACTCTAGGCCTTTGCGCACACAGCTGCAGAGCCTTTCTTCCTACTCTTCTGCGCTAACTTAGACTCCTTTCATCGTACCCATAGACAACTATACTCTTCTAGTATTCCGCCTTAGACTCTCTAAGACACACCTATTTATACAAGCCAATGATCCGTGGACCATGGGTAGATCTTCAAAAGCCACCTCAAGTTACATAAAAGAAGGGTAAAACCATTTTTGACTCTTTAACTATCTACGTGCTCCGTGACAACAATTTGTGGAGAAATTACATTTTTTTACATAAAACATGGGCTTTTGCCCCAAAAATTGGGCTTTCGTCTTGGCGCGGAGACCTTGCTGCGAAGATCCCCCAGCTCCACTTGTGCAACCGCTACTTCAGCTGCGCTCTGCATGGCTACCTGCTTGATCTGTTCTACCAGCTGCTCTATGGCTGGTCCTGCACTGTCCTGCTTAATCTTTTGTTGCGTACTCTACAAGTTCGCCAACTTTTCTTGTATGTTGGTCGAGACTATGTAGGCTTCATCCAACCAAGGCCCCAACCTGGCCTTAAGGACTACCTCTTTCTTTTGCGCTACTTCCACTTGTGTAAGCAGCTGCTTAGCCTCCTGTAGCTTGGCGAGGCGTTGTGTTGTGGCAACGGTGCACACCGTCACCCTCACTTCGTTGTATTTCTGTTGTAGCTCATGCACCTCTATATTTAATACACGCACCACCAAGGCATCCACCATAGCAACATCCCAATAATCCCCAATCTTCACAAACTTCGGCTCTGCTTCTGTGCCAATGTTTAATTGGCTAGTTTTCAGTGGCGCGGTGATGTCTAGATTCTCTATTTGTGGTCCCTCAACCTCGCGGTGGCCTTCTGCTTTTGGGATGTTAATATTTCTTGGATCCTCGTCCTCTCCTTCGGCAGTCACAATATAGCACTCTAGTGCATGCCGCAACTGGGTGCTCCAATCTGGTTGAATCAATTCTAAAGGATTCTGTGGTATTCTGAATATTGTTGTCTTAAACTCCTACAGCGCTTCGTCGATCCTTTCAAACCCATCCTCAAAGTTGAAGGTCATAAAAATCCTTCCCTTAAGATAGCCCACTTCGTGGTGCAGTGGCGGAGCTCTGTTTCCAAGTACCAATTCATAAGAATGATGTCGAAAGTGTGATAGAACATATGCACCCAATCTGGCTGCGGCTTCGTTCCTTAAACCTTAGTGCACTTTTCTAAATGATTGCGCGGATCATTTCTCCCATCATATGTCTCGGTTAGCCGAACTTTTGGGCGACCAAATCGCAATCTCATCATTCTTCTGTACTTGCGCCATTCGTCAGAACTGTCTTTATGGGTACTCCACCATCGTGCAGACGTAGCACACAGCGCCAAATCCAGTGCTTGGAAGCGATGTTTCCTAGGTACTTCTCTTTCAAAGGCGTCCAAGAAATTATCTACATCAGTTAAACCATCATAATAAGGTAGATTTCTTACCTATGATGACACACAACGCAACGACTTAGTCATCATATTGCAGCCCAACATAGATACTTCGTGCAACCTATTCTCCCAATGTTCCAGCTCTTCATCTGAATCTAAGGTACATGAGCTCTCGCAGTCCCATGCAATTCGTCCATCAGCTGTCGGATCAACCTAGTCTTGGTCTTGCGCTGTTATTTTATAGATTTGAACCAAATCATCATCACTTTCCTCATAGTCGTCAACCGGTTCAGTATAGCGTGGTTCTTTTGTAGGGTCTAATGGTACTACAACGCGGAGCGATTTCCTTTCAAATGACATTGTCCGCTTCTTCAAATTGATTAACCCATTCATGTCGATAGCCCAATCAATTCCCATGAGCACGAGATATGGATTTCTATCATCAACAATCTCTATCACTTCAAAATCGGTCAATGCGCTGACACTTTCTATATCTACGGTTACTCCATGCATTCCCCCAATAGGGATAATGTTCTATTGATTTTCCATCCTTAATTGAATCGATGACCACTTCAGCGCGAGTCTCCCCATTCTTTCCCATGTATGTTTAGGCAAAACGAACACATCAGAAACCAGATCCAAAATAACATGGTCCATCTCATAATCTCCTATTTGCGCGGTGAGCCTCATCTCACGCCCTGTTCTTGCCTTGTGTTTGCTTATTTTTTTGACTACGCGGTGTCCTTTAGGAACACCTTCCTTACCAAAACACTTATTTATCAGTTCTTGTAGCCCTTTTACAGCCTTGCTATCGCGTAACAGCTTCATACAAGTCTCCAAGAAGGTAGTAAGCATGGAGGGGTCAACCCCTTCAGATTGCTTGTCCTAACTCCCTCAGATAGAGGCCTCAACGAAGCTCTTCTTCGCTTCCATGAATGTTTCCTTCACATGCTCCATATCAAACCCAACTTCCTTCTCTGGAGCCTTGCAGACCCACCCACTTTCTTTAGGTTGTTTTCCTTTATTATCACCAGTTTCCATTCCGCTTCGCAACACAATATTTACATTGGTATCCTCTTCATGGGGCTTGGCCCTCATCATCTGTAAATTCTGGGTAAGTTGTTGAGGTTACCTCTTCTTCTCCTGCATCTTAGCTATCAATATAGGGCATTCTTCTATCGTGTGGTCAAACTGAGTATAGTATCGGCACGACGAGCGTGTCTGGCTCGTACACTTCCACGCGTAGTATCCTGGAACTCTGTAATTATAGCAAATAACTTGTCCTCGACCTCTACCAGGTCCTCCTCCTCCTCGGCCTCGTCCGCGACCCTGATATCCTCCGCGCTCCCCCATCGCCCTGATCCATAGGTCGAGTTTCAGCCTGCATTCAATACGCAGGCATTCCTTCCATAATCAATTCATAGCTACGGCAGTTACACTCATCGTGGCCCACCGATTTACAGAAATTGTAGAAAAATTGTTGAGGCATTTGTACAAACTTTTGCAGCAAGTGATAATTATCTGTTACATGTTTTCCAGCCAACTGATAGATAGCGCAGGCCCTGTACTTGGTCCTACTAGAGATTTCGACCTTAGAGGCATCGACCCTCCTCCTGTGACATAGTTCCCGAAGACAGGGCAGTGATCTTTATCATGCCCCTGGCTTTTACACTTGACACACCAAACTTCTTCACGCACCTCTAGCTGAGCCGCTTTTTCCTTTTTCAAGCTCTATAACTCCAAGCAGAGGTTCTGCGACTTCGCATGAATCTATTGAACTCCCAAAGAAACATCCTTGATAGGTGTCTCATGCAGTCTCATCGCGATTTCTAGGGATTTCGTCTAAGTTTCGATCTTTTGTTGCGACAAATCAATCCTTAAGTGGGGCAGGAGCGTGGCTATAAACCAATCGCGGTGCGGTTATCTATGAGATTCATAGTAGCCTCACAGATCTTGCACTTCAGTCTTTGGTCCAGCTCCCAGGGTGTCTCGCCGACCCTCATTGCGATCTCCTTGAACCCCACTATTGATTGCGTTTCATACTTAGGCCTACCGAATTCCTTGTTCAGAGCAGTCTGAGTGTCTACTAATGATGCCAATGGATTATCCGTGCAGTACTTAATGTACCATGTCAACGTGTGATCTTGTAGAGTAGTAACCAATTGCGCCTTCTTTATATGATCATCTGTAATCTATTGTGCTATCCACACAGCCTTCGCAACGAACCAAAACTGATATGGGTCGGGCAACTTCATGGTATTCGACATGTTGAACGGCGGCGGAGGTGTTGGCAGTGTGGGCGAAGGTGTATGTTGTGGAGGTGAAGGTGGAGGTGGTGTGGGCGGATGAGGTATTTGCGAAAAACCCTACTCTATCAAATGAACAATGCGTTGTAATGAGGATTGTACCGCTCCCTCATCATCACTCGAAGGAGGCTCAATCAATGGGCTATATTCAGGACCTACTCTTTTCGGATTTTTAAAGATTTGTTGACTTCTCGTAGATCCAAACATCAAGGCAATAGAATAACATGCTTTTCATACAAGAGAATCTTAATCAAAGTATTCAAAGATCTCAAATACTTACCTCGCGGTCCTTTGAAGAAGCGTCATTTTGCTTCACTGTAGCTGACTAAGATATCAACCGCAAATTCTGTCACAAATCCTCCAATGACTCGATCAAGCCAGTGATCAACAATGCACGTGATCTTATCTTCAGAAGCTTCCAACCTCCCCACTAGCTCCAAGGTCCACACTATTGGACTTTCAAACCTCCAACTTCCTTGGTTGTATGCCAATTTAGCGGTCCACTTTTCGACCGGGAAGGTGCAAAAGAAGATTACATGTATTTTTGTATATATATATATATATATATATCGGTCCAATCACTGTTCTTTTGTCAGGCGTGGATTTTTGCTTTCTGGCGCCGCGAATTCATGGATCTTTCTATCCAACCACTTCTCAATTTCTTTCTTTGTCGAATTCTAGTGATGCGACATCACACATCTCTTTATGCAGATCCTGGTCCCGGAAACAGAACCATTTATTGGCTTAGTGGGTTCTAACGCAGGTTCAGAGTTAGTTGCGCCAAACAAATCCCTCTACTATTGGCCCTTTTGGTATCAATCCGCGGAGCGAGGAGTGATGTCTCACCCGAAGCAGTATGGGGGGGTGATGGAACCAAGTTTCCGCACCCAGGGATCAGTGTGATGTCGTTTTATGCCCTAAATTTTCCTTCTTGCAAATCGATATGCCTTTATGGATTATCGATTTAACTTCCTTTAGTTACCCTCTAGACCTCCGCAAAGGTCTACGACTAGCTTTTGCGGACCTTGAGCAGGTGAATTAACTACTTACACGCATCATAGATTACTTGTAACCCAGTATGTACTCAGATTTGTTTAAGTGTTCGATAAATTTAACATACAATGATATAACCTTCGCGTAAATACTTAACATCAATTGTGTTCATATGACAATATAAATCAAGTAAAGTCGTGCATCAATACATCATTATTTCATACAACCATTATTCATCACAATATAAAGCACATTCATACATAACATAAGTAAAGAGATAAACACAGGTATTTCCGCAACAATCTTCTTTATTGATATTCAGTTAATGCTTACAGACTCAAGACTTCCCTGCGCACTCTACTGTAGGGGTCCACGCATTTAGCTGCAGACACTACTCTAGGCCTATGTGCACACAACTGCAGAGCCTTTCTTCCTACTCTTCTACGCTAACTTAGACTCCCTTCGTCGTACCCATAGACAACTCTACTCTTCTATTAGTCCACCTTAGACTCTCTAAGACACACCTATTTATACAATCCATGGTCCACAGACCATGGGTAGATCTTCAAAAGCTGACTCAAGTTACATAAAAGAAGGGTAAAACCCTTTTTGACTCTTTAACTATTTATGCGCTCCACGACCACAATTTGCGGAGACCTTATGTCTTTTTACATAAAACTTGGGCTTTTTCCCCAAAATTGAACCAGGGGACCCCATCCCAACAATATACTTAGTGGGAAAATGCATATAATGCATCGGGAAATTGTTAGTATTTTCTTGTCAGATTTGAAAAAGAGAGTTATCGATTCCCTTGCTAAAGACGAAAATTTTATCCAAATAACAGATGGATTGCAACAAGAGAAATTATAAATAAAGAATAAAGGCTATCAACTGGGCAATGAGGGGCTTCCTATTTTTAAAAATAGAATGTACATTCCTTATTCTTCAAATTTGAGAAGAATGACATAAATAAGATAAATAAAATGCCATATTTTTGACATCCAAGATACCATAAAATAATTGCCACAACAAGAAAAAAATATTTTTATTAGGATGAGGAAGGATGCCGCTAAACACATTTCCAAATGTATGAAATGTTAACAAGTCAAGGTTGAGTACCAATGTCATGTAGGTTTATTGCAACCTTTACCAACTCTATAATGGAAATGGAAAGTAGAAACTATGGATTTTACCACTTAATTATCAATTATGTCAAGGCAATATGTTTCTATCATTATTGTGTTGGGCAAGTTAACCAATGCATGTCATTTTATTCCTATTGAGTTAACTGTAATGCAACCATCTCACAAAATAGAAGAATGAGAAAGATCAACGACTTCAAAAGTAGCCTCTTTGAGGGGGAAACCTCCTTTACATTACACAAATGAACAATTCTTGGATGATACAAATGACAAGACCTCCTTTCTATGTATAGGAGTCTAAGGGGTCACAATATAATTAGAGCTGACATAACAATAATAATGCAAGTGTACAATAATAACAATAGTGGGTTTTTATGGGGCACAATAATAAAAAGATGGGGAAACATGGGCATGACAATAATAATAAGGAGCTACAATAATAATAATAATAATAATAAGGGAGTACACTAGTATTATACGGACCTAACTTTCCCCTCTCCTTCAAAAAAGTGTTGTCCTCAACGCTTGAGTAGTTCTGGATGCTTCTGTATAAAATTCTCATCCTCCCGTGTGGAATCTTCAGCGGGTAGGTTCTTCCACTTGATGAGATACTCTAAAATTGATCGATTTCGTAGCTGTCGAGTTCTTGTTTCAGTGACTGCTTCAAGTTCCAATATGATTTTTCCTTCCTCGTCAAGTTTTAGAAATATTGTTTGAACTGGGAGCTTGTCACCTATAACCTTCTTTAAGCCTGAAACATGGAAAACTGGGTGCACTCGGGCAGATGCAAGAAGTTCCAATTTATATGTCATAGTACCAATCTTTTACAACACCTTGTATGGACCATAATACTTTGGTGATAATTTATTATCCACTTAGCTTACTTGAGGGACATTTTTTTATATGGTTGTAGTCGTAGAAATACCCGGTCACCTACATCAAAACTTCTTTCGCTGCGATGTTGATCTACTTGTTGTTTCATTCTATTATGCGCCAAAATCGGGTTATCCTTTAAGAGTTGGAGAAGTTTTTTTTGATGCTCGATGTGATCTTCCACTACTTGAACCTTAGAATTTTTTCTTAATATGATGTGATGGACGGTGGATGATATCCATAAAGTGCCATAAATGGGGTCATTTTTGCTGCAGTATGGAAGGAAGTGTTATACCACCATTCATCGAGAGGCAACCATTCGACCCATTTTGTCTGTTTATCAGATACAAAGCAACGAAGATATCCTTCCAAACATTTGTTCACTATCTCAGTTTGCCCATCAGGTTGAGGATCATAAGATGAGCTATGACCTAACTGAGTACCGAGTCAAGAAAATAATTATGTCCAAAAATTTCCAGTGAAAAATAGGATCTTTGTCGCTTACAATAATCTTTGGGTTTCCATGTAGCTTTTGAATTGTTTCCATAAATGCAGTAGCAACTGTACTCACTTTAAATGGACGATATAATGCACAAAAGTGTGCATACTTGGTAAGTCTATCAACTACCACCATGATGACACTCTTTCCTTTGGACTCGGGTAAACCTGTATTAAAATCCATTGAAAGCTCCTCCCAACGTTGACTTGGAATGGATAAAGGTTGTAATAGACCTGGGGTCTTAATTGTCTCAACTTTATTTTGTTGGCAAACCAAACATTCCGCCACAAACTTTTGAATATCAAATTTAAGGCCATCCCAAAAAAATTCCTTCTTAACCCTGTGGTAAGTTTTTAAAAATCCTGAATTCCCTCCTAAGGGACAGGTGTGCAATTCCAGAAGAATATTTTGTTTGAGTTGGGAATTCTTACAGAGGTATAAGCGATCTTTGTACCATAACGAATCATTTTTCCAGCTAAATGTATCAAATGTACTGGGATCTTGTTGCAAATTTTGAATGAGTTCCCACACTTCTTCGTCATTCTTCCATTCATCCCATGCTTCATTTATCCAATCTAGTTGGATAATAGAAATGGAACAAAGCAATGCTTCCACATCTTCATCCTTTCTTGCGAGTGCATCTACAACAACATTTTGCTTCCCTTTTTGTGTATATGATTTCAAAGTCATAACCTAACATATTTGTGACCCATTTTTTCTACTCTTCTAAAGATAATTTTGTTTTAAAAAGTATTTAAGACTGTCACGATATGTTTTTAGCTTGAAGTGTCTTCCCATTATGTAAGGTCGTCATCTCTTAAGTGCATGTAGTATTGCCAACATTTCCTTCTCATAAATAACTTTGTGTAAATACTTTCCTTTGATTGGACGAATTTCAAAAGAAAGGGGTCTTTCTTCTTGCATTAAAACAACACCAATTCCATTTATTGAGGCATCACATCCACAATAAAGGTTTTTGTGAAGTTTGGCGTAGCTAAGACCGGTGCTTGGCACATTGCCTCTTTAAGATATTCAAAGGCTTTCGTTGCTTCTAGAGTCCAAGAAAATGCATCTTTCTTCAGTAATGTTGTTAGAGGTGCTGCTATTCTCCCATAATTCTTAAAAAACTTGCGATAATACTCTGTTAACTCGAGAAATCCTTGCAAATGCTTTATGGATGTGGGGATTTTCCATTCCTTAATGGCTTTAATTTTTCTAGGGTCTACCTTAACACCTTCATGAGATACAATATGACCCAAATATTCCACCTCTTGTACTCCAAAGAAACATTTGGAGGTTTTTGCATATAATTGTTTCTCCTCCAATAGTTTGAGCACTCTATCAACATGTTGAACATGATCCTTCCAAGACTTGTTGTAGATTAATATATCATCAAAAAATACTAACACAAATTTTCTAAGAAAGGATTTGAAAATGGAATTCATCAAACCTTGAAATGTTGAAGGTGCATTGGTAAGGCCAATAAGCATGACCAAAAATTCATAATGACCCTCACGAGTTCTAATGTTGTTTTCAGAATGTCTTCATTCTTCATTCTGATTTGATGATATCCTGAATGAAGGTCCAACTTGGTGAAGTAAATTTCTCCATGCAATTCATCCAATAATTCATCAATCATAGGAATGGGAAATTTATCTTTAATAGTGAGCTTGTTGAGCTCCCTATAATCCGGGCACATGCGCCATGATCTATCCTTCTTGTGCATCAATACTACTGGAGCAGAGAAAGAACTTTAACTAGGTTGAATTATACCAGCCTCTAGCATTTCTGCAACCATACGTTCAATTTCACTCTTTTGGGCATGGGGATATTTGTAAGGCCTGATGTTTGGAGGAACACTTCCTGGAATCAAATGAATAGCACAATCATGATCACGAATACGTGGGAGGCCTTTGGGAGTCTCAAATACCTTGGAATGATTGTCCAAGACTTTTTGGAGATCTAGAGAAACAGATGAGTTCAATGTGGGAACCTTTAGCGAACATAATTGTGCAATTACACTACATTGTTCTTTCGTTAGAAGCATTGTCATGCCGTTAGAGTTGATTATCTTTCCCAGTTTCCTCGCAATACCCCTTAATTCAACTTTCTTTCCTTCTGAAAAATATTTCAAGAAAAGTTCTTGAAAATTAAAAGCTATCGTACCCAAAAATTGTAGCCATTGGAATCCTGGTACAACATCAACACCACCCATTAGAGTGGAAAGAATTGGACTATTCAACACATATCATCCCATGGATAGGTTGATATTATGGCACTTTCCAGAGCAATTTACGGTTCCTCCATTCGCAACCATCTCTTGATACTCTAGTGCTGGATATAGGAAGCAATTCAATTCCTTCGCTATCTTACAATGAATAAAATTATGGGTACTGCCTGAATCAATAAACACTATGACCTTTTTCTTCTTGATATGTCCTTCTATATTAATAGTTTGAGGAGTGGTAATTCCGGCCAATGCATTACAAGATATGGTCGGATTCATTTGTTCTTTCTCTAGGGTTTGTTCCTGGTGTGTATCCTCTTCTTTTGATGTTTCTTGTTCCTTTTCTTCTTCCTCTTCACAATCTATGTAAAATAAATTCTTCTCAACACACTTCTAACCTTTAGTGTATTTGCTATCACAAATGTGACAAAGACATTTTGCTCTTTTTTCTTCCAATTGTTGTGGTGTCAACCTTGTAGGTTGTGGAAGGCTAGGGGCAACAATACTTCCATCTTTATAGTTGTGATTGGTAGGCTTCCTTGTTGCCATATTTTTGCTTTCAATTTTTCTTGCCAACCTGAATGCCTTCTCCAATGAATCAGGTTCCCAAAGGCGAACCTCATGTTGGATGTTATCCTTTAAAATCCCTATGAACACATCAATCCTATGCTCCTATGGAATATCTTTTACCCTTATACTCAATTTTTTGAAGTCCTCAATGTGCTCCACCATTGAACCCTTTTGTTTGAGATTTATCAATTGGCTAGAAAAGGTGTTGCTTTTTGTATCCTCATAATGTGCTATCATTTCTACCGTAAAAATTGCCTAAGTGACAATTTGTTTATGAGATCAAAGCCATCGATACTATACAAACTGATTGGGTTCCAAATATAAAGTCGCGATGCGTACCTTTTGTGTGTTTTGCACATTATGGAGATCGAAATATTGCTCCATCTTGAGTATCCATGTTATGGGATCCTTGCCATCAAACTTCCTCATATCGATCTTTGGAATGTGGTGGGTATTCAATCCAACGTTAGAGTCTATAAAATCTTGACTAACATTTCTTTTGTTCTCATCACGAGTTTCCTCTACTACCTTTTCGCCATTAAGAAGCATTTCTTGTAGCAACTTTACCAAACCTCCTTTCAAACCTTCCATGTCTTTCTTCAAATCTTGAATTTTTGCTTCTAAACCATCCATATTATATTCCACGCCATTCATCTTAGCTTCCACACCATTCATCTTAGCTTCCACTCCTTTCTTTAAACCATCCATCTTAGCTTCTGTTACTTTTTGTGAGAGTGAAATTTGTTGCACTTGGTCTCGTAATTTTGATATATCATGCTGTATTTCTACCTCTTCTTCATGAGTCATGTTAGAGATTTCAGGTTGCTTACTAGGTGTTTCCATTTTATTTCTTCAGGGTATTAATTAATGGTAAATATGCTTCATTGTGCCCTTTGAATCACTTCAAACAAAATTTTCAAACCAAACTTATGCATTTTTTAAAAAAAGGACTACACATTTTTTTTTCTCTTTGTAGGAGCTCAATATTGAATTTGTTGTATATCTGTAATTTTGGATCTCGAAGATCTAAAATTTTGTCCTGTGATAGCCCTCTGCGTCCTCTTTCTAACCCCACAACTCTGATCCAGATTGGATTCTCCAAGAAAGAGTTATGTCAAATCTCCCACAATGACCTGATTATAGACTAGTTCAGTAGAGCGAACTTGTACGAAGTGCCACGTGTCACTGTTTCGACCTTCAGACCTGAAAATGATATACAAAAAACTACAATCCGTCCTCTTTCTGTAACTGTTTATGAAATTTTAATCCGATGCTCAGAGAAAAAGTTATAACGATTTGCCCAAGGTGACCTGTTTGAGATGGAATTCAGGAGCCTGCAAAAATACTAAATTCCTTAGTTGGTATCTCCGAACATATAGACAAGATTTGAAATTCAGTCCCGAGGTTCATCTGATTTTAGCTCAAATGGGTTTTAATTTCAGCTTCTGAAGCTTCGTAGAAAAATAATTATATCAAAAATTCCACGATGACATGCTTGAAGTAGCGAAACCCTAGAATCCAAAGCTCTGATACTAATTGTTATGCAACCAACTCACAAAATAGAAAAATGAGATACATCAATGACTTCAAAAGTAGCCTCTTCGAGGGGGCAACCTCCTTTACATTATACAAATGAACAATTCTTGGATGATACAAATGAGAAGACCTCAGTTCTATATATAGTAGTCTAAGGGGTCACAATACAATCAAAGCCGACATAACAATAATAATGTAAGTGCACAACAATAACAATGGTGGGTTTCTATGGGGCACAATAATAACAATGTGGGGAAACATGGGCACAATGATAACAATGAAGGGCTACAATGATAATAATAATAATGGAATACACTAATATTATAGGGACCTAACAATCACTCATAGGACTGATGATATTGCAAGAATATTCATGAGTGAAACTTTCAAATTGCATAGGTTACCCGAAGCAATTGTATCTGACAGAGATATGAAATTTACATCTAACTTTTGGAAGAGCTATTTTTTGCAGACTTGGTTACCTAGTTGACTTTTAGTACCACCTACCATCCACATATAACCAAGTAGATTTAAAGAGTGAAGTAAGGGATTAAAGACATGCTTCACATGTATGTGTTGGATAAACCATCCAAGTGGAAGGATTATTTACACTTGGTAGAGTTTTCATCTAACAATGGGTAGTAGGCATCATTGAAAATGAATCCATTTGAGCCTTTATATTGTAGAATATGCATTACACCAAAGAGTTGGGATAACTCAATAAAGAGAATTACGCATGTGCTAAAATTGCTTAAGGAAATGATATAGGATATTAATAAAACTAGGAAGAGTTTGAAGTCAACCCAAGATAAACATAAAATTTATGTAGATAAAGTGGAGTGCTAGAGAATCTCACATTGGAGATCATGTTTATTTTCTGAGTGAAGCCAACGAAGAGTTTCTTAAAGCTTCGAGGCTATGCCAAGCTAGCATCAAGATATTGTGGGCCATTTGAAGTATTTGATATCATAAGCTCGATTGCATATAAAATATATTACCTACTAACACTAAAACTCATAATGTTTTCCATGTTTATTTGCTTAAGAAATATGTACATGTTTCTAACCATGTGATTAATTGGGATGTGGTCTAGGTGGAACCAAAGGGAGAGTCCCAAATAGATCCCCTCTACATCCTTGATGGGAAATTAACATTGCTAAATAGTTGAGCCATCAAATAGGTGAAGATGCAACATAAACATTTTGGTTTTGATGAGGCTAGATGGGAGCTCAAGGATGCCATGAAGGAGGCATATCCATCATTGTTATAGTTTATGGGAAACATTAAGGATGATGTTTATAAAAGGTGGATGGGAATCTAATACTCTGGTTTTGAACCTTAGCACATATAAGATCAAATTGTGCAAATTTTGTAAATATACTAATATGAATTTTTAATGTGGAGCTCAAAGCTAGAGTTCACACACTGAATGCCTAAGGATGTATGATGTAAATATAATTACATGGACCATGTGCTAGGCTTGCATTGGTAAAATCAAGCTATGATAGGTTTGTCTATTTTGGAACAGGGATTCCATATTTTTAATTTAATCATCAATAATTATTAGGTCAATGGTAGGTGTTTAACCTCCATGGAATATTCTATAATGTTCTTAGTAGTATACACAAATCAAATGTTGAGAATTATCTTCAAAGTAGTTATGCCCTTTTTGGCTTTTTAATTAAACTGATTAATTAAAAAAAATGTCATATGAAGTGAGTTATGATTTTTTTTGGGCATGTGGTATAGATAAGTCATGGTATTATAATAAATCATATTTACAAATTAAGAATCTCCATGGTAAGCTGGGGGTAAATTTTCATGGTTAATAATCTTGTTCCATGTTTATATGTGTGTGTGTGTGTGTTCTCACAGATACAATGTTATGTATTCCTCCTCTGGAATATACATATTTCATTTATTACATTAAATTTTTTCATGTCACTTGCAGGGATTGAACTTGGGTGGGGAGGGTGCCATTCATTCCCCCAACCACCTAGAATAACCCCAGTTGACTTACAGATATATGGAAATCATCCTCTCTCTCAGTCTGAGGGCAAGAGTAAGGATCAATACAACAATATTCATAGGCAAATAACCATTGCAACAATATTTTTCATTATCATGTCACTTGCAGGGAATTGAACCCGAGTGGGGAGATAATAACCATTTTGATTATAAGCATCACTTATGGATTGGTGCTTATTGACATTCACTAGCTATTTAATTTATATGGTTGCTTTATTTAGGGCAAACCTAACCTTTTAGGATTCAAGGATAAATTAACATTTCAACAATAATCAATTCATGTGAAGCAAATATGTTACAAATTGGAATTTAAACCTTGTGGGGCAGGAAACAACTTTTCCTTTCAACCACTTGACTATAGGCAATTGACAAATATCCAAACAAAATATATTTGATATTTTGAAATAACTTCATTTGAGTAAGCTAGATATGTAGCAATTAGACCCTCTTTTTAGCCATAAATATAATATGAATTGGTCAAATTATAGGTGTGGTGAAAGTTTCACTACGATCAAAGTTTGTGTGAGTTGGAACTTTCCCCAAGGGTTTTGCTGCATTCTAAACTGACATAGATGCTCCAAATCAATCAAAGCTTTGAATTATCAGGTCACAAATTTACAACAAAAAGAAGGTAGATTGATACATTATTAGACTACTCTAGTTTTAATACCTTAAAATGTCTTCTCCTCTCTTTCTTGAATTTCACTTATTATGATAATGGGTTGATGTAAAAATTCAGGTGATCAAATTTTAGCTCAAAAATGAAAGTGCCTTACCACTATGCCCTTGTGGTGGTTCTTACCCGTATATGGCATCAAGCTTATTTAAAATTTACAAAGGGCACATATGGGAGGAGGGGTCGAGATGTTAGCCCTAACCCCCGGTCATTGCACCACCATACAACCCTAGGTGCAAAAGGAGGGGAGCTCGAAACCCAGCCCGACCCTCGGTCACAATACTCTCGTGTGGCTGCAGACAGAGGCACTAGAGCGCAGATGGAGAGGGGGCTAAGGATTGGCCCTAGGCTTTGATCGCATGTTACCTACATAGGACCTCAAGTGGAGTCTGAAAGGCGCTCAATGGTGGAAGCTCCAGGTCTAGGTCACTTGGGTGCCATAAGATTGTGGCAAGGGCTCGACAGATGGGTGCTAGTGAAGGGGGCCAACCCCAGGCCATATGTCCTCCAACATGACCACGACGAAAGCGTGAGGGAGCTACAGTGGTAAGGGCGAGCCGTTGGCCTAACCCTCGGCCCCATGGGCGCCAATATGACCATCAACTCAACATATAAGGGGCTAGGCTGGCGAGGGTGAGCTGTTAGCCCCAACCCCTGGCTGCATGGCCCATGCTGCCAGCTTATTCCACATAAGGGTTATTGGGAAATTTAAGTATCCAACAAATTGCACCTTTAATGAGCAAATTTTTCGCCTCCACAATGGAAAACCGATAGGATTTATAGGACAATTAGAATGTTGGTCCAATTTGTAGGACAGATAACAACAAAACTACATGGAGAGCTTGTAGAGCCATATCTTTGTGAGTTTTTGGCCTTTTGGAGCTCAAGAAGAGTCTACCTAGGGGTTTTTGGACATTCTGGATCTAATGGTGACCTCTATTTGTTGATTTGAGCACATTTAAAGGAAAATTTTGCAGGTTCAAGTTCATGGGTGTATGGATCAATCAATGTTTTGGAGCAGTTCTTGAAGTTGTTTGAGCATGGGGAAGGCCTTGTAGGGGTTATCTTACCTTCAGAAGTTTACTGCAACAAATGTTACTTGCAGGGTTCATCTCTTCTATATTTTTCTCACCATGTCTTGTTGAGGAAAGTTTTCTATTTGTCCTTCATTGTGGAATTGAAGTGCTTATATGTTCATGTATGCTCATTTTTAGATGGAGTACAAGGTTTTTGTAGGAGACACCTTGTGTTGCTGATATTTTCATGACTGAATATAGGTTGTCATGATGTTTATGTGAGTTTTATTTATAGGAGAACATTTCCTTGAAGAGGAAATAACCACGTGTTTTATCAAAATACTTTTATGTACTCCTTTTCCACTGAATATATGGAGCAATCTAGCTATGTTGGCAGGCCCGTAGATGTAGCCCAGGAGGGGTGAACTCTGTCACCAAATCATTTTTTCTTCTCTTCATGAATGCATATATGAGTTATGTGATGTTGTGTTGCTTATGCTTAAGTTTACATGTGAAAACTAACTCATAACTTGAAGAGACCTTTTGGAAAACTTGTTTTATGTTAAGACCCATTTTTCCTTGCAAAGCATCGGAGAACAATCCCTGTTTTCTAGGAAGAGGAAATTGACCTCCTCCTCCATTTTCATATCAGTAAACTATGTTTGAAAGTTGATAATTATATTATATTTTCTTTTGTAGATTATGTAGCAAATAGAGTCCATTTTTAGTTAAAAAATTACTTTAAATCCAATGAAATTTTCATGCATTGGTAGAGTTATGTTGTGATACAAGTTCCATGCACATTGGAACTTTGTCCCAAATGTTTACCATATTTCAAATTGACCTATATATTCAAAAAAACGATCTCTATATTTCAAAATATATAACATTATGTTTAATAAGTATTCTACTTATTACCTAAAATTAAAGTTTACATTATTAACATCTTTCCCTGTTTTCAATATTGATTTAGGTGCCATTAAGGGGATGAAAACCCTAGCAATGGTGACATATCTAGTTGAAAGCACAATCTAGAGCGCCTTTGATACAAGAGAAAAAGTTTTGGAATCTCATGCCATCAGGGTCGATAGCAAAATGACTGCAGAAAAGAGAACCGTGAAGGCTGTAAGGATATAGAAGTGACACATGACTGTAGCAACTACCGATGTTGCAGGGTCAGAGGACCCCAATCCAGTGGCTAAAACTTATGGAAAACTGTGGCTACATTCAAAGGAAATCAGAGGCTCCTGTAGAGTGGTAAGCCGAGGAACCGCCGTGCCGCTCCTTGGTTATATGTCGTTGGGAGACAATGTGCTAGATTCACCAACTTGTTATTAGATGTTTGTCAAGCTCCCCTATGGGAAGTCACTGCTCATTAGGATTTGATCCTTAGATCTGGTTCGAGACCTCAATTTTACTCAGATCTCTGAGTGTGTCTTCGCTCAGGCATGTTTTTCAAGGTAATCAGCTAGACAATGCTTCTCCTCTCTTAGTTTACAACATTGGTATCGATACAATTGTTTTTATGGTTCTTTGTTTATGAGGGGAGATTGGAGGTAAGCCTTCCTCCTCTCGAATATTTTCTTATAAAGATGTCATCCATGCTCGACCCACCTAAGGCAGATCAAACCCAGGCAACTCCTGGGTCATTTTTGGTGGAAAATTATAAAGAAGTCCCCTCCTTAGAAATATCTCACTCAGATCTAGACGATCTCCATCAATTATATTCCGAGGCAACCCTAATCCGCCATTTTAATGGCTTATGGCTCGACAAAATCAATCTCCACCAATGGATCCATTCCTTATGGAATAAGAATTACAAGGTTATTTTTGCTCAAAAGGCTTCTTCATTATGTTATTTGGGGAATTGGAACATTATCATAAAGCTTTATCTAAAGGGCCCTAGTTTCGGGGCATTGTTGGACTGGTTTTTCCCCTTGGTTCCGAGATTTTGACCCTTCCATTGGTGCCATTACCAAGTTGTCAATATGGGTCAAACTTCCTAATCTGTCAATTCACTTGTGGCACTACACAACTTTCAAGGCATTGGAGATTCTATGGGATGTTACCTTACTACTAATGCCTCTCGTGGGCAACTTGGTGTATACACCTATGGCAAAATTTGCGTTGAAATAGATATTAGTAAAGGGTTGCCAAACAAAATCAATTTAAAAGTCAATGATTTTCATTGGACCTAGACTTTGGATTATGAGAATATTGCTTTTTGTTGCTGTTTTTGTCACCAAACATTCCATTTACAAAATTCTCGCCTAGTGTTTAATTCTTAACAAAAGCGAAACATCCACAATTCCAAATCTAAAATTTGGAAGCCCTGCAACCCTCTTCCTATGGAGGGCAAGGCCTCCTCTACATTAGAAAAGGATGATGAAGAAGCTGATGATGAAATCCATCTGGGTTATAAGGTCCAAGACTAAGGGCCTCAAACATCTCTCAAGGCTCCTGGTGTGAACCATGCTCCTTCAACAAGTCCAAATATATTGAATAGTAATGCTTGTCCCAGTATATTGAAACGAGTTCATGAGTTGACTTCTTTGGACTTCGATAAAGAAACTCCTTTAGTGCACAAAGATAATTTGAAGGTCACTTTGATTAAACTACCTTTAGAAGGTTGGGTTAAGGCTTCAAAAAAGAAAGGAAAGAAAGGTCACCTTGAGGATCAAACCCAATTTGGGCGATTCTCCTCTCTAGTTGTTTCTTCAGTTTCTTTACGTCTACTTTGCTATTCTTAGTATTGTTCATCTTTGCTTTTATACCATTAGTATAGTGCACACTATGCTAGAAAAATAGTTATGATGACATATGATGCAAGTTTATTTATGGTTGACCAATAGACTTACAAAAAAAAGTGTTGTATATATTCAAAAATTAGATTAATCAGAACTTTAACTTTATAGGTTGTTAAAATTTGAGAAGAGAAAAAGAGATTGCCAAGTAATTACATTGATCCAAGTTTACTACTATAAATGATCTTCTTGTCTCTTTCTTGAATTTCAAATTTAAATGCGACATAATAATGTAAACTATGTTATGAAATTGATATCTACATCTATATCCCTCTCTCTATATATAACCAATTTTTTTAAGAACAAATTTATTATACTTTTATATTGATATGATCTCAAGGTTTAGTTGCAACTTTAATCACGTGCAAATAAAACCAAGCCACTGGAAATAACTTGTTAGTGGTCTAGATTTCCACTCCTATGTGCAATATGCCACCTAAAATAACCTACTAGTAGTTTATAAAAGGATAGACTTCCACGGGTGCAAGACGCTGAAGTCTTGGGCTATTACCTAGTTTCCTCGAGTTTAAGAATGATGAGTTTTTATGTAATAAAAAATAATTTTAAATCATATTCAAAAATAAAAATATAATTTCAACATAAATAATGTTAACATAAGAATCAATATTATTTATAAACATAAATAATGTCCATATAAGAATCAATATTATTTATAATCATTACTCGAGATTTTTTTTTTTTTTTTTTCCAACATCATTCACATACATAAAAGCCTACTTTCTTAGAATATAATCTTGTGCTGAACTTTTAAATAAATTATTTAAAAAAACAGATTACTGAATTAAATATGAGAAAAATAAATATAAATATAAACATATATAAGAAAACATAACACCTAAGGAAAATAATTGGGTAGAAAGAAGAAGTACTATGTTCAGGAATTCCACCTAATTTGTGATCTCCAACAAAAAGAGTACATTGGAGCTAGCATTCCATGGAGAGCAAAGATTCTTATTGCTCAATTAAGAACTAACTCTTGCATCGACTATGGTGCGAAAGGGTCATGGAAGAAAAACACCTAATGAAGCTTAAGAAAAACAAGTGTATACTTAATAATATGTTAACATGGGTTTTTTAGTAAACAGAGTCTTAGAAAGTTGGTTTACGTCATCATTAATTTGAATAATAAAAAAATTAATTTTTTTTTGTAATTTGAATAATAAAAAATTTGAATTACAAAAGACTAAAAACAAAAAAAATAATGATCTTCTAAACTATTTCTAATCTAATAAAAATTAAAATTTATTTCATTCATTCATTCGTATAGAAATAAAGTTTAAACATATGAAGCCGTAAATGCGGGGTGACAATTGAACTCTTCCCATCCCTCCAGTGCGCGGAATATCTTGGGAAAAAAGCCGCTGTGTTCATTTTTGTTGATCAACAATTGCTTTTTATCATCGCCGCGAAGTCCAGGGTAGGTTTAATTCGCTTTTGTTCAAGGAAGCCTGCGTGCTTTTGTCGATGGTAATCTATTCTCCTTGGGAGGTGCCCCAAATTAATGTCAATATCAACTGGAGTGGAATTTTCGTTTCCAGCAGGCGCGAAGAGGGAATAACTAAGATAGTAGCTCTGCAAGCACTGTGAGTAGGAAAATATGTCTCTGTGCATATCTTTGTTGATGTGTAAAGGATGTGTGGAAAATGGGTCCAATTGAATGCCATCGTGTGGATGGTTCTTAGCGCAGAAGTATCCGTTTTTCCTTCTCACGGTGTAACTAGGATGTTTTCTTTTCGAGTCTGTATGGACATTTTATATGCTGTTTAGTCATATACATAAATAAATGGGTAGCTGATTAGAATGTAACTATCCAGGAAAACAGAACCGCAAAACATCTGCATAATAACAAATAAAGAACATCACCAATGCTGCTATTTTTCCAATTAATGGTTTGAGATTGAGAAAACCCAAATGGTTTATTCGTAGGTTCTTGGTCTTTTTCTTACTGATACCTGCAATTTTGTCAAACTGGTTGCAGGCGTGAAATCGCATTAATTAAACCTTGTTTTGGGTTCTTGAGTAGTGCTATCTATAAAATAATACAAAACTCGCAACAATAGAAGGCTCCCAGGTCACTATGGAAGAGCCACCCCCACCTGCAGTGTTACCGTCATCTGAGGATACCTCCATTGTTAGCTCGCATAGCTTTGTCAATGCACCCCCAACTGTCCCTGTTGGTTTAGATGCTTCCACTCCTCAAATTTCTACGCCGGCAATTAACCAACCTGGCTTAACCATCCCTGTACCACCCGAGGCAGCTCCTCTAACTGCGTCATTAGTTGCTGCTTCTGCTGGCATGCCTCCTGCAGTTGTACCTTCCTTTGTCCGCCCAGCTATCGTAGCCCATCCATCGGTTATGCCCCCGCCCAGCATGCCTCTTGCAGCCTTGCCCATGCCAGTTGCTTCTGCTGTACCTGTTGCTGCACCACATTTCCCCCCTTCAACACCAAACGATAATTCTATTACTCCATCTATGCCCGTTCCTACTCCCATTGTAGCCTCATCTAGTGTGCCCCCTTCAGTCACAATTCCTGGAATTGCTCCCCTACCATTTATTGCTCCTATTCCTGTGCCTTTGTCGCGCCCTGTAGCTCCATCGCCCTTTATGCCTCCTGCTCGTCCCTTAGGAGCTAGTGTTTCCGTTGCAATGGATGTAGACAATACTGATGAACAAGATCAAGATGCAGACAACAAGGGAGAAAGTCCTTCGTCAAGTCCCGACCATCCAGAAGATCCTTCGGCAGCTGAGTATGAAATTACAGAGGAGAGCAGAAAGGTTCGAGAGAGGCAAGAACAGGCTATTCAGGAGCTTCTGCTGCGGAGGCGTGCCTATGCATTAGCAGTCCCTACCAATGACTCTTCGGTGCGTGCTCGACTTCGTCGCCTGAACGAACCTATAACCCTGTTCGGTGAGAGGGAGATGGAGAGACGTGACCGGCTCAGAGCGCTCATGGCGAAGCTTGATGCGGAGGGACAGCTTGAGAAGCTCATGAAGGTTCAGGAAGAAGAAGAAGCAGCTGCCAATGTTGATGCTGAAGAGGTCCAGGAAATGGAAGGGCCTCAGGTATATCCTTTTTATACTGAAGGCTCCCAGGAGCTGCTAAAAGCTCGGACTGAGATCACGAAATTCTCACTCCCTCGGGCAGTCTCGAGGTTACAGAGAGCCAGGAGAAAGAGAGAGGATCCTGATGAGGACGAGGATGAAGAGTTGAAATGTGTGTTGCAGCAGTCAGCCCAGATCAATATGGATTGTAGTGAAATTGGAGATGATAGACCTCTTTCTGGATGTGCGTTTTCTTCAGATGGAACTCTGCTAGCAACGAGGTACTAATTTCTTATTTTTTCGTTAAAATTGCACCGTATATCACAATAAATATGAATGTGTATGTACATCAAGAGCAGAGTATCTACATCTTTTCTAAAATAATCTTTCTGGCTGAAAACTGGATAGTCAAATCTGATTTGAAAGAATCGACTCCTGCCAGGTTGAATAGCTTACCGACCTCTTGAAAAGCTACATGACAATGCGGATGCCATAAGAAGGAAATGTCAATTAATCTGATGACGCCCCACACACTTTGACCGGCCTGCCAAAATCATCCACTTTGCTCCCAAATAAAACTCCTTTTCAACGAAGTGGAGCAACAAAGAGAAGACTGTAAACTCCTTTTCAATGAAGTGGAGCAACAAAGAGAAGACTGTAGTGTGCTGTACTCCAGTTTCAAAACAGCCCAGCAACCTTGCAGTTCCACTAAATGTGCTTTATTGTTTCTGTCTGGTAACAGACGACACAACAAACATCTGCAATGCCAGTTTGATTAAGTCAATCCTTAACTTCTAAACTATTATGAACTTCGAAGAACTAACTACCCCAGAACTCTAGTCTTAAAAGAGAAGTGTGACTGCCAGATAATTTGACACCTCTGGAGTCTGAACCCATCATAGTTCATGATCACGAAGTTGCCATTTCCAGTTGAGATGATTGGCAAATGATCTACTTGGCCTAGCCTTATCATAAAGTTCCTTTGCCCAATAACTATAAGTGGCTTCCCAGTGCCCATTTAACCATCACCAATCCTTCCAAATAGGTCTGCAAGGTACTACCTTGATTATCCTTTAATCTTTTTTAAACATAGAAGTGGTCCATGTTGACATCTTAGTCACCCCATTTTATTATTTTTTTTTCAAAAAAATTTGAAACTATCTGGATCGCAAACCCTGGGAATTAAGTTCTACTAAAATAGTATTACCATTTTAATTATTTTTGGAATGTCAGTTTTATAAGACATTTTAAAGTCACAGACCTCTTTTTTAACCATAGATGATTTTTTAACGTGTTTTCAGTTTTGACATTTAATTTGACACATTTTTGGATCAAAGTTTAAGTTAACAAAAATGAATTTGTTTTTGTTTGAAAATATAAGGTCATAACAAAATTCACATATTTCTTTTGTTGAACTTAGTGGGACATTTATGAGTTTATTATAGTTTCTTACGCTGGCAAAATTTTCCAGTCATTGAATTTGAACTTGAAAGCCAACTGGGTGACTTAGGTTGACATCACTGGAGATTCTTCCATAAGGCCATCATAAAATCTTTAAGTGATCATCACTACATTAGTGGCTGTTTTATGTACCTCTATAACTATGTTTATGATATTAGATGTGTGGTGGCTATTTAATGTAATCGGTCCCAATATTTTAATCATTGAATAACACCCACCATGTTAGTCATTAAATAAATGCCAGTAGTGGTTATGATTAGGGTTAAGTCATAGGCTTATACATAAAGAGGGAAGCTCATGGTGGAGAATATTCAGTATTGTATCTTGTGTCTTTGGCACTACTGGAGGTTGCACCCACAAAGTGGTTAAGAGAGCGCCCCTTCTTGTGAATAGGTGGCTAATGTAATTGTTTTTGAGGTTATATTATTGTGCCCATGGTGCTGGTGGTATATTTCTAAGAATTTCTGTGTTGTTTGACTTTTAATGCAAAACAGAGATTTCACCTCACAAGGAGGTTTTGCTGGATCTAGTCCCTGTGAACTTCAGCCTTAGGGCTTACTTGAAATATTAGTTTACAACAGCAAACAGCAGACAATATTTCATCGCACTTAAACCCAAGACACTAGGCAGCACATGAGAAAATATACCAAACATATGCTAACAAGTTTTGGACATTAGGGCACACTTTTCCAAGCATAAATTAGATCTGAAATTCACTTTATTACAGCAGAATTTATAGCAGTTAATCTGCCCTATTATCTTCAAAATGTTTGTCAAGTCAGTTAACAATTTCAGCCTCAAGTTCTGTCAAATCAGCAAGACATACAAGTGCTGGAAATTACCAAATCTTGAAGACAATGATAGCTGGAAATCAAATCTACAATTACATTAGTATTGGACAGTTCTGTCAACTCAGCAGGACATACAAGTGCTGGAAATTACCAAATCTTGTAGACAATGATAGCTGGAAATCAAATCTACAGTTACACTAGTATTGGACAGCTTCAGCCTCAAGTTCTGTCAAATCAGCAAGACATACAAGTGCTGGAAATTACTAAATCTTTAAGAAAATGAAAACACAAGCACACAATTAACAAAGCACCAGAAATACCCAGGAAACCCCAACTGGGGAAAACCTTCTAATTTGTGTTTTTATTGATCTGCTCAGAAAAATCTCAGTAATTAATCACAAATCACATGGGAAAAATTCCCTTCCAACTCTCTTTTCTTCAACACGATATACAACACACCCTAGACCGACCAATTCAGCCAACTCTACAGGCTGAACTGCCTTCTTGCACAAGCTATCTCGGTCTCCTTAAGTGATGCGCTCTCCCTGACCTTACACACTGATCTGGAACTATTTTCCTGGGCTCAAAACACAAATTCTTGCTAGTTTATAATCATATGATTCACCAAGTCTGCGCTCTTCTTTATAGGATCGAATTGCTCTTCAACTCAAGTGAACTGGCTCCTTGAACTGAAGTCAATCTGCCTCATTGAACTCAAGTCTAACTGACATCTGGAAATCAAGTGAACCGGCCTTTCGAACTCGAGTCAAACCGCCTCACTGAACTGAAGTCGAATGGAGATAAAACCTCCATGCATGTTCAGTTCGATTTACTATTTTGACTATAGGAAAATTATAGAATTTTCCAAGTCAACTCTAAGAGAAAGTAAGACTGCGCCTTAGCTTCACATGCGGGTTCTTCTGCCAAATATAGTGCATTGTTAAATTTACTAGAACCCTTCCATCTCTACTTCAATTAACACTCCCTCTTAAAGAGGAAGGTGTTTTGTACTACACCCAATTTTATCTCTGAAGTAAACATAACTGCTCCTTGCCAAAGCCTTGGTCAAGATATTTGTTGTCTGCTCCTTTGTAGGTACATTCTGAATTCTGACCTTACCCCTTTGGACACAATCTCTGATATGTTGGTACTTGATCTCAATGTGTTTGGAGCGGTCATGAGACATTGGATTTTTAGAGAGCTTGATGCAACTCTGATTATCATAGTTTATGATCGTGGGCTCCAACCTTTGATTGAACAACCCAACAAGCGGCTTCCTCAACCAAATAGCCTTGCAAGTTGCCATGATGGCAGCCATGTACTTGGTCTTAGCTGAGCTCAGTGCCATTGATCTTTGCTTCTTGCTGAACCAGGAAACAACTGTTGACCCAACACTGAAAGCACAACCTGAAGTGCTCCTCATGTTTGCTGAAACCCCTGCCTAATCTGCATCTGTGAATTCTTAAAGACACTCCATCAATCTGCCTGTACAACAACCCATAATCTGTTGTGCCCTTGAGATTCCCCAATACGTGCTTGGCAACAACCCAATGCACTCTGGTCGGCTCAACCATGAATTGGCTCAATTGGTTAACTACAAGGCAAATCTCTGGTCGTGTGTTCACAAAATACAGCAATGACCCTATGAGCTGCTTGTATAGAGTGGTGTCCACTCGCTCACCTCTGGTAGCATCTACCTTCCTCCAATTTGTGACTAGAGGCATGGTCATGGGTCTGCAATCTTGCATGCAGAACCTGTTGAGAATCTCCCGCGTGCATCTGCCCTATCTCAAGAATATCTGTCCATTGCCCTGCGATACCTATATTCCAAGGAAATAATGCATCAACCCTATATCTTTCATATCAAACTCCTATGTAAGATCTCTCTTATATTCACGGATGAGCTCCTCGTCCCCTGTCAATATCAAACCATCAACGTTCAACACAAGATTGAGAGGTTGGCTCTCAACCACAATACAATATAGGTTGGGGTCAACTCCAGTCTTGTGAAGCCCAATCCAAGAATATAGTTGTTTATTTGGGCATACCATGCCCTTGACGCCTACTTGAGCCGACAAAGAGCTCTCCTCAGCCTGCAAACATGCCTCTCTGCTGAAAGTCTCAAACCGCTCAGGCTGCTCAACACAAATCTCTTCCTCAACAATTTCGTTAAGGAAAGCGGTCTTCATGTCCATCTGGTGGATCCTCTACCCCATATACACTGCGATCGCCAGAATAGTCCTAATCGATGAATATTGGGCTACCGGTGCAAATGTCTCATCATAGTCAATTCTTTCGACTTGAGAGAACTCTTTGGCCACGAATCTAGCCTTACACTTCTCCACGTTGCCATAGGCTGCATGCTTGATCTTGTACACCCAACGCGATCAAATAACTAATTTGCCATCCGGTCTTGGCACTATCTCCCAGACATCCTTCTGCATGATGGAAGAGTTCTCTTCCACCATATCATCACGCCAAACTTGCTGAGTAGCTGCCTCCTTGTAACAAGAAGGATCTGGGTCTTTCACCTCAGTCATAAGTGCCATGTGTCCCATATATCTTTGTGGCTGTTTACTATGTCTGAATGTTGTACTGGGAGGTCCAACGCTCTCTTGAGCCTCCCGAATCAATTCGTCTTCTCACCTAGCTTGAACTCTCCCTATACTGGGAGTTACTCGCTGAGTGGGGTCCATTCTCTTTGCTCTCTTTTCCTATACGTGTGCTTTCTTTTCATTTGCATGTTGCTCGACTTGTCCAACAACTGGTTATGGTGAAGTCTGAGGAGTTGACTGAGCCTCTTGCTTGGGAGCTTGCTCCTCCTTTTGTGTTGTACCCTGCACATGCTCCAAGGACTTTTTGAGAGTCTTTCCTTCCTCGAACTTCACATCACGTCTGATCACTGTCTCCTTGAGTGTTGGAATATACGCCCTGCATGCCTTATGTTGGAAAATCAAGGGTTTTGTAGATTACTAATGACTTTCCTTACTTGATAATTACTTGTGATGTTAGTTGGGCTTTTATTACTTATTATTCTTTGTTCATCAAGCAATTACCAAAAACAATGAAGATCACAACGAGACAAAATACACAAGATATAGGCTCTTGTTGAGAAATCTAGGGCATTAGCATTAGGTGATTTCTCTTCTATTAGTCACTGATTGTGAATGCTTTTTACTTGTTTAGATTAGGATCTTCTTCATGTTAGATTATTAATGTTCTTCTTCATCAAACAATAATCAATGCATAAACAAAATAGACAAGAGACACAACATGTAGGCTATGAGCCAGGGCCAAAACCTCTCCATCTTGAGAGGAAAATCCGCACAAATTCTTCTTATAGAGATTCCAATTGACTAATACCAAGACCAAGACCCTTGACCTATTAGCCACTCCAAGACCAAGCCACAAGTCCTCTTGATTGTCTTCCCTTTTCTTGACTCCTCTTCCTCTTGACATCTGTTAAGTTTTGTAGATGTTCTATGCTAAGAGCAATTTCACTTTTCTACAAGTAGATAAGCAAAATGCAGATAGAACATATAAGCAGATCTTACAGAAGACAAATCAGAAACAAGAAAAATGTATGTGTTCGTTTCGGCAGTCAACAGGATGCTTCAACCAGCAAAGTCTCCTTTGGTCAGCCAGCCCAGCATGTGTCACAACAACCCTCCAACCAGTAGATGAGTCAACCCAAGTCAGTTGAGAGAGGAAGATGTGAGTTGTGTAGTGTTCAAATTCTCTCCAACTTTTCCTGTATATATATCCATCAATGAGGGTGTGTGACACATCTGTTGGGCATGTCAGCCTACATTACAAAACTGGCTGACCTTGCACATATAATTTATTAAGAATAATAAATTCAAAATATAAGTTCTGCTCATCGGATTAAGACTATTTTTATATGGATTTTACACCTCTCAGAAAGAGGAATCCAACAAAAATATTAGCCTCTTAATCTGAGCATCAGAACATGGAGTTTGGACCTAGTTGTCCAATTTTAACACTCCCTCTCAACTAGGGAGAACTCCATCTATTAGTGCAATTAACATCGTGAGTCATCCCGCCGAAACTTGCTTTGCTGGCTTCTTTATTTCAGAACAGAAGTGGGTCAGTCACAAAGACATCATTCCCCGACTGACATAATCAGTCCAGAGGTCCCAGACCTCACAAATCTTGATCCCAGATCAAGTGGTTGGACCATGCCATCCTAGATAGAGAGTACGGCAATCTCTGATGCGTCCATCAGTCTTTGCTAATAGTCTCTAGCTTTTCCACACCTCATTGGCCAAATGAGAGGTACTTCCCATGAGCCCTGAACTCAATGGGTAGGATGCATACGGGGCACAGATTAATTGAGTGGCGAACCAGCTCAATAATCACAAGGGTGGGGCAGAAGCATTATGAGTGCTTATAGCTCTGAGAAGCTATCCCCAAAGCCCCCCAGAGCTCCCAGAGCTCATCGTCCAACAGGACCCACATCATAGGGTCTTTCCACGACACCAAGATTCTCATGGAAGGTTAGAAACTTGACCTTCCCCAAGGGCTTAGTGAGAATATCCGCGACCTGCTCATCAGTTCCTATATGATCGAGCCTTACGGCGCCTCGCTGTACCATATCCCGGATAAAGTGGTACCTGATATCAATATGCTTGGATCGGTCGTGGAACACAGGATTCTCAGTCATACGAATCCCACTCTGATTATCACAGAGTATTACAGTGGTATCTAGCACATGTTGGAACAGCTCACTAAAGAGCTTCCTCAACCAAACTGCTTCACAACAGGCCATACTAGCAGCAATGTATTCGGCCTCCGCGGTGCTCAAAGCCACCGACTTCTGCTTCCTGCTCATCCATGAGATCGAAGCAGAACCAAGATTGAAATAGCATCCAGATGTGCTCTTACGATCCACCACACTGCCAGCGCAATCGACATCAGTATATCCCCGAAGTATCACACTCCCGGCAGTGTATCTCAGCCCATGGTTTATCGTGCCCCGAAGATATCTCAAAAGATTCTTGGCACCAACCCAGTGAAAATGATGAGGCTCAACCATCTGTTGACTCAAAGTATTCACTGCAAAACATATGTCCGGACGGGTGTTCACTAAGAACATCAAAGCTCCTATGAGTTGACGATACTCAGTAGGATTGGCCAAGATAGGCCTTGCAGCGCTGCCACTCAACTTCTTAAAGTTGAGTTCCATTGGTGTCGACACGGACTTACAGTCCACCATCCCAAATCTTTCCAGAAGCTTCACAATATACTTTCCTTGAGAAAGGAAAATCTCTCCAGGTCTCTGCCAGACCTCCAGGCCTAGGAAATAGTGCATCAGTCCTAGGTCTTTCATCTCGAACTCAGCAGCAAGCTCCCTCTTACATTGATGAATGAGAGGGTCATCACCTGTCAGGAAGAGGTCGTCCACATACAGCACTAGAATGAGAGGCTTTCCTTCCTCAACCTTAAAGTAAAGGTTTGGATCAGCATTGCTTTGAGTGAAGCCCAGCTTCATCAAGTAACTATCCATCCTCTCATACCAAGCTCTGGGTGCTTGCTTTAACCCATAGAGGGCTTTCTTCAACCTGCAGACATAAGTGTCTCGATCTTGAACTTCAAATCCCAGAGGTTGTTCTACATACACCTCTTCCTTTATTGCACCATGCAGAAAAGCGGTCTTGACATCCATCTGATGAAGACTCCATCCTTGCGTAGCAGCAAGGGCTATGATGGATCGGATGGTGGTATATCGAGCCACAGGTGCAAATATATCGTCATAGTCAATTCCTTCCTTTTGAGAGAAGCCACGGGCAACAAATCTTGCCTTAAACTTTTCAGCGCTCCCATAAGATCCATGTTTAATCTTGTAGAGCCATTTAGCGGTGACAACAGATTTGTCCTTCGGTCTCGGGACCACATCCCAGACATCATTCTTCATAATAGCCTCATATTCTTCATGCATAGCATCCTTCCAGACTTGATGCTTGATGGCTTCCTCAAAAGATCCAGGTTCAGATTGTATAATAGTACTCATGGCAGCTAGATACCCTTGGTATCTACACGGCTTCTTGCTTTCTCGGAATGTTCCCCTTGGGGCAGCATGACCCTTAGCATCTTCGAGGGTGTCCCTGAGCCATGATGGCCTCTTTCCTAGAGAAGGGGAAGGATCAATAGGGTCCATTGGCCCTTCAACATCAGGCATAGTCTCATCCTGGGGTTCTTCCAGATTTCCAGGTCTTTCTTCATGGTTTTCTTCAGATCTAGGAAGATCTACTACTTTCTTCAGGGAAGCATCTTCGTCAAAAGTGACATCATGGCTTATCTCTACTTTCCTTTGACCAGGTACATAGACTCTATATGCCTTAGAAGTCTCACTGTAGCCCACAAACATTCTTTTCTTCCCAGTAGCATCCAGCTTACTTCTCTTTTCTTTCGGCACATGAAAATAGACAGGACATCCAAAAATTTTAAAATGTGAGACATCAGGTTTCTTACTAGAGAAAACCTCTTCGGGAGTTTTGGAGTCCAAAGCGGAATGAGGGCATCGGTTTTGAATGTACACAGCAGTTTTTGCAGCTTCTCCCAACAGAAACTTTGGAAGACCCTGGTCACATAGCATGGCACGGGCAGCTTCCACAATAGTCCTATTCTTGCGTTCAGCAACACCATTCTGCTCAGGAGTATATGCAGTGGTAGTCTCCCTCTTAATGCCAGCTTCTATTTACAACAAAAGTCAATACTTTGACTTATCTAGATCTAGCATAGATCATTTCGTATCATGATGAGATCAGTTGAAGACATTCTGCTTCAACTGATTCTCAAGGTGACTCCTTCACCTATCATCGTGCTGCATCTCGTCCATTTGCTGCACCTTACTGTGTAGCACCATCATGCTGCTCATGCTCTCATACATCACTGTACTGCCCATGACCTTCATCATGTTGCCCATAATCTACATCAGACATCATCAAGCTGCCCATGCTTCATGCATCATGTCACCCATATATCATGTTGCCCATGATCTACAACATGCTTCATTATGCTACTCATGCTAATGATCTCATCTCTGCTCTGATGAGTGATTACACACCATGATTGTTCCTAGAGGCTGAGATGATCTTTGAACCTTGAGATCATAACTGCATCTTACTGTACTGTAAGATTATGATCCTTGTCTCTTACTTTCTTCAGAGGAGATCACTACAGCATATAGAAACATCATCCAATGCTTCAAGGCTGCTGTATGTCAATGAGATCTTCTTTATCCAACTAAAATCGAGATCATTGTTCAATGTTTATAACTGTTGTGATCTTAGCTCATCAAGACTAGATGTGCCCAGATCACATACATCCGCTTTCTTCATTCGAGGATACTCACAGGAGTCTGTGGCTTCTTCACGTATGGTCTGCAGCTACCTCATTTTGACAGTGATTTGACTGCGTGAATATGATAACGTATAACAGCGTATCACACGTTGACTGTGTCTGATATATAACTGCGTGAATATAGTGTAACACATTCACACGTTGACTGTGTATATCACATGTGACTGTGTGAACCCAGTGTTAACATCCACACATTGACTGCGATGATGTATTCCACGAGCAATGTTTATCATTGACTGCACGGCGTATATACATGTCCAGCATATATATATAACTTATGTACTATAGCGTATATTGTCCAGCGATTACTGCCCATCGTCAGTACAGTCTACCGTATATATAAAGACCATACACATCAAGACCAGATACATATTAAGACCCTATATACTGCTGGAGCAAGATCATATATATCGAGACCCTGTCATATAACGCTGATGCCATACATCTTTGTATCAATTTTCACACCAGAGCAATATCACATATCATCACAGTATCGCGATCAGATGTAATCATATGCCATTATAACCAGGGATATTATGCGAATGTCATACCACATCAAAGAGACGAATGTGAGACCATATACCAATGCGATTGTATGAAACCTCCGCAGCCTCAGCGAATATACATAAGAGACATTTGCATACTCTGTTTGTATATATAAGTCTTTGGCATCCTCTGCGTGTATATATATAACCTCAGCGATGTGTACAGGACCTCTGTGACTTATATAACATTGTATAAAACCTCCGCGGCTAATATCACTCCTCTGCGATGCATACAAGACTTCTGCGACGTGTACAGGACCTCTGTGACCTATATAATATTGTATAAAACTTCTGCGGCTGATATAACTCTTCTGCAATGCGTACAAGACTTCTGTGACGTGTACAGGACCTCTGCGTGTATATATATAACCTCATGCGATGTGTACAGGACTGTCTAGCGAATAATTGCACAACGTATATATAACTCCAGCTACACCTCAGGACTGTGGAATTTAGACTGCGGTTGACTGTGTCCTTTTATTACTGCGTCCACCATTTATCATACAGCGTGTAAGTTCCTTAAGAACAACGCATATATGTATATATTGTGCTCCATAATATTTCTACAGCGAAGCATATATATATTGCGTTCCCAGCGTATGGCTGCGTGTCATTATTATCTGCGTGTAAGATACTCTATGAACTGCGCTTTGACAACAATGTATATAATCCTTTATGAACAACGTATATGATCCTCTATATAAAGGCATCCATTAACTGTGTTTAGGGCTGCTTAGAACAGCGTATAAGTTCATGACTGCGTTCTCCGTTAGGGCATCATACTAGGCTGGTGAAATCTAGTGTGAATCTCCTTCTCCAAAAACCCAAGACGTGGAGAGGAGATCACTTGAAGTGAGTTTGTCTTCACCTCAGCTCTGATACCATGTTAAGTTTTGTAGATGTTCTATGCTAAGAGCAATTTCACTTTTCTACAAGTAGATAAGCAAAATGCAGATAGAACATATAAGCAGATCTTACAGAAGACAAATCAGAAACAAGAAAAATGTATGTGTTCGTTTCGGCAGTCAACAGGATGCTTCAACCAACAAAGTCTCCTTTGGTCAGCCAGCCCAGCATGTGTCACAACAACCCTCCAACCAGTAGATGAGTCAACCCAAGTCAGTTGAGAGAGGAAGATGTGAGTTGTGTAGTGTTAAAATTCTCTCCAACTTTTCCTGTATATATATCCATCAATGAGGGTGTGTGACACATCTGTTGGGCATGTGAGCCTACATTACAAAACTGGCTGACCTTGCACATATAATTTATTAAGAATAATAAATTCAAAATATAAGTTCTGCTCATCGGATTAAGACTATTTTTATATGGATTTTACACCTCTCAGAAAGAGGAATCCAACAAAAATATTAGCCTCTTAATCTGAGCATCAGAACATGGAGTTTGGACCTAGTTGTCCAATTTTAACAACATCGCTGTTCTCTTCATCAAAAATATCCAAACTATTTTTTGTGGCTATCATTCGAAAAACTTAGAGAATCCTAATTCCGGACTGTGTTTATGTGAGAATTCTTCACGCTTATTTATAGTTGTTGATGCATGTTAAAAAGCCGACTTGAGCATCGAATATATGTGTCTCTTAAATTGTGAGCCAACATGAGTTTGTTTGCTCCTCTTTGAAGCCGACATGTTAGAGAGGACTATGTGCTTGTTGTTGGAGGGCTATTTAGAATTATATACAATTTATACATGCTCAAGAAGAGCTCTTCATACATGACATTAATACTATGACTCTAATGATAAATCCTAAGGCTCACAATGGGAGCCACTAACAGATAAAATCTCTTGCTCATGAAACCCATGAAGCATGGCTTACAATAATAATTCTATTTTCTTCATAACATCATTTACAAAAGTCACAATTACATGTCATTATGAAGACCGAACCTAGGTACACTTTTCAACACTCCCTCTTAACTAGGGAGGTATTCATAATGGTACTTGGGCATTCTCAATCTGAAGAATTTCTCATAGGAAGAATCGGATTGGTAACCCATCTGTCTAACATCATATCAACCAACATTGTCACATAGCAAGGCCTTGACTAACAACTCTATCCACATGATCAGAGCACAATTCTGGCGAGACCAATGATTCATAAACACCAAAATCATTGTCTGTCAAGGTACATAGGTCATACTCCACTCGGGTGTTCACAGAGTATGACCTTCTTGGGACTATACCTATCTTGGATAGCAAGTCCTCAAAGAATATCGGTCCACGACTACTATTATCTTGGATGCCATATCTCATCCTCAAAGAGTATTGGATGCCAAATGATTAACCAATCCTCTATTCTGTCTTCCCAGGTTAAGACGAGAATAATGTGTCTATCTTTCCCTCTCAATTAGGGAGGACATATCAATTCCAATAACATAATGTACTCATTCCTATGGAAGGAATGTACCTAAGCTCCTTCTTGGCTTAGGAATTTCCAAGTTTCTCCCAAGTAAGAAACTTGCTTCCAGGCTCCCTCTTAATTAGGGACCTACAACAGCTCCTCGACCAGCTGCTTAAAGAGCTCCTTCCTTCGATGTCATGAATTTCTTTGTCCAAGAGTCTTCATCTTTTGTGGCTTCTACATAGGGCACAGACCATCCATCACTTTCATCCACGAGTTAGTCATGTCATCATTCCTTTCATTAGAAAGTTATCCATCAGTCTTCATCTAGCCTTGCTTCATGTCATGTTGCTTTCTTCATGCCATATTTCTTTTGAAGGATCTTACATCCTTCTATATGGTCTTGTTGGAAGTCATCCACAGTTCTTCCCTTTGGTAGTCCTGCATAAGCCCATCCAGATATTTCTTTAAAAATAAGAAATGAACACTTAAATCAAAATTACATTTGTGATGGTCTTTCATTATGACATCTTCCTGTAGGTATCTGCATCCTGCATACATGTTGACACATCTCCCAAAGATATCCATTGTCAAGGGTCTCCATCTTTTTTAGACTTCCATTAGAGTTTTCATATCTTTCTGGAAGATTTCCTAGTCAAATCTTCTTGGTCTTTTGTTGCTGATTGCCTTTATCATGGTTGCATATCTCGCGATCTCTTCTTTCCTTTCTTCACACATTCCATTCCTAGGAGCTTCCAATCATAGTTCCTTAATTGTAGTCAACCACCTCATACTTCATATGAGGACATATTATGTTGATTTCATCTAGTGTGACTTATGCCTTCCTGCATCGTTTCAGAAGAGATCCTGTTAATTTTATGTATGTTCTATGCTTAGAGCAAGTTATTTCAATTTTCACAGTTAGCTCAATATCTTTTCCAGATTAGCAATCACATCAGCATTAAAGTAAACTGCAGATAGAACATAAACATAAATCGTAGAAGACAAGCCAAGACAAGAGGACACAAGATGTGGTGCTAGCCAGGGACAAACCCCAATGTGGGGAAACCCTTGATCAATTCTTCTTATATGTTCTTCAATAGTTCAACAGAGAGAGAGAGAGAGAGAGAGAGAGAGAGAGTACATTGACAACAGAAGCCAACACTTTGACTTATCTAGATAAGAGCATAGATTATCTCTAAGAAGATGATACATGAGTTCAGTTGAAGACATGCTGCTTCAACTGATTCTCCAAGGTGACTCCTTCACCTATCATCGTGCTGCATCTTGTCATCATGCTGCACCTCACCGTATTGCAACCATCATCACACTGTTGGACCTCATGACTGCTGCACCTTATGTTGCATTGCTGTTTGAACCATGTTGTCATATAGCATGTCTCATGTGCTTGCAGCACCATGCTTGCCACAACTATCCATGTTGTCCACGCTTGCCATGCTGCACTGTGCTTGCCATGCTAGTCATGCTTGTCATGCTGCACCATGCTTGCTGCTGTCATGTCACAGCTGCTGTCCCACTTTGCTGCCATGTCATAGCTGCTGTCCCACTTTGCAGCTGCTGCACAATGTCACTGCTGTCCTATGTCATAGGGCTGTCCCATCATAGTTGCTGTCCCAACATAGTTGTTGTCCATAATGACATTGCTGTCCCAACATTTTGGGCAACACCATGTAGCCCAACTGCCCCATATATATTAGCACTGTTGTACTAGTTGCCTTGCTGTCCCATGCATCTATCCATTAGTCCACAAACAACCCTCAATTCTGTTGCATGCTACTGCTGATTTTTGCCTAGGGTTCTGTGCATGTACTAGTCTGGTTAGGGCACACCAACTAGCCTAACGTATAGGGAAAATACCCCTGTTTGCCTTGCTGTCCTTAGAGGTGACTGTGGCCTGGTTAGGAGGTCCGTTCTAGGTCTCTCGGCCATCCAAACTTCATCTCCCAATTGCTGTTAGCAATCCCTCACTGCGGCCCTATAAATGTGTCACTAAAACTGCCCATAAATCAGTCCTATGACTGCGACTGCCCTTCCAACAAGCCTTTATTGTAGCGACATGATAACAAGGGAACTCGGCCCCTCCCCCAACACTTCGGATCCCTCCAAACAATAGCTAAGACTCTTGCTTAATATGCTGTCCACACAGCCCTTCCACACTGTCTAGGCAACCTCCTAATGCTGCGGCTAGGGCATGGGTAATGTCCTCCTTGACTGCGTTTTGGTAGTGACCAGCGTATATGGTTGTAGGCTTCCTTCTAGATAGCATTAGGGCTTCTCTTTCATGACTGCGTCCTTTAGATTAGGGCAGCGTATTCCTTCTTCTTGATTGCGGCTAGGGCAACCTCTTTTCTTCCACGATTAAGGCTTCCACTCCTAGATTTCTCTTCCACTAAAACCCAAGACAAGTGGAGAGAAAATCAAGATAGAAGTGTGTGTGTGTGTGAAATGAATCTCAAGTCATCTCCTTTTATACTAAAACGTTGAGCACATGTGGGGTTTATTTGGTTGCTGGCCGACCTTGACAAATTGGCTTATAACACAAATAAATTCATAACTCCATGAATACTTATCAGAATCGGATGATCTTTAGTTGAATCCTACACCTCTCGATGAGAGGGATCTAAGAAAAATATCAGTTGCCATAAGTAATGACCCATATGGAGTTTGGCCCTAGTTGCCAATTTTAACACTACCTCTCAACTAGGGAGACCTCCATTCGTTGATCCATATGTCCGATCGTACTATCTCTGCCATCAGTGCCCTGCACTGCTCTGCTCTACTGAACCATGAAGTAGAAGAATTGATCAAGAATGTCTCATACCATTCTCTACTGACCCGAAGTCAGTCCCATATGAAGAGAGTGTGTCATACCACTCTTACTGACCCGAAGTCAGTTTCATTTGATCCCAGATCAATATCACAACAGTGTTTCAAACCACTCATATTGATCCCAGATCAGTTTCATTGATCCCAAATCAATGGAGGTCATCCTAGTATAGGGAGTATAGTAGATACAACGATGCGTCCATCGATAGTACTACTATGGTCCCTAACCCCATTTCCCTGCTCATTGGCTAGATGGGAAGTACTTCCCATGAGTCCCAGACTGCATGGGTAGGATGCCTTGACAGGAGAACCATTCATCCTGTCCCTAAGTCGCCTCGGGGTATCACAGGGGAAGACTGAGCCATTCACCCTGTACACAGCGCACCATTAGGCGAGGGTGAGTCACCCTATGGTCGCCTGTTGCTCTAGTAAGTACCCCAAGCCCCTTGGAGCTCCCAGAGCTCAATGCATGCAACATGTAGGACCCTTATAAGAAGGTCTCTTAACGACTCCAAGTCGTTCGGGAAAGTCACAAATTTGACCTTTCCCCGGGGCTTAGACAAAATGTTTGCGACCTGTACATCAGTCTCAATGCGATGGAGCCTCCTCGCTCATCGACTTACCATATCCTAGATAAGGTAGTATCTGATGTCTATATGCTGGAGCAATTATAGAATATGGGATTCCTCAACAATCAAATTCCCCTTGGTTGACACAGAAGATCACGGTGGTATCCATCATGTGTACAAACAACTCACTGAAGAGCTCTCGCAACCAAGCAACTTCACACGAGGTCATACTCGTAGCTATGTATTCAGTCTCAGCGGTGCTCAAAGCAACCGTCTTCTGCTTCCTGCTCATCCAGGATATTGAGTAGAACCCAAAGAGAATTAGCGCTCAGAAGTGCTCTTGAGATCCTCCACATTGCCTGCCTAGTCAGCATTCGAACAATCATGCAGCTTCATATTTCCGGCAGTGTATCTCAATCCATGAGAGATTGTGCCCCGAAGACATCTCAGAAGATTCTTGGCACCAATCCAGTGAGGCTCAACCATATATGAGCTCATCATACTAACTGCAAATCATATGTCCAGACAAAAGTTCACCAAGAACATCAACGTGAATGAGTTTATGAAACTCAGAGGTATTTCCCAAATCTGGTTCGACATCACTACCATATAACTTCTGAAACTTAAGATCCTCGAGGTAGTCATGGGCTTGCAGTTTATCGTTCCACATCCGGAATCCAACTCCCTCTTACTTCTGCAAATGAGAGGGTCTGCACTTGTCAGAAATAGGTTGTCCTCAGACGGTGTCGGTATGAGAGGTCTATCATCCACAACCTTCGAGCAATGGTTTGGATCGGCTTCACTCCTAGTGAATCATCTGCTTCATGAAACAGCTATTAATCCTCTCATACTAAGCTCGGGGGTGTTTTGCTTCAAGCCATAAAGGGCTTTCTTCCACCTGCACACATGAGATTCCCTATCATGAATCTCAAACCCCTCGCGTTGTTCCAAACCTGTGGACCTGCGACATGAGGGGAATGGTCCCCTTGCAAGATTTTCCTTTAGTACATCTCAGACATGTACCTTCATGCTCTTCTTGAATTCAGGCGTCCTTGTCACCATCTGACTCACATCGGTTAGGGCCCTATAATAGACCTCCTGTGCTATAGATGAGATGTGTCAATTAACATGGTCCCAAATGGACCATCCTGCAACTTGATACAAATTGCCAACCCTGAACCATGAGTAAAAGCATCTTTGAAAATTCAACTTTCAAACACGTACCTTTCCATCGATGAATGCCACCCTGAAACCTTTGACTTCCATTGTCGAAATGGACACCAGGTTCTTCTTGCGATCAGGTACATAAAAGAGATTCTGTAAATGAATCGAGTTACCCTCATTCAATTGAGGGGTAACATTTCCTACATCCTTTCCGGGATAGGTGGCATCGACTCTAAGTATAATCCCATGATTGTTTCCATCTCTTACCAAATTCGAGAGAGCACCCTTCTATCTGATGAAGTGCCTTGAAGCACTATAATCAATAAGCCAGATTCCCACAAAATCTGAAGGAGAGGGCCAATACAAGATAACACTTCTTTATCTTATCATAAACAACATTTGATTCTTCATACCTGGGGTTCCTTGCTTTCCTTGAAGAGTCGACCGTTTCCTTGATGACCTGCATTACCTGTCAATCCTTCGATCATTGAAGATGTCTCGAGAATGATTGTTATCTTTATCAAGAGATGTGTCGTTGCCATTCAGACACTCCTTCGCATAATGGCCGAACTTATTGTAAGCAAGGCATCTGCCTTTCCTTTCACCTTGAGATCCGAACTTCCCATTGAAGTGATATGTAGGTAGGCCATCAGAAGCTTCCGCTGCACCATTATGATAATATACTCTGCTTCGACTTCACCCTTGGTGAATTTGAAGAGGGATGAGGAATCCATTGATCCTTTTGTCCTTTCCCAATTGTCTTCGGTGATTGCTCTTTCACTCTTGCTTGGGCTTTATCTTCACCTCAACTCTGATACCATGTTAATTTTAGGTATGTTCTATGCTTAGAGCAAATTTATTTCAATTTTCACAGTTAGCTCAATATCTTTTCCAGATTAGCAATCACATCAACATTAAAGTAAATTGCAGATAGAACATAAACATAAATCACAGAAGACAAGCCAAGACAAAAGGACACAAGATGTGGCGCTAGGCAGGGACAAACCCCAACGTGGGGAAACCCTTGATCAATTCTTCTTATATGTTCTTCAATAGTTCAATAGAGAGAGAGAGAGAGATAATACATTTACAACAGAAGTCAACACTTTGACTTATCTAGATAAGAGCATAGATCATCTCTAAGAAGATGATACATGAGATCAGTTGAAGACATGTTGCTTCAACTGATTCTCCAAGGTGACTCCTTCACCTATCATCGTGCTGCATCTTGTCATCATGCTGCACCCATCATCACACTGTTGGACCTCATGACTGCTGCACCTTATGCTGCACTGCTGTCCCATGTGCCATTGTTGAACCATGTTGTCATACAACATGTCTCATGTGCTTGCAACACCATGCTTGCCACAACTATCCATGTTGTCCACGCTTGCCATGCTGGTCATGCTTGCCATGCTGCCATGCTGTCCATGCTTGCCATGCTGCACCATGCTTGTTGCTGTCATGTCACAGCTGCTGTCCCACTTTGTTGCCATGTCATAGCTGCTGTCCCACTTTGCAGCTGCTGCACAATGTCACTGCTGTCCTATGTCATAGGGCTGTCCCATCATAGTTGTTGTCCCAACATAGTTGCTGTCCATAATGACATTGCTGTCCCAACATTCTGGGCAGCACCATGTAGCCCAGTTGTCCCATATATATTAGCACTGTTGTACTAGTTGCCTTGTTGTCCCATGCATCTATCCATCAGCGCACAAACAACGCTTAATTTTGCTGCATGCTACTGCTGATTTCTGCCTAGGGTTCTGTGCATGTACTAGTTTGGTTAGGGCACACCAACTAGCCTAACGTATAGGGAAAATACCCCTGTTTGCCTTGCTTTCCTTAGAGGTGACGGCAGCCTGGTTAGGAGGTCTTTTCTAGATCTCTTGACCATCCAAACTTTATCTCCCAATTGTTGTTAGCAGTCCCTCACTGTGGCCCTATAAATGTGTCACTAAAACTGCCCACAAATCAGTCCTATGACTGCGGCTGCCCTTCCAACAATCCTTTATTGCTGCGGCATGATAACAAGGGAACTCAGCCCCTTCTCCAACACTTCGGACCCCTCCAAACAACGGCTAAGACTCCTGCTCAATACGCTGTCCACACAACCCTTCCACGTTGTCTAGGGCAGCCTCCTAATGCTGCGGCTAGGGCATGGTAATGTCCTCCTTGACTGCGTTTTGGTAGGGACCAGCGTATAGGGTTGTAGGCTTCCTTCTAGATAGTGTTAGGGCTTCTCTTTCATGACTGCGTCCTCTAGATTAGGGCAGCATATTCCTTCTTCTTGACTGCGGCTAGGGCAACCTCTTTTCTTCTAGCGTCTAGGGCTTCCACTCCTAGATTTCTCTTCCACTAAAACCCAAGACAAGTGGAGAGAAATCAAGATAGAAGTGTGTGTGTGAAATGACTCTCAAGTCATCTCCTTTTATACTAAAATGTTGAGCACGTGTGGGGTTTATTTGGTTGCTGGCCGACCTTGACGAATTGGCTTATAACACAAATAAATTCATAACTCCATGAATACTTATCGAAATCGGATGATCTTTAGATCAATCCTACACCTCTCAATGAGAGGGATCTAAGAAAAATATCAGCCGCCGTAAGTAAGATCCATATGGAGTTTGGCCCTAGTTGCCAATTTTAACAGATCCTTTTCCCTTGATCATGCTTCTCAAGATAGAGTAGTGATCCATGTTACCCACAACCATATGACATGACATTATAATATTAAATACAAGCATAGATATCTCATTTACCTTTAGGTCATCTAGGCTTCTTTCAACAACTTCCTTGATTGAAAAGATCTTCAACCCTTTGATCTGCTTCATCTCTTATATCGTCATACCATCATCCCATGAACTCCACAAGTTGGAGTTCTTGATGAAACACTTGCTTTCTCTTTAGATCGGTGAACCTCCGATGAGGATTCCATGGGAGAATCTTGAGGATCTTGCATATCCCTATTCGACAAATGTTTCCTTTTTGACTGGATGTATGATGAGCCTTGTCCTGGATGACTTATCCCTTTCCTTAAGTTTGCAATGAGGTTCCCAAGAGCTATATTCTTCATATTTGTCTGCCAAGGATTTTGTTCCAGACATCCTTCATGTTTCCTATGGTGATGTCACGAGCTCTTGTTTCTAATGCTTCCATGATGCCACAATGCATCTTATTATTTATTATAGCCATATCCTATAACATAAGATTTAGAAGCTATGTCAAGACCTTTTGTGAGGGAGACTATCTCAGTCATGGTAGAGATCTCTTACTTCCTCTTTTCTTGGACTTCTTCTCTTCAGCTTTCTCCACTTCTTCGGTGATGTGGGCTTCTTTTCTTTTGATATTGTCCCTTTAAGACAATCTTTCCTGTAATGTCCATAATTTTTACATCCATAGCATTGAATCTTAGTTATGCTCTTCTTTCTTTTCTGAGGACCAAATTTTTCCAAACTTTCCATTCCTTCCTGCAAATGTTTGAGTCCTTAACCTTAAACACTTTTGCCCTCAACTTCTCTTCTTCTATCTTGCATATAAACCACAAGTTGTCGAATGAGGTAACTTTCTTATCCCCATGGACATTTGTTACCTTGTTCATCAGTGAGTGCATTTAGAACAATGATGATTATCTTCTTATCATCTCTCCCAGATCTCGCAATTGAGATCTTGTGAAGATATCCCTTCAATTTTGTGTAGTCAAATCTAAGTCATGTCACCACCTTTATTGCATCTTCAGAGAATAGTCTTACGAGCTTATCATATACATCTCTTTGATGTCTCCAATATTGCCATATGAGGGGACCTTTCATCCTTGCCATGTATTCATAGGAGACCTTTTCATTGATGTGTTCAATGACTTCACTTTCTTTGAGGATTCTGTCTATCCTCCTTTTTCATTTAAGGAATTTCGATGACCCAACCAACTTATAGATTTCCTTGCAACCAAAAAGTCATTTTACCAAATTTGATTAAAGAATGAAAGATACTTACTTGACAAGTGAAGATGAAATCTTCGTCTTGATCACTTTGATGATGATTGAAGAAGTTGTATTAGTGCTCCCTTTTGGATGATCTTCTTCCAAATGAAAAAGCCTTTCTTCAATGATGACAATTCCTTTTGATCTGGCACCCTTTGATGATGGTGATTATGAGGATGTTTTGCTGCTTCCTCGGATGATCTTCTTCAAGGACAAGGAGAGGATCCTTGCTTCAATGAGAAGGAACTTGTCTTATAGCTTTGAAGATGATGATAATGCCTTCTTGCTTTTAAGATACTTTGACTACTTTAGTAGTGAATGAATGCAGATCAGAATTGCTTCTAGGGTTTCGACTTTCTTCAAGATGATGTGATCTGCATCTTTAAAGTCCTTTGAGCTACCTTGCTTTGTAGATAACTTGACGAGGGTCTTTGTGGTCTTTTGATGATGACTAGAGGATCCAAAACTTTTGCTGTTGTAGACTACTACTAGGGTTTTATTCTTCAATGTAGATCTTGGTCTTTTGCTTTGATAACCTCCGACTTGCTTAAATGCTTTTCTTGAAACTTGATCCTTGAATGTCTCTTTGATTAGATGCCCTTCCTTTGACTTCTGCACCTTAGCTCCAATACCATGTTGAGAAATCTAGGGCATTAGCATTAGGTGATTTCTCTTCTATCTGCTTGTGAATGCTTTTTAGTAGTTTAGATTAGGATCTTCTTCATGTTAGATTATTAATGTTCTTCTTCATCAAACATTAACCAATGCATAAACAAAATAGACAAGAGACACAACATGTAGGCTATGAGCCAGGGCCAAAACCTCTCCATCTTGAGAGGAAAACCTGTACAAATTCTTCTTATAGAGATTACAATTCATGAATACCAAGACCAAGACCCTTGACCTATTAGCCACTCCAAGACCAAGCCATAAGTCCTCTTGACTGTCTTCTCTTCTCTTGACTCCTCTTCCCCTTGACATCACTGAGATCTCATCTAGATCTCTTCTCATGAGACCTTCTTACTGTCATCATCAATGAACTGTGGTTGTACCAAACTATTATGTCTTCAAGACTGTATCTCTGATCCAGGATAGAGAGACCCTTGAACTTGTCTCTTTATCTCTGATCTGAACTTCCTTATTGTGGTTAGCCTAGAAGATGTCCTTGCTGTCTCTTCCTTCAGGTGGCACCGAGACCTTAAATTTGGGTACCATCTAATTACTGAACTGTAGCTCTTCATGACATCTTACTGATCTTCGCATCTTCGCATCTCTGCATTCTTCTTTGTCACTGTACTTAGTCTACATAAGGATTCAAATTCATTTTACATTGTAATGATACCCGAATTCACTTGACTGTAACCATACGCCAAAACAAATTTCCGAGTTGCTGGGTGACTGTGCTAGAGGTCCGAATTCATCACTGTTCTCTTCATAAAAAATATCCAAACTGTTTTCTGTGGCTACCATCCGAAAAACTCAGAGAATCTGAATTTTGGACTGTGTTTATGTGAGAACCCTTCATGCCTATTTATAGTTGTTGATGCATGTAAATAAGCTGACCTGAGCATCGAATAGATGTGTCTCTTAAACTGTGAGCCGACATGAGTTTGTTTGCTCCTCTTTGAAGCCGCCATGTTAGAGAGGACTGTGTGCTTGTCGTTGGATGGCTATTTAGAATTATATACAATTTATACATGCTCAAGAAGAGCTCTTCAGACATGATATTAATTCTATGACTCTAATGATAAATCCTAAGGCTCACAATGCGAGCCACTAACAAATAAAATCTCTTGCTCATGAAACCCATGAAGCATGGCTTGCAATAATAATTTTATTTTCTTCATTACATCATTTACAAAAGTCACAATTACATGTCATTATGAAGACTGAACCTAGTTACACTTTTCAACAGCTCCAAGCCAGGGCAAAACCCCTCCAAGGGGAAAACCCAGAAATAAACCTTCTCTTCTCATAGAATCTTCTTACAATGAGACTTCCAAGACCCAAATACTAAAATCCAAAATCCTCCCAAGTACCAAGTCAACCCTCTAGCAAGATCTTCAAGGTTGCTTCAAAACTTCGATCTTCTGGAACTTCACTCTAGAATTTCGCCCCTACAACTACACTTTAGAATTTTAGTCCTGCAGCTACACTTCAGAATTTCGGTCTTGCAATTTAAGCCTCCTGCAACTGGAAGCTACACGGAAGTCCTAGTAGCTTCACACGTGTGGATAGAAAAATATAGAACCCCAAAAGACTTCAACTTCTTCTTCCTTCTTGCGTCTTTCCAACTCTTTCTCCTTATTTGCTATGGCAAATCGAACTTTAGATGAGTGAGTGCTTCAAATGAGTCGAGATCCTTCTATTTATAGCCTTCTTGAGAGGTCGAATAGCCCTCCTTTACGCCGACTTCATCTTGCCTAGGCCGACTTGGTCTTGGAGGAATAAATGGCTTTTCTTGACTCAATAAATATTTTCTTTTGTTACGAAGAGTCCAAATGGGACTATAATACATGACATAAATTCTTCTTTGTCCTAGAAAGACCTAGAAGCGCAAAGAACATGAATTTGACCTAAACTTCAACATGAAACACATGCTTTGAATACATTTTTTTCTTTCTTTCTTTATACAAAATATACAATGTCATTATAAAGACCGAACCTAGTTACAATTTCGAATACTCCCTCTTAACTAGGGAGGTATATATAATCCCATCATGAACTACAAGGAATCTTAATCTGGAAGCATTCTCATAAGAAGAATCAGATTGATAAGCCATCTATCAAGCATCTATTTCATAACCAACGCTGTCATTGAAGGCCTTAACTAGACAAGCTCTACTTCATTCAAGAGCATTACGCTGGGGGGCATTAGTGAGCTGCCACACTACCTCTAAGGCACATACCCCATCCGGATGCTCCCCGGGTATGCCCTTTTAGAACTATTCTTATCTTGGATTTCCAATCTTGAACCCTCAAAGAATATCGATCCGCTTCGACTATTCTTATCTTGGATGCCCTACCTCATCCTCAAAGAGTTCAGGTCTATAACTTCTTTCTTGGATTCTATAATCCATAAGAAGTTCCAATCTTAGATGCATATCTGTTAAATTTGGCAACTAGGGCCAAACTTCACATTGGATAGCTCATATGAGGCAACTCATATTTTTCTTGGATTCCTCTCTCCGAGAGGTGTAGGATTGATGTAAAGATCATCCCATTCTGACAGGTACAAATGAAAGTATGAATTTATTTTGATTATGGACAAATTGTCTAGGTCGGCCTGTTGAAAAGTGTGCAACAAGAAATGCTTGTTGAGAGTGCAACAAGATGATGGAGCTTAGTGAAAAGAGTCGCCTTCACTAAGTGGGCCCGCAGGCTATTTTTGGCGCAAGTCTATTTTTAGACTATGTCTATTTTTAGACATATGGATCATGTCTATGGATGATTGATCAAGTTGGAAAAAATAGATGGACTTCTATTTTTGATGAAAGTGTGAGTGATCACAGTGTGAGTGATTACAGTGTGAGTGATCACAGTGTGAGTGATCAAAGTCAAAAATAGAAAAGTCAAATATTATTATCTCACAATAATATTTGGACTATAAACTTAATCTTATTCTCTTGGAGCACTTCAGTTTGAGCTACGGAAGTGGCACATGCAGCTGTCAGAAGGAAATTCGTTTTTCTTATGAGTCAGTTGAGTTGTTGCATGCATGACTTCAGTTAGAACTCAAGTGAGTTGAGTTTAGTGGACTGGAGGTACAGTTGATGGAGTTGTGTTCAGTTTAGCTTTGTTAAACTGGTTGTATTTAGTCTAACTGATCAATAGACTAAAGATGAGTTGGGTGAATTAGTTATTAATTAATTCACAAGTTATTAACTCATAATGCAACTATAGAATACATCAGTTAACTCAGTTGCATGTCAGTGCATGTTCAGTTCAGCAGGGACAGGTGTTAGAGGATCAGATTGCTATCAGTTGTGACTATAGCTGTGCATGATGATTTGCACAATCAAAGGATTGAGTATGCCAATGAGTTTGCTCACGTATCTTCATGATATTATAGCTGTTGCTCACGTCCAACATAGTGTGGGTGACTATTTTGCAGTGTAAAATCGAGTTTGGGAAGCTATTCTCATTAGTTCTTGAGCAGGTATTGAGCAGTGGAGGCAGGCAAGCAGTGGGAGATTTGGAGATCAAATCTGAGCTGTATTGTGTGTAACAGGTGGAGATACTTGTGAGAAGTATTATGCTTTGTATTGTTACATGATTCAATCAATATAATATACAGATAGTGTGGGGTTTTTAGCGAGATGCTTTCCCCGGGATACATACTGTGTTTATGAGTTTGATTGATGCTTCTATGTGCGCCTGTGAATGTTTCTGCTTCTGTAAATTGATGATCAACGTAGAGGAGATTATGTATTATACATGTTCCGCTTATAATTGTATGATCGGGATAATCTCTGTGAATATGTGTCATATTATTCAAAATTTCTACATGGTATCAAAGCTAGATGATTTGTAGAAAAAATTTCTACATGGTATCGGAGCAGCTTGATTTGTAGAAGAGATTTTTACAGGATATCAAGCGAGGATTGATCATCAGATCTATTATTCAGGAAGTGTTTACATTCTATTTCTTTAGGCAGAGTCTGTAATCGGGCCAGGTAGCCTCTAGATTCATCCTTCTTTTGGAAGGTGAGATATCCGGTGAATGCCCATACAGTCGATCTCTGTACAAGAAATACTTTGTTCTCACGAATTCTAGATCGGAAGCGGTTGAGTTTTGTGCTGGTGGAATTCGAATTTAATTCCAAAGCAAGAGATAAAACTCAGAAACATTCAGTGTGAGAATGGAGACAGTATGCCCAGGTATCTCACGAAGTTCACCCAATGCCGGGATGAGCTGGGAAGTGTGGGGGTGACTGTCGGATGAGGATGGTGAGTCTAGGACTCCTTGACCTTCCTAAGAGTTGGCATAGCTACCAGGACTCGGTGAATGGAAGGGAGAAACTGCCAGGATGGGAGAGACTTTGGTCAGATCTTGTGCAGGAGGAGATTAGATGGAGCACCAGAGACGGTTCTTCATCCATGCAGGATGAGGAGAACTGTGCCTTAGCGAGTAAGGTGAAGAAGGGGAAGGAGATGGTTTCTCTTTTCGAATCCAGTTCTTCCAGTGGTGGGAAGAAGGTTGACAAGTCGAAGGTGCGATGCTTTCGTTGTCATGAGGAGGGTTCACGGGTCAAGAACCTGTATGCTCTTGAGGTTCAAGATGCATGCGAAGCCTTGAGCAGTGAGGCAACTGATGGAGACTTGGTGGTTGAGAGGGAGCGTATATTACCTCTCAACATGCAGAGCCAGAAGAAGTCTCAGACGATTGTGGAGGAGCCACGATTGGTGCAGCAGCTTCAGGAGGTTGTGGAGGAGCCACAACAGGGGAAGCTGAAAGGAGATCGAGTAGAGACATCTACTCATCCAGGGACCTCCAGTAGGGGGAAACTTCGAGCCAGGTGGGCTGAGGGATCGCATGCAGCCATACCTCCAGGTAGGAGGTGGGGTGATGTGGATTGATTGTCCCAAGGAGGAGGGGCAGGATCCTTGAGGTACCCAACCTCTTGGATGAGACCTTGCTACGGGAGCCCCAATGTGTAGTAGCAGGAACTGACTGATTGGGTAGAGAAAGATGCGGATGGAGCGGCAGAGAGAGCGACAGTGCAGGGAATCCCAGGACAGCGCATAGCTAGCAGGCTGTAGCAATGCGAGAGGCACAAGTGTTTTGCACAGTGCTAGGTGGCACAGAGAGGTGTGCAATGGTGCGAGATGCATGGAGATGTTGCAGTAGCGCAGATGTCAGAGAGGGAGCACTTGTCAGCAGCAGGTAGAGCTTCAGCATCAAAGGATGTTTCTATCCCAACACGGAGGTCAGTTGGGAGGTGCAGTGCGGATGCAATGCTGGGAGATAGAACCAACAGCAGCACGGATGCAGTCAGAGATCAAAGTGACAGAGGCTAGAGCAGTCAGATACTGAAGAGCACAGAGATGCAGAGTTTCAGTTGACAGAGGCAATAGCAGTCAGAGACTTTGATGACAGAGCAAGTGGACCGGCCAAATGTGTTGCATGGAGAACATTCCAGAGTTACAGGATCGGGTTTGAGAGGAAGCCTTTCTTGTTGAGAGGGAGTGTTGAAAAGTGTGCAACAAGAAATGCTTGTTGAGAGTGCAACAAGATGATGGAGCTTAGTGAAAAGAGTCGCCTTCACTAAGTGGGCCCGCAGGCTATTTTTGGCGCAAGTCTATTTTTAGACTATGTCTATTTTTAGACATATGGATCATGTCTATGGATGATTGATCAAGTTGGGAAAAATAGATGGACTTCTATTTTTGATGAAAGTGTGAGTGATCACAGTGTGAGTGATTACAGTGTGAGTGATCACAGTGTGAGTGATCAAAGTCAAAAATAGAAAAGTCAAATATTATTATCTCACAATAATATTTGGACTATAAACTTAATCTTATTCTCTTGGAGCACTTCAGTTTGAGCTACGGAAGTGGCACATGCAGCTGTCAGAAGGAAATTCGTTTTTCTTATGAGTCAGTTGAGTTGTTGCATGCATGACTTCAGTTAGAACTCAAGTGAGTTGAGTTTAGTGGACTGGAGGTACAGTTGATGGAGTTGTGTTCAGTTTAGCTTTGTTAAACTGGTTGTATATAGTCTAACTGATCAATAGACTAAAGATGAGTTGGGTGAATTAGTTATTAATTAATTCACAAGTTATTAACTCATAATGCAACTATAGAATACATCAGTTAACTCAGTTGCATGTCAGTGCATGTTCAGTTCAGCAGGGACAGGTGTTAGAGGATCAGATTGCTATCAGTTGTGACTATAGCTGTGCATGATGATTTGCACAATCAAAGGATTGAGTATGCCAATGAGTTTGCTCACGTATCTTCATGATATTATAGCTGTTGCTCACGTCCAACATAGTGTGGGTGACTATTTTGCAGTGTAAAATCGAGTTTGGGAAGCTATTCTCATTAGTTCTTGAGCAGGTATTGAGCAGTGGAGGCAGGCAAGCAGTGGGAGATTTGGAGATCAAATCTGAGCTGTATTGTGTGTAACAGGTGGAGATACTTGTGAGAAGTATTATGCTTTGTATTGTTACATGATTCAATCAATATAATATACAGATAGTGTGGGGTTTTTAGCGAGATGCTTTCCCCGGGATACATACTGTGTTTATGAGTTTGATTGATGCTTCTATGTGCGCCTGTGAATGTTTCTGCTTCTGTAAATTGATGATCAACGTAGAGGAGATTATGTATTATACATGTTCCGCTTATAATTGTATGATCGGGATAATCTCTGTGAATATGTGTCATATTATTCAAAATTTCTACACGGCCAACAAACTCATTTAGGCTTAGATGCCCAACAATCACATCTATTCATCCTCAACGTTTACATATAAATACATGATTCTTCCTCCTCATTTGGACACACTTCACTCACTCACATCTTCTCTCTCTTTCATTGATTAGGTACGAAAATCTGAAGCTGCTCTCCACACGTGTGAAGGGAAGGAAGGGTTTTCTATTCCAAGTGTTGACCAAATTTACCGAAAATTTCAGAGGCTGTTTTGACTTGCGTTGACCAAGCGTTGACCTATTTTGGTGTGGTTTTGAGTGGAGGATTTTTGTTCTAGCAAGCTGCAGTTTTGGGCACAAAAACCGAGGCAATCTGACCTCTTGTTTGACTAGTGTTGATTGTACTAGGGCTAGCCGCCACGTTGACTTTTGTTGATCAGTTTTGACTAGACCTTTCCAGACTGTTTTGGGCTAATTAGACTTGCAGTTGGAAGCTGAAGTTGACTAGGTTTGACTGAGCTGAATTGAGGAAGAAATTTGCCATGTTGACCAGTGTTGACTTTCTGGTTAGGGCTTTCTGTTTCTGCTATTTGACTAATCATATTTTCACTGTAATTAGACAAGTGAATATTATACATTGTACTCTCTCTCTGCTGAACTTTTGAAGAATTATAAGAAGAATTGATCAAGGGTTTCCCCACATTGGGGTTTGTCCCTGGCTGGTGCCATATCTTGTGTCCTCTTGTTTTGGCTAGTCTTCCACTGTTATTGTTTATGTTCTATCTGCATTTTACTATCATGTTGATGTGATTGCTAAACTGGATATTGATATTGAGCTAATAAAGAAATTGAAGTAAAATTGCTCTAAGCATAGAACATACCATTGTTATCCTAAAATTAACGTGGTATTGGAGTTGAGGTGAAGACAAAGCCCAAGCAAGAGTGAGGAGCAATCACTGATCGAAGACAAGAATCAATGGCCTCCACATCCTACTTCAAGTCTGATGACAAGCTTCCTGATATGTCTGATTATCATGCATGGAAGATGTCTCTTGGTTTGACATTAGAAGAGCAAGATATGATGGATTATGTGCAGGGAAAGATTTCAGAACATCCTTCTAATGCATCGACTGTTGCTAAAACCAAGTACAAGAAGGGTGAAGTCAAAGCCAAGAAGATCACCAGGGATTCTATTCATAAGCATTTAGTTGCTTACATTTCCAATTTGAACACATCAAAGGAAATATATGACAGGTTGGTTGGCATGTTCAAATCTAGCAATGCAATCAAATTCTTTTCCTCAAGAACACGCTGAAGGATATAAAGAAAGGAAGAAATGAAGATATTCAATCCTACTTCATGAGGATTACTGAGATAAAAGATGATCTTCTTTCGATTGGAGAAGCTATTGCTGATAGGGAGCTTACCCTCATTGCCCTTGGAGGACTCCCTCGTGAATGGACGTGTTCAACACTACTATTGTTAACAACGACAAAATTCCAGGTTTTGAAGAATTGCTGAGTAGATGCTCTCAAGAAGAAACAAGGATGATGGAACTAGATATGCCTTCAAACATGAATGGTCCTACTGCATTCTCTGCTCATGCTAAAAAGAAGAACAATGTAGGTTCAAAGAAGCAATGTCAAGGAAGGCCGGGTTTCAAAAATGGAAGGAAGGGAAGATGCTTCATTTGTAACATGTTTGGTCACTATGCTAGGGAGTGTCCTAATAGAAGGGATACACCTCATGATGATGACAACCACAACAACAACAATTTCAGGGGTAACAACAATCAAAGGAATGGCAGATTCAACAACCAAGGAAAAAGGAATGCTCCCGCTTCTCATCAAGGAAATGGTCGCCCTCCCAAGAGATCAAGAAACACCAGGTATGATGAATCTAATGTTGTTGATAACAAGCAAAAAGAATTCTATCTTATATCTTCCCTTTCTACTGCATCTCCTCCGGACACTTTGGGAAATTGGTTGATTGATAGTGGTGCCTCAAGGCACTTCATCGGGTACAAGGAAGCTCTTTCGAATCTGATTGAAAGGGATACAAATTTAGAAATTATCCTTGGAGATAATGCCACCTATCCTGTAAAGGGAGTTGGGAATGTTACTCTTCAATTGAATTAGGGTAATACCATTCATCTATAAGAAGTACTATATGTACCCGATCTAAAGAAGAACCTGGTATCTATCTCGGCGATGGAGGACAAAGGATTCAAGGTGGCTTTCATCGATGGAAAGGTACGTGTGTGGAACAAAAATTTCAAAGATGCATTTACACTTGGCTTCAGGGTTGATAGCCTATATCAAGTTGGAGGAAGCCCATTGGGAGTTATGTCTTGCGACACATCACTTCAATCCAAATTATGGCACCGGAGGTTTGCTCATCTACATTATAAGGCTCTACCCGATGCGAGGAAGATGGTGATAGGTATGCCCGAATTTAACGTAGAACATGAAGGTGTTTGTTGGTGGTGTGTTGAAGGAAAGCATATAAAGGGACCATTCCCCTCAAGTGATAGCAAGACTATTGACATATTGCAATTGATTCATTGTGATCTATCTGGTGCAATGCTTGTGAACTCATTGGGAGGATACTTATATTATGCAACCTTTGTAGACGATTTCTTTTGCAAGACTTGGATATATTTTTTGAGGAAGAAGGACGAAGTATTCTCATGGTTCTGTTCTTTCAAAGCTTTGGTCAAAAACAAATCGGGAAGAAGATCAAAATATTGAGGATCGATAATGGAACCGAATACGAATCAAATGAGTTCAAAGATTATTGTAGAGAAGCTAGCATTAAGAGGAAGACTACTACCACATATACTCTTGAGCAACATGGTGTTGTTGAAAGGAAGAACCATTCTATTGTAGAAGCCACTCGTGCCATACTTCATGATCAAAGCCTTCCAAAATTCTTATGGGTCGAAGCTGCAAACACTACTGTGTATGTTTAAAATAGATGCCCTCATCAAGCGTTGGACTCCAAGACTCCTGAAGAAGTTTTCACCGGTAAGAAACTTGATGTTTCTCACTTTAGAATTTTTGGTAGCCTCGTATATTTTCATGTGCCGAAAGAAAAGAGAAGCAAATTGGATGCTTTTGAGAAAAAAGGAACATTTGTGGGCTACAGTGAAACTTCTAAGGCATATAAAATCTATGTGCCTGGTCAAAGAGAAGTGGAGATAAGTTATGATGTCACTTTCGATGAGGATGCTGCCCTCGGGAAGATTAGTAACCTTCCTCTTCCAAGGAAGAACAAAGAAGTAGATTCCGGAAAGTAGGGAGAATCGCAGGATGAGCAAATGCCTGATGCTGAAGGACTAATGGATCCCATTGATCCACCCCCTCATGAGCCCTCCTCCTCGAAAAGGAGACCCTCATGGCTTATGGAGACTCTCAAAGATGCCAAGAGACATGTTGCACCTAGGGGAACATTTCGTGAAAACAAGACGCCGAATAGGTACCAAGGGTGCTTAACTGCTATGAGCACCATTGTTCAATCTGAGCCTTGCACATTCGAAGAAGTTGCCAAACACTAGGTTTGGAAGGATGCAATGAATGAAGAGTATGAGTCGATTATGAAGAATGATGTCTGGTATGTTGTTCCTAGACCCAAGGACAAATCCGATGTCACCTCGAAATGGCTCTTCAAGATCAAGCATGGAGATGATGGAAGTGCTGAAAAGTTCAACGCTAGATTCATTGCTCGAGGCTTCTCTTAAAAGGAAGGTTTAGATTATGATGAGATATTTGCACTGGTTGCCCGCTACACCACTATCCATTCGATTATAACGCTTGCTGCCTCGCAATGATGGAATCTTCATCAGATGGATGTCAAGACTGCCTTCTTGCCTGGTTCACTTAAGGAGGAAGTCTATGTAGAACAACTTGAGGGGTTCGAAGTTCTGGATCGTCAATCACATATATGCACTGTGCAGGTTGAAGAAAGCTCTCTATCGGTTGAAGCAAGCACTCCGGGCTTGGTATGAGAGGATCGATAGCTATCTAATGAAGTTGGGATTTATGAGAAGTGAAGCTGATCCGAACCTTTACTTTAAGATTGAGAATGATAGACCTCTCATCTTGGTACTCTATGTGGATGATCTCTTTTTGATAGGTGCAGACCCTCTTATTCATCAATGTAAGAGGGAGTTGGCTTCCGAATTCGAGATGAAGGACCTAGGACTGATGCATTACTTCCTAGGGTTTGAGGTCTGGCAAAAGCCAGGCAAGATTTTCCTTTCTCAAGGAAAATAGATTGTGAATATACTTGAAAGATTTGGGATGGTGGACTGCAAGTCCGTGACTACTCTGATGGAACTTATCTTCAAGAAGTTATGCGTAAATGCTTCTGGGCCTGATTTGGGAAATCCTTCTGAGTATCGACAACTCGTGGGGGCCCTGATGTTCTTGGTGAACTCCCATCTGTACATATGTTTTGCAGTGAATACATCGAGCCAGTTTATGGCTGAGCCTCATCACATACATTGGATTGCTGCCAAGAATCTCTTGAAATATCTTTGGGGCACAATCACTTATGGATTGAGATACATTACCAGGAATGTGAGGCTCCATGGTTACCCTGATGTAGACTGGGCTGGTAGTGTGGTGGATCGTAAAAGCACATCTGGATGTTGCTTCTCTCTAGGTTCTGCTTCGATATCATGGATGAGTAGGAAGCAGAAGTGGGTTGCCTTGAGCACTGTAGAGGCTGAATACATTGCTGCTAGTTTGGCCTCTTCTGAAGCTGTTTGGTTGAGGAAGCTCTTTAGTGAGTTGTTTGGACATGTGCTAGATACCACCATGATCTTCTGTGATAACTAGAGTGGGATTCGTCTTTCGGAGAACCCCGTGTTGATGACCACTCCAAGCATATTGATATCAGGTACCACTTTATTCGAGATATGGTACAACAGGGAGCAAAAAGGCTCCAACGCATTGAGATTGATGATCAGGTCGTCGATATTCATACGAAGCCCCTGGGGAAGGTCAAATTCTTAACCTTATGTGAACGACTTGGAGTCATGGAGAGACACCCTTATGAGGGTCTCGTATTAGATGGATGTTGAGCTCTGGGAGCTCTGGGGGGCTTGGGGTACTTCTTGGCGCGATGAACGGCCATAGGGTGAGTAGTTCACCTTCCCCTATTGGTGCGTGATGTACAGGATGAATGGTTCACCTTCTCCTATTGGTGCACGATGTATAGGGTGAATGGTTCACCTTCCCCTGTGATACCCCATGGTGGCATATGCATAGGATGAGTGGTTCACCTTCTCCTATGGCATATGAGCAGGATGAGTGGTTCACCTTCTCCTGCCGGCACATCCTACCCATGCAGTCCGAGACTCATGGGAAGTACCTCTCATCTGGCCAATGAGTAGGGAAATGAGGATAGGGAGCATAGTACTACTGATGGACGCATGGTGTACTACCGTACTCCCTATGCTAGGATGTTGATATTGATCTGGGATCAATGAAAACCAACTTCAGGTTGGTTAAGAGTGGTATGACACACTCTCTATTATTGAAGACTGACTTCGAGTCAGTGGAGAATGGTATGATACATTCTCGATCATTTCTTCTTTCTTCATAGTTTAGCAGAGCAGAGATAGTGATGGTACATATTGTCAGTGTTAAATTTATGGTGTGTTCTATGCTTAGAGCAATTTACTTATCTTTCTTTTTATTATCCACATATTGGCAATCACATGTACATTAAGTAAGTGTAGATAGAACATTTAAATGATCAACAGAAAACAAGCCAAGACAAGAGACACAAGATGTGGCGGCTAGCCAGGGACAAACCCCAATATGGGGAAACCCTTTGATCAAATCTTCTATTATCTTCAATAATTCAGCAGAGAGAAATAATACAAAAGTCTGATTTATATCAGCAGCATCAGCGACATCAGCCCTAAACTAGGGCATACAATATCTGTCAAACTGGTGGTCGGATCACCTTGATTCCTTCACCAAAAAATGCGGCCTTCCAAAGAGAGTCGACTTTACCTACTGTGTAGTCCAGAGAGAGAGAATGTTGGTCAACGCTGGTCAAAGTTCCGATTTGCAGTTGTAGCCCTAAAATCTGCGTCCCTTTTCCACACGTGTGAGAGTTAGAGTCTTTTCTACACAGGAGAGAGAAGAGACTATTTTCTGCGCAGGAGAGAGAGAGAGATGTGATGAGAAGTGTGTGTCCAAATGAGGAGGAGACATCCTGTATTTATATGCAAATGTTGATGATGAATAGATGTGACTGTTGGGCTTCTGAGCCTACATAAGTTGCTGGCTGACTTTGACAATTAGTTCTTAATCAAAATAAATTCATATCTCCATAAATACTTATCGGAATCGGATGATCTTCAGATCAATCCTACACCTCTCAACGAGAGGAATCTAGTAAAAATATTATCATCCATGAATAAGGTGACCCACATGAAGTTTGGCCCTAGTTTCCAATTTTAACACTCCCTCTTAACTAGGGAGAACTTCATCTGCAATCTGTCGGACTGTCACCACTGTCCATCCATCAAATGCACTGTCCAGTATGACTTGACCCTTCTGGCTCTTCTCGGTTCTGCTCTGCTTTGCTTGAATTATGAAGAAGAAGAAATGATCGAGGATGTATCATACTAGCTTCCACTGACCCGAAGTTAGTCTCGGAGTGTGTACCACCCTCATTGGTCCCAGACTAGTATCATTGATCCCAAATCAATGAAGGTCATCCTAGCATAGGGAGTATGGTAGATACAACGATGCGTCCATCGGTACTACTATGGTCCCTATCTTCATTTCCCTGCTCATTGATCAGATGAGAGGTACTTCCCATGAGTCCCAGACTGCGTGCGTAGGATGCCTCGACAGGAGAACTAATCGTCCTGTCTACAGGAGAGTGAATCATCCTGTCCACAGGAGAGCGAATCATCTTGTCCAGTGGATGCCACAGAGAACTAATCATTCTGGCCTATAGGAGAACGAATCATCCTATTCCACAATCGCCATGGAGAACACATCATCCAGGCCCATAGGAGAACTAATCATTCTGTTCCATAGTCGCCACAGGGTGTCACAGGGGAAGGTTGAACCTTTTACCCTGTACAAAGTGCACCAACAGGGGATGGTGAGTCACCCTTTGGTCATATGTCGCTCCAAGAAGTACCCCGTGCCCCCTTGGAGCTCCCAGAGCTCATTACATCATACTTGACCCTCATTAGAGGGTTTCTGAACAACACCCAGTCGTTCTCGGAAAGTCAGGAATTTGATCTTTCCTAGGGGCTTTGTTAGAATGTCGGCGACCTGTTCATTTGTACCGATATGTTGGAGCCTTATTGCTCCTCTCTGCACCATATCTCGAATATAGTGGTACCTGATATCGATATGCTTGGAGCAATCATGAAATACGGGATTTTCTGATAAACGGATCCCGCTCTGGTTGTCACATAGAATCACGGTGGTATCCAATGTAAATCCAAATAGCTCACTGAAGAGCTTTCGCAACCAGACTGCCTCACAGGAGGCCATGCTAGTAGCAATGTATTCTGCCTCGGCGGTGCTCAGAGCCACCGACTTCTGCTTCTTGCTCATCCAGGATATCGAGGCAGATCCCAAAGAGAAACAACACCCGGATGTGCTCTTCCGATCCTCCACATTGCCTGCCCAATCAACATCAGTATACCCAAGTAGTCTCACATTTCCGGCAGTGTATCTTAATCCATGAGTGATTGTGCCACGAAGATATCTCAATAGATTCTTGGCACCAATCCAATGTGAGTGACGAGGCTCAACCATATGTTGGCTCAAAGCATATATCCGGACGGGAGTTCATCAAGAACATCAATGCTTCGACGAGCTATCGATACTCAGTAGCATTTCGTAAAATGGGTCCGGCAGCACTACCACTTAACTTCTTAAAGTTAAGCTCCATCGGGGTAGTTACGGTCTTGCAGTCCACCATGCCGAATCTTTCCAGTATCTTCACCACATACTTTCCTTGAGATAGGAAAATCTCCCCTGGTTTCTGCCAGACTTCGAGTCCTAGGAAATAGTGCATGAGTCCTAGATCTTTCATCTCGAATTCAGAAGCCAACTCCCTCTTACATTTGTGAATGAGAGGGTCTGCACCTGTTAGGAAGAGGTCGTCAACATAAAGCACCAGTATGAGAGGCTTGTCATCTATAACCTTAAAGTAAAGGTTAGGGTCGGCTTCACTCCTAGTGAATCCCAGCTTCATCAAGTAGCTATTGATCCTCTCATACCATGCTCGGGGTGCTTGCTTTAGCCCATAGAGGGCCTTCTTCAACCTGCACACATGAGATTCTCGATCATAAATCTCAAATCCTTCGGGTTGCTCCACATAGACCTCCTCTTTGATCGAACCATTTAAGAATACAGTCTTGACATCCATCTAATGTAGGTTCCATCCTTGCGAAGCAGTAAGGGTTATGATCGAGTGGATAGTGGTATATCGGGCAACAGGTGAAAATATCTTGTCATAGTCTATACCTTCCTTTTGGGAGAAGCCTCGAGCGACAAAACGAGCCTTATACTTTTCCATACTTCCATCAGCTGCATGCTTTATCTTATAAAGCCATTTAGAAGTGACAACTGTCTTGTCCTGGGGTCTGGGGACCACATCCCAAACATCGTTCTTCATAATAGACTCATATTCTTCGGTCATAGGATCCTTCCATACTTGATGCTTGACGAAATCTGTGATTGATGAAGGCTCATTTTGGATGATTGTGCTCATGATAGTCAGGTATCCCTGATACTTGTTTGGCTACTTACTTTCACAGAAGGTTCCATGGGGCGCTGTGTGTCCTTCAGCATCATCAAGTGTCCCCCTAAGCCATGAAGGCCTCTTCCTTGAAGAGGAAGGCTCAGGTGGTGGAGGATCAATAGGATCCATAGGTTCTTCCACATCGGGCATTGTCTCATCTTCCTTTTCCTTCGGTTCCCTGGTGTCAGCTTCTTTAGATCCCCTTAAAGTAGGAAGATTGTCTACTTTGCTAAGAGCCATATCTTCGTCAAAGGTGACATCATGACTAATCTCGACTTCCCTTTGACCAGCTACATAGATTCTATAGCCCTTAGTATTTTCGCTATAGCCCACGAAGATTCCTTTCTTTCCAGATGCACCCAATTTATTCCTTTTCTCTTTCGGCACATGAAAATATACAGGGCTTCCAAAAATTCTAAAATGAGATACATCAGGTTTCTTACTGGTGAACATTTCTTCAGGAGTTTTGGAACCCAATGCTTGATGAGGGCATCGGTTTTGTACATATACGGCGGTGTTTGCAGCTTCGGCCCATAGAAACTTCAGAAGTCTTTGATCATGGAGCATAGCACGAACAACTTCCACAATTGTACGGTTCTTCCTTTCTGCCACACCATTTTGCTCAAGAGTATAGGGTGTAGTGGTCTCCCTCTTAATGCCAACCTCTTTGCAAAAGTCATGAAACTCATTGGTTTCATATTCAGTCCCATTGTCAGTCCTTAGGATCTTGATCTTCTTTTCGGTTTGATTCTCGATCAAGGCTTTGAAGTGTTGAAACCAGGAGAACACTTCATCCTTCTTTTTCAAGAAATATATCCAAGTCTTGCGAGAATAATCATCTGTAAAAGTGAGGTAATATAAATATCCTTCCAAGGAGTTTATAGGCATCATACCGGATATGTCTGAGTCAACTAACTGCAATATATCAGAGGTCTTGCTTTGGCTTGAGGGGAATGGTCCCCTTTTTAGCTTTCCTTTGGCACATCCTGGACATACACCTTCTTGCTTTAATCTGAACTCGGGCATCCCGATCACCATTTTTCTTACATCAGGTAGAGCTTTATAGTGAAGGTGAGCAAACCTCCGATGCCATAGTTCGGATTGAAGAGATGTGTCACAAGTCATGACACCCAGTGGACTTCCTCCGACCTGATATAATGAATCAACTCGAAACCCAAGAGTAAAAGCATCTTTATAGTCCTTTTTCCATACACGTACCTTGCCATCGCTGAAAGCCACCTTGTAGCCTTTGTCTTCCATTGCCGAAATGGACACCAGGTTCTTTTTGAGATCAGGTACATATAATACATCTTGTAAGTGGATGGTATTACCCTAATTCAATTGAAGAGTGACATTTCCTACGCCTTTCATGGGATATTTTGAATTGTCTCCAAGAACAATTTCCAAGTTGGTTTCTTTCTCTACCAGATTATAGAGAGCTTCTTTGTAACCAGTGAAGTGCCTTGAGGCACCACTATCAATAAGCCAATTTCCCAGCGAGTCCGGTGGAGCAGTGGTAGATAATACTCATCTTGCTTATTGTCAACAACGTTAGATTCATATTTGGAATTTCTTGCCTTCTTGAATGGTTGTCCTCTTCCTTGATTTCCAACACTCCTTTTACCTCGGCCATTTGACCTGCCATTTATTTGATTGCCTTGAGAGGGATTTTGATCATCATCCCAACGTGAGTTCCTTTTATCAGGACACTCCCTTGCATAATGACCTGGTTTATTGCAATGGTAACATCGTCCTTTTCCACCCTTTGGTCCAACCTTCCTTTTGGATTTAGCCTCGGAATTGTTTCTTCTTTTAGCATGAGAAGAAAAGGCAGCGAGATGACCTTTAAGTGTGGGCATTTCCTGTTCTTCCATTCTTGCTTCTTCTTAAATGCATCTAGCCATTAATTCCTCAAATCCAGGAATTACATTATTGTTGAGGAGAGTAGTCCTGAATATATACCATTCAGATGGTAGTCCTCCAAGAGTTGTGAGTGCCATTTCCTTATCAGGAATTACTTCCCCAATAGATAGGAGATCGTTTTTGATCTTGGTGATCCTTAAGAAATATGCTTGCATATTTTCATCTTTGCGCTTCTTAATTTCCTTCGGCTTATTTCTAAGAAACAGAACTTGATTTGCATCATTAACTTTAAATGAACTCACTAGTCTATCGTAGATTTCCTTGGAGGTGTTCAGCTCAGAAACATAGGCCACCAAGCACTTGTCGATAGAGTCCTGGATGATCTTCTTTGCCTTGACTTCTCCCTTGGTCCATTTGTTCCTAGCAGCAGCGAATGCATTTGATGGAGGCTCGACAACTCCGCCTCTCACATGGTCCAACACTTCTTGTTCTTCTAATGTTAGATCGAGAGACATCTTCCATCTGTGGTAGGCAGATTTCTCACGGAGTTTGTCTTCAGCAGGGAAGTGTGTTGATGACCCCATAGTTCTTTTTAGATAGCCTTGTCTTCGGTGATTGCTCTTGCTCTTGCTTGGGCTTTGTCTTCACCTCAACTCTGATACCATGTTAAATTATGGTATGTTCTATGCTTAGAGCAGTTTACTTATCTTTCTTTTTATTATCCACAGATTAGCAATCACATGTACATTAAGTAAAGTGCAGATAGAACATTTAAACGATTAACAGAAAACAAGCCAAGACAAGAGACACAAGATGTGGTGGCTAGCCAGGGACAAACCCCATTATGGGGAAACCCTTTGATCAAATCTTCTTTTATCTTCAATAATTTAGTAGATAGAAATAGTACAAAAGTCTGATTTATATTAGCAGCATCAGCAACATCAGCCCTAAACTAGAGCAGTCAATATCTGTCAAATCGGTGGTCGGATCACCTTGATTCCTTCACCAAAAAATGCGGCCTTCCAAAGAGAGTCGGCTTCACCTACTGCGCAGTCTAGAGAGAGAGAATGTTGGTCAATGCTGGTCAAAGTTCCGATTTGCAGTTGCAGCCCTAAAATCTGCGTCCCTTTTCCACACGTGTGAGAGATAGACTCTTTTCTACGCAGGAGAGAGAGAGATGTGATGAGAAGTGTGTGTCCAAATGAGGAGGAGACATCCTGTATTTATATGCAAATGTTGGTGATGAATAGATGCGACTGTTGGGCTTCTGAGCCTACATAAGTCGCCGATCGACTTTGACAATTAGTCCATAATCAAAATAAATTCATGTCTCCATAAATACTTATCGGAATCGAATGATCTTTAGATTAATCCTACACCTCTCGACGAGAGGAATCTAGTAAAAATATTATCATCCATGAATAAGGTGACCCACATGAAGTTTGGCCCTAGTTGCCAATTTTAACAGTTAGACAGTTTGGCGGGTGAAGTTGTCCCTAGTTGAGAGGGAGTGTTAAATTTGGCAACTAAGGCCAAACTTCACATTAGACAGCTCATATGAGGCAACTCATATTTTTCTTGTATTCCTCTCTCCGAGAGGGGTAGGATTGATCTAAAGATCATCTCATTCTGACATGTACAAATGAAATTATGAATTTATTTTGATTATAGACAAATTGTCTAGGTCGGCTAGCAAACTCATGTAGGCTTAGAAGCCCAACTATCACGTCTATTCATCCTCAATGTTTGCTATAATGCATGATGCCTCCTCATTTGGACACACTTCACTTACTCACATCTTCTCTCTCCTTCATTGACTGGTTACAAAAATCTAAAGCTGCTCTCCACATGTGCGAAGGGAAGGAAGGGTTTTCTGTTCCAAGGGTTGATCAGATTTGACCGAAAATTTCAGAGGCTGTTTTGACTTGTGTTGACCAAGCATTGACCTATTTTGGTGCGGTTTTGGGTGGAGGATTTCTGTTCTAGCAGGCACAGTTCTGGGCACAAAAACCGAGGTAATCTAACCTCTTGTTTGACCAGTGTTGACTGTACTAGGGCTGGCTGCAGCGTTGACTTCTGTTGACCAGTTTTGGCTGGAATTTTTCGAATTGTTTTGGGCTGATTATACTTGCTGTTCGAGGTCGAAGTTGATTGGGTTTGATTGAGCTGAATTGAGGAAGAAATCCACCCTATTGACCAACATTGACTTTCTGGTTAGGGATTTCTATTTCTGCTGTTTGACTGATCAGATTTTCATTGTAATTGGACAAGGGAATATTATACATTGTACTTTCTTTCTCTGTTGAACTTTTGAAGAATTGTAAGAAGAATTGATCAAAGGTTTCCCCACATTGGGGTTTGTCCCTGGTTGGTGCCATGTCTTGTGTCCTCTTGTCTTGGCTAGTCTTCTATTGTTATTGTTTATGTTCTATCTGCATTTTACTATCATGTTGATGTGATTGCTAAACTGGATATTGATGTTGGGCTAATAAAGAAATTAAAGTAAAATTGCTCTAAGCATAGAACATACCATTGTTATCCTAAAATTAACAATATCAAATCCTCCAGACTCCATTCTTTCCTTATGGCCTTCACTAAGATTTACAACTGTTAGTCCTAGTCTAGTGCATGACACATAAGGAGAAGAACTATCCAACATCACTCCCTCTCAATTAGGGAAGAGATGTCTACCAAACCAAGCTTGTCTCTAAGGTACTCAAGCTTCTTGTTTGGTAAAGCTTTAGTCAGAATATCTGTTACCTGTTCATCTGTAGGTAAATAATGCAACTCCATGACCCCATCTCGTACCAGGCTTCTGATGTAGTGGTACTTATTATTTATATGCTTCGTCCTAGCATGAAACACTGGGTCTTCTATCAATCTTATGAAACTTTCATTGTCACAATGTATGCGTGTAGGGCTAAGCGGTCCTTCAAATAAATTTGATAATAACTTCCTGAGCCAAACAACTTCCTGACAAACTTCACTTGCAACAACATACTCAGCTTCAACACTACTCAAAGCAACTGTATCCTGCTTTCTGCTCATCCATGAGACCATGGAAGATCCTAAGCTAAAGCATTCACCTGTTGTGATTCTTCCATCTGTCTCACTGCAACCCCAATCAGAATCTGTATATCCAATGAGCTAAATCTCATTACCATTATTCCTAAGGCAGTGATGTAAGGTTCCACGCAAGTATCTTAGGATATGTTTGGCTGTAATCCAATGATCATGTCAGGTCTAGTATTTACCAGATACATCAAGGACCCAATCAACTGTCTGTAGCAAGTGGGATCCACCGGACTAGAATTTGAACTCCTCAACTTCTTTAGATTGGTAATCATAGGAGTCATCATAGGCTTGCTATCCATCATGCCAAATTTCTATAGAATCTTGATCACATATTTTCCTTGACCAAGATATATTTCACTTGGCTTTTGCCAAACTTCTAGTCCCAAGTAATAATGCATAATCCCAGATCCTTCATATCAAACTCGGCTACTAACTGCTTCTTGCATTCCTAAATTCGATGTTCTACACCTGTAACTGGTAGATCATCCACATACAATAGTATGATGACTGGTTCATCCTGGACCACCCTGATGTAGAGGTTAGGGTCTGGAAAACTCTTGGAAAGACCATGTCTCAATATATATGCATCCATTCTTGCATACTAAGCTCTAGGTGCTTGCTTTAAGCCATATAGAGCCTTCTTCAGTCTGCAGACATGAGCCTCCCTTTGATTTATTTCAAATCCTTGAGGCTGCTTAATGTAAACCTCTTCATCAATAGTCTCATTCAAAAAAGTTCTCTTAACATCCATTTTATGGATGTTTCATCCCATTGTAGCAACCAAAGAAATACGAAATCTGATTGTTGTTTATCTAGCTATAGGAGCAAAAGTTTCTTTGTAATCAATAACTTCTTTATGTGAAAGCCCCTTGCCACAAATCTTGCCTTGTATTTAACAAGCTCTCATCTACAACATGCTTTATTTTATATATCCATTTTGAAGTGACTATCGATTTATCACTGTAAAGTTTTGTAGATGTTCTATGCTAAGAGCAATTTCACTTTTCTCACAGCAATCATACAAGTAGATAAGCAAAATGCAGATAGAACATATAAGCAGATCTTACAGAAGACAAATCAGAAACAAGAAAAATGTATGTGTTCGTTTCGGCGGTCAACAGGATGCTTCAACCAGCAAAGTCTCCTTTGGTCAGCCAGCCCAGCATGTGTCACAACAACCCTCCAACCAGTAGATGAGTCAACCCAAGTCAGTTCTACAAAAGTCAACGCTGTCCTGAAAAGTCAACGCAGGGGCAGCAAGCTAAAAGTCAACGCAGTAGCAAAACGGTCAACCCTTTGACCTCGATTTTTGTGCCAGGTAGTACGGCCTTCAAAAATCGAACCTCCCACAAGTTTTCAGCTTGTTTGGACCAAGCGTTGACCAAAGTCAACGCTGGTCAAACTTCTGCGAAACCCTAGCAGCAGAAAAATCCTCTTCGTCCTTCCCACGTGTGGTTGAAATTCGTCCTCCAGGTAGCTCGTACTTTTAGGATGAGAGAGGAAGATGTGAGTTGTGTTGTGTTTAAATTCTCTCCAACTTTTCCTGTATATATATCCATCAATGAGGGTGTGTGACACATCTGTTGGGCATGTGAGCCTACATTACAAAACTGGCTGACCTTGCACATATAATTTATTAAGAATAATAAATTCAAAATATAAGTTCTGCTCATCGGATTAAGACTATTTTTATATGGATTTTACACCTCTCAGAAAGAGGAATCCAACAAAAATATTAGCCTCTTAATCTGAGCATCAGAACATGGAGTTTGGACCTAGTTGTCCAATTTTAACACTCCCTCTCAACTAGGGAGAACTCCATCTATTAGTGCAATTAGCATCGTGAGTCATCCCGCCGAAACTTGCTTTGCTGGCTTCTTTATTTCAGAACAGAAGTGGGTCAGTCACAAAGACATCATTCCCCGACTGACATAATCAGTCCAGAGGTCCCAGACCTCACAAATCTTGATCCCAGATCAAGTGGTTGGACCATGCCATCCTAGATAGAGAGTACGGCAATCTCTGATGCGTCCATCAGTCTTTGCTAATAGTCTCTAGCTTTTCCACACCTCATTGGCCAAATGAGAGGTACTTCCCATGAGCCCTGAACTCAATGGGTAGGATGCATACGGGGCACAGATTAAATGAGTGGCGAACCAGCTCAATAATCACAAGGGTGGGGCAGAAGCATTATGAGTGCTTATAGCTCCGAGAAGCTATCCCCAAAGCCCCCCAGAGCTCCCAGAGCTCATCGTCCAACAGGACCCACATCATAGGGTCTTTCCACGACACCAAGACTCTCACGGAAGGTTAGGAACTTGACCTTCCCCAGGGGCTTAGTGAGAATATCCGCGACCTGCTCATCAGTTCCTATATGATCGAGCCTTACGGCGCCTTGCTGTACCATATCCCGGATAAAGTGGTACCTGATATCAATATGCTTGGATCGGTCGTGGAACACAGGATTCTCAGTCATACGAATCCCACTCTAATTATCACAGAGTATTACAATGGTATCTAGCACATGTTGGAACAGCTCACTAAAGAGCTTCCTCAACCAAACTGCTTCACAACATGCCATACTAGCAGCAATGTATTCGGCCTCCGCGGTGCTCAAAGCCACCGACTTCTGCTTCCTGCTCATCCATGAGATCGAAGCAGAACCAAGATTGAAACAGCATCCAGATGTGCTCTTACGATCCACCACACTGCCAGCCCAATCGGCATCAGTATATCCCCGGAGTATCACACTCCCAGCAGTGTATCTCAGCCCATGGTTTATCGTGCCCCGAAGATATCTCAAAAGATTCTTGGCACCAACCCAGTGAAAATGATGAGGCTCAACCGTCTGTTGACTCAAAGTATTCACTGCAAAACATATGTCCGGACGGGTGTTCACTAAGAACATCAAAGCTCCTATGAGTTGACGATACTCAGTAGGATTGGCCAAGATAGGCCCTGCAGCGCTGCCACTCAACTTCTTAAAGTTGAGTTCCATTGGTGTCGACACGGACACGGACTTACAGTCCACCATCCCAAATCTTTCCAGAAGCTTCACAATATACATTCCTTGAGAAAGGAAAATCTCTCCAGGTCTCTGCCAGACCTCCAGGCCTAGGAAATAGTGCATCAGTCCTAGGTCTTTCATCTCGAACTCAGCAGCAAGCTCCCTCTTACATTGATGAATGAGAGGGTCATCACCTGTCAGGAAGAGGTCGTCCACATACAACACTAGAATGAGAGGCTTTCCTTCCTCAACCTTAAAGTAAAGGTTTGGATCAGCATTGCTTCGAGTGAAGCCCAGCGTCATCAAGTAACTATCCATCCTCTCATACCAAGCTCTGGGTGCTTGCTTTAACCCATAGAGGGCTTTCTTCAACCTGCAGACATAAGTGTCTCGATCTTGAACTTCAAATCCCAGAGGTTGTTCTACATACACCTCTTCCTTTATTGCACCATGCAGAAAAGCGGTCTTGACATCCATCTGATGAAGACTCCATCCTTGCGTAGCAGCAAGGGCTATGATGGATCGGATGGTGGTATATCGAGCCACAGGTGCAAATATATCGTCATAGTCAATTCCTTCCTTTTGAGAGAAGCCACGGGCAACAAATCTTGCCTTAAACTTTTCAGCACTCCCATCAGATCCATGTTTAATCTTGTAGAGCCATTTAGCGGTGACAACAGATTTGTCCTTCGGTCTCGGGACCACATCCCAGACATCATTCTTCATAATAGCCTCATATTCTTCATGCATAGCATCCTTCCAGACTTGATGCTTGATGGCTTCCTCAAAAGATCCAGGTTCAGATTGTATAATAGTACTCATGGCAGCTAGATACCCTTGGTATCTACACGGCTTCTTGCTTTCTCGGAATGTTCCCCTTGGGGCAGCATGACCCTCAGCATCTTCGAGGGTGTCCCTGAGCCATGATGGCCTCTTTCCTAGAGAAGGGGAAGGATCAATAGGGTCCATTGGCCCTTCAACATCAGGCATAGTCTCATCCTGGGGTTCTTCCAGATTTCCAAGTCTTTCTTCATGGTTTTCTTCAGATCTAGGAAGATCTACTACTTTCTTCAGGGAAGCATCTTCGTCAAAAGTGACATCATGGCTTATATCTACTTCCCTTTGACCAGGTACATAGACTCTATATGCCTTAGAAGTCTCACTGTAGCCCACAAACATTCCTTTCTTCCCAGTAGCATCCAGCTTACTTCTCTTTTCTTTCGGCACATGAAAATAGACAGGACATCTAAAAATTCTAAAATGTGAGACATCAGGTTTCTTACCAGAGAAAACCTCTTCGGGAGTTTTGGAGTCCAAAGCGGAATGAGGGCATCGGTTTTGAATGTACACAGCAGTATTTGCAACTTCTCCCCACAGAAACTTTGGAAGACCCTGGTCCAATGTTACTTGGGAGCGGAAGCGGGGAGCGGGAGCGGAAGCGGGAGCGGGAGCGACCATTTTCAGAAGCTCCCGGTTTGGGAGCGAATCCCGGAGCGATTTTTTAAAAATATATATATTTTTTAATTTTTGATACATATATGTCAACAAAAACATGTAGAATGATGAATTAGATATAAAAAACATAAAAAAGCATAGATTGAACCATATAACAACAATCATCTAGAAGTTATAATCTTCATCAACCACGTCCGCAAGTTAGTAACATAGTAACATACAACATATTGAGTCTCATGATTCATCAATCTTAAAGTTTCAAGCTTTCAAAATTCAATATATAACATTTATCATCATTGATCACCAAAGTTGTACTTGTAAGCTAAGTGTAACCATTACAACAAATAATATCTAACATGAAATGAAATGTTATAAAATGAAACGAAATGAAACAACTTTCAACTTTCATGAAGCATCATATTCATAATTCATTACTAATGAGTTATAATTGCCAACTTCAAACTTAAATTGTCATATATTGTTTAAAAAAATATCATAATAAATATGAAAGAGTCAATAGTTATAAAAGCTACTAGAAACTAGAGAAGAGAAGTAAATCTATTATCTATTTCTTATGCTTGGGCCTCTTGCCACCACGAGAAATGTCTAATTTTTTAGTCTTGTTGCAAAATCAGGATCTTTGTCATTAATATCACCCTCCAAGCATTAATATCCAGAGGTATCTTTGTCATTACCTTTGTATCTGTATAGGGATCTTTGTCATTAATATCACCCTCTAAGCATTAACATAAGATAGAAAAAGCATAGCATGTCAAGTCAAGATTTTGTTTGAGTGATGCGTACATTTTTAGAAGGGTCATGATAGAGGAGTTCGACAACCAATGTCACTAACATCAAGGTACATAGAGGGATTGGTACTCTTGATTAAATATGAGTTCCATACCCTAATACATGACAAAATTCAATGGAAACATTGCAATCCCCCAATCCTGAAAGCCTGAAAAACTGATAAGTCTGCTGGATTTTGAATGAAATCTAAAATTCTACTTTCTCCATATGAAATCCAATGAGGACGAAACCACTCTCAAACATCCTGAGTCATTTCATGGTAATGTTAAAAATTTAAGTAAAAGGATGAAAATGAAAATTAAAGAAAATGTCACTTTTACTTTAAGAATTTAACATTACCATGAATAGCATATCAATACTAGGGCCTAGACTTGATCATTAAGTTGCCCCACTCAAAAACTATTTGTTTCTTTCAAAAAAAATTGCATTTCGAACATTACTACAAAAAAAAAAAATGCAAAAAAGGCAAAACGCTCCCGAAAACGCTCCCGAAAAGGCAGGGAGCGAAATTTTTTTTAGGGAGCGCGCTCCCGAAATCGGGAGCGATTTTGGGAGCGCGCTCCCGACCCGCTCCCGCCCGGAGCGCGGATCGGGAGCGGGAGCGAGGGGGGGGGGCGCTCCCCCGCAACACTGCCCTGGTCACATAGCATGGCACGGGCAGCTTCCACAATAGTCCTATTCTTGCGTTCAGCAACACCATTCTGCTCAGGAGTATATGCAGTGGTAGTCTCCCTCTTAATGCCAGCTTCTCTGCAAAAGTCTTTGAACTCATTTGACTCATATTCAGTGCCATTGTCAGTCCTCAAAATCTTGATCTTCTTTCCGGTCATATTTTCCACCAAGGCTTTGAAGGTACGGAACCACATGAAAGCCTCATCCTTCTTCTTCAAGAAGCATATCCAGGTTTTGCGAGAGAAGTCATCAGTAAATGTCATATAGTAAGAACATCCCCCCAGGGATGTTATAGGCAACATACCGGAAAGATCAGAATGGACCAGTTGCAATATCTCAGATGTCTTTGTGACACTTGAGGGGAAAGGTCCCCTTGTATGTTTTCCTTCAGCACAGCCCTTACATACACCTTTATGATTATTTCCAAAATCAGGCATCCCTGTCACCACCTTCCTTGCTTCGGGAAGAGCCTTGTAATGAAGGTGTCCAAATCTTCGGTGCCATAGTTCGGTTTGACGGATAGTATCACAAGTCATAGCTCCCAACGGACTCCCTCCAACCTGGTAGAGTGTACCAACTCTAAAACCAATTGAGATAGCTTCCTTGAAGCTCTTCTTCCACATGAGTACCTTTCCATCAGAGAAAGTTACATTGAATCCTTTGTCTTCCATGGCAGATACAGAGACAAGGTTCTTCTTCAATTTGGGTACATAGAGTACATCTTGTAGATGGAGGACTTGTCCTTGAGACAAGTGGAGGGTCACAGTCCCGGTCCCTTTCACAGGATAAGTGGCATTATCCCCAAGGATAATTTCTAGATTAGTATCCCTTTCAACCATGTCAGAAAGTGCTTCCTTGAATCCGGTGATGTGTCTTGAGGCACCACTATCGATTAGCCAGACATCCATAGTGTCGGGCGGAGATGCAGCTGAGAGAGCAGATATTAGAATATACTCATTTCTTTTATCAACAACATTAGACTCCTCATACCTGGTATTTTTGGTCCTTTTAGAAGGTGGATTGTTTCCTTCAAAGTGAGCCTTCCTCTTTCCTTTGGATTTGTCATTTCTTCGATTCCCATTCCTTCGGTTGTTGTTGTTGTCGTCACTATCGGGAGAATTCTTCTGGAAGGGGCATTCTCTAGCATAGTGTCCAGTCCTATGGCAGGTGAAACATTTACCCTTCTTCTTTTGAGTCTTAGTCCTTCCTTTGTCCTTGGAACCACCAGAGTTCTTCTTTCGGGAATGAGCAACATAGGCAGCATTTCTTTCATTATCAAATTCCTTCATCCTTGTTTCTTCTTGCATACATCTAGACAGAAGCTCATCAAAGTTAGGGATGGTATTATTGTTGAGAATGGTAGTTGTGAATACTTGCCATTCATATGGAAGTCCTCCAAGTGCGGTGAGAACCATCTCACGATCAGCTATTGTCTCCCCAATAGCTAGCAGATTGTTCCTGGTTTCGGTCAACTTCATAAAGAAAGTTTGAATAGACTCGTCTCGGCCCTTCTTCATATTCTTCAACTTGTTCTTGAGGAATAGCACTTGGTTCACATTGTTTACTCGGAACATAAGTATCAGTTTGTCATACATCTCCTTGGATGTGCCTAGTTCAGATATGTAGGCCACCAGACTCTTATTTATGGATTCCCTGATCAGCGGCTTTGCTCTGATTTCTCCCTTCTTATACTTGTGTTTAACAGCAGCAGAGGCATTTGATGGAGGTTCTTGAATCTTCCCTGTCACATGATCTAGGAGATCATGATCTTCTAATTTGAGATCTAATAACATCTTCCAGGCATGGAAGTCATCACTTCCAGTCAGCTTGTCACTCTCCCTGAATTCAAGCTTAGAGGAATCCATTTTCTTCGATGATGATTGCTATAGATAGAGTTTGTCTTCACCTCAGCTCTGATACCATGTAAAGTTTTGTAGATGTTCTATGCTAAGAGCAATTTCACTTTTCTCACAGCAATCATACAAGTAGATAAGCAAAATGCAGATAGAACATATAAGCAGATCTTACAGAAGACAAATCAGAAACAAGAAAAATGTATGTGTTCGTTTCGGCGGTCAACAGGATGCTTCAACCAGCAAAGTCTCCTTTGGTCAGCCAGCCCAGCATGTGTCACAACAACCCTCCAACCAGTAGATGAGTCAACCCAAGTCAGTTCTACAAAAGTCAATGCTGTCCTGAAAAGTCAACGCAGGGGCAGCAAGCTAAAAGTCAACGCAGTAGCAAAACGGTCAACCCTTTGACCTCGATTTTTGTGCCAGGTAGTACGGCCTTCAAAAATCGAACCTCCCACAAGTTTTCAGCTTGTTTGGACCAAGCGTTGACCAAAGTCAACGCTGGTCAAACTTCTGCGAAACCCTAGCAGCAGAAAAATCCTCTTCGTCCTTCCCACGTGTGGCTGAAATTCGTCCTCCAGGTAGCTCGTACTTTTAGGATGAGAGAGGAAGATGTGAGTTGTGTTGTGTTTAAATTCTCTCCAACTTTTCCTGTATATATATCCATCAATGAGGGTGTGTGACACATCTGTTGGGCATGTGAGCCTACATTACAAAACTGGCTGACCTTGCACATATAATTTATTAAGAATAATAAATTCAAAATATAAGTTCTGCTCATCGGATTAAGACTATTTTTATATGGATTTTACACCTCTTAGAAAGAGGAATCCAACAAAAATATTAGCCTCTTAATCTGAGCATCAGAACATGGAGTTTGGACCTAGTTGTCCAATTTTAACAATCACAATTTTAACATCATTCTTTATAATTAATGAGTATGCTTTCTACATCACATTTCTCCATTCTTGATGTTTAGCTGCATCTTCATAGGAGGAAGGTTCAACTTCAATGAGCTTCGTCATATATGCTGCATATCTAGAATACCTCTTAGGTATTTTCTCTGTCTGTTCCTCTTGCTGTATGTCCTTCTGCTTCTTGTAGAGTTGTCCTCAACCAAGTAGGTCTCTTACAGATTTCAGGAACAACAACTTGCTGAACAGGCTCACTAGGTCCTTCAACATCCTCTTGATTTGATGTAGAGTCTTGACCATTGTTGTCCCTAGAGATATCCTCAAAAATGGGTACCTCTTCTTCATCAGAATCAATTGGAACATCTTTTTATTTCTTGTAAGCCACATTTTCATCAAAGATGACATCTCGGCTTACTTCAATATGATGATCTTCCTTAATATAAATTTTGTAAGCTTTTGATGAAGCACTATATCCAACAAAGATGCCCTTCAGACTGGGATGATCAAACTTCTTTCTTTTGTCCTTTGGAATATGCATATAAACAGGACATCCAAATATTCGAAGATCATCCACACTCAACTTCTTTCCTGTAAATGCTTCTTTTGGTGTCATGTTGTTGAGGATTTTGTGAGGACTTTAGTTTTGCAAGTAGACAACTGTTACACATGTTTCTCCCCATAAGAATTGAGGGAGATCTTGATCATGAAGCATGGCTTTGACACATTCTTCAATTGTTCTATTCTTTCTTTCAGCCACACCATTCTGTTTAGGATTATAGGGAATTATTAGCTCCTTATTAATCCCTGCTTCTTTGCAAAACACTATAAGCTCTATGGAGGTATATTCTCCACCATTGTCAGGCCTCAAAGTCTTGATTTTTCTTCTTATCAGAATCTCCACTTCATTCGTAAATTCTTGAAACTTCTCGAATACCTCATCTTTGTTCTTGAGGAGGTATAACCATGTCTTCCTTGAGAAATCATCAATGAAATTCACATAATATTGATTCCCACCAAGAGATTTTACTACCATAGGGCCACATACATCAGAGTGTATGAGATCCTTCCTTAGATTTGGTATCAGTTTTTGCAAATGGCTTCTTTATGTTCTTGCCTAGAGCACAACCCTTACAGGTCCCTTCATGTTCTTCCTTCAATTCAGGGATGCCATTGACCATTTGATTTAGAGATGGCAAAATCTTATAATGAAGGTGTCCGTTCCTTCTATGCCATAGTTCAAAAGGGTTCACATCTAAGTGAACTAGGGCTTGAGCAAGAGGTGTAAACAATTTGTATGGTGTCCCCTCACGAATCCCAATTACCCTAGCATGATCAATACAAGAGTCCTTACCCCAAACCAAAACCTTGCAATCAACAAAAGCAATTCTATCACCCTTATCCTCTAGAGAAGAAATAGAAAGTAAATTTTTCTTCAAACTTGGAACATATAGAATATTGTTGAGGTGAATACTTCCACCAGACTTGAGCTCCAACGAAATAGATCCAATCCCTTTCATTGGATAACTCTTCTTGTGTCCGAGTTCGATCGAATGAGAGGAGGTTCCTTTTGACAAAGCTTGGAGTTGACCGCATTGACCTATCGTATGTCTGGAAGCACCACTGTCAATAACCTATACATTCTCATCCTTGAAAGTCCGAGACAAAGCGGAAAATAAATTTCCATCCATCACTTCTAGCTTGGAAATGATCTTCAAGATGTAACCCTAAATGGATGTAGCTAGATTCCTAAGAGACTTGAAACCCTTCTTCATAACCCTTGCCATAGTGCCAACTAGGATGTGATCTTCAGTCTCCTTCTTGCACCTTAGCTCTGATGCCATGTTGGAAAATCAAGAGTTTTGTGGATTATTGATGACTTTCCTTGATAATTACTTGTGATGTTAGTTGGCCTTTTATTACTTAGTATCTTTTGTTCATCAAGTAATTACCAAAAACAATGAAGATCACAACGAGACAAAGTACACAAGATATAGGCTCCAATCCAGGGCAAAATCCCTCCAAGGGGAAAACCCAAAAAGAAAGCTTCTCTTCTCATAGAATCTTCTTACAATGAGACTTCCAAGACCCAAAGACCAAAGCCCAAAATCCTCCCAAGTACCAACTCAACCCTCCAACAAGATCTTCTTCAAGGCAACTTCAAAACTTCGCTCTTCTGCAGCTTCACTCTAGAATTTCGGCCCTGCAACTACACTTCAGAATTTCGGCCTCCTGCAACTGGTAGAAGCCTTAGCAGTCACACGCGTGGACAAAAAAAGATTTAATCCAAATGTCTTCGACTTCTTCTTTCTTTTGTCCTTCCAACTCTTTCTCCTTCTTTGCTTTTGCAGATCAAACATTAGATGGGTGAGTGCTTCAAATGAGTTGAGCTCCTTCTATTTATAACCCTTCTTGAGGGGTCAAATAACCCTCCTTTAGGCTAACTTCAACTTGCCTGGGCCGACTTGGTCTTGGAGGAATAAATGGCTTTTCTTTACTCAAAATAAATATTTTCTTTTGTTACAAAGAGTCCAAATGGGACTATAATACATGCCATAAATTCTTCTTTGTCCAAGACAGACCTAGAAGCACGAAGAACATGCTTTTGACCTAAACTTGAGCATGAAACCCATGATTTGAATAAAATAAATTTCTTTTTCTTTCTTTATACAAAATATACAATGTCATGTTTACAAAAGGTCATTATGAAGACAGAACCTAGTGACAATTTCCAACACCTTAGATGTCTCATAGTAGCACACAAAAATGCCCTTCTTTGTCGTGGGCTCCAACTTCTTTCAGCTGTCTGAAGACACATGGCAGTAAACAAGACTGCCAAAAATACGAAAGTTAGACACGTCAGGCTTCTTGCCTGTGAAAGCCACCTCTGGTTTGACTCTGCCTAGCACCCTGTGTGGACTCCTATTCTACAAAAACACTGCAATGTTGCATGGCTTTGCCCAAAGAAACATAGGTAACCCGTAGTCATGTAACATAGCCTTGGCCACTCCAACAATGCTTCAGTTCTTGCGCTTAGCCACACATTTTGCTGAGGGTTATGAGGTGCAGTGAACTCTCTCCTAATGCCCTCCTTGGCACACAAGTCTCTAAAAGCATTGGAGATGTACTCCCCACCATTGTCCGACCTCAACGCCTTGATCCTTCTACTATTCTGGTTCTCCACCAAGGCCTTGAACTCCACAAACTTTGAGAAGACATGATCTTTCTTCTTCATGAAGAAGATCCATGTCTTTCGTGAATGGTCATCAATAAAGATGACGTAATATTTGTATCCCATTAGGATGGAGAGGAAAATGGTTTGCATACATCCGAATGTACCAACTCCAAGATACTCTTGGCCCTGCTGTCTCTGCTGGAAAAGGATGTCTTGGCATACTTGCCAAGTGTGCAACCCTTGCACATGTCATGTTGATCTACACTATACTGTGGTAACCTTGTGGCAATCTGCCTCAAAATCTTCAGCGCTCCATGGTGTAAGTGACCCATATGCCTATGCCAAAGCTCCCCAAGGTCACATCTATGTGCATTGATCTCTCTGCTGCTCAAGGTCGCTTCTGTCTCAAATTATAGCCTGTAGAGGTTCCTCACCCTAACTCCAATCTGCTTCATGGCTCCAAATTTTAAGGGCTTGAGGAAAGCCTTTCCTTTGTTGAAGATCACCTCATATCCCTTGTTCTCCAAGGCTGAGGCTGAAATAAGGTTTTTCTTCAACCTTGGGACATAGATGACATCTCTATGGTAGAGAGGATTTTTGTAATCCCTCTCAAACTTGACTGTGCCCACGCTAGGTACTTGCCATCATCTCCTATTACTATAGGAAATTACATATCTTTCTCTATAAATTGGCTGAAGTAACTCTTGTTATTGGTCATATGAAGGGATGCTCCACTATCAATATACCATACGTTGTTGGCCACTGAGCTTGCCATGCAAGCTATGAGTGGAAAGTCCTCAAACTAAGAAGTGAACTCTTCCACCTCTGCTAATGCTACCATGTGATCCTTCTTAGACTCGTTCTTCCTGTTTGGACACTTGGTGGAATAGTGCCCAAACTGATGACAAGAGAAGCACTTCACTTTGTTGAGATATTTCTTCTTCTTGCCTCCTGAACTGGACTTGGCCCTCTTGGCTTTTTCTTGACCTTGGCCTTGCTACCTTTGCCATCTAGGGCAAATTTCTACTCTTCCTTAGTCTTCGCATGAGGCCCATATTTCGCTTGCTTCCAGATCTCCTCTTGCACGCAATCACTCCATAACCTCTCCCAATCTTAGAGCTTTTCTCTACCACTTACCACATGAATGAAGTTTTCCCATGACTTGGGAAAGCCCAATAGTGCAAAACTGACAAGGTCTCTGCCTGAGATTGTCTCTCGAACCTCGGCTAACTCGTGCTTGACTTAGGTGAATTTGGTTAGGTAAGAAATCACGAACTCAGACTTAGTCATCTTGATATTTTTGAGCTTATCTCGGAGTACCAGCTTCTTGGCCTCACTCGTACCCTGGTACAACCCTAAGGTAGCTGTCGACATACCCTGAGCTATCTTCTTTTCAGAAAGATGAGGTATGTTGTGATCCTTGACTCCTTCAAGGATTATTCTTCTGGCCTTTGTGTCCTGCTTATTATGTTGGGCCGGTTTTCGAGGATTTGCTGGTGTGGCTAGTGGACTCTCCACAAATTCCCAAACTCCCTGCTCCTCCAAAACTATATCATTCCTCTCCTTCTAAGAACAGAAATTCGAGACCCCATCAATGCGGTCCTCAAATCTCAGACCCAAGTATGCTATGCTCTAACTCGAACTGCTCAAAAACACCCTTGCGCAAGCCTACTAGAGAAAACACCTGCACACTTAATTTCATGGAAAAGACTGCGTTCTTGTGGAACATATGTACTCTGCACTGTAATTATTACTCGCTTCCGAGGAAAAAAATATACTGCTTTATGGTCTTCAATCAGTTCGTAGCTCTGATACCATGTTAGGTTTCTAACACCCAACAACTAATTTGAACAGTATTTTGAGATGTAAGAACTAGAAACTAAATAACGAAATTCACTAATCAAATATACTGAGTATTCTAACGAAATTGTCGCAGAAAATAAATTCATGAAGACATAAACACACATATAATAAAACACTAGAAATACTTGGGAAACCCTAATTGGGGAAAATTTGCAAATTTGTGTTTTTATTGATCTGCTCAGAAAAATCTCAGTAATTAATTACAAATCACTTGGGAAAAATTTCCTTCCAACTCTTCATTTCTCGACACTATATCCAACACACCCTAGACCAATCTAGCCTCTCTTGTGCAATTGTACCAACTGGACAGGCTGAACTGCCTCCATGTGCAAGCTATCTCAGCCTCCTTAAGTGATGCGCTCTCCCTGACCTCACACACTGATCTGGAAATATTTTCTTGAGCTCAAAACACAAATTCTTGCTAGTGCATAATTATATGATTCACCAAGTTTGCATTGTTCTCTTTATAGGATTAAACTACTCTTCAACTCAAGCGAACTAGCTCCTTGACTCCAAGTTGAACTGCCTCACTGAAGTCAAGTCTAATTGGCATCTTGAACTCAAGTGAATCGACTTTTTGAACTTGAGTCAAACTGTCTCACCGAATTGAAGTTGAACTGAGATAAAATCTTCATGCATGCTTAGTTCAATTTATTGTTTTTGACTATAGAAAAATTAGAAAATTTTCCTAAGTCAACGCTTAAGGAAAGTAAGACTGCGCCTTAGCTTCACATGTGAGTTTTTTTGCTGAATATAGTGCATTGTTAAATTTTCCAAAACCCTTCCATCGCTAACTTCAATTAACAGGAGGGCCCGTAGGGCTGAATTTTTTTGGTACAACCACCCTTTTTCAGGCCTAGTGGATAGTGAGGAATTTGAAGGCAAATTTGCAATTAGGATTCCTATAACAATAGATTCAGATCTCGACCCTAAGCCTCGAATTCTAGCACAACCATCCAGTTGGGTAGATTGTGAATTTGGTGTATCTTTGAGCACAACATGTCAGACCAATCATTAATTGATTGATCAACTACTAATCATGGCACTACCAACTCTTAGTAGGCATGAATCAAGTAGTAATTCTGACTATGAGTTGATTGAAGTTGTGAGGGTTGTTATTGTTATTGTTTATTGAACCTATTGATATTGCAAATTGGGTTTGTATTCGTGGAACAAGTAGATTGGATAGGCATATTGTTCATTGGGCGTGTTGCACTCAAATTGTCAAAGTTCCAAGGAAGTGGAAGTGCCAATTTTTTCAACAAGGATCAGATCACATATTAGCAGTCCGTGTGTCATGGTCATCCCATTATGCAAGTTATATATTGTAAATGATCTTAGTAAAACCTTGAGTCTATGTAACAACCTAAGTAATCCTATAATTTGATAACGAATTCCATCCTAGGAGGTTTTTTAACCTCGTTGATTACTTTTGTTTTTCGACACGGCTAATCAGAAGAGTTTTTTCCTTCCAGCGTAAACCCCAAAGCTAGGGTGAAATTTGTTGTTGAATTATCAGGTGAGTCCTAGTGTTTTTAGTTGAGTCCGATGTAAAAATGGTTTGGGAATAATTTAAGTTAATTGGCTAAATTATTTTATTACAAATCACTTGGTTTATTAGATCATGTGTGTCGCAGATGGGTTATGTGTCTTGAGGGTCTAAGACGAATGTGTATTTGCTCTTGAGTCTTGTAAATAAATTTTTTTATGTATTAGAGGGTTGGAAAAATAATTAAATCCCTTCATGTGTAAATTAATTAAATTTTCTGGCAAAATAAAATTAAATCTTAAGCCAAGAAATTAATTAATTAGAGTCGAATTAAATTGTCTTACGAAAATAAATTCTCCAAATGAAAAAAATCATGGGTCTTAAAATAATCAAATTTTAAAGGTCTTCCACCAAGGGAATATTGTATTTTTCAAGAAAATTTGGATCCTTGGACCTTGGTGGTTAAGTCAAAGTCAAAATTTTGAGGAAAAAATAGCTCAAAATAATCAATTTTGAGTTAATTAAAATGGAATTAAGTGATAAATTCGAAAATTCCTCAAAAGTAAAAAATCAAGGGCCAAGATCTTAATATTGAAAGATCTTGAAGTGTTTATCAATGACCAAGATGATTTTGACAAGGATCAAAGAAACTAGCCGTTATTTTTCCATTTGGAGGATTAATCTATAAATTAAAGTATTTGATCATCTCTTAAGATCTTTAACTAGCGTTCTTTAAGATCATCTCCTTGAGTGTGGATTCAAGGACCAAATATAACCTGTCTTGATAGAAAATGACCTCATCCACTATTCTATACTTGTCATCGTGGATGAGTCTGTCCATTAACTCACAAGCAAACTTGTTTTTGGAATAGTCTACCAAGAGGTGGTGGGATTTCCCATCTCTTGTGATCTCCATGAGTGAACACGTGGCCGATTTCCTGGAAAGTGCATCAGCCATAATGTGCTTCTTGCCTTTTAGGTACTCAATATCAAAATCATAGGCCTAAATCTTACTCATTTCTGCTATCTTTCATTTAGGTCTTTTGTTCCAGGAAGTGTCGTAAACTGTTATCTATTTTGGGCCTTGGCCACAAACCTGGCCCCTACCAAGTACTGTCTGAACTTTGTCAAGCGTGCATAATGGTGAACATCTCTTTGTTGTAGATGAATAGAATTTCTCTGGATCCCTAAGTTTCCAACTTTCAAAGGCTATTGGATGTTTATTTTGCATCAACACAACCCTTATCCCCTCACCTAAAGCATCACACATCCAGTATGAAAAGCTGGTTGAAGTTAGGAAGTGCCCACACCAGGCATGAGCTCATCACCTCTTTGAACTTGTTAAATACCCCCTTTGACTCCTCTATCCACATGAATGCACCTTTCTTCGTCATCCCTGTCAATTGTTGGGCATGGAATCCCCTCAAGGCATGTTTTGGGGCTTAAAGCCCAAGTTTTGACCGAATATTGTTGTAAATCTCCTCTAATGGCGGGCGCGGGGCGCGAAAGTATGATAGAGTCACAGGGTTGTACGCCCTAGTTTTGTAATGTATGTCGGCTGGATAGACCTACCCATGGTCCGTGGACCATGGGATTGTATAAATAGAGCGAGGCTCTAAGTGTAAAAAAGAGAGTAACTAAGTAAGGAGTTGAAGTGTAGAGGGTGTCTGTGGGTCGTAGGGTAGGAGAAGGCTTCGCAGCTGAGTGCGCAGAGGCCTAGTAGTTCGCAGTTGAGTGCGCAGGGCGAGTCGAGTCTGTAACCGTGGAAAGGATCAATAAAGAAAAGTTTTGCTATAATTCTTTGTATCTGTTTTTGGGTTAATGCATGATTGTTATAATTTGCAAATATACTGTTTATTTACTGTGCGCACTTGCATGAATGTTTTGTATTGTTAAATATAACTTAAGGCATTTAGGTAGGCGATTGTGCTTAACTAACACTGAAGGATAAATAAGATCCTGGGTAATGTTAAATATAACTTAAGGCATTTAGGTAGGCGAAGGTGCTTAACTAACACTGAAGGATAAATAAGATCCCGGGTAATAATGTAAAGCGCGACACAACTCCTGGTTAGGGCTGCGCGAGGGCAAGGTATCAGGCCACGAGGCACGGAAGGTGCGCGAGCCACTTGCACGCAAAGGACCAGTCGAACTCATCAGACATCTCTAGGGTGCGGAAACCTAGTTCTAGCACCCTCCTATACTACTTCGGGTGAGCCCTCAGTTCGCACTCTGCGGACTGTTGCCGAAAGGGCCAGTAATATCGGGATTTGTTTGGCTAATTAACTTTGAACCTGGGTCAGGCCCCAACAAGCCAACAAATGGTTCTGTTGTTGGGATCGGGATCTGCATAAGAGGTGTCTAATGTCATATCACTGGAATCCGACAAAGAAAAGAATTGAAGAGTGGTTGGACAGAAAGATTCACGAGTTCGTGGCGCAGGAAAACAGGGATCTGCGATTATCAAAGGAAGAGTGGTTAGATTGCTACTTATATACGGAAATCCACGAAATTTTCTTTGCATCTTTCCCTACTGAGTTGTACGAGTGGATCGCGAGGCTAGCAGATAGCCAAAGAAGGTGTAAACTCGAAAAACCTATGGTGTGGACTTCAAAATTGGTGCCTAAACTGGAAGCATCGGAAGATAATATCGCGCACGCTGTCGATCACTGGTTGGATCGAATCATAGGAAGATTCATCACTGAATTCGCGGTAGATACTTGATTCAGCTATAGCGAGGTAGAACGACGCTTCCTTAAGGGACCGCGAGGTAAGTACGTTAAATCTTTGAACACTTGGATTAAAATACTACTGTGTGAAAAGCGGGTTATGCGAATAAATTGATGTTTGGGACTACACGGAGTGGGAGAATCTACAGAAATGAAGGTAACACAGAGCTAGAAACTAGCCCCTTGATTTCACCTCCGCGAGGAGGCGAAGAGGAACTCGCGAAGGTTTCACCAAGAAGTGCGATCAATTTAATAAAGCAGAGAATTCCGTGCATACCACCCCCACCCACACCACCACCAGTTTCACCATCTTCACCCCTGACTTCACCCATACCACCTTCGCCACCACTGCGAAGCAGTATGGCCAGCGTGATAAAGCTACCAGTGTTCAAGTGAGTAGGGAATGAAAGATCCAGACCAATTTTGGTTCGTGGTAAAAGTTGTATGGGAAGCATAGGGTGTCATAGATGACAATATAAGGAAGGCAACGTTGGTCAGTGCTCTGCAGGATCGCGTGCTGACCTGGTACATTAAGCATTCCAATGACAATCCGAATGCAGGGGGCCATCCACAAAATTCTCCCAAGTCTTGGGAAGACCATTCAAAGCAATCCTCACCAACTTAGTGGGTGCAATGATCTCACCTACGACTGCCAACTCATTTCTCACTGAAGTGATCTTTGTGAGGTATGTTGTAGCATTGTTTGTCTTAGCCATTTTAATGGCCTTCAATTTCTCCTTTAGGACCATTTTTCTGTTTTCATTTGAGCTTTGGTAGAGACTGGTCAAGGCTGTCCACATCTCATGTGCATAAGTCTTTCCTCTCACATGAGGAATGACATGATCTTTGATTCCTTCTAGAATCAATCTTTTTGCCTTAGCATTCTTTTTGTTAAACTCTGCTAACTGTATAGGGTCAGCAGGTACTATTACTGGGTTCTGTGTGGTATTTACCATAATGCCCCAGATTTCTGCTTCCTCAAAGATGCTCTAGATTCTCTCCTTCCATGTGCTGTAGTTGTTCTGCCCATCCAACTTGTCTTCCACTCTCAAACCCAAAGACATGTTTCACTGTCCTACCAAACTGAAATTTTCAAATTTGTGGTAAAGGTTTTTGTTTTCTGTGTAAAAATTAGATTGTTGTAATTTTCACCTTGCTGTCCCAAACTGCGCTTTTCAACCAACCAAACTTCGATACCATGAAGAAATTTCAAACCTCACTCTGGTTATCAATTTTCCCTATCACTCAATGCATTTAGTTTTAAATCCAAGCATGATAAAAATTCTAAAATCTGGAAATGACAATATTTTTCTGAAAACACAAATTTAGAGATTTCACAACTGCTGAAATTGCAGAAATAAAACACAGCAAAATTATGACAGCCACACAGAAAATAACACAGTGATTTTTGGTCAATGTGACCTTGGAAAATCCCCCTACAACTCTTGGGGAAAACCAGTTTGAGAGCTCTTCTTTATTTTTGAAAATGCTTTTACAGAGAAACTGAAATACACAGTAAAAATTCTAGCAACCACAAATTACTACTTATCTCGATACATTCCGCCGCGAAAATCGTGCCAATCGGCAAACAGCCAAAACAAATTTTTGTTTGTTTGTTTGTTTATTTATTTATTTCCTTTCCAGCAATAAAACAACATTAAATGCTATAAGGCTTGCCTTGAAAAACGTGCCCAAAACTTGATGTACAGATTGTACGGATTTCGGTAGTGTGACAAATCTGCCTCGAAAATCGTGCCCTTGTTGCTGTCCCTCTTCCTCGATTTCTATGCCTTTCTCTTGTTGTATGGTTTTGCCTTGGGATGTGTGCCAATAAATGATGTTGCCCAAATTTGCTGAAATGTCTTCTTGTTGCTCTCTTTCACTTCCTCATTGCTTAGAAATTTTCTCCTTGCTCTCTCTTCTCTTTTTCTCAATGCTCATGAAAGAATGAATTGATCTTTTCCTCCTCTTCTCTTTTTATTCTCTAAATGACCTCTTGGGTTACTCTAAGATCTAATGGCTGAAATTCATTTACATCTAGGGATGAGAATAAATGTGCTTTTAATTCTCACTTTCTATTTTTTAACTCACCCACTTAAATAAAGACCCACTTAGCCTTTTATTTCCAGAGTCACTTTTTTACTTTCTAATTCTTCATTGACTTTAGTAAGTCACCTTTAAATTAGAATGTAACTTTACTACTTATAAAGTCACTTTTAAATTAGAATGTAACTTTACCACTTATAAAGTCACTTTTAAATTAAATTGACTTTACCTTTTATAAAGTCACTTTAAGAGAAAAGTAAAAAATAAATTTGGATACTTTTCCTTAGGCTAAAGATCAAAGCCTTAGGGAAGCACTTGTCCTCTGGTACCCAAATTTTAACACGGCCTGTTCACCAGTGCCAATGTGATGGAGCGTTATTGCTCCCCATTGTACCGTATCCCGGATAAAGTGGTACTTGATATCAATATTCTTGGAGCGGTCAGAGAACACGGGATTCTCAGAAAGGCGAATCCCACTTTGGTTGTCGCAGAAGATCACGGTGGTATCCAGCACATGCCCAAACAACTCACTAAAGAGCTCCCTCAACCAAACAAATTCACAAGAGGCCATATTTGCAGCAATTTATTTGGCCTCGGCGGTGCTCAAAGCAACCGATTTCTGCTTCCTGCTCATCCAGGATATGGAAGCAGAACCTAGTGAGAAGCAAAATCCTGATGTGCTCTTACGATCCACCACACTGCTAGCCCAGTCAGCATCATAATAACGATGGAGCCTCAAATCCCCGACAGTGTATCTCAGTCCATAGGTGATTGTGCCCCGAAGATATCTCAAGGGATTCTTGGCAGCAATCCAATGTATGTGATGAGGCTCGACCATAAATTGACTCAATGTATTCACTACAAAGCATATGTCTGGACGAGAGTTCACTAAGAACATGGGAGTTGACGATACTCGGAAGGATTTCCCAAATCAGGGCCAACAGTACTTCCGCATAAATTCTTGAAGTTGGGTTCCATCAGAGTAGTCACAAACTTACAATCCACCATCCCAAATCTTTAAAGTAGCTTTACTATGTATTTTCCTTGAGAAAGGAAAATCTCACCTGGCTTTTGCCAGAGCTCCAAGCCTAGGAAGTAGTGCATCAATCCTTGGTCCTTCATCTCGAATTCAAAAGCCAACTCCCTCTTGCATTGATAAATGAGAGGGTCTATACCTATCAGAAAGAGATCGTCCACATAAAGTGTTGAAGAATTTAGGGCAAATAAGTGTAATGTGATTCTTTGTTACTTGGTAAAAATTTGTGGAGTCTTTTTACCTTTTTTTTGTTAGCTTAATCTTCTTCTTCTTCCTATTAATGCATGTGTGTGTACTTCATCAAACTGCTACTAAAACATAAGAACATGAACACAAGATGTTGGCTCTCTGCTAGGGCCAAAACCTCTCTTCTTTTGAGAGGAAAACCCTTCGGTAAGTTTTTTTTTATTGAAGCTTCTTATTGATCAATGCCAAACCCTAGACCCTTGACTAGAATATCCTCCAAGCACAAGTCAAGTCCTTCCTCCTCTTTGCACTTGGTTTCCCTGGCACTTTGTCTTCCTCCTTCTGACACTTCGTTCCCTAGCTCTTCGTCCTCCTTCTTCCGACACTTTGTTCTTTGGATTTTAGGCATCTATGGTTCATTTCTTTTGAGCTTAGTCTCGCAGTATCCACAGTAGAAACCATATTTCTGTCAACGTTTCAAATCCCAACAGGGATCCATCATCAGGACCAATCTGAATGATGATAGAAGAAGAGCTTTGTTCTTTGTTGAACTGTTGATGTACCTTGTTGCACTTGCTCTAGAAGAGACACTTGTGATGAGTCCCTTCCCTTGTGATGATCCCTACCTCCTCCTTGACCAAATGAGCTCTTCCTTGAGGTGTAGATGCAGACTTGGTAGGACTATTCTGCAGCCCTAATTCTTGCATGTGTGGGAGGTTTGCTTGATGTAATATGGTTCCTCTCTCCTTCGCTTGAGGACCCTCCTTCTTCGCTTGGATAGGAGGCCTTGTAGGCCTAGATTCAAGCCCAAACAATGAGATATGCTTGACTGTAAGTTGCTGCTGTCATAACCGCAGGCAACCCTCTTTTTCCTTCGCACGTGTGACTGGTATTGGCCCTAGAACAGTCCCAAAACCTTCACTGTCCCTTCTATCTTCTTCGTTGCACTTGGAGGCTCCTTCTTCGTCCTTCGCTCACCTTTTCTCGGCTCCTTTACTTCGCTGATTTCAGAGGTAGATGAATGGGACGTTGGAGGAGTGGACAACCTCTATATATAGAGGACTGTCCCTCCTTTAGGCCGACTTGTCTTCTTTGCTTCAATTTGCTTCATTTAATGGTGCCATTACTAGGAGGAGGCTTGACTTTGCTTGGAGGTGTATTCTTTGACTCTCATACATAAATATACATGGTGTAACATTCCCTTAAGGTCTTCAACATAATTCTTTTGACTCTTTGACTCACCTATAGCACTTTAACATGTGCTAGACCTACTTCAATGACATATATTATAAAAATAATATTTCTTTTCTTGAACAAGTACAAATATCAAAACTACATTTATGAACATTGAACCTAGTTACATTTCCTTCAACATAAAGTACCAAGATGAGAGGCCTATCATTTTCAACCTTGAAGTAAAGGTTCGGATCAGCTTCGCTTCTTGTAAAACCCAGCTTCATCAGATAGTTGTCGATCCTCTCATACCAAGCACAGGAAGCTTGCTTTAACCCAGAAAGGGCTTTCATCAACTTTCATACATGTGTCTCTCGATCTTGAACTTCGAACCCCACAGGTTGCTCCAAATAGACTTCCTCCTTAAGTGAGCCATGCAAGAAGGCGGTCTTGACATCCATTTGATGTAAATTCCATTCTTGAGAGGCAGCAAGGGCAATGATCGAATGGATGGTGGTATATCGGGCAACTGGTGCAAATATCTCATCATAGTCCACACCTTCCTTTTGAGAGAAGCCTCGAGCAACAACCCTGACTTTGAACTTTTCAACACTTCCATCAACTCAATGCTTGATCTTGTAGAGCCATTTCGAGGTGACAAAAGATTTGTCCTTGGGTTTAGAGACTACATCCCTTACATCATTTTTCATAATTGACTCATATTTTTCGTTCATAGCATCTTTCCAAACTTGTTGCTTCACAACTTCTTCGAATGTGCAAGGCTCAGTTTGAACAATGGTGCTCATGGCAGCTAAGTACCCTGGTACCTATTCGACTTCTTACTTTCACGAAATACCCCCCTTGGTGCAATATGTCTCTCGACATCTTCGAGAGTGTCCCTGAGCCATGAGGGTCTCCTTTTTGAGGAGTTTGGCTCATGGGGAGGTGGATCCATTGGTCCTTCAACATCGGGCATCAACTCGTCCTTTGGTTCTTCTTGCTTTCCTGCATCTTCTTCTTTGTCTTTCCTTGGAATAGGAATGTATCTAACCTTCCCAAGGGTAGCGTCTTCATCGAAGGTGACATCATGACTTATTTCCACTTCTCTTTGACTAGGTACATAGATTCTATATGCCTTTGAAGTTTCACTGTAGCCCATAGATGTTCCTTTCTTCCTAGATGCAACCAATTTGCTTCTCTTTTCTTTCGTCACATAAAAATACACGGGGCTACCAAAAATTCTAAAATGAGAAACATCAGGTTTTTTATCGGTGAAAACTTCTTCAGGAGTTTTGGAGTCAAATGCTTGGTGAGGGCATCTATTTTGAACGTACACGGCAGTGTTGGCAGTTTCTCCCCATAGGAACTTCGGAAGGCCTTGATCATGAAGCATGACATGGGTGGCTTCTATAATGGAACGATTATTCCTTTCAATAACACCATTTTGCTCAGGAGTATATTCGGAGAAATATCTTCTCAAAGATGTCACAGACAACATACCAGATAGATCAGAATGAACCAATTGCAAAATATCGGTAGTCTTGCTATCACTTGAGGGGATGGTCCCCTTGTATGCTTTCCTTTGGCACAACCCTGACAAACACTTTCATGTTCTACTTTAAATTCGGGCATACCTGTCACCATCTTCCTTACATCGGGTAGAGTGTTATAATGAAGATGAGCAAACCTTTGGTGCCATAATTCGGATTGACGAGATGTGTCACAAGACATAGCTCCTAGTGGACTTCCTCCAACTTGGTATAGGCTGTCAACCCTGAATCCAAAAGTGAATGCTTATTTGAAATTTCTTTTCCAAACACGTACCTTTCCATCAATGAATGCCACCTTGAATCCTTTGTCCTCCATTGCCAAGATAGATACCAGGTTCTTTAGATCGGGTACATATATTACTTCTTCTAGATGAATGGTGTTACCTTGATTCAATTGAAGAGTAAATTCCCAGTTCCTTTCATGCGATAAGTGGCATTGTCTCCAAGAACGATTTCCAAATTTGTATATTTTTTTATCAAATTTGAAAGAGCCTCCTTATACCTAGAGAAGTGCCTTGAGGCACCACTATCAATCAACCAATTATCTAAGGTATCTGGAGGAGAGGCAGTAGAGAGGGCATATATAAGATAAAATTCTTTTTGCTTGTTATCTACAACATTAGATTCATCATACCTGGAGTTTCTTGATCTTTTGGGAGGCCGACCATTTCCATATTGAGTAGCGGGAGCATTTCTTTTTCCTTTGTTGTTGAACCTGCCATTCCTTTGATTGTTGTTGCCTTTGAAATTGTTGCGGTTGTTGTTGTTATCATCATCCCGAGGTGTATCCTTTTTATTAGGACACTCCCTAGCATAGTGGCCAAACTTGTTACAATTGAAGCATCTTCCCTTTCTTCCATCTTTGAATCCCTGTCTTCCTTGACCTTGTTTCTTTGAACCAGCATTGTTCTTCTTTTTAGCATGAGTGGAGAATGCAGTAGGATCATTCCTATTTGAAGGCATGTCTCTCTCCATCATCCTTCTCTCTTCTTGAGTACATCTAGTCAATAATTCATCAAAACCTGGAATCTGGTCATTATTGAGGATATTAGTGTTGAACACATCCCATTCACGAGGGAGACCTCCAAGGGCAATGAGAGTGAGCTCCCTATCAGCAATAACTTCTCCAATAGATAGAAGATCATTTTTTATTTTAGTAATCCTTATGAAGTAGGATTGGATATCTTTGCCTCTTCCTTTCTTTATGTCCTTCAAATTGTTCTTGAAAAAGACGACTTGGTTTGCATTGCTAGCTTTAAACATGCTAACCAACTTGTCATACATCTCCTTAGATGTGCCCAGATCGGAGATGTAAGCAACTAAATGCTTTTGAATAGAATCCCTAATGGTCATCTTAGCTTTGACCTCACCTTTCTTGTACTTTGTCTTAGTGTCAGCCAATGCATTTGAAGGAGGTTCAACAATCTAAGTCAAGTCAAGAGACATCTTCCATGCATGATAATCGGACTTGTCATTGAGCTTGCCATCAGATTTGAAGTAAGATGAGGAGGCCATTGAATCTTGTCCTTGTCCAACAAATCTTAGTGATTGCTTTTCTAACTCTTGCTTCGGATTTGTCTTCACCTCAACTCTGATACCATGTTAATTTTAGATAACAATGATATGTTCTATGCTTTAGAGCAATTTACTTTAATTTTTTTTATTAGCCCAATATCAATTTCCAGACTAGCAATCACATTAACATTGATAGTAAATGCACATAGAACATAAACAATAAGTAGAAGACAAACCAAGACAAGAGGACACAATATTTGGTGGATGCCGGGGAAAAACCCCAATGTGTGGAAAACCCTCTGATCAAATCTTTTTATTATTCTTCAAAAGTTCAATAGAGAGAGAGAGAGTACATCATACAAAATTTACTTGCCCAATCACTGTCAAAACAATCTAGCCAAACAGCAGTCAACAGGATGCCCTAACCAGAAAGTCAACGTTGGTTAAACCAACATAAAGTCTCCTCCAAATGAGCTCGGTCAAACCCAGTCAACTAGGCCTCCAAAGACAGTCAAAGTCAACCCAAAACAGTCTGAAAATCTTGGCCAAATTCGGTCAATACAGAGTCAACGCTGCAGTCAACGCAGGTCAACCTGCTACAATTTCCTCGGTTTTCATGCTAGGAGATGCGACCTCAAGAGATTGGAATAATTGCCTAAAACCACAGTCAAAATAGGTGAGCTGACCCTCGGTCAACGCTGCTCAATGCCCTTGCAAATAACCCAAAACAGTCCTGTGATTTCTGTCTGAAATTTTCGTTCAACCAAGTCAATGTGAGAAGAAGAAGAGCTGCTTCTTTGTTGTACAAACCAATGAGGAGAAGAGAGAGAAAGATGTGTTGAGTGATGATGTCCAAATGAGGAGAATGTCTCTCTTATTTATACAATTTGATGAGGGGTGGAGACACATCTATTGGGGCTACATGAGCTTACATTAGACATCTGGCCGACCTTGACAATTTGCACATGTGAGAATTAAATTCAAAAGCTCACTTCTGCTCATTCAAACAAGATGATCTTTAGATCGATCTTGCACCTCTCGGAAAAAGGAATCCAATAAAAATATCATTTCCATCATATGAGCTGTCCAAGGTGGAGTTTGGCCCTAGTTGCCAATTTTAACAGTTACTCATTCTCTAATCTCCTTATTATTAGATTTATTTGTTAATTTAACAGAAGCCTCCATTCAGATATAGATGAGGATTCTTTTATTGATTTTTCTTAATCTTTGACAAGTTCTTGTGATATTGCATTATTTCTTTATTATTATTATGTTCCTTTATATGATCAAGACAAGTGCCAAACAAGAAGATCACAAAGACAATAAAGAGAACACCAGAGATAGGCTCCAAGCACGGGCAAAACCCCTCAACAGGGGAAAACCCAGAGAACTCTCTTCTTATAAAATCAATTCAAGATGACTTCCAAGACCATAGACCCAAGACCAACTCACCAAGACGAGGCCAACCATCAACAAGTAGTTCTGCTCCTCAAATGAAGTCTGCAGTCTTATTCTACAAAACTCAGACCTGTGGAAACCCTAGATACCACAGAAACTTCACATATGTGAGCTAGAGTCTAGACAAGAGAGGGACTCCAGAAATCAACGAATTTTCCTTCTTCATTCGCAGGTCTTCTAGTCCTCTTCTAGGAATCTTGCATTCTTCTTAGCCATAGATCAATGAATGCCAATGCGTGTGTATCCAAGTGAGGTCAAAGTCCTCCTTTTATGGGTTTCTTAAGCGCTGGAAGGTCCTCTTCTAGGCCGACATGAAGGGTCTGGCCGACCTGATCTTGGTGGTTATTCTAGACACTTCTTTACATCAAAATAGTATTTCCTTTTGTGATACATATGCCCAATAGGGTCCTTTACATCATTACATTGACTTTGACTGAAGACATAAACCCTAGAGCACTCAATGGGTGCTTCGACCTAGGACCAATGACCATGGGCAAGAAACCCATTCTTTAAATAAACGATTTTTGTTTTACAAAAATATTTTTCTTTTTCTTTCTTTTAACAAGAACAATAATTACATCATGTCATGAGCCAAATACGATTATGAAGACTGAAGCTAGTTACATTTTCCAACACCACGGGCTGAAATTTTCTGCCCAACTCAGCCTATCTTCCACCCTCAAACCTGTTGTCATTGATCTCAACAACCTAACACCAAAACTCAGATCTGTCCAAAGGTAAACACCAGCTCCCTTTCAGCCTTTCAACCACAAAACCCTATTTAGTTTGTTGTTATGCTTGCTGTTTGGTCACTGTTCTCAGCTTTTCTGCCCACTTGACCCTGATACCATGTTGAATTTCACCTACAATCTAGTTTTCTCTTGTAGGAATTTCGTCAAACACTAAGTCAATAATCTGATTTCTATCGCCAATAAAAACTTCACAAATAATGCATTTTAAAGTTAACCTAAACACATTCAATCTGATTTTTATAAGCAAAAATACACATAACTAAATCTGATCTTTAATAGCTGAAAATGAACAGTGAACATCACACATTTGACACACAAGATTTTGGGCAAAGCCCCTGGAAAAGCACCGAAGGGAAAACTACTAGAGTTGAAGAATTTTATTAAAGAGCTTATAGAAAATTTCTGAAGTTACAACAAATACAATTTCTAGCAATTAATGCTTAGTACTTATCTCAAAAACCAAGCCACTTCCACACTCAATTTTCCTCCTGTACGACCACCCTTCTCTCAGTCGTACAGCCCTCAAAAAACACATTGTATGGTACAGAAATACCTTGCTGTACGGTCCCTCGAAAATCATGCCAAACAACTCAGCAGTAAATGCGTTGTATGGCCCTCAATTTCCGTGCCAATGATCTGTTGAACAGCCCTCAAAAATCGTGCAATTGCTACTGTGGCCCAGCTGTAAGACCCTGCAAATAATGGCTGAAAACTGCCTTGAATTATGTGCCCAATATAGCTGCTAAATGCCTTGGGATTTGTGCCCTCTTTGGCTGCTACTTCTCTGCTTTTCTTCAGCTCCTCTCTTCCTCCTTTCTCCTCAAAGAATGTGCCTCTTCCTCTCCCTTTCTCTTTTTATTTCTCATTAATGACTAAAATCCCTAACCCTATATCTCAATGGCTGAGATTCAATCTGGCCATCTCAAGATCAACAGTCATGACTTAATTTCACATTGGGCCCACTTAAATCACTTAAGTGACCCAAAATTTATAAAGTTAAACTCACTTTATAAAAAATCACTTTTTAGTCATTAAATATAAAAAGTACATTTTTGAAGTAGGAGAAACTTAAAGAGCTGTCACTATAATATTGAGTTATTAAACTTCAATCATCTGAACTTGGAAGCTGGAACTGACTTACAGGCAGTTTTAGTCCATGGATTAGACATAATTCAGACCTCAGTAGAAAAGCATCCTCACTTGTGCGAATTGAACAACATGATTTCTGTTCCTCTAATTTTTATATCACATGTAAAAACATTTAAAAAAGTCATATAGGTGGTTACATAGTGACAAAGTAGGTTCAAAACTTTCAATGTGTGTATGAAACATAAACTAAGGCAATACTCCGGCACCTCCAAACAATAAGCAGTAATATACAAAAATGCAAAATCAAAAATAAATCCAAAAATATCAAAACAAAATCTTTGTTGATGAATATCAAGATGAAAAACAGAGCACTCAATGGAAGTTCAAGCAAATAGATGAGTAAATGAAGCCTTTTAAAATAGCCTTCCACTTTATACTCCTGTAATTTTTGGCATGAGGAAATATAGTTTTGGTGCTTTCGATCTTGGCCTTGGCAGGCTTTTGAACATGAAGGGCATTATTAAACGCCCCATGTAAAGACCTCCTTGCCTAACTCTCCTTATAAAGACCTCATTAAATCACTTTTTACGCCCCATGTAAAGACCTCATTAAATCACTTTTTACATGTGATATAAAAATTAGAGGAACAGAAATCATGTTGTTCAATTTGCAGAAGTGAGGATGCTTTTCTACTGAGGTCTGAATTATGTCTAATCCATGGACTAAAACTGCCTGTAAGTCAGTTCCAGCTTCCAAGTTCAGATGATTGAAGTTTAATAACTCAATATTATAGTGACAGCTCTTTAAGTTTCTCCTACTTCAATCTGCACTTTGATCCTTGAACTTTATGGAGGAGATTCTCCTTTTTTGTTTCCTTGGTTCACTTTTTGTTTTCTTAGCTTCTGATAATGGCTATTCAGTTCTTTATATACATTATCTTTCTATTTCATGTAGTCTTATGGTAGGCATTCTTGATATTACCAAATGGATGTGGTTTAAATACCTTTCAACAAGGCCTGTTTATGTAAGGATTATGATTATAGTTACCATAGGGTTGACTTGTGGTTTATGGTGCTTGAAGTGCTTGGAGTGGTGTCACAAAATTATGGAGTGTACCAAACATAAATAAGGTTGCTACTTTAAAGGGACATACAGAACGAGTTACTGATGTGGCATTTTCTCCTACAAACTGCCATTTAGCGACTGCCTGTGCTGATCGTACTGCAATGCTATGGAATTCTGAGGGAGTTCTGATGAAAACATATGAAGGCCATTTGGATCGTCTTGCTCGTCTTGCATTTCACCCATCTGGGCTATATCTGGGCACTGCTAGCTTTGACAAGACGTGGAGATTGTGGGATGTTAACACAGGTATTGAATTGCTCTTGCAAGAAGGCCACAGCCGAAGTGTGTATGGGATTGCTTTTCAGTGTGATGGTTCATTAGCAGCAACCTGTGGATTAGATGGATTGGCACGCATTTGGGATCTTCGTACGGGAAGAAGCATTCTTGCTCTAGAAGGCCATGTGAAACCAGTGAGTTGCTATCATTTCTTCCCTGCAGTTGTCATAGACTATACCTACTTTGCTTGTGATTCTGATTCTATGTAGTTCTTTTAGTGGTACAGTTTTCTCTCTGCTTATCATTCAAAGAATTGGTTTTCCACATTGTTATTGATGATAATTTTTTTTTTTTTTTTTTTTTTTTTTTTTTCTGAATTTGCATTTAATTATTCTGTGCTGTCGCGCTGATGTACATCAGCTGCCTATGCACTATTAACAATTACTAGTGTTTTGACATTCTTTAACTTGGTGCTTCATTTTGTTTCTTTGCTTGTAGGTCCTTGGCATAGATTTCTCGCCAAATGGTTACCACTTAGCAACTGGTAGTGAGGATCATACCTGTCGCATTTGGGACCTAAGGAAGAGGCAATCAGTATATATCATACCTGCTCATTCTCACCTTGTTTCACAGGTCAAATTTGAACCACAGGAGGGATATTTCTTGGTCACTGCTTCATATGACAGTACTGCTAAGGTACGTTTGCACTTTCAGAATGCTTCTATCTGCTTTGTAGGGGTTATCTTACATTTTACTGACTTGAAATCTTACAGGATTTACATGTTCTTTTGAATGTGTTCTTCTTAGAAATTTTGGGCACTTTGTGGAGGAAATAAAGAGAAAAATGTTTATTGAAACATTTTAAGTGTTATTTCTGCAGTCATGAGTTCAAGGGGTAATATCAATCCCATAATAGTATTTAACTTGAAGTTGTACTGACACGGATAGTGGTGGTTGGGGAAGGATCCAACAAATATTCAGAAAAGCCGTATACGATATGGCAGGGAAATGGAAAACTCATACACAAACACCATGAGACAAATAATTCATATTACCATTTATCAATTAGATTTAGAAGCATTCATTTCATTGATTACAATTGAAATTAGAAAACTTATAGATTGTCATAGACAAGATTCCTCTATCTCAAGTGCCATAGATAAGCCAACCCTTGTTAAACATTTAATCAATAACATGTGAGCTACCTGTAAACACTGGCTTTTAAATCCTAAAACTATACAAATAATCCAGCTGTTAGCATCCAACAAAAGAATACACTGATTGCACTCCAAGAAGAAGTGTTGGAATATGTGATTTTGGAGGTCCATCGGTGACTTCATTGAGGTGTTCACCCACAAATAATATAGTATTATCAAATGAAGTGCATGCTAGGAGGATGTTCTAATAGTGGTTAGATCTCAGTGATAAAGTATTACTCCATATGCCATGTCATAAAGATGTCTAACCAACCCAGGAGGATGTGCCAAACTTTCCAAGAAACAATAAAATAATTGTTAATTTTAGAAAACAATGGTATATTCTATGCTTTAGAGCAATTTACTTCAATTTTCCTTATTAGCCCAATATCAATTTCCAGATTAGCAATCACATAAACATTGATAGTAAATGCAAATAGAACATAAACAATAAGCAGAAGACAAGCCAAGACAAGAGGACATAGTGTTTGGCAGATGCTAGGGAAAAACCCCAATGTGGGGAAAACCCTTTGATCAAATCTTCTTATTATTCTTCAAAAGTTCAGCAGAGAGAGATGGTACATCATACAAAATTTACTTGCCCAATCACTGTCAAAACAGTCTAGTCAAACAGCAGTCAACAGGTGCCCTAACCAGAAAGTCAGTGCTGGTCAAACCAGCAGAATAATTACTCCAAATGAGCTCGGTCAAACGCAGTCAACTTGGCCACCAAAGACGGTCTGAATCAGCCCAAATAGTCCTGAAAATCTCGGTCAATGCTGCAGTCAAAGGTCCTGCGGTCAACAGAGGTCAAACTGCTGCAATTTCCTTGATTTCTGTGCCAGGAGATGCGGCCTCAAGAGATCAGATTTTCTGCCTGAAAAACGCAGTCAAAGGAGGAGATTTGACCCTCGGTCAACGCTGGTCAACGGCCCTATAATTGGCCCAAAACAGATCTGCGATTTTCTGCCTGAAATTTCCAGTCAACCCAAGTCAACACATGAAGAAAAGAGATGCTACTTTTTGCTGTACGAACCAATGAGAGAAGAGAGAGAAAGATGAGTTGATGGTGTGTCCAAATGAAGAAAAGGTCTCTCCTATTTATACACAACGTTGAGGGTGAAGAGACACATCTGTTGGGCTTCATGAGCCTACATTTGACTGGAGCCGACCTTGACAATTTGTCCATAGAAGAAATAAATTCATAATTCCATTTCTGCTTGACAGAATGAGATGATCTTTAGATCAATCCTGCACAACTCTGAAAGAGGAATCCAATAAAAATATCATCTCCTTCATATGAGCTGTCCAAGCTGGAGTTTGGCCCTAGTTGCCAATTTTAACAATAATGCATGCCTTGGTCCACTAGAAACCCTCAACCAAATTCAACAAACACCTGTAAGTGTGAAAGGGAAGTCAATTAGATTAATTTAATCATTGAACAGTTAAATGAACCTCAACATGTGTGCACAGAGATCAATGTTAGAATAAAACCATAGTCTCCCTCCAAATAGTCACCAATTGATTTAATCTCCATGAACATATGTGCTAACGAAGGTTGCACTCTAATAAACTGTTGTACTGTGTAAATAAAATATGTTCTTCCTAACACAATCTTACCATGATAACCATTGATGTTTGTAACTTTGTAGCATTGGACAGGTACTTCCTCATAGGTGTAAGTGTCCAGATGTGTGAAAGTCATCCAAAGCCTTCAACCTTAGCAAAATTACTTTAACTAAATGATTTATTAAAGTAATTGGTTTTATAAGAAAGTGAGTTTAATCTAATAAAATGCAAAGGTTATTCACATTAGTGGATTAGATGAATCTCGACCATTTGATCTCAAGCGAGTTGAGATCTAATCTCAACTGTCGATCATTTTGGAGATTAGGGTTGTGGATTTGGTCAATAACTTAAGCTTAAAAAAGCAAGGTTGGGTGAAGGAGGAAGACACACAAGAGACATTACGTGATTGAGTCAGGAAGGACAATGACTCAAGGAGATCTCAGTAACGGAGAAGAAGGAATTTCATCTAGAGATCAAGTCCAAGGGAGGAGAGTGCAAACGGGTAGTAGCAAGAGGAGGAAAACCCAACAACCAGAAATCAAAATATAGATTTTTGGGTAGCCAAGCAAGAATTTGCAGATCATACTGGGAAGCAGGTACAACAACATCCACGCGGGTGTACAAATAGTCGTGCATGTTAATCTCCAACTACCAGTTTCAGATTTTTGTATCTTTGCAGCATTTTATTACTAGAAAATATTTTACCCAACAAATTAATTTTCTGCTGTAAATAAATTCTGAAAACTAGAAACAGAAATACTTTGGTACTTTTAACTCAATAATTTTGCTGCGGAAATATTCAGAAAAAATCACAAACAAACAGTGAAAATGTTGCCCTCCAAATTTTTCCTCGTTAAAATCTTCTTAGAAAAATTAGAGACTCCCTTATTAGGGAAAATGGTCCTTTGAAAATACACAAAAACTATAACTAATGGAACCTGGCAAAATCAGCCCCCAGAAATTCATCTTGCACTTTGCTCATTGTCTCTGACAAGTTCGGCCCTCTTGAGCAGCTTGACCTCTCCACTAGTGCGGCCTCAACTTTCTTGGCCCCCCTACACTTTGCGACACCACTCCACAAATTCTACCTCGACCCTCTTGGCCTATCCAAGGCCACGACGCACCTTGGTCTCAACCTCAAGCAAATAATGCCCCCCCTCTTGTGCACTCCACCTACAAAAAATGTTCTCTCTCGAGCTCCTAGTTACACACGTTTCTGATTTCTTCAGCCTCTTCACAAACTTGCAATTAATTCATGCGAGTTTGCTAGAATCTCTCCAAAAACAATTGTGTCTTCATCCTCTCCCTTGGGCTCTTTTTATAATTTCAAATTGAGCAAAATTCCTAACCCTCAATCCTCAAAGTTATAGATGGCGAGGATAAGTCCTAACCCACTTAGATCAATGGCTGAGATTAGATCTAAGTCACTTAAATATTTATCCTTACAGATTTGTTCAATTAGCCAACATTAATTAATTAAATTAAATAATGTGTTTTTCCTAAGTTAAAACTTAGGAAATAAACCATTTTACTTGCTACTCTTGAACAAGCACCTAAAGAAGCATTTCCTCCTACATGTTAGACATTTAGCTTGTGGAGAAGACCTTTTGAAGCTACAAAATCAACACTTCTTCCTATCAAGGATGAGATTCTCCACCACCCTAGTTTGTCCCTGTAAAACACAAACTTCCCCTTCACTAGAGGTTTGGTGAGAATATCTGCTACTTTCTCATTTGTGGAAATGTACTGCAATCTCACAACAAATCTCTAGACCCTTCCTCTAGTGAAGTGGCACATGATCTCTATGTGTTTGGACCTATCATGAAACATTGGATTCTTTGAAAGCTTGATGCAACTTTGATTATTGTAGTGAATCCCTGTGGGCCCCATTTCAAGACCAAATAAGCTTGTGAGCATTTCGTGAAGCCACATGGCGTCACAACTCACCAAACTTGCAACCATGTACTCGACATCTACTGAGCTAAGTGCTGTTGAGTGCTGCTTCCTGCTAAACCATGATCCCATGTTGAAACAACAACTTGAATTACTCAGCACAATCTGAATCTTGTAGCCCTGCAATTGCACTCCACCAAATCCCGAGCACAGGTTTCGCTACCACCAAATGGACCCTCCTTGGCTCCACCATGAACTGGCTGCATGCGTTCACAACAAAACAAATATCTGGTCCAGTGTTGACCAAATACATCAAGGACCTTATCAACTACTTGTACAATGTGGGATCTACCAACTTACTCTCAGAAGCATTAAGCTTCTTCAAGTTGGTAATCATGGGTGTTGCCATAGCCCTGCAATCCTCTGTTGAGAAATCCTTAGGGCAACATAGTTAGGGTTTTTATTAAATTGATTTCTCTTCCTTTGACACTTTCTTGTGATGTTTCTTATTAATTCTTCTTTCCAATTATTGTATTCTTATCATCAAGACAAATGCCAAACAATGAAGATCACAAACACAATAGAGAACACAAGGTGTAGACACTAAGCCAGGGCAAAACCCCTCTTCTAGGGGAAAACCCAAAAAATCTTCTTTTCTTTAGAACCAAATCAAATGAGACAACCTAGACCTTTTGACCAAGAAATAAACTTCCTCCATCCACCAAGTCAGCCCTTAACACAAGCTCTTCAAATCAAAGCATCAAAAATCTTGGCTTCTTCCCTGCAACTCTTGAAATTTGGCCTGCACCTTCGGCCCTTGCAACTTGCCTCAAATCCTTTGCATGTGTGGCACAAAAACACATAATTTTTGGTCTTCTTTGCTTGATAAACTTTTCTTCCTTCTTTGCTGAGTTGTCTCTTCTTCGCATCCCTTTCTTCACTTCTTTTGCACTTCGAACTGCAGACTGAGTTGTCTCTTGATGATCATAACAATAGGTCGAGTGCTCCTTTTATTTATAGTTTTTACAAGGTGGACAAATCCCTTCATGAGGTTGACTAGACAATGGAATGAGCCGACTTGGTGGAGGAGGGACAAGACATATTTTTATGACATAAATCCTTTTCTTTCTTGACACAAAAAGCCCAAGAAGGGTCTAAAATATAATGATAATGACAAAGACTCAAGACACAAACCTAAAAGCCTTCAATCGAGGTTTGACCTAGAAACAAAACACATAGAGCATGAAACCCATGCTCATAAAAATAAATTTTATTTTATAATAATTTTCTTTTTCTTCCTTTTTGACAAATATGACTCAATTACAATTATGAAGGCCGAAACTAGTCTCATTTATCAACATCCTCCAACACAAATCTCTTCAGGATATCAATCACATGCCCTACCCAAGGAATATGTCTCCTAACCACTGCCACACCTCCAATCCCAGAAATTAGTGCATCATCGCCATGTCCTTCATTTTGAACTCTGAAGCATGGTCCTCCTTGTACATTTTTATGAACCTCTCAGATCCCTCATAAAGAGATCATCCACATAGAGCACCAAGATGAGCAGATCACCATCAACAAGTACATAGTACAAGTTGGAATCTGCCTCACTCTTGGTGAATCCCAATTCAGGCAAGTACCCATCAATCCTTGAGTACCATGCTTGAGGTGCGTGCTTAAATCAATATAATACCTTCTTCAACCTGCATACATGGGACTCTCTCCCATACGTCTCAAATCCTTGAGGCTAATCAATATACACCTCTTTCTTAATTACCCCATTAATGAAGGTAATCTTCACATCCATTTGATGTATCCTCCACTCCATCTTTGAAGCAATAGAAATGACTCCTGATCGATGCATATTTGGTGACAGGAGCAACAGTCTCCTCATAGTCTACTCCCTCCTTTTGGAAAAGCCCTATCGCCATGAACCTTGCCTTATGCTTCTCGACACTGCCATTTGATGCATTCTTGATCTTATAGATCCATTGAGAAGTGACCACTTATTTCTTTTTAGGCCTTGGTACAATCTCTCATACATCATTCTTCATGATGGAGTTGTACTTTGTCACCATGGCATCCTTCCAAACTTGCTGGTCTACTGCATCCTCAAAAGTAGAAGGCTTGGCCTCACTAATGCTGCTCATCAAGGGCATGTAGTTGGAAAATCTCCTCGGTGGTCAACTCTGCTTGAAAGTGTTGCTAAGAGCCTCTACATGCTCCTCAAAATCCCACAAAGTCTTCTCAGTCCATCTCGGCCTCCTCGTGATAAAGTTCATAGGAATATCTATTGATCCTCTTGATTAGAACACTGTGTCCTTGTTGTTGGTGCTGTTGGTCCATCCTTAGTCTTTAGAGCCTCTCAATCCCAATCCTCTAGCACTGTTGGATCGGACCCATGTGACCTCCTAAAGGTCCTACTATTAATTTTAGATAACAATGGTATGTTCTATGCTTAAGAGCAATTTAATTCAATTTTCTTATTAGCCCAGTATCAATTTCCAGATTAGCAATCATATTAACATGACAATAAATGCAGATAGAACATAAATAAAAACAGTAGAAGACTAGCCAAGACAAGAGGACACAAGATGTGGCGCATGCCAGGGACAAACCCCAATGTGGGGAATCCTTCGATCAATTCTTCTAATTATTCTTCAAACGTTCAGCCGAGAGAGAGTACAATATGTAAAATTCACTTGCCCAATCAAAGTCAAATTTGTCCAGTCAAACAACAGCGACAAGAAACCCTAACCACAAAGCCAACGCTGGTCAACACGGCATAATTTCTCCTCCAAAACAGCTCGGTCAAAACTAGTCAATTTGTCCTCCAATAGTCATCTGAATCAGCCCAAAACAACCTCGAAAATGACAGTCAAACTTGGTCAACGCAGAGGTCAAACCTGCGGTCAACACTGGTTAAACAACTTTGTTTGCCTCGATTTCTGTGCCCAAAAATATGGCCTGCCGAAACAGAGAATTCCAAAGAAAAACGCAGTCTGTCCTTCGCACGTGTGGAGAGAGAGAAGGTTGCCCTGAAGTTGTATAACCCAATCAACTGAGAGAGAGATATGTGTGAGTGTTGATTTGGGGTAGCATCGGATGTGCTTTAGCCACGAAATTTGGTGGAGAGGTTGGGGCACATGAGATCTCCAATACCCAAAAAGGGTTTGGGCAGATTCTAAATAGATCATGAGATATTAAAATAATTAATATTTTTAATGGAGTCCCTAAGTCTAAACTTAGGGAAAATAAAATATTAATGTGTATTAATATGAATCTGTGTTAGAGTGGTTCAAAAGACATGGATCAAGCCAGATTTAATCTTAGTCGTTGATTAGGGACTTAATCTCGGTCGTTGATATGTCAACGAAAAAAGTATAAGAGGAGGCTTGAGGGTCACTTGGAGAATACACCAGAGTGATCAATCATTCTATTCTCTAGAGCGGGGTTTGCTAAGAGAGATAGAATCAGTGATCGGGAGAGTAGCTGAGGGGCACTGAGTACAGAGAAATAGAGAAGGTAGAGATTATGCCGGGAGAGAAGCACAACAGCCTAAGAGAGTGACACAGAGCTAGCAAGGGCTCACGCAGAGGTAGCCAAGTGCTACGCAGAGCACTAGAGGGGCCAGCGTAGCTGATGTAGAGGCTCCTAGAGCTGACGTAGGGCCTCTTGGGGCTGACGCAGGCCAAGAAAGGCTGACGCCGGGCCAGTGTGAGACAGAGAGGGGTTGACGCAGTCCAGATTGGGCAGACGCTGGGGTTGTAGGAGCAGTTTTGTGTTGAAGAGTTGTTGGAAGGATTTTCCGGGGTTTCAGCCAGGAGATTTCTCTCAAACTGTGAAATATAGCTGCTAAGGAAATTCTCTATTGGGTAGGCTAGTTTCGACACCCAGATTGTACTCTGATATTTCTTAATAAGAAAACCCTCAGATAGCTGCGCCGGTTTTCCTGCATTGGGTTTTTCTGGGTACATTGGTCCAAAAATAATGGTGTCATGTGGTGTGTTTGTTCTTGTTTCTTTTAGTTACCGATCTGTAATATGTTGAGCATGCATTGGTGTTTATTTTCAGTGTTTACTTGTAAATAACTTGTTAAAGAAAAATAACAAGTAGGTAGGAATAAGTCAGAAAAAGTGCATGAAGGGTTTCTAAACTAAGTAAACTTAGAAACTTCAACATGGTATCAGAGCGTGATTGCAGATCACAAGAGGACTAAAAGACATCAACTGAGCGGAGCAATAGCAACATAAAACAGTTGTCCCGAGGTGACATAAGCTGTTTCTAGCAACGCAGAAGCCAAGAAGTGTGATGCAGAGCCAGCTAGAGCCACACAGAAGAAGCCGGGAGCTGCGCAGAGCCTCAGAGAGGCCAACGTTGCTGACGCAGGGCATCCTAGGGCTGACGCAGACCCATCTGGGGTGACGTAGAGCCAGCATGAGGCAGAGAGGGGTTGACGCAGTTCACAGAGAGGTAGTTGCTGGAGTCTAGAAGGCTGCAGAAATATTGTAGAGTGGAGTTGGTGAGGTACTGTAGTCAGAACAATACTTGATAGAGCAGGGCCAGAGGAGTTGTTACCGAGGGTTTCTAGCCGAGGAACCTGGATCAGCAGTGCAGTTGCACAAGATGATCAGAGTAGGGGGCATCTCGACAAGCGACAGAAGGATTTCCAGGAGGGAAATCAGGACCCAGAGGGAGTCCAGAAGAGAACTTCCAGACGGGAAGTAGAGACTCAGAGGAGTCGAACAAAGAACTTCTAGGAGGGAAGTAGAGGAGCATCATGGAACTACACGGGATAAGAGACTAGGATAGAGTGGATGGAGCATCGAACTTCTCAGTATGGAAGGCCAGAATCTTATCAGTGCTTGACGAGAATCGTGTCAAGAACTTCACCTTGAAGGTTATAGCTATCCCAGTCAACCCCAATGATAACGACAAGTACAAATTGGCGATGGCGAGGGCCGAGTGCATTATCCTTGACGGGGTCAAGGATCATGTGGTACCACATATAGCCAAGAAGGAAACGACAGTTGAGATGTGGGAGGCTCTCAAGAACCTATACTAGCATACTTCTGTGCAGAGAAGAATGATGCTTGAGAACCAGATGAGGTCATATCAGATGAAGAAGGGTCAATCGATTGACACCTTCCTCGGAGGACTGAATGAGATCCGACACCAGTTGACTGCTATAGGAGCGACACCGGATCAGGAGATTATGGCGAGGACAACCCTGAACGCTGTCTCAAATGATTGGGAAGTGTTTGTCCAGAGTATCCTGGGCGGAGGGACTCTTCCACCTTGGGACGAGATGTGGGCAGTGCTTCGCCAGGAAGAGATTAGACGACAGTCGAAGACAGGTAATAGCAGCAAAGGGATCAAGGTCAAGCAGGAGGAGGAGGATGTGGCCCTAGCATTTGAGGGAAAGCAGGAGAAGTGGAAGAAGAAAGATCTCTCCAAGATCAAGTGCTTCGACTATGGGGAGATGGGTCATTATGCGATCCAGTGCCCAAGGAAGAAGAGTAAGGGAGAGTCTTCCGAGACTAAGGCAGCGCCAACACAGACAGAGAAGGAAGTTTTGACAGACGATGACTGTGCCATGAGTGCACACGCGCCACTTGAGCAGAAGTGGGGAGACATCGAGCTGTAGTCAGGCAGACTATAGGCGATGAGGGGTAGGATCCTTGAGGTACCTGGCCTCTTGTATTAGACCTTGTTACGGGATCCTCGACGAGGAGTAGCAGGACTGCTTGAGTGGGTAGAGACAGATGCAGATGAAGTGGCAGAGAGAGCTACAGTGCAGGAGTCTCGAAACAGAGCAGAGCTAGCAGGCTGCAGCAATGCGAGAGGCACAAGAGTGTTGCATTAGTGCAAGAAGGCAGAGAGGTGTGCAACGGTGCGAGACGCTGGGAGTTGTTGCAGCGACGCAGAGGTCAGAGAGGGAGCACTTGTCAGTAGCAGAGGGAGCTTCAACATCAGTGGGTGTCTTTAGCCCAACAGGGAGGTCAAATTGGGAGATTAGTTACTTACTTCTCAGTAACTGAGTTGCAGTGCAGCAATGGATAGCACGATGCAGCATGATGAGAGGAGGTGTAGTGCAGATGCAGTGCTGGGAGAAAGGACTAGCAACAACACGGATGCAGAGGGAGCTGTCGTATAGATGCAGCAGCGACAGTGGCAGAACCATGGGCAACAGTACAGGAGGCAACAGTGCTGAGGATGTTGGGCAGGAAGGCCTAGCATCAACACAGGTACAGATGCCGGATGATCAGAGTAATACTCAGTGAGAAGTATTGCTAGAGCACAGTCCTCGCCAAGAGGGAGTGTTGATTTGGGGTAGCATCAAATGTGCTCTAGCCACGAAATCTGGTAGAGAGGTTGGGGCACATGAGATCTCCAATACCCAGAAAGGGTTTGGGCAGATTCTAAACAGATCAGGAGATATTAAAATAATTAATAAGAAAATAAAATAATAATGTGTATTAATATGAATTTGTGTTAGAGTGGTTCGAAAGACATGGATCAATCCAGATCTAATCTTAGCCGTTGATTAGGGACTTAATCTCGGTTGTTGATATGTCAACGAGAAAAGTATAAGAGGAGGCTTGAGGGTCACTTGGAGAATACACCAGAGTGATCAGTCATTCTATTCTCTAGAGCGGGGTTTGCTAAAAGAGATAGAATCAGTGATCGGGAGAGCAGCTGAGGGGCATTGAGTACAGAGAAACAGAGAAGGCAAAGATTGTGCCGGGAGAGCAGTGCAGTAGCCAAAGAGAGTGACACAGAGCCAACAAGGGCTCATGCAGGGCCACGTAGAGGCAGCCAAGTGCTGCATAGAGCACCAGGGGGGTCAACGTAGCTGACGTAGAGGCTCCCAGAGCTAACGCAGGGCCAACGTGAGACAGAGAGGGGTTGACGTAGTTCTGATTGGGCAGACACTGGGGTTGCAGGAGCAGTTTTGTGCTGAACAGTTGCCGGAAGGATTTTCTGGGGTTTCAACTAGGAGATTTCTCTCACACTGTGAGGTATAGCTGCTAAGGAAATTCTCTGTTGGGTAGGCCAGTTTCGACACCCATCTGATATTGCTTAATAAGAAAACCCTCAGATAGTTGCACCGATTTTCCCACATTGGGTTTTTCCGGGGACATTGGTCTAAGAATAATGGTGTCATGTGGTGTGTTTGTTCTTGTTTCTTTTAGTTGCTAATCTGTAATATGTTGAGCATGCACTGGTGTTTATTTTCAGTATTTACTTTGTAAATAACTTGTTAAAGAAAAATAACAAGTAGGTATGAATAAATCAGAAAAAGTGCATGAAGGGTTTCTAAACTACGTAAACTTAGAAACTTCAACAGTGAGAATGAATGATGTCCGTTTCTAAACTACGTAAACTTAGAAACTTCAACAGTGAGAATGAATGATGTCCGAGGTAGATGCACCTTCTATTTATATGCAACGTTGAGGATGAATGTTGAAATTTGGTACCGGAGGACAGGTGGTTCCCTTAGGCTTTGATCTTTGGCCTAGGGAAAAGTGTCCAAAAGAATTTAATTTTTCTCCTAAAGTGACTTTATAATTTTATAAAGTTAAATCTAATTTAAAAGTGACTTTAAGTGATAAAGTTATTAAGTCTAATTTAAAAGTGACTTTAAGTGATAAAGTTATTAAGTCTAATTTTAAAGTGACTTTTATAAAGTCAATGAAAAATTAGAAAGGAAAAGTGACTTTGGAAATAAATGACTAAGTGGGTCTTTATTAAAGTGGGGTGAATTAAAAAATAGAAAGTGAGATTTAAATGAGCATTTAATCTCAACCATTGATCTAAATCTATTTCAGCCATTGGATTTAGAGATCACCCAAAAGTCACTTGGATCACCCAAAAGTCACTTGGAGTTATATTAAAGGAGGAAAAGGAGGAAAAGGTCATTCATTCTTTCATGAGCAGATTGGGAAAAGGAGAGCAAGAGAGCAAGAGAGATTTCTGAGCAGGAAGGAGAAGGAAACAACAGCTTGGCACACATTCCAAGGCAGCAGTTGAGCAGATTTGTACAGCTGATTTAGCACATAGTGAAAGGCAGATTTTTGCACAAACATCGAGGAGCAGTTTGCTGATTTTTCTGCACACAAAACGGAGGTCGTACAACATTTATTGCTGTCCTGTTTGCTGTAATTTCCAGATTGCTGTGAGGCACGGGAAAGGAGATAAGTTGTAAATTTGCTTGCTGATTTTTTGCTGAATAATTCTCACTGTAAAAAGGCAATTTTCAGAAATAAAGAAGAGCTCTCAAACTGGTTTTCCCCAAGAGTTGTAGGGGGTTTTTCCAGGGTCAAGTTGACCAAAAATATCAGTGTTTTAATGTGTTTTAATGGCTGTTTTTAATTGCTGATTTTTATTTCTGCAATTTCCAGCATTCTGAAAAATTTCCAGAATTTGTGTTTTCAGCCATATTTACTTTTTTCAGTCTGTTAAATGTATGGTTATGGGAATGGGCATTTAACTACATGGGAGAAATAAGGTGAAACTGAAAACCGGGGTGGGAAAACATAAATTTTTACATGGTATCAGAGCTTGAGTGCTGAAGGGCAGTTTGGGACAGCAAAAAGAAAAATTACAGTTGTTGATTTTTCACTCAGAAAATTCCAGCAAGCTGATTTTTTCATAAACAACAGTTTTATCTTTACTACAACAGTGCTATTTTTCAGTTTTAGGACAGCAGGATGTCATTGGGATTGAGGGTGGAGGATAGGCTGGATGGGCATATAAATTACAACGTTTGGAAGGAGAGAATGCAGAGTATCTTTGAGGAGGCAAAACTCTGGGATATCATGGTGCATACCGCATAGAACCCTGTTGTTGTGCCCACTGATGTTACTCAGTTGGCTGAGTATAAAAAGAAGAACAATAAGGGTAAGAGGCTGATTCTAGACGGAATCAAAGACCATTGCATTCCTCATGTGAGAGGAAAGAGCAATGCCCATGAGATGTGGACAGCATTGTCCAATCTCTACCAGAGTACCAATGAGAACCGGAAGATGGTCCTGAAGGAGAAGCTGAAGAACATTAAGATGGGGAATGATAGTGCAGCTGGATATCTCACAAAGATTACCAATGTGAGAGATGAGTTGGCAGCGATTGGAGAGGCCATTCCATCCACTGAGTTGGTGCGTATTGCAGTGAATGGCCTCCCCTGTTCATGGTTGAACTTTGCTGATGGGGTTTGTGCACGTGAGACCCTTCCCACATGGGAGAGGTTTTGGGATGATTGTATTTAGACAGAGATCAGGAAAGGACAGCTTGGGGTAGCCAAGCCAGTTGAGCAGGATGAGGACGTAGCACTGGTGGCAGGAGGCAAGAAAGGCAAAGGGAAGAAGCAGGCTTCCACAAGCAGTGGTGGGGGCAAAGGCAAAGGTAAAGGTAAACAGGGTAACTCACAGAAGGACTATTCCAAGGTGAAGTGTTGGAATTGTCAAAAGATGGGACACTATGCAGTTGTGTGTCCGGAGAAGAAGGGGAAGAACCAGGACGTGGCAGCTTCAGCAGAGATTGAGGACTTTGCTGGTCGTTTTGACCGAGAGTTTGCGTTCACTACGTGTGAGTCCTCTAGTACAGGATCACCTGCCACACAGGTTCAGAGGGAGCATGCTTTTCCCTCGATTAGCGGAGCATCTTCAGGTATCTGGTATGTGGACAGTGGGGCTTCACGTCACATGACAGGAGTCCGGGAGTACTTCTCAGAGCTTTCAGAGAGTGGCACTGATATTGAGGTAGTACTCGGTGATGACAGAGTTGTTAGAGCAGTCGGGGTGGGGACAGTGACATTTCAGAGGGAGTCCAAACCTCCCTTGAAGGTGTCAGAGGTTCTTTATGTGCCAGGGATGAGGAAGAACCTCATATCCGTCTCAGCTTTGGAGGACAGAGGATATGAGGTACTGTTCAGAGGAGGACAGGTGTTGATGTATCCCAGGGACGCTCCAGCTGATTTAGCTAGAGTGATAGGTGTACGCCATGCAAAGGTGTACAAGTTTGCATTCCAGCCCCTTTTGGCATTGAGCAGTAGTACCGACAGCAGAGCTAGCAGTTCTGAGCTGTGTGAGATTTGGCACCGCAGGACGGGACACATGTATCATGGAGCCTTGAGGACATTGCGGGAGATCACTACCGGTGTGCCAGATTTCAGTACTGATCACTTTGATACTTGTAGAGGTTGTGTGATGGGCAAGTTTGCCAAATCCCCTTTTCCCAGCAGTGACAGCAGAGCGACGGGGATACTTGATTTGATTCATTCCGATGTGAGCGGTCGGATGTCTCATGTTTCCTTGAGTGGATATGAGTACTATGTGTTATTCATTGATGATCACTCTAGGAGGACCTGGATTTATTTTTTGAAGACCAAGAGTGAGGTCTTCAAGCGGTTTCAGGAGTTCAGAGCTCTTGTGGAGACTCAGACAGGTCGAAAGATCAAGTCCTTGAGGTCGGACAATGGAGGAGAGTACACCCTTGGAGAGTTTGTTGACTATTGTGCGGAGGCAGGCATTAGGAGGGAGTTTACTGTTCCTTACAACCCCCAGCAGAACGGAGTTGCAGAGAGGAAGAACAAATCCATCATAGGGGCTGCCAAAGCCATGATATATGATCAGGGGTTGCCATTGTTCTTGTGGGCAGAGGCCTGCAACACAGCTGTTTACTTGCAGAACAGGAGTCCGCATCGTGCCTTGGGGCACATGACTCCTGAGGAGGCTTTCTCTGGGAAGAAGCCCGATCTTGGTCATCTTCATATCTTTGGATGCATTACATACTCCTATATACCCAAGGAGAAGAGGACCAAATTAGAGCCCACCGCAGAGAAGGGTATCTTTGTGGGCTACAGTGAGACCTCAAAGGCCTTTCGGATTTACATTCCTGCACAGAGGAGAGTTGTTGTCAGACAGGATGTGAAGTTCGAGGAGGACAGGGCCTTTAGGAGGTTACGGGAGTTAGAGTATCTGGATCAGCCAGACCCTCAGCAGCAGTTGAGTCAGTCGCAAGGATCCAGTGGGCAGGGATCAGGAGGATCCGGAGGTACATCTATGAGGATGTCAGGTCCATCAGTGAGCAGTGGCTCGCCGAGCCAGAGGGGTGGTGCTCCGGGCAGCATGCAGAGCAGTTCACAGAGTAGTTCACTAGGGAGTCCACTGATGGACAGTTCACACGGTACCTCAGCTTCTACAGGTTCAGGTGCAGGCAGGAGGACAGCAGACAGACAGTCAGGAGTTCAGGCTACTGATGGTGATGAGGAGGAGGAGTTTCATTCTCCTATGGGAGAAGCATGCTCAGGGAAGAGGAAGCCCAAGTGGCTTCAGGACACCTTGAGAGATGCCACATCTGTTGCTGAGCCGAAGAGGCCGGTCAGAGAGAGTAGACCACCTGAGAGGTTCTGTAGCTATATGGCGATGGTTACCAGCATCCTTGAATCTGAGCCTTCTAGCTATGAGGAGGCAGCTAGCCAGCAGGTCTGGAGAGAGGCCATGCAGGAGGAGTATTCTTCTATCATGAAGAATGATGTTTGGGAGGTGGTGCCGAGGCCTGAGGGCAAATCCGTGGTTACTTCCAGATGGCTTTACAAGGTAAAGCATGCTGCAGATGGCAGCATTGAGAAATTCAAAGCGAGGTTTGTGGCTAGAGGGTTCTCCCAGGTAGAGGGAGTTGATTATGAGGAGACCTTCGCTCCCGTGGCTCGATATACTTCGATCCGCTCCATTATATCGATAGCAGCAGAGATGGGTTGGAAGATCCACCAGATGGATGTGAAGACCGCATTTCTCAATGGATTCATACAGGAGGAGGTGTACATTGAGCAGCCACAGGGCTTTGAGGTGCGTGGGAAGGAGTCCCATGTGTGCAGATTGAAGAAGGCCCTTTATGGCCTGAAGCAAGCTCCCAGAGCTTGGTACTCCAGGATAGATGCATACTTGCAGGGGATGGGTTTCACAAAGAGTGAGGCAGATTCGAACCTTTACTTTATTGTGATTGGTGAGGAGCCTCTCATTCTGGTGCTGTATATGGATGACTTGATCATTACAGGTGCAGAGAGACTCATAGAGCACTGCAAGAGAGATCTTGCGGCGGAGTTTGAGATGAAGGACATCGGCTTGATGCATTACTTTTTGGGTTTGGAGGTGTGGCAGGAGGAGGGGCATTTCTTCCTGGGGCAGGGGAAGTATATTGTGGACATCCTTAGCAGATTCCACATGGAGGATTGTAGACCCATGTCGACACCGATGATCACCAACTGGAAGAAGCTTCATGCTTCGGATTCCGAGTTGGTGGATCCCACATTGTACAGGGAGCTGATTGGTTCCTTGATGTATTTGGTCAACACTAGACCAGATATCTGTTTTGCAGTCAACACGATGAGTCAGTTTATTTGTGAGCCTAGGAAGGTTCACTGGGTGGCTGCAAAACACATTTTGCGGTACTTGCAGGGGACAGTGGATTATGGTCTGTTCTACAGGCAGGGAGATGGAGTGAGATTGGCAGGATACACTGATTCTGATTGGGCAGGTTGTGCTTCTGATAGGAAGAGCACTTCAGGGTGTTGTTTTGGGTTGGGTTCAGCAGTAGTGTCATGGTTCAACCGGAAGCAGCAGTCAGTAGCACTGAGTTCAGCGGAAGCAGAGTATATGGCAGCCAGTCTAGCTAGTTGTGAGGCTATCTGGCTTCGCAAGATGTTGTTTGGCTTATTTGGTCAGTTGTTGAGACCTTCAGTGATTTACTGTGATAATCAGAGTTGCATTAAACTCACGGAGAATCCAGTATTTCATGACAGGTCAAAGCATATCGGGATCAGATATCATTTCATCAGAGACTATGTTCAGAAGGGAGCTGTGAAGCTTGAGTATATTTCCACTGATGAGCAGGTTGCAGATATCCTTACCAAAGCCTTACCACGGGGCAAGCATGTCTACTTCAGAGACAAGATGGGTGTGGTGAGGAACACCTTCCTCGGTAAGAGGGAGTGTTGAAATTTGGTACCGGAGGACAGGTGGTTCCCTTAGGCTTTGATCTTTGGCCTAGGGAAAAGTGTCCAAAAGAATTTAATTTTTCTCCTAAAGTGACTTTATAATTTTATAAAGTTAAATCTAATTTAAAAGTGACTTTAAGTGATAAAGTTATTAAGTCTAATTTTAAAGTGACTTTTATAAAGTCAATGAAAAATTAGAAAGGAAAAGTGACTTTGGAAATAAATGACTAAGTGGGTCTTTATTAAAGTGGGGTGAATTAAAAAATAGAAAGTGAGATTTAAATGAGCATTTAATCTCAACCATTGATCTAAATCTATTTCAGCCATTGGATTTAGAGATCATCCAAAAGTCACTTGGATCACCCAAAAGTCACTTGGAGTTATATTAAAGGAGGAAAAGGAGGAAAAGGTCATTCATTCTTTCATGAGCAGATTGGGAGAAGGAGAGCAAGAGAGCAAGAGAGATTTCTGAGCAGGAAGGAGAAGGAGACAGCAGCTTGGCACACATTCCAAGGCAGCAGTTGAGCAGATTTGTACAGCTGATTCAGCACATAGTGAAAGGCAGATTTTTGCACAAACATCGAGGAGAAGTTTGCTGATTTTTCTGCACACAAAACGGAGGTCGTACAACATTTATTGCTGTCCTGTTTGCTGTAATTTCCAGATTGCTGTGAGGCACGGAAAATGAGATAAGTTGTAAATTTGCTTGCTGATTTTTTGCTGAATAATTCTCACTGTAAAAAGGCAATTTTCAGAAATAAAGAAGAGCTCTCAAACTGGTTTTCCCCAAGAGTTGTAGGGGGTTTTTCCAGGGTCAAGTTGACCAAAAATATCAGTGTTTTAATGTGTTTTAATGGCTGTTTTTAATTGCTGATTTTTATTTCTGCAATTTCCAGCATTCTGAAAAATTTCCAGAATTTGTGTTTTCAGCCATATTTATTTTTTTCAGTCTGTTAAATGTATGGTTATGGGAATGGGCATTTAACTACATGGGAGAAATAAGGTGAAACTGAAAACCGGGGTGGGAAAACAGAAATTTTTACAATGAATAGACGTGTTTGTTGGGCTTCTGAACCTACATTAGATTGCTGGCCGACCTTGACTATTTGTCCATAAACAAAATAATTCATAATTTCATTTGTACATGTAAGAATGAGATGATTTTTAGATCAATCCTACACCTCTCGGAAAGAGGAATCTAATAAAAATATCAACTGCATCATATGAGCTGTCCAAGGTGGAGTTTGGCCCCAGTTGCCAAATTTAACACTCCCTCTCAACTAGGAAGAACTCCACCTGCAAAACCATCTGACAATCTGTACCATCCCTGTCATCCCTGCTCTGCTTTATTGAACCATGAAGAAATAATGAAGAAGAAATGATCGAGAATGTATCATACCATTCTCCACTAACCCAAAGTTAGTCTCCAATAATTGAGAGTGTCTCATACTACTCTCCATTGACCTGAAGTCAAACTCCATTGATCCCAGATCAATATCAAACATCCTAGCATAGGGAGTACGGTAGTACACGATGCATCCATTGGTAGTACTATGGTCCCTATCTTCATTTCCCTACTCATTGGCCAGATGAGAGGTACTTCCCATGAGTCCCAGACTGCATGGGTAGGATGTATTGGCAGGAGAAGGTGAACCACTCATCCTGCCCATATGCCATAGGAGAAGGTGAACCACTCACCCTATACATCGCGCACCACTAAGGGAAGGTGAACCACTCAACCTATGGTCGCTCATCGCTCCAAGAAGTACCCCAAGCCCCCCGGAGCTCTCAAAGCTTAACATCCAAATGAAACGGGACCCTCATAAGAGGGTCTGTCCACAACTCCAAGTCGTTCACGCAAGGTTAAGAATTTGACTTTCCCCAGGGGCTTCATAAGAATATCGACGACCTGATCATCGGTCCCAATGCATTGGAGCTTTATTGCTCTCTGTTGTACCATATCTCGAATAAAGTTGTACCTGATATCAATATGCTTGGAGCGATCATGAAACACGGGATTCTTCGAAATATGAATCCCACTCTGGTTATCGCAGAAGATCACGATGGTATCCAACACATGGCCAAACAACTCACTAAATAGCTTCCTCAACCAAACAGTTTCACAGGAGGCCAAACTAGCAGCAATGTATTCAAACTCAGCGATGCTCAAGGCAACCAACTTCTACTTCCTGCTCATCCATGATATTGAAGTAGAACCTAGAGAGAAGCAACATCCAGATGTGCTCTTACGATCCACCACACTACCAGCCCAGTCAACATCAGAATAACCATGGAGCCTCACATTCCCGACAGTGTATCTCAGTCCATAGGTGATTGTGCCCCAGAGATATCTCAAGAGATTCTTGGCAGCAATCCAGTGTATGTGATGAGGCTCGACCATAAACTGACTCAATGTATTCACTGCAAAACATATGTTCGGACGAGAGTTCACCAAGAACATCAGGGCCCCCACGAGTTGATGATACTCAGAAGGATTTCCCAAATCGGGCCCAACAACACTTCCGCATAACTTCTTGAAGTTAAGTTCCATCGGAGTAGTCACGGACTTGCAGTCCACCATCCCAAATCTTTCAAGTAGCTTCACAATGTATTTTCCTTGAGAAAGGAAAATCTCACCTGGCTTTTGCCAGACCTCCAACCGTAGGAAATAATGCATCAGTCCTAGGTTCTTCTTTCAAATTTGGAAGCCAACTCCCTCTTACATTGATGAATAAGAGGGTTTGCAGCTGTTAGAAAGAGATCCTCCACATAAAGTACCAAGATGAGAGGTCTATCATGCTCAACCTTAAAGTAAAGGCTTGGATCAACTTCACTTCTTGTAAATCCCAGCTTCATCAGATAGCTATCGATCCTCTCATACCAAGTGCGGGGAGCTTGCTTCAACCCATAAAGGGCTTTCTTCAACCTGCATACACATGTCTGGCGATCTTGAACTTCAAACCCCTCGGGTTGTTCTACATAGACTTCCTCCTTAATTGAACCATGTAAGAAGGTGATCTTGACATCCATCTGGTGTAGATTCCATCCTTGCGAGGCAACAAGGGCTATAATCGAACAAATGGTGGTATATCGGGCAACAGGTGCAATATCTTGTTGTAGTCCACACCTTCCTTTAGTGAGAAGCCGTGAGCAACAAATCTAGCCTTGAACTTTTCAGCACTTCCATTAGCTCCATGCTTGATCTTGTAGAGCCATTTCGAGGTGACAATGGATTTGTTCTTAGGTTTAGGGACCACATCCCAAAGCCTTGAACTTTTCAACACTTCCATTAGCTCCATGCTTGATCTTGTAGAGCCATTTAGAGGTGACAATGGATTTGTTCTTGGGTTTAGGGACCACATCCCAAACACAATTCTTCATAATCGACTCATACTCTTCGTTCATGGCATCCTTCCAAACTTGGTGCTTCACAGCTTCTTCGAATGTGCAAGACTCAGATTGAACAATGGTGCTCATGGCAGTTAAATACCCTTGGTACCTATTTGGCTTTTACTTTCACGAAATGTCCCCCTTGGTGCAACATGTCCCTCAGCATCTTCGAGAGTTTCCCTAAGCCATGAGGGTCTCCTTTTCGAGGAGGAGGGTTCATGAGGAGGTGGATCAATGGGATCCATTGGTCCTTCAACATAGGGCATCGGCTCATCCTGCGGTTCTCCCTGTTTTCCTGAATGTTACTAATCTTCCCAAGGGCAGCATCTTCATCAAGGCTGACATCATGACTTAACTCCCCTTCTCTTTGACCAGGCACATAGATTCTATATTTCTTAGAAGTTTCATTGTAGTCCACAAATGTTCTTTTCTTCCCAGATGCATCCAATTTTCTTCTCTTTTCTTTCAACACATGAAAAAATACGGGACTACCAAAAATTCTAAAGTGAGAAACATCAGGTTTCTTACTGGTGAAAACTTTTTCGTATTTGGAGTCCAATGCTTGATGAGGGCATCTATTTTGAACCTACACGACAGTGTTTGCAGTGTCCGCCCATAAGAACTTCGAAAGGCTTTAATCATGAAGCATGGCACGAGTTGCTTCTATAATATAAATATTCTTTCTTTCAACAACACCATTTTGCTTAGGAGTATATGCGGTAGTAGTCTCCCTGTTAATGCCAACTTCTCTACAATAGTCATTGAACTCATTTGATTCATATTCGGTTCCTTTATCGGTCCTCAAGATTTTGATCTTCTTCTCGATTTGATTTTTGACCAAGGCTTTGAAAGAACGAAACCATGAGAATACTTCATCCTTCTTCTTTAAGAAATATATCCAAGTTTTGTGAGAGAAATCATCCACAAAGATAGTATAATATAAATATCCTCCCAAAGAGTTCACGTGCATCATACCAGATAGATCAGAATGAATCAATTGCAATATGTTGGTAGTCTTGCTATCACTTGAGGGGAATGGTCCCCTTGTATGTTTTCCTTCGGCACATCCCTGATAAACACCTTCATGTTCTACTTTAAATTCGGGCATACCTATTACCATCTTCCTCGCATCGGGTAGGGCTTTATAATGAAGATGAGCAAACCTTCGGTGCCATAATTCGGATTGAAGAGATGTATCGCAAGACATAGCTCCTAGTGGACTTCCTCCAACTTGATATAGGCTGTCAACCCTGAATCCAAGAGTAAATGCTTCTTTGAAATTTCTTTTCCAAACACGTACCTTTCCATCAATGAATGCCACCTTAAATCCTTTGTTCTCTATTGCCGAGATAGATACCAGGTTATTCTTTAGATCAGGTACATATAGTACTTCTTGTAGATGAATGGTGTTACTTTGATTCAATTGAAGAGTAACATCCCCAACTCCCTTCACGGGATAGGTGGCATTGTCTCCAAGAATGATTTCCAAATTTGTATATTTTTCTATCAGATTTGAAAGAGATTCCTTATACGCAGTGAAGTGCCTTGAGGCACCACTATTAATGAACCAATTTCCCAAAGTATCCGGAGGGGAGGCAGTAGAGAGGGCAAATATAAGATAAAATTCTTTTTGCTTGCTATCAACAAGATTAGATTCATCACACTTGGAGTTTCTTGATCTTTTGGGAGGTCGACCATTTCCATGTTGAGTAGTGGGAGCATTCCTTTTTCCATTGTTGTTGATTCTGCCATTCCTTTTTCCTTTGTTGTTGAATCTGCCATTCCTTTGATTGTTGTTGCCCATGAAATTGTTGTGGTTGTGGTTGTCATCATCATGAGGTGTATTCTGTTGATTTTTAATGTACTTTGGACAAGTGGTTTCCCATGGGTTAGTCTCTACCTAGGGAAAAGTGTCAAAAATAATTCTTTTCCCAAGTGTGACTTGATAAAGTGAAAGTGACTTTATAAGTGGTAAAGTCTATGTTAAATTATAAAGTGAAAAGTGACTTTAGACATAAAGTAGAATGTGGGTACTTTATTTAATGGGTGAGTTAAAAAATAGAAAGTGAGAATTAAATGCTCATTTTTTTTCATCCCTTGATCTAAATTATTTTGAGCCATTAGATCTTAGGGTTGCTCAAAAGTCATTTAGGGAAACAAAAGGGGGAAAAGAAAAGAGACACTGCATTCATTCTTCATGAACAGATTGGAAAAAGGAGGCTAAGAGCTGGAGAAAAGTTCTGAAGGAGAAATTTGTTGCAGCAAGCTGAAGGAGTGATTTCTGGGCAAAGCTAGGCACAAAAATCAAGGCATATAAGACATCAGAATGTACAGTTACCAGTACGAACAACATTTAATGTTGTGAGTTGCATGCCGTTCGAGAGAAGTTTTTGAGGATTTTTTTTGAAAAATCCATACAATCCATACAACGGTACAAAAATCCGTATAGTCCATATGAAATCTGTACAGTGTAGTCTGTATCCGTACAGTACATATTTTCAGCTTCAGGTGGGCATGGAAATCAAAGCAAAGTGGGCACGATTTTCAAGGAGTTTTGGGCTGAATTGATAAGTTGTGTTTTGCTGTTTTGTTTTGTCTGCATTTTTTTTTTTTTTTTTTATCCGAACTTGAAAGATAAATAAATTTGAAGAGCTTTCTAACAGGTTTTCCTCGAAGAAGATTGAAGGGGTTTTGCTTGGGTCTAAGTTGACCAAAAAACTTTGTGTATTTTTATGTGCGTTGCTGGTTTGTTTATGTCCATATTTATTTTCAGCATTTGTTGACAGTCCCATGTGCTTTAATCTGAAAATTTCATTTCCAGAATTCTATATGTTGAATGTATGTTTATTGGAAAGGGAATTTAACTGAATGGGAGTGATAAGGTGAAATTAAAACTAGGTTGGGATTGCAAGAAACTTTTTAGTCATCAAATTGCAACATGGTATCAGAACTATAGGCTGAAAATTGCAATTTGAACAACAGACAATAGTTTGGGACAACAAATTGATATTTTGGGACAACAAGGTGAAGTTTCACATAGACTGAACTTTTGGGACAACAAGGTGTGCTGGAAAGTTCATTTCTCCATTTTCTTTGTTTTGTAAATTTTGGACAACAGTCATGGCCATGTTCTTAAGGATAGACATACTGGATGGGATATCCAACTATACTGTTTGGATTGTGGAAGGACAAAATTTAGACAGTGTTTGAGGATGCAGCAGTTTGGGACATAGTGCGAGAAGTGGTTGTACCTCCTATTGCTGCAGATGAACTTGCTGAATTCACAAAAAATAATGCAAAGGCAAAAAGGATTTTGATAGACAGTTTGAAGAGTCATGTGGTTCCTCAGGTGAGAGAAAACACATATGCATATTAGATGTGGACAACTTTACCCACTCTCTATCAGAGTACCAATGGGAGCAGGAAGATGGTACTCAAAGAACAATTGAAGAACATCAGGATGACAAAGGTTGAAAGTGTAGTTCATTATCTTGGCAGGGTCAAACAGGTACGTGATGATTTGACTGCTATTGGTGACGTAGTTGCACCCATAGAGTTAGTCAGGATAACTGTAGCAAGACTTCCTAAGTCATGGGAGGTCTTTGGAGATGCTGTTACATCTAGGGAGAATCTTCCCAATTGGGACAAATTCTGGGATGATTGTGTGCAACATGAGATACAGAAGATTGACAGTGGTGGGGTGAAGATAGCAGGTGAGGAGGATGTCGCCTTGACAGCCAGGGGAAGAACAAAGGGAAGGCCAAGAAAGGGGCCTCATCAGATGGGGCTAAGGGAAAGGAGAAGAAGAAGGAGAAAGATACAGATATGTCCAAAGTCAAATGTTGGGCATGTCAGAAGATGGGACACTATGCTGCTACGTGTCCGCAGAGGAAGAACAAGTGGAAGAAGGGTATTTCAGCTTCAGCATAGGTGGAGCAGTTTGCTTCAGAGTTTGACAAGGACTTTACATTTATTACTTCTACATCTAGTAGGAGTACATCATCTGATTTGTGGTACATAGACAACGGGGCTTCCCTCCATATGATAGGTGTACGGGAGTTCTTTTCAGAGCTTGCAGAGAGGGCACTTGATATTGAGATTGTACTAGGAGATGACCGCACTGTGAGAGCTGTTGGTGTGGGGATTGTGACCTTTGAGAGGGAGTCTTTGCCTCCTTTGAAGGTCATGGATGTTTTGTATGTTTCGGGGATGAAGAAGAACTTGATTTCAATGTCTGCTATGGAGGAGAAGGCGTTCGACGTCACTTTTTTAGGAGGGCAAGTATTGATGCATCCTAGGGGAGCTTCCATCACTCCGGCCAAAGTGATCAGAGTCCGCTCTGGGAAACTATACAAGTTCAATTTTCAGTTGGTAGGAGCATTGGTGAGTAGCACATCTGGTAGCACTCACACTAGTACCACCAACAATAGAGACTTGTGCGAGTTATGGCACCAGAGGATGGCGCATATGCATCATGGAGCTTTGAGAGTACTGAGGGAGATCACTACTGGAGTTCCTGATTTCAGTGTCGAGCATTATGAGGTCTGTAGAGGGTGTGCTTTGGGCAAGTACACCAAGTTACCTTTCGTAGCGAGTGACAACAGATATACAGGTATACTAGACTTGATTCATATTGATGTTAGTGGTCGTATGTCTCATGTGTCTTTGGGGGTTATGAGTATTATGTTATATTCATTGATGACTACTCTAGGAAGACTTGGATATATTTCTTGAAGACCAAGGTGAGGTCTTCAGTTGCTTTAAAGAGTTCAAAGCTCTTGTGGAAAAACAGACAGGTAAGAAGATTCAGGTCTTGAGGTCAGACAATGGTGGTGAGTACACTGATGGTGGGTTTTATGACTTCTGTGCACAGGAGGGCATTAGGAGAGAGTTCACGGTTCCTTACAACCCTCAGCAAAATGGGGTGTCTGAAAGGAAGAACAAAGCTATTGTTGGGGCTGCTAGAGCGATGATTCATGATCAGGGGTTGCCTTTGTTTTTGTGGGCTAAGGCCTGCAATACTGTTGTTTATCTTTAGAATAGGAGTCCTCACAGAGTATTGGGGAATATGACTTCGGAGGAGGCTTTCACTGGAGAGAAGCCTCATGTGGGACATCTTCGTATCTTTGGATGTCTCACATATTCTTACATCCCCAAGGAGCAGAGGACGAAGATGAAATCCATGGCAGAGAAGGGTATCTTTATGGGTTACATTGAGACTTCGAAGGCTTATCGGATCTTCATTCCTTCTAAACGGAGAGTGGTGATTAGGAGGGATGTGAAGTTCGAGGAGGAGAGGTCCTATCAGAGATCACAGGAGTATGATGAGAGAGAGTCACAAACTTCTCCTCAGCAGGGAGGTTAGGTATAGGGAGCAGGACCTCATGGTTCTAGATTGACTGGTACAGGAGGTACTTCAGTGTCATTGACATCTGGGGCACTAGTGGTGAGTTCACCGAGCACTTCTTTAGGGAGTCCACTGGTACAAAGTTCACATGGCACTTCAACTGACACAGGCGCAGGTGCCAGTACAGGTTCTTCGAGGACAGTTTCTAGTACAGGCACACTAAGTTTAGTTGGCAAACCGTTAGGTAGACTGGGGGGCAGAGGATGAAGTTCCCTATGGGGAAGCTTCTTCAGGGAAGAGGAGGCCTAAGTGGCTTCAAGACACCTTGAAGGAAGCAGAGTCTATTGGTCCTTCGCAGAGGGTGAACAGGGAGAGTGTGCCACTTGAGCGGTTTTGCAGTTATGTAGCCAAGGCTACCATCATTGTTGGCTCTGAGCCTACTAGCTATGAGGAGGATGCCAGCCAGGAGGTATGGAGAGAGGCTATGGTGGAGGAGTATGCTTCTATGATTAAGAACAATGTCGGGGAAGTGGTGCCAAGGCCTAAGGAAAAGTCAGTTGTGACTTCTAGGTGGCTCTACAAGATCAAGCATGTTGCGAATGGCAACATTGAGAAGTTCAAGGCGAGGTTTGTAGCTAGAGGGTTCTCACAAATAGAGGGAGTTGACTATGATGAGACCTTCGCTCTCGTAGCTTGGTACACTTCTATCCGGTCCCTTATTTCTATTGCTGCATAAATAGCTTGGCAGATCCATTAGATGGATGTGAAGAACACATTTATGAACAGAGTTATAGAGGAGGAGGTGTATGTTGATGACTTGTTCATTACTGTGGCAGAGAGACTGATTAGTGGTTGCAAGGAGGATCTTGCTATGGAGTTCGAGATGAAGGACATTGGGCTGATGCATTACTTTTTGGGGCTTGAGGTGTGGCAGGAAGAGGGCCATATCTTTCTAGGGCAGGGGCAGTATGCTGTGGATGTGTTGAGCATATTTCACATGGCAGACTGTAGACCCATGTCTACACCTTTGATCACCAACTGGAAGAAGCTTCATGCTTCATATTCTAGTTTGGTGGATTCCACATTGTATAGGCCGCTTATTGGGTCCTTGATGTATCTGGTCAACACTAGGCCAGATATGTTCTTTGTAGTGAACACACTTAGCCAGTTCATGGTTGAGCCCAGGAGGGTGCACTGGGTCGCTTTAAAGCACATTCTTTGCTATGTGTAGGGGACTGTTGATTATGGTTTGGACTATAGGCGGGGAGATGGAGTGAGGTTGGCAGGTTACACAGATTCAGATTGGGCAGGGTGTGCTTTTGACAGTAAAAACACTTCAGGGTGTTGCTTCGGATTGGGTTCAACAATTGTGTCGTGGTTCAGTTGAAAGAAAAATTCAGTTGCTTTGAGCTCCTCTGAGGCCGAGTATATGGTTGTTAGCCAGGCTAGTTGTGAGGCCATTTGGCTTCGCAAGTTGTTGTATGGCCCATTTGATCAGGAGTTGAGACCGGCGATTATTCATTGTGATAATCAGAGTTGCATTAAACTCACGGAGAATCCGGTGTTTAATGATAGGTCAAAACACATTGGCATCAGATATCATTTCATCAGGGATTATGTTCAGAAGGGGGCAGTGAAGCTGGAGTATATATCAACAGATGAGTAGGTGGCCGCTGTTCTCACGAAGTCCTTGTGAAGAGGCAAGCATGTCCATTTCAGGGACAAGCTGGGTGTGGTGATAAACACTTTCCTCGGTAAGAGGGAGTGTTGATTTTTGATGTACCTTGTACAAGTGGTTTCCCATGGGTTAGTCTCTACCTAGGGAAAAGTGTCAAAAATAATTCTTTTCCTAAGTGTGACTTTATAAAGTGAAAGTGACTTTATAAGTGGTAAAGTCAATGTTAAATTATAAAGTGAAAAGTGACTTTAGACATAAAGTACAATGTTGGTACTTTATTTAATGGGTGAGTTAAAAAATAGAAAGTGAGAATTAAATGCACATTTATTCTCATTCCTTGATCTAAATGAATCTGAGCCAGTAGATCTTAGGGTTGCCCAAAAGTCATTTAGGGAAACAAAAGGGGGAAAAGAAAAGAGAGACTGCATATTCATTCTTCATGAGAGCAGATTGTAGAAAGGAGGCTGAGAGATGGAGAAAAGTTCTGAAGGAGAAATTTGTTGTAGCAAGCTGAAGGAGTGATTTCTGGGCAAAGTTGGGCACAAAAATCAAGGCATAGAAGACAACAGAAGGTACAATATGAACATCATTTAATGCTGTGAGCTACACGCCGTTCGAGAGAAGTTTTTGAGATTTTTTTGAAATATCTGTACAGTACAATCCGTATCCGTATAGTACATATTTTCAGCTTCAAGTGGGCATGGAAATCGAGGCAAAGTGGGCACGGTTTTCAAGGAGTTTTGGGCTGAAGAGATAAGTTGTATTTTGCTGTTTTGTTTTGTCTGCAAATGTATTTTTCCTGAACTTGAAAGATAAATAAATTTGAAGAGCTCTCTAACAGGTTTTCCCCGGAGAAGATTGAAGGAGTTTTGCCTGAGTCTAAGTTGACCAAAAATCTGTGTGTATTTTTATGTGTGTTGCCGGTCTGTTTATGTCCATATTTATATTCAGCATGTGTTGACAGTGCCATGTGTTTTAATCTGAAAATTTCATTTCCAGAATTCTATATGGTGAATGTATGTTTATGGAAAAGGGTATTTAACTGAATGAGAATGATAAGGTGAAATTAAAACCGCGTTGGGATTGCAGGGAACTTTTTAGTCATCCAATTTCAACACAAACCTGCGCACAAGATAGCGAAAAGGCAAGTAAAAAATCATCTGATTAAAAACTTGAAGAGATGTGCAAAGAATTAGCATGTACTAAGAATAATTAGCGTAAAAATCTATGGAATTGGGTCAATGATAAATTACTTCTAATTTTCTTAAATGGAACCAAGCTCTTGGAGCATAAAGAAGCATTGTTGGGACAATGGTCTAATATTGGAGCTTAATGCTCAGATTTTCAAAGTAAACACAATTGAGTAACCAACCATGTATTCTTGAAATTTATATGATGGAAGAAAACGAATCCTGTGGCCTTAAATCCCTCTCAAGTCCCATTCTAAGATCAAAGTGTGGTAGTCTTGGAGGTATTCGAATGCGTGATACTAGTCTGCTTATGTCTCGAGAGTAACCTGCAACTTAAATCACAAGAACTTCTCCACAAGCTTGTTGGCCAATAGATGGAAATTTCTCAAGAGAAATAAACAAAGTGTGCTATTAACAAGTACACACAAGGGTTAAATCAGATGCAAAATCTACCAAATGAATGGAAATTACTTACTATTCAATCCCCTTAGACAACACTGTTCCCTGAGGAGTCTAAGCATACAAGACATAATCAAATAAATTAGAACATCACTACCATGTTACCTCAATCACAAGCAAGACAAGGACACCTTCTTGACCTCGAAAGCTTTTAACTTTTTTGTACTTTTATTGATAAAATATGAGGAAATATTTGAGCATAATCGATCCAAGCTAAAACTTCCAACCATGGACAACAAAGAGCCCAAAAGCTTGATTTATACAACTTTAGGGAGCAAATCCCAATGATAAGAGAAGAACAACTGGAAAATGGTTGTCAATCCCAACGTAAAGACTAGTCTCCAAGTGTAGCAAATAGTGGCCAAACCGATCTGCGCTGGCTGTAGGTGGCGATCATCCTTTCTTGAGTAAGGATTAGCGTATCCATTAGTTGGCTGGTGCAAGTTTGCAAATCTGCCAAGTGTGGTTTGAGTGGGAGTGATATCCCACTGATCTCCCAACCAACTCAGCATTAAACTAAAGTGTGAACCAGTGTGTCAAATATCAGTTGCGTATGTCTCCAAGATGGCCCTGCCTTTGCTCTTCTAACTGCCTGCATATTACTTTTGATTGGTTGTGTATTAGTTTAAACTGCTGTTTGTATTGCTTGTGAAGTGGCAGCCAGGCTTAATTGCACAACAAATGAGTAAGTGGCTACCAAGTCATCTTGAACTGATCCTTTGACTTCACTTTCATGCCACATAATTTTCCTTGTCTTTTCTGACTTGGAAAAATAATAAATATGTACACCTCTTATTAATCATTTCATATTTTTTTTCCCTTTTTGCCACTAACATTAGAGAAAGTGGGTTTTTGAAGAGGTAAAGTCATTTTTCGACCCCTAAAGTTGATCTTGTGATAATGTTGAGGTTGTGAGTACGAATTTCAAGTACCCACATGCCATCAACATATCTTAGATCCACTTATTTATGATTTTACATAGAAAATTAATGGCATCCCCGAATTGAAGGAAGAACATGCCCACGGGGCTTTGGATTGACAGTGAATGGGTGCGCTGTTAAGGCACTCCTTGCGATAGGTCACCGGTTCAAATCCCCGTGGGTACGTAGGTTAGTCTTAACAAGCAAAAAAAAAGAATTGAAGGAAGAACATGAAGGGACTTGTAATGGATGTGCTCTAGGTGAGAACGTAAAGAAGCCATTTGCAAGAAGTGATACCAGATCTAAGGAAATTTTAGATCTCATACATTCAGATGTATGTGGACCTATTGCAGTTAAGTCTCTTGGTGGGCATCAATATTATGTAACCTTCATTGATGATTTGTTAAGGAAGACTTGGTTATACCTCCTCAAGAACAAGGATGAGGTATTCGAAAAAGTTTCGGGAGTTCAAGAATGAAGTGGAGAATCTAACCGAGAGAAAGATCAAGACCCCGAGGTCAGATAATGGTGGGGAATACACTTCCAAAGAGCTGATAGCTTTTTGCAAGGAAGCTGGGATCAAGAGGGAACTTATTTTTCCCTATAATCCTGAACTGAATGGCGTGGCTGAAAGGAAGAATAGAACTATTGAAGAATGTGTCAGGGCCATGCTACATGATCAAGATGTCCCTCAATTTCTACGAGGAGATGCATGTATGACAGCTGTGTACTTGCAGAACCAAAGTCCTCACAGAATCCTCAGCAACATGACTCTAGAAGAAGCATTTAAATTTTATAGGAAAAAAGCCAAATGGGGATCACCTTCGTATTTTTGGCTGACCTGTGTATATTCATATACTTAAGGACAAGAGAAAGAAGTTGGATCCTACCAATTTAAAGGGCATCTTTGTTGGGTATAGTGCTTCATCAAAGGCATATAGAACCTATGTTAAGGAGGATCGTCAAATTGAAATAAGCAGGGATGCCATCTTTGATGAAAGCATAGCTTACGAGAAATCAAAGGATGTTACTGTTGACTCTAATGAAGAAGAGATACCTATCTTTGAGGATATCTCAAGGGACAATGATGGTCAAGGTCAGACATCTACTCAAGAAGATGTTGAAGGTCCGAGTGAGCTGATACAAGTGATTATTCCAGAAAATTGAAAGAGGCCTGCTTGGTTGAGATCTACTCTACAAGAACCAGAAGGACATTTGACCTCAGGGACCTTCAGGGAAAGTAAAAGACCTAAGAGGTATTTTGGGTATGCTGCATATATGGCGAAGCTTATTGAAGTGGAACCTTCCTCCTATGAAGATGCAGCTAAACATCAAGAGTGGAGGGATGCAATGCAGGAAGAATACCAGTCCATAATGAAGAATGATGTCTGGCTCTTTGAGTATGTCAACATTTTGATGATTTCTCGTGCAATATTTTAGAAGTTTCTAAGCCTTTTTCTTGGTAACAAAATGCCATTTGAAGCCCTTTCTTTCTATGTTTCTTTTTGCCATTTGAAGCTAATGCTAGGGATAATTCCACTACTTTATCCATAAAGTGTTTTATAATCTTTCTGGCTGTGAAATTGCTGGTCAAAGGAAACCATTGCATGCTTGTTTTGCAGATTTACAGGGAAAACATTGCATGCCAGGCTAGGGACACCCTCCTGTGGTTGGCAAGCACCAACCCAAATGGAGAGAACAGTGAATGCAATCTTGCAGCATCAGGGCTTTATAAGACATGGAATCTAGGTGGCATTAAGTTTCAGGGGTGGAGGGATAAGGGTACAGATTGTGGCGATTTGGAAGGCACCTCCAAATTTCGAGGGGATGGGTGGACATGGAGGGTTGAAAAATATTTAAAAAACTAAAATTTTGAAAACACAGATTCTATATTAGAGAACTGTACAATCACTCTAGAAATAGCAATTCATTGATAATAGTTGTAAAAATCCTTTTTTGTGTGGAATCTAGATATTAACCCATCCCCACCCCAAAAATAAGAAGAACAAAAGAAGAGAGAGATCAGATATAGGGTGCAGGAACATCCAAATATTAGAGTCAAAACTGGTGTTGTGGTTATCCACCATGAAAAAAATGTACTGCATAGTAGTTTGGCATGCATTGAATGATAATATTTGTCATAGTCTAAAATGTCAAACAGTTGAGTGGATATTTATTTATGGGTAACCAGTGCCACAGCGGAACACGTTTGGATAGGGGGCATGTAGACGTCCTCAGAACAATTGGGGGGCATTTTCCAGATTGCTCTGATTTGGAGGAAAAATGCCTTTATAAATGGGAATTTCCCCTGTAGTCCCCATGTCACTACGAATAGGAAATGCAAGAGGCGCATACCACAGGTTCAAATTTCCTGGGCAACTTTGCATAAGAGTTAGAGTAGTTGTATGTTTGTTTAGGGCCTTGTAGCATTGTTATTCCAATGCACAGTTGGTAATTGTGTCATTCTTTGCTGGCAATTTTTGTCATATATGTGAAGTTCCCCTTTAGGTTCCTGTGTTAGAATGGAAAGTGTCATTCCATTGTACCATGGTCATATGTACACAATAAATTTAGCACAGCTATCTCTTCGTTGTTTTTTAACATGTCATTAAGAGGCAATGTGCTGATTCTTGCAATTTGTGTTTGCCTAGTTCACAGTTTTAATAACAATGTGTCTTTCCTATGCTTTAGGTGTGGTCAGCACGGGACTTCAAATCCATCAAGGTATTGGCAGGACATGAAGCAAAGGTTACGAGTGTGGATATTACAGCAGGTAATCCTCTTCTGCAAGAAATACAACTATGCTTTGAAATCATAAATTACTGTTCACAGACCTGCTTTTGTACTGATTTTCTTTTTTAACAAAGTACACTATAGTTGTAGCAATGCTATAGAAAGACAAGAAGTCAATGGGAATGGAAGACACAAACATTAGTACGTGCAGAAATGAATTTTACAAATTCCAGTAGCTTGAATGGATTTAGGATTTAGCTCTAATAGAGAACATTCAGCAGTATGATGTTGCCATTCCCCAAACATATATGGTTTTAAACCTTATCAAGATGAACTCAATGTGCTATTTATTAATTATCAAATATTCATGCAATCTCACAACAGGATCTTGAGCAGTTGCATCTGATATTAAAACTTTTCAAGTCATCTCCGTTTAATGTGTCAAGTGGACAATGCAAGAGCCGTTTTGCTGGGCAAGAACATCCTGTCGCTCTAAAAGGGTTAATCAACAGGTATAAATTTTAATTGAACCCAGAAGGTCATCAAACTCTAGCCATATACGACAAGCATGTGAACTAAGTGAGGTGGATACAAGCACGACATTCCAGAATTAAAAGCACATGAGCTAAGTGGGATGATAAAGGCATTGTTACCCACCAAAACGGGGTGGTTGCATAGGAGAAATTTTCTCCTAGTTATCTCTTCAGCCAACAACTAACAACCCCTGACAACCACCAGTGTAGCCGATACATTGTGCCATTTGATTTCTGTGAAAAATCAGTTACTTGATTCCTACTGCAGCAAACTGATAGTATTTCACCTACTTGTTAAATTACTTGAACAAGTTACTTGCAGTTTTCTACGGCAAATATTGAAATACATACAATGCAGCCTACACAAAATAAAATACTGCGGAAACTAAATACTGCATTGGAGAGAAATAAACACACACATCAACACAGTTGTTTTTGGACAATGTCCCCAGAAAAACCCAATGTGGGAAAACCAGTGCAGCAATTGAGGGTTTTAATTGCTAAAGAATCTAGGGCAGTGAGAGTTAATTGAGATTATTCTTAGCTTGATAACTATTTGTGAGGTGTTTTAACTTTTCTTCTTAGCATAGTCTTCACTTGTTATTATTAGAGTGAGTCTTCTTAGTTCGTCAAATAGCTATCAAAACAAAGAGACAAGAACACACGATGTTGGCTTTCTGCCAGGGCCAAAAGCTCTCCCTCTTGGAGAGGAAAACCCGCACATAATTCTTTTTATAGAGACTCCAATTGACGAATACCAAGACCATGACCCTTGACCTAGTTAAGCCACTCCAAGACCAAGATACCAATCCTCTTCTTTGTCACTGTTGAGATATTCATCTTCACTGCACCACAAAGATCTTCATTACTGCTGCAACAACATTGCTGCACCTTCATTGAGATATTCACAATAATATCATTATTGAAGATCTATTGTCACATCTTCACTGAGATCTTTCACTGTTTTGAAATCATCATTAAAACTATGAGATCTCGATATATATATATGACAACTGCATCGAGATATTTTCATGATCAATACTGAGACCGAGATCATGACTTCGTTCAGTTCATCACCAATGTGTCGAGACAGAGTATGCTATGAATGTGTTATTGTAGGATCACAGTTGTACCGAGACAGAGATCATTATTAAATATATCGAGATAGTGAGTGTGTTCCTTCCTTGCACCGAGATCTTCATTACATAACTACGCTGAGACTGTTGGTATGTCGAGAGTGTGTCCACAAGCATGTCGAGACAAAGGAGTTGCTTTAGTGAATGTCGAGATAGTGAGGAGGCCGAAACTGTAAGAAGGCCGAAACTGTGATCACTATGACTGAGTTCTTTTCATTGCATCGAGATCATCATTACACTGAGATTGTAATTACTCAGAGGTACCCAAGATTGTGTCCTCCTGTCATCATAGATATGTTGCGTCTATCTAGTATGCCGAGAGTAAGTGTGCTCTCTGCCTGCTACGAGATCCTTATTATATTACCCATACGAAGAACTGAGATTGCAAGGTCTTTATGCTTACTCACTATGATTTTATTGAAAACTTCAGAGACACCCGAGATCCTGTAGCTGTACCCATGAAAATCACAGAGGAAATCGATGTCTTCTTTTGCGTAGATCCTATAGGGTATATATAGTAGTTTCGTTCTCCATAATAAGCTGACATGAACCATTGAAGAGATGCATCTTTAATGCAAACCAACATGACATCCTTTAATTTGATTTTGTAGGCCGACATGACTGAGATTTACATCGTTTAGCTTGCTGATGTCTTCAGGAGGATTGTGCTTGTCTTGGAGGTCTGTTTAGACTAGTATACAATGTACATTTACACATAGGCTCAAGAAGAGCTCCTTAGACATGACTTTGACTCTTTGACTTTCCTAGACCTATGAAATGAGCAAGAAGCTCATTCTTATAAAAGTAATATCTCTTTGACAAGTACAAAGATCAAAATTACATTTGTAAATACCGAACCTAGTTACACTTTCTTTGACACTCCCTCTTAACTAGGGAGGTATTTATAATGGTACTTGGTCATTCTCAATCTGAAGAATTTCTCATAAGAAGAATCAGATTGGTAACCTCTGTTATAGCATCATAGTAACCAACATTGTTTCCACAACAAGGCCTTCACTGACAACTCCATCTCTTATTTGATCAGAGCACAATGTTGGCGAGACCAATGACTATAGACACTTTCATCATTGTCTCTCAAGGTACATACCCACCCAGGTGTTCACTGAGTATGCCCTTCTAGGACTATTCTTATCTTGAGTTCCCAGCCCTCAAGAAATATCGGTCCTATTGCCTATTCTTTATTAGAATAATGCTATTTTAGTGTTTAGTGCTCATTCGGATCAGATCGTTTGTGATCTTATTAGTAGTTTCTTAGAAGAAACTTGCTGTTTCTATTTCTTAGTAGAAACTTGTTGTTTCTATTTCTGTAAATACATTTGTATTATTTATTGAGCTTCATTGCTCATTGTAAATCAATTCAATCCATTCATTGATTATGGTATCAGAGCATAGGTATTTTTTCGAAATAATTTTTCACTGTTTGAAAAATTTTGTGTTTCATTTCGAAATCGCTCTCTAGGAGTCTGATTTTTTTTTTTTTTTCTTGTTTCTGGGCACATTCACCGAGTTTTTAATCGAGCGGTTATTGTTTTGATCTGATGCTGTTGATCAAGCTGTCAATTCAATATTCCAGGACGTGAATTCTTTTTTTTCATAGTCGTAGAATTGAAGTGGATGATTTCTGCGAGGGAAAGGGATTCTTCGTTTTTTGTTTTGCTCATTTTTGCATAGTCGGAGGCTACGATTATCATTGGTATTGTTCCGTATTTCTTCTTTCCTCCTTTGCTGTGCCGTGTCGTGCTCCGGAGAAAGTGAGAAATCTGTGGGTAAGAGACTGGTGACGCTACATCCCGGGAAGTAGCCTCAGATAGATTCTTTCGAACAAGACCTCCTCCTCCTTCTATTCCTATAGAAAAAGGGTTTCCTGATCATACAAATCCAATTATTGATTAGTTTCGTGTGTGGTGTTTCGATATTGCTAAAACCTGAGTCTTCTATCGTGTTTTTTCTGGCACTCATTCCAGCAGCAGCAACTGGAAGAAGAGTTTGCGCACCAATCCATCCGTTCACCTTGAGGCATATAGACAGTCGAGGTGTTCCAAGCGTTGGACGCAAGCGTCTGGAAGAATCGTAGTGGGTTCCACGCAGATCCGTTCAAGCGAGCATTTAACGCAACTCCACACGCTGTAAATCTCTTCATGCTCATCGTTAAATCCAGTTACTTCCACGCAGGTCTTGCATGCTGGATTTCTCGTTGTTTTGCAGAATCTGTAGTTTTTCCGCCAGCTTTAAATTTCCAAATTCATGGAACCATTCAGCATGCTGCTTAATCATTTCTTCATTGTTGCTGGTTTCAATTTCTTCGATCCTTTCATGGCTGAAAACCTTTGCAAACGGATTGGGATCAATACTTTCTCTTAATCTGAGGCTGTGAAAATCCCAAGGGGATGAGAAAGTTCTGAGATATTGCATCGTCCGTTGAATGCACTGAGATATCCTGGTAGTTGGCTTTTTTCTGCAGAGGCCATCTTTGACCTCCCAATCAGCAAATCCTTCAAATATCTCGTATTGAGGAAAAGTGTCGTTTGCTGCATAATTCTCATCGAACCTTTGCAAGAAAGAGGCTTCTAATTCTTCAAAAATGTCGGGGACTTCTAAAGATAAAATAAATTTTCCTAATTCAGGTTTTATAGGAATTTCTTCAAGATCTAGTAGTTTTGCTCCTGTGAAAATGCTTAGGGCAAAATCAAGTCCTCCAATGAGCTGATAAAAATTTAAAACTTTGAGGGTCCAGATCATTTTGTCAGTGTATTCGCTAGACCAAAGATCAGATAAACTTCTAAAAAAGAGTTTTATCTTCATATTAGGCAAAGGATATACCTTTACCAGAGTATCATCTAGGCCCAGAGAAATACCTATATTCTTGGACTGCCATGCTTGGCAATTTCTTATCCAGGTATTTCTTCTCAGTCTCATTCCTACAACCTTTTCTATTTCTTCTACAAGGTGGCTTGCATGTCCTTTAATATTGGAGCATTACAGGCTATTCTATCATCAAGAGACCGATGAGACCAATTTTTGTGCCCCAAACACAAATTGGGGCCCCACATGATGACTTGCATGGAGACTAAGGCCATCCCCTTGTTCGAGATTTATGTATCCCTTCCACACATTTTGGTACAAAGAATACTCAACGTGGCCTTCCAACCAATGTTGGAAAACTCGAACTCGAGCTCAGCGTCGGTGGAGGGTCAACTCTGACTCGGACAACGACTCGAGTTAGTTGATTCCAATGGCTTGGTCTTTGTAAAAAGTACATTAAATATTTATTTTTTAACGAAAAAACATATTTTTAAAGTTTGTCATTCATGTTTTCAAACTCAAAGCATTAGAGTAATAGATAGAAGACAACATATGATCAAAGTTTGCTCATGAATATATCTATTATATCAAAATGGCACCCAATGCACTGTTGGAGAATGCAATAGGGCAACTATTAATTCAATTTCTCCTTAACCTTAATAATTGCTCGTGAACTTTATATACTTTCTTGTGTTTCTTGATTAGATCTTCTTCATCAAACAATTATCAAGTGCAAAACATTAAAAACAATGAACACAAAATTAGGCTCCAAGCCAGGGCAAAACTCCTTCAAGGGGAAAACCCAAAAAATCTCTTCTCTTATAGAATCTGCTTCAAATGAGAAAACCAAGACCCAAACCTCAAGACCAAAGCCTCGTCTAGCACTAAATCAACCCTCCAAGAAGCCCATCCAATTAGGTCAAAGTCTAGCTAAGTCAACAACAGTCAAACCCTTCCAAAATTGCACCAAACTTAGAATTTCGCCCCCCCAACTTCAATGTTTCGGACCTGCAGTAGGTCTGCAACTTCAGCCCTTGCAACAACTCAAAATATTTGGACGTGTGAGAGAAAACTAGGGCAAACCTTGACTAAAATCTCAATTTTCCTTTCTTCTTTCTTCAACTTCTTTTCTCCTTGCGTTTTTTGATTTTCTTCGTGGATTTCGCACCCTAGATCGAACTTCTTGATTGCAGATTGAATTGATTTCCAAATGAGGTCGAGCAACTTCTATTTATACTCATTTGTGGAGGTCGAATAACCCTCTTTGGGCCGACTTGTCTCTGGCAAGGCCGACTTGTGCTAGGAGGCTTATTTTGACTGTCTTGACTCAAAATAAATTCTTTTACATGGTACATCTTGCCCAAATGGGTCTTATATACATGACATTGACTCTCTTGACTCGTGACAATAAATCTTATGACATGACAAATCCTAGAAGCATGAAGAACATGCTTTACCTAGAAGTCCATTCAAAAGAAGTATGAACCCATGCTTTAAAATAATAATTTTTTTGTCTTCTTTTGCTTATTACATAAGATATACATATTGACATGAGTACAATGAAAATAATGAAGACCGAAACTAGTTACATTTTCCAACATGCATTGCCCAATACATGTAATATATGGATATTAGAAGAAAAACACATAACCAAGGATGCTCTAAATGGCCTCTACAACAAAACAATACAACTGTAGGACTACAAGTCACTAATATAGAATACTATCTAGTGATCACTTTTGCTAGACAAGGCAACATCATCTGGCTCAGACTTTGAAGCGGAGTCACACAGGTAAACCCATGGCTCCTCTTCATCAAGATCTCCAATTGAAACTGTAGAAATAGTAGCACTAGCACTAGCTGCATGCTGGGATAGACGAGATATGCGCCTGTGTTGCGACTGAGTAGAGGAAGTGCATACAGCTGGAGGGCTTGGGGTTGGTACCAGTGGATCTGCATCTAACTGAACTGTCCCTAATGCATCCAACTCCGTATCAACATCAAGATCAATATCCTCATCAGGGTCAAACTTTTCTGGTTGAGTCTCCACTACCCAATCATGTTGATTTTGGGGTAGCATCAGATGTGCTCTAGCTCCGAAATTTTGTGGAGGGGCTAGAATACATAGGATCTCCAAGACCCAGAAATCGTTTGGAGAAATTCCACTTGGATTGTGAGTTATTAAAATAATTAATATTTTTAAATGGGGTTCCTAAGTCTAAACTTAGGAAAATCAAAATATTAATGGGTATTAATAAAAATATGGGTGAGCAGCTTCTAGGAGGCAAGGATCAAGTCTGCAGCAATCTTTAACTCATACCTGGAACAACCTCTATCACTGTGCTGTCACTTACAACAATCTGACCATGATTCTTTTACGTTTTTTCTTGTTGTGCTAAGGTCCCTTTGGCTGCAGCTGGGGTCTCTCCTTTTCTGGTTGCGGATTAGTGACTACCTTTTGCTGCATGTCAGGCTTCTCTTGACAATGTCTAAGCCTCCTTTTGATTGCAGCTAGGGCTGCCTTTTATTACGGCTTAGGGTCGCCTTTTTGGCTGGTTTTAGGGTCTCCTTTAGCTGCGTTTTAGGGCCTCCCTTCAAGTGCGGATTAAGGCTCCTCTTGACCTTAGGCTAGGGCACCTTTGGACTGCAGATAAGAGCCTCTCTTCACTGCAGCTTGATCTCCTTTAGGACAACATATACAACTTCTCCTTAGGACTGCGTATTAGGCCTTCCCTAGTGCTGCATATGATGTCTCTTTGACTGCGTATAGTTCTCCTCTTAACTGCGGCCAAATCCTTCTCTTTACTTGCAACTATGTCTCCTTCTTTTAGGACTGCGGCTAGGGCTCTCCCTCTAGGCCTCTTTTTCCACCAAAACCCAAACGAGTGGAGAGAGATCACAAGAGATGAGTGTGTGTCAAATGACTTGAAGACTCTTATATTTATAATGCAACGTTGAAGTTGAGTTGGTGTAATTTGCTTGCTGGCCGACTTTGACAAATTGTCAAATAAAACAAATATATTCATATCTCCATAAATACATATTGGAATCGGATGATTTTTTGATCAGTCCTACACCTCTCGAAGAGAGGAATCCAAAAAAAATATCAGCTGCCATAAATATGATGACCCACATGGAGTTTGTCCCTGGTTGCCAATTTTAACACTCCCTCTCAACTAGGGAGAACTCCCTCTGCTAGTCTGTACTATCTCTATCATCAATGCACTGCTTTGCACTGCTCTGCTATGTTTGTTGAAATATGAAGAAGAAGAAGTGATCGAGAATGTATCATACCATTCTCTACTGACCCGAAGTTAGTCCCATACCACTCTTACTGATCCGAAATCAGTGCCAAATAAAGATAGTGTCTCATACCACTCTTACTGATCCGAAATCAGTTGCAAATTGATCCTAGATCAATATCATCCTAGCATAGGGAGTGTGGTAGTACATGATGCGTCCATCGGTAGTACTATGGTCCCTATCCTCATTTACCTAATCATTGGCCAAATGAGAGGTACTTCCCATGAGTCCCAGACTGCATGGGTAGGATGTCGCGACAGGAGAAGGATGAACCACTCATCCTGCCTACATGTCGCGATGGGGTATTCCAGGGGAAGGCTAAACCACTCACCTTGTACACAACAAATCACTAGGGGAAGGCTGGACCACTCACCCTATGATTGTGTCTTAGCAAGAGAAGGATGAGCCACTCATCTTGCCTACATAACAAACCACTTGGGGAAGGCTGAACCACTCACCCTATGGTTGCTCATCGCTCCATGAAGTACCCCATGCCCCCCGGAGCTCAATATCCATATCATACAAGACCCTCAGGAGAGGGTCTATCCATGAATCCTAGTCGTTCTCGGAAAGTCAAGAATTTGACCTTTCCCTGGGGCTTCGTCAGAATATCGGCGACTTGCACATCAGTCCCAATGTGATGGAGCCTTATTGCTGCTCATTGTACCTGATATCAATGTGCTTGGAGCGATCATGAAATATGAGATTTTCTGACAATCGAATCCCACTTTGGTTGTCACAGAGGATCACGGTGGTATCTAGCACGTGTCTAAACAACTCATCGAAGGGCTTCTCCAACCAGATAGCTTCACACGAGGTTATACTCGCAACCATGTATTCAAGCTTAGCGGTGCTAACCGACTTCTGCTTCCTGCTCATCCAGGATATCGAAGCAGAATTCAAAGAGAAACAACACTCAGAAGTGCTTTTGCGATCCACCATATTTCTTGCCTAATCAGTATCAGAATAACCATGCAGCCTCACATTTCCGGCAGTGTATCTCAGTCTATAAGTGATTGTGCCCCCGAAGATATCTCAAAAGATTCTTGGCACCGATCCAATGTGGGTGATGAGGCTCAACCATATATAGGCTCAACATGCTAACTGAAAAACATATATCCGGACGGGAGTTCACCAAGAACATCAGTGCTCCTATGAGTTGATGATACTTAGAAGCATTTCCCAATTCAGGTCCGACAGGACTCCCACATAACTTCTTAAAGTTAAGCTCCATCTGGGTAGTCACAGGCTTGCAGTCCACCATTCCAAATTCAGAATCCAACTCCCTCTTACGTTTGTAAATGAGAGGGTCTGTACCTGTCAGAAAGAGGTCATCCATATAAAGTACCAGTATGAGAGATCTATCATCTTCAACCTTAAAGTAAAGGTTTGGATCGACTTCACTCCTAGTGAATCCCAGCTTCATTAGATAACTATCGATCCTCTCATACCAAGTCCCGGGTGCCTACTTCAAACTATAGAGAGCTTTCTTCATCCTGCTTATATGAGATTCCTAATCATGAACCTCAAGCCCTTTGAGTTGTTCCACATCTATGGTCTTGCTATTTCTTGTAAGTTTTCCCTCCGTACATCCTGGACATATACCTTCATGCTCTTCTTTGAACTTGGGCATCCCTGTCACCATTTGTCTTACATCGGGTAGGGCCTTACAATGAAGATGGGCAAACTTCAGGTGCCATAGTTTAGTTTGAAGAGATGTGTTGCAAGACATGGCCCCCAATCTACTTCCTGCAACTTGATACAAAGTGCCAACCCTGAACCCAAGAGTAAAAGCATCTTTAAAATTCCTTTTCCAAACACGTACCTTTCCATCGATGAATGCCACCTTGTAACCTTTGTCTTCCATTGCCGAAATGGACACCAGGTTCTTCTTGAGATCAGGGACATAAAGAACTTCTTGTAAATGAATCGAGTTACCCTGATCCAATTGAAAAGTAACATTCCCTACACCCTTTACGGGATAGGTGGCATCGTCTCCAAGAATAATTTCCAAGTTTGTCTCCTTCTCTATCAAATTAGAGAAAGTTCCCTTGTATCTGGTGAAGTGCCTTGAAGTACCTCTATCAATAAGCCAATTTCCCAAAGTATCTGGAGGAGAGGTGGTGGAGAGGGCCGATATAAGATAATACTCCTTTTGCTTATCAAAAACAACATTTGATTCTTCATACTTGGAGTTCCTGGCTTTCTTAGAGGGTCGACCATTTCCTTGATGTCTTTCATTCCTTTTTCCTTTGCCATTGTACCTGTCGTTCCTTCGATCATTGTTGCTGAAGTTGCCCCTAGAATGATTGTGATCAACATCATGTGATGTGTCCCTTCTATTTGGACACACCCTCGCATAATGGCCAAACTTATTGCAAGCAAAGCATCTGCCCTTCCTTCCACCCTTAGATCTGGGCTTTCCATTGAAGTGACGTTTAGACCCTGCATTATTTCTCCTTTTGGCATGAACGGAGAAAGCAGTGGGGTTGCCTTTATTAGAAGGCATTTCTTGTTCCACCATCCTGGTTCTTCTTGAATCCATCTCAACATCAATTCTTCAAACCCTGGAATTTGATCATTATTGAGAATAGTGGTTCTAACTATATACCACTCGGGTGGGAGTCCTCCAAGGGTAGTGATAGTAATTTCCCTGTCAGATATGATTTCTCCAGTCGATAGATGATGATTCTTGATCCCGGTGATCCTTAAGAAGTAGGATTGAATATCCTCGTCCTTGCCCTTCTTAATATCCTTAAACTTATTTTTTAGGAACAAAATTTGATTTGCATCACTAACCTTGAACATGCTTACCAATCTGTTGTAGATCTCCTTGGAGGTGTTTAGAACGGAGCTGTAGGCCACCAGACGCTTGTCAATGGAATCTTTGATAATCTTCTTTGCTTTGACTTCACCCTTGGTTTACTTGTTCTTTGTAGCAACCGGTGCATTTGATGGAGGCTCAGGGATTTTACCCTTCACATAATCCAATACTTCTTGTTCTTCCAATGTCAGATCAAGAGACATCTTCCATCTGTGATAGTCAAAATTTTCACGGAGCTTGTCTTCAGTGGAGAAGTGGGATGAGGAACCCATTGAGCCTTTTGTCCTTTCCAACTATCTTCGGTGATTGCTCTTTCACTCTTGCTTGGGCTTTGTCTTCACCTCAACTTTGATGCCATGTTAAATTTTGGTATGATCTTATGCTTAAGAGCAATTTAATTCAAATTTCTTATTAGCCCAATATCAATTTCCAGATTAGCAATCATATCCGCATGATAGTAAAATGTAGATAGAACATAAACATAAAACAGTAGAAGACAAGCCAAGACAAGAGGACACAAGATGTGGCACCAGCTAGGGACAAACCCCAATGTGGGGAAACCCTTGGTCAATTCTTCTTATATTCTTCAATAGTTCAGCAGAAAGAGAGATAGTACAAATATACAAATCTGAAATTTTATGACAGTAGTAGAAAGTATATAATTATGACAGTCTTCAATCATTAAGAGTGTTGTAGCATATCCTGATGCAACATTCCTTCGATTGCTAGCTGCTCCAACAGTTCTGGTTAGGGCAAAATATGCAGCCCTAAACTCCCTTGACTGTGATGAATTGCTGATCTGATAAGGGCACCTGAAGTAGTACTAAACTTTCATAATCTCCAAACAGTCCTAAGAGAGTAGCCCTAAGAAACCCTTGCTATGGTGCTATGGCCTGTGGCCTAGCACATAGCAACATTGTAGTAAATGAGCTCAAAACAACATCAATATATATGAGCATCCAATCTGCATATGAAACTAGCCCTACATAGATATGATCTAAGTCTTGGGGCAGACTTCTTCAACACACAGCCTCACCTTATGACTGCGGCTCTCATTCCTTGCAGGCAGTCTTTAACTCATACCTGGAACAACCTCTATCACTGTGTTGTCACCTACAACAATCTGACCATGATTCTTTAACGCTTTTTCTTCTTGTGCTAAGGTCTCCCTGGCTGCAGCTAGGGTCTCTCCTTTTCTGGTTGCGGATTAGTGACTACCTTTTGCTGTGTGTTACGCATCTCTTGACAACATCTAAGCCTCCTTTTGACTGTGGCTAGGGCTTCCTTTTACTGCGGCTTAGGGTCTCCTTTTTGGCTGCATTTTAGGGTCTCCTTTAGCTGCGTTTTAGGGCTCTCTTGACAACGGATTAGGGCCTCCCTTTAAGTGCAGATTAAGGCTCCTCTTGACTTGCAGCTAGGGCACCTTTGAACTACGGATAGGAGCCTCTCTTCACTGCGGCTTGACCTCCTTTAGGATAGCGTATACAGCTTCTCCTTAGGACTGCGTATTAGGCCTTCCCTAGTGCTGCATATGACGTCTCTTTGACTGCGTATAGTTCTCCTCTTAATTGCGGCCAGATCCTTCTCTTTACCTGTGGCTATGTCTCCTTATTTTAGGACTGCGGCTAGGGCTCTCCCTCTAGACCTCTCTTTCCACCAAAACCCAAACGAGTGGAGAGAGATCACAAGAGATGAGTGTGTCTCAAATGACTTGAAGTATCTTCTATTTATAATGCAACGTTGAGGTTGAGCTTGGGTAATTTGCTTGCTGGTCGACCTTGACAAATTGCCAAATAATACAAATAAATTCATATCTTCATAAATACATGTCAGAATCGGATGATCTTTAGATCAATCCTACACCTCTCGAAGAGAGGAATCAAAAAAAAATATCTGCTGCCATAAATAAGATGACCCACATGGAGTCTGACTCTAGTTGCCAATTTTAACATGGAGCGATAGTGGCTGAGCTAGAGTGCCAAAGTCTGAAGCAACGCAGTAGAGTGTTGAGCAGTGCGGGAGGCACAGAGCAGATACAACAACAATGCAGTAGCATCAGAGGATCAACACATATTAGCAGTAGAGGTAACTTCAACATCACGAGGTATCCAGGCTGACCAGTATGTCAACTTTTGGGTGACTTATTTCAGTTGCTTACTTCTCAGCAACTGAGTTGCAGTGCAGCAGTTAGTAGTGGCAGTGCTATGGGCAACATGGTGCAACATTATGAGAGGGAGCTGTAGTACAGATGCAACAGTGGCAGTGGCAGTGTCATGGGCAGTAGTACAGGGTGCAACAGTGCAGTGGATGAAGGGCAACAACACAAAGGACCGATGACATGGATCAGTGTGATGCTTCTAGTTGGAAGTATTGCTAGAGAACATTCCTCGCTAAGATGTAGTGTTGATTTTGGGGTAACATCAAATGTGCTCTAGCTTCGAAATTTTGTGGAGGGGCTAGAATACATAAGATCTCCAAGACCCATAAATCGTTTGGAGAAATTCCGTCCGGATTGTGAGTTATTAAAATAATTAATATTTTTAATGGGGTTCTTAAGTCTAAACTTAGGAAAATAAAAATATTAATGGGTATTAATAAAAATATGGGTGAGAAGCTTCTAAGAGGCAAGGATCAAGTCTGTTTTAATCTTAGTCGTTGATTAGGGACTTAATCTCGGCCATTCATTCATCAAGAGGAAAAGTATAAGAGGGCTTGAGGGTTAGTTGGAAATACACCAAGTGATCAGTCAATTCGATTTTTTCTTGGGCAAGGGTTGTGGAAAAAATCGAGTTGCAGTGAGAGGGGCAGAAGCAGAGATTTGGATCGGAAAGGAGTTCTGAGCTAAAGAGTACCAGGCAGAGAGACAATAGTAGCATCATAGAGGCAGTGCAGAGGCCTACGCAGCTCAGGAAGGGGCTCACGCAGTGCTGACATGGGCCAAGAGGGTCTCTTGCAGTGGCAGTGCAGGATATTCGTCAGAAGTTGAAGATTTTGCCGGAGAAGCGAGGTTCTAAGTTGGGAGGGTTGAGCAACAATGTTCCTCCAACAAATCGATCCAGCAGAAGGGGTGATGCAGTCTCCTAGAGTTAAGATGTTGGCCCAAGCGGTGATTGCGCTGGGATTTCATAGTGTTTGCCGGTCTTAGGCCACTCAGTGGATCAGTTGTGACTTGGAGAACGAGGTAAACCATCATATGTATTTCTTGTTGCCGATATTTCTCTAAAAGGTTAGCTGGTGTGAGAGGCAACCTGTTGTGCTCAGATTTTGCTTGCTTAATAATACAAACCCTCTATCTACTGCACCGGTTTTTCCGCATTGGGTTTTTCTGGGGACTTGTTGTCCAAAAATAATGGTGTCCCTTGTGTGTTTGTCTCATATATTTTCAGTTTATGATCTGTATGTTAGTGTAGTCTGCAGTAGTGTTTTTCATCACTGATTATAAATAAAATAACTTGTTGAATGTAATATCAAGTAGGGGATGATAAACCAATGATTGCATTAGGATTTCTTGTGTGTAGGTTCAAAAATTTTCACAAATCGAAGGTTGGATCAATCTCTTCCAACACAATGGGATATTTATCGAGTTTTTTGTTCAACAATTGGTTGCGCCTTAGCCGAAGGTTATATTGGATGAAGACTAGATCATTTAACTGTTTTTGTTCTAAATTGTTCCTCTTCTTCATGTGAATCCTCTCAAAGACAGACCAATTGCGCTGACACCCAGAAGCACTACAATTTTGACTCAAAATTTAGATTGCAAACTTCTGCAATTGAGGACACTGGCTACCAAATGCCTCCCACCAGTGTGCTACAAAAACATAGTTGTGTAATGAGTTAGTTCAACAAATTATATCCAAATTATAAACAATTTAACGAAATAAGAATTTGAAAATTGAAATTGTTTAACTAGCTCATCTACTCCCCTTGCAATCCTTGCTAGGTCTTATTCGAAGGTACCTATGGCTCTACTGAAACAAGTGATCTGTCAGTGTATCTCCAACCAATCTCTCTCATCAGGGACCATGTGCTCAAGGAACTCATACAATCCATATTTCACTTTCCCAGTCAAATCTTCTCCCACCTGAGCTTTATAATGATACCTTGGGTGCAAGAAATACCCAACTGCATGTATAGGGCCATGGAGTTGATTGTTCCATCTTTGATCAATGATCTCCCAAATTGGTCCATACTTAGCCACTCTATCCTTGTATGTTGCCTTTATTTGTTCCTTTGCCTGATCCATAGCCTCATAAATGAAACTCATAGGCAATGTTTCCCCATCCACCAACCGCAACACCTTAACTAGTGGCTCAATAATTTTCACAATATTTGTTGCCTTTTTCCAAAATATGTCGTCATTAACTTTCTATCTGATGTCTTTGCCATCCTGTTTGCGAGCCCATTGGCATCCATTCCATTCATCACCAAAAAACATCTTCTGCAAGTTTTTATGTTGGGAAAACATAGATTGAAATGTCAAAAAGTGAGTTGTAAATCTAGTGATGACAGTTCTAACAAGATCCTTGCCCCCTGTGTTTTTCCTCATCAGGATCAAAATCCACGAGTGATTGTAGATATACTTTGTTATGCTTTTGGCATGCTCTACAATCTTCTTGATCCAATCTATTTTACCAATATCCTTAAGCATGATGTTTATGCAATGTGCAACACATGGGGTCCAAAAGATGGTTTTGCATTTTTCCTCTAACATTTTACCAGCAAGAACATAGTTAAATGCATTATCTATGATGATCTGAACAACATTAGCCACCCCCACCTGTTCAACAACCTCATCCAAAACTTGAAACAACAAGTGTGCATTTTTCACCTTATCAGATGCATTAACTGATTTTAGAAACATGGTTCCTTGTGGGCAAAAGAGAAGAAAATTTATGATGGTATGGTTCTTTTGTTTAGTCCATCCATCTAACATGATCGTACATCTTGTTTTCACCCATGAGTTTTTGAAATCTTTCAAATACTCCTCATTGGACATAACCTCTTTATGCAAAAGAGATCCCCTTAATTCATGCATACTAGGGCCTTTGAAGCCCTTACCAACAACAATGATGGCATCAAACATAGGTTCATAATACAGTGAATAGGCAACATTGAAGGGGATATCAACATCATACCACCATCTAGCTATGTAATCACATACAATTTCTCTCAATTCCTTCTTCCAATGGTCATCTAAAGTAGGTTGGATTTGACTTCGATGAGCTTGAGGACCATGTGCACTATTAGAGGGAGAGGAGGGTGAGAAATAACTTTTGATACCACCCTTCTTTTTACCCTTACCCTTTTCTTGAATAGACTCCAAAGAGGGAGGAACAAAGCGAAAGGGGTTGGATGCATCAATACAAGGGATAGATGAAGAGCCCTCATAATCAAAATTGGGGTTGGCCACCATCATTTGTTTTAGACTCCTCTTCCTCCCTATTTCAGCCTCTATTGCTTTTTTCCTAGCTTTGTCTTCCTCAAACTTCTCAAATTTTTCTAGCAACTCCTTTCTAATTTCCCCAATCTGCTTTGGTGGTGCTGCACATGGGACAATTTGGCCTCTAATACTGGCCAAGTGTTGTTTCAGCCTGTGAATGCCCCCTCCACCTCCCTTAATTTTTTTATGACAAAATTTGCAATACATTTGGTTGTCAATCATCTCAGCATATGCCCAAGCAACTTTCACTTTAGGAGCCATTTTTTGATAATTGGAATTGGAAATGAAAGGGCAAAAGTATAAAAATGAAAAGAAAAGAAAACAACTCTTATTTTTTCTAGAAAATTTATTCATTTCAATTTCCAGATCTGGAAAAAAATGAAAAACAAGGAGATTTGAGAAGTAAAAGAAAATACCTATAGCCTCCTCACTGCTACTCCAAAAACCGACTCTTCAATGGCAAATGCTGCTCCAAAAATAAACTGCTCAATATTGCTCCAAAGATCGCCCAAGAACCTCCTCAATGCTGCTCCAAAAACCAACTCCAACTACTCACCAAATCCTCACAGATGCTCACATAAATGCAATGAGATAATTGTGAGGAAATATGAGGGGGTTGGGTCACCTTTATAGGCATGGGAGAGGGTAGAGGGGCTAGGAATTAGTAAAATAAAAATAAAAATTGGAGTCTGCATAGCCCACCATTTTTTTCTCGTTGTCGAGTCGGGCCAGTTTATATTGGGCTCCACTGGTTCAATTGGTATGTTGCTAAAGCTTTTAATTGGCCGAGTCGGTTCGGTGAGGGGTTCTGACCGGTCAACCAGGCCGAGTCGGAGTTAGACCGGACTAGTTTAAAAGCATGACTTCCAACGACCCTAGATCAACATGACATCATAATTTCGGCTAGCTTTTGGTTGGTAAATTCCTATTTTGAAAAAGCTACTTGGTCGGCTCGTGATGAAGGGATGTATCTTCCCCATTTTTATAATGTTGAGGGGCTTAGGCTAATAATTCGACCTAGTAGGACTCATATAAATAGAAATTAACTTCATCTGTATTGGATCATCATCACACTTGGGAATTTCGACCTTTTTGGAAAGTTCACACTCGTTCTTGGATTGGCTATTAGATGATCTTGGATGCATTTCGATATTTGGAGCTGAAATTTTGATCTTCTTTGGAGCTATCTCTTGAATTGTGGATGGATATATCATATTGTCATCTTGTAAGTTCTTTTTGTTGAATTTTTTCTTGAAATAATGTCTAATGTATGGAATTGTTGCAACTAGATTAATGCTATATTGTGCCCTAATTGTTGAAGATTTATTTTTGAAAGCTATTTGGTTTGCAATTGCATATGTTACTTATGTTATGACATGTGATGAATGTTTCTAGTGGTAATTTTGTTTTTCTCCATAAAATTCCGTAATTCATTGAGTGGGTAATTGTTGAGGGTTGGTATCTAGGGCATCAATTCTTGACCTCCTTAAGGACAATTTTGGCTAATCTAAAGCATCTAGGACTCCATATGTCGAAAGGACGAGGCATTGGTCTAAGCCTTTGGTGATCAACTTCACATCTTCTCCATATTTCTCTTCTTGTGAAATTCAACCCCCTTGAATAGGAATACTAGGCTAGGGCATAGAGCAAATTGCGTTAGAGGAAAAATTGGTGAATTCCGGAAGCACATACATCAAGCTTAGGGTCTTACCTACAACACCTCCAGGTTTGGTAAGCTTCCCGTAGGTTTTCATCCATAAAATATCTTAACCTAGGTGTGCCTTAAGAGGGAAACCCTAGCTTTAATTTCCTTGACTTGTGGACCTCCTTGAGGGTTGTATGATCATAGTACTTGGTTGAGTAAATCATAAGAAGCCCTTTCTTCTCCTTGCCTCAGTCCTGGGACTACCTTCTTCCGCGATAAATCATGAAACTCTAGATCTCGTGCAAGTTCTTTCTAGGTCTCTTAAAGGGAGCAAAGTATCTTTTGAAGTGTCATATTTTCCTATAGAGCTTCCCTCGAGAGGTGCTATCCCATCACCTAGTGTTGAAATTTGGAAGCTCAGGGAGAAATTCCCTCCATTGGACAAACTTCCTCATCTAGAGAAGCCCCTCCTAGGCCTTGGAAGAATTTAATTTGGTCAAGGAAAAACATTATTTTAATGTGAAACCCGCATGTGCACAAAGTACAAGTTGGCCTCAAGGACAAATTGGGTCTCTTCCATCACATATAAATAGACCTCATGTCACATCACTTTGGAGCATCATCAACACATCATATCTCTCTCTTGATTGATTTGGTTCGTACAGGTTTGACACAAGGAGGCCCAAGCTCACACGTGCGAAGGGAAGAAGGCATTTTCTGTTTTTTGCATTGTCTTTCTGATTGGGACAGTTTGACCAGCCTTTGAGCAATGTTGACTTGGCATATCTTGACTTGGTTTGAACGAATTTGGATCTGTTCTTGGAGGCCAAGTTGGTTGCTCCTTTGATTGAGATTTTCTGGGCACTTTGACCCATGTTGATTGTAGGTCGGCACATAGGGTTTTTGCAGGTTAAAGAGTTGACTTTGACCAAATTTGTTTGGGTTGAAGTTTGACTATTTTCACTGCCTTTGATCGATCTTGGAAAGCCAAATTTAATGTTGCTTTCACTGAGCTATTTAGAGGACTATTGAATGTTGACTGATTAGTGCTGTTACTACCGCTGTTGACTTTGACCAGAATTGCAAATTTGACTTGTTGATCATATTTGACTTTTGGGTTCATCTCTCATTGGATATTGGTTAGTTGAATTGGATAGTCAAAGCTATTGACCTTTGACTCTTTGTTGATGAATTGGAACATTGTCTCTTTATTGAACATTTGATGACAATCTAATAGAAGAAAAAATTGAAAGGGTTTTCCCCATTATGGGTGTTTCCTTGGTCTTTGACGAAATCTTGTGTCTCTCTTGTTCTTGTTCTTGGTTGTTTTCTTTTGCATTTGAATTAGTATTCTATCTACAATTACTTTCTGTCATGGGAAGATTGAATTTATTGAGAAGTGATTACTAATTGAAGAAGAATTGGAATAAGTGATTGTGCTAAGCATAAAATAACGAAAAACTAGCATGGTATTAGAGCTGAGGTAAAGACACGCTCAAGGAGACAAGAGATAACAACAATCACTTTTGAAGGAATCTAATTGGAAGAAGCTTACTTGGTCAAGGTGTCTCCCTTATTCAAGAATGCATAGACGCTGAATGACTCATCAAATTTTGCTGCTTGGAAGATCAGATTGGAGGTGACCTTGGATGAAAATGATGTTTTGGAATATGTGGAAGGAAAGGTACTTGAACCTCCAGAAAATGCTCCAGCTGTTGCCAAGGCCAAGTATAAGAAAGGTGAGATCAAGTCCAAGAAAATAATTATTGATTCTTTGGGAGATCATTTGCTTACTTACATTGCAAAGTTGAAGAAGTTTAAGGATATCTATGATAAGCTGGTTGGGATGTATGAGGTCAACAATTTTAACCACATTCTCTCCTTGAAAAATCAAAACAAGGACATCAAGATGAAGAAGGGGGATACTGTTCAGTCATACTTCATGAGATTATCACAACTCACGGATCAATTGGTGATTGCTGTAGAAATTATGTCTGATAGAGAGTTGGTACTTGTTGCTCTTCAAGGTCTTCCTCCAATTTGGGAGACATTCATTACTACTATTAGTAACAATGACAAGCTTCCAACATTAGATGAGCTGGTTGGAAAAACACTCGAGAGGAAACCAAGATGATTTCCTGAGAGAGAATTCATAAGCATGAAGAAGGAGATCCCTTTGCTTTTGCTGCTCAAGACAAGAAGAAGAAAGAAGAGGAAGACCATTTCAAGAAAACCAGGATCCAGGGACTCTCAAAGAAGATTTAAGAAGGACAAAGTTGAATGTTTCAAGTGCCATAGGTATGGACACTTTGCGAAAGACTACAGAAAATGAAAATGCTCCTAGGTCATACAACAACAATTGTGCGTTCAACAACAACAGGTTCAATAATAAAAGAAGAAAATATGCTCCAGATGATCGTGATGAAGGTCGTCGTCCTCAAAATATATCAAGGAATACAAGCTATGGAAATAATGTAGCTGCTACTCAATCTGAATATTTTCTCATTTCTACTCTTTCTAGTTCCTCTCCTCCAAATTCATTTGATAGTTGGTCGGTAGATAGTGGGGCCACTAGACACTTCATTGGGTATCGTGAAGACCTCTCAAACCTGGTTGAGAGGACTCATTTCTGCTCTTTCTAGTTCCTCTCCTCCAAATTCATTTGATAGTTGGTTGGTAGATAGTGGGGCCACTAGAGACTTCACTCGATATCGTTTGAGAGGGGGACTAATTTGAAGATCATTCTTGGAGACAACTCTACTTATCGCGTGAAGGGTTTCGGCTCTATTACATTTCATTTGGGTTCTGGGGAAATCATACATCTTTATGATGTTATGTATGTACTGAGATCGAAGAAGAACCTTGTGTCTATATCTGTCTTGGAAGACAAAGGGATGAGATTTGCCTTCATTAGAGGAAAGGTCCTCACTTGGCCTATGGAATCCCGGATGAGGGATGCATTCACCTTAGGATCAAGAAGTGAAGGACTCTATAGAGTCAATGGAAGACCGATGCGAGCACTAGTGCATGACAACAATCATCAAAGCGAGCTATCGCATCGAAGGTTTGCTCATCTTCACTATGAAGCCCTGCCTAAAGTAAGGAGGATGGTTTCTGGAATGCTTGAGGATCAATCAAATCATGATGGAGTGTGTTTGGGATGTGCAAGTGGAAAGAAGACAAAGGGGCCGCTCCCCTCTAGCAAAAGCAGGACCAATGATATTCTACAACTCATACATTCTGATCTATGTGGACCCATGTCGGTTGTTGACCATGTACATGTCAACAAGCCAAGAAGCAGAGTATAGAATAGTGGAACAAATTTTTTATGTCAATATCATCATTGTAATCCAAATTCTACTTTTGTAATGTAAAAATGGTTCTAGTATGAATATTGTTAAAGAATCTAGGGCATGTAGATATTAGCTTGATTCTTCATTATATAACAATTTGTGAAGTATTTAAACAATTTATCATAGTTAGATGTTCCATTCTATCATTAGTGTATTTAATCACTTCATCAAACTGCTACCAAAAACAAAAGAGACAAGAACACAAATGTTTGGCTTTCTTGCAGGGCCAAAACCTCTCCCTCTTGGAGAGGAAAACCCATGCGTAAATTCTTCTTATAGAGATTCTATTGACGAATACCAAGACCATGACCCTTGACGCACTCAGCCACTCCAAGACCAAGACATCAATCCTCTTCTTCATTGCTGCTGGGATCATCATCCTCGCTGCACTTCTGAGATCTCCATTACTGCTATCATCATTGAGAACATCATGCCTTAAGACGATCTTTGCACCATCACTGTTTTGCCCTTAAAGAATGAGATCATGACTGATATATATTCAATGTACTGCACCGAGATCCTTTTTGGACCACTATCAAGATCATGGTTACGATTGGGATCATGACTGTCCTAGAAGGTATGCCGAGACAGGTTGATCACAGTGATCCTCTTTTTCAAGACTGTGTGACAATGATGATCATGCCGAAAACAGAGTATTGTTGAGATCCTTCTTTCTTAGAACTGTGTCTGCACTCTCACCAAAGATATATGTAGCTATGCCCAGATTGTATTGTTATGACCCTTCTCCTCACACCATGTCTAGACTGTAGTCGTGACAAAGGTAGTGATCATCAAGTAGGTGACTGCGTATAGAATGATCACAGTCATGAATGCTTCTACCCATTATGCTGAGACCACCGAGAGGGCTTCATCAAGACTGCGGCTCACCGTGGTTATGTCCGAGACTATAAATAGCCCAGAACTCATATAAATACAACGTCCTTATCTGAGACTTGATTTTCCAGATTGCTACTGCGGTTTACCATGACTGTGGCACCCTTACACTTGACTGCGGCTCCTACTGCGGCTTCCCTCTCCATCACTGCGGCTTTCTGCGGCTTGACTCTTCATCACTGCGGCTTGACTGCGGCTCCCTTTACTGCGACCTTCACCCTTGACTGTGGCCTTATCTCCAAGCGAGTTTTGTTCTCCCATTTGCGGATGATTCAATAGGCTATTTATAGTAGTTGTGCCATATATGCAAGCCGAGATGAACATTTGAACCGACGTGACCTTGTGTTGAGCCGACATGTCATTTAAATATATATTTAATTTATTTATTGAAGCCGACATGAAGATCCTTTAATGATTTTGCTTGCAAACTTTTGTAGGCTTGTTTTTGAGGCATTGATGTTGGTCTTGGAGGGCTGTTAGACAACTTTGAAGACTTGTACATATTTACATAAACTCATGAAGAGTTTATATACACATGATATGACTCTTTGACATTTAAATAAATCCTAAAGACATCAAGAAGAAGTCTTTCACGTAGTAACACTTCTTGCTCATGAAACCCATGCAACAAGATTACAAAAATAATTTATTCTCTTTTATTACATCAAATACAAAGATCATGTCATTATGAAGACCAAACCTAGATACACTTTCTTCATCAAATATTAAGCCATGTAACAACACCTAGGTAAGCCTATGATTCTTCTCAAAAGGTTTCACTCTAGGGAGTTTTTTAACCTCACCAAATTATTTGTGTTTGTAAACACGGATAATTGGTAGAGTTTTTCTCCCAGATATACCCCAAAGGTAGGTTGGAGCTCATTGACAAGGTCTTAGGTGAGTCCTAGTGTTATCGAGTCTATGTATTTTTCTCATACAAGATCATGTGTCTTGTCGCAAATTTTAGTTGAGTCTTAAAGAGGCTGAGTCTGTGTATTTCCCCTTCTAAGGGTTGATTTTGTAATATCTTGATGTAAAAGTGTTGGTTCCTTATACTTAGAACACCATTACCAAAATATTTTTTAGATACACTTAGAGGGTGGAAAAATATTTATTCCCCTCGAGTCTAATAATTAAATTTCTAGCAAAAATAAAAATAAAAATTAAGCTATAAATTGTCAAAACAATAAAATGAAGGGAAAATTAATTACCTTCCAAGTGGAAAATTCATCAAAAAATTATCTGAAGCTATTTTCAAAGGAAAGATTTCAAGTAAAAAATAAAAGCCTCATTTCCAAGGTAAAAGGAACCAGTCCAGAAATTCGTTTGGGCAAGAGAAGACTATTTTCCAACAAGTCGATTTTTTTGGGCCTAGAAGTGAATTATTTTGCACAAGTAACGATAATTCTATTTTTTGAAGGTCCTCTAGTGATTGAAAAGTCAAGTTTTGACCTTCCAACATAGAGAACAAGGAATATCGAATTGTTTTAGAGATTTGTGCCAGTTAATCAAGGGATCAATTTTTTTTAACAAGGATCAAGTCATGGATCGATGCAACTAGCCATTTTTTCCACTTGGAGGGGTTGATCCCTCTCATTTTTTCTATATAAGGAAGCTTCCAAGCTCCTCATTGTATTTTGAACTCACTAGACCGAAATTTTTTGTATTGAGCTAAGCTTTGCTGAAATTTCTGCATTAATAAAATTCTTTGGGGCTTCAATTCAAGGTATCTCTCGCTTGATGATTCATGGTATGTGCTGAATGGGTTTAATGCTCTAATTTTATGTTTTAACTGAAGATTATTGTTTCATAGCCAGTGGTTGGACTATTTATTAGCACATGTATCTTGCTTTAGGTTTTGGGCTAAACACACTGAAGCTGGTAGATCTAGCAGGTATCTCTAGATCTCTAGTCTATTTGTGTGAATCAAACCCCTATGAAGCTAATGATCTATCTTTCAAGTTTGGAGAGATTTTCAAATGATTCAGCCCTTGGGGAAAACCCAAGTTCATGAACTTCGAGATGACCACATCTTGTTTGGACTTTGAGCTTATCTAACGATTTAATGTGCAGAGTTTGGTTTGGTGCATCAAAATACAAATTATTTCTCACTTATTTCGAAAATTTACTCTGGCTATAAATGATTTATTTGCTATATAGAGCTAATGTTTCTCTTGTAGATATTGTAAATAATTTCTAACCCTTGTAAATTGTTTTTCTCATTTTGTAAATAATATTTTGGGGTTTTTATTTTAGAATTTTCTAGTTCTTTGGGATTGGCTCTATTTATTTAACTTGTAGGTGTGAAGGCTCAATGATTTCAAGGCTAAATTTTACTATGAAGAGCCTTAGTCCTCTCCTAGCCTAGGCAACTAGGGTTTCAGGGCATAGAGGCCTAAGGAGGAGCCATCCAAGGAGAAGATCATGGTTGTTCAGGGTCTGGGGCTTGATCTAGGGCCTAGAGGCTTAGATCTAGCATACCCACCTCTCCAAGCTTCAAAGCCTAGCCTAGAAGAGGAGGCGGCTAGCCCTAGGAGGGAATTTTCACTGAAAATTCATGGTTTTCATGTCATTTTCTAACATCTGAAGCTTATTGTAGGTGTCTCTTGTGGGTTTCATCATTGATTTGGGCTTTAAAGATCATTTTTGTGCTTATTTGAGGCAGCTGCAGGGTTCAAAGGGCTAATTTTCCCTAGCTGCAGGGATTTCTAGCCCTCGAGGGCTTGGCCACAAGCCTAATAAGCCAAGGAGCCCTAGTCGCATTCCTAACTAGGCCGCAAGGGTTTTTAGGGTGTTACACTTGCTCACATTTTTTCCCCTAATTTCTATTTGGTTGCAGACCTAAAGGCATTCATCTCAAGGATTTTCAAGTGATTTTCATTGCTAATTTGCCATTGTGAATTTTCCAAGTCATTAGTGCTTGAAGTAAATTTATTTTTGTGGCTAATTTTTTGTGTTTTTGGGCCCTAAATTGCTTGGAAGAAGGGTTAGAGGGTTGATCTCATCATATCTTAACCATCTAGGGCCATCTAGCCCTAGTTGTGAGGCCAAGAGCCTCTTGCTCACTAGGCCGTAAGCCTCATTGGGCTTCCTTGCCTTAGCCGCAACCCTTGCAAAATAACACCAAAAGTATTAGGAAGTCTTTTCAAAAGAAGGGGACCACATGTATGAGGGGTCAAGTGGGGAATAGGTCCTAGCCATTGATCTAATGGCTTGAGATTAAATCTCAGCCATTAGATCTTAGGGATAGGGTTTCCATCTTTTCCTAAGGGACAAAAGGTAAAAAGAAAGGTTTATTCTCATTATCTTTTTTCTTCTAAAAGAAGAGAGGGGAAAGAAGAGGGTTGCTGGAAGGAGCCCAAATGAGAGTAGCTCGAGAATGCACGCAGAGAGAGGCTAGCAACCCAAAAGGAAAAATGAGAACAACTGAGAGAGCTGCGATAACTCGAGTCAGGCAGGAGTGAAGGAGGAGGAAGGCTTAGTGGAGAAAACAATCTACAACAGAGGACATTGACACGAATTCCCATAAATTCTTATAAGCTATTAGATGGAGTTTCCTGTGGTAAGAAGCCCATATTTCTTGCTGTAAATTTCGCTGTGTGAGATTTTATGTAGGTCGAGTTCTGAGATGAGTGTTAGGCCAAGTTCTGGTCTTAACCACTGAAGAAAAGCACACCGAAATTTTCGGGTAGCAGAACCAGAAATTGGCCGAAATTTTCGGGGAGCACAAAAGTTCATTGAGGGCTAAGTTAGAGACGAACTTCTGGCCGAGTTTTATCTCTGCTCAGGAGAAAAGCTGACTGTGTATTGTTTGGGTGAGTAGACCCAATAATCCTTCATTCTATAGTGAAAAGGAGGGTATGTCAACGTTGGAGGAGGAGGTTATGGCCAAGGATCAATTTACAAACTTCTAGGAGGACTTCAACCATTCTCAAGCTCAGAATTTGAGGCATTAACTAAGAGACAAGCCTAGAAGTTGAGACCTATATCAGTCAGTGTAAAGGAGTGTGTGGAGGCTCCTTTCTTATATTCTTCAGTGCTTACAACAAACGAGTCAAGGGAGATAAGTTTATCTCTTTCTTTGTTGTAAAATTTTCTTTAAGAAGCAGAAATAAAGCCTCCCTTCAGAAGACTGGTTTTCCCCAAGAGGAAGTGGGGTTTTTCTAGGGTCAAGTTTGACCAAAAATTAATTGTGTCAGTGTGTGCTTGCTAATAATTTTTATATCAGCTGAAAGTTATATGTTGTAGAGGTAGCCTAAATGTTTCAAGTCAAATGCATTTTAACATATACATATCAGTCATATGTAATGATGGGTTTTGGGCATTAAACCTTGCAAGAATTTGAAACTGGGTGGGCTACAACAGTACCTTATTTTTCTACAGTTTGATTCTGACAGTTGATTGAAAATTGTAGGGTTCGTTGACTGAGGTTTGACAGTTTTCCACAGGCCAAAATTCGGCCCTCTGTTGCATACTATGATCGTTGACCAGATTTGACTCTCTCTTTCTCTCTCATTTGATTGGTTTTGACTTGGTTGACTTGAAAAGTGAAAGCTATGACTTTGACTGGTTTATGGATGTACTATTGGACTTTGTGTCTCAAGCTAAACTAAGAAGAAGAAGATTTGATTATGGGTTTCCCCCTTATGGGGTTTTTCCGTGGTCTTTGACCAAAATCTCTGTCTCATTGTTTTTAGCTATCTTCTATTGTACATTATTGTTTACTGTTCTATCTATAATTGCTTAATTGTTAATGGGGTGAATGAAATTGAATGCTATATTGTTTTAATTGATTATAACAACATAGAACATTTGAAAAATTAACATGGTATCAGGACTGAGGTGAAGAGTAGCCATTGAAAAAATGGAACACCCCTTTGAGACACTTCTCTTGCTGATTGGTGATCAACTTTCTTGGACAAAGATGACTTCCTCTTACTTGAAGATTGAAGAGAAGTTGAATGATGCATCCAACATTGCAGCATGGAGGGTTAGATTGTGTGAAATTTTGCTTGAAATGCAACAACTAGAATTAGTTCTTCTAACTTATAAATTATGTAGTTTATTTTGTTACGACAAAATAACGAATTATTCACGCTGCAATTCTTCACAAATAAAAAAGCTGCAGAAATAAATTGGAAACTAAGAAAATGCTAGTACACAATAAAAATTTGATAGTTATTTTTGGACAAATATCCCCAGAAAAACCCAATTCGGGAAAGCCGATGCAGTGGATGAGGGTTTTATTATTGTGCAGTAGTGAAATTCTAAGGACAATCTCTGGATGCCCAATTGGCTATCCAATCAACAAAATAATGTGGCCAAAATATCTGTGAGGCAAATACCTTAACACCATGCTGGAACCAGCTCCGAAAATTAGCAAAACTAGTTGTTCATATAACCTCTTGGTAAGCCTCTGCGTAGCGTTTGTGCAGGCTCTACTCGCTCTGCCCCAGAACTGCCGGAATGATGACATCCTAGCTGACTCTGCCTCTAGAAGTGACTCGCTTGGCCTCTTGGAGTTTTTCTGGGCCAACTTCAATTGAATCATCCTTCCTCTTGGGAAAATCGATCTCCCTCTGAAGCTATCTACACAGGCTCTGCGTAGCCTCTCTGGGAAATACGACCCTTCTGTTGCTGACTCTCTAGAACTGGAAAACTTCCTTCGGACTCACTCTCTTTGCCCCTCATTATCTTTGCGTCCTCTCTGGCTTGAATTCTCCCCTGTTGGATCATTGCATCTAGGAAGTTCGATCTTTACCAAGGAACTCGACCTCAAGTGTGTTTAGCTCCAACCCCATCGACCTCCTCTTATAATCTCTCGTTGGCTCACTAATGACCATGATTAAGTCCTCATCATAACTAAGATCAATTTTGGATTGATACATGTGAGTTTCTAGAGAAATCCAAGCTATCTTAATTAATTTTTGTTATTTAATCGTTTTCCATAAGTTAGTCTTGGGAAATTTTTTATCGTTGATTAATTAACTTAATTAAGTCATCTCTAGGTGTTTTCTCCTAAAACTTTTTCTGGGTTCTGGAGCTCTTGTGTTTCTAAGCCTCTTTGACAAAAGTCGAGACTAGAACACTTGTCTGATGCTACAAAAATCAACACTCCCTCTTAGTGAGGAAGGAGTTCTCTCTATCTTGTATCACCATCTCCCATACACGCTGTTGATTTCTGACAAATGTGACCACTGCAATTGCCCACCAACTACTGCGCAACTTTGATTCCTCTGCTACTCTGAGCTGAACCAATGTTGCATCTGCGCTGCTGCTGACACTGCATTGTACACCCTATATTGCTGCAAACTCTGCACTGCACTGCAACTGATCTCATGTTGTTGTTGCTGCTGCAATTGAGAACCAAAAACACTGAATCAATTGTATCTATGGACTGCAACTGTCTCTTGAGAACTGACTGCTACTAGTCTTTGCACTGTCCACTGAGTCTGTCTACATTGCAACTGCACTGTGCTCCTCAACATTTGACTGCAATTGGTACTGCAACTGTCCCTTAAGAACTAACTGCGCCATTTGACATTGATTCATCTGCTACTAAATACTGTGGGCCCCTGTAGCAAGGGTAGTGATCCGAGAGGAAACACCTGCCTGATGCTAAACACCTGTCAGATGCTCAACACCTATCTGATGTTACCCTCAAGAGATCCTGCATAGCTTTGCGCAACTCTGGAGTCTAAAGCTCATTGTCTCCCCACCCCTCTCCTGGAGGTATAGATGCAAAACAAAGCGAAATCTTCCTCTAACTGGGAGGAAAACTGATCAATCTCTGCCGAAGTTGCCGCCTGCTCCTGCTTCTCCTTCTTGTCCTTCTTCCTTTGAGGACACTAGGTATTGTAGTGGCCAAACTCACCACACTTTAAATATTTGACCTTCGACAGGTCCTTCTTTTTCTTCTCTCCTCCTTGTGAGCCTTGTCCTTGACTGGGACCTTTCTTTGCCTTTCCCTTTGATGCAAGGGCTACGTTCTCTTCCTCCTTCACAGTTTTCGATCCTCTGCTACTGTCACTGAGACTACTCTTGACTAGAGCAAGTCGCATCTCCTCCTGTGTGAAATCTGCCCACAATTGATCCTGTCCAGGTAGTTGATCTCGTCTAGTGATGCCTTGGATGAAAGTAGCCGACTCCTTGGTGAAACCATTGATAACTACACGCACTAGCTCAACTTCTTGTGGTGTCTCTCCTACGGCAGAAAGCTCATTCCGAATATTTTGAATCCTGGTAAGGTATGGAGTAACTCCTTCTCCCTTTTGCATCCTGGTGGTACTTAACTTATCCTTCAGGAAATATTCCAATTCTTGGAAGGATTCTGGTATACTGCTGCGAGAGAATCCCACATTTCTTTGGCCGTATTCTTGGTTGCTAAGTGGGAGACTATATGATCCTGAACCCCTTCAAGGATCAACCACTTTGACTTGGCCATCTCTTTGTTGTAGTTCTTCAACTGTTGCAGATTTGTAGGTACGACTATGGCTCGTTTTGTGTACATATTCAAACCAAACTCATCCAGTAGGAACAATATTCTAGCCTTTCAAATAATGTAGTTGGATGCACTGTCTAACTTGTCCTAATCACAAAGTTCTTCTGATGCCATTTCTGCAAAACTCACAACTAGGAAAATCAATAGGTATCTCTTCCTCTCCTGCTTGGCTGCTTTGCTACTCACACTCCCTCCTGGAATGCGCCGTCCTGCAAGCTGCTGCCGTCACTTGCAACTGGAAATCACAGGTTTCCTTTAGAAAACTGAATCCAGAAACCCTCTGAGAAAAAATCCCTCAGTGTGTGCAATTTCTTTTCCACCCGACACTAATTCTACAACTGTAGAAATTGCTCATTTCCCACCCCGGTTTTCAGTTTCTCCTATCCAATCGCTGCCAACTCATCTCTCACATTAGTAATCTTTGTGAGATATCCAGCTGCACTATCATTACCCATCTTAATGTTCTTCAGCTTTTCCTTCAGGACCATCTTCCGGTTCTCATTGGTACTCTGGTAGAGATTGGACAATGCTGTCCACATCTCATGGGCATTGCTCTTTCCTCTCACATGAGGAATGCAATGGTCTTTGATTCCGTCTAGAATCAGTCTCTTACTGTTGTTGTTCTTTTTATTATAAGTTGTCAACTGAGTAGCATCAGTAGGCACAACAACAGGGTTATGTGTGGTATGCACCATGATATCCCAGACTTCTACCTTCTCAAAGATACTCTGCATTCTCTCATTCCAAACGCTGTAATTTGTATGCCCATCCAACCTATCTTCCACCCTCAATCCCAATGACATCCTGCTGTCCTAAAACTGAAAAATAACACTACTGTAGTAAAGATAAAACTGCTGTTTATGAAAAAATCAGCTTGCTAGAATTTTCTGAGTGAAAAATCAGCAGCTGTAATTTTTCCTTTTGCTGTCCCAAACTTCCCTTCAGCACTCAAGCTCTGATACCATGTAGAAATTTCTCATTTCCCACCTCGGTTTTCAGTTTCTCCTTATTTCTCCCATATAGTTAAATGCCCTTTCCCATAACCATACATTTAACAAGCTGGAAAAATAAATTTGCTGAAAACACAAATTCTGGAAATTTTACAGAATGCTGGAAATTGCAGAAATAAAAATCAGCAGTAATAAACAGCCATTAAAACACATTTAAACACTTAGATTTTTGGTCAATGTGACCCTGGAAAAACCCCCTACAACTCTTGGGGAAAACCAGTTTGAGAGCTCTTCTTTATTTCTGGAAAATGCCTTTTTAAAGTAAGAGAAATATTCAGCAAAAATCAGCAAGCAAACTTTTACAACTTAACTCAGCCTTGCTGAAACTCCGCCCTATTGAAACTCCGCTGTACAGACTTGCTGAAACTCCGCCCTGCTGAAACTCCGCTGCTCACTGTCCAGAAATCTCCCTTGCTCTCTTGCTCTCCTTCTCTCAATCTGCTCATGAAAGAATGAATGAACTTTTCCTCCTTTAATCTAATCCCAAGTGACTTTTGGGTGATCCAAGTGACTTTTGGGTGATCCCTAAATCTAATGGCTGAAATAGATTGAGATCTAAGGCTGAGATTAAATGCTCATTTAAATCTCACTTTTTATTTTTTAATTCACCCCACTTTAATAAAGACCCACTTAGTCATTTATTTCCAAAGTCACTTTTCCTTTCTAATTTTTCGTTGACTTTATAAAAGTCACTTTAAAATTAGACTTAGTAACTTTATCACTTAAAGTCACTTTTAAATTAGATTTAACTTTATAAAATTATAAAGTCACTTTAGGAGAAAAATTAAATTCTTTTGGACACTTTTCCCTAGGCCAAAGATCAAAGCCTTAGGGAACCACCTGTCCTCTGGTACCAAATTTCAACAACAACTGCAAAACTGCTGCAAAAACAACTGTGCCCAAATCTTCTTTGTGAATTCAATGTTCTACTTCACCGAAACTGCTTCCCAACTTCACCACTGCATGCTGGAATTCTTTTAGACAAATCGAACTTTCCTGCACTTTGCAACTAGAAAGTCGAACCCTTGTGCTACTGCCCCCTTTGAGATGCAAATTTCTCCTTCGTCTCTGAGCCTCTAATCTCTCAAACTTGCTCTGATACCATGTGAAATTTCACTTGAAATGCAACAACTGAAATTAATTCTTTTAACTGCTAAATTATGTAGTTTATTTTGTTACAACAAAATAACGAATTAATCACATTGCAATTCTTCACAGATAAAAACATTGCAAAACTAAACTGGAAACTGAGAAAATGCTAGCACATGCACACAATAAAAAATTGACAGTTATTTTTGGATACTTGTCCCCGGAAAAACCCAATGCGGGAAAATCGTTGTAGTAGATCAGGGTTTTATTATTATGCACACAATAAAAAATTGACAGTTATTTTTGGATAAATGTCCCTGGAAAAACCCAACGCGGGAAAATTGTTGTAGCAGATGAGGGTTTTATTATTATGCAGTGGTGAAATGCACACAATAAAAATTTGACAGTTATTTTTGGATAAATGTCCTTGGAAAAACCCAATGCGGGAAATTAGTGTCGTATATGAGGGTTTTATTATTATGCAGTAGTGAAATTCTAGGTGCAATCTCTGGATGCCCAACTGACTATCCAATCAACAAAATAATGTGGCCAAAATATCTGTGAGGGAAATACCTCAACACCATGCCGACAAAACTAGCTGCTCATACAACCTATGCACAGTGTTTGTGCATGCTCTACTCGGTATGCCCTGGAACTGCTGGAATGATGACGTCCTGGTTGACTTTGCCTTTGGAAGTGACTTGCTTGGCCTCCTGGAGGTTTTCCACACCAACTGCAACTGAATCACCCTTTCTCTCAGAAAAATCGTTCTCCCTTTGAAACTATATGTGCAGGCTCTACGCAACCTCTCTTGGAAATGCGACCCTTCTGTTGCTGACTCTCCGAAATTGGAAAACTTCGTTCGGACTCTCGAATTCTCCTCTATTGGATCATTGCAACTGGGAAGTTCTATCTTTGTCAAGGAACTTGACCTTAAGTGTGTTTAGCCCTAACCCCATCGACCTCCTCTTATAATCTCTCATTGGCTCACCAAGGACCATGATTAAGTCCTCATCAACGACTAAGATCATTTCTGGATTGATCCATGTGATTTTCTAGAGAAATCTCACCTATCTTAATTAATTCCCGTTAATTAATAATTTTCCCTAAGTTAGACTCAGGAAAAATTTAATCACTGATTAATTAACTTAATTAAGTGATCTCTAGGTGTTTTCTCCTGAAACGTTTTTTGGATTCTGGAGCTCTCGTGTTTCTAAGCCTCTTTGACCAAAGTTGAGATTAGAACACCTGTCTGATGCTACAAAAATCAATAGCTTGGATCCTACCCTTGAAGAGAATGATGTGGTGGAGTATGTGCAGGGCCAAGTAGCTGAACCTTTTGAAAATGCCAATGCCAGTGTCAAATCCAAGTACAAGAAGGGTGAGATCAAGGCCAGGATGATCATCATTGACTCTCTTGGAGACCATCTCATCACCTATGTGTCCAAGTTGAGGAAGTCAAGGGAGATGTATGACAAATTGATTGGGATTAATGTGGTCAACAATCTCAGCTAAGCCATTGCCTTGAAGAGTCAACTTCTTGACACCAAGATGTCCAAGTCAGAATCTATAAATGGCTACCTCATGAGAATATCCAAATAAGAGATCAACTTCTTTCCATTGGAGAAATCATTCCTGATAAATAGCTTGTGCAGATGACCCTTGTAGGACTCCCCATGCTTGGGAGACATTCATTACAAGCATTAGTTGCAAAAAAGAGCTCCCTTCTTTTGATGAGATTTTGGGAAATCAAACTCAAGAAGAATCCAGGTTCATTTCTAGAGGAAGAATTCAAAGACAAGAAGAGGGAGAACCTACAACCTTTGTAACTAATGTGAAGAAAGGAAAATGGAAAGGAAGACCTTCCAAATGGAAGTCAAAGAAGCCAACTCCAGTATTCAACAATAATAGAAGGGACTTGTCCAAAGTCCAATGGTATAAATGTGACCAATTTGGTCACATAGCCTGAGATTGTCATGATAGAAGAAATGCTCAAGGGCCCAACAACAACAACTCCAACAATAGAAGGAGAGGGAAAGGTCCTGTTGCCCACACAAATGTTGAAGAAACTTAGCGCCCTCAAAAGAGGTCCAAGAACACAAGGTATGCTAATAATGTTGCTAATACTCAATTTGAATATATCTTGCTGTTATACTTTCTAGCCCATATTCAGATAACATTGATGGCTCGCTGGTGGATAGTGGGGCATATAGACACTTTACTGGGTATCGTAAAATCCTCTCAAATTTGGTTGAGAGGGAGTCAAATTTGAAAATTATATTTGGGGATAATTCTACTCATCCTGTTAAGGGGCCTGGCTTTGTTTATTTTCATTTGGATTTTGGTCAAACCATTCATCTACATGATGTGTTGTATGTGCAGAGATTGAAGAAGAATCTTGTCCCCATTTCTGCCATAGACAACTAAGGATTTAAAGTTGCTTTCATTAATGGAAAAGTCCTTTGTTGGCCAAGGAGATCTGACTTGAGGGCAACCTTCACACTTGGTGCCAGAAATGAAGGCCTATACAGAGTTTGTGGACGTCCATTTCAAGCATTTGTCCATGATACCGCTAATTAGTGTGAGCTTTGGCACCGAAGATTTGCTCACCTTCATTACAAGGCTTTGCTTGACTTGAGCAGGATGGTTTCAGGGATTCACAGGATTCAGGTTGATCATGAAGGTGTATGTTAGGGATGTGCTAGTGGAAAGAATGTCAAGGGACCATTCCCTTCTAGTAGCAACAGATCTAAAGAGATTCTTCAACTTATTCATTCTGATCTTTGTGGACCCATGCCGATGACATCTCTTGGAGGATACTTGTACTATGTAATCTTTGTTGATGACTTCTCCTGTAAGACTTGGATCTTCTTCTTGAAGACCGAGGATTAGGTTTTCAACATGTTAGGGACTTCAAAGCTCTAGTGGAAAATCAAACTAGAAAGAAGATCAAGATCTCGAGGACAAATAATGGAGGTGAATACACCTCAAATGATTTCAAAGACTTCTGCAGAGATGTTGGGATTAAGAGGGAGGTGACTGTTCCATACAACCCTCAACAAAATGGAGTTGCTGAGAGGAAGAACAAGACCATCTTGGAAGCAGCCAAAGCCATGATTCATGATAAAAAACTTCCTATGTTTTTGTGGGGAGAAGCAACAAATACTGCTGTATATGTCCAAAATAGGAGTCCTCATCAAGCCTTGGGAGACAAGACTCCTGAAGAAGTATTTACAGGTGTGAAACTGGAAGTTGGACATTTGAGAATATTTGGCTGCCCTGTCTACTTTCATGTACTGAAGGAGAAGAGGTCAAAGCTAGAGGCTTCAGGAAAGAAATGTACGTTTGTTGGTTATTGTGAAAATTCTAAAGCTTACAGGATATATGTGCCAGGACAGAGGAACATTGAGTTCAACCGAGATGTGACCTTTGATGAAGATGTTGCCCTTGGAAAAGCAAGGGACTCTCCTGTCCCTACTAGCACTGAGAGAAGAGATGATACTATGGATGTAGATGCAAAGCCATCCATGCTAGAGCTTGACCTTCCAGATGAGCCTATGGCACCTTGGATCCTTTAGATCCTCCTCCTTGTGATCCTCCCACTAGGAAGAGACCCTTGTGGCTTCATGATACTTTACAGGATGCAGAGAGACATTCAGCCCCTAGAGGCACCTTCAGAGAAAGCAAGCAAGTTCGTATATATCATGGATATGTTGCATTGATGAGAAACATCATACAATCTGAACCTTGTAACTATGAAGAAGTAGTGAAGGAACAAGTTGGGAGAAATGCCATGACAGAGGAATATCAGTCCATGATGAAAAATGATGTATGGGAGGCTGTTTCGATACTTGAGAAGTCTGTTGTGACTTCCAAGTGGATATACAAAATTAAAAATGTAATTGATGGTAGCATTGAGAAGTTTAAAGAGAGGTTCGTGGCTAGAGGATTCACCCAGAAAGAGGGAGAAGATTATGATGAGATATTTTCTCCTGTTGCCAGATACACCACCATCAGGTCTATTATTATTTTTTTGCTAATCAGGGTTGGAGTCTTCATCAAATGGATGTGAAGACAACATTTGTTCATGGTATACATACTCAAGGAAGAAGTGTACTTGGAGCAATCGCATGGCTTTGAGGAACATGACAGGGAAACTCATGTTTGCAGATTGAAGAAAGCGCTATATGGATTGAAGCAAGCCCTTAGGGCTTGGTATGCTCGGATCGATGGATACTTGATGAAGTTGGGATTCAACAAAAGCAATGTCGAGCCCAACCTCTACTTCAAGGTTGTCCAAGGTATGCCTTTGATTTGGTTTTATATGTTGATGATTTGTTCATCACAGGAGCAGAGCTTCTAATCATCCAATGTAAGAGGGAGATTGCCTCTGAATTTGAGATGAAATATCTTGGGTTGATGCACTATTTCCTAGGCTTAGAGGTGTGGTAGAGACCTAAAGAGATTTGGGATGGTGGACTACAAATCCATGGCCGCATTGATCGAGGCAACGTGGTGAAGTTATGAGACTAGACCTAGCGGGTTCTTCTATGTATCGACAACTGATTGGGGCTTCGATGTTTTTAGTCAACACAATACCAGATATATGTCTATTAACACCTTGAGCCAGTTCGTGGTGGAACCTTAGCATGCTGTAACACCCTCCTCCCACACTTACCCAAGTTCACCGGTCCACCGAAGTAAATATGTGACGAATAGTTACTATGATATGACTCAACCTCCTAGCTACAGTTAAGGAAGTGTAATTGTTCAACCAAAACTTTATTAAGCACCCTCAAGAACTACAGGACCCCCAGGAGCCAAACCACCACTCCAGGTGCCACAACCCTAAGTTAACTTGCTTTTTCACTGACCTAGACTGCTAGTCGCGTGCATAACAAGGAAAGCCAATGACTGTAAGTCTCCAATCATATGGATAACCCTACCTCCAAGCGACTGCAGTCTAATTTACTCAGTTTTGTGCCTGCGACCCTGAGATCCGAGCCACCTTTTTAGGGCTAGGATCTAGACCTTTACCCAGATTTTGATAGAACTTTCTAGAATGATGAATGACACAAAGACAAAGCCATTAATGCAAAACTTAGACAAGAACTTGACCTAACAAGGCCTAACCATGACATACATTCCGTCAAACACATTGTGAACATGTAATCTATAGGTCATAATTACATATCTGAACATAAGGGTCTCATACTTATCTGAAAATCATCAAGAAGGTTTGATGCCCTCTCACAATAGTTGCAATAACATCTATTAGGTCATGCATTCATTAACCATTCATTTACTAATCAAAACATGATGAGAGCCATAACTAAAGTTTGTCATAAAACCATGCTTATAACCAGCATATAACCAGAATAATAACAATGATAGAACAACCATCAAAGCCACATAATAACAAGTACAAATACTCATAAAATATAAGAGGAAAATAACTCTTATTAACATATGCAAAAGCCAACCAAGTTAGGAACTTCCACGTACCACACGGCCATAGATTGGGCCGAACCAAATCTTTCTTTCAGCCAATCACCCCCGTGCCATATTCCAAGCATGAATGTGGGACTCACAACAAAACAACTAGGGCTTCCTCAGGCTTTACCGCATATCCCGCCATTATTGGTCAAGGGATTTCTAGGCCCGAAACCCTCACCTATATAACCAGGCTTTACCGCAATCCCGCCATTACCGGTCAAGGGATTCCTAGGCCCAAACAAAGAAACATACACTACCAGGATTTACCGCAATCCTGCCAAAACCGGTTAAGGGATCACTAGGCCCTAAACAAGCATGGATGCCTCCAGATTTCTTCACCAATACCTTGAGGAATTTTCCTGTCTCCACCCTCAAGCTTTATTGTGTATCCCACTATTACCGGTCAAGGGATTCCTAGGCCCTTGGGAATTTTCCCGAGACCACCCCATTCGGTTCCAAAACCATCCGGCAATTCAACTCAACCAATGAAAGAACCCCATCACACCATGCCTATCTAGAAATGGCAAGGCAAAGCTGAAACCACTGTCACACCTAGCAAATCCGATGCCAATGACAACAAGAGAACCAAATACACACATGCATATACCCTGCATGCCCAAAACTAGTAAGGAAATCATACATGCAACTCGATACCTGCAAATAATCTCGTTGTAGCCGCTTGATCCAACTCTTCCTTGCTTGATCTTTGCTTCGCTTTGCTTTCTTGTCCTTCCTTTACCTTCCTTTCTCCAATGCTAGAGTGCTCCAAGAATGCTCTAAGTGTGTAAGAGTATGAGATAATAGAGAGAATAGAGAGAGAGAGTTCCAAAACTGAACTGACAAAAGGTTGTGAACTGATCCTCATAAGCCTTTTTATCAATGAGGCCTCTATTTTCTTCAATTTCCATTAATTTTCCGTCAATTTCCTCCTCACATGTATTAGAATAATGCTATTTTAGTGTTTAATGCTCATTTATGTATTTTATTCGGATAAGATCGTCTGTGATCTTATTAGCAGTTTCTTATTAGAAACTTGCTGTTTATGTTTCTTAATAGAAACTCGCTGTTTCTGTAAATACATTTGTATTATTTATTGAGGTTTATTGCTTATTGTAAATCAATTCAATTCATTCATTGATTATGGTATCAGAGCTCGGGTATTTTTTTTCGAAATAATTTTTAGTTGTTTGAAAAATTTCGTGCTTCATTTCGAAATTGCTCTCTACTGGATCGATACATTATTATAGCAGCAAAGAATCCACTGTTGCCGGGCGTTTCTGGAGCCATTGTCGTAACCCACTCTTTTTCTGTATCAATTAGATCCCAGAAGAGGCCGTTTTGGAAACTTCAACTGTTGCTGTGCGTCTTTGGAACCATCATCGCAATCCTTTAAATTTCCCTCTCTCTACCTTTGGTCATCGAATTGCCCGTTTGATCCGAGGGTACCTGTTTCTCGAATCTGGGACGTCTTCGACTACGGCAGCGCGTTGGACTCCCCGGCCTTTTCCTTCTCTCGGGACATGCAGGCTGTTTCCAATATGAAGCTCGGGGGCTAGCAGCCGACCTTGGTTTTACTCTTCAATCTTGTACACGGCTTTGCAAGTCAGTAATATTTTTGATTGACCTGCGGGTTTTGATTGACACGTGGGTTTCTTCGACTGGAAAACACTTTTACGGTGGCTGCTGCAGCATCTCTGGCTTCGCAGACGGCACGCGAGTCCCAACTGAACCTCCTGCCCCCGACTCCATTGCTCCCTACCCTGGTCTTCTTCACTGTGGAATTACCATGGTGAGCGCTTTGAGCGCTTTCAGCTGAGCGAGGGTTAGACGGATATCTATGACCACCCTGCCATAATATACTGCGGTTCCAATAGCGTAACCAAGGTTAATTAAATCGACCACCTGGTTTTTGACAAATGCAAGGCCTCTATTGTCACTTTTATGGTTGTATGCGAAGGCGGTGAAGTCGGTTCCAGTTTTCTCTCTTTGGTGGTCAGTTCCAATTTTCTCTCTTCGATGGTATGCAGGAATGACGTATAACGGGCTGCTGCTTTGAGTTTTATTTCGTATTTTTTTCCGGCGGTCAATTCGGTATTTTCTGGCCAACACACCTGTCAGATTTTGTCTGGATCAGCCGGCATCTGCATTGAAATCTATGCAGGACTCCTTTGTTGTTTTCTGTGTCTTGGGAAACGTGCAAATGGCCTCGCTGACCAACCTGATGTTGGAAGGCAATCAATGCTTTAATGGCACCAATTATAACATCTAGAAACAGAGAATATTGACCATTTTTGAATATAGGCATCTTGACCAACTCATTTTGGGCAAAGAGCTCAGTGCTGGTACACTTGGTGCAGAGCTAGATAAGTTTGATGATCGAAATTGAGAGGCTGTTATGCTTCTCAAACTCTCTGTGACTGATGATCAGTTACCACAGATTCCTTCCGACAAGACAGTTGCCGAAATCTGGCAACATTTGAAGGAATTGCACAAGACATCTGACAAGCGCAGAGCTTTCTTTCTAAAGAATCAGTTGTTCTCCACCATGATGGACGAACGCTTGTCTCTATATGAACATCTTAACAAGATTAAAGACATTCGAGATCAGCTCGAAGCCATTGGTCGGACCATGGAGAAAGAAGATCTGGTAGTCAGCACTCTGAAAAGTCTACCAAAACCTTATGAGCACTTCATAGAAACACTCAACATTACCTCCACTAATGTTGATATGAAGTTTCCGGAGTTATGCACCAAACTCCTGCAGCAGGATCGTTGGAAACAACAGTTTGGTAGTGGTGCTTCATCAACCTCCTCAGAAAATGCTTTTGCTGCCAAATATCAGTCCTCTCAGTCCTTTCAGCAGAAAGATTCTTCTCAGCCTTCTGATCCTTCTAAGAAGAAAAATGTGCAGTGTAATTACTGTCACAAGTTCGGCCACATGAAGAAAGATTGCCAACAGATGATTGCTTCTGAATAGAAGAAGCAGCGAGGGTCTCATCAAAAAGCGAATGTTGCAGAACATTTCGAGCAGAAGGAATCTGCCTTTTACACCTTTATGGCTAAGAGGTCCTCAGATCATGCCCCGTCTTCTACCTGGCACATTGACTCTGGTGCATCACGTCATTTCTCTCATAAGCGTGACTGGTTTACTGACTTGTCATCGCTCAGTGATTCCGTGGTATTCGGCGGAGGTGAGGAGTACACAGTGGTTGACAGAGGTACAGTTCAGATCCAATCTGATGGGCGCACACTCATCTTCCTGAATGTGTACTATGTTCCTGGTATGGAACTTAATCTGCTGTTTGTCAGCCAGATTATGAGGAATTCTCCTCAGCTCGATGTGGTGTTCATTGCACACAAGTGCTCCATTATTGACAGGGAAACTCGTCTTACGGTTGCTGTTGGCCTAGAGGATCATGGCCTATACAGGCTTCTTGACACTAGAGATTCTCCAGAAGTGGCTCTAGTAGCTCGCGTTTCTCCCATCAACACTCTATGGCATCAGAGATATGGGCATCTAAACATTCAGTATCTCTCTCAGCGATCTCGAGAGGGACTTGTGTCAGGGTTACCTGATATTTAGACTCAGCATTTGGGAGTGTGCAGCGCCTGTCACGTTGGCAAGCAACATCGGTCTTCATTCAAGGATGGAGAATCTTGGCACGCATCTAAGGTACTCCAGTTAATTCATGCTGATATTTGTGGTCCTATGAATACATCTTCAGTTACTGGTTGCGAATATTTTTTGCTTATTGTAGATGATTTCAATAGAAAGATGTGGGTGTATTTTCTAAATCATAAATCTGATGTATTTAGTATCTTTCAAAAGTTTAAGTCCTTAGTTGAAAAAGAGTCTGGCTATAATATCATAACTCTTAGGACAGATTACGGGGGGAATTTTGTTCTTCTGCTTTCTCCAACTTTTGTGATACCCATGGCATCAAACACCAGTTAACTACACCCTACACTCCTCAGCAAAACAGTGTTGTCAAACGTTGCAACTGTACGGTTGTTGAAATGGCTCGTTCCATGTTACAACACAGGAGTGTTCCGAACAAATTTTGCGCTGAAACAGTGTTTACTGCTATCTATCTTCTTAACCGATCACCTACTCAGGCTGTTAAGGAGAAAACTCCAAAAGAGGTTTGGTCTGGTCGTAAGCCTAAGATCAGTCACCTCAAAGTGTTTGGCTCGGTTGCATATGTTTGGATTCCAGCTGCTAAGCGCTCTAAGATGGATTCCAAAAGGCAAAAAACTCATGATGATAGGGTACAGTGATCACCACAAGGCCTATAGGCTGATAGATATAGACACTGATCGTTTTATCTTCAGTCGGGACGTAATATTTGTTGAAGACAAAGGGTTCTTTCAGTCCCCCCCTCTTGAGCAGTGTTCTGAGGATCAGCCTCACATTGTTCTTCTTTTGTTAGGTCCACCTGATGGGAGGGATGATGCAGCATCAGTATTTGATGATGCACTACCTGAGTTCCCTCCGGAAAATAATCCTCATCTCACTGCTCCTGTTGTTCCTGAGCCTCCTCCACCTACTCCAGATATTAGTTCTTCTATTCTCTGGCCTAAATGGTGGGCTAATGGATAATGAGCTCCTTGAAGGTAGAACTTCCAGAAATAAGAGCAAACAACAACCTACAATAAATTTTGCTCTTATGGCTAACCTACATAGTGTTTTTGAGCCTCAAACCTATTCAGAGGCTAAGGGTATACCTGAGTGGGAACAGGCTATGGAAGCTAAATTCCAGAGTCTTCAGAAGAATCACACTTGGACCCTTTCTGATCTTCCTGCAGGGAAGAAGCCCATTAGCTGCAAATGGGTGTATAAAGTGAAATACAAAGTTGACGGAACCCTAGACAAGTATAAGGCTCGCCTTGTTGCTCGAGGGTTCTCACAGAAGGAAGGCATAGACTATGAGGAGACCTTTGCTCCTACAACCAAGATGAGTACCATACGGCTTGTCCTTGCCTTAGTAGCTCAGTTCAGTTGGGAAGTCCATTAGATGGATGTAAAGAGTGCTTTTCTGAATGGTGACTTACAGGAAGAAGTCTACATGACGCAGCCTCCAGGATTCAAGGTTGCCGGTCAAGAACAGAAAGTCTATAGATTAGTCAAAGCACTCTATGGTCTGAAACAAGCCCCTCAGGCTTGGTACATGAAAATTGATAAGTACCTAACAGATCATGGCTTTCAGCGGAGTCCATCTGATGCAAACCTGTATATCAAGCATACTGGTGATGATATTCTGTTTATGGTTGTCTATGTGGATGACCTTATCATTACTAGCAGTTCAACACATTTGATCCATGGGATCAAACATGATTTGTGCAGCACTTTTGATATGACAGATTTGGGACTTCTTCATTACTGTTTGGGGGTTGAAGTCTGGCAGACTGAGAACAACATCTTTCTCTCTCAGTCCAAGTATGCCAGAAGTCTTGTGGACAGGTTCAAAATGCAGGATTGCAAACCTGCCACGACTCCTATGGAACTAGGGCTCAAACTTTCAGCTCAGTCATCCTCACCACTTGTGGATGAATCTTTATTCAGGCAATTAGTGGGCAACCTCATCTACCTTATTGCCACTAGACCTGATATTAGTTTTGCAGTGAGCTACATTTCACGCTTCATGACAGCTCCTAAGGTTGATCATTGGATAGCAGCGAAGCGTGTGCTGCGTTATGTGAGTGGCACTCCTGATTATGGACTTCTGTACACTCGGAGTTCAGATCCTACACTCAGTGGTTACACAGATTCCAACTGGGCAGGTTCGGTTGATGACTGTAAATCTACAGCTGGGTATGTGTTTAGTCTGGGATCCGGTGCTGTCACATGGACTAGTAAGAAGCAGCAGGCAGTGGCTCTCTCCTCGATAGAAGCAGAGTATCGGGGAACAATTAAGGCATCTTCTGAGGCAGTTTGGCTTCGACGTATGCTTGCGGATATGCATGCTTCCCAGGCAGGTCCTACTCCCTTGTTTTGTGATAATCAGGGTGTGCTCAAACTCGCCAAGAATCTAGTCTTCCATGAACGAACAAAGCATGTGGAAACCCATTGTCACTACATTCGACAGCTTGTTGAAGACGGATCCATTCAATTGCTGTATGTTCCCACAACAGAGCAGCCAACAGACATCTTCACCAAGCCCCTTGGTCCTGATAAGTTTGTAAAATTCAGAGGGTCTATAGGTGTTGTAAATAGATTGAGCATTAAGGGAGGGTATTAGAATAATGCTATTTTAGTGTTTAATGCTCATTTATGTATTTTATTCGGATAAGATCGTTTGTGATCTTATTAGCAGTTTCTTATTAGAAACTTGCTGTTTCTGTTTCTTAGTAGAAACTTGCTGTTTCTGTAAATACATTTGTATTATTTATTGAGCTTCATTGCTCATTGTAAATCAATTCAATTCATTCATTGATTAACATGCAACCCGTGACCTTTCACCTTCCTTTTCTCCTATTTTCCATTATTTTCATAAACAAAATGCCAATTAATGTCTCTTTGCCTTTTCAATGCCTTTGCTAATATCCTTAGCCATAATAAACCAAATGAACGCCCACTAGGATGTTTTGCCCAACATTCAGCTTGGAATAAGTGTCCCATGATCTTGGTCTTATTTTTTGCCTTTATTAACTTTATTACATGAACTTTTAACTTGGTGCTGTTACATTGCTCGCTGGGTGGCCGCAAAACATGTGTTGAGATATCTACATGGGACGATCAATTATGGACTGAGATGTGCCTTTGATGATGATTTGAGACTGCATGGATATACACATGAAAATTAGACTGGGAGCGTTATTGAAGGAAGAGCACATCAAGGTGCTGCTTTAGTTTGGGATTGGCCATGATTTCCTGGATGAGCAGGAAGCAAAAATCTGTTGCTCTCTATACAATCGAGGAAAATTATATTGTAGCTAGTATGGCTAGCTGTGAGGCAGTGTGGTTGTGGAAGCTCTTTGTAGCGTTGTTTGATCATGTGCCAGATACAATTGTTATATACCACGACAATCAAAGCGGGATCAAACTTTTAGAGAATCCAGTGTTCCATGATAGGCATATCGAGATTAAATACCACTACATCTGGATATATGGTACAGGGAGGCGCCGTGAGGTTCCAACACATTTGGACTGATGAACAGGTTGCAAACATTCTCACCAAGCCTTTACCGAAAGCGAACTTCATATTCTTTAGAGCAACTTGGAGTGCATGAGAACATATCCCTCCCTGAGAGAGAACACTACTGATTGAGAACACTAAGCATATGTTGTTCCCCTAGTCTTTTGACTAGCCATGGACTTGGTGGGGGGGATGAGCAACAAGGCTCTTGGGTGTGAGAGTACTCCTTGAAGCCATGGACTTGGCTTAGTACATACCCCAATATGCATCATACCCGCAAGTCACCTTCGTGTCATTATTGACTAAGGGCCATATTGAGATGGTTAAGCTTGCCGAGATTTCCACCATCTGGCTAGTGGGTGAGGAGACTTAGGTGTGTGTGATCTTTACCAAAGTCGGACGCGACTGCCATGGACTTGGGTTGTAAATTGATCTCATGTAAGTGTCTACCACTTGATCATTGAGGATCAATTAGTGGACATAGGTGTGTGATATTTACTAAAGTCATTTGTGACTTCCATGGACTTGGTTGTGGTAAATTGATCTCCCCTATTGTCAGTGTGAATCATATTTCTTCTTCTATGGATTGTGTCATCATTGTTCAACTGAGATGAGATGAGATGAGCTTCTCTTATGTTGAGACATGTACATCCGAGATGAGACTTATGGTGTAGCTGGAAATTCCTCCCTCGCTGAGAGGGAGTTTTGAAAATGACATCTTCGGCCATAATTTCATCAATATACTGATAGAGAAAACTCATATTTGCTGATTTGATCAAGTCAACCCATAGGGGAAAAGGCTCCTCCAAAACCACATAAATATGAATTCTTTGACCCTCAATTGGCATCCATCACATCACATCACATCTAATATGGAAATCACAGAGCAAGCTCACACGTGCGAAGGAGGACTTTTCTATTTGACCTAGAGTTGACTTTCTAATCTGTTTTTGCCTGCGTTGACCAACATTGACTTTCTTTGACTTGGGCTATTTTTTGCTGCTTTGACCGATGTCTTTGACTGTGGTTGGAGGTTGAACTTTGAAGGAGACTTTGACTCTATTTAACTGCACTATTTTGGGCACATTGACTAAGGTTGACCATAGGTCAACTCTCTCCTTTGACCGAAAATTATAGGGACTATTTTCACTGAAGTTCTGCCCTAGTTTTTGGCTCGTTGACCTGTGTTGACCGCAAGGTCTGACTGTGATAGTTGACTGAAAATTGCAGGGTTTGTTGACTAACGTTTCACTGTCTTCCACAAGTCGAAATTTGGCCCTTTGTTGCAAACTATGATTGTTGACCCAATTTGACTCTTTCTCTCATTTAATTGGTTTTGACTTGGTGACTTGGAAATTCAAAGCTTTGACTTCGATTGGTTTATGGATGTACTATTGGACCATCTATCTCAAGCTAAACATTGATTTACTAAGAAGAAGAAGATTTGATTATGGGTTTTCGCCCTTGTGTGGTTTTACCTTGGGCTTTGACCAAAATCTCTATCTCATTGTACTTGGCTATCTTCTATTATGCATCACTGTTTGCTATTCTATTTATAATTGATTAACTATTTATGGGGTGAATGAAATTGAATGATATATTGTTTAAAGTGATTATAACAACATAGAACATGTGAAAAATTGATAGACACCAGTCCCCATTGCTACAAATATTCATAGACACCAACCTACTAGAGACACCAATCCCCATTATTGCAAATATTCGTAGGCACCAACCTACTGGAGACACCAATCCCCGCCACTGCAAATATTCTTAGCCACCAACTTACTAGAGACACCAATCCGCACAGTTGCAAATATTTGTAGGCACCAACTTCATTGAGTTTGTTTGATACTTCTTAGTTCACCAGGTTTGCTTGCTGCTTCTTCCTACACCAGGTTTGCTTGCTGCTTGTACAACACGCCACATATCCATTGTTGCAAATCTGATTTTGAAATTTTACTTGAGGCACTTCTATATGTCTCCTTGGATCTCTAAAAATTTCAAGGTCTGAAAAGTTCCAACAAAAATTCCAGTTTGACTTGTTTGATACTAATTTCGGGATCATTCAAAAACCTTAACTTCCACAAGGCATTTCTTTGAAAATATAGCGGACCAAAGTTTGAAATTTTTATTACAAGTACCTAGAGATCTCGCCTCTATTTCCTCAAGATTTTATAGTTTGAAACTTCACAGAAAATAAGTTATAGAAAAAATGCCAAATTGACCTGTTTGAAGTTGATTAAGGACTATTCAGAAACCCAAATTTCCATAGGGCATGTTACCTACCAAAAGTGAGTGACCTTATAGGAGAATTTTTTCTCCCATCATCTCTTTCAGGTCGCCAACCAACAACTCTTGACAGTTACTATTAGCTAATGACGACATGCCATTCATATCACTGCCACCTGCAACAGTGATATGTTTCCTCGCCCATCATACAAGAGCACATGTTGGAAGGTGGGCTTATGATCAAAAGGTACTTTATTTATTTTGCAATCAGGTGCTTATGCTTGTTTGTGTTTGGGCATTTGACCTGGATTATGGGGTAACTTGGAAGAAAGAAGGGTCTTGGCCATGATCTTGTTCCTTCACCTAAATAGGGGGTTAATTTTCAATCCTAGTCTATTGGGACTTCCCCTGATGACCCAATGGGTATAGGAGGGGCACTTCTTAGGAAACCATGACCGACATAGCGTGGTCTCAACTCTCCCTATTCCATACTTACCACTTTCCATCTTACATTATAAGCCCCTATTCCACCTCCATTCTTCAGGTTCAACTCACCATTGGTTTATTGGGATTTGGCACCCAGGCATCCTCATGCCTGGGTAGGGCCTAGAATTTTTTCTCGAGAGGTTGTTGCAACTAAAAGAAATAGAAATAACACATGATGGCCACAAGCAAAACAAAAGTAAAATCAAAATGCAAAAGATGGCTAGGACATTCCAAATTAACATGTGGGAAAAATCCAAGCATGAGCTTTACCTCACTCATATGGCCACCACCAGTTCCTAGGCCAATGTTTCCCTATCTCATAAAAGACAAGGAACCTTTGCATGTTCGAACCCTTGATGGGTGATGAACTACCCCATGCTTAAAGGGGTAATAACTGCTATACATCATACAAAGCAAGCTCTAACCCTTTGAGCTATGAGTAGTAATACAAAGAAGAATCAAGAAAAAGTAAAAGGCATAAGAGGGATGGAAAAATAAAGGCTAAGTTGGTAACTCATGCATCCACAATTGCTCCCTCCCCACATCTATACACCTAGGATGAGGATCCTGTGAAAATTTTTAACCCGAAATTCTACTGCAGTAACTGATTTATTTCACCTACTTATTTCTCACAATAAGTTATTTACGAAATTCCTTTAGCAAACATTAAAATAAATTCTACTGCAGTTATCACATAATTACATAGAGAAAATAACAAGCACAAGAACCAATCACATCAACACAGTTGTTTTTGGACAATTGTCCCCAGAAAAACCCAATGTGGGAAAACCGGTGCAATAGATGAGGGTTTTATTAATCTTCAACAATAATCACTTTACAAGGAATGATTTTACAGAGAAATTGAGACACTACTGAGAGAAAACACTTGAGACAAGGTTCATCCCTTTCCTGGAAACTTTTTGACACCCTGGAGACTCTTCTCCCACTTCTGTGTCACTTCCGCGTCACTCTGCGTGGTTCTGCATCCCTCTTTGTCAGCGTGCATAAGGACTGCATCTTCCCTCTACACTGTCTCTCAATACCCCTGCGTCGCCTCCTCCTCAGTCACTGAGTGCCGCTGATGCCCTCCTCTTCCTCCACCTTGCAACTCTCCCTCTGAAATCGATCTCTTTCTCTTTGAGAATCGATTTTCCTTGGGATACTGAGTATCCGCTGGTGTGTCTCCAAATGATCCTCAAGTCTTCTCTTATACTTTTCTTGTTGATGAATCAACGACCGAGATTAAGTTTCTAATCAATGGCTAAGATTAAAATAGACTTGATCCTTGTCTCTTAGAAGCTTCTCACCCTTATCTTTATTAATACCCATTAATATTTTTATTTTCCTAAGTTTAGACTTAGGAACCCATTAAAATATTAATTATTTTAATAACTCCTCATCTGGGTGGAATTTCTCCAAACGATTTCTAGGTCTTGAGATCTCATGTATTCTAGCCCCTCCACAAAATTTTGGAGCTAGAGCACATCCAATGCTACCCAAGATCAACACTCCCTCTTAGCGTGGAATGTGCTCTAGTAGTGTTTCTCAATAGAAGCACCACGCTGATCCATGGTATTGGTCCTCTACCCCTCATCTACTGCGCTGCTGCAACCTGTACTGCTGTCCATGAAATTGCAACTGTCACTGCTACATCTGTATTGCGACTCCCTCTGAATATGCTGCATCATGCTGCACATAGCATTGCCATTGCTAACTGCTACACTGCAACTCTCGATACTTATCCATTCTGCTACTGAAATGGATTCTTCGCCATTCCCATCTTCTCCCTGAAATAAACAAACTTTGTTCTTCCTAGAGCCTTGGTGGGGATGTTTGTCACCTGTTCTCCTGCAGGAGTGTACCTCAACTGTACTGCCCCCTGTTGGACATAGTCTCTGACAAAGTGACACCTGATATCAATGTGCTTCGACCGATCATGAAATACTGGATTCTCAGAGAGCTTGATGCAACTCTGATTATCACACAAAATCCTGGTCGCTTCCATTCTTCTCTTGAATAGATTCACAAGCCATATGGCTTTGCACGAAGCTATGCTAGTTGCCATATATTCTGCTTCAGTTGAGCTCAGAGCCACGGATTTCTGTTTTCTACTACACTAGGAGGTCATTCTTGATCCAATGTTGAAACAGTACCCAGTTGTACTTTTCCGATCTACTGAACTTTCAGCGCAATCTACGCCAGTGAACCCACTCAGCTTGATGTCATTGCCTTGGGTGTACAATAGTCCATGTTCGACTCTTCCATGTATATACCTAAGAACATGTTTGGCTGCTGCCCAGTGCGCCCAATTGGGTTCCAACATGAATTGACTGAGGGTGTTGACAACGTAACAAATGTCTGGCCTGCTATTGACCAGATACATTAGGGACCCTATACGCTGCTTGTACAAGGTGGGGATCAACGACTTTATCTTTTGATGCATCAATCTTCTTCCAGTTGGTGATCATTGGAGTAGCCATAGGTCTACAATCCTGCATCCTGAATCTCTTCAAGATATCTGTAGCATATCTCCCTTGTCCAAGGAAGATCTTACCCTTGTGCTGCCAAACATACAACCCTAGGAAATAATGCATTTGTCCCAAATTCTTCATGTTGAATTCTGTGGCTAGGTTCTTCTTGCAGTCTTTGATGAGCTTGGATGATCCTATCAGGAAAAGATCATCCACGTATAACACTGGGATTAGAGGCTCATCCTCTACGACAAGATAGTAGAGATTAGGATCCGCGTCGCTCTTGACGAACCCCATTAATTCGACCGTACCATGCTCTAGGTGCCTGTTTAAGCCCATATAAGCCTTTCTTTAATTTGCATACATGAGATTTCTTCTTATGTGTCTCAAAACCCTCTCGCTGTTCAATGTATACTTCTTCTTCTATCACCCCTTTCAAGAATGCCGTCTTGACATCCATCTGGTGAATCTCCCACCCCATTTTTGCTGCAAGAGATATCACGGTTCTAATAGAAGTATACTTGGCTACTGGGGCGAAGGTTTCTTCATAGTCTATCCCTTCCTTCTGAGCATACCCCTTAGCCACAAACCTGGCTTTGTATTTCTCCACACTGCCGTCTGCAGCATATTTGACTTTGTAGATCCATCTTGAACCTACCATTGACTTGTCCTGAGGCCTAGGTACCACTTCTCAGACATCATTGACCATTATAGAACTGTATTCCTCCACCATAGCATCTACCCATACTTGATGTTGAACGACCTCTTGAAAACTAGAGGGTTCCCCAACCTGAGCTACTAGGGCTTGGTATCTGTCTGGCTGTCTTTGCTCCCTTTTATCATTCCTGGGTGCACCAATGAAGTCCTCTGCATCCCGTAGAATCTGTCGGAGTTCCTGGCTCATTCTTCCACTGGTAGTGTGTACATCTATCAACTCTTCCTCTTCCTGAGATTCCTCTTGTTTTGAAGCTTTTCCTTTAGGAGAATTGCTTGTACTTGTTAAAATTGGCAACTAGGTCCAAACTCCATGTGGGTCTACTTATTTATGGTAGCTGATATTTTTCTTGGATTCCTCTCGTTGAGAAGTGTAGGATTGATCTAAAGATCATCCGATTCTGACATGTATTCATGGAGATATGAATTTATTTGTGTTATGGGACAATTCGTCAAGGTTGGCCAGCGACCAAATTACCTCCACTTGTCTTCAATGTTTCACCATAAATAAGAGAGGTCTTCAAGTCATTTTACAATCATCTCTTGTGATCTCACTCTCCACTTGTTTGGGTTTTTGGTGGAAGGAGAGGTCTAAAGGAGATGCCTTCTACGCAGTCCTAAAGGAGGAGTCTTGGACGTGCCCTAGCCGCAGTTAAGAAGGGCAGTGAAGTGTAAGCCCTCAACGTAGTCAAGAAAAGGCTCTCTAGGCTAAGGGAGCTTCAATGCAAATTTAAGGAGTCCTAGAGGGAGCCCTAGCCGTAATAAAAGAGGCCTTCACATCGCTGAAGGAAAAGCCCTCATACGCTGTCCCTAATGCCCTAGCCGTAGGTCATGAAGGGACCCTAATTTGCTGTCACAAGAGACCCTCAAACAAAGCAAAAGAGAGCCTTGACCTGGTGTCTGTGCAGCTCCTAATCCGTAATCCTTAAAGGTCCTAATACGCTGTCATAATGAATACTCTAGGAGAAGAGTTCTATACGCTGGAAGAGCAGTGAGGAGATCTAGCCGCACACAAAAAGGGAGATGTATTATGTTGTCATAAGGATGACCTACAAACAGTTAGGAAGAAGTCTCAACACAGGGCTAAAGGGAGATGCCCTAACTGCTGTCCTCAACAAGATCAAGGCACAATCATAAGCCCTAAACGCTGTCAAGAAGAGGTGACCTTAATCCGCAGTGAAGGGTGATTCAAGGGCCTCAATCAATAGTTAAGGGTGGCTGTTCTAAGAAACCCTTACATGCTGTTTCACGGTTAGAGGATGATCTGAAGCCTCAGGAGGATGGTCACAGGCAGTACCAACAACTGGTTGCTGTCCAGAAGAAAGCCTTGCACAGTGACCTAGCCGCTGGGATAATACCACATTTCTGTAGCTGACAGCATGGCCATTTCCATATTGTTTGGGTATGATATGCTGGGCAAAAGTATCCAATGAGGAGGAGCTATGGGGCTGTTGCATAAACACTGATTGGGTCATTGTATGAAGGGACAAGATTACAGTGAACTACTGGGCTAGGCCTCAGGCCATAGCCAGCAGTTGGAGGCCTCTTTAAGTGCTGCATTCAGACCTTATAAGGCCGTGTATCGTTCGAGAAAATGTGTGCAGACAAGCTGCAGTCAATATGTGGACTGTGGGGTTTGTTTAGAGTGCTGTAGCTCATAGCGTTTGTGCTCTGTCTAGTGTCCAGGTCTGCTATGAAATGCATCAGTCCTTACTGCATATGAAAGGTGCCAGATCAGCAACCTTGACATGATCAGTGAAGCTGCAAAGGAGGAAGAGCTTTATAGAAGGGGAGCTTCAGTATTCTGGGTATTTGGTTGAAGCTGCTCTAGGCATATCATCTGCTACTTTGTGTCATCTTCATGGTGAAGATCTCTGATATTTGATCTCTATCTTGGCAAGTCAAAATGTTGACTTCAAATGGATATGTACTATCTCTCTCTCTCTGTTAAACTATTGAAGAATATAAGAAGATTTGATCAAGGGTTTCCCCACATTGGGGTTTCTCCTTGGCTAGCGGCACATCTTGTGTCCTCTTGTTTTGGCTTGTTTTCTGATGTTTATGTTTATGTTCTATCTGCACTTTACTATCATGCTGATATGATTGCAAATTTGAATATTGTCATTGAGCTAAAATGAAAAATTGAAGTAAATTGCTCTCAGCATAGAACATACCTAAAATTAACATGGTATCAGAGCTGAGGTGAAGACAAAGCCCAAGCAAGAGTGAAAGAGCAATCACCAAAGACAGTTGGACAAGGTTAAAGGCTCAATGGGTTCCTCATCCCTCTTCTCGGCCTAAGTCAAGCTCCGTAAAAAGTCTATCATGGATGGAAGATGTCTCTAAATCTGACATTGGAAGAGTAAGAAGTGCTGGATTACGTGAAGGGTAAAATCCCTGAGCCTCCATCAAATGCACCAGCTTCTACAAAGAATAAGTACACTAAGGGTGGAAGGAAAGGTAGATGGCTTGCTTGCAATAAGTTTGGCCATTATGCGAGGGAGTGTCCGAATAAAAGGGACACATCACTTGATGATGATAACAATCATTCCAGGGGCATCTTCAATGAGCGGAGGAATGACATGTATAATGGCAAAGGAAAAGGGAATGCAGGTCATCAAGGAAATGGTTGACTCTTCAAGAAGGAAAGCAAAAGGAGCATTAACTTGTATTGGCCCTCTCCACTACTTCTCCTTCGGACCCTTTGGGAATCTGACTTATTGATAGTAGTGCTTCAAGGCACTTCATCGGATATAAGGAAGCTCTCTCTAATTTGATAGAGAAGGAGACGATCATGGAGATTATTCTTCGAGACGATGCCACCTATCCCGGAAAGGCTGTAGGGAATGCTACCCTTCAATTGAATGAGGCTAACGTGATTCATTTACAAGAAGTTCTTTATGTACTTGATCTCCAGAAGAACCTGATGTCCATTTCGGCAATGGAAGTCAAAGGTTTCAAGGTGGCATTCATCGATGGAAAGGTATGTGTTTGAAAAAGGAATTTTCAAGATGCATTTACTCTTGGGTTCAGGGTTGGCAATTTGTATCAAGTTGCAGGAAGTCCATTGGGGACAATGTCGTGTGAAACATCTCTTTTATGACACCAGAGGTCTGCCCATCTTCATTATGAGGCCCTACCTGATGTGAGACAGATGGTGACAGGGATGCCTGAATTCAAAGAAGAGCATGAAGGTACATGTTTGAGATGTACCAAAGGAAATCTTACAAAGGGGACCATTCCCCTCATGTAATAGCAAGACCACAGATCTGAAACAACCTGAGGCGTTTGAGATTCATGATTGGAATCTCATGTATATAGGTTGAAGAAAGCTCTCTATAGTTTGAAGAAAGCACCCCGGGTTTGGTATGAGAGGATCGATAACTATCTGATGAAGCTGAGATTCACTAGGAGTGAAGTCGATCCAAACCATTGCTTTAAGGTTTGTGGATGATGGACCTCTCATACTGGTACTTTATGTGGACGACCTCTTTTTGACAGGTGCAAACCTTCTCATTTGCAAAAGTAAGAGGGAGTTGGATTTCGGATTTGAAATGGTGAACTGCAAGCTCGTGACTACCTCGATGGAGCCTAACTTTAAGAAGTTATGCAGTAGTGCTACCGGACTTGATTTGGGAAATGCCTTTGAGTTTTATCTACTCATAGTAGCATTGATGTTCTTGGTAAACTCCCATCCGGATATTTGTTTTGTAGTTAGCATGTTGAGCTCATATATGGTTGAGCCTCACTGGATTGGTGCCAAGAATCTTTTGAGATATCTTCAGGGCACAATCACTCATGGTCTGAGAGACACTGCCGAAGATGTGAGGCCGCATGATTATTCTGATGCTGATTAGGTAGGCATTGTGGAGGATCGCAAGAGCACTTCTGGGTGCTGGTTCTCTTTGGGTTCTGCTTCGATATCCTGGATGAGCAGGAAGCAGAAGACGATTGTTTTGAGAACTGTTGAGGCCGAATACACCGCTGAGAGTATGACCTCCTGTGAAGCTTTCTGGCTGTGGAAGCTCTTTTGTGAGCTATTTGGACACATGTTGGATACCATCGTGATCTTCTGTGACAACCAGAGTGGGATTCAATTATTGAGGAATCTCGTGTTTTGTGATCGCTTCAAGCATATATACATCAAGTACCACTTTATCTGGGAGATGGTACAAAGAGGAGCAAGAAGGCTCCATCACTTTGGGACTGATGTGCAGGTCGCCGATATTGAGATGAAGACCCTGGCAAAGGTCAAATTCTTGACTTTGTGAGAACGACTAGGAGTTGTGGAGAGACTCTCTTCGGAAAGTCCAGTATAATATGGACATTGAGCTCTGGGAGCTCCATGGGGCTTGGGGGTACTTCTTGGAGTGATGAGCAACCATATGGTGAGTGGTTCAACCTTCCCCCGGTGGCTTGCTGTGTATGCAAGATGAGTGGTTCATCCTTCTCTTGCTGAGACACAATCATAGGGTGAGTGGTTCAGTCTTTCCCTAGTGATTTGTTGTGTACAGGGTGAGTGGTTCAACCTTCCCCTGGGATACCCCATGGCGACATGTAGGCAGGATGAGTTGTTCATCCTTCTCTTGCTTGGACATCCTACCCATGCAGCTGGGACTCATGGGAAGTACCTCTCATTTGGCCAATGAGCAGGGAAATGAGGATAGGGACCATAGTACTACTGATGGACACATCATGTAGTACTATACTCCGTATGTTAGGATGATATTGATCTGGGATCAATTGGAACTGACTTCGTGTCAGTAAGAGTGGTATGATGCACTCGCTTTATTTGGAACAGATTTTGGATCTGTAAGAGTGGTATGAGACACTCTCTTTATTTGGAACTGATTTCGGATCAGTAAGAGTGGTATGAGACACTTTGTTTATATGGCATTGACTTCGGGTCAGTAGAGAATGGTATGATACATTCTCGATCACTTCTTCTTCTTCATAGTTCAGTAGAGTAGAGCAGTGCAGGGCATTGCGTTGATGGCAAAGATAGTACAGTCTGGCAGATGGATTAACAGATGGAGTTCTCCCTAGTTGAGAGGGACTGTTAAAATTGGCAACTAGGGCCAAACTCCATGTGGGTCTACTTATTTATGGCAGCTAATATTTTTCTTGGATTCCTCTCGTCGAGACGTGTAGGATTGATCTAAAGATCATCCGATTCCAACATGTATTCATGGAGATATGAATTTATGTGTGTTATGGAACAATTTGTCAAGGTCGGCCAGCGACCAAATTACCACCACTTGTCGTCCTCAACGTTTCACCATAAATAAGAGACGTCTTCAAGTCATTTTACAATCATCTCTTGTGATCTCACTCTCCACTTGTTTGGGTTTTTGGTGGAAGGAGAGGTCTAAAGGTGATGCCTTCTACGTAGTCCTAAAGGAGGAGTCTTAGACGTGCCCTAGCTGCAGTCAAGAAAGGCAGTGAAGTGTTAGCCTTCAACGCAGTCAAGAAAAGGCTCTTTAGTCTAAGGGAGCTTCAACGCAAATCTAAGGAGTCTTAGAGGAAGCCCTAGCCACAGTAAAAGAGGCCTTCACACAGCTGAAGGAAAAGCCCTCATACACTGTCCCTAATGCCCTAGCCGCAGGTCATGAAGGGAACCTAATTTGCTGTCACAAGAGACCCTCAAACAAAGCAAAAGAGAGCCTTGATCTGGTGTCTATGCAGTGCCTAATCCGCAATCCTTAAATGTCCTAATACACTGTCATAATGAAGACTCTAGGAGAAGATTTCTATACGCTGGAAGAGCAGTGAGGAGATTTGGCCGCAGACAAAAAGGGAGATGTATTTCACTATCATAAGGAAGCCCTACGAACAGTTAGGAAGAAGTCTAAACGCAGGGCTAAAGGGAGATGCCCTAACTGTTGTCCTCAACAAGATCAAGGCATAGTTATAAGTCCTAAACGTTGTCAAAAAGAGGTGACCTTAATCCACAGTGAAGGGTGATTCAAAGGCCTCAATCAACAGTTAAGGGTGACTGTTCTAAGAAACCCTTACAAGTTGTTTCAAGGTTAGAGGATGATCAACAGCCTCAGGAGGATGGTCACAGGCAGTACTAACAGCTGGTTGCTTTCCAAAAGAAAGCCTTGCATAGTCACCTAGCTGTTGGGATAATACCACATTGCTGTAGCTGACAGCATGGCCATTTCTGTATTGTTTGGGTATGATATGCTAGGCAAAAGTATCCAATGAGGAGCTATAGGGTTGCTGCATAAACACTGATTGGGTCACTATATGAAGGGACAATATTACAGTCAACTGCTGGGCTAGGCCACAGGCCATAGCCAGCAGTTGGAGGCCTCTAAGTGCTGCATTTAGACCCTATAAGGCCATGTATCGTTGGAGCAAGTGTGTGCAGGCAAGATGCAGTCAATAGGTGGACTATGGGGTTTGTTTAGAGTGTTGTAGCTCATAGCATTTGTGCTCTATCTAGTGTCCTTACTGCATATAAACGGTGCCAGATTAGCAGCCTTGACATGATCAGTGAAGCTGCAAAGGAGGAAGAGCTTTATAGAAAGAGAGCTTCAGTATTCTGGGTATTTGGTTGACGCTGCTCTAGGCCTATCATCTGTTGCTTTGTGTCATCTTCATGGTGAATATCTCTGATGTTTGATCTCCTATCTTGGCAATTTAAAGTGTTGACTTCAAATGTATATGTACTATCTCTCTCTCTGCTGAACTATTGAAGAATATAAGAAGATTTGATCAAGGGTTTCCCCACATTGGGGTTTGTCTCTGGCTGGCGCCACATCTTGTGTCCTCTTGTCTTGGCTTGTTTTCTAATGTTTATGTTCTATCCGCACTTTACTATCATGCTGATGTGATTGCAAATTTGAATATTGTCATTGAACTAAAATGAAAAATTGAAATAAATTGCTCTTAGCATAGAACATACCTAAAATTAACAAGTTTCTGCCGGTCGAAGTGGTTGGACCAACGGATCGTCTTTTGACTGCTCCTTGGAAGGCATTGCTTGGTATTTCCTGAAAGCTCTATCCTCGATGAACTTTACATCTCGCCGAACTACTACCTTCCTACTCCCTGGAAGATACTCTATATGCCTTAGCATTCTCGCTATATCCCACAAGATATCCTTTCTCAGTAGTTTGATCTAATTTCTCTCTTTTCTTCGGGTATATGACAATATGCCAAACTCCCAAATATCCTGAAATGACTGACTTCAGGGGTCTTCTCGGTGAAGACCCTTTCCAAAGTGATTTTGCCCAATGCCCTGTGTGGAGTCCTGTTCTGGACATAAACTACTGTGTTGCATGCTTCTGTGCACAGGAATTTGGGCATATTCTGATCATACAACATCGCCCTAGTTGCTTCCACAATAGTCCTGTTTTTCCTTTTTGCTACTCCATTATGCTCGGGAATGTAGGGAGCTATCCACTGTGTTATGATGCCTTCCCTAGCGCAAAAATCGTTGAAGTCCTTGTCAACGTACTGTCCACCATTCTCTGAGCGCAACACTTTTATCTTCTTTCCTGTCAGATTCTCTACTAGAGCCTTGAACTCTTTGAATCGACCAAAAACCTCATCCATTGTTTTGAGAAAGTAGATCCAAGTCTTCCTGGAATGGTGATCGATGAAGGTGACGAAGTATTCGGCACCACTAAGAGCTTTTGTGGACATAGGTTCGCAGATGTCTGAGTGTATCAATCCTAGAACACTCTGAGCTCTATTGTTACTTCTGGAAAACGTTGCTTTGGCATACTTGCCTAGAGCACACCCTCTGCATACATCATCTCGTTCAGTACTTAATTCTGGAACTCCTGATATTGTTTTCCTGAGAATTCTCAGAGCCCCATGGTGTAAGTGTCCCATCCTCCTGTGCCATAGTTCATTCAAATCTTTATCTCCATTGCTGCCTATCAGTGCCATTGGAGATTCTAGCTGTAATCTATACAACCTGTTACTTCTGATTCCAATCTGGGCCTTCCTTTTCCAACTTGGGTGTTTGACATATACTTTCTCCTTAATGAAGAAAACGTCATAGCCCTTGTTTTGAAGTTGAGATACAGAGAGTAAGTTCATCCCCAATCCTAGCACATGCAGCACATTGGTTGCTCGAAGCCGCTCTCCTGCTTCGGTTTGAAAGACTACAATACCTCTTCCTATGGGGGTACACTTTGCCTTATTTCCCATGGTGATCTGAAAATTCATCCTTTCTTCCTGATAATTTGAAAAACATTCTCGAATTCCTGTCATATGCCAGGAAGCTCCACTATCTATATACCAAACCTCAGAGGAGGCAGAGCTTGCTAGGCAAGCGACTTCTTCTTCCAGTCTGGAAGCTAACATAGAATAATCATGATCCATGTTCCTCGTGCTTTCTTCTGGAAATTTGTGTGAGTCCCTTTGAGTTGATGCCTCTGCATCATGCTCTTGACCCATAGCCAATTCTTCTCTCCTGTTGCCGGATCTCTGCTTTGATACCATGTGAAAATTTCTAACCCGAAATTCTACTGCAGTCACTGATTTATTTCACTTACTTATTTCTCACAATAAGTTATTTACGAAATCCCTTCAACGAATATTAAAATAAATTATACTGCAGTTATCACATAGTTACATAGAGAAAATAACAAGCACAAGAACCAATCACATCAACATAGTTGTTTTTGGACAATTGTCCCCGGAAAACCCATTGTGGGAAAACCGGTGTAGCAGATAAGGGTTTTATTAATCTTCAATGATAATCGCTTTACAAGGAATGATTTTATAGAGAAATTGAGACACTACTGAGAGAAAACTCCTGAGACAAGGTTCATCCCTTTCCTGGAAACTTTCTGACACCCTGGAGACTCTTCTCCCACTTCTGCGTCACTCTGCGTGCTTCTGTGTCCCTTTGCGTCAGCCTGCATGAGGACTGCGTCTTCCCTCTGTGCTGTCTCTCAATACCCCTGCGTCACCTCCTCCTCAGTGATTGACTGCTGCTGATGCCCTCCTCTTCCTCCACCCTGTAACTCTCCCTGTGAAATCGATCTCCTTGTCTTTGACAATCAATTTTCCTTGGGATACTGAGTATCCGCTAGTGTGTCTGCAAATGATCCTCAAGTCTTCTCTTATACTTTTCTTGTTGATGAATCAATGACCAAGATTAAGTCTCTAATCAACGACTAAGATTAAAACAGATTTGATCCTTGTTTCTTAGAAGCTTCTCACCCTTATCTTTATTAGTACCCATTAATATTTTTATTTTCCTAAGTTTAGACTTAGGAACCCATTAAAAATATTAGTTATTTTAATAACTCATCTGGGTGGAATTTCTCCAAACGATTTCTGGGTCTTGGTGATCTCATGTATTCTAGCCCTTCAAAGTTTTGGAGCTAGAGCACATCCGATGCTACCCAAAATCAACAGATCCCCATTAGGTTGGTCCCTCTAACCATGGCACTTGGCCATGAAGTCTTCTCCCCTTTGTTCCGTCATTATTCACATGGAACCTATCGATTGAAGGGTGGAGCAAGGACATGTCACTTCCCCTTGGGTATTGAGAGCACCTAATAGGATCTTTTATTAACCACTCCTACATAGGAAGGTAACAACATTATGGGACCAAAGCCACTCTTTTGGAGGTGAAGCCTTGTATGAAAGGTTAATTTGTCCATTACTTTCAAGCTTGTTTCACTTAGATGCGATAGTGACTAAATGTACCTAATGGTGAAAGTTGTAGCACTGGATATTGTGTGTAATTGGTAGATGGTTCCATTTATAAGTCTAGGTAACTTAATTGGGGTATAGATCCTCCAGAGGGACATATTGACAACCAAAGGTGAGGCATTGAGAGCCATGGGACTCCAGACAATTGTAGACCATCACTTGCATCTTTGGGCACCTCAAACACCCACAACGTTCCAACACTTTGCCCCGCATTGTTTACTTTTATGGGATGATGCAGTTGGATTAGCGTGCTCCCAACTAACTTAGCACGGATCAGATGGGATGGAAACTAATCCAAGGCCCATATGAGGATGGTCTCATGCATTGAGACATGGGAGGGCTAGTAGCACCTTAAGAGCCCTCAACATTGGAGCAGAGATAGGGATTTTGGCCACTTGGAGACCCATGAGACCAATTTTGTGCCCCAAAGTCAAAATTGGGATTCACAGAAGGAGATTGAGAGATACTTAGGGGCCAACCCCTAGAAGGCGATTTTAGAGAGCTTCTACACACTTCAGGACACCCTTGACCCTCAACGCTTTCCTAGAAGAGGCTTATGCTAGCATGGCATCAACATTATCATCATTTCAGCTCACACATGTGGGTTATTTTGAGTTTATTACATGAGCTACTAGGTCAGCTTGTGACCTAGCTTGCATTAGCACATTATTTTATGATTTTTAGGGGGCTAGTAGGTTAAAATAGAATTTGGTCTCCTCATATAAATAGAGGAGGGATACTTCTTGTCATTCATCATCACATCACTTGGATTTCAGCCTCTTGAGCTGTTTTCGGCCTTCTTTTCTTGGGATAAATTCGGATATATTGATGCACTTTGACATTTGGAGCTAAAACGTTTTTCTTTGGAGCTATTCTTTGGAATCAATGATGGAATCTTTTTGCATGTATCTTGTAAGTGCTATTATTGCTGAATATCTATTTTTTTGTCTAATTTGCGAAATGTTGTTGGTTCTAGTTTATGCTATTGTGCCCTAATTATTGAAAATAAATTGAATGCTATCTAGATGAACTATTGCATGCATTACTCATACATAACATGTGAATTGAATGTCCTAGTGGTGATATTTCATTAGCTCTCCCATGAAAAAATGATTTCCATTGGATAGGGAATTGTTCAAGGGTTTGGTGGTAGGGCATCAAGATTTTGGCCTTAGTAAATTTTTTGGCAAATCTATCACATCAGACTCCAATTACCCAAGGAACAAGGGACTGGTCCATATAGCTGGTGATCAAACACTCTTTTATTCCATTTTTTTTTCTCTCTAATTTCAACCCATTTAAGGCCAAGCTTGCAAAATAGGACTTGGTGTGAATCCCTAGGCAAGGCGAGTTTTGGGGATTGGAGAGCCTAAACCTCAAAAATATAGTATTTGCCACAATATTTTCGCTTTTGGTGGGAATTTACTTCAATTTCATCCATAAACTTGTTGCCTTAATTGTTTGCCCTAGGTGGGAAACCCTAGTTTTGTATTGCTTCAACTTAGGGGCTTCTTCAAGGTTTCATGAGTCTTGATCTTGCTAGTATATACCATTGGAAACCTTTTCTCTTGGCCTTGACTTTTGGATATTCCAACACTAAACAAATTTACTCAGACCCTAGGTCTTGTGCTTGTAGTCCTAGGTCTCTAGATAAAATGCGAATTGCCTCCAATTGGAGCCTTGAGCCATTTTTGTGTCTTTTGTGTGTAAAATCTAGTCAAGTCATCTCAAACATCATACCTAGAACATCTATCTTAGGTGACCTTAGCATAAATTGGGATTCCTCCCATTGGTGAAAATTTGTAAAAAACAGAGGGTTTTGGCTATGGTGATAGTGGACCACTACCCCATTGTTGTCTCTTGGTCTAGTTTATATCTTGTAGGGTTTCCCTGTCCAAGGCTTGTTAGATTTTGCGGAAATAGGGCATATCTTTGAAATTATAATGAACCAAAGTAAATTTTTATTACAGGTACCTAGAAATCTCGCCTTTGTCTCCTTATGATTTCATAGTCTGAAACATCTCAAAAAATAAATTATAGTGAAAATGCCAAACTAACTTGTTCACTCCATAAGTCACATTTTTGCTCCACCTTTAAAACCCTAAGAGTATTCTACAACGTCTCTTGCACACCTCAAATGTCTTGTTTGGATGGTCTTCAAATGCACTCATCTATCCTTTATTTATAGTGTTTCTGTATTCATTTATGGGGCCGACTTATAAAAGTGGCTAGGCCATCTTTACTTATTGGATGGGCCAACTTGATAGAATCTTTCATATCTCCTCATTCCTATGGAGTTAGAGGGAGTGCCATATACTTAGTTGAAAATGTGTCGGAATAAGATTTTCAACCATATTTCCTATGCTCCCATTTGAGCTAGGTCTTTAGAGTAAGAAGACCTTCAAATATAGGGTATCCAAAGTGGGCATCAAATAAACTGGGTATCCAAAAAATATTTCCAACAATCTTCATCTTGCAATCTTTATCTTGGACATCTGTAGTCTCCCCCTGCCCTTTTCAGTAATGACAACGATATTGTCAACATTGAGTTTGTCCTCTCGCAAAATTGAAAAAATTATGATGTATCTTTGTGGTCATGTAGTTTTATGAGAAGGCTTCTCTTCTTTGTTAGTAAGTTAGAAGTTCTTCTTGCTGACTCTGTGATGATTGTTTCTGTCTATTTGATCCTTCACGTTTTATAACTGCTATATTGTTTTGTGCTTGTTTTTTACCTTAGTGTACTATCAAACATGGCTAATGTACATTTACTCAAGAAACGTCTTATTGTGAGTGTTTTTGAATTATTAAGCTATGCTGCCTACATAGTTTTCATGGTGGAAGCGTCTCTACTTGTTAATGTATGCTGCCTAGATAGTGTTCATGGTGGAAGCATCTCTACTGAGGAACCTAGTATTGGACCCCAGTGTTCAGATTTACACGTGCAAAAGAAGTAATTGATTTTAATTATTTTAATCTGTTTCTCCACGTTAATCAAACTCTTTTGTGATAAGTAGGTTGCACTTATTTACTTTAGAGGACAACTTTGGTTCCAAGTCTATTCTTACTTAAGTCTTCACAAATTGGATTGGAGATGTAAGGCCAGCACTCTCTCCCAATGTTCAGATTTACACGTGCAAAAGAATCCATTGATTTTAATTATTTTAATCTGTTTCTTCATGTTAAACAAACTCTTTTGTGATAAGTAGGTTTCAGTTATTTATTTTAGAGGACAACTTTGGTTCTAAGACCATTCTTATTTAACTTTTCACAAATTTGATTGAAGATGTAAGGCGAGCACTCTCTTTTTTCTGCTTAAGAATATCCAGTGTCTACTGGAATCTTAGTGAACTGGTTTCACTGTTGTAGTCTGCAATGTTTTAAATGAGTTCCTTTTTTTGTTTTTTCTATCTCTGTATTTGAATGGTTTCTCTAGTGTTCTTTTCTAGCATTTAGGTTTGACAACAGATTAACATCTTGTACATTGTGTATTACTTTTTTGTTGTAACTAGACTGAACCTTGGCCAGGGCCAGCTTGTCTGTTGGATGGAAAATTGATCTAGACACAGTAGGTTACTATTACCAAAATTGTGTAAAGCTTGGTTGATCTTGGGCACCCCTTGGGCTAGTTTAATTCCCCCAAAAGTGTCTTCCATCGTCAACCCCTCTCCACGAGTTTTGAACCTGGGACCTGGTGGGGACTAAACCCCACTCAAACCAACTGGTCGACACCTCCTGGGTTGCATATGGTGTATTTTATTCTGTTTGTTACATTGCTTCTAAATTATAAATATTGGAAGTGCCTTTTTTATGTTTTGTCATTATTAATTAATTTGCTTGCAAACATATTATTCACTGACTGACTGTCTGGCTTGACAGATGGGCAATATATTGCCACTGTGTCACATGATCGTACCATAAAACTTTGGTCCAGCAAAAGCAACACTAATGATATGAATATTGGTTGACACCATTACAGGTAATGCTGTTATGAGCATTGAGTGCACATTGTTTATTGTTATTCTGTTTGTTACCTTGGTTCTTAATCTTAAATCTTGGAAGCGTTTACTCTTTTTATGTATTATCATTGCCGATAATTTGCTTGCAAACACATGAATCACTAACTGATTCCCTTGCTTGACAGATGGGCGATATGTTTCCAGTGTCACATGATCGTACTAGAAAACTTTAGTCCAGCAAAACCATTAGCAACACTAATGATATGAATATTGGTTGACATCATGATGGTTAGTGTTGTTATGTCGTCTCTGTATGCGATGTGAATGAAATTTGTTGCTGCCTTCGCAGTATTCAAAACAAAACATTGAAGCAAATGTAGCTGATCCAACGTTTACAGTACTTAATATTTTTATAATGCAACCTGCGTTGAGAACATTTTTTTTCTGAGATATCCATGACATGTATATGATAAGCGGGCAGTTAGGCTTCACTTTCAGTCTTGCTTCAGCTACTCGGTTGGCAAAAATTTTGTGAAGGGAAAGGGCAACACATGACTGGACATAATTTTAAAATATGATGCAGAACTTTTGTTCACGAATGCCTCGTGTACTTTATACAAATTACATTTGGAATGCTAAGATGTAAATCTACTGCTACTTGAAAAAAATGCTTCTTGAACTGATGTGCTCCAGGAAAACTTTTTTTTTAAGGATCCATACTTATCTTGAAGTGAAGAAACCTTGGCGAGTCAGGTAAATTATGGTAAAATTTAAACTGTAAAATTTTCGATACTCCAACCAACATTTTAATACCTTAAAATATGGAATTTTCAGTTTTGATCCTTAGTGGGATTCATGATGGGCCCCAAAAATGATCCTTACAAGCCCATGGCTCTGATTTTCCACGTTATAAATAAAAAAGATATGAAAAAATATATAATAATAAAATCAGATTATCATACAATGTTATTTCTGAGTTCAAATTGGCAGCTTAGAGATAATGTTTTCACATTTGTACACTTGTACGATTGCTGCTAGCTCTGGTTCATGCATGGGATAAATTTTCTTTAGATTATGCACTGGGATAATTTTTCTCATTGTCCTTGTTATCCACCAAAATGGGTAACCCCATAGTAAGAATTTTTCCTACATTTGAAGCCGGTAAGTCAGACAGCCACTAGCCCCTGCCAGCTACCATTAGACGTTAATGTGCCATGTGCCTCTACAAACTTGCATCAGCGTTATGCCTCTCACCATTCGACATTAACACTTGGATGAAGGTGGGCCATTATTCAAAAGGTACTTTAAGGGTGCTTATGCTTGTTTGTTTTGAGCATTTAGCATGGATCAATGTTGAACAACTCATATTGAGCAAATACTCCGTCGGCATATCACTTGCTGACTCGGGAAAGACTCGGAAAATAAAAGCATCTCATTGTTTTTGCATAAAAGATAAATTAATGGCGTTTCCAACACATACAAGTTATACAAGTTATAGAACTATGGTTTACATAAGAATTCATAACATCATCTTATAAAATATGATCATATAACATAACACAATTGATATTTGTATTCAAATTTTTAAAGCCAAAATTGAAAAATGATTTCATAAACAAAATTACATATGGTAGCAACTTGCAAATTCTCCATGAGTCATAACATAATTAGAAAATCAGAAGTAGACAATGTCTCCATGTGCAATGTCATGTCTTATGCATCAACACGAGGATGCCTAAAATAAGCCTTCAAGGAGCTAGTGCCAACATTTGTGGGCTGAAATAACAATTGTGGGGAAGGTCTGTTTGGAGTTTCCATTTGAGAAAATGGAAGACCACAGGGATCGTGTGTCTCCTCATCTGACCAACTCAAGTCATCAGTAGGTAACTCTTCCACAACTCATTCAGACTCTAGACCAGTGTCATCCAATACAATTCTAAATCCTTTGGACACATTTGTTTAGTTAGCAACTGAAGGTTGTAATGGATGTAGACTTGCATCTGCAAATGCCCATGCTCCAACTTGCTACACTTTTGCTATGGATGTGCTCAAACACAAACCAATTGCGCTCACATCTTGAAGCATTGCAAGGTTGGCTTAGAACTCTAATTGCAAATTCTTGCAATTTTGGTGCCTTAGTGCCACAGTCTATCCACCAATTGGTTGTAAAAAACAACAAAAACATTTAGAGTGTTGCAAATTGTAATGCCAAACTTAATTTTTTTATAGATTTTAAAAATTGAATTTTACACAACATTTTCTTGTGTTTGAGCTGTATGGATGAGGTGAAATCCAAACATGCCAAATGTTTCCTTGTACATGTCTTGTTGCAAACTAATTTTGTCTTGAATTTTTGGCTCGGGATGTATTATGACCCTCTCATCACCTCAGGATCTTTTTAAGTATGAGATGCCTCATTATATAATATGCTTAGATTCAGATATGCTCCCATTGCGTGCAATGACGAATGTCGCTTCCTGCCCCACTTGGAACCCATGATTTCCTATATAGGAAGATATTTAGGTTAATCTCCCCAATAAAATGCTTTGATGGCCTCTTTGGCCTTGTCCATGCCCCCATAAATGTAGCCCATTGGAGGCTTATCTCCATCTGTGATCCTCATGGCTTTCACAAGTGAATCAGTTAAGCTAATAACCTCAGTGATTTTCTCCCACAAGTCCTTTTTGAAGAGAGACACCTTCATAGTTGTGGCATCTGATTTTGTGCTAGCTTTCCAAAATAGCCATTGTTGGCTACAAAATATCTGTCTCAAAGCTTGGTACTCATTCAAAAGGTTTTGGAGGGAGAATAAATTAGTGGTAAACTGTGTGATAGTAGGTCAAATGAGCTCACCCTCCGTGAATACTCTCATAAGACTCAACGCCCAAGCATGGTTATAAAATTATTTGGTTATTTGTTTGCACTTTGCAACAACATCTTGTACCCACGATGACTTCCTGATGTTCTCCAAGATCAGGACTATGCAATGGGCAACACATGGGCTCTAAAATTTGATAGGATATTTTTTGGTTAGCATTATTTCAACTGCCACGTAATTTGCAACATTATCTGTGATTAATTGGACAACTATTTTTTACCCCAACTTCCTCCACAACCTCTGACAACATCGAAAAAATCAGATTTGCATGCTTTACATGTGAAAATGCATCAATGGACTTTAGGAACATGGTTCCTTTAAAGAAAGCACCAATAAAGTAGCTAGGGCCGACACATGCAATTGCATCTACCATGGGTTGAAAGAAAGGTGACTTTGCATAGTTAAATGAGAGGATATCATGATTGCCAAAACCTCCTCACTGCCATATTTGTCTCCTCCATGAGGAACATGGTTCCTTTAGAGAAAACACCAATAAAGTTGATGATTGTTCTACCCCTTTGATCTGTCCACCCTTCTGGCATAATTGTGCACCCAGTGGTCTTCCATGAGTTTTTAATGCTCTCCAACTGTGCCTTGACACATTCAAACTCCTCATTAAGGACTTTCTCCCCAAGTGAATTATAAGAAGGTGCTTTGTAGCCAGGGGTGACACGTGAAATTGCATCTACCATGGGTTGAAAGAAAGGTGACTTTGCATAGTTAAATGGGAGGTTATCATGATACCAAAAACTCCTCACTGCGATATCTGTGTCCTCCATGCATCAATGGACTTTAGGAACATGGTTGCTTTAGAGCAATCAACAATAAAGTTGATGATTGTTCTACCCCTTTGATCTGTCCACCCATCTGACATAATTGTGCACTTAGTGGTCTTCCATGAGTTTTTAATGCTCTCCAACTATGCCTTGACACATTCAAACTCCTCATTGAGGACTTTCTCCCTAAGTGAATTATATGTTGAAGAATGTTACTAGGTTCGGTCTTCATAATTGTACTTGAAGTCAAATGTCATATATTTGTCAAAAGAAAGAAAAATGAATTTTTAATTGATTTATTAAAGCATGGGTTTCATGCTTGGGTCAATCATTATAGGTCAAGCCTCCATTGTAGGCTTTAGGATTATTTCTTTGGGTCAAAATCATATGTTTGTTTGGTCAAAGTCTCCTCCATCAAGTCTCCTTCAAGATGACCTCAAAAGAATCACCATCATGTCAGCTTTGCTCAATGAACTCAAGTTGGCCTAACCATAAAATGGAGACACACCGACTCAAGCAATCATGTCAGTGTATTACATAGAGACAACTATATATACAAGCCTAAAGGCCTTCACTTAAATCACAAGTTCAGACAACAATTTAGAAGAAATATTTCGGTGACACAACAAAAGCTAAGATTTCAAAAGATTGCGGTGATATCAGAGATGATGTTTCAGTGGCATTACAAGGAAGAGCTCTGAGGATTTCGGTGTTTCCACAATAACCACAGTTCGGTGCTACTACAGGTTCGATGTTACCATAGTTCGATGCTTCCACAATAACCACAATTTCTGTGTTATGTCACAGTGACTTGGTGCTACTTCAGTCTCACAGTTTGGGTGCCATTTCAGTTCCGTGACACCACAATGACCTCAGTTCAGAGCCATCATAATGACTTCAGTTCGGTAGTATCACAATGACATCAGTTTGTGCTCTTACAATAATAAGGTCTTGGTGGTATTACAATGATGATGTCTCAGTGCAAACACAGTTTGGTCTTAACACAATGATAAGTGAAAGGAAGATCAAACACTGATGACTTGATGGAGGAAGTCTCTAGTCTAGTAAGGGTCTTGGTCGTCTCATCTTGAATCTATTGAAGGAAGAATTTTGATCGGGTTTTCCTCTAGAGTGGGGTTTTGCTTTAGCAACTTGCCTACATCTTGTGTTCTCTTCTATTTGTTGCTTGGCATTAATTTTGATGATAAGAAAAGATAATTAAAAGGATCTAATAATAATAATCAAAACATCACAAGTTAATATCATAATAAGAGAAATCATTTAAATGCCACTCTATGGAATTCTCAACATGGTATCAGAGTTATGGTCAAGGTCAAAGGCAATTTGAAGACCACTTATACATCTTTGAAACATCCTCAATGAAAGGTTCTGTTTGCATTTGTCTAGAAGATAATGTCAAAATCAAAATGGACATTTTTGAGCTAACAAAACTAAGATTACAGTGAGCTAGTTCAAGACATCTTGAAGAGGAAGGAGAAGGTTCAAATGTCTCAATGACGGGTTCCAATATGTCACAGTAAAGAAGTTTGGTCAATGGCAGTGATGATTTCGTGTAACCTCAGAAACAAGTGCAATATAAGTTCAGTGCAAACCTCAGTAGGCAGTTTGATATAACAAGTGATGCATTTTGATATATCTTGATAAGAAAAATTTGGGCTTAGTGATGTATGATCGAAGCACTGATATAAGGAAGCATTGCTACGGCCATTGATATGTGCAAGGTCAAAACAATACATTATGTTTTCCACTCATTGAAGAAACAATGGACTGAGTTATCATAAGTCTAAAAGCCTCTTCAACGTACCCTGAGATTATAGTAGCCCTAACAACTCTAGTCATGCATTTGAAGGCAACGAAAGGAGGATTTGCTAAAGCAAAAGAATTTATTTGAAGACTATCCGAAGTCTGGCATATGGAAAAATAAATCATGTAAGTACTGTCACTACAACAAGTCTAATGGGCTATCAAAATCAGAGGTATGTAAACACAAGGTATGTATAATCATAAGCTTTTATATTTTCAATATATCTAAATCTAAATGATTGATAGCTAGTCTAGGGTAAAATTTGTAATCCTAGATAACATACAAAAGTCTCATGTTAGAACCTTTACTTCTAGGATTTACAGGTAACCTAGGATGTCAAGTAAAAATGTCCTACTTTTGATTGAAAGACTGAACAACTTGATCTCCTATATCATAGGATTCCATCCTCCATGACTTTTGGGGTCTAAAATGAGCCTCTTAAGGAAATTATAAAATAATAGTGAATAATAAAATAAGATTAGATTACATCATCAAATTTTAGAGGGAAAAAAGAAAAACTATTTTTTCAACTTGTATTTTCAAGTTATCTCCTTATGGGTTGACTCAAATTTCAAGCAGAACACTCGTTGGATGCAAAATTTGATTCCTCATCCAAGGAGTACCCATGTTGCATACTTTTGATTGACTTTGCTACACGAAAAATGAGGAATACATGAAAAACATGATTGCAATCATGTTTTGTTTTGTTTTTTTTTTTATCGTGTAGTAGGGTTCATCCAAAGTATGCAACATGGGTAATTTTTGGATGAGGAATTAAATTTTGCATCCAACGAGTATTCCCGCTTGAAATTTGAGTAAAACATTAGGGAGACAAGTTGAAAATATGAGTTGAAAAAGTAGTTTCATTATTTTATTTTTTTACTCCAAAAATGGTGAATCATCCCCCATGGTTGACATCATCATCTCGAATCCTATTGGTTCTTATAAACTTTATATTGGTTGTACATTTTCTTAGGAGGCCCATTTTAGATCTCAAAATTCCTCTAATGAGAAGTTCTAACTTAAGAAATTAAATCATGTTCTTGGTACACATGTTGTGCTTGTATGTACTACATGTATAAAAGATTATGGCTTAATACAAAGAGAACACTTCAAGGAATCCTTACAAAGCTTGTCAAGAAACATCTCCAGGTATGTCTTAGACTATACATCTTATAAAATCCTCTTCATCTTATTTTGAAATTTACATTATATTACTAACATCGTTATGTCTAGCTATATTGAATCATAATGTTTATTGTTTTGGGTGATTCATCACTTGATAGATCTACCCCCCCTCATATTCTTGATTGATTTTATAGGACTTGTTAGGCCCCTATACTACTAGTGTAACTCATTGTTATTAGTATAACCCCCTTATTATATTGTTGTACCCATGTATTTCCCATATAGTTATTATTGTGCCCTATAGAAGCCCACTATTGTTATTATTATGCCCTTACATTATTATTGTTATGTCGGCTCTGATTATATTATGACCCCTTAAGACTCCTATATATATAAAGGACGTCTTGCCATTTGTATCATCCAAGAATTGTTCATTTGTGTAATGTAAAGGAGGTTGCCCCCTCGAAGAGACTAAATTATAAGGCATTGGTCTATCTTTTCTATCTTTTTGTGAGCTGGTTTCATAACATTTGGTATTAGAGGATAAACGAAGCAAGGGATGAATGGAAGAAGGACAAAGAAGTGTGGCCACTCATTCAAAAGTCGTAGAATATCCCAATTCAAACAATATTGCCAGAACTTGAAGAGGAAGGAAAAATCATATTGGAACCTGGAGCAGTCATAGAAACAAGAACTCGACAGCTAGGAAATAGATCAATTTCAGAGTATCTCATCAAGTGGAAGAACTTACCCGCTGAATATTCCACATGGGAGGACAAGAATTTTATACAGAAGCATCAAGAACTACTCAAGCGTTCAGGAGAACACTTTTTGAAAGAGAGGGGCATGTTAGGCCCCTATACTACTAGTGTAACCCCTTATTATTATTAGTACAACCCCCTTATTATATTTTTGTACCCATGTAGTTCCCATATTGTTATTATTGTGCCCCATAGAAGCCCACTATTGTTATTATTATGCACTTACATTATTATTGTTATGTCGCCTGTGATTATATTATGACCCCTTAGACTCCTATATATATAAAGGAGGTCTTGTCATTTGTATCATCCAAGAATTGTTCATTTGTGTAATTTAAAGGAGGTTGCCCCCTTGAAGAGGCTGAATTATAAGGCATTGGTCTATCTTTTCTATCTTTTTGTGAGCTGGTTTCATAACAAAACCCTAGACAAGTTCTCCAGAAAACCCTAACCTAAGGGCATGCTAATGTTAATGTATAAAACCCTAAAACTACTTAGGGTTATTGGGAAATGCTATTTGAAATTTTTGTTGATGATGTCATGTATGGGATTTCAGTATGATCATGAAAACCTAACTTGTTAGGGTTGAAATGATGTTGTCTGAAATCCCGAACCTTTGAAGTTTTGATATAGTAGGATTTGCTTTGCTATGATATGAAATCCTAGATCTTTAGGGTTTGGTTGGGCCTATAAGAAAATCCCTTGTTAGGTATTTAAAGTCCTAGGAATGAAACCCTAGGTTTATGTATGTGTTCGTGTGATTGAAACCCTAGCTTGGTTTAGGTCGGTATATGTCTAATATGTTGCCTGACGTATGATATGCGTATGCATGATGATAAATTCTTAGATATATGTGTTGACCTAATTATTAATGGTCATAAGTCTTAGGGTTTAATATAAGCCCTTCTCTGAGTTTGATATTCTAGGATGATGTTGTTTGGGAAATCTAGGCTTTGGCAGCTAAACCCTAGTAATAGTTAAATTCTCTAGTATGACAATTTGAAATATGTGAATCTATATAGTGATGGTTGAAATAAGAAAATTTAGGGTTTGTAGCTAACCCTAGTGGATGCTAGTCATGTTGTTGATTAAGCTGTAATTAGTTCTTGGTTCTTAAAAGCTTATATATGAAATCTAGGGTTTGTATGAAATCCTAGTAGGAAGTCTAACATATGGATTTTGAAAGTTGCTAGATATCTTGTAGATCTATATTTGTTTGAATTATTTCTAGGGTTTGCTATATGTTGTAGTAGGGTATGTCATACCATTGGGAGAAACATTGAAACCCTAGATGTAATGAAAGATGTTATGAAAGTAGACTTGATGAATTAGTCTAGGGTTTATGACAAAGTCCCTAGGAAGATGTTGAAGAATATGTGTCTCTTGTTTGGTATCTGATATATATAAATCTAAAATTCTTTCGTAATTATAATATGGCTAACTTCATGATTCTATATATTTGGTTGTACTTTCTATCTAAGTTGTGTAGGTACACAATCTTGAAGATGGTGAAGATGTTCGTTGATGTGATAAGAATGACGTGGATAGTAATGGTAATGATAACTTTGATGAGATGGTTGGAAGCCTCAAAAGATTCTTCGATGTTGAAAAGAAGAAGCTGATCTCCCTGAGTTAAGAGGGAGCCTAAATAAGAGAGATCTCCCTAAGATTTAATGGGAGAATAGAGGGAAGCTCGTTGATTGAGAGGGAGGGCATAACATAGTTTTGATTGGAGAATGCTTTTTGAAAGATATATTACTGTATATGAAGTAGGAAAGGAAAGTGTAGTTTTGGTTGGAGAATGCTTTTTGAAAGATATATTACTGTATATGAAGTAGGAAAGGAAAGTGTATGATTGAGGAATCTTTTTTCAAAGATTCAGTTGATAGTCCTACTGTGTTGAGAAGCAATATCCGTTTTCTGAAAGACCACGAAGGTTTGTATTTGATTATGTACATGTGAAAGTATATTATTGATTGGAGTTGCGTTTGTACATGTAAATCTCTTGAAGGTTTCAATAATATGCTGGTTACTAATCAGTTTGATCGGAAGAGATTTTTTCTTGATTTGCTGGATCAAGGAGTGTTGAGGATTTGTGGGTGAAGCATTGCCTGGGAGGACATCTGTTCGACACATTGTGTTGATGTCTAGGTCCCAAAGTTGAAAAGGTGGTGTTGGTCATTGAGCTCTGACATCAGATACAAGCCTGGATCCCTCGGTTGATGGTTAGCAAGTAATCCTGATGGTACCTAGAGAGGCTGAAAGCTTGAGTCCATCTTAGTCCCATTGGATAGATTTCCTTGGTCAGGAATCTAGTCCGTGGCATTGTAGTGCCTTAAATTGTATAGAGACCAATAGATAGATTGCCTTGGTTAGGAATCTAGTCCATGGTATTGCGATGCCTAAACTTCTTCGTAGATGATGTGTTTTGAGATCTTCCATGTAGTATCTCTTTGGTTATATGTAAATATGAATACCTCCCCAGTTAAGAGGGAGTGTTGAGAATGCAACTAGGTTCGGTCTTCATAATTGTACTTGAAGTCAAATGTCATATATTTGTCAAAAGAAAGCAAAACGAATTTTTAATTGATTTATTAAAGCATGGGTTTCATGCTTGGGTCAATCGTTATAGGTCAAGCCTCCATTGTAGGCTTTAGGATTATTTATTTGGGTCAAATCATATGTTTGTTTGGTCAAAGTCTCCTCCATCAAGTCTCCTTCAAGATGACCTCAAAAGAATCATCATCATGTCGACTTTGCTCAATGAACTCAAGTCGGCCTAACCATAAAATGGAGACACACCGGCTCAAGAAATCATGGCAGCGTATTACACAGAGACAACTATATATACAAGCCTAAAGGCCTTCACTTAAATCACAAGTTCAGACAACAATTAGAAGGAAATATTCCGGTGACACAACAAAAGTTCAGATTTTAGAAGATTGCGGCGATCTTAGATATGATGTTTCAGTGCATTACATGGAAGAGCTTTGAGGATTTCGGTGTTTCCACAGTAACCAAAGTTCGATACTATGCCTATGCCTCCCACAATTCGGTGCTACCACAGGTTCAATGTTACCACAGTTTGATGCTTCCACAATAAACACAATTTCGGTGATATGTCATAGTGTCTTGGTGCCACTTCAGTCTCACAGTTTGGGTGCCATTTCAGTTTGGTGCCACCGTAGTGACCTCAGTTCGGAGCCATCACAATGACTTCAGTTCGGTAGTATCATAGTGACATCAGTTCGGCGCCCTTACAGTAATAATGTATCGGTGGTATTATAATGATGATGTCTTGGTGCAAACACAGTTTGGTGTTAACACAATGATAAGTTAAAGGAAGATCAAATAAGGATGAATTGATGGAGGAAGTCTCTAGTCTAGTAAGGGTCTTGTTCGTCTCATCTTGAATCTATTGAAGGAATAATTTTGACTGAGTTTTCCCCTAGAGTGGGGTTTTGCCTTGGCAACATGCCTACATCTTGATTTCTCTTCTATTATTTGCGTGGCATTAGTCTTGATGATAAGAAAAAATAATTAAAAGGATCTAATAATAATAATCAAAACATCGCAGGTTAATGTCATAATAAGAGAAATTGTTTAACTACCACTTTATGGGTTTCTCAACATTATAAGAAGGTTATTTGTAGCTAGAGCCGACACATGCAATTGCATCTACCATGGGCTGAAAGAGAAGTGAATTTCATAGTTAAATGGGAGGTTATCATGATAACAAAACCTCCTTACTACCATATCTGTCTCCTCCATGCATCAATGGACTTTAGGAACATGGTTCCTTTATAGCAAGCACCAATAAAGTTGATGATTGTTCTACCCCTTCGATATGTCCACCCTCCTGACATAATTGTGCACCTAGTAGTCTTCCATGAGGTTTTAATGCTCTTCAACTATGCCTTTGTAACGACCAAAAGTCATATACGTAGTGGAAATATTTAAAATACTTCAAAGATGTAAATATCCATTGTAAGACATATAACTATATTGAAATGTTAAGAGATATGCATGAGAATGAGGGCTTGCTTATATACCTAGGCATGTGCCCTTGCATGAATGGTCATGTCTCTAAGACATGCCTCTTCATTACTAACTAACTAACCATTAGTTAATTAATTATTATCTATTATCTTTATATTTATAATTTATTATTTTTATATGAATTATATTCTTAACAAGATTGACACATTCACAATCATCATTAAGGACTTTCTCCCTAAGTGATTTATAAGAAGGTGCTTTGCATCCAGGGCTGACACATGAAATTGCATCTACCACGGGTTGAAAGAAAGGTGACTTTGCATAGTTAAATGGGAGGCTATCATGATACCAAAACCTCATCACTACCTTATCTATCTCCTCCATGCATCAATGGACTTTAGGGACATGGTTCCTTTAGAGAAAGCACTAATAAAGTTGATGATTGTTATACCTGTTTGATCGGTCCTTTCATATGACATAATTATGCACCCAATGGTATTCCATGAGTTTTTAATGCTCTCCAACTAGGCCTTGACACATTCAAACTCCTCATTAAGGAATTTCTCCCAAAGTGAATTATAAGAAGGTGATTTGTAGCCAGGGATGACACACATTAGAGGAAATTTATGCTTGTTACTGCTCAAACTAGCAAGAGTCCTAGGAAGGGATCCTATAGAGAATGTTTTAGGTTAAGGGGAAACAATAGAGCAATAGCCCACTGTCACCTCAACTAAAGCTCCCTGTTATTTACAGACTTTCACTAATGGGTGGAGACCTAGTATAAGAGGAATCGCAAGGATGAATAGATCAATTATGAGATTATGAGTGATTCCTAAAGCCTATTCACAAGAGAGGCTTCGATTTTGGCTTTCTTTCTTTGGAAGCAAGGTGATGGGTTCTCTAGGAAGGGCTTAGGGGATACTTAGACCTAGGGTTGTGAGGTATTTTCTTGATATGAGGTTCCCTAGCCCCAAGAATCCTAGAAAAATAAGGTTTCTAAGTGGTCTTTGTGGAATTGGAGTTGAAAGGTTGCGGGGCCACAAAGAAGCCCTAGTGGGCCCAAACAAGGTCAAGGGTTTGGGGTTGATCAACACACTAATGAAATTTTCCAAATTAGGGAGGAGAAGAAGATCAAAGGAATTATATTTCTCTTGGAATGTGAATGCAATGATCCTTAATGAAGCCACTAACCCAAAGCAAACTAGGGAAATGGTTCTCGAGCTAGGGCTTGGGATATCTTGAGATTCCACTGTCGGAATAACCTCAAATTTGGAGGACCTCTAGAGGACTCACTAGTGCAACTCTAGACCAATTTTCATCAATTTTTGATGGCTACAATAAAATTCGTGTGATGCCCTAGATGACTTTCTAGGTTAGGGCTTAGAAAAGAGGAAAATGAGGTGTAAAAGATATTCGTTTGGTGATCACCTTGGACTAGACCAGTGCTTAGCTAGTTGGCGAATGGAGTAAACTGAAATCAACGTTTAGATATGTTTAATTCCAACCAACGAGTTCCCCAAAAAATTTGTATGGCCTAAGCAACTAGGTTACACATGGAAATTTATACTTCGTTGTATTGCAAACAATGACTTATCAAGCCAATTCACTAACATTCATGTACCTTTAGGACAATGATTCACCACAATTCAAATGATCATATGAAAAATATATCCCAAGAAAAGCCCAATAACTTCACATAAAGAGCAAATACACCAAATTCATGAACGAAAATATTCCATAGACAATTTATGAGGCAAAATTATAAATAAGCATGCAAAAGGTAATCACGAGTATCAACTACCCAATCATGAAAATGAAAAGAAATTGAAGCTCCAAGACAAGACATTAAACTCTTCCAAACATTGAAATGCATTAGATCTCCAATTCATCTATCAAAATGCCCAATGAAATTTCCAGAAGAAACAAATGATCCAAATCCAAGTGATGATGAAACTCAAATGAACTCTCATCAATTTATATCCTTCCTAAAGAGTTTGATTTGCCTAATTAGGCCTAATTAATCCCCAAATAATAAAATAATGTGCAACAACAACATCCTTTGGTGACAATCTCGCCAAGATAGCTCCATAATACAAAGATAAGCATCCCAAGAGGGAAAAATATTGAATAAAATGAGTCTTTGGGCCATTGAGAAGGCCTACTAGAGCCCAGAGTGTGCCAAGGTGAGAGAATAGACTCCAGACATAGTGAATAAGGGGTTGGCCCCTTTATATCCAAGCAAGTCACATGTGGTGTCTGCAAGTGGGTGTGGGGGCACAATGACATACTCATGGGTCTCCCACTGGATTGATAATGCTTGTAAACCATATGCAAGGGCTAGTATGACTGTACAAGCCCTCCATTTGTCTCCCTCGGTGAGACACATCCTCATATGGAGCTTGGAACCTCTACCAAGTGTGTGGTACAAGTGTGGAGCCAACTGGGCATGGTGATCCAGGTGCATCATCCTCATCCAAATGGTGGAACACAAGCAATAATGGAATGGTGCTCGGGATCCATGAAGTGATCTCTACTATGGTGGAGGCCCATGGATCTCTATGCTCACCCTACAAGTTACACTGTGGCCCTCTAGAGGGATTGGACCCCGTATAAAGAGACCAAACCCCAAATGAAGACCCATTTGCAATCCTGTGTAAGATCCAATGCATTCCCTTGCTTTCCAATACAACAAATCATTAGAGTAATTAAGTAAAAGAGCTTACAAATCATGAAACACAAGTAAACAACTCATAATGACATGCCCTTCCATAGTGGGCTTTAGCATGTATAGATGTTTCCAAGCTCAATAAGGGGGTTTGTAACAACTCCGGGTTAAAATTTCATGTAATCAAAGTTAATAAAGGAAAAATAAGACCAAGGTCAAGTGACACTTATTCCAAGCTAAATGTTGGGCAAAATACCCTAGTGGGCATCATTTGTTGTGTATTATGGCTAAGGGAAATTGGCAAAGGCAATGGAAAAGACTTTGAAAAGGAAAAAATGTATTTTTGGTATTTTATTTATGAAAATAAAAGAAATTAGGAGAAGAAGAAGGTGAAAGGTCACGGGTTGCATGTGAAGAGGAAATTGAAGGAAAATTAAGGAGAATGAAGAAATTAGAGGCATCAATAATAAAAAGACATCAGAGCATCAATTTGTATCCTTTGGTTAGTTAATTTTCAAAATTGGTTTTCAGAGAGGAGAAAACCACCAAGAGGAGAAGGAAAACGGGCAAACAAGGGACAAGGAAGGACAAGGAGAAAAAAGGAAAGAAAGGATCAAGCAAGGAAAGGTTGGATCAAGCAACTTCAACATGAATACTTATAGGTAATAGGTTGGATGTATGATTTCCTAGCTAGTTTTGGAATGCATGGTTTGTGCATGTGTATATTTGGTTTCATTGTTTTTAGTGGCATGGATTTTGCTGGGTTTTGACAGTGGTTCTTAGCCTTTCCTTTCCATTTCCTGATAGCTATGGTGTGATGGGATTCTTTCTTGGTTGAGATTGGGATTTCCGGAAGGTTTTGGATCCGAGTGAGGTGGTCTTCGGAAAATCCCAATGGATGGCATTGGAGATGGTCTTTTTCGGGAAGCCCTCAATAGGTGTATAGAGACAAGAAAATTACTCAAGGGTTGGTGAAGGAATTATGAGGCATCCAAGCTCGGTTTAGTTTTGTGATCTCAAAGCTGGTTTAGGTGAGATCACGATATGGTGAGGGTGGAGGTGTTTTAACCTATGGATGCCCTTATTTGTTTATGGATTGGTTAATCCCATGAGATCCCACATTCTTTCTTTGAATATGGCACGGTGGTGGTTGGCTAAAAGAATGATTTGGTTTAGCCCAATCTATGGTCAGGTGGTACGTGGAAGTCCTTGACTTGGTTGGATTTTTCATATGGTTAATAAGAACTAAGTTTCTTTGGTCTTTGATAATTAAATATAATTTTTATTATGTGGCTTTAATGGTTGTTCTATCATTGTTATCTATCTTGTTATAAGCTTGGTTATATGACATATCTCATTATGAATCTTATCACATTTCATTCGTTGAATCTTTGGTTAATGAATGCATGACCTAATTGATATTATGACAACTATTGTGAGAAGGCATTGGTCCTTCTTGTTAAATCTCATATGAGTTTCAGTTTCCTATGTTCAAATATGCATTCATGACCTGTAGGCTACATGTTTATCATGTGTTTGACAGAATGTTAGCTCTGGTTGGGAGAGGTCAAGTCAAGTCTTGGTTTACGTTTTGGTTTGGAAGCCTTGTTTCTATGTGATTCATCATCTCTGGAAGTTTCATTGAGTTCTGGGAAGAGGCGTAAGTCTTAGCCTTGAAAATGTGGCTCAGAATTCAGGGTTGCTAGCATAGAACTGACTGGAAAAGTCCATAGTTGTTGGGAAGCAGGCCTATGGGAGAAATTGGAGGCTTACAGTCACTTGGAAGCCTTGTCAAGGGAGCAACAGAGTCTCTGGGTCAGTGAAAAAGTGAGTTAGCTCAGGGGTTGGACACTTGGAGAGGTTGGGTAGCTCCTGGAGGTTCTGTAACACCTTACGGAATTCAATAAGGTCTTAAGTTGTCGAATCCATTTCCTTAAGGTCATATAGGAGGTTGAGTCTTATCATAGTGACCCTCAGCTCATGTTTACCCCAGGAAACTGGTGAAATGGGTAATTGTGGGAGGAGGCAGTTACAGGGTGGTATCAGAGTGGGTTGTGCTCTCTTTGGGTAGAATATGATGTTGTCATGGTTATGATTTTCATGCATGGGGTCATGGTACATAGTTGGTATGATCATGCATGATGTTTTTATATTGATTTGATTATGATTATGTATATATTAGCACAATACATGCTAATGTGTACTGATTTTACAGATGAGATAAGCTTTCCCTGAGCATCAATGAGGTATGGTTTTGATTTTGGTATCTATTTGGTTTATTTGACATGGCCTACCTGCAGGAAGAAGAGAATCAAAGATGACGAGAAAAATGGTAGAATATAGTTCATGTGACACTCCCTACAACTAAGATGGGCAACAAAGAGATGAGTATTCTCCTGGCATAGCAGACACATTGAGGAGTTTGAGGGCAAAGATTAGAAGTTGCAAAGTAGACAATGACAGGTTGGTTGAGTCCTAGGAAATAATTGCAAGGGCTTAGGAAAAGAAGGTAGAAGTCAATGTAGCAATTCTTCAGAGCTTGTCAAAATTTCAAAAATAGAGACAGTTGAGGACCAGTCAAGAGCAAGAAGAGAAAACTAATGAAGCCTATGGTAATAAGTCTCGGTCCAGATACATGTTGGATAAATGAGATACAATCAGAGGTGGAAGATCACTAGATACACTTGACAGGGGGACTGGTTATTGAGAAATCTAAGGCATCAATAGTTAGGTGATTTCTCTACTTATGATAATTGATTGTTATAGAATTTTGCTTCTTGATTATGATATTATCCTTATTGTAATTATTATTGTGTTCTTTTCATCAAGACAATTACCATAACATGAACAAATAATGAGACAAGAGACATAGTATATAGGCTTGTCAGCCAAGGCCAAAACCTCTTACTCTTTGAGAGGAAAACCCAAACGTAAGTCTTCTTATAGATCTTTGATTGACGAACACCAAGACCATGACAAAGATCCTTGACACTAGAGTCCTCCCAAGACCAAGTCACTAGCCTCGTACTGATCTTCCTCTTCTCCTTCTCAACTTCCTTCAGAATCTCAATCTCTTCTTGTAGATCCAAACCCTTCCACAAAAACACTAGGTTGCTTTCGCTTCCTTGAATAGTCTCCTTAAGAGAGAGACTTATTGCACTTCTACTTGACTGCTTCTAGCGAGATGTTCTACCCAAACAAGGTCACCTCAATTTAGCTACAATCCTTCGACCTTCTCTTGATGCCTTCTGATATGGTGCATTTTCACGTGTGAGAGTACACTGGCCCAAAACAGACCTCCAAAATGTTCCTTCCCTTCGCTATCCTTCCTTCATCCTTCACTACTCTTTTCGAGTCCTTCTTAGATGTTTTTCACACTAATGATAGTAGGCTTTCTTCATCAAATTACTTGCCTCCAAATGAGGCTGAGCACTTCTATATATACTTGTTTTCCCATGTACTTTAGGCCCACATGATCACCTAAGGAAGGCTGACATCATCTTCTGGAATAATCTCTTATTTGTAGGGCAAATTGAAGAGGGCTAGTGACAAGGTCTTGGAGGATGAATTTACATAGAAAAGTGTGATTATTTACAATGTGTAACATGTCTTCATGAAAATGACACTTTAGAATTTTATGACTAGATGAAAATATCCCTAAGGGATCTCAATGGGAGCCTTAACTAAAATAAAATATTTTTCTCATGAAACCCATGATTCAAGCAATACAATAATTTTGTTTTTCTTCTTTACATCTCTTACATAAAAATCACAATTACATGTCATTATGAAGAACAAACTTAGTTACACTTTTTAACACTCCCTCTTAACTAGGGAGGTATTCATATTGGTACTTGGTCATTCTCAATCTGAAAAATTTCTCATAAGAAGAATCAGATTGGTAACCCATTTGTTTAGCATCATATTAACCAACATTTTATATAGAAACACCTTAACTAACATCTCTATCTCTCCACAAGATCGAAGCTCAATGATGGTGAGACCAATGATTTACAGACACCCTCATCATTGTCTCTCTTGGAACATACCTTGTTGTAGAATCTAGGGCATCTAGGTTATAATGAGATTCTTTTGACGATGATAACTATTTGTGAAGAACTTTCTACTTTTTCTTATTGACACAATCTTCTCTTATTATTATTAGTGTTTGATCTCTTTCTTCATCAAACAATTACCAAAGAAAAAGAGAAAAGAACACAAGTTGTTGGATCTTAGCTAGGGAAAAACCTCTCTCTCCTAGAGAGGAAAACCCTTTTGCAAATTTCTCTTATTGAAGCTTCAATTGACAAATGCAAAACCCTAGACCCTTTACTAATAGACCCTCCAAGTGCAAGACACAATTTCTCTTCCTTTTGTCTTTCAATCAACACCTTCTTTTGCTTTTCACCTTGATCTCTTCCTTCACACTTCTTCCAGCAACTGATAACTCTTTTTATGGCAATTGCAAAAACCCTAGGTCTCCTTAAAGACCTCTTCTTTGGAGTCTTCCTTTTCTTCTCTACTTCGCTTGTAAATCTTCCCTTTCCTTGACACTTAGGCTAGAGAATGAGACCTTCATTGAGAGATATTTCCGAGTTGAGAGGCTGATCCTCTTTACCCTACCGCAGGTCTAATTTCTTTGCACGTGTGGCTGATATAGACTTGTACTTGGTCCTTTTCCTTGCTTCTTTCCTTCGCTTTAGGTGAGAATTACTTCGCTTTAGGTGAGAATTACTTCGCTTGAGATGGAGGCCTATTTGGAGCCTATTTTTCACCCAAAACACCTCTTCTTATGTTGCTGCCCCTAGGGTTCTGTTATGACAGCAAAGTGACCCTTCTTCCTTTGCACGTGTGGCAGAGATTAGCCCCCAAAAAACCCTCACAAACTCAGCTTCTCTTCCTTCTTCTTCATTGCCATAGAATCACCTTTATGCTTATTTTTCACACTTATTTTTCGACCTTTCTTCTTCGCTGATTTCAGAGATGATTGACGGTCTAGGTGTGAGGTCGAATGGCCTTATATATAGGAGTTTGTCCCTCCTATTGGGCCAACTTGAGCTAGTGAGGCCGACTTGACTTTAGGTGCACCAAAAATTGATTTCTTTGAGTCGACATGAAGAGGAGACTTGTCTTTGCTTTGGAGGATCACCTTTAACATATTTCTTCAACTCTAATACATAGGTTTACATAGTGTAACATGCCCACATGGGTCTTTGACAATTACATTGAATCTTTGACTTTCCTAGAAGCACTCAAACATGTGCTTGACCTATGCAATGAGCAAGAAACTCATTTTTACAATTTACAAAAATAATAATTCTTTTCTTTTACAAGTACAAAGATCAAAATTAAATTTATGAAGACCGAACCTAGTTACACTTTCTTCAACACTCCCTCTTAACTAGGGAGGTATTCATAAATCAATACAAGGTGTTTGGAAATTTTCAATCTGAATAATTCACATAAGAGAAATCGAATTGGCAATTCATTTGTTATAGCATCATAGTAACCAACATTGTTTCCACAACAAGGCCTTGATTGAAAACTCTATCTCTCATTAGATCAGAGCACAATGTTGGCGAGAACAATGATTATAGACACCTTAATCATTGTATCTCAAGGTACATACCCACTTGGGTCTTCACTGAGTGTGACCTCCTAGGACTATTATTATCTTGGGTTCCCCACCCTCAAAGAATATCGGTCCTCTTGCCTACTCTTATCTTGGATGCCTTACACATCCTCAAAGAGCATCAAATGCCATATGATTACCCAATCCTCCATTATTTATTCTCAAGTGAAGACAAGAATGTTGTGTCTATCTCTCCCTCTTAGCTAGGGATGATACATGAGGATTCTCCAGTTTTTGCAAATCCAAAGGTTTAAGTTGTTCTCAGAAAGAATGCCAAGCAGTAGAGCCCATCGTTCTGAATCTGGCAGTAGTTTCGGTTTGTCATTTGGTCTTCGGATGAAGGAGAAATCATCCATCAAAGTTAAGATGCCAAAGGGGCCTTGCTGGCCATGTGGCGTTTCTGCAGTTCAACACGGGGCACAAATCTCATTTCTAGGTTCATATTTTAATTACAAGTGAATGGTGGAAAGATCAGGTTTGATTGGTTAAAATTTGCATGGTAAGAGTTTGGGATAAAACTACATGTTCTAAACCTAAGGGTTAGTGGCAAAAACAAAATGTATGAAACCTATGGTGTTTGTATGGTGGGCACACATGAGCAAAAGCCATATAGTGGAATTGATAAATCGAAACCATATGTTTAAAAACATTGGTTGAAACTTTATGTTAAAAAACTATATGATAGAGATATTACATATGGTTATGGTTTAAATAGTGCAACACATTGTTGGAGGGGGTGAATTCGTATTTCTTAGCAATTAGCACGTTTAAATCTTTTTAGAGCATTAGCTAATATTCAATTATTATTAATGTTTATGCAGTAATAACAGTAAATAAAAGAACACAATAGACACAAGATTTTTTGGTGGAAAACCCCCTTCGGGTCAAAAACCACCAAACGCTTTTCTAATAAATTATTTAATATTCAGCCCCAACTGAAATGAAAACAACAACTTCCTAGAATTCTAGAAAATCATTCTTCTCTAGCTCCCATTGGAATGACGCCCCAACGCCCTAGTTTCTTCAGTAGTCAACTGAATGGATTCTCCAACATCCTAGACCGACCTACCACCCTGAAGTGTTCACAGGCTCCAACATGTAGGCGACTTCAAGCACTAGCCTAACACCTCCTAGCCACCCTATAATGACTGAAATGAGACAAGAGTGTGGATTCCTGTACCAGGGACACGATCCACAATATAATATGATTTACAATGATTTTGACCGAACACCCAATTACTCTATGAACTGCAACCCAACCATATGACATCATCCCAATAGAGACTCCTATACCTCCCAATAATGCCTTTTCAACTCTAGGTAGAATGACTCTTTTACAATAATGAATCTTCTAATGCTGACACTTTCACAAATGAATGTTTTACAACTTTACAATGATGACTCTTTGCCTTGACACTTCTTCAAAATATATGGATGGCTGTCATGTCTTCAAAGGATGTCCCGCTACAATTCTTCCTTTGATTTAATACTTATGCTCTTGAATTTTTGCTTGAAGTTGTACTTGAATATTCTTCTACTTGCATGCAAATTTTTCCCAGCGAAACCAATCCCAAAACAAAACAAAATACCCTTCAACTTACCTCTGCCTGCAAAACACATGTAAGTGCATAATAATGAATAAATATAAATTAAAATTACAATGCGTACCTGAAGTGTGCTTGTCACTTTTGTTGTTGACTTGTTGCAGCAGTAGACAAAGACTCCCACTCTTGATATAGGTTTGGAATCTATGTAGAACTATATCCAAAACTGGCCTAAAGATATATACAATAAAAACTGATGACAGACCCTAGACTTGTGATGGACCAAGTTCTAAGTACAACAACAGAGACCATTCTATCAACTATGACAAGACAAGTAACATGAAATTACAACATCATATAGATTTAGCAGACTTGGTGTAGCATCAAGAATATGTAGCATCAAATGTGTAGTATCAAGAATAAGACATCCAAAATGTGGTATCAAAACTAACTGTGACATATAGACACACAAAGCTATAACTAAGACCTTGTATGTAATTATGTTGTCCTGCAAAAACATATGTCAGAGTTGATACTCATATTTCAAATGTAAACACTATCATACATACCTTGCTGTAGGAGACTTACCCTTGACTGTTGATGTGTGTTCCTTACTGCAGTGATCCTTGAATGCATGCTTTTTCTTTCCTTCTAGGTGCTTGATATTGAATCTATTATATCTATGTAATTTCAGATCTCTAGGGTGTGAAATTTCGTCCTATAGTAGCCCTCTAAGTCCTCTTTCCAACCCCATAGGTATGATCAAGATTGGATTCTTCAAGGAAGATTTATGCCCAATCTCCCACGATGTCCTGATTATAGACTGGTTCGGTGGAGCGAACTTGTATGAAGTGCCACATGTCACTGTTGTGACCTTCGGCCCTGAAAACACTACTCAAAACCATAGTCCATCCTCTTTCTGCGACTATTTATGAAATTTGAATCCAATTTTGAGAGAGAAAGTTATGATGATTTTCCCAACGTCACCTGTTTGACATGGAATTCAAGAGCCCACCATAACCCTAATGTACTCAGATCATATCTCCGAAAATATAGCGAACCAAGATCTGAAATTTGGTCACGAGGTTCATCCATATTTTGGATCAAATGGGTTTTAATTTCAGCTTTTGAAGCTTCCTAGAGAAAATATTATAACGAAATTTCGACGATGACCTGTTTGAAACCACAAAATCCCTACTAGAGGAGGATATGAGGGTTAATATTTATATGAATGTCTTGAGTTGAGAGCGTCCTCAATAAGTGAACGTTGGAGGGATTTTAGGAGATTTTATTATTATTATTAATTATTGACTATTCAATTACCACAACCAATTATGAGTGCCATGCCACAACCCCATAGGGTTTTAGCCCACTAACTGGGATTACTAACTTCAAACACGAATATCTCTCAAACCGTGAATAATTACTTGGCATGCAATATATCAATGGAAACATTTCAACGAGCAGAATCCATCTAAGAGATCCTTGACTCAAAATAGATTAGTTTTTCAAGTCAAAATTCCCATGGAATATTGGGGTAGTCCATGGTGCTGCTTGGGTTGACATCAATGACAACCACTAATCAACACACACAACAAAAATAAGGGATTTCCCATGTAGTCTTAGGCCTAAAGCTAATAGCGCACAAAGGAGATCCTAGAGGACTAGGATACAAGGCTAACCACCAAATCGTGAAGAGAAGGCAAGAGTAGAAACCTATCCCACTCTTTCTGCTGAATCCCCCCACCAATCCATGCCCAAAAGTGTCCATGATAACTAAAAAATATTACTCAACTACACCAATGAAAAGCCATGCCTTCGGGGTTAGGAGGCCCACCTTCAAACATAAGATCATAACAGATGGGAAAGGGGCCACATGGATGGATCAGGTGGCAGAGATAGTGACACATCGAGCTATCTGGTGGCTATAAGGCGCTGCTGGATACCGACTGAGGACCATCTAGGAGAAAATTTTCTCCTATGGGTGTTAACCATAAAGTGGTGGGTAACATATGGCTCCAATTGGGACCTGATCTCTTATAAGAGTGCACATACATACTCGAATGGGAGGTCATGAGAACACCAACAATCTCTTAGGACCGTATACCTTTCACTTTCACATATCACAAATCATGTACATGGGGAAGCATGTTTTTGTGGCGTATTATGATCACCCATGCTTGTATTAAGTAGTGAAAATAAATCAGCAAGAAATAACAATTTAAATCTAAATGCAATTTTAATCTGGCATGATAATATCATATGTTAGTTCTAATGCGAAAAATCAGTATGCAATGCATGCTACTCTAATACACATATTACATCACCCAAGTATGAAGTGCAATCATAAACCCAATGCAACTAACATATCATCTAGTCAATATGAAAACAACTGTATTTCTACTTACTCATGTGATATATCAAAAGGCAAGGGTAGAAATGACAAGATTGAAGGTCACAAGGGTGGGAGGTGGGAAAATAAAATGAAGACACATGGAGAATCACAAAGGGAGAGGGAACAAGGGGATGTAATCTATTCCACAAGATCCTTTCTTCCAACCAAAAGATAGAGATATCAACAATCAAGCTCATAAACCTCTGATGGATGGCAACCTCAGGAATATCATCCCCATCATGGTCTTTATCATTTATATCATGGTTTATGACTGCCATAGGGTCATGATTGGAATGAAAGGGAGACTGATGACATGGGGAGACACAATAGGCAGGTTTCTCATGATAATCATACTCAGGTGAGAGAAAGGATTCATTAGTACAAGGAGGGTTGAGGAAAGGGTCCACATTCAATTCAACTACAACCCAGGGATGTGAGGAATGACAAGGGTCCTATTGATATCATCATCATAGGTGTCATAAATAGGGTCTTTGTCAAAATGATTCCCATGAATTTCCCATTTCCCTTCTTCAATATGTAAATAGTCACTGATATCAATGTTTGAAGGGGTTACAAGATCACCTTCTCCAAGGTCTCCAAAAGGTGGGTTGTCAGAAATAGTATCCTCAGGAAAAATAGGGTTAACCTTGACTTCACTTTCCATAGACTCATCCTCCCTATCACATGTGTTTTGAAAATTATATTCATTATTTTTTTCGTTATGTGGACCCAGGGAGGACCCTCCTCCCTTCTCATCATCTAGATCATGATGCTTAATGAAAGCTTCCTCTTGAATATTTAGTGTAGGACATATATGAAAATGTCAGAGAAAGCTGTCAAATAATTTCTCAATGGATGAGATGACCCTAGGTCCGTGATTAAGAAACCATGAATAATGACCATGGAGGGATGTCTTGAAAAACAACATAAGGACATCTTGGTGGACCACTTTAATCTTGGAAGTATGTGCAATAAAACTTTCTACATGATCAATCACAAAGAGTGGCTTGCCATCAAAGAAGGGTACCCCACATACTGTCTTCCCTATGACATGATTAGGGCGCCGGGGGATGCTAGTGATATCCAAAGTAGGGAAATCATCAAATAATTACATATGATTGAGAAATACATGTAAATTATGTAGAAGTCACCAAGGTGAATTTAGAGATCCCTAGAGAAATGCTTGCTTCACCCTGTTAGGGTCCTATAGTCTAGGAATCATAGTGTTTGTTTATCTTACTATTCCATTCTGGAGGTATGTTTGTAAAATTTAGCCTATGAATCACAAGGTGTCATAGTCTAAAGGTTTCTATATGAAAGGGTTTGTGTGTGTCACAGGCTGTCATCCCCATTGTAAAGGTTCATGTCATAAAGAGGTCTTTGAATCTAAGGTTGAATTTTGTGAAAGTCTCAAGTCTAAAATTCATGAGAAGGTCATAAGGTCATAAATTCAAATGCGTAATCATGGAGGGAAAATGAATTATTGAGGGTTCAAGGGGTCATTTCATGGGGTTTTCATTCATCATAAGTCTATTAGTGGTCTTCACTTCTCATCATTGGTCTCATTAGTAAATGATATCCTCATGTCACCTCACTCTTCCTCCACTCAACCATTCATCCTCATGACATGAAACAAGGCATATGGAGGCACTAAATTCATTTTTTTAAAAAATATGCATTCATTCCCACCTCATTGCAACTTGTGCCAAAGAAGTTGTGAATAGAAAGCTAGTGTTTGAAAACTCAGAAGAGAGGAGGTCACTGTGCAAATGCTGCGCAAATTGAGAACAACCATTTTGGAGGTATGCAAGCATGGAGGGAAGAAATCAGAGGGTTCTAAATATCCACCAGGTCATCTCAATCACATATACGCATGAAGCCTTGCACATAACCATCTGCACCCATATCAACCAAGGAGGTCTGCTACACTCTGCTATGAATTTACTCTGAAATTGATTATTTTTGTCATCATTTTAAAAAGATGTTTCCGATCAAATGGAGTTGAATTTTAGAAAAATTAAAGAGATGTTTTCCAAGAATAGGCAAAAGAAAAAAAAAATCCTTAATTTTCCAAATAGGTGTCTTATATTGGAATATTCAAATGCATCTTTACAGTCTATTTTTCAGGTTTTGGCATTTCCTGATTTAGTTATGATGTTTGGGTGGAGAGTTTGAGGACATGGAGAGGATTTTTGGAAACTAATAGAGGTTTCTATCAAGGAAACTCTCATATACAAAAACCTCCCCCGGTTTTGTAAAATATGTCAAGATTCAGGATATATGAGCTCGTATTTGAACCCTATTTTTCTAGAAATTCATTCCCCTCTGTTGCGCAAACATATTAGTCCCCTCTGCTCCACAAGTATACGAGTCATGGTTATTTTAGTATATTTTTAATTTGGGACCTTCTAGAAGCTATTTTAGTGGTTGGATAAGTGTGTATAAGTTAGTTTAGTTTATTTTCCAGACATGATGTTTCTAAACTATTTTAAGTTTTAAATAAGTGATGTTTCTAAATTGTGACAATTTCGATATGGTAGATTCTTGCTTTTCTGCAAATGCATTGTGTCTAGCCTATTAGACTTCTATGCAATGAATTCGACCACATAGAGTGGTAATTTAGAATTCCTTATTGTATTTAATGATGTAAAGACATGTAAAAATGAATTCGGGAGTGAAAAGAGAAAACTCTGTAAACAATGGAGAAAGTTTTAAAGTAGTGATCAGTACATCAACACATGGACTATTTTGTTCCAGGATTCTTGTGTTAGACATAATGGTGATGTGCCTCTCTTTGTGATTTGTCTTCCCTTCTAGTTTTCACATGTACCTTTGCTTCTTAATTGTTTGAAAGAAAATTATGTTGCAAATTTTACATTGGTAACCTGCTCATGCTTGTCAAACAATTTCAATGTTTTCTTCTGAAGTTAGATATAATATTCATTTATACATGCTTTATATTTAATGGATCCTTACTCTCATTTCATCTCAGCCATACTACAACAAATTTTGTAGATCTAGAAGTCTGCCTACCTTGCCCTAGTTCAAACTGCTCTGTTGATTGTGATTGGTTACTGAAATATTATTTTGACTCCATGCCCAATGGAATCTCTCTTTCACCTTGTAGCCACAATTTAAAAACTTTTTCACTATGATTATCATAACAAGCCTAAAGCCCAAATCCATTCATCCATTCAATTTATTGATAGAAGAACATAGCGAGAGAGTCCTCTATAAGGCTAGGGGGGCTGGAAATTAGCCTAAAAGCAGTTTGTGGTTACCTCTGGCATTTCTCTCCTCAATTTGGAGGAATTTACAGAGTGCTAGCATAGTGGCGCCATTGCCGGGGAACATAAGGTTTCATCTTCTCTGGGAAAAATCATCAAAGTTTCAGATATGGTTGCTGATGGTGTACACCAATTAGACATATGAAAGTTGAACCATTCACTTGACGACTCCAATCAAATTTCAACCTGATCCAAAGACTCCTTTGACAATAAGATCCAGAAATTAGGGTTTCACTAGCAACTCTATTGGTTCGAGATGGATCACAGATCTGCAAGGTATGCTCCAATGCATCACATTCATATTCTAGGCTTTCCAAATCACATGCCTTGTGTAGATTGGCAAACTTATTTGCCAAAATTCAGAGATCAGAAAGGAGATGATGCTGCTCTTCATTTGGTCAAGTTTCACATGCATGTGCATAGACTTAAGGTTCAATTTCATGAAGACTGCTTGATGAAAATGTTCATGGCTACCTTGGAGGAAAAAGAGAGATATTGGTATGAAGGTTTTCCATCTGCTAGTATTTATTCTCTTAAATATTTTCATTCAACATTTTTTGAAAAATACAGAGAATCTCATCCTTCTTTGTCTTTGGTTGAGAATTGTTGTGAACACTTTGAGGGTTTTATCCAAAATCTGGAAAATACATATGGTGAGGAAGAATTCATGGATGAAGAGATTCTGGAAGCTTTGAATGAGAAACCTTTCCATTACCAAGAAGAAATGGTGGTTGATATATTGGATGAAAAGGAAACTAAGCAGGATTTAAATGATGGCAGTCAAGTTCTATTTTCTGAAATTGATGAAAATTTACAGTAGGCTTGTAAGTTTTTGTATGATCCAAGGTATGAAGATAATCATATATTTGTTTTTTCAGAAATTTGTTCCTTTTCTGGCGTTTTATTTCAAGACCAGGTTTGTGAAGATCAAGATGAGGTTTCTGATGAAATGCATGAACAAGGATATCTAGACACTCATCACTCATTTGTCTCTCCAACTCATCCATTTTTTGAAGCATTATTTCAAGAGAATATTTGTGTAAATTTCAACAGTTTGGTCAACCCAGTCAAACACTGTTGTAATTTATATGGTCAAAGGCTGAAGTCAGTGCTGAAGTAAAACCAATCAAACTATCCCAATCACCTCGAAAACTATTCCAATCAATGCGGCCTTCAAAAATCATGATTATTCCCTTAAGATCGAAGTCAACACAGGGTCCGATAGTTTTGGTCAACACTAGTCAATGTTGACCTGTTTTGTAAAATTTTCAGCCAACAGTCTAACCCAGAAAATCGTCCTTCTCTCACATGTGAAAAGTAGGAAGATGCTGCCTCTAAGATGTATGAACCAATCAAGAGAGGAGAGAGAGAGATATATGATGAGGTGAGTGATGTCCAAATGAGAGAGAGGTCACTCCTATTTATACACTTCGTTGAGGGTGAGGAGACACATCCATTGGGCTTCATGAGCCTACATTTCATTGAGGCTGAACTTGACAACTTGTGCATGAGAGAGAATAAATTCAAAATTCCATTTCTGCTTGTCAGAATGAGATGATATTTATATCAAAATTGGACCTCTTGAAAAGAGAAATCCAATGCAATAATCATCTCGATCATATGAGTTTTCCTAAGGTGGAATTTGGCCCTAGTTTCCAATTTTAACGCTCCCTCTCAAATAGGAGAATTCAACCTACCAATCCATTTGTCATCATGCCATCCTATCATCACTACCCTACTATGCTTTTCTCTACTGAACCATGAAGAAATAATGAAGAAGAAGTGATCAAGAGTGAGTCATAAGATCATACCACTCTCCACTGACACAAGTTAGTCCTTGATCCTATATCAAGCTGTTTGAACACCATGCATCCTAGTCATAGGGAGTATGGAAGTACACAAGCATCCATCGGTAGTGCTATGGTCCCTAACCATATTTTCCCAACTCATTGGCCAGATGAGAGATACTTCCCATGAGTCCTGGACTTTATGGGTAGGATGTGAGTTAGGGCATCAACAGGAGAAGGTGAACCACTCATCCTGCTCATATGTCAACCATAATCGGGTATCACATGGGAAGGGGAACCACTCACCCTGTATCCAGCGCACCATTAGGGAAGGTGAACCACTCACCCTATGGTCGCTCATAGCTCCAAGAAGTACCCCCAAGTCCCCAAGAGCTCCCAAAGCTATTTCCAAACTCATACGAGACCCTCATAGGAGGGTCTTTCCATGATTCCATGTCTCTCTCAGAAGGTTAAGAATTTGGCCTTCCCTAAAGGCTACGTGAGAATGTCTGTGACCTACTTATCCATCCTCATGTGTTGGAGCCTTGTTTCTCCCCGTTGTACCATATCCCAAATACAGTGGTACTTGATATCAATGTGCTTGGATTTGTCATGGAATATGAGATTCTTTGAAAGGCGAATCCCACTCTGGTTGTTGTAGAAGATCATGGTGGTATCTAGCACGTTCTCAAATAGCTCATTGAAGAGCTTCCTCAACCAAATGTCTTCACACTAGGACATATTCGCAACAATGTGCTCGACCTTGGTGGTGTGTAAAGCAAGCAATTTCTGCTTCTTTCTCATCCATGATATTGAAGCAAACCCCAAAGAGAAGTAACACCTAGACATGCTCTTACGATCCACCACACTTCCAACCCAATCAACATCTAAATATCCATGTAGCCTCAAATTCTCGGCAGTGTATCTTAGTCCATAGTGGATTGTACCCCAGAGATATCTCAAGAGATTCTTAGCAACAATCCAATTTAATGTGATGAGGATTGACCATAAACTAAATCAACTTGTTCACAACGAAGCATATGTCAGGACGAGAGTTGACCAAAAACATCAGGGCCCCCACAACTTGATGATACTCAAAAGGGTTCACCAATCTGGCCCCAACAACACTTCCACATAGCTTCTTAAATTTGAGTTCCATTGGAGTAGTCACAGAATTGTAGTACACCATACCACATATCTCAAGTAGCTTTATAATGTATTTTCCTTGAGAAAGGAAAATATCACCTGGATTTTTCCAGACCTCCAACCCTAAGAAGTAATGCATTAGGCCTAGGTCCTTCATATTGAACTTGGAAGCCAACTCCCTCTTACATTGATGAATGAGAGGGTCATCACATGTCAGAAAGAGATCATCCAAATAAAGGACTAGAATGAGAGGTTTGTCCTTTTCAACCTTTAAGTATAGGTTCAGGTCAACATTGTTCCTTGTAAATCCCAGCTTCATAAGATAGCTATCAATCCTCTCATACCAAGCCTTAGGGGCTTTCTTCAACCCATAGAGGGATTTCTTCAACTTGCATACATGTGTCTCACGATATTGAACCTCGAACCCTTCAGATTGTTCCAAGTAGACTTCCTCTTTAAGTGAACCGTGCAAGAAGGCATTTTCGACATCCATCTAGTGTAGGCTCCATCCTTGCAAAGTATCAAGGGCTATAATCGAACAAATGGTGGTATATTGGGAAACTGATGCAAATATCTCATCATAGTATACTCCTTCCTTTTGAGAGAAGCCTCAAGCTACAAATCTGGCCCTGAAATTTTCAACCTTGAATCCAAGAGTGAATGAATCTCTTGGGTTCCTTTGCCAAACATGAACCTTCACATCATTGAATGTCACCTTGAAACCTTTATCTTCCATTGTAGAAATAGATACCACATTCTTTTTCAGGTCAGGTACATATAATACTTCTTGTAAGTGGAGGTTTTGACATTTATTTAAGTGAAGAGTAACAATCCAAATTCCTTTCATGGGATAAGTGACATTATCCCCAAGTATAATCTCCATATTTGTCTTATTTTCAACCAAGTTTGAGAGGAATTGTTTGTACCTAGTGAAGTGCCTTGAGGCACCACTATCAATCAACCAATGATCTAATGTATCAAGAGGAGAGACAGTGGCGAGGGAAGAAATAAGATAAAATTCCTTTTTCTTCACAACATTAATTTCTTCATACCTAGAGTTTCTTGACTGCTTGGGAGGACAACCATTTCCATTTCAAGTAGCAGGAGAATTCCTCTTTCCTTTGTTGTTGAACATGTTGTTCCTATGATTTCCATTTCCTTTGAAGTTGTTGTTATTGTTGTCATCATCTCTTGGAGTATCCTTATTGTGAGGACACTCTCTAGTGAAGTGGCCAAACCTGTTACAACTGAAGAATCTTCCTTTTCTTCCTTCTTTGAATCCAGGCTTGAACCCTTGACCTTGATTTCTTGGACCAACATTGTTCTTCCTCTTATAATGACCGGAGAAGTTGGTAGGATGTTTTCCATTTGAAGGCTTGTCTCTTTCCATACTCCCTATTTATTCTTGAGTGCATCTAGCCAACAATTCATCAAATCACAGAATCTTGTCATTTTTGACGATGGTAGTGTTGAACACAAACCTGTTGGGAACGGGTCCCCTAGGGGTCAATTTTGGGGTTAAACACCCAAGTTTTGGGGCAGAAGGCCCAAATTTTGTATGAAGAATGTAAAGTCTCCACATTTTGTGGTCGCAGAGCGCGAAGATACCTAAAGTCAAAAAGGGTTTTCCGCCCTTAGTTTAGATAGGTTGTGTCGGTTTTGGACATCCAACCTTGGTCCGCGGACCATGGGATTGTATAAAAAGGGAAGCCTTAGAAGATATAAGTAGACAATACAATAAGTAAGTTAGAAGTCATGAGTCATTGGTAATTTTGGGTAAGCTAAGAGCGAGAGTCTTAGCATAGGAAGAGGCTCTGCAGCTAAGTGCGCAGAGGCCTAGGGTGGAAGTCCGCAACTGAGTGCGCGGACCACTGCAGCTGTGTGCGTGGGGCGGATAGAGTCTATATTGGGAACTTGAATCATAAATAAAGAGAAGTGTTATGGAATCACTGTGTTTTCTATCTCTGATTATTGCATTCGATTATGATATGTTAAGTTTTGGGTTTACATTATAATTTTAAATTAATGCGCGAATGTATTTGTTTCTATTTGTTGTTTGAATGCAAGTAATAATATATGTTTACGCAAGAGTAATCTTAATTGCATGATAAAATTGGCTAACCATTAAGATAATTAGGGAAATGAGACAGTAACATAGTTACAGGGGCTCGTAAGTGCCTGAATCATTGTTTAGGGTCGCATGAAGGACAGTTAGATACCTTTGTGGAGGTTATCAAAGACGAAAGAGGAAATACAATGATAAGCCCTAAAGGCTTATCGATTTGCGCAAAGGTAGGGATTAAGGTAGAAAACCGACATCACAACCATCTCAGGGTGCAGAAAATTGGTTCCTGGATCCCCCCATACTACTTCGGGTGAGACTTCAGTCCGCTCTCCGCGGATTGATTCTGAAAGGGCCAGTAGTGTAGAGATTTTATTGGCTACCTAATGCTGAACTTGGGTCAAGGCCCATTAAGCCAACAATGGGTTTTGTTGCCAGGAAAAAGACCTGCATTTTGGGGTTAACACCCAAGTTTTGGGGCAGAAGGCCCTAATTTTGTATGAAGAATGTAAAGTCTCCTCATTTTGTGGTCATGGAGTGCGAACTAAAGTCAAAAAGGGTTTTCTGCCCTTAGTTTAGATAGGTTGTGTCGGTTTTGGAGATCCGCCCTTGGTCCGCGAACCATGGGATTGTATAAAAAGGGAAGTCTTAGAAGATCTAAGTAGATAGTACAATAAGTAAGTTAGAAGTCATGAGTCATTGGTAAGTTTGGGTGAGCTAAGAGCGAGAGTCTTAGCGTAGGAAGAGGCTCTGCAGCTGAGTGCGCAGAGGCCTAGGGTGGAAGTTTGCAGCTAAGTGCACGAAACCTTGCAGCTGTGTACGTAGGGTGGATAGAGTCTGTATTGGGAACTTGAATCATAAATAAAGAGAAGTATTATAGAATAACTGTGTTTTCTGTCTCTGATTATTGCATCCGATTATGATATGTTAAGTTCTGGGTTACATTATAATGTTAAATTGATGCGCGAATGTATCTGTTTCTATCTGTTATTTGAACGCAAGTAATAATATATGTTTATGTGAGGGTAATCTTAATTGCATGATAAAGTTGGCTAACCACTAAGATAATTAGGGAAACGAGACAATAACATAGTTACAGAGGTGCGTAAGTTCCTAAATCATTGTTTAAGGTTGCGTGAAGGATAGTCGGATACCTTCGCGAAGGTTTTGAAAGACGGAAGAGGAAATACATCGATAAGCCCTATATGCTTATCGATCTGCACGAAGGTAGGGATTAAGGTAGAAAAACAACATCACAACCATATTAGGGTGTAGAAAATTGGTTCCTGCATCCCCCCATACTGCTTCGGGTGAGACTTTGGTCCGCGCTCCTTGGACTGATGCCGAAAGGGCCATTAGTGTAGGGATTTTCTTGGTTGCCTAATACTGAACCTGGGTCAGGGCCCATCAAGCCAACAAATGGTTTCATTGCTGAGACCGGGATCTGCATAACGAGATGTGTGATGTCATATCATTGGAATCCAACTAAGAAAGAGATCGAAAACTGGTTGGATAGAAAGATCCATGAATTCGTGGCACAAGAAAACAAGAATCCACGATTGATGAAAGAACAGTGGTTGGACAGATACCTATACATAGAAATACACAAAATCTTCTTCTCTTCCTTCTCGGTTGAGTTATATGATTGGATTGCGAAGTTGGAAGACAACCAAGGAAGGTGGAGGCTTGACACTCCGATTGTTTGGAAACTAGAGTTAGTAAGGAGATTGGAAGCTTTTGAAGATAATATCACACGCGCTGTCAACTATTGGCTTGATCGCATCATAGGAGGATTTGTGACAGAGTTCGTGGTTGATACCTCTGTCAGTTACAACGAAGCAAAGCGTCACTTCTTTAAAGGACTGCAAGGTAAGTATTTAAAGTCACTAAATACTTGGATTAAGATGCTCTTGTGTGAACATCGGGTTATGCAGTTACCTTGATGTTTGGAGCTATGTGAAGCAGAAAGTATTTCAGGGACAGAGGAAGAAAAGGTCCTGAGTATAGCCCACTGATCGATCCCCTTTTGAGTGACAAAGAAGGAGCAACACTGTATTCTCCACTGAGCGCTGTTCAGATAATAAGAAAAGGGTTCCTACAAATACTTACACCACCTCCATCCTCACCCCCACCTCTCACCCCATCGCCCACACCACCCCCACCTCCACCGTTGTTCAACATGGCGAACTCCATAAAGCTACCTGTATTCAAGGGTGTAGGAAATGAAGATCTAGACCAGTTTTGGTTCATCACGAAGGCCATATGGGAAGCTCAGAGTATCACAGACAACTAGATGAGGAAATCTATGCTAGTCAGTGCTTTGTAGGACCGCACACTAATGTGGTACATTAAGTACAGTACTGATAACCCAACGTCCGCGTTCGTAGATATCTAGGCTGCGATAAATAGAGAATTTAGTAGACCTAAGTCTCAAGTGAAATCGATTGTGGGATTCAAGGAGATCACGATGAAGCCTGGGGAGACACCCTGGGATTTGGATCAAAGATTGAAGTATATGATTCGTGAATCCAACATGAACCTAACTGATCAGAAAAATGCAAATGGTTCGTGGCCTTGCTCCTGTGCCACCTAAGGGTTGTGCTATCACAATAGAAGATTGGGACCCAAGCGGAATCTCTAGAAATTGTGATGAGATTGCATGAGACACCAATGCAGGATACTAATCTGGGGGTTCAACATATTCATGCGCAGTTGCAAAACATTTGTCTTGAAATTCAAAGTCTGAAGAAGGACAAAACTACTTGGCAGAGGCACGCGAAGAAGTTTGGTGCCTAAAATTCAAGGGTCAGGGGCATGACAAGGAACACTGCCCAGTCTTCGCGAACTATGTTGTAGCAGGGGGACCAATGCCTCTACGATTGGAGGCTATGGTAGGGCCAAGTACAGGGCCTGCACTATGGTTCGCTATATGCCATGTGGCTGGGAAACATGCGACCGACAATTTCCATTTGCTGCAGAAATTCGTACAAACACCACAACAAATCTTCTGCAACTTCTATCAATCAGTAGGTCATGACGAGTGTAATTACCGAAGTTACAAATTGATGATGGACATGACACCTACATACAAGGTGCAGGCAAAAATGCGGCCTCCAGACCAAGGTATTGGGGGAACACTGGGCGAGTATCAGGGGCGCGACTAAGGCCAAGGTGGAGGGGGGCTTTGTAGAGGTTGAGGACAACTGATTTGTTACAATTGTGGAGGACCAAGACACTAGGCACGAGACTGTCCGAACCCAACACAATGGTCATGTTGCTACTATACTCAGTTTGACCATGTGATTGAGGATTTCCCTATATTGTTGGCTAAGATTCGCAAAAAGGGAGCACAGCCTCCGCAACCAACGCAAAACCTTCAGATGATGAGGGCAGAGCCTTGCGAGGAAGACCCTAAGGTAAAAATTATGCCGCGAAGTGGAACTACGACGAGGGAGGATAAAGGCAAGCAACCTACAGAAGGTGAATGTGTCTGCAAAGCACCAGAAAAGGAGACTCGGTTTGATCTGGAGTGTGAAAAAGAAACATTTATGGAAGCAAAGAAAGCTTTGCTGAGGCCTCTACCTCAGGAAGTCAAGAGAAACCAATTGAGGATATTGACCCATCCATGGTTACCACATTCTTGGAGACCTGCATGAAACTGCTCCACAATAGTAAGGCTATGAAGGGCTTGCAGGAACTGATCAATCGATGTGCTGGTAAGGATGGCGCTACTGGTGAACCACGCGTGGTTAGGAAGCTTGGCAAGCATAAGGCAAGGACTAGGCGTGAAATGAGACTCACCGCGCAGATAGGGGAATACGAAATGGACCAAGTTATCTTGGATCTGGGGTCCGACGCGAATGTTTTGCCAAAATAGACTTGGGAAAGAATGGGGAGACCTGTGCTCTAGTGGTCTTCGATCCAGTTAAGAATGGAAAATCAATAGAAAATTATCCCAATGGGGAGGCTGCAAGGGGTAACAGTTGACATTGAGGGTGCGAGCGCACTGGCAGATTTTGAAGTAATAGAGATTGTGGATGATAGCAATCCCTACCCTGCGCTCCTTGGAATCGATTGGGCCATTGACATGAATGGGGTAATCAACCTGAAGAAGTGAAAGATGATATTTGAAAAGAAGTCGCTCCGCGTGGTGGTGCTGTTGGATCTTGCGGAAGGATCGCGCTATACAAAACCCATCCGAGATTATGAAAGTGATGACGATCTGGACCAGATTTACAAGACAATGGAGCGAGACCATGATTGGGTAAATCTGACAGCGGACAGACGTATTGCATGGGACCACAAAAGCTCTTGTATGTCAGATTCAGACGAAGAATTAGAGCACTGAAAGAACCGGCTGCATGAAGTATCTACACTGCATTGTAATGTGATGACCAAGTCATTGCGCTGTGTGTCATCTGAAGTTAGGGATCTACCTCACTATGATGGGGTAACTAATGTTGATCTCTTTTTGGATGAATTTGTGAGAGAAGTACTGGAGAAACATCGCTTACAAGCCTTGGACTGGGTATTGCGGGCTACACCTGCAAGATGGTGGGGTATGCACAAGGATAATTTCGGTGATTGGCGCGACTATAGGAGGATGATGAGAATATGTTTTGGGCAGCCAAAAGTGTGGATGACAGATAAGTATGATGGAAGGGATGATCCACGTGATCACCTGGCCAAATGGACTAAGGCTTATGGAGCGGAGCCCCAACCTGAATGGGTGCATCTGTTTTGTCATACCCTGGACGTCATACCAATGAATTGGTACTTGGAAACAAAACTCTACCATGGCATTGAAGAATGGGGCATCTTGAGCCATGGATTTATAATGACGTTCAACTTTGAGGATGGGTTTGATTGTATTGATGCGACGCTATAGGAGGTTAAAATAACGATATTTAGGATACCGCAAGATCCTTTGGACCTGGTCCAACTTGATTGGACTACCTAGCTGAGTCATGCATTGGAATGCTATAACATGATGGCTAAAGAGGAAGACAAGGATCCCAGAAAGATTAGTATTCCAAATATTGAAGGTCACCGCGAGGTTGAAGGTCCATAGATAGAGGATCCAGACATAATCACGCCACATAAAACTAGGCAGGTCAACATTGGCACAGAGGTGGAACCAAAATTTGCAAATATTGGGGACTATTGGGATGATGCGATAGTAGACAAGGTCGCTGAGCTCCTCTGCGAATATCAAGATTTGTTCCCCACGAAGTTTTCTGATTTAAAAGGGATAATAGGAGACCTGGGTTTCATGAAGATCACCCTGAAACCGGACACGAAACTTGTAAAACAAAGAACTTACCGCCTTAATCCTAAGTATAAGGAAAGGGTCCGCGCTAAGTTAGATAAGATGCTTGCGGCAGGAATTATTGAACTAGTGGAAGAATCTGATTGGGCAAGTCGATAGTGGTTTAGGAAAAGAAACAAAAAGAAGAAATAAGGATATGTGTGGATCTCTGGAAGCTGAATGATGCTTGCGTGCATGATATTTTGCCGACCCCATTCACTCATGAGGTCCTGGATAATGTAGGCGGCCAAGAAGCATACTCTTTCACTGATGGGTTCTCTGGGTACCATCAGATCAAAATCGCGCTTGAGGATAGAAGCAAGACAACCTTCGTGACTAAATGGGGATGTTTTCAATACACCGTAATGCATTTTGGGCTGAAGAATGCGCCAACAATATTTTTGCGTGTAGTCATTGCGGCATTCAAAGACTTCATTCATAAGTTTCTGGAGGTATACTTTGATGATTGGACAGTGTTTGGATTGGTCAAGCGTCATGTGGCAAGTCTGTGCTTGATGTTAGATACATGTCAGAGATACCAGATCACGCTCAATCTAAAGAAGTGTCTGTTTTGTGTCCCTTTCGGGATCCTGCTGGGTCATGTGGTATGGTAGACCCCACAAAGATCACGGTGATAATCAACTTGGAGGCGCCAAGGAATGTGAAACAGCTGCGCGCAACTCTAGGGAATACCAGATACTATAGGAAGTTCATCAAGAGATATGCCCAGATCACCGCACCCATGGAGAAGTTTTTGAAAAAGGATGCTACGTTCTGTTGGAATGATGAATGCCAGAAGAGCTTGGACATGCTGAAAGAGAAAATGGTCACCACGCCAATCCTAGTCTTCTTGGATTGGAAGAAGGAATTTCATGTGCACATGGATGCCTCATGTATTGCATTGGGTCGTACTGACACAGGTGGGTAAGGGGGAATTGGACCATCCTATAGCATTCGCGAACAGGAAGCTGTACAAGGCTGAGAAGAACTATCCCACTATAGAGCGCAAAGGACTAGCCATGGTGTACGCACTCCAAAAGTTTAGGCACTATTTGCTGGGTGGACATTTTAAGATGTATACGGATCATTCTACGTTGAAATGCTTGGTCAATAATCCTGTGATTGGGGGGAAGATCTCCCGATTGTTGTTGTTGTTCCAGGAGTATGAATTTGAAGTTATTGTGAAGCCATGATGACTGAATGCGGGACTTGATCATTTTTCACGCATTGAAATGAGAGAGGAACCTACTAATTTGAGGAGGGGTTGCCTGACACACAACTCTTTGCAGTGTGTGTTGTGGATAGTAACTTTAAAGATATCATATATTTCCTGATGACAGGAACTGCTCCAGAAGGGTATACAAGCTAGTAGAAGGAGTTAGTAGTGTGTGCGACAGATTTCTCTGTCATTGTAGAGCACTTGCACAAAATGGGGTCAGACAAAATATTGCGATGTTATGTACCTGACTTTGAATGAAGCAACACTATCGCGGAGGGTCATGGAGGAGCTCCAAGAGGACATTATTTAGGAAAAGAAACAACAAAAAAGGTTCTATGTGATGGGTTGTGGTGGCCAACCTTGCATAATGATGGGAAAGCATATTGTAGGGCATGTGACACATGTCAAAGGACTAGCAGGCCATCATGGAGGGATGAACTGCCTTTGATTTCACAAGTGACATTACAACCATTCGAGAAATGGGCGATTGACTTTGTGGGTCCAATTTAGCCTCAAGGAAAGAAGACAGGTGCGTGATACATAATCATCGTGACTGAGTACTTGACCAGGTGGGCGGAGGCGCAGCCTGTGAAGGACTGTATAGGCACGACAATAATGAAGTTTACTTTTGAATATGTATTGAAAAGATTTGGCTGTCCAAAGATCTTGATGAGTGATCGCGGTACGCACTTTCTTAACGAAACAATCAACGTGTTGACAAAATAATTTTAGGTGTATCATCAGAAGAGTACGCCTTATCACCCACAGGCCAATGGAATGGTGGAAGCATTCAATAAGATATTGGAGAATGCATTGATGAAGGCTTGAAATGCTCAGAGAAATGACGAGGATGTGCGCGTACTAGTGGTGCTATGGGCCTACATAAAAACTTACAAGAAGTTGACTGGGATGCGGAAGAAGTCCAAAGAAAGCAAGATGTCTTTGGATCCTTTCACCCTGACAGGGAGGGATCTGAATGATATAGCAGATACGGTGCGGGATGCCATAGCAGAACTACTGCAGCAGTTTGACTAGCAGCAACAATAGGTGATGGGCACTATTCAGACGGGTCTACGCGAGCGGTAGATCCACGCCTCACACATGCAGACCAACGTGGCGCCCACCAATGTGGCCATTGGAACCTCAGAAGCCGCGAAGATGTTGCGCGCTAGGGACCCCCGATCCATAGTGTTGCCAGATGGAGCATTGACGATGACGATTGACGCTAACAAACCCGCTATTAGCGCCCTCAAGTTCATGGGACTTAATCTGGCAGTGCTTCCTAGCGAAGTGCTTTACCTTTTGCAGACGGTGTGATCGCTGAACTTCGAGCCCGTGATCACCGCATTTTCTAGGTGATTAGTGAGAAAAAGGTCAACAATGATCAGATGGATGTACAACGTGACTCCACCATCAACCTTGTGACCGACCTCATAGATAAGGATCAACGCCTCACTAAGGTTGTGGATGAAGCATGTCGAATTTTCCTAGAGCTGGACATCCTTGAGGCTGAGCTGGTCGATGTGTGGGTTCGAAAACTCGCTGCGAGAGTGTGCGACACACATACAAAGTTGGCCAAGGTTCAGTTTCAGCTGAATCTCAAGATCGCAGAGTTGCAGTTGAAGGCCTAGCCTTTGACTCTGCGGGAAGTCAGGGAGCAGTGTGCGACTGCTGTGGGAGATGCATAGCAGTGGTAGCAAGTGCATCGACAGACACTTTTTGAGCAGTCGATCGAGGTCCTCACCAGCCTACAAGAGGACCCCAATGTACATAGGTTGGAGACAGAAGCACGGGAATTACAATAACATTACGACGAGGTTAAGGAAACAATGTGAACTGTTTCCATCACATAGAGGCTCGCGAAGTTGCATGAGGCTAAGGCACTGAAGGAATAGGTAGATGCAACACAACACAAGGAAGCCATGTTGAAGGCTCACTTGAAGCCTTGCTTAGATGAGGCCTATGAGATCACGACCATGATTGAAGGCAAGTTAGCGAGTCTGCAAGAGATTGAGCAGAAGCTATAGGCTGATAGTGCAGGGCCAGTGACAGAACAGTTGGTCGAGGAGCTGAAGCAGGCGGCAACACAGTGCGCCACCAAGGTAGCAGTTGTCCAGGTCAAGCTGGGAGGTCTTCGTGACAAGATCTCCACGCCAACCGAGTGACTCAAGGGCGAGTCACCATGTTTGTGTTGGGGGCTTATTGGGAATGGGTCCCCTGGGGGTCAATTTTGGGGTTAAACACCCAAGTTTTGGGGCAGAAGGCCCGAATTTTGTATGAAGAATGTAAAGTCTCCGCATTTTGTGGTTGTAGAGTGTGAAGATACCTAAAGTCAAAAAGGGTTTTCCACCCTTAGTTTAGATAGGTTGTGTCGGTTTTGGAGATCCGCCCTTGGTCCATGGACCATGGGATTGTATAAAAAGGGAAGTCTTAGAAGATCTAAGTAGATAGTACAGTAAGTAAGTTATAAGTCATGAGTCATTGGTAAGTTTGGGTAAGCTAAGAGCGAGAGTCTTAGCGTAGGAAGAGGCTCTGCAGCTGAGTGCACAGAGGCCTAGGGTGGAAGTCCGTAGCTGAGTGCGCAGACCCCTGCAGCTGTGTGCGCAGGGTAGATAGAGTCTATACTAGGAACTTGAATCATAAATAAAGAGAAGTATTATGGAATCATTGTGTTTTTTGTCTTTGATTATTGCATCTGATTATGATATGTTAAGTTCTGGGTTTACATTATAATGTTAAATTGATGTGCGAATGTATCTGTTTCTATCTATTATTTGAACGCAAGTAATAATATATGTTTACGCGAGGGTAATCTTAATTGCATGATAAAGTTGGCTAACCACTAAGATAATTAGGGAAACGAGATAGTAACATAGTGAGAAATGCGCGCAAGTGCCTGAATTATTTTTTAGGTTCGCATGAAGGACAGTCGGATAGCTTTGTAGAGGTTTTGAAAGACGGAAGAGGAAATACATCGATAAGCCCTAAAGGCTTATCGATCTACGTGAAGGCAAGGATTAAGGTAGAAAACCAACATCACAACCATCTCAGGGTGTGGAAACTTGGTTCTTACATCCCCCCATACTGCTTCGGGTGAGACTTAAGTCCGCGCTCCGCAAAGTGATGCAGAAAGGGCTAGTAGTGTAGGGATTTTCTTGGCTGCCTAATGCTGAATCGGGGTCAGGTCCCATCAAGCCAACAATAAAATCCTCTTGTAAGGCCTCCAAGTGCAATAAAAATAATCTCCCTATCACCAATGAATTCTCCAATAGATAGGAGATCATTCTTGATCTCGGTAATCCTCATGAAGTAGGATTGGATGTATTCTCCTCTATCCATCTTGATGTATTTCAACTTGTTCTTGAGAAAGAGAACTTGATTTGCATTATTTACTTTGAACATCCCAATGAACTTGCCATACATATCCTTATATGTTTCTAAATAAGAAATGTAGGCAACCATTTTGTGAATAGAATCAACAATAATTTTATTAGCTTTAACCTCATCTTTCTTGTACTTTATTTGTGCAGTTGCTGATGCATTTGAAGGAGGCTCCACTACTCTTCCTTTGACATAGTCCATAGCATCATTTTCGTCCAATGTCAAATCTAGAGACATATTCCATGCATGATAGTCATATTTATCCTTAAACTTGTCCTCAGATTTGAAGTAAGATGTAGTCGTCATTGGGACTAGTTCCAAGTCCTTGTCCAACAACTTCCCTTAGTGGTTGCTTTGCTTCACTCTTGCATGGGCTTTGTCTTCAACTGAGCTCTGATACCATGTTAATTTTAGATAGCAATGATATGTTCTATGTTTTAGCACAATTTACTTCAATGTTTCTTATCAACCTGTTGTAGTGGCTACAACTAGCCTCCAAAATTTTTCCTTAGCTTATTTTGGAGCCTCCTTACCAACCTTCACAACAACTTGCCTTACTTCATCAAGTCCTCAAGCTTGAGCGTCTTTCTTACTAAAAGGCAGTCTGTGGATCATAGTTTGATCTTTTCTCTTCATAGGCTACTCACCTGGACTTGGTCCAGCTGCAGGCTGAGCAGCTTCCCCTTGAAAATTACGCATTTGTGGAGGGAAACAGGCAATTGTGCAATCCTCTCCAATAGCCTGCTGGGCTCCAGGATTGCGCAATCCCACCAGCCAACCTTCCCAGTAGGATTTGCGCAAATTTTCCCAGCAGGAGACTGTTTAGCCTAGGATTTGCAAAAATCTGGGCAGTAGTCAGCTGCTATGCCTAGAAATTGTCCAAATCTCCTAGGAATCCACCCCAAATTCGAGCCAGAAATGCACATTTTTCTCCAGCAGTCAAGTAATGTCTTGCATGTGTAGCTAAGTTGACCGTCTCCCTTCGGGACTAAGAAAAAAAGACTTGCATGCATGGGTTGCTTCTCCCAAGGCAACATGCAAAGGTATCCCTTGTTTCAAGGATATATGTTTAGTAGTTGGAGGTTACATGCAAGGATCAATTCAAAAACCTCCCACCAGGTTTCATTTCCCCTAGATTTGTGGCATGCGCGTCACAACATCGATTTTATCAAAACTCATCGACCTTCTGCTACAGAGCTCATTCCTCACATCAACCTTGCAGATCTAACATCCCACATCACATCTAGGAGCAGTTGGTACATTCAACTCAACTGTTTTGGGGTAAGCCCGCTTCTCATGCCTTGTGCTGCATTTTTGTCGCTTTTTGTCTATGTTGCCAGGAAACGTGGGTTAGGGGACGGGTACGGGTGCAGGGATGGGGACAAGTACGTCATTTTACGAAACAGGGTGCATGGGTTCATCGGGGGTATATTAATATTAATATATATATATATATATTTTATAAATTATAATATATATGAATTTGTATATTTTTCAACTTTAAACAAGAAAACTAAAATATTTATGATTTAAAATTTAAATATTTAAACATGCACATCATTGAACATTCAAAATTCACAATGAAATTTCAAAATTTCTAGTTTGATATCAAGTGAAAATTGGAGTTTACATATTAATAAGAATCATGATATATGTCCATGGTCATACTACATTCAAAATTTGTCTTGAGGCATCTCCAAACAAGAACTGGGAAATTTTAAAATACTAAAATAAAAATATCTAATGGTGAACAATGGCTTCCTCAAGTGATGTCATCAACATCACTCAAATCTCCAGTTAGCATGCTCTCCAGGTAGGGATGACTCTCATCTTGAGACTCTTGCTCATCCATAGCAATTAGAGGTAGCTCAATAAGGTCATCTAGTTGTATCTCCTCATCCACACACATAGCATCGTTTGTGTATTGGTCCCATCTCTTGAAAGGACCCTCGTATCCAGGGTCTTTTCGAGATATGAGACAAAGAGTGCTATGAACATACACTAAGTTCTTTGCCTTCTTTGAGCTCAACATATTTCTTTTTACTAAATGGATAAAGGCATAAGTACTCCAATTCCTCTCGCAAGATGAAGAACTAGCTACCTAGAATATTTGGGGAAGCCCATTAAATTAATTAAAAAAATATAAAAGCTAAAATGAAACCCAAAGAACCCAAAAGAACCTGATTTTGGGGTTCCAAGTACCCATCATCAGGGTTCTCCGTACCCGTCAAGACAAAAGAACCCAATTTTTTTAATGAAGAACCTAGTTCTTCATAGAAGAACCTGGTTCTTATGGGTTTTTCTCAGAAGCACTCGAACCCAAATCTGGTACATGGGGACGAGAACCCGGGACGGGTTCGAGAACCCCACCCCCAGGTTCGGGAACCCATGCAACATAGCTTTTTGTGTTTTCACTTGTGGGAGTATTGTTTTCTTTATTTCTTTGAATGCTTGCTTTCGTTTACATATATACTTGTTAAAATTGGCAACCAGGGCAAAAATTCATGTGGGTCATCTTATTCATGGATGATAATATTTTTATTAGATTCCTCTCATCGAGAGGTGTAGGATTGATATAAAGATCATCCGATTCCGATAAGTATTCATGGAGATATGAATTTATTTTGATTATGGAATTATTATCAAGACGACCTACAACTCATGTAGGCTCAGAAGCCCAACAGTCGCATCTATTCACCCACCAACGTTGTGTATAAATATAAGAGGACTTTTCCTCATTTAGACTCACTCATATCATCACATATCTCTCTCTCTACTGCGCAGATATGAGTCTCTTCTCTACTGCGCTGAAATGGGTCTCTCTCTCTCACACATGTGAAGCCGGAAGCTATTGAATTTGAAGCTGCAACTGCAGAAGTAAAGATTGACTTGCATGGCCTAGAAGATCTCCTCTTTGGAACTGCGCTGTAGGTTCATTTGAATCTCCTTTGAAAGCCGCAACTTTTGGTGGTGGAATGAAGTCAATCCGACGAACGGTTTGCAAGATATCGACTGCCCTAGTTTGAAGCCGGAAACTGCTGAAACTGAAGCTGCAACTGCAGAAGTAAAGATTGACTTGCGTGGCCTAGAAGATATCCTCATCTGAACTGCGCTGTAGGTTCATCTGAACCTCCTCTTGAAGCCGAAACTTTTGGTGGTGGAATGAAGTCAATCCGATGGTCAGTTTGTGAGATATCGTCTGCCCTAGTTTGATAATGAAGCCGCTAATGCTGATGCTACTGATCTAGGGTTTGCTAATGCTGATATGAATAAGATTTATTGTACTATTTCTCTCTGCTGAATTATTGAAGATAAAAGAAGATTTGATCAAAGGGTTTCCCCACACATTGTGGGGTTTGTCCCTGGCTAGCCGCCACATCTTGTGTCTCTTGTCTTGGCTTGTTTTCTGTCGATCGTTTAATGTTCTATCTGCACTTTACTTTATGTACATGTGATTGTTAATCGATGGAATATAATAAGAAAAAGAAGTAAACTGTTATAAGCATAGAACATACCATAACTTAACATGGTATCAGAGCTGAGGTGAAGACAAAGCCCGAGCAAGAGCAAGAGCAATCATTGAAGAGAAGATTGGCAAGACTATCCTAAAAGAGCTATGGGGTCCTCAACACTCTTTCCTGTCGAAGACAAGCTCCGTGAGAAAGCTGACTATCACGGATGGAAGATGTCTATCGATCTAACCCTTGAAGATAAAGGAGTGTTGGACCATGTAAGAGGCAATATTGTTGAGCCTTCATCAAATGCATCTGCTGCTGCCTGGAACAAATGGAAAAATGGAGAAGTCAAAACAAAGAAGATCATCCGGGACTCTATCGACAAGCGCTTGGTGGCCTACATCTCTGATCTAGACACCTACAAGGAAATCTACGACAGACTGGTGAGTTTATTTAAAGTTAATGATGCAAATCAAGTTCTGTTTCTTAGAAATAAGTTGAGGGAAATCAAGAAGGGTAAAGATGAAAGTATGCAAGCATACTTCTTAACAATCACCGAGATCAAGAACGATCTCCTATCTATTGGGGAAACTGTTACTGACAGAGAAATGGCACTCACAACTCTTGGATGGTTTCCATTTGAATGGTATGTGTTCAGGACTACTCTTTTGAACTATAATGTAATTCCTAGTTTCGAGGAATTAATGGCTAGATGCATTCAAGAACAAACAAGGGTAGAAGAGCAAGAAATGCCCATGCCTAAAGGTCCTCTTGCTGCCTTTTCTTCTCATGCAAAGAAAAGAAATAATTCTGGGACTAAATCAAAAGGAAAGGCTGGACCTAAGGCTAGAAGAAAATGACGATGTTACATTTGCGATAAAGCAAGTCACTATGTATGAGATCATGAGCATCATGATGAATGAGATCATGGACATAAAGGGCAACATGAGATCATGGACATATAGGATAGCATGATGATGATGCACACTAGTTTGAGCAGCATTAAGATGGATAATATCATGGACATGGGTAGCATGATGATAATCATGATTAGAGAAGCATGGTAGAGTATGCAGTGATGCAACTCGAAATCCCTCTGATGGCAATCAAAGGAATGAAAAATTCAGCAGCAAAGGTAAGAGGAGAGCTGGGAATCAAGGAAGAGGACAAGCATTCAAGAAGGCTAGAAATTCTAGGATGTATTAAATGCACCTGACCTCAAAAGGAACCTAGTGTCCATCTTGGAAATGGAAGACAGAGGCTAGAAGGTAACCTTCAGCAATGGCAAGGTATGTATATGGAAAAATAATGTTAAAGATGCCTTTACTCTTGGGTTTAGTGTTGATTCATTATATCAGGTCGATGGAAGTCCGCTAGGTGTCATGTCTTGTGACACAACTCTTTAGTCCGAACTTTGGCATCGGAGGTTTGCCCACCTTCATTACAAAGCTCTACCCGATGTAAGACAGATGGTAACAGGGATGCCCGAATTCCAAGTAGAAAAAGAAGGTGTATGTCCGGGATGTGCCAAAGGAAAGCTCAAAAGGGGACCATTCCCATCAAGTCAAAGAAAGACCTCCAATATATTACAATTGGTTTACTCAGGCATACCTGAGGTTGGCATTAAGAGGGAGACTACTACACCACATACTCCTGAGCAGAATGGTGTGGTGGGAAGGAAGAACCACACGATGATGGAAGCTGTCCGGGCCATGCTACATGATCAAAGACTTCCAAAGTTTCTATGGGCTGAAACTACAATCATCGCCGTATATGTACAAAATCGATGCCCTCATCAAGCATTGGGTTCCTAAACTCCTGAAGAAATGTTCACCACCGGTCAAAGGGAAGTCGTGATTAGTCATGATGTCACCTTTGACTAAGATATGGCTCTCAGCAAGGTGATCAATCTTCTGACTTTGAGGAGCTCTCAAGAAGCCAACACCAGGGAACTGAAAGAAAAGGATGATGAATCAATGCCTGATGTAGAAGAACCCATGGATCTGATTGATTCTCATCCACATGAGCCTTCCTCTTCTAGGAAGAGGCCTTCATGGCTTAGGGGATACTTGATGGTTCTGAAGGACATGCTGCACCCTGAGGAACCTTCCGTCAAATTAAGAAACTTAACAAGTATCAGGGATACCTGACCATCATGAGCACGATCATACAAAATGAGCCTTCATCATTCTCAGATGTCGTCAAGCATTAACTATGGAAGGGTGCTATGACCATAGAATATGAGTCTATTATGGAGAATGATGTCTGGGAAGTAGTTCCTAGACCTTGGACAAGACAATTGTTACTTCAAAATGGCTTTACAAGATAAAGCATGCAGCAAATGGAAGTATGGAAAAGTATAAGGTTCATTTTTTTGCTCGTGGTTTATCCCAGAAGGGAGGTATAGACTATGATATTTGCACATGTTGCCAGATATACGACCATCTGCTTCATCATAGCCCTTGTGGCTTCACAAGGATGGAACCTACAACAGATGGATGTTAAGACCGCATTCTTGCATGGTTCTATCAAAGAAGAGGTCTATGTGGAGCAACCTGAAGGATTTGAGATTTATGATTGAAAATCTCATGTATGCAGGTTGAAGAAGGCTTTCTATGGGCTGAAGCAAGCACCCCGAGCATGGTATGAGAGGATCGATAGCTACTTGATGAAGCTGGGATTCACTAGGAGTGAAGCTGATCCTAACCTTTACTTTAAGGTTGAAGATGACAAGCCTCTCATACTGGTGTTGTATGTGGATGACCTCTTTCTAATAGGTGCAAACCCTCTCATTCACAAATGTAAGAGGGAGATGGCTTCTGAATTTGAAATGAAAGACCAAGGACTTGAAGTGTGGCAGAAGCCAAGGGAAATTTTCCTATCTCAAGGAAAATATGTGGTAAATATATTGGAAAGATTCGGTATGATGGACTACAAGCCTGTGACTACCTCGAGGATCTTAACTTTTAGAAGTTATATGGTAGTGATGTCAGACCAGACTTGGGAAATGCCTCTGAGTTTCAAAAACTCATTCGCATTGATGTTCTTGGTGAACCTCCGTCCGAACATATGTTTTGCAGTTAGCATTGTGAGCTCATATTTGGTTGAGCCTCACTAGATTGATGCCAGGAATATTCTAAGATGTCTTCAGGACACAATCTCTCATGGATTAAGATACACTGCTGGAGATGTGAGACTACTTGGATATACTGATGTTGATTGGGCAGGCAGTGTGGTGGACCGTAAGAGCACTTCCGGGTACTATTTCACCTTGGGATCTTCTTCGATATCCTGGATGAGCAGGAAGCAGAAGTCGGTAGCTTTGAGCACCACCAAAGCAGGATATATTGTTGCTAGCATAACCTCGTGTGAGGCAGTCTAGTTGCGAAAGCTCTTCAGTGAGCTGTTTAGATTTACATTGGATACCACTGCGATTCTCTGTAACAACCAGAGGTGGGATTAGATTATTGAGGAATCCTGTATTCGTCAATTGCTCTAGCAGATAGACATCATCTGGGATATGGTAAGTTGATGAGCAAGGAAGCTTCATCACATTAAGATGATGTACAGGTTGATACACCTTGTCAAAGCCCCGAGGAAAGATCTAATCTGTGATTTTCCAAAACGACTTGGAGTCATCAAGAAACCCTTGTACAAGGGTCCTGCATGTTGCATACATTGAGCTCTGGGGGCTCTGAGGGCTTGTGGTTCTTACTGGAGCAACATACGACCACAGGGTGACTCACCCTCCCTTGGTGGTGCGCACTGGAACAAGATGATTCGCTCTCTTGTGGAACAAGATGATTCGCTCTCTTGTGGAACAAGATTATTCGCTCTCTTGTGGGACAAGATAATTCACTCTCTTGTGGAACATGATGATTCGCTCTCCTGTGTAGCAGGATGATTAGTTCTCATGTGAGGCCTGGATTGATGTGTTCTCCATGGCGATTGTAGCAGGATTGATGTGTTCTCTTGTGAGGACATGATTGATTAGTTCTCCTGTCGAGGCATCCTACCCATGCAGTCTGGGACTCATGGGAAGTACCTCTCATCTGATCAATGAGCAAGGAAATGAAGTTAGGGACCATAGTAGTACCGATGGACGCATTGTTGTAACTACCGTACTCCCTACGCTAGGATGACCTCCATTGATCTGGGATCAATGATACTCGTCTGGGACCAGTGGTAGGAGTTGTACCATACTATGACGTTGACTTCGGGTCGGTTGAGACTGGTCTGGGATCAGTGGTACATACTCTCAGACTGACTTTGAGTCAGTGGAGGATGATATTGGTTTGGGACCATCGGAGTTGTACTCACTATGACGCTGACTTTGGGTTGGTTGAGACTGGTCTGGGACCAGTGGTACATACTCTGAGACTGACTTTGAGTCAGTATGATACATCCTCGATCATTTCTTCTTCTTCATAATTCAGACAAAAGAAGAGCAGAACAGAACAATGCAAGAGTAGAGCAGAACAGAGCAAAACAGTATAGATCAGTGCAGGGCAGAAAAAGACAAAGCAGAAAAGGTAGAATAGAGCAGAGCAGGGCAAGGGTCAGGCTGTACAGCGCAGTGCATTTGATGGATGAATAGTAACGACCGATAGACAGATTGCAGATGAAGTTCTCCATGGTTGAGAGGGAGTGTTAAAATTGGCAACCAGGGAAAAAATTCATGTGGGTCATCTTATTCATGGCTGATAATATTTTTATTAGATTCCTCTTGTCGAGAGGTGTAGGATTGATATAAAGATCATCCGATTCCGATAAGTATTCATGGAGATATGAATTTATTTTGATTATGGAATTATTATCAAACCGACCTACAACTCATGTAGGCTCAGAAGCCCAACAGTCGCATCTATTCACCCACCAACATTGTGTATAAATATAAGAGGACTTTTCATCATTTAGACTCACTCATCTCATCACATCTCTTTCTCTCTACTGCGCAGATATGAGTCTCTTCTCTACTGCGCTGAAATGGGTCTCTCTCTCACACATGTGAAACCGGAAGCTGTTGAATTTGAAGCTGCAACTGCAGAAGTAAAGATTGACTTGCGTGGCCCAGAAGATCTCCTCTTTGGAACTACGTTGTAGGTTCATCTAAATCTCCTTTAAAAGCCACAATTTCTGGTGGTGGAATGAAGCCAATCCGACGAACGGTTTGCAAGATATCGACTGCCCTAGTTTGAAGCCGGAAACTGCTGAAACTGAAGTTGCAACTGCAGAAGTAAAGATTGACTTGCGTGGCCTAGAAGATCTCCTCATATGAACTGTGCTGTAGGTTCATCTGAACCTCCTCTTGAAGCCGAAACTTTTGGTGGTGGAATGAAGTCAATCCGACGGTCGGTTTGTGAGATATCGTCTGCCCTAGTTTGATAATGAAGCCGCTAATGCTGATGCTACTGATCTAGGGTTTGCTACTGCTGATATGAATCAGATTTATTGTACTATTTCTCTCTGCTTAATTATTGAAGATAAAAGAAGATTTGATCAAAGGGTTTCCCCACACATTGTGGGGTTTGTCCCTGGCTAGCCGCCACATCTTGTGTCTCTTGTCTTGGCTTGTTTTCTGTCGATCGTTTAATGTTCTATCTGCACTTTACTTTATGTACATGTGATTGCTAATCAATGGAATATAATAAGAAAAAGAAGTAAACTGTTATAAGCATAGAACATACCATAACTTAACAATACTAGCTTGTCCTAGCTCTGTTTCAATTTTCGTTGCTATCTCACTGTTGTCGCATGCATGAAACTGTTTTGCACGGATGTTCGCCCAACCGATGAACTACCTCACCCACATGCATGTTTATCTATTTGCTGAATATTTTATTCATGTTTTGTATGCACTATTAATCACTTCTGCTATCACTTAGTGTTGTCATGTATTCACTGACTTACTTTCTTTTAGTTGCCCATTGGCGAGTCGGGCCAACCTTTGCCAGGGCTCTCCCTTCACTAAGACTGCATTGCGTAATTTGGGAAATGAAGGCTCACCTTCCTCTCCAGATTTGCACATTCCTGCCCAGCACTGGCCTCGAGGACTATTTTTCACATTTCTGGAGGACAATGGCTGCTTGGCCCAAGAAGTTGTGCAAATCTGTCCCTGGGCCAACATTCCTTCCCAGTTGGAATTGTGCATTGCGCAATCCAAACAATCAACAAATAGAATGGACTATGCATTCTGTAGCTCCAACAGTCAGTCAGTCTCCCAGCAGCCCCGACTATGCCTTGGTAGTCTTGGCAGTCAGTCCCCCGACCTCCCAGCCGAAATTGTGCAACCTTCATGATCATTCACCCAGGTATGTTACAAGTTAGTTCTCATGTTCATTTTGGTTTTCAATTGATAGATTGCATGCCATGAGTGTTTCGATGTCTCTAGATATCATAGGTGTTCATCTACCTCTCAACAGTATAGGTACAATGGTTTCCAGGAGAGAAGAGACAAAGACACCATTCAGAGAATGCCTGGGGATGTAGTCGATCAAGTGTCCATGGACTTGCCTATCCACGAAGACATCAAGTTGTTAGTAGACAACGACATCAAGATATGACAACAAAAACATCACAATGAGCAACATCATGAACAAAAACTGGAGACAACATACCAAATGCAACGAATGCAAGAGGAGGGTTGTTGACAACATGGAGGCAGAACAAGGTTGCAAACCCAAGTAGGTCCATTGATGGTGAAAGAAACTTTGGAGACTTTGGCTATGAAGTGATGGCGTGACATGAAGATCACACGAAGGTATAAGATGGAACAAAGAAGGAGTTGCATGTGTTGAAGCAGCAACTCAGGAAGAACATGAATATGCATAGACAGATGAAGGAGTTGCAAGAGGAATAGGAACAACAGTGGGCGCAACATGCACTCACGGATGAAACTATGCCCGTACAAGTAAATGATCCATTCCAGTAGCTGAAACATAGCACACATGGTGAGTAGTGTTGTTGATTGCATGCGAGGGATTTAGCAACACGCATTTCATTGAATGCACGCATGCAATACAACCCATTAAATACACTCACCAAGGCGAAGACAAGAAGAAAGTACAACTGGCGTTGAACATGTACTTCGACAAGTTGTTGCGCGTGACCACTAGCACACACTTGAAGATCAACATGGACACTATGCATCTGTGTGTTGTTGGTTAAATCGTACCCATAAAGACCATGTGCATGTTAGTAGACGAGTTGGATGAAGGGGCCAAACCAATGCACCGGTTGCAACGGAGGCAAGATTTCGCTTCAACAAGATGTCACCATGAGGTGCATGCACACCATCATGGATGACGAAGCTTGGCATCAACTCACCACCATCACCATCACAAGCATGTCAAAGAGGTGGTCTCATCACAACGGACTGAGTATCAGTGATGTTTTACAAGTCTTGCTCAAGCCATGTTGTCTGACATGAGTACATGTGCGTTGTAATGTTGAGTCATGTCAAGTGTAAGTCAAGTGTAAGTCAAGTGTCAATGGTCGGATGTAACAGTCATAGAGTAGGTGAAGAGTCATGAGGGGAGTTGAAATGTCACAAGGGGAATGTCAAGGGTCAAATTATTCCGTCATAACTCATTGTAAGGGCTTTTGGTTAGCCAAGCTTCTGATAAGACTATCTTGGAAAGAGCTTGGACAATATTGTAGCGCGCCTTGGTTTCTCCACTGCACGGAGCTAGTTCATCTCTTTGGAGGAGTAGGTAGATGTGGCTGTAACGTTCCACTGTTGGGGCTAACAGGTTTACATGGATGTATTGTATGTTTGTGACATACACTTCTTTATATAATAAGAGCCAACTCATTTTCATGCATATGTTGTTATTATAGTTGGACTGTCCCAGTTGCCTTAATGATATATGTTGTTTAACTTATGTATTTGTGTATGAACTGATTTGTATGAAATTATATGAATATTGTTGTTAATTCTGTCACCGTCCGTGTCGACTACTTTGCTGGACATTAGATAGAAATTTCACATGAACCTTACTGTAACAACCGTCACACTTGTCTCAGACTGCTCCATGAGTGTTGTACATTTTATATTACCTTGTATGATGTGACTACCACATCTGAGTGGACTGCTCTGCCGGAAGCTGTGCATGTACTTTGTGTTGTGTGTTCCTAACTGAGTCGGGATTGATCCCTTTCAACCTGGAACTCACCTTCACCTTCTTTTCTTACTGACAGAGTTATCTTACTTTCCTCTGTGTGACATCACGGTCAAGGCATTACCTTACGACCCACTGTTGGGACTCCTACACCAAATGGTCTAAGGTCTAATTGGGACTTCTTACTGAGGAGATCCCCTTGACATGTTGGTGGGTCCAACATCATCAACATTTCTGGCACTAGAAGGAGGGCCTGATGAAAAGCAAAGTCCTCTCATCTAGTTTTGAACTTTTGCATATCTTTCATGGAGTCTTGCAGTCTTCTTCCCCCGAGGTGTTTTTCGAATCGTGAAGATGTCTCCATCTCAAGGAAGCTTTTTGATCTCTTGTCCACTCACACGTATGATGGTGAAGGCGAAGTGGCCTGGCTTGAGCACTTACATAAATTTCTTTCCATGATCCATGGGGAAGATGAGTTTACTGACGAACATGCTGATTTGCTGCTTGCATTCACACTTCGAATCTCCGTTTCATTGGGCGCTCAGCCTACCAGCTGACACTGTGCACTAATTTGATAACTTCTGTGATCTTATTGAAGACATGTTCTATCATTTTGATCCAAACAATCTTGACCGAAAACTATTACAACAATGGAGGGCTCCACATGAATCTGTTATTGATTTTTAGCAGTGCTTATGTGACTTACAGTTTCAAGCTCCGAGGAGCCAGATGAAGTTCGCTTATCTATAGGACTGGTTCGAGCATTGCCTTAAGAAATCTTCCCGTCCCAAGATAAAGCTTGATGTCAAGCCTTGCTCAACCTTCTTCGTTGATGGAATTGCATAATATCATGTGGGAGCAGGCACTGTCTCAACGGACTATCCACCTCCCTCTCATTCAATAGTTCCACCATCGCCCAGTGATGCTAAGGATCATGTTTGCACACCTGTTCATCCTTCACACCCTCCAAAAATCACTTCAATCAATTTTCATGCAGATTTGGTTGCAAGTCCTTCGAGTCCTCATATGCATTGTTTTCTATGACCTCTGTCTTCACACCCGGGTGTTCCTCCGAATGATGTTGTCTTGTGTTCGTCAATTCTGGACTCGTCACTTGTTGTGAACGAGGAACAACCCACTGACGGAGTTGGTGTTACACAACCAACATGTGTTGCCATTCATTAAGAGTATGAGTGGGAGTTTGAGCATCAAAACTTGGCGAAGGATGACTCCCTTCCATTTGAGCCCCCTCCATTCTTTCCTAACATCATTGGTGAACCTGCCATCCATGATTTTGCATGTGTGTCTTCATCCATAGATGAACCCACTGTTGATCTTTCATAGGACACATCGTATGTTAGCCCATCATCCAACAATGGAGAGGACCAATCATTCGTTGGAAATCCACTTGATATTTCATCTTCTTTTTCTAGAAGTGTAGAGGGTGAACATCCTTCCTCCTCACCTACCTCTCTGTGTGATTCAACAAACCATGAGGATGCCGGCCAACATCTTGAATTTTATGATCTTGGTTGTTGTGATCTCTTCACCTCATGATCTGATCATGATGTTGATTCACTCGTTGTTAATCCATATAAGCCACTGGTTTACAAGGATACATCTGTCAATGAAGTCGAAACCCCATAGACCATCGAGGCACTTCAACCCGAGCTGATAGCTATGTCAGACCCTCACTTTCTTGAGGTTGGTTTCACTTCTGATCAAGAAATTGTTCAAATAGTCAAGGCTCCTCATCACTCATTTGTATGCACTCAAGATCAATCTAACACTCAAATTTTACTTCCTCCATTCGAAATACATGATCCCATTGCTCATGCATTGGAGGAGTCTTACATTGAAAGCACCTGTGCACGACACAAGTCATGTTTGTTTCTTTTGTTTCTTGCATGCCACTATCAAGAGTGTGCTTATGCTTCAGAGTTGCACGTAGTGTCACACAACACCATGATAAGTCTGCGGACTGCCTGTCATGCACATGCACTCACTTATGTCCCGTGGGAACTTTGAATCACGAAGTGTGGTTGTCTTCATTGTTATATCTTTCTTGCTTGCTGGTTCACACAATTGGTTCGCTTATGGATCAAGCCTTCACCAACATGGGTCTACCAAAGCGCTGGTGGTTGCATTGGAAGTATCACTTCATGTGATCAGACCCATGTATTGTTAGTGTAGGAGTAGGAGTAGCGTTTTCTTTCAGTTGTTTTCTTGCATGCGTGTTTTCTTACATGCTTCGTTTGCTTGTTTGTTTACTTGCTTTGATTTAATTTTTTCTTCTTCTCTTGCTTTACTTTGTTCACTTGTTTCATTTGTAGGTTAGTTTGCATGAAACCATGTGTGACTCATGAAATGAGTCGGGTAAAGTGCAAGAGGGATTGTACAACTATCACTACTTGGTTATCTGTCATCTTGCCTCTGTATGATGAGATTGTTATTTATAGTCCATGATACATCGACGGAAAATACATATTGTTCGAAGTGAACCTTGGTGAAAACACAACGCTTGCATGCTAACTAGTGTTACCTTCTCTAGTCGATTGTTTTTGGGTTAACGCTTATCAACTCAGTCGAGTAGAGTAAGGTGAGGAGGAAAACCTTAACAGGCATGTCAAAGATACAATAAACTACTTCTTTTTTGGAACAACCTCTTCTGCTCTAAATAAGTCAGGATGCCTCTTCCACCTCTGAAATGAATAAGTTCTATGCACAGTGAAAAAAAAAATTGAAAAGTCAAAAATTCTCAAAATGAAAAATGAATAACATGAATGAAGAGAAATTCTTCCTGTGCAGGGAGGTGATGCAAGTAACTCTACCGTGGTACTGACTAGGCTCACTAGTAGCAAAGCCATGCTTGTGTTCCTATGTGACTCCACCGGGGTACTGTCCAGGCCTATTGACAGTGGAGCAACACCAGAGATGAAACTAAGACTCTGACGATTAAACTGCTTGTGCACCTATATACCCCTCAACCTAAATTGAAACAATTGTGTTGCCTTGGATTAGAATGTGTGTCAATCGACCAAGATTCTGGCAGACACTACATATTACAATCAAGCTAGTGCGAAACCAAGATGAGATAAGAGTTGAACAATACTTCTGGAGGTGTTAGACTTTCTTTTTACGAACAAGGTCCATTCAGAGAGCCGAAGTTCTACCAGTGTGTCGCCAAGTGTTGTTGCAACTACAACCACCCTCCAAAATTTTGTCTTAGCCTATTTTGGAGCCTCCCTACCAACCTTCACAGTAGCTTGCCTTGCTTCGTCAAGTCCTCAAGCTTCAGTGTCTTTCTTGCTCAAAGGTAGCCTATCGATCACAATTTGGTCTTTTCCCTTCATAGGCTGCTCACCCTGACTTGGTCCAGCTGCAGGATGAGCAACTACCCCTTGAAAATTGAGCATTTCTGGAGGGAAACTAGCCTTCCCTCCAGAAATTGTGCAATCCTCTTTGGCTGCCTACTAGGCTCCAGGATTGTGCAATCCTGCTAGCCAACCTTCCCAATAGGATTTGCACAAATTTTCCTAACAGCAAGCTGTTTAGCCAGATATTTGTGCAAATATTGGCAGCAGTCAGTTGCTCTACCCAGAAATTGCGCAAGTCTCCTCGGTAACCAGCCTAGCTCCCAGCCAGAGATGCACATTTTTCTCCAGCAATCAAGAAGTCACTTGCATGTGCAGATGAGTTGACTAGCTCCCTCCGGGACTGAGATAAACAGACTTTCATGCATTGGCTGCTTTTCCCAAGGAAAAATGTAAAGGCATCCCTTGTTTCAGGGATCTATGTTTAGTAGTTGGAGGTTACATGCAAGGATCAATTTAGAAACCTCCCACCAAGTGTCGCTTCCCTTAGATTTGTGGCATGCACGTCACAACCTCAACGTGGAATGTAGCTACCACATCTTTTCTCAAAGATAAGCTACCATTGTCTCAGCTAGTTTATTTCCATTCTGCATATAAACAAATTTTAATACTTTATTATTAATGAATTGAAGTTCTATTTTTGCTTCATCTCTGTGTTTCTATTTATATATGTAATTCATTTCATTCCTTCATAAACCTGGATCAGTGGTATCAGAGCAGCCTACTCTTTCTCATTTTTTTTGTGCATGTCCCACATGAGGTCAAGGTATAAGGAGTTGGGACTTGAACTAGTTGATCCTTTGCAAGAATATCCCCACCAACATCGATGACCTCCCATGGTGGAAGAAAAGAATGATGAGGGAGCAGGAGATCCTATCAAACTGTTGCTTGAAGAAGCTCTTGAGAAACAAAGGAACAAAATGATGGACAACTTTGCCTAGATCCTTTGGCGGATTCCCACTGGATACACATATTCATCCAATGGTCACTTCTATATCCCTATATTTGAAGGTAAAATAGACGTAGATGTTGTAGATAAATGGTGTAACAACCACTAGTCATATATGCAGCGGAAATATTAAAATACTTCATAGATAAATACATCCATTATAGGATAGTAAGTGTAAATTGTATATTATATAAAGGATTGATGTAGGATGATATAAATGAGAATGAGGGTCCTATATATATAGCGAGGTAAGTACCCTTTCACTAACGGTTATGTCCTTAGGAACATACCTTTTCATTAATTACTAACTAATTAATCATTAATCTTATTTTTTGTGTTTACATTATTTGTGTTTATTTTTATATAAATTTAGTTTGTTACATTGCTTTCCCCTTCAAAAAGCTTTTTCCTCAAAGCTTACTAATGAAGGATCGGATCCCTTCTGTTGATCGACATATCTTCTTATTTCGGAGCTTTCATCTTTGTTGATACAAGATGATATGATGTTCTCAGCGATAGACATAATTGTCGTACTGAAAATGAATTAGACCATCCTACATTAATCTTATGGAAAATCTTCTGACCCTTGGAGATGCGTGGTGAATATTTAGCGTATGATTAGATTGAGCTCACTTCAGTATTCTTCAGAACATAAGTTTATTGTTTATGTTTTGCGTGATATAGATTTGTAGATTTACTAAGGCATCTAATCTTGTGATTCAGATGTAGATAAGGAAATTTTCTTGTTTGAACTTCCCTAAATGTTTTTATGGAAGTTTCCTGATTTCCTCTAGGCATTGTTGTTGTTGACTTAACTACTGAATCCTTATTTGGGGTCTCCTCTATTTGAATGAAAACCTCTGAGTACGTTTTTACTTTAATAGGGTTTGGATTTGCATGAATTGTGGGATTAGTGGTATTGATGTTTGTTTCTTCAGTTTTTACTGCTACATCTGGAGACTTTGGTGCTTCCTTTGCGAAAATTTATTTGAACCTATTCATCAATGATTTATTTTCGTCCTTAAGTTTTTTAATCTATTTGAGAAGATTTTGATTATGATTTTTGAGACGTAAGCATTTCTCATTCAATGAGTCAACTTTATTTTGGCCTTCATGCTTCTCGTCTTTTAAACACTTGATTTGTTTTACTAATGTTTGGTTAAGACTCTTTAAAAGTAAATTTTATTCTTCTTGTTGTAATAAAATCTCCTTGAGTTCCTTCCTTGATGCTTTAGCTTTCTTGACTTGTTCAAGTAGTTTTTCTCGGTGATCCCCGAGGTGAAAAATTTCTTTGTCTTTGTTGCAGATGACTTCTTCAAGCTCTTTTTTCTTCTTTGATATAGTTTTTTCATTATCTTGAAACATCAAGTCTAAGATATCCTTAAGGTATTATAATGAAGATTTTATTGATTTTGATTTACTTGTTATGTCTCGAAATGTGACCATCTTCCCTTTATAAGGAAACATCAAAACTTGTTTCTCTATGTTTAACATGAATGTACCCAAATCTTTAAACCAGGGTTGACCGAGTATGATGTCCGTCTTTTTATCCATCCTTATAACATGAAATTGACATATGTACTCATAATGACCTATTGTCACTTGTAGATCAATAATTTTATACTCTTTTTGGTCAAAAATATTTTTATTTACACTAATGATTAGATTTGGAATTAATAGTTGATTTTCCAAGTTGATGTTGATATAATTTTTATCGTTGCTTAGACTGATAACGACATTAACTTCTCTTCCTTGGATACTTCCTTTTAATGTAATTACTCCGTGATCAATAACTGAAAGACCATTATAGGAAAACCTTTCTTCCTTCATCATGTTAGAATTGAGCTCCATCATTTTTTTCAATGATTGATCCCATTTGTTTTGTCGATATGACTTAAGGTATTATGTAATCTAAATATATAGTGTTTTTTTTTTTTTTAATTTGATGTATTGTGAACACTTAACTATCAATTGGAATATTCTCCAATTTCACCTTTTTATGTTTTATAAGAATATATATATCTTCCCTTTAATCCACTAAGAAATAAAATTTAATACTACCCTCTTCTTATATTCACTTATACATATTTGAATGTTTCTCTTTATACTTATATAAAGAGATATGCTTTCACTGTAACCTTCTTAATTTTAAATATATATATTTTAAACTTTATATTCTCTCATTTTTCTTTTTTTTGACTTGAACTTTTCTTTAAAATACCTCTTTATAGTATAAAACTTCTCTTTATATATCTTTTCTTTATAATATTTTCTTTTTCTTTTTGAAAAGTTACAACCCTAGTGAAACACGATTATTCATCTCTCTGGGGTATAATATAAAATATATGTCCACTTATGTTCCTTTGACTCGGTTAATTTTCTCCATGTAAAAGTAAAACTTACCATTCACATATAATATTATATACTCTTCCTTCTCTTATGTATAATTTGAAAGATATTTAGAAAGATTCCCTCTTAACTTTATCATGCAATTTTTATCAATAATGTAGAACCTTTTTATATATATGAATGCTCACCTTCAAAATTTACATCTCACAATATTTATTTATTTAGTTTTAAATCTTTTTTTTTTAATCTCTATATGTATTTTTTTTCCTTTAACTATATTATTTTTTTCTTCCTTTTTTTGTTCAATGGCCAAAGGCCTCTGACGAATTAGCGATGAAGAAACTTGCAAAAGTGTAGCAAAAAGCATCAATCTCGACGACAACAATGTTGACGAAACCTAGATGGCTAAGGGCCTAGATCAGAGAGCATGAATCTGTGCAACAATGGAGCGGCCAGAGGATCAAACTGCTTTGGTACCAATGTAACAACCACTGTTGAAAAGTGTGCAACAAGAAATGCTTGGTGAGAATGCAACAAGATGATGGAGCTTAGTGGAAAGGAGTCGCCTTCACTAAGTGGTCCCACAGGCAAGTTTGTTATAGACATTTTTGTGCCTTACAACTATAAGCATGAAATGTCCATAATATAAGGGATCCAAAGTCCCTAAACATGTTGTTCCTACCCCTAGAGGAACAAGGCTAACAAACCATAACAATTCACAGAAGTTCTCCACCAGAAACTGCTAAAAAACAAGTCAATTCAGGATCAATTCAGAGGCTCCACTAGCTGTCTGCGCTGAAATGCAGAGATTACACTGGCTAGGTGCACTGCAACGTAGGTAGAAGCACTACCAGGGTGCGCTGAGCAGGAAGTGACAAATGGCAAGTTCATTCAACGAGGTGAAAATACCCTGGAAGCTTCCAGAATCTTCTCCAATGACACTTGCCTCAATGAATTCGACTAGTGATGAGTAAGAGGCTCTTAGTCTCCAAGTGGAAGCAAGAACTGACAGAGGGAGAGGACACTGGTCAGATCCCAAGCTGACTCATCCTCTCTCCAAACATCTATATATGGATCTCTCCTCCATGAGATCCAAGAGGCTGGAATTTTGTTATTGCAAAGAATTGCTGTTGGTTTGAGATTGGAATCATTGGGTGCTTAATGCTTTGAAGGAAGGTGAAGATAGGAATTTCATTTGCTGGGAAGGAGATGCTGGATTGGAGCCCTCTTGGTTGTATCTCCTCCTGAACCTTGTTATTCATCAATAAAGCTATCTTGGTTTCTCCTATATACTAATGTATCTTTGATGTATGATTGCATTAGTATGTTTAGTTTATTTCTAATCCTGAACTAGTTATGAATATGAATCTATGTCTTTGTGTAGTGTTCTCTTCTTGTGATCTTGCAGAAACCTGTTGAAGTTGGGCGAGCGAGAAGGAAAGTAGCTGGGAACTCTCAAAGAGAAGAGAAACCGAATCGAGGGATAAACGGAAGACACTGGTTAGTCCATCCATCTCTCTTCATTCTTAATTCATAAAGGAAGAATACTAGAATAGCTGTTTCTGTTTGTTGCTAAGGCATTGTCACACCTTAGGTGGATAGGATCGTCCTGCATAGGCATTTTTCCCCACAACAAATTGGCGACTCCGCTGGGGAGATGTGTTTAGTCATTTTATTTGTGTTTCTATCATTGTTTGTTTCATAGACTCAACAACAACAATCGAACTGCATATGCTATTCTCAGATGCAAAGTAGACAGCTGCTGCTTTGATCCAATCACTGGATTTGTCTATGATCTGAACAATGGACTCACAAATGATTTGATGATCCTTTGTGATAGATCTTAGCCCTCCCTCAAAGCATCCCTTTGATTGTACCTTGCTTTTTGCTTTGATTTGGTCTGAAACTGTAGATTAAATAGCAAACTGTGACCCAGAACCCAGTGAGGAACTCTCGTTTCTCCTTCAGCGCAGACTCTGTGAAGAGGTTCTGCATTTCAACGCAGGTCCCGTGAAGGCTACCTGCGCTGAATGTCAAAACCTCTGTGTTAGGGGTGCGCTGATCCAGTTAGGCCTTGTGCAGCTGGGGTTCTCTGCTCTGTTTTGCCTTGTTTTGGTCTCTGATTTTTTGCAGCCTATAACCAGCATAGGTACCTGTCTGATAACTCCTTTTCTCTGCTTAAATTCCACCTCCTTTTGTACAAAAAGACTGTGAGTGTTTTTATGTGTTTGTGGCGTCATTTACAGTTTTCCTTTGCAAGAGTGAAATAGTCATCCTGTAGCCCTTGATTCAGATCTGTTGATTGTGATCTTAGGAGAGAGTTCATTGGCTGTTTACAGTTGGTTATACATTCATTTTTGCTTTTGGTTTGAGTTTGTCTCTTTTGAGTGTCAAAACAAGTATTCATTTCGAAAATTGTTAAGTGTTGTATTCTCTTCTACCCTTTCTGATTTCGAAAAAGTAAACTTGTTTGTATTTGTCATTTAAAAGCGAATTCAAAGTTGTACAAAAAGCTTTCTTTTTAGGCATCAATATTAAGAGAGCGAAAAACAAACACCTCAATTGTGCATTTGCATTTTGATAGTTTGCATGCTTGATTTAGGAAAAGTGCATTTAGAGTGTGCTGATTGCTCTTTGAGAAAAGATGGTGTCTTTCTTTTCCCTTTGTAGCTAGGATTTTCATTGTTGAAAATATATAAAAGCTTGCTTATCATCTTTAGACTGCATTTAGGAATTGTATCATACATCTCGTGGTGAACCTCAAAAGGCAAACTTCTAAAAAGATCAACCTAAAATAAATTGAATGAACTTAACAACGCTTTGTAACTTAATGCACAACATGGAGGTCTAGGCTAGAGACGTGTTCCGGCGTCGTAAAGCCTGGTGACTGTCGATCTCGCTGATGGTGGGTGATTCCTCCTGAGGGACGATAGCACCAGTACGGATTGTGCTCCCATGTAACGTCGAGTATATATTGGGAGACCCCTATAGGCATAAAACCTTTATCCTTAGGAAGCCGTGTCGGCCGCCCTACTGATCGCAATGCACTGAACACAACATTCAGGAAGATTGACCGCCCGTACCTTAAAAAGTATTCTGCGGTTTTGTGAAAAGTTTGGTACACCCTCTACCTAGAACTCCAGAGCAGTTCCTTTTGGCCTTTTTCAGACTCTATAACGGAAAAAGTCCATCCGAGCATTTGTCACTTCGGGCTCGCTAAAACATCAAAGGAGACTAGAGTCATCTTTAGCTTTTTCTCGACTCTTTAAAATTGAAAAAGCAAGTTGTGTCTAAAGCATCTAAAAATTCATTTAATTCAGAAACAAACTTTCCCCTTTTTGTATTTTGGTTGATCAAGAAATCCGCAATCATGGAAGAAAGTCAATTGAAACCCCGTCGTTCGCGGAGGCTTACGAGTCAACCGTCTTTGTCTCCGGAATCGAAAACAGTACGGACAAAGCAAACTCGTTTAACCGGTTCGAAATCTCCTATCAAAGTTAGAACAAGTGTTCCAACAACATCTGAGATTCCGGTTACTCCAAACATTTCTGGAAACCTTGCCTCTACAGAAGAAGTTCAACAACCACAGAGGGACAGTGATATTGATCCTATTCTGAGAACAAACACTTATGTTACTGAACCAGTTCCATCTATAACCGGTTCAGAGAGTCTTGTTCTTCAAACATCTGTCACTGTTGATTCAACCCCTTCTTCGGCACTAGAAATATTTTACGGACTTGACAATCTTCCCCTTCCACCTAGTTTGATTGCGATAGAGGAAATTGTAGAAGATCCGCAAGCAAGTACTCCAACACATTTTGGAGTCGGGGTCACTCTATTTCCTTCGACATCAGAAGTTAGTCTACCACCAGTGGAAGTTCTTGTAGAATCGCTAGGTATTCTCTTGGATAGACTCAAAATGTCTGAACAACTGTCAACATCTAGGACTGTGTCGAATGACACAGCGACAACAGAAATCCCTGCCGTCACTCCGACAATGTTTGCCGGCATACCATCTGTCCCGACTAGCTCACAACCGCTAGAAGGAGTCCACCCAGGGACTATTTTGACAGTGTGGTCCGTTCCAGTTTGTTCCTCTGGAATAATATCCGGCAACTCTTATGTTGAAACTCGCCAGATTGATCCATTTGGAGGTCAATTTGGGCAATCCAGTCCCCAAGGACAAACAATCCCCTTGAGTTCCGGATTGCCACCGTATGGGGGGCAGTATGCCCTTTCATTACCCCCTCTGGGAGGATATCCATACGGGAGTTCACAACAGTATTCAGGTTATACTGGAGTTACGTCAAGTGGTTGGGTAACTATGCTACCTCAACAACCAAGGGTTGTGTATTCTATGCAACAATGTGTACCTATGTCGAACATCCCGACCACACCGGCTATTGTGACAGTGTCGCAAGTTCAAACGTTGCCTGTTGTATGTCAACCTCAGATTTCTCAGGTTGTAATGCAACAACCTCTTGACCCTGTGACTCAACCACAATCGCCTACTGGTGGGGCGACATAGGTCCAAACGGCTACAATTACCCCACACCTTGGTCCAACGGTTAGTATAGCACAACAGAACATGGCTTCGCAACCATGGTTGGTGCAATACCAACAACCACAATTCCAACAAGTATACCAAGGTTCTGAGCAGCAGATCTTTGCGAACAGTGGACAACCGTACATTCAAAACGGTCAAAATCAACCACTTTGCGGTGGTCATGTCCACCAACCGTATGTTGTAGCTCTGATATCAATAAAGAATCATTTCTATATTATTTCAGGGTTTATTCGTATTCTCTTATATTATTATATCAGATCTATAATATTTCTGGGTTAGATCTACAACACCGTATCAGTCATACCAACATCAATTACATTATGCTGGTATGCAAAGGCCAACTGTTCAGGCAATTCCATCGTATCCGGGGTATGCTTCACCTAACTTGAATCAACAGTTACCATTCGTGGCAACTTTAGAGTTACCTGATTTACACCGGTTAACAAACGATCCAATTGCTTACGCCCCTTGGTGGCCAACGATTCCTCACAAACTTCCTTCAGACATTTCTAAATTTAATGGAAATCCAGGTGAGGACCCATCGAATCACGTGATGACATTTCATCTATGGTGTTCATCAAACACCTTAAACGATGATTCGATAAGGCTTCGCCTTTTTCAGAGGACGTTAACGGGTCCAGCGGAAAAATGGTATATTGAATTGCCTAGAGCTTCGTTCGACAATTTCAGCACCTTAGCCACGACATTCTTAACCCATTTTCAATTACCGATAAGGTATGAAATGGGAACGGAAATCTTAACCAACTTCAAACAGACAACAGCCACTCACATATCTGATCATATACATGAGTGGCGACGTCGTCGTAGGATGGTAAAAACGTATGTTCCCGATCAGCTATTAGCTGAATGGTTTATCAAGTCGTTACTTCCTGCTATAACGGAAGATGTGGCAAAAGGGGGAGTCGTAACGGAAGAGCAAGTTATCGCTCGTGCACAATATCTAGACTTAGTCTATACTCAGTCTGGCACGCTCTATGACAAAATACCTGACGCCCCTAGACCGGAATTCTCAATTCCTCCTCCTCCTAAATCAAACAATGACTCTCATGCCGGCGATGGCGTGATTGGCACGACAAACGCGAAATCGACAAAGGCCAACTCCAAAAAGGCCCGTAAGATTTCAGATCAAAATGCAAAAGAAGAAATTCTTGCTTCGGAAGTAAATGCCGTATCAGCAGATAAAGGCAAAGAAACCAAACAACCAGGGAGCAAGAAGAAGAAAAATAAAGGGAAGAAGAAGAAACATGGTGAGTCATCCCCTGAAAAAACTTCTTCAAACCCTCCTGGAAATAGGAAACCTCCCCCTCGGGGTGTCAGATATGTGATGAGGATCATTGGACGAAAGAATGTCCATATAAAGCTGAGCTTAAAAGGTTCTTCAAGAGTTCACAAACCTCAACTGTGTTAACTGATCCGTTTCCAAATCCAGGTCAAAATCTGGTTGATAGTGGAAATGCTTCCCCCTTGCAAGTGCTTATGTTGTCAATTTCCAAGCAACAAAATGATACTTTGATTTTGACAAGGAACAAAGATTACGGGAATCCGCAGCTGTCGAACGGCAAGGAAAAAGATCAACCAAGCAGTTCGACAACAACTTCGATAGAAGTTGTACCACCCATCATTCCTGAATTAACAATAAAACTGCCAAATGGAGTAGTACACAAGTCGATATTTAATCCTCGCGCCAGAGCAGCGCAACATTATAACATAGTGGAAGATCTGGCCCAATCGCCATCCGCTATGTCGACTCTTGAAGTACTGCAAAATTTCCCATCCCAAAGGCAGGCTTTGTTATTGTTTAGTCAATTTAGTGTTCCTAAATTGATGTCATTAATTGTCAACCCGGGGCTCGTAAGCTGATGAAGTGAGGGTGTACTATATGTACTTAAGCAACCTCTTAGAGCTTTTTGTCGTTTGGGGTGTTGTTTGTGGTTAATTTATCTTCCTAAGATGGAGTGATGATTTTATAGACAGATGAGTGATAGTGTGTGTAAGGTGAATTCTAGATGAGTGAGGGTGTGTGATTGGTGGTTTCTAACTACTTGCTGAAAAGGAAAAGCTTGAAAGAAATAAATAACTTGAAATGAGCTGAAAGCAAAGAACCACTTTCTAATGGCATTAGTCACTACTCATGTTGCTGCAAATAAAAAGATAAGAAAATCACTTCAAAGACCAATGATAATGTTTATCTCTTCCTAACTCTCTACTTCTAACACATAGTACTGTGTAAAACACGATTAGGAAGTAGCTAAAGATAAGTCTAAGAAATGATAAAGCTCTAAATGACAAATTATAACACCACTATGCCTTTCTCCATCATTCTGCTTCCAACATACATGGTTATGTGTAACAAGTGGAAAAAGAGAATTAGTGATATAAGCCAAGACTACTTCAAAACAAGCTGTAATTCATTAGTATTCTGCTCTATTAAAGATAAACAGTTTATGATAAAGAGACCATTAATCAGTTAGCATACAACTTGAGAAGCTAAACTAAAAGCTAAACTAGAAAACAGAGTAAAAGGCAGCACTATGAATAAGACAACTGAAACTACCACTAGATATAAAGCAAATACACAAACACACACACAATCCCGGGTAAAAAACCTGCAGAAAAACAAATCTGATCAGTCAAAGTGAATGCTGCAAATGAAATGACAATGAAAGTGAATCAAGCTGTACATGTTTCAAAGAAAAGGAATTGCTGAATGGAAAATAAGGAAATAGCAAGAATATGAACATAAAATACTATACAAGGGCTGTCATGAACGGGGGCCCTCCATTCATAAAACCCAAAGAAGACTCAAGGATTTGAAAACGTCAGAACAGCACTGTCTTCTATTACTCCATATGCAGAAAATTACAGTCAAGAGTGCTAGAAAAGCACTATCAAAACAGAGTCTTGAAATGCACTAAAATTATAACAAGTTCATAAAACACAGCAACTAGAAAGTAACATTAAGCGTACACAGACGCTAGTTTTTATAGGCATCTAAACGATTGCCTAATGCGTAAAGCTAGAAACTGAAAATTAACTAATCTGTCATGCGTAATAAAGGTTCAGCAACACGTCATGAGCCTCGTGGATGAGCTGGAGGTTCTGGTCGTTATGGGAATTGAATCCAGGGTTGGATTATGTTTCCCACAACCTGCGTAACACGGACAAATCACCAGTTGCATTGACGTGACCCAACAGCTTACGCAACACCGTTTAAGCTGCCTTTGTTGACCGTGGCTTGACCCTCGTTGACCGGAGGTGTAGATGATGTGGCTGACCGAACCAATAGCACAGGAACCTTGAGCACCTTTATTCCCACGTGCCCATGTGGCTCGTTTTGCAAAATGACACGTGGAACCTTGAGATTAACAAAAAGGCTGCGGAATCACCAGATGGCTGCGGAATCGCTGAATGGCTACGGAATTGCCAGACAGCTGCGGAATCTCTGTAAATATGTCAAAATCTAAACAAAACAGTCACACATTAGCAAAGTTCACTTAATCATGCTTAAAGACATCAAATGTAATGATCTGGGTAGGTTTACAAGGAAAATAAGGCAAAAGAGAGAGATGAGCGAGGGAAAACTGTAGGTAATGATGGATAATCAAGTGCAAGTTAGAGGCTCTACATACCCCCACTACGAGGGTGTTGCATGACTCTTTTCCACTTATTGTTGATGACTTCTGAACTGTAAATTTCTTTTCAAACAGACTGTGTTTCTTTATGCAGGTGCAGAGAGCTGCGGAATTGCTAAATGGCTGCAGAATTGCCAGACAGCTGCGGAAACTGCAGCGGTACCCTCCGGCTGCACAAAACAACTTTAGTTATCTAAAAAAAATAACTTTATTGATGGAATGAAATGTAATGAATGGATGGATGGATGGAAAGAAATGAGGTGGAGTGAGAGTGATTAAATGAATGAGATGGTGAATGAAATGGTTGTAATGATGAAATGAGATGGAATAAGGAGAGATTTTTTTTTGGAAAACATGAGGTGTCAGGTGACCCTGATTTTCACCTCAGGTTTTCTGCATAAGACTGCCAATCAGAGATTGGTTTTCAGGCTTATACATTTATTATTTTTTTTTCTCTTTTTTTTTTTCTTTTTTTTTTTTTTTTCAAAAACCAAAGATTAGGCTGATGGAGGAGAAGAATCCTTCTCCACCAACCTGATTGCAGAATCTTCTTTAAACAACTTGACAAACTCTTCTTTTGAGAATGGCTTTTGGTAGATTTTCAAGCGATGGCCATTCACAATAAGAGGAGTATGAAATTCATCAATAGTTTTCACTCGAACTGCTCCATTGCTAAAGACTTCATCAATCTCATATGGCCCAAGCCAATGAGTTTGAAACTTTCCTTTGAAGTCTTTGAACTTTGAATCAAACAATAGAGCCCAATCTCCTTTCTGAAACTTTCTTTATTTGATATGACGATCATGCCATTTAGATCTTTGGTGCTGAACTAGATCGGTCCTTAGAATTGCATCTTGCCTTATTTCATCTAGCTCATTTAGCTGGTCCATTCTGTGTTTTTGGGCTTCTGAGAGGCTCATTCCCAATTGGACTGCCATCTTGAAGGTCTTGATTTGGAACTCAATGGGGAGCAGGACTTCCTTCCCATAAACAAGTTCATAGGGAGAATGTCCTGTTGTGTTCCTCCATGTGGTTCGATAGGCCCATAAGGCTTCAGGAAGCCTTTCCGCCCAATCTCTTCTATGAAGATGAACAGTCTTGGTGACAATGCCTTCAAGAACTTTATTGGTAGATTCCACTTGGCCATTGGATTGCGGATGGTAGGGAGTAGATGTTCTGTGCTTGATCTTATATTCCTCCATCAGCTTCTCCATCAATTTAGATGTAAATTGGCTGCCCTGATCTGTTACAATTTCCCTTGGGACACCAAAACGAGTGAAAATATCCTCAAAAAGAAATTGAACAACTGAATTTTCAGTGGCAGAAGGCAATGCCTTGGCTTCTACCCACTTAGTAACATAATCAGTACAAACCAGTATATACTTCTTTTGCTTTGATGGTGGATTAATTGGTCCAACGAAATCTAGAGCCCATTTCTCAAAGGGTTCGATGCATACCTGAGGTTGTAGTGGCATTTCATTTGAAGGAGTTGGTCTCCCAACTCTTTGGCAGCTGTCACACCTTCTAACATACTGCTTTGCATCTTTAAAGAGAGAAGGCCAATAATATCCTAGAGAATGGATTTTATAGGCTGTCCTCTTGTCAGCAAAGTGCCCGCCGCATGGTTCATCATGACATGCCTTAAGGATGTCAGGCATTTCATCTTCCCGAACACACCTTCTGATTATACAATCTGGCCCTGTTCTGAACAATTCATTAGAAATCCAAGAATAATGTGAACTTTCCTGAATGATTTTCCTTTTTTCATTAGGAAATAAGTGTAGAGGAAGCTTCCCTGTAACTAGATAATTGGCCATATCTGCATACCAAGGAGTCTTGGTAGTTACTACAAACAAGTATTCATCTGGAAACTTATCTTCTACTGGAGAATCTTCATTAGTGTTTTGGATTCTAGACAAGAAATCAACTACTGTGTTTTGTTTTCCAGGTCTATCTAACACAGTAATGTTGAATTCTTGTAAGAGTAAAAGCCATCTTGTAACTCTACCATTAGTAACAGGTTTGTTCATTAAATATCTTATGGCAGAGTGATCAGTATGGACAAAGGTTTCATAGCCGGTTATGTAGTGTCTAAACTTATTGATCGCATGTACCACAGCTAAGAACTCTTTTTCTGTAACAGTATAATTTAACTCAGTGGGAGTCAAATTCTTACTTGTGTAATAAATGGCATAAGGGATCAAATCCTTTTGTCCCAAAACAGCTCCTAGAGCTGTATCTGAAGCATCCGTACATATGTGGAAAGGGAGTTTCCAATTTGGCCCCCTTAAGATGGGTGCTTCAGATATTCTAGTTTTTAAAGCTTCAAAGGCAGATTGACACTCAGGATCCCATTTAAACTCACAGTCTTTGGTAAGCAATTTGAAAAGAGGAGATGCTATCTTAGTGAAGTTTTCAATAAATCTTCTGTAATATCCAATAAACCCAAGAAAACTTCTAACATCTTTCTGGCAATTTGGAACAGGTAACTTAGAGATGACTTCTACTTTGGATCTATCAACCTTAATCCCATCTCCTGAAATATGATGTCCTAAAACAATCCCTTCAGTAAACATCATAAAACACTTTTCATGACTTAAAGAAAGATTTGTTTCCTTACATCTTATCAGTACTTTTTCCAAATTTTCCAAAGCTTCTTCAAATGTATTACCATAAACTATGAAATCGTCCATGTATACCTCTACACAATCATGAATCAGATCTGAAAAGATTCCTAGTACAGCCCTTTGAAATGTAGCGGGTGCATTGCACAATCCAAAAGGAAGTACTCGGTAGGCAAAAGTTCCCCAAGAACAAGTGAATGTGGTTTTGTCTTGATCTTCAGGTGCTACCTGAATTTGATTATACCCACTAAAACCATCTAGGAATGAGAAATAATTTTTACCTGCTAAAGTGTCTAGTACCTGATCAATAAAAGGTAGAGGGAAATGATCCTTTAAGGTTGCCTTGTTCAATTCTCGATAATCAATGCAAACTCTCCATTTACCATTCTTTTTGGGCACTATAACCAAGGGAGAAACCCATTGGCTATCTGAAATGGGGTAAATGAAGTTTACCTTGAGCAATTTCTGGAGTTCTTCTTTCACGATTTCCCTAAGGTTTGGATTCATCCGTCTTTGTGGTTGCCTAATAGGTCTGCTGTTTTCTTCAATATAGATGTGATGAATACAAGTCTTAGGATTGATTCCTTTCATGTCAATGTATTCCCATGCAAAGGCAGTGGAATGTTTTTGCAATAGTTTGGTTAATTCTTCTTGTTGTGGTCTTTCCAAGTTTTTGTTAATGTTCAATGTTTTTCCTGGAAGGATTTCAACTGTAGAACTACCAAACTCTTCCATTGAGAAGAGAGACATTTGTCTAGAGGAGAGATATTCAATGTCTGCATCTAACTGAAACTGTGTAGAGTCATATTCTAAAGGTATTTCAAATTTTTCTAATGTATTTAGAATTTGACTATCCTCACTGATTTCAGAGATGGTTAGAACAGGTTGAATAGTATCCTCATCATCAACCCACTCATCTTCTCCTATTTCTGTTATTGCCTTTGCTGGAGGATACAAGTTGAATTTCTTGGTGGAACTACCATCTGAAATATACATGTCCCCAGACCTACAACTGATGAAAGCATCAGCTGTTGCTAGCCAAGGTCTTCCTAAGATAAGAGGATGTCCTCCTAGATTATTCTTGGGAGTTAAAATCATAAAATCAACTGGATATTCCCAAGAATCTAGAGAGACTGGAATATCTTCCAATACACCATCAGGTTTAATGATTGATCTATCTGCAAGTTGCAGTAAAGTAGGTGTAAAGAGAAGGTTAGGAAGCTTTAACTGATCCATGGTCTGTCTACTCATGATGTTGATAGCGGCTCCTAAGTCAATCAAAGTATTTGGGATTTCAGCACCTTAGCCACGACATTCTTAACCCATTTTCAATTACCGATAAAGTATGAAACGGGAACGAAAATCTTAACCAACTTCAAACAGACAACAACCACTCACATATCTGATCATATACATGAGTGGCGACGTCGTCGTAGGATGGTAAAAACGTATGTTCCCGATCAGCTATTAGCTGAATGGTTTATCAAGTCGTTACTTCCTGCTATAACGGAAGATGTGGCAAAAGGGGGAGTCGTAACGGAAGAGCAAGTTATCGCTCGTGCACAATATCAAGACTTAGTCTATACTCAGTCTGGCACGCTCTATGACAAAATACCTGACGCCCCTAGACCGGAATTCTCAATTCCTCCTCCTCCTAAATCAAACAATGACTCTCATGCCGGCGATGGCGTGATTGGCACGACAAACGTGAAATCGACAAAGGCCAACTCCAAAAAGGCCCGTAAGATTTCAGATCAAAATGCAAAAGAAGAAATTCTTGCTTCGGAAGTAAATGCCGTATCAACAGATAAAGGCAAAGAAACCAAACAACCAGGGAGCAAGAAGAAGAAAAACAAAGGGAAGAAGAAGAAACAGGGTGAGTCATCCCCTGAAAAAACTTCTTCAAACCCTCCTGGAAATAGGAAACCTCCCCCCTCGGGGTGTCAGATATGTGATGAGGATCATTGGACGAAAGAATGTCCATACAAAGCTGAGCTTAAAAGGTTCTTCAAGAGTTCACAAACCTCAACTGTGTTAACTGATCCGTTTCCAAATCCAGGTCAAAATCTGGTTGATAGTGGAAATGCTTCCCCGTCGCAAGTGCTTATGTTGTCAATTTCCAAGCAACAAAATGATACTTTGATTTCGACAAGGAACAAAGATTACGGGAATCCGCAGCTGTCGAACGGCAAGGAAAAAGATCAACCAAGCAGTTCGACAACAACTTCGATAGAAGTTGTACCACCCATCATTCCTGAATTAACAATAAAACCGCCAAATGGAGTAGTACACAAGTCGATATTTAATCCTCGCGCCAGAGCAGCGCAACATTATAACATAGTGGAAGATCTGGCCCAATCGCCATCCGCTATGTCGACTCTTGAAGTACTACAAAATTTCCCATCCCAAAGGCAGGCTTTGTTATTGTTTAGTCAATTTAGTGTTCCTAAATTGATGTCATTAATTGTCAACCCGGGGCTCGTAAGCTGATGAAGTGAGGGTGTACTATATGTACTTAAGCAACCTCTTAGAGCTTTTTGTCGTTTGGGGTGTTGTTTGTGGTTAATTTATCTTCCTAAGATGGAGTGATGATTTTATAGACAGATGAGTGATAGTGTGTGTAAGGTGAATTCTAGATGAGTGAGGGTGTGTGATTGGTGGTTTATAACTACTTGCTGAAAAGGAAAAGCTTGAAAGAAATAAATAACTTGAAATGCGCTGAAAGCAAAGAACCACTTTCTAATGGCATTAGTCACTACTCATGTTGCTGCAAATAAAAAGATAAGAAAATCACTTCAAAGACCAATGATAATGTTTATCTCTTCCTAACTCTCTGCTTCTAACACATAGTACTGTGTAAAACACGATTAGGAAGTAGCTAAAGATAAGTCTAAGAAATGATAAAGCTCTAAATGACAAATTATAACACCACTATGCCTTTCTCCATCATTCTGCTTCCAACATACATGGTTATGTGTAACAAGTGGAAAAAGAGAGTTAGTGATATAAGCCAAGACTACTTCAAAACAAGCTGTAATTCATTAATATTCTGCTCTCTTAAAGATAAACAGTTTATGATAAAGAGACCATTAATCAGTTAGCATACAACTTGAGAAGCTAAACTAAAAGCTAAACTAGAAAACAGAGTAAAAGGCAGCACTATGAATAAGACAACTGAAACTACCACTAGATATAAAGCAAATACACAAACACACACACAATCCCGGGTAAAAAACCTGTAGAAAAACAAATCTGATCAGTCAAAGTGAATGCTGCAAATGAAATGACAATGAAAGTGAATCAAGCTGTACATGTTTCAAAGAAAAGGAATTGCTAAATGGAAAATAAGGAAATAGCAGGAATATGAACATAAAATACTATACAAGGGCTGTCATGAACGGGGGCCCTCCATTCATAAAACCCAAAGAAGACTCAAGGATTTGAAAACGTCAGAACAACACTGTCTTCTATTACTCCATATGCAGAAAATTACAGTCAAGAGTGCTAGAACAACACTATCAAAACAGAGTCTTGAAATGCACTAAAATTATAACAAGTTCATAAAACACAGCAACTAAAAAGTAACATTAAGCGTACACAGACGCTAGTTTTTATAGGCATCTAAACGATTGCCTAATGCGTAAAGCTAGAAACTGAAAATTAACTAATCTGTCATGCGTAATAAAGGTTCAGCAACACGTCATGAGCCTCGTGGATGAGCTGGAGGTTCTGGTCGTTATGGGAATTGAATCTAGGGTTGGATTATGTTTCCCACAACCTGCGTAACACGGACAAATCACCAGTTGCATTGACGTGACCCAACAACTTACGCAACACCGTTTAAGCTGCCTTTGTTGACCGTGGCTTGACCCTTGTTGACCGGAGGTGTAGATGATGTGGCTGAACGAACCAATAGCACAGGAACCTTGAGCACCTTTATTCCCACGTGCCCATGTGGATCGTTTTGCAAAATGACACGTGGAACCTTGAGATTAACAAAAAGGCTGCGGAATCACCAGATGGCTGCGGAATCGTTGAATGGCTACGGAATTGCCAGACAGCTGCGGAATCTCTGTAAATATGTCAAAATCTAAACAAAACAGTCACACATTAGCAAAGTTCACTTAATCATGCTTAAAGACCTCAAATGTAATGATCTAGGTAGGTTTACAAGGAAAATAAGGCAAAAGAGAGAGATGAGCGAGGGAAAACTGTAGGTAATGATGGATAATCAAGTGCAAGTTAGAGGCTCTACAGTTATCAGCCATTGGTGGGGTTGATCCTAAGGATTCCAATCTTGTATCCTTTGACCATAAAGGATACGATCCTCAGTTACCAGCTCAACTAGCTTTCCTTATCCAAGTGAAAGCCCTCAACAAAACTGTTCATCGAACAATTATTGATGAGGGGGCATCTACATGTATTATGTCGATGAGTTGCTGGAAAACTTTAGGATATCCAAACTTGTCACGATCTTCGAAAACATTAAAAGCATTCGACGAAAGGACATATACCTCGTATGGTATCCTAAATAACTTGAAGGTTGAACTAGGGGGAAAAACGGTAGAAATAGATGTTGAAGTCATCGATGGGAATATTGATTACAACATCCTACTAGGAAGACCGTGGATCTACACCATGGCAACTGTTGTGTCAAACTATTTTAGAAAGATTGCATTCCCCTTTCAAGGAGGGATTACGATCGTCGACCAACAAAACTTCCTCCCTAATTGTTCTCAAGTTACGGGAAGCATTCCAATGATCCATGGGAGCAACCATTCGCTTCAAAATATCGGAGTAGGCCTACTGAAAGACCCCACATTAATGGGAACTTTCGCACTTCCACCTCCAATCTATATAGGAGAAGTAGCGTTGGTAGGAGCCTGCAATATGATATCTTCCACGAAGATCTCAGAAGAAGATATAGACATGGATCATGCAATGGTTTTGCCCCCGAGCCTAATAGAAATTTTGTAGCAATCAATGTTTCTGGCATGGGAGGCGAACCCAAATCAATGCTCATCAAGCGTTTGGGTAGATAGGTCTAGAGAATATGGTACCCCATTAGATCCTTGGTCGCGAGTGCATGGAACCGACGAAGGAATTCTACAATCAATGTTGATTGAGGGGGCACCATGGAATGATAGCCACCATCGTTCCTTTCTTCCGGATTGTGAAGAAGATACTCATGATGACCTTTATCACCCTTCAGTCTTTGAATTTCTATCAAATACTGTAAATACGGTGGATTCCAAGCGGAACCTATCCAATATTGAAGAGACTATAGCCATAAATATCTCAACCAAAGCAGATGTTGTAGAGAATATTTATGTTGGCAAATGTTGTTCTCCGTCAGAACTGGAAATATATAACGCTCTTTTCCGTGAATTCAGAGATGTCTTTGCTTGGTCATATGATGAAATGCCAGGCATCGACTCGAGTATCGTTGAACATGAAATTAAGATGTATCCTGATGTCAAACCAGTAAGACAACAACTTCGGCAGGTGCACCCCAAGAAAGCCGCCGCCATTAAGGCAGAAGTTGAAAAACTTTTCCATGCTGGTTTCATCTACCCAGTTCCTCTAACCGATTGGGTATCGAATATTGTCCCTGTTATGAAGAAACAAGGGACAATTAGAGTGTGTGTCGATTATAGGGATGTAAATCAAGCTTGCCCAAAACACAACTACCTTACACCCTTCATTGACCAGATAATTGATGAATGCGCCGGATGTGAAATGTTTTCATTCATGGATGGATTTTCCGGGTATAATCAAATAAATATCCGCCCACAGGACCAGTCGAAGACTGCATTCATTTGTCCGTGGGGCACATTCGCATATCAAAAATTACCCTTTGGTTTAAAGAACGCTGGGGTGACGTTTCAGAGGGCAATGAATTATGCCTTCCATGACATCAAGAACATCGTTCAATCATACCTCGACGACCTTCCGGCTCATTCGCGAAAGCGGACTGATCATCCGCAGAATTTAAGAGCGATATTTCTACGTTGCCGACACTACAAGATACGACTCAATCCACACAAATGTGTATTTTGCGTCAGCTCTGGTCGTTTACTTGGCTTTGTAGTCTCCAAGGACGGGATTCGTCTCGACCCCTGTAAGGTTCAGGCAATCATAAATTTGCCTCCACCTTCAAATTTGCTTCAGATTCAGAAACTCCAAGGGAAAGCAAACTTTCTGAGGAGGTTCATTCCAAATTACGCAGAACTTGCTAAAGGTTATACTCGTCTTTTGAAAAAAGATGTACCTTTTGTCTGGGATCAGGTGGCGCAAGCTTCCTTTGACGCTCTAAAAGATTCTCTAGTAAAAGCATCATTAATGTATGCCCCGGACTATAAAAGAGATTTTAACCTGTATCTGGCTACAGCGAATACGACCATTGCGATGGTTTTAGTTCAAGAAGTCGATGGAATCGAACACCCTATATATTATTTAAGTAAAAACTTAAATGATACAGAAAGCAAATATTCGTACGTTGAAAAACTAGCGCTTGCAGCTGTTCAAGCGATTCAAAGGTTTCGACACTATGTCCTCTTTTGGAAAACTACCATTTTGTCTGATTGCAACCCCATGACTTATATATTGTCACGACAGTTGCTGGGGGGCAAATATTCAAAATGGATAGCAATCCTTCAAGAGTTTGATCTGGAATTCGTAAAATCCAAATCAAAGAAAACTCTAGTTTTCGCAGAATTATTATGCGATCTCCCATCGTCGTCCAACGATGAAACATCCCAAGAATCAATCGTGGATGAAAGTTTATTTATGATATCCACAAGCGATGAGTGGTATGGAGATATAATAATTTATCTCCAAACCCAAAAGTTTAGGCCTGACACCTCTCACTCAGAACAGAAACGTATACGATACCAAGCAAAAGACTACATGATCGTCGGTGATACGCTTTACCGTCGTGGTATCGATACAGTTCTAAGAAGGTGCCTCACCCATGAGGAGGCCGAAAAAGCCCTGAATGAGTGTCATTCAAGCACGTGTGGGGGGCATCAATCTGGATATGCTACAACATAGAAAATCTTACGAGCAGGATACTTCTGTCCAACCATGTTCAAAGATTGCATAACCGCAGTCAGAAGTTGACATGCTTGTCAAATTTTTGATAGCAAAACCAAAAGACCACCCGCACCTTTACAACCAATAGTTGCTATTGGGCCTTTCGCCAAATGGGGCATCGATTTCATGACATGTAACCCCACCTCGACCGGGGGGCATGGGTATATTATAGTCGCCGTTGACTATTTTACCAAATGGGCCAAGGCGATGCCTACATTAGATAACACTGGTGAAACAACTGCCCTTTTCTTTTTCAATCATGTAGTCGCCAGATTCGGCGTACCACAGGCTATAGTTACGGATCATGGATCACATTTTCGCAATCACATGATGGTTGAATTAGCTGCCAAGCTAGGGCTATCTCACGACAGCTCTACCCCGTATTATCTGCAAGCCAACGGACAGGTTGAAGCGATCAACAAATTCCTCAAGCGTATGTTGCAAAGGATGATCGGAGTTCACAAAAGAAAGTGACACCTAATCCTGTACTCAGCCTTGTGGGCTGGAAGTAGTCTTGCCAGTCCAGTGTGAAATCTCGTCTCTTAAGCTCGCAATTGATCTCCTCCCCGGAACTTCAGAAGAAGAGGCCCGTTTCTTGGAATTAATCCAATTGGATGAAACCCGTCGTGATGCCGCTTTGGCTAACGAAGCCCATAAGAAACGAATCAAGGTGCAGTTCGACAAAAATGTCAAACCCCGTGTCTTCTCAGAAGGTGATTTGGACTTGATTTACGACCAAGAATCCGATAAATTGGGAGCAGGTAAATTTAATTCTTTATGGATGGGCCCCTACATTGTTAAACGAGTGTTAGCAAAAGGAGCCTACGAGTTAATGGATTATGACGGAATTCCACTGGCGCAACCCCGTAATGGGTTGTACCTCAAGCATTACTATGCTTAAATAGTAACCTGTATGCTTTTGTTGTATTTTGTTTTCGCTAAAGTGTTTGTTTTGGTCGAGTAATCCACCTTTTTACATTTATTGCAGATGTCAAACCTTTTGGAGATATGTGTTGGATATGCCGACGGAGCGAGTCGTAGTTCGCGGAACCTGTCCTCCGCAGCCTGGGCCATTTTTGATCCAAGCGGCGAGTTAGTAAGTTTCAGAGGTGTATGTATTGGGCAATCAACGAATAATATCGCTGAGTATAGCACGTTGATAGAACTACTCTTTGATGCCATCACCCATGGTATACGTCGACTAATCGTCAGGCTAGATTCACAACTCGTAATACTACAGCTCAATGGTATATATTCCGTCCAGCTATTTATCGTATGTTTCTAAGGGTTAAGATTTTGGAAAGACAGTTTGATTTAATACAATACCAACATATTTCCAGAAACTTAAACACATTAACCGACTCATTAGCAAACTATGTGTTAGATAGACATTTGCGACATTTATAAAATGAAACACATCATCAATGTTGTACATATGGATCACATAAACCAGAATAAAACCCCGAAAATCAAAATATATATATATATATATATATATATATATATATATATATATATATATATATATATATATATATATATATATCTATATATATATATATATACATATATATATATATATATATAAGCTATTTACATATAATGTTCTGTAACCAAGACAAAATCGGTCACATGACCCAAAAACTCAAAATGCTAGGGGTCACCCTAGTCTAGTGATGCTCATGATAGCACGTCACGGCCTGTGTGATCATGCGTAAGAGACGCGTCCATCGTCTAGGCACACCAGTAGTATGCCGCTGCAACTGTAAAGGTAACTCGTCGATCCTCACATCTGGAATGCCGAGAGTAAGGCTCTCAACCTGCTCCTGCACATCTGTAAGGGTCTCGGCCACATCAAGGTCGCGAAGAATAACCCTCCCAGCAGTCTCCCCTGTTGGGACAGCGGCTGGCGCTCTCGGGCGAACTGCTGGACGAACAGGACCAACATATGCATGCACACATGAGTTTGATTAAACTCTTGATAGAATAAAGCACAAGGAAATTATGAATAAAAACAGTAAACAATGATATGGTCGAAGATTTTACCAATAGCGCCCCACTGCTCACCATCCGGCAGTACCAAATTCGGATCACCCCGGAAGTCCATACCAACATATGGATACTCGGAATAGACCATCTCCCGACACTCGAACCACCTGAAGAAGGTATCAGTGAAATAAATCTGAGATTGACCGGAATGCCTAGACATGTGATCAACCCATCTCTGCATGCGTGGTTCAGTAGGAGGAGGCAAGTCGAGTGCAATGTACTGTGGCTGCATCAGTGGTATCTTCTCCGAAGCAAAGGCGGTCAAAATAGAACCAAACCCAAAGTTCTTCAATTTCCCGTCCTTTACCTTGGTTAACTGACTTTTCATCTGAAGAAGTACTGCATCACACCAGTTGAATATTTTCGGTTGGAGACACTCCAAGGCATGCTGCACATAGGATCTGTTGGCTACGTGAAGAGACGCGCTATCGGCCATCCTACCAATAGTATACAAGATAGACCTGAGGGACTTGTCAGCAATCTCACGGATAACGATCTTGCCGTCTCTGCTCGGCTGAGATCCTTCCCTACAATACTGGCGGACATAATCTCTCACAGAGTCACTCCCTCGGGCCGAACCTGACAAAGAAATGGGGGCACCCCGCCTCGACAAGCCAGTCAAGAAGTAAATGTCTACTATGGTTAAGGGGACAGATTTGCCCCTAATCTGAAATACTTGGTTGATAGGATCCCAAGCGTCGAGCAAATACTGCAGTAAAGAGATCTGTTGTCTCATGCTAGAGATACGGAAGAACTTCAGCAGGCCACAGTTCCGCAGCGCGTTCATCGTGACAGGATCATGTAGGGCATTCATGTCCTCTTCTTCATGCTCTCGTTCTCGCCATGTAAGGGTCATTTTGCTCAAAGATCCCTGCAAAACAAACAAGAGAAGGAGTAAGATCCTGATTTTGATGCAAAACAGGCAAAATTTTCATAAAAAAATGTGCAACAAGTTCCTCTTTTTTCACCCAACGCACCTACAGGAGTGGTTCACCTGCGTTGAATGTCAAACTGCCTTCATACTGGCTGACATTCAGCGCAGGTTTCACTAGGCACAGGGTGCGTTGATAGGAAAATGAGCTCATGAAACCCCAGGGGCTCAGAAAAACAGGAAAAGAGGCACATAATGTAAAAAGGAAACCACGAAAAGAAAGAGCTAGGGTTTAGCTCCTACCTGGTCCAGACGGTGCCGAGAATCGTCCACAGGATCTCCCGAAATCAGCTGGTGAAAATCAAGGGGGAAGAGGCACCTCCAAAGCTCCAACAAACCAAGTTCAAATGAAATGGTAAAATGAGAGTTTAAAAACACTTTTTAATTGTTTTTACGTAATTCAAAGCAAAATATTAGGGTTTTAATCTCATTTTCAAGCCAATGTTATTCATTTCTAACAAGTTTGATGCAACAATTGAAGGTACAGTACTATCTTTGAAAAGGGCAAAGCTAGTTATGGTAAAAAATCAAAATTAGACCATGTTTTCGAGCAGTTTTAGCACACAGTTCATGCTCGTTAAAAAATAAATGCAAGATCCGAGCAGTTTTAGCACATAGTTCATGCTCGTTAAAAAATAAACATAAGACTGAGCAGTGTTTTTCCACGTTTAATCTCGTTAAAAAATGAACTATCTTCCGGTAAATAACCACTGTGAATGTAACATTATTAGCCATTAAAGCCTTGGTCGTGTTTGCACCGTCACCTCCACTTTTCCATTGGCCGATCGTTCACCTCCATATGATTGTTTACCCATTTTGAGGAACAGCTGCGAAGAGTGATTTCATTAGCCATCCTTGTGACACTGCCGTGATTGGAAAATTCCAACCCGTACCTGGAATCAGCTGCTAACCCGTTTTATCACTCGTTCCTCAAAAGACGAGTCTTCTTTAAGCTCTTTTCATCTGACTCGTAAAATATGAAAAGATTGCCGAGTTTTGGCCTTCCAGCTCGATAAAGTGACTGGAAGAGCTATCCCTCCTCTAGATTTTAATCTTTTTGGACCTGAGGGATTATTGCACAAAAAGATCGAGCGCTTGTTTTGTTCGGCTCGTTAAAACTATCGAAAACTCATCCCTTCTGTATTGTTTTATACTTTTTCAGACTTAAGGGATTAGATGACGAAAAAGGACTTTTGGAGTTGACTTTACGTACCTTTCAGACTCTCTAAAAATGAAAAGGAACGAGTTATCTTTGTCGTTAGACTCGTTAAAAGCATTAAATAGCGAAAAACTTGTCTTTAGACGAGAACGAGTTTCACTATCGCTAGGCTCGTTAAAACATAGCGTTGGGCTTGCCCGAAGGGCAAGTTATAGAACAAGCATATGTTAACCTCCTCAAGCTTGACAAAAATAAAGAGGTACTGGTCAGCAATGACTGGGGAAAAATTGGGAGAAACTCAAGAAAACTTTGATGGTAGCAAGTCGCTCTTGAACATGACACTTCCACTCCATGCCTGAGTCGGGTTGGGTTGTATCATTCACCGGTCACATCAACATGGTCTCGCCATACCATCCATATTTGGGGTAATGCTAGCGATCCATCGCATAAGTGTCGCCATATGTTCAAGAGAAGTCATTCAGAGAAGTCAACCGTGTCCCATCCACTGCCATACATCATCCTTCATCCTTTCCTGACCGCCACCCTGAATCATATGTCATCAGATCGTTTTCACCTCCATCAAAATCATTTGCTCCGTTCCGTGTCACTGATGTGGGATACATTAAGGACCTCCTTTGACGGATTGCTTCTTGTCGACATCAGCTCATTATCCAAGAAGTTGATCTAGGAACAACCCCTTCAGTACTTTGAAGCTTGCATGCCTCAATGGCAAGTTTCTCACTTCCGGCGACAGGTATACATCAATGACCTTCGACCGAAAGATTTTGTGTGGTGTTCGACGCCAAGTCCTTTATTCAAACCACGTGAATTGTACTGCAGTACCTTGAGGGTCATTATCATTATCGGTGATTCCTCTCGCGCTTGTTAACGGTTTACCTCTTTGACCGGTAATCAAGCGATGTCTTTCCATGTTCGACTTCAGAACATTTCTCACATGGATCGACTTGTACTTAGAGTGAAAATCGAACGAGTTTGAAGACCCCGGATCTAGTTTCATCCATCCGGGCTGCGATATATATTCAGGAAAAATAAAGACATTGACATGTACAGCATTGCAGCAGATAATCATCCTACCAAAAGGATGATGATTTCATCAGAATCATCAGCCTATCATCAGACGATTGTCTGTTCTATGTACAGAAAAATGAATTTATAAAGCTGAGCATGGGAATGCCCGCCTCAGCTAGATCACGAAAGCAGTATGAAAAATAATGTATTGTATTGTATCTTATTACAGGTCTCCTCCCAGCATTGGATGAACTTCGGATCCTCCTGATAAAGCATTTCACTCGATAAACGACCTCATACTTTAGGGGGCAACTGTTATAGACATTTTTGTGCCTTACATCTATAAGCATGAAATGTCCATAATCTAAGGGATCCAAAGTCCCTAAACATGTTGTTCCTACCCCTAGAGGAACAAGGCTAACAAACCACAGCAATTCACAGAATTTCTCCACCAGAAACTGCTCAAAAACAAGTCAATTCAGGATCAATTCAGAGGATCCACTAGCTGTCTGCGCTGAAATGCAGAGATTACACTAGCTAGGTGCACTGCAATGAAGGTAGAAGCACTACCAGGGTGCGCTGAGCGGGAAGTGACAAATGGCAAGTTCATTGAACGAGGTGGAAAGACCCTGGAAGCTTCCAGAATCTTCTCCAATGACACTTGCCTCAATGAATTCGACTAGTGATGAGTAAGAGGCTCTTAGTCTCCAAGTGGAAGCAAGAACTGACAGAGGGAGAGGACACTAGTCAGATCCCAAGCTGACTCATCCTCTCTCCAAACATCTATATATGGATCTCTCCTCCATGAGATCCAAGAGGCTGGAATTTTGTTATTGCAAAGAATTTCTGTTGGTTTGAGATTGGAATCATTGGGTGCTTAATGCTTTGAAGGAAGGTGAAGATAGGAATTTCATTTGCTGGGAAGGAGATGCTGGATTGGAGCCCTCTTGGTTGTATCTCCTCCTAAACCTTGTTATTCATCAATAAAGCTATCTTGGTTTCTCCTATATACTGATGTATCTTTGATGTATGATTGCATTAGTATGTTTAGTTTATTTCTAATCCTGAACTAGTTATGAATATGAATCTATGTCTTTGTGTAGTGTTCTCTTCTTGTGATCTTGCAGAAACCTGTTGAAGCTGGGCGAGCGAGAAGGCAAGTAGCTGGGAACTCTCAAAGAGAAGAGAAACCGAATCGAGGGACAAACGGAAGACACCGGTTAGTCCATCCATCTCTCTTCATTCTTAATTCATAAAGGAAGAATACTAGAATAGCTGTTTCTGTTTGTTGCTAAGGCACTGTCACACCTTAGGTGGATAGGATCATCCTGCATAGGCATTTTCCCCACAACAAAGTTTTGGCGCAAAGTCTATTTTTAGACTATGTCTATTTTTAGACATATGGATCATGGTTTATGAGTTGCAGTTTGCTGTTTATGGATGATTGGTCATGTTGGGAAAAATAGATGGACTTCTATTTTTGGATCACAACAGGAGTGATTAGAGTCTATTTTTAGACTGCTAGTCAAAAATAGAAAAGTCAAATATTATTGTCTCATAATAATATTTAGACTATAAACTTTATCTTATCCTCTTGGAGCACTTCAGTTTGAGCTACAAATGTGGCACATGCAGCTGTTAGAAGGAAATACGCTTTTCTTGTGGGTCAGTTGAGCTATTGCATGTAGGACATCAGTTAGAACTCATGTGGTTGAGTTCTGTGGAGTTGGATGAGCAGTTAATGGAGTTGTGTTCAATTTGACTTAGTTGAACTAATTGTATTTAGTCTAACTGGCCAATAGACTAAGTGATGAGTTGTGTGAATTAGTTATTAATTAATTCACTAATTATTAACTCATAATGCAACTGAAGAATACATTAGTTAACTCAGTGCATGTACAATTCAGTGGAGACAGGTGTTAGAGGTTGAGATTGCTATCAGTTGTGACTATAGTTGTACATGAGATCTTGCACAATCAAAGGATTGAGTATGCCCATGAGAATTGCATATGCCCAGTGATATAGCTTGTGCTCACGTGATTTCTAGTGTGAGTGATTTTCCAAGGTAAATAGAACTTGGAATGAGTTTGGATTCATTCATTCTCTTGCAGATTGTGTAGTGGAGGCAGGCAAAGCAACGGGGGAGATTTGGAGATCGTATCTGAGCTGTATTGTGTGTAACAGGTGGAGATAGTACTGGATACTTGAGAGGAGTATTGTACTATGTATTGTTACATGTTCTCAAACATTAATATACAGATAGTGTGGAGTTTTCAGCTGTAAGCTTTCCTTGGGTTAAGGTTATGTATTATGCATGTATTTCGCAATAGTGTATAATCAGGATAATCTCTGTGAATAAGTGTCATATTATTCAAAATTTCTACATGGTATCAGAGTGAGCTGATTTGTAGAAGAAGTTATACATGATATCAGTGTTGTATTGATCATCAGATCTATTATTCAGAAAGTGTTTACATTTTATTTCTTCAAGCATAGTCTGTGATCGGGCCAGGTAGCCTCTGGATTCATCCTTCTTTTGGAAGGTGAGATATCCGGTGAATGCCCATACAGTTAATCTCTGTACGAGAAATACTTTTTTCTCACGAATTTTAGATAAGAAACGGTTGAGTTTGGAGCTGGTGGAATTCGAATTTGCAGCAGTGTTTTCTTGGTGTCAAAGTTGAAATGTCTTTCAACGAATTACGACTGGAGTATGCCCTTGAGGGCAGCTCGAACTATATTGCATGGAAGGACAGGATGGAGGCAGTGTTATATGATAATAGGTTGAAGGAGTTCATAGATGTGGATGTCCCAAAACCTACTGATGCTGCTCAATTCGGGGATTGGCAAAAGAAGACAGCAAAGTGTCGAAGGATTCTGTTGGAGGGCGTGAGGGATCACATTGTGTCCAACCTCCATTGAAAGGCTTCTCCATATTTGATGTGGAAAATGTTGACAAAATTATTCCAAAGTAAGAGTGACCAGAGGAAGTTGGTGCTCAAGGATAAACTTAGAAACATTAGGTGTGAGAATGGAGACAATATGCCCTAGTATCTCACGAAGTTCACCCAATGCCGGGATGAGCTGGGAAGTGTGGGGGTAACTGTTGAGGATGAGGATATGGTGAGTCTAGCACTCCTTGGCCTTCCTAAGAGTTGGCATAGCTACCAGGACTCGGTGAATGGAAGGGAGAAATTGCTAGGATGGGAGAGACTTTGGTCGGATATTGTGCAAGAGGAGATTAGACGGCGCACCAGAGACAATTCTTCATCTATGCATGATGAGGAGAACTGTGCCTTAGCGAGTAAGGCGAAGAAGGGGAAGGGGAAGGTTTCTCTTTCTGAATCCAGTTCTTCCAATGATGGGAAGAAGGTTGACAAGTCGAAGGTGCGATGCTTTCATTGTCATGAGTTGGGCCATTATGCTACTAATTTCCCAAAGAAGAAGTCTAAGAAGGGATCCGAGGAAGGATCTGAAGGTGAGGCACTTGCTCCACAGTTTGAGTTGGATTTCACACTCTTCACATGCATGGTTTTATCCATGATGGGAAGTGGTTGGTTTCTTGACAGTGGAGCTTCTTTTCACATGACCGGTTACAAAAGTTTGTTCAGTACTTTGGAGGAGAAAGATCTCCAGATACTCATAGCGATGGGTAATGATGAGAAGTATAGTGTCTTAGGTGTAGGCACGGTTATTTTTGAGAGGGAGCATGGAGCTCACCTTACCTTGACCGATGTCAAGTATGTACCAGGACTGAAGAGAAACTTGGTGTCGATCGCGATGCTGGAAGACAGAGGCTATGATGTAGTCTTCAGTAAGGGAAAGGTTTTCCTTGTACACATCATCACTAGACAGGTGAAACAGATTGCTTCACGGGTCAAGAACCTATATGCTCTTAAGGTTCAAGATGCATGCAAAGCCTTGAGAAGCAAGGCAACTGATGGAGACTTCGTGGTTGAGAGGGAGCGTATATTACCTCTCAACATGCAGAGCCAGAAGAAGTCCCAGAGAATTGTGGAGGAGCCACGATTGGTGCAGCAGCTTCAGGAGGTTGTGGAGCAGCCACAACAAGGGAAGCTGAGAGGAGATCGAGTAGAGACATCCACTCATGAAGAGACCTCTAGTAGGGGGAAACTTCAAGCCAGGTGGACAGAGGGATCGCATGCAGCCATACCTCCAGGTAGGAGGTGGGGTGATGTGGATTGATTGTCCCAAGGAGGAGGGGCAGGATCCTTGAGGTACCCAACCTCTTGGGTGAGACCTTGCTATGGGAGCCCCGATGTGGAGTAGCAGGAACTGATTGATTGGGTAGAGACAGATGCGGATGGAGCGACAGTGTAGGGAATCCCAGGACAACGCATAGCATGCAGGCTACAGCAATGTGAGAGGCACAAGTGTTTTGCACAGTGCTAGGTGGCATAGAGAGGTGCACAATGGTGCGAGATGCATGGAGATGTTGCAGTTGCGCAGATGTCAGAGAGGGAGCACTTGTCAGCAGCAGGTAGAGCTTCAACATCAGAGTATGTTCCTAGCCCAACAGAGTGGTCAGTTGGGAGTTTTTTTGTTCCAAGTGTTATTGGAGCAAAGTGGACCGGGCATATAGTGTTGCATGCAAAACATTCCAGAGTTACAGGATTGGGTTTGAGAGGAAGCCTTTCTTGTTGAGAGGGAGTGTTGAAAATTGTGCAACAAGAAATGCTTGTTGAGAATGCAACAAGATGACGGAGCTTAGTAGAAAGGAGTCGCCTTCACTAAGTGGTCCCGCAGGCAAGTTTTGGCGCAAAGTCTATTTTTAGACATATGGATCATGGTTTATGAGTTGCAGTTTGTTGTTTATGGATGATTGGTGTTGTTGGGAAAAGTAGATGGACTTCTATTTTTGGATCACAGCAGGAGTGATAAGAGACTATTTTTAGACTACTAGTCAAAAATAGAAAAGTCAAATATTATTGTCTCATAATAATATTTAGACTATAAACTTTATATTATCCTCTTGGAGCACTTCAGTTTGAGCTACAGATGTGGCACATGCAGCTGTCAGAAGGAAATACACTTTTCTTGTGGGTCAATTGAGCTATTGCATGCAGGACATCAGTTAGAACTCATGTGGTTGAGTTCTGTGGAGTTGGATGAGAAGTTAATGGAGTTGTGTTCAGTTTGACTTAGTTGAACTAGTTGTATTTAGTCTAACTAGCCAATAGACTAAGTGATGAGTTGTGTGAATTAGTTATTAATTAATTCACTAATTATTAACTCATAATGCAACTGAAGAATACATCAGTTAACTCAGTGCATGTACAGTTCAATGGAGACAGGTGTTAGAGGTTGAGATTGCTATCAGTTGTGACTATAGTTGTGCATGAGATCTTGCACAATCAAAGGATTGAGTATGCCCATGAGAATTGCATATGTCCAGTGATATAGCCTGTGCTCACGTGATTTCCAGTGTGAGTGATTTCCAAGGTAAATAGAACTTGGAACGAGTTTGGATTCATTCATTCTCTTGCAGGATTGTGGAGTGGAGGCAGGCAAAGCAGCGGGGGAGATTTGGAGATCATATCTGAGCTGTATTGTGTGTAACAGGTGGAGATAGTGCTGGATACTTGAGAGGAGTATTGTACTATGTATTGTTACATGTTATCAATCATTAATATACATATAGTGTGGGGTTTTCAACTGTAAGCTTTCCCCTGGTTACATACTGTGTTAATGTGTGCATGCTATTGATGTTTCATTGTTTTTGATGCTACTAAATTGATGATCAACATAGAGGAGGTTATGTATTATGCATGTATTCCGAAATAGTGTATAATCGGGATAATCTCTATGAATAAGTGTCATATTATTCAAAATTTCTACAACCACTAGTCTTATACGCAACATAAATATTAAAATACTTCGTAGACAAATACATCCATCATAGGATAGTAAGTGTAAATTGTATATTAAATAAAGAATTGATGTAGGATGATACAAATGGGAATGAAGGTCTTGTATATATAACCAGGTAAGTACCATTTCACTAACAGTTATGTCCTTAGGGCCATACCTTTTCATTAATTGCTAACTAATAAATCATTAATCTTATTTATTGTCTTTTACCATTATTTGTGTTTATTTTTATATAAATTTAGTTTGTTACAAATGGTTGAATCTATTGGAAGGCTATTTCTCGGTCCATAGTTTATTTGATAGGGAAAATATTACTTTTTCACTGCTTAAGGCTGTCCCCCATGTCAAGGATTGGTGGGAAACTTACTATGAGAAAAGGGCTGAGGAACTTGCTCTATTTGTCACTGCCACATCTTGGAACTCTTTCTGAGACATTGTCAAGGAATAATGTTACCTCGTGGGGAGCTATGAGGACAAGTACATATAGTATACCACACTATGGCAACAGAGGGATCAATATGTGCATGAGTTGAAAAATATTTTTCATACTCTACGCACAAATTTGGGTATCAAAGACTATGAGAAAAATCTAGTGCTCAAGTACTGCAATGTTCGCATAAATACATTCAGGAAGAAATGGATTTCTTGGACATCTCCTTGCTTGGTGTAACATATCGATATGCTTCCAAGGTTGAACAAAAATTTAAACAAAAGAAGCACGAATTTGGATATGTGAATCAGAAGCAGGGAAAGAGCACCCATAAACCATAGAACAAAGGATAAAGCTATGGTGGAGCAGCCCAAGACAACCCATCAAATCTGCAAGAAACTAATGACACTATTAAGATGAATGAGGACATAGGAAAGTGGTGTGAGTTCCATAAGAGCCACACTCACAAAACACATGAGTGTTGCACAAAGCAGTCATTGGTGGCTGAGCTGAAAGCTTCACAGTTTGGTGCATGTTCTTACTTTGAGCCAGAACCCAACAAGGGGAATGACAAGGGAAGCATATTATTAACACAGAACCCAGTTCCACTGTTTCCACCACTAAGGTCCAAAACACTGAGTCCAAATATCCAGAGGAGGGGGGAGTGTTTGTTCCACTCACATATGCGGTTGAATTGTTTTCCATTGTAGTTCGTTGTCGACCGCGGGAGCCAAAAGAACCTAATTTCAGCAGAGGTTGTGAAGTGGTTGGGCTTATTGACCGCACCTCACCTGTAGATGTACACTATCGAGTGGATCCACCAAGGAAGAGATATTTGCATCATCCAAGAGTGTTGAAAAATGAAGCAAGAAATTAGTAAGATAATCTCCCAGATTGGGAAATTTGTTTTCTTTCTGATTCACTCTTAGAGTAAGGGAAGGATAGTGGGGACATCCATGACCCTTGGGAATGGTTCCCCCACATAGTATAAGCAATTGGATAAGGTCATGGAAGAATACAGGGACATCTTCTCCTCAATAATAGGGGTACCTTTACACTGTTAGGTCAAGAATACTCCTAGGGAACCTCTACCAAATGGATCAATATATTGTCACTCCATTATGGAAAATGAAGAAATCAAATGAAAGATCTAGGAGTTGCTGCAAAAAAGGCACATTCGACCAAGTTCCTCACCTTCTGGGAGCTCGATTGTACTTTTATAAAGGAAAGATGGAACTTGGAGGCTCTGCATTAATTATTGGGCACTAAACAAAATCATTGTTAGGAATAGGTATACAATCCCACAGATTGATGAGCTTCTTAACTAGCTCAAGGGGACTAAGTTCAACAAAAGTTTCCCCATCTCATGGAGGTAGTTAACACAATGGGGACGATTACTTCCTAAGGGGGGAGGACTGATCCAGGTGGATTTTGGTGGCCACTCGCCTATTCCACTCAGACCCCCACCATTTTTTCTTTTAGTTTCCTTAATTGTAACACAATTTACTGTTTTTGACTATTTTTTGGGTCTTAAATTTCTAGAGCCGTTTTGAGGCCCTAAATAACATTTTTTTTGGAAAATGAGAAAACATGTAGCATGTAGCAAAAATTTGCAGTTAATAGTTGTATTCCTCAGATATATTCTTTTATAAGGTATCATACATGTCAAACAAAGATCGTATGCCAAAATTAAGACCCCGAGAAGTTGATGTACCAATTTAGCCCAACGGGGCCTATAGAATTTTGGCACTTCATCTCCTAGGGCTAGGTTTTTGGATGTTTAGGGTTTTCAACTGTTTTCAATAATAAATAGGCCTCCAAGACTCATTGTAACAAAATTCAAAAGGCATGTATCCACCACATCTCTTCTCCGAGATAAGCTACCATCGCTCGAGCTAGTTTATTTCCATTCTACATGTAAACATCTTTTGGTACTTTGTTATTAATGAATTGAAGTTTTTTTTTTTCGTTATATCTCTTTATTTTTATTTATATATGTATTTAATTTCATTCCTTCATAAATCCGAATCATTTTTAGACCTCAAAATTTCTCTAATGATTGTACTATGCATCTTGGAGACTATCATCCTTATTGGTGGCCCTTTTTGTGTTTTTTTAACAATTTTCATTATTGATCTGTAATCAGACAGATTCTCACATGTTTGACATCATTTCATTCATTCACATGGGTATAATTATGGCATTTTAAGATGATGATAGAGACCTTGGGAAGAGGCTTACAACACTCAACCTTGTTTCCTCTCCCAAGCTACATATTTTGTTTCTGGAGATAACTTATATAAGAAATACTAAACTGTGACCTATATCCACATTGTACTTGTTGGTGGACACGATCTATCATTTTTCTACATGGATACAAAGTGTATTGTTATGATTTAGCTACTAATCATGGGAATGCTTGACTCAAGACATGATTTACATGTGACATATGTTTGATGTTGTTTGTAGGCCTCCTTCTATTCTAATATTTTGATTACTCTCTCTCCATCACTTTCTTCTCTAACCTAACAATTTAAGGTTTATCTGTTATCACTGAAATACCTCCTCATCAACTCAGAGGAGATCACTGTGCTTTTGGACGAGGTTAACCTCCTTTGCCAGCCTGTTTAAGATTGTAACACACCCTTAGTACTATGCAAAGTGCATTATAATGCGAGTCATAGTTATGTAACCTACATTACCCTAGTCTGTAATGCTTTGTTTCTTCATTTAGTTCGTCTTATCAGAATATTACCAAGTTACGAGAAAAAAATCCCGAGTTAACTCGTTGTGACACTCTTGTTCACATGAGGAAACTCTTAAATAATGGAATACGATTGCCTCAACCTCATCTATAGTTTTTTCCTACTGAAATAAATCACTACAAAGAAGCTTAAATAATTTGACAAGAGGAAGCATCACCCACACAAAATATTTTTCCTTACTTTCACTGAAGAGAAATTGACAATCTTCATAGCCTCCATTTTCCCATAAATTGAGATATTGGCCATTGAGAAAGGGATCATAATTCAGAGCATTTTTACACTATCAAGATCAACATTGAGAGAGAGTATTAGAGCTAGGAGCTAGAGGAGATCATGCTGCAACTTCAACACTTGGTTGTAAACTTACTTCTTTTCGTTAATATACAAATTGATTGTTCTTCCTTCCAGAAAATTATTCAATGATCATTTATATTCTGTTTAGCTAATGATTGTTTGGAAGCTTGACTTCTAATGATTTATTCAGTAATGATTTGTTGTTTATTCACTATGTTTTTTATTGCTAATATTATTATGCTTTGAAAGGTTCAATTTTTTTCCTTCATGTGTAGGATAAGCCTTTGGAGTTAGCTAAGAGCACTTCCTAGATACATTGATAACTCCAACTAATCTACATAGAAAGTCAAATAGGTTCTTGCTTAGCATTACTTTTTCATCTTGCTTTATTTCTTGCATTGTTGAATGGGTCATATCTTAGGATAGTTGATGCTTTATCACGTCTGTCTCGGGGTTCTAGGAAAACTTGAGAGGGTAATTGTTTATTCATATAATCATTATTCCACACAAGAGTTTCTATAGAATAATAAAGAAACTAGTTAACGATAGTAAGATGATTTTCCTAGGTTAGTTCGTCTCAAGCCAAGAGAACCCCATGGAATAACCAAGAGATATACAGTCTGTGGCATAATATAAATAGGGCCTAAGGAAAGACCTTAAGTGGATCCCATGACAGGAGTCCACTAGGATTCTATCCTAATCGGTTATTTAAAAACTAAACTATATCCCTATAGTTCATGTATACATATTTGCACATTCACTATATTTAAAAAAGTCATATTGTATTTTTACCACATATAAAGAATATATCTGGATGCATGCAAAGATACAAAAATGAAAATATTCGACATGTTGGAGAAGTTGTGACTATGTTTACACTAGTACACACAGTAATATACACTAGAATAAAATATTGTTGCTTTTCTTGAAAAAAAATAGAAGAAACGTTACTTCATCCATATGAGTTCAGAGGTAACCCAAACATCAAAGTAAATTTAAAGTTAATACAGGGAAAACCCTTAATTAAAAAAAAAATATTACAAAGATTTGTTCATGGAAATTGTGCCTTCTAGCCACAAGTTTCAATGAAAATCCCTCAAGATATACATATACATATAACAAAACGTTTGAAACCCTCATCTATCAAAGGCCTTTCTTGTATGCCCAAATGACAAGTAAGGTTTATGCAGTTGGAAGATCTATGCAAATCCAAGCATGGCCTCAAAGAACCTATATTGAGAAGTAGAACATGAGTACCTATAAAGGCGTGAGGTTGAAACAATAAATTTTAAGTGTGAATAACCCTAAGAAGTGCCTATGAGTAATAACCATGGGTACTTTATATGGATAACCTATGAATAGTAAAAAGTAATAAACCCTTATTTGGTTTCGAAACTCCTAGAAAATCTCCATAAGAATAATATGAAATAAATTGGAGGGTGACATGTATCTTACCTTTGGGTAAAATAAGCGTAAACTCCACCTTGTTTTCCCTATTAAAATGGAAAATATGCATTCAATACCATATATGTGTGAGCATAAACCCTCCAGAAAGAAATCAAATTAGGGTTTCTAGTTTAAAAATTGTTTAGAGAAAATTATTGTGGAGGAATCCCTGAGGAAAATCATGGTAATGTCGAATTCCTGTAGAAGGTAAATGTTGTGAAAAAAGCTCTAGAGGAAGCTAGGGGTTTAAACTATTACATACCCCAAGATGGGTGAAAATTAGCGAAGAAAGCCATGATAACATGAGACCAAATGCATGAAAATATATATTGCAAATAGAAATAAGTGAACATAATGAGAAGGATGATTCTTTGAACTAGAATGTAACTTTTTGTCTCAGATGGAGAAAAACAACCATCACCTCGTCATATACCAACAATATAATTCATCTACGAAGGAAAATATTTCATATGCGGAGAAGAACCCTTGATATTTTCTCAAAAGCCCTCATGGTTTCAGAGCTTGACTCTCAAACCTTGCAAAACCCAAATTAGACCAATATAGTGGGAGACCAAGGGTAGGTATTTAACCTAAAGTTGCTAGTATAATCCTCACCAATAATATAAGCCTAATCTTCACCATCCAGATAAGAAATTTACCAAGGGTTCTGTCAGGCTAAGCAGAACCATCCCACATAATGCTCTTCACATGGACAAGGTGCCAAATCGCCTCCATGGATGCCATATGTGTTCAAATATCAGGAGTGCCTCTAAGGGTCAGATCGTTCATCAAAACATTATGTATATAAACCATTGAGAAGTTTATATTCAAGGCTAAAATTGTAAATGCACATATTATGTGCGCATATGGTGTCCGAGACCATATACTACAATGCATATTCATGCATTAATATATTAAAACATGGTTGGCCATATATATATATATATATATATATATATATATATATATATATATAGTGGTGGTAAATATTTAGGGAGTTGGAACAATATATTATAAAGAAAATATAAGTAACATTAATCCCTATCCCTAGGTTTGGGAGGGGATTTGATGTTAAGCCATCAACTTAGTAACACCATAGACCTACAACTTAAAAAAAAAAAGGCACTTTACTAACAAGGAACATATAAGTTAAGATATATATCTTGTTTTTCCACGATCCTGGTGTATAGGATAGAATATTAAATCACTGATGCTACCAAACCAAAAATCACAATGAAGCTACTTCGCACAACGAAATATAAACAATAGTAAATTTACTAGTGTAAAAAATATACACAAATTTTCACAAAATTATGTACAATTGACCCAAATTCATTATCTTAATAATACTGAATAATAAAAAATTCTAGGGCTCTCATACGAGGGATAATGGCCCTCATATATCCACTGATACAAGAATACAAACTGGGGTTTGGTGTCAGTCCATCAACAACTAATATACCCTCAATAATATACTCTAGCCATCTGGTTGTAGCGTGATCTCTCAGCTCCTCTCGATTGTACCCTGTACCTGCCCAATCCTTTAACTCTCGATCTACAACAATGCCTCTATCAATGATCCAAGTCCATCTAGCCACTGAACCTTGATTGCCAATCTACTCTCTAGTTATTCCTTAGTCCATCAAGGGAATAACACCTAAAGACTCCCGTCAAGTTGTTCACAGCTCCACTTTTGAACAACTCTCAACTGCCCATTATAGTCTCCGTGTGCTGCTCCAGTGAAGAATAACATATGGAAACATCGAGCTGCCCAAATTCTGTTGTAGATTTCCTTCTCCACACATAAGTCAAGGGCTGCAACAATTTCTCATCTGGATGATCAGACCTTGATATCAATCATTCTACCACTCCTAACAACCCTTAGTCCATCAAGGCACTACACCTAGGGATCCACACTTGGACCCTCTCATGCTTCCCTCCAGCATACCACAAGGTATCCAATACTTATTGTAGCATCTGCTCCTAGTTAGGGCATCCAACACCTATGAATCCCTTCCTCTTGGCTTTGAACAAACTCGTTAAATTTACCTCTCTAAGGACACCATCCACCTGCAAGTCACATCAACTCAAGAGGACTAACATACCTTTTCTTTTCAACCTCCTATTTCTCCTCTTGACACATGAACTATTGTTGATGAAAGGCTCATATGATGAACCAACTCTGTTTGCTTCTAGGACCCATCCACTAGCATCCATACATCATTAAGAGACCATATGAAACCATACTACTGTTTCCCTCTTGCCTCAATTTCTGTGCACTCTGGAAGACTGGTTAGGGAACACCACTAGCCTTAACCCACTGCTCTAAACTTATATAATATTCTCCTCTCTTTGTTGTCTAAATCTAGGTACCCAAACACTAATCTAGGGCTTGAGGGTCCTCCTCAAAATATGCTAGAGAAAATTTGTACCAACAACAAGATAAAATAGTCCCAAACACATGGAAGAATCCCTGTCCTAGCTACGTTCTAGCCTGGGCATATGCATCCTAGAGAGAAGGCCTCCTTTGAGGCTCCACGCCCTCCAAACAACCTCCCAAAATTTTGTTGTAGTAGCCTCCTTTCTGTGATCTGTTATAGGGATACCACACTAGATTATAATGCGGAATGATCTAGCAAGGAAATACGCCCTTAAATATGCAAAAGAAATGTCCCTTAAGATCCTAGTGGATGCCTCAGACCCGTGTCCTTCTTACACATATAATATGCACCCTAAAATAGAGGTAGCCCACCACCAAACTCGTGCTCCAGATGCATGCATCCTTGCCTCATATCTACACCCTTATTTTAGAGCTCCTTTATGATCTGAATGAACCTTAGGATGTATTAAGATAGTCTTCCACTTGACCTCCTTTTATACTCTTCATGTGCGGTGTAACATTAGCCCTTAAGGGCATTCTAACATGCTACCCAACTTCTCCTAGTAGGCCTCACAACCACACATTAACTTCAAAAATTCACAACTCAAGATTGACATCTCAGATTTTGATGATTCTCAATGCGTTGGATTTGCTTCGGCATCCTCTATCATCTCCATCCATCACATGTCAAAATATCGTCATGGTTCTGGCCCAAACAAATTTGGATCCAAAACCCTGGGCTTGGATTTCAAGTCCACAAGGCTATTTGTGGAGCTCCTTTCTCTAAACCCTTTACCCTCAAGGCTTGGATTACCTCCCAAGATACAAAATATAAACACTCCCTCTTAGTGAGGGAGGTACTTCCAAGACTAGGAATTAACCATCATCAACATCAGTGACACTAGCCCATTTGGTGTCCATCACTACAGCATACTCTGTAGAATGAACCCGAAAATCTGGGTAGTATATCTTCCTCATGACATCTGAACCTGAAGATCCAAAACCTCCATAGGGCTGCTCCCTCTGAGGCTAGAACCCCTCTGAGCCTACATGATATCTATTGGCTATGTCCTATAAGAACTCATCTTCCTAGAGCAAATACCACTCGTACAAATACCTTCAATCTCAGATATGCAACATCACGATTCAATGAAGACTCTAGCCTACCAATATGTAGTCCATCATATTGAAGCAATCTCGATCATCCTGATCTCATCCATGCTAAAGCAATCCTTAAGTTGTCCCAACCATCCATGACAAGTCATGGGAATTCCATGATCAACAACTGTACTACAAAAAATTGTTGTTCCCCAAGCTCACCACCAATCCACTAGAACTCCTAACCAATATTGAAACCAAGCTAGTCAAGACTTGTTATCGAGAAAGCTAGTGTCTATTCAGAGCTGCTAGTCCCACTAAGACGGGTAGCTATCTTAGAAACAAACAGATTAAAGTTACTTGTGTTTTCCTTTATGAGAGAGATGAGAGAGAAGCAGAGAGTACCAACCTCAGTCTTTCGCTTGGCTCCTTGCTTGTTTCCTCCCTCCTTTGACAGAGATTCACCACTCCTTCCTTACTTGTCCCGCTTCAAAGAACACCTATAGAGTCAAAGCAGCATAATACCATCAAAGCATAGAGATCTATAACCACAAACAATATAGGATCAGATGTATATTAACCATACAAATGCATATTTCAATACAAGATTAAGAGATATACAAGAATATCGAGGAAAAATCAAATAGCTTTATTGATAGAAGTAGTAGAAGAGAGGATTACAACCCATTGGTTTGACCCAGCACCATCCTCCCAGCATGAAAGCCCTCTTCACCTCATACAAAGCAAGATCACCCAACAATGTCTTCAAAGAGAAACCAACAACACTTCCTTGCAAATTACAAAATTCCAGCCTTTGGATCTCTTGGATGAGGGATCCATATATAGATGTTTATAGGAGAGTGAGTCAGCTTCTGGGATTTTGATTAGTGTCATTTCACTGATAGTTCTTGGTTCCACTTGGAGATTTTAGATCTCTTACTCATCCCTGGGTGAATTCAGAGAGGCAAGTGTCATATGAACAGTTTCTAGAATATTCTCTGGGTTTCCACCTTGCAAACTGCTTCTGCCATTTGTCTGCTCTCGCTCATTGCACGCTACAGAAGGGATTTCCAATATGCATCGCAATCCCCGTGTGTAATAGGTGAGATGCATCACACCCTATGCATGGAGCAGTCTGTATGGTCCTGTTTTGATCAATTATGAGTAGTTTTTCATGGAGAACTTCTGGGAGATGATATAATCAGCTGACCTTGTTCCTTTAGCGTATGAAACAACACTTTTGGGGGTTTAGAAGCCATTGTTTTATGGACATATGTGATTGGGGTTGCAGTGCCCAAATATGCCTATAACAGTTTCCCCCTAAAGCATGAGGTCGTAAATCCTTTTGATGTCAGGTGAAATGCTTTATAATGAGGATCCGAGGTTTTTCGAACTGGAAGGTGACTTGTAATAAGATACAATAAAATACGTTATCTTCACAATATTTTCATGATCTAGATAAGGCAGGCATTCCCATGCTCAGATTTATAAATTCATATTCATGTACATAAGACAGACAATCGTCTGTGTGACAGACTGATGATTTTGGTAGAGCCATCATCCTTTAGTTTGGATGATTATCTGTGCAGCTGTGATGTACATTTGATGTCTTTATTTTCCTGAATCTATCGTAGCCGGATGGATGAAACTAGATCCGAGGTCTTCAAAATCGTTCAATCTTTGCCTGAAGTACAAGTCGATCCATGTGAAAAGATGTTCTGATGTCGAACACGGAAAGACATCGCCTGATTACCAGCCAATGATGTAAGCTGTTAACAGGCGCGAGAGGAATCACCGACAATGATGATGACCCTCTAGGTACTGTAGTACAATTCACGTGGTGTGAATACATGAGTTGATGTCGAACACCATGTAAAATCCTTCGGTCGAAGGCCATTGATGTAAACCTGTCGCCGGAAGTGAGAAACTTGCCATTGAGGCATGAAAGCTTCAAAGTACTGAAAGGGTTGTCCCTAAGTCAACTTCTTAGATAATGAGCTGATGTCGATAAGAAGTGACCCGTCGTAGGAGGGCCTTAATGAATCCCACATCTACTACACGGAATGGAGCAAATGATTTTACGGAGATGAAAATGATCTGATGATAGAAGGTTCAGGGTGGAGGTCACGAAAAATGGAGAGTGAAGGTATTGCAGTGGATGAGACATTGGCTAGGTTGGTGAATTCTCTGAGCAACTTCTCTTGAACATTCCAGCGACACTGAAATTGAGTGGTAACGTTAACCCCAAGGTGGATGGTATGGTGGACCAATGGTGATGTGTCCAGTGAATGGAATAACCCAACCCGACTCAATCATGGTGATGGAGTGAAAGTGTCATGTTCAAGAGCGACCCGCTACCAATGAAGCTATTCAAGTTTTCTTCCCTCTTTCCCCAGTCATTGCTGACCAGTACCTCTTTATTTTTGTCAAGCTTGAGGAGGATAACATATGCTTGTTCTATAATTTTCCCTTCGAGAAAACCCGTCGCTATGTTTTAATGAGCCTAGCGACAGTGAAACTTGATCTTGTCTGCATGGACAAGTTTTTCACTATTGTTTTAATGAGTTTAATGACAAAAATAACTCGGTCCTTTTCAATTTTAGAGACTCTAAAAAGGGACGTAAAGGAAACTCCAGTGGTCCTTTTTCGTAATGTAATCCCTTAAGTCCGAAAGTGTAAAATAATATGAAAGGGATGACTTTTCGATAGTTTTAACGAGCCAAACAAGACAAGCACTCGATCTTTTTGTGTAATAATCCCTCAGGTCCAAAAAGATTAAAATCTAGAGGAGGGATAACAATTTCGGTCGCTTTAACGAGCAGGAGAGGTCAATTTCTCAGCAATATTTTCATATTTTATGAGTCGGATGAAAAGAGCTTAAAGGAGACTCGTTTTTTGAGGAACGAGTGATGTTTTTGGATAGCAACTGGTTCCAGGAATGTCTTGGAACTTTTCAATCACGACAATGAAAAGAGGGTGGCTAATAAAATCACTCGTCGCCGCTGTTCCTCAAAAGGGTAAACAATCAAATGGAGGCGTATGATCGGCTAAAAAAAGAGTGGAGGTGATGGTAAGAACACGACCAAGGTTCAAAATTTGATAGTCATACGAATGGTTATTTACTGAAGCTGGGGTTCATTTTTTAATGAGCTTGAACTCTATGGAAACATTTGATCATTGCTAGGTTTATTTTTTGACGAGCTTGAACTTCGCGTAAAACTGCTCATGGCGAGGTTTATTTTTTAACGAGCTTGAACTTTGTGTAAAACTACTCGTGCCAGTTGTATAATAAGGATGTCTCATCAGTAGGTTCATTTTTTAGGGAGCTTGCCCCATGCGCAACTTTGCTCCTGAGCCTTTCGTTATGCAAGCTAGGAACGACCAACCTACGAGTCTAAAGGGTTGAGAGCCTACAAACTAAGAAAATAAATGGTCACTTTTCACTTGCATGCAAAAAGGTTTGCATGCCCCCAGGTATAATGAAATAGAGCTTCTAGGTTGCCTTCCAGAAGTTCTTGCATTAGCAAGATTGTTCCATCTGCGCAGCAGATGAAACGCTTCCTTGGCTCTGTCCATCGAAATGGATGAAGGTGATTCTAGCTACAATCACCTAACCTTTGACGGGGGAATTCTTTTCCAGTCTGATCCATTTTCCTAAACAAACAAGATTGTCAAACTAGTCATATTCCTATGCGGAAACCTACCTTATATCCGGGGTTTTCCTGCCGAAGCAGACTAGGGTGCATGCCTCCTGGGTTTCAGTCACAATCACCGAATCACTCGCAATCATCAGGTGGACAGACTGGAGATTGATGAGACATTCCTTGTGCGAAAAGACCAGTTAGGGATGGAATTTGACTAATAGCTGTGTGTGAACGAGGGAATGAAAGCTGGTCTACGAGCTAGACCACTCTGCCTTCATGTGGAAAACACATCACTCGAAAGAGTGAGGAAACAATAGCTCCCATGCTATAAATGTAGTCACGCCCAAGGAGTAGATTGTAATCTAAAGGTCCTTGGACTACCATAACATTTAGATGAATGGTTTTCCTTCTCAAAGTTATAGACAAATTTGGAAGGATCCCTAACTGTCGACTCGTTCCTTTGTTGAAGCCTGTCAAATTTCGAATCTCAGGCAGAAGCGATGGCGAACCAAGCGCTTTCCAAGAATTTGAGGAAAGGATACTCATAGAAGCCCCTTCATCTATGATAGTGCCAACCATGATCATTCTGTAAGCTTGTACTATGATTCAGAATGGTACATTAGATGGTAGACGGGGTCTGCCTAGTAGATTCCAATCGAAGGAAACAACTAGGTTGCTTGGAGGTGGGACTGAATAAACGGCTAGATACATCTCTGAAGAACTTCCTTCCTGCGGTAAAGGAATGTGTAGATTTCCCCCATGTTCATCGGAGTTTGTGTTTACGAAGAGAATTTGAACGGTGTCATTCTCATTCTCTTTGGTGACAGTATCATCTGAAGGTGGACCCTCTGAAGGCAAGATTGGGTCGACTGCTGTCTCGACCTGTTGACTTTGGTTTGGTGTGGACTCAGAGGGTTTATCTTCAATGATAGGTTCTTCGACCGAAAACAATGGTGTGTCAGTCGTTTTTTCAACTAGCGATGGACTCGGAAAGAGTTTCTTGTATCCATGAGGAAGTCATTGCAGTGATTCAAGACGGTTATCCAAGACTCTTTTAGCTTCATCTAGGAAGGGACAATGGTGGAGGGCATGATCGCCTTCACACAGTCTACAAGGAAATTTGGATCTTCCTTTTTGTCCATTGACTTCACTTTCACTAGTTGACGGTGTACTCTCAACATGATTGTCAGTGGTTGAAGACACCGGATTGTGCAAGCGGGGAGACCAGTCCCTTAAGATCCATGGGATGCAAGGACAATCTCGATGATAGTGGTCTCCCTTGCAAATGACACATGGAGATTTAGGTTTGGAAGGTGCTGTGTGTGGATTTTCGCTAGATGATGCACGGTTTCCCCCTTTCGTGGTTGGATTCTTCTTCTTCTTCTCCTTCCCTTTCTTCTTCTTCTTAGTTACTTGGTTTTTAGTGTTACTAGCTTCACCAAGCGAAGAGGAAGAAGGAGAGGGAGAAACAAACGAAGTAGAAGGTGGGGGAGAAACTTTAGTATCATCTGGTTGCTGAGGAATTGTGGTGTTTTGAATGACAGAGGTTGAGAAAAGCCATACAGGCAGTCCAATTGTGAGTCCTAGAAGGGACAATGTGGCCATGTGTGGAGCACCAACATCCCCCCCAGAGGAGAAGGGACTAGGGGGAAATCCTTGATTGGTAGACTCCATTTCTCAACCTAAAGACTAACAAGGGAACAATGCCATTATTCCAATTAAAATAAATTTTATGACGCTTTGACACAACTTGCTTTTTCAATTTTTAAGAGTTGAGAAAAAGCTAAAGATGACTCTAGTCGCCTTCGATTTTTAATGAGCCTGAAGTGACAAGTGCTCAGATGGACCTTTTCTTTTAAGGAGTCTGAAAAGGAATGAAAGTGACTACTCTAGAAATCTAGACAGAGGGATTACCAAACCAATCACAAAACTACAGAATACTTTTTACAGTACGACAGTCAATCTTCCCGAATGCTGTGTTCAGTGCATTGCGATCGATAGGGCAGCAGACACGGCTTCCTAAGGATAAAGGATGTAGCCTATTGTGGTCTCCCAATATATACTCGACGGTACATGGGAGCACAAGTCCGTATTGGAACTTGTCATCTCAAAGAGGAGGAATCGCCCAACCTATGATGAAAGCGATAGTTACCAGGCTTTACGACGCCAGAATTTGTCTCTAGCCTAAACTTCTAGATGTTGTGCGTTAGGTTCCAAAGCGTTTTTATGTTCATTGAAGGTTTTTTTACAGTTGATCTTTCTTAAGAAGTTTGCCTTTAAGGTTCACCGTGTGATGTAGATATACAATTCACAAATATGCAATCTAAGATGATAAACAATTGTTTACTTTCTTTTTGCAATGAAAATCCTAGCTACTAAGGAAAGAGAAATGAAATTCTTTCAACATAGAGCAGAGAGCACACACTAGATGCACTTAAATCAATTTCAGCATGCAGTCTTAATGAAAATGCACATGCATGTATTTTTTTTTCAGTTTTCTTTAATGTGAGAATGACAAAAAAGAAAACAAAGTATAGATCTAAACTATTCTCTTTCAAAGTGACAATACTAACAATTTTCTTTTCAAAAAAACGAAAGTAAAGCCAAGACAACACTTTGCGATTTTGAATTCAAACTGCTTTCAACACTTGAAATACTAATGATTCAAATCAAATACAATGGATAAAGTGTAATTGACTGTCTAAAAGAGAAATTCTTTGTAATACTCTTTTTCTTGACTGAAAACGACACTTGCAACACTTTCAAATCAAAAGACGACAATGTGATTAAGCTACTATTTGCAAAGGAGAATTGTAAATGATGAAAAAATACATAAAAAACATTCACAATTCCTTCGGATGGAGGCCGAACAATGCAAAGGAAGATGGTTTCAACAGAGATATACTGATCACAGACAGCAAAACTACTGAATAAATCTAAATACAATGAAGAAAAAACCAAAATCTGGAGGCATAAACAGTCTCATCTGATCATCGCACTTGTAACACAGGGAAACAGGGATGCATCTCACCTACAACACATGTGAGGTGCGATGCATCCAGACTGCCAAGAAGAGACAATGCTATGGTCTAGGGACGAGACTGAGCTTGGTTTTTGCTCATATTTTGCAGCTAAGTTTAGGGATTTAGGTTGATCTAATGATTGTTAGTAAACACAAAGTATAGGGACTGATATAATGAGGTTAATTGAGCTACCACCAGGGAACTTAGGATGTTTGCAAGTCAGTTGTTCAGTTCATAAACAGACCCAGAGATTGACTGAAGCAACGTTGATCTACTTTGCACTTGCATAGAAAATGCAGATCGAAGGCTAGCTGGCTTAACTTCAGGCTCCGTCTGTGGTTTATGAAGCAAACAAATAGAGACACACAATCAAACTATTCACTCCCCAACGAAGTCGCCATTTTGTTATCAGGAAAACTAGTGTCTATTCAGAGCTTCTAGTCCCACTAAGACGGGTAGCTATCTTAGAAACAAACATATTAAAGTTACTTGTGTTTTCCTTTATGAGAGATAGATGAGAGAGAAGCAGAGAGTACCAACCTCAGTCTTTCACTTGGCTCCTTGCTTGTTTCCTCCCTCCTTTGATAGAGATTCACCACTCCTTCCTTGTCCCACTTCAAAGAACACCTGTAGAGTCAAAGCAGCATAATACCATCAAATCATAGAGATCTATAACCATAAACAATATAGGATCAGATGTATATTAATCATACACATGCATATACCAATACAAGATTAAGAGATATACAAGAATATGGAGGAAAACTCAAATAGCTTTATTGATAGAAGTAGTAGAAGAGAGGATTACAACCCATTGGTCTGACCCAATGACATCCTCCCAGCATGAAAGCCCTCTTCACCTCATACAAAGCAAGATCACCCAACAATGTCTTCAAAGAGAAACCAACAACACTTGCAAATTACAAAATTCCAGCCTTTGGATCTCTTGGATGAGGGATCCATATATAAATGTTTACAGGAGAGTGAGTCAGCTTCTGGAATTTTGATTAGTGTCATTTCACTGATAGTTCTTGGTTCCACTTGGAGATTTTAGATCTTTTACTCATCCCTGGGCAAATTCAGAGAGGCAAGTGTCATATGAATAGTTTCTAGAAGATTCTTTGGGTTTCCACCTAGAAAACTGCTTCTGCCATTTGTTTGCTCTCGCTCATCGCAGCCTACAGAAGGGATTTACAGTATGCATCACACCCCCCATGTGTAATATGTGAGATGCATCACACCCTATGCACAAAGTAGTCTGTATGGTCCTTTTTAGACCAGTTCTGAGTAGTTTTTCATGGAGAACTTCTGGGAGATGATGTAATTAGCTGACCTTGTTCCTTTAGAGTATGAAACAACACTTTTAGGGGTTTATAAGCCCTTGGTTTATGGACATATGTGAATGGGGTTGTAGTGCCCAAATATGTCTATAACAATACCACATCTCCATGTCTTCAGCTGAACTCTCTGCTCCATGATATAGATACCCAAAAATCCCTCTGAATTTCTTCGTTATGCATACTCTGATTCAATGTCCCTCAAAGTAGCTCAGGCATGCTCTGGTACCATGTTGTTTTTCCACGATCCTAGTGTATAGGATAGAACCTTAAATCGTTCACGCTACCAAACCAAAATCACAACAGAGCTACTTTTCACAGTGAAATATAAACAACATTAAATGTACTAGTGCACAAAATATATACAACTATTTGCAAAACTATGTACAATATGGAAAATAAACCCAACTTCGTTATATTAATAAAACTGAATAATACAATAATCTAGGGCTCTATACCAGTGATAATGGCCCTCATACATCCAATGGTACAAGAAAAAAAACTGGGGCTTGGTGTCTATCCATCGATAACCAATCTTCCCTCAACAAGATACTCTGACCATTTGGTTGTCGTGTGCTCTCCCATATTCTCTTGGTCATACTCTGTACCTACCTAGTCCTTCGGCTCCCGATTTACAGCACTACCTCTATCAACGATCCAAGTCCATTTGGCAACTGAACCTCGACTGTCAATTTTCTCTCTGGTTGTACCTTAGTCCATCAAGGGCACAACACCTCAAGACTCTTGTCGAGTTGTTCACAACTCCACTTGTGAGGAATTATCAACTTCCCACTATAGTTTTCATTCGCTAGTCCATTGAATACTAACATAGGCCAATGGAGGGCTTCCAAACTTCTTCTGTAGATGTCCTTCTCCACACACAAGTCAAGGGATGCAACAACTACTCCTTTATCCGATCAGACCTTGAGCTCAATCATTCTGCCACTCCTATCATCCCTTCATCCATTAAGGCATTGCACCTAGGGCTCCACACTTGGACCCTCTCATGCTTCCCTCCAATAGGCCATGAGGTATTCAATACTTGATGTAGCATCTTCTCCTAGTTAGGGAATCCAACACCTATGAAGCCCTTCATCTGGGCTACCAACAGACTCCTCAAATCCACCTCTTCAAATACACCATCCAATTGCAAGTCACATCAACTCAAGAGGACTAACATACATTTTCTCTGTAACCTCCTACTACTCCTCTTGACACATGCACTATTGTTTATGAAATGACCATAGGATGAGCCAAATTCGTCCTCTTCTAGGACCCATCCACTAGCATCCATACATCATCAAGAGACCATCTACAACCATATTGTTGTTTCCCTCTTGCCTCAATTTTTGTGCACTTTGGAAGAATGGTTAGGGCACACCATTATCCCTAACCCAGTACTCTAAAATTATATAATCTTCTCCTAATGAACTGCTCTCTTTGCTATCTAAATATGGGTACCCAAACACTAATCTAGTGCTTGAGGCTCCTCCTCAATGTACCTTAGAGAAACTTTGTACCAACAACAAGATAAAATAGTTCTAAACTCATGGAAGAATCCCTGCCATAGTTGTGTTCTATCCTAGGCATATGCAACCTAGAGAGAATGCCTCCTTTGAGGCTCCACGCCCTCCAAACAACCTCCAAAAATGTTGTTGTAGAAACCTCCTTTCTGTGGCCTGTTATAGGGATACCACACTACATTATAATGCACAAAAAATACCCTTAATTCACCTCAAAATTTCAGCCTAATCTGGCAAGGAAATCCACCCTTAAAATCTGGCCAAGACATGTCCCTTAAGCTCCTTATGGTTGGCTCAGGCCTGCAGTCTTCTTCCACAGAGAATCCACACCCTAAAACAGAGGTAGCCCACCACCAAACTTGTGCTCCGGTGTTATAGACATTTTTGGGCACTACAACCCCAAGAATGAAATGTCCATAAACCAAGGGCTCCTAAGTCCCTAAAAGTGTTGTTCTAACCCCTAAAGGAACAAGGTCAAAAAATTACAGCTTCTCCCAGAAGTTCTCCATGAAAAACTGCTCAGAATTGGTCAAAACAGGATCATTTCAGCTGCTCCACTGGCCAAGTGCATTGCATCTCACCTAAATACACTGTGTGGGTGTGTTGCATTTCAAAAATCCCTTTTATGGGGTGCGATGGGCGAGAAATGACAAATGGCAGTGTCATTCCGCGAGGTGGAGAGGCAATGGAAGCTTCCAGAATGTTCTCCTGTGACACTTGCCTCTCTGAATTCGACCAAGGATGAGTAAGAGATCATCAATCTCCAAGTGGAAGAAAGAACTATAAGAGGGAAGACACTAATCAAATCATAAGCTGACTCATCTCCATTACAAATATCTATATATGGATCCCTCATCCCAGAGATCCAGAGGCTAGAATTTTGCATATTGTAAGGAATTGCTGTTGGTTTCTTGAGACAAACATCAGATTGTTGGGTGATCTAAGCTTTGTTTGAGGTGAAGAGGGGCTTCCTTGTTGAGAGGTTGATGCTGGGTCAGAACAATTGGTTGTAACTCCTCTTGGCTCTTTCTTGTTTATCAATAAAAGCTATTCAAGTTTTCCTCCATGCTCTTGTGTCATTGATGTTTGCTACATTTGTATGGTCAATTTACATCTGATCCTAGATTGTTTATGATTATAGATCCATGTCTTTATATAGTGCTATGCTACTGTGATCTTACAGGTACTTTGTGAAGCTGGGCGTGCAAGGGAGCAGGTAGCTAAATATTATCAAAGAAGAGAGGAATCAAATCAGGAGATTAGCGCAAGACAGAGGTTGGTATTTCTATTCCTCTCTATCTATAATTCATAAAGGAAAAACGAAAGTAGATTTTCTCTGTTTTTTTCTAAGGCAACTGTCACACCTTAGTGGGATAGAGCAGTTCTATATAGACACTTTTCCCTGTAACAAAATGGCGACTCCACTGGGGAAGAATTAGTTTGTTTGTTTATCATTCTTTGTTGTTTGTTTCATAAACTTACAAGTAGTATTCGAACTGCATTTTCCATAACAAATGCAAAGTAGATAAATGCTACTTCAATCCATCTACTGGATCTGTTTATGATTTAAACAACTGATTCACAAACTATCTGATTGCCCTTGTGATAGCTCTTAGATCCTCCTTAGATCTACCCCTGATTGTTGCATTACTGATTACTCTTTGCTTGGCCAAAACCCAAGAACTGAACTGAAAACTGTGACCCGGAACCCAAACAGAATCTCGTTTCTGGCCCAGCACAGGTACTGTTCAGAGAATCTGAACTTCAGCGCACTTACCGAGTGGACAAGGTGCGTTGCATTTCAAATTCTCTGTGTTACAGGTGCACTGATCAGACTAGGCTCTGTGCAGTTTTGGTTTATGTGATTCATTCTTTCCAGTTCTATTCCTGAATTTTGCTGCCTGTGATCAGTATATGTCTGTTTGAAACCCCTTTTCCTTGTTGTTATTCGTCTCCTTTGTACAAAAGAACTGTAGATGTTTTTTTGTGTTTGTTGAGTCATTTTCAGTTCTCCTTTGAAAAAGTAGCATAATCGTACTATCGTCCTTTGATTTGAAACTGTCGCAAGTGTCGATTTCAATCGTAGGAAAGAGTTTGATTGTTGTTGATGGTCGATTATCCTGTTACTATTGTTTTTGGTCTGAATTTGTAATTTTCTAGTGTCAAGAACAAGTATTCATTTCAAAATCGTAAGGTGTTGTGATCGTCTCCATTTTTGATTTCGAAAAGAAACTTGTTGATATTTGTCGCTTGAAAAGAAATTCAGATTTGTGCATCAACTTTATTTTTAGCATTCATATACTAAGAAAGTCAAAAACAAATACATGCATGTGCATTTGTATATAGACAGTCTGATTGGCTTGATTTAGGAAAGTGCATTTAGAGTGTGCTCTTTGCTCTTTGTGAAAATATTATGTCTTTCTTTCCTTAGTAGCTAGGATTTTCATTGCACAAAGAAGATAAAAAGTTTGTTTATCATCTTAGATTGCATTTTAGGAATTACATCTACATCTCGCGGTGAACCTGAAAGGCAAACTTCATAAACAAGATCAACTATAAAATAAATTCAATGAATCTAACAACGCTTTGGAACTTAACGCACAACATTTAGAAGTCTAGGCTAGAGACGTATTCCGGCGTCGTAAAGCCTGGTAACTGTTGTTCTCACTGATGGTTGGGTGATTCCTCCACTTTGAGGCGATAAGTGCCAGTACGGACTTGTGCTCCCACGTACCGTCGGGTATATTTTGGGAGACCCCAATAGGCTTAATCCTTCATCCATAGGAAGTCGTGTCTGCTGCCTTATCGATCGCAATGCACTGAACACATTATTCAGGAAGATTGACTGCCGTACCATAAAAAGTATTCTGCAGTTTTGCGATTGGTTTGGTAGTCTCTCTACCTAGATTTTACAGAGTAGTCCCTTTCGTTCCTTTTTAGACTCCTTAATAGAAAAGGTCCATCTGAGCACTTGTCACTTCAGGCTCATTAAAAATCGAAGGAGACTAGAGTCATCTTTTGTTTTTTCTCGAATCTTAAAAATTGAAAAAACAAGTTGTGTCAAAGCGTCTAAAATTTATTTTAAATGGAATACTCATTACCCTTTCCTACGTTGATCTTGGGTTGAGAAAATGGAATCCACCAACCAAGGAATTCCCCTTGGAGGAAATCCTAGTCCCTTCTCCTCTTGGGGAGATTTTGGTGCACCCCATATGGCCACATTGTCGCTTCCAGGACTTACAATCGGCTTGCCTGTATGGCTCTTCTCAACCTCTGTCGTTCAGAACACCGCAATTCCTGAACAATCGAACCAGCAACTAGACGAGTCCAGAGTTACCCACCAACCTTCTACTTCCTCTAATTATTCCTCTCCTCCCTCCTCTTTGCTTGATGGGGCTGGTAAAGCCAAAAGTCAAGTACCTGAGAAGAAGAAGAAAAAGAAGAAGAAAGAGAAGAAGAAGAAGGAGCCAAATGCGAATGGGGGCAAACGAGTATCGTCTAGTGAAAATCCACACACTGCACCGACCACGCCTAAATCGCCCTGTGTCATTTGCAAAGGATACCACTATCATAGAGATTGTCCTTACATCCCTCGGATCTTAAGGGATTGGTCTCCTCATTTGCACAACCCAGTGTCGTCAACCTCTGATGATCATGTTGAAAACACACTGTCGACTAGTGAAAGTGAAGCCCCAGGACAAAAAGGAAAATATAGATTTCCTTGTAAACTGTGCGAAGGCGATCATGTTGTCCACTGTTGTCCCTTCTTAGATGAGGCTAAAAGATTTTTGGACGATCGTCCGGTTTCACCGCTACGACTTCCTCCTGGATATAAAAAACTCTTGCCGAGTCCGTCACTAGTTGAAAATCTAGCTGACCCACTCAGGTGGTTGGCTGAAGCATCTATCATTGAAGACAAACCATCTGAATCCATACCAGACAAAAGTCAAAAGGTCGAGGCGGCAGTTGACCCGGTCTTGCCTTCAGAGGTTCCATCTTCAAATGATACAGTCACCGAAGAGAATAAGGATAACACCGTCCAAATTCTTTTCATAAACACAGACTCCAATGAACATGGGGGAAATTTACTCGTTCCTTTACCGCAGGAAGGAAGTTCGTCAGAGTCATACCCAGCCGTCTATTTGGTCCCACCTCCAAGCAACCTAGTTGTCTCCTTCGACTGGAATCAACTAGGCAGACCCCGTTTACCAGCTAGTTTACCATTCCGAATCATTGTTCAAATATATAAAATGGTTATGGCTGGTACCATCATAGATGAGGGGGCTTCTGTGAGTATCCTTTCCTCGACTGCTTGGAAAGCGCTTGGTTCACCATTGCTTTTGCCTGAGATGAGAAATCTAACAGGCTTTGATAAAGGAACCAGTCGACCGTTAGGGATCCTTCCCAATGTGCCCATAACATTGAGGGGGAAAACCGTTCACATGAACGTAATGGTAGTTCAAGGACCCCTAGATTATAATCTACTCCTTGGACGAGACTATATTTATTGCATGGGAGCAATTATCTCCTCACTCTTTAGAGTAATGTGTTTTCCGCATGAAGGAAGAGTGGTTAAGCTCATAGACCAACTTTCATTCCCTGGTTCACGCATAGAAAATAGTCATATACCATCCCTAAATGGTATTTTCACGCAAGAAATGTCTTAATCTCCAGTCTGCCCGCCTGATGAGCGCGAGTGATTCGGGGGACATGACTGAAACCCAGGGGGCATGCACCCTGGTCTGCTTCAGCAGGAAAACTTTGGGTATAGGGTAGGTTTCCGCGAGAGAATATGACTAGTCTGTACTCCCGTCCGTGATTGGAAGAGGGGGTTATTCTGGAACAAGATTCTCTCGTCAAAGTTACGTGAGTGAAGTAGCCTCCTTCACTCACCTTTGTCTATTTCGGTAAACATTGCCGAAGAAGTGTTTTGTTTGCGCTATGAATAGAACAATCTTTGGGTAACCTGTAAGAGGTAGGCCTCTCCCGGTAAAACAAATGTTTTAACGGAAAGAAGAAGGGGTAACCTTGAAACTCTGTTTTATACCTGGGGGCATGCAAACCTTTTGGCATGCAAGCAAAGAGCGATCATTTATCTGTTTTTGGGATTGGTCGTTTCCTAACTTGCATTAAGAAAGGATGTGGGGCAAAACTCTAAAAGTTGCCGTTTTTTATGAGACATTCTTATCACATGACTGGATTAATCGAGCAGTTTTAGCACATAGTTCAAGCTCATTAAAAAATAAACATAAGACATGAGCAAATGTTTCCCCCCGCGTTTAAGCTCATTAAAAAATGAACTATTCACCGGTAAATAACCATCGTGAATGTAGTACTTCAGCCATTAAATCCTTGGTCGTGTTTGCACCATCACCTCCACTTTTGCATTGGCCGATCATTCACCTCCATTTGATTGTTTACCCATTTTGAGGAACAACTGCGAAGAGTGATTTCACTAGCCATCCTTGTAACACTGTCGTGATTGGAAAATTCCAAACCTTACCTGGAATCAGTTGCTATCCATTTTATCACTCGTTCCTCAAAAGACGAGTCTCCTTTAAGCTCTTTTCAACTGACTCGTAAAATATGAAAAGATTGCCGAGCCATTGGCCTCTCCAGCTCGTTAAAGGGACCGGAAGTGCTATCTCTCCTCTAAATTTTAATCTTTTTGGACTTGAGAGATTATTACACAAAAATATCGAGCGCTTGTTTTGTTCGGCTTGTTAAAAGTATCGAAAATTCATCCCTTCTGTATTGTTTTATACTTTTTCGGACTTAAGGGATTAGATGATGAAAAAGGAATTTTGGAGTTACCTTTACGTTCCTTTTCAGACTCTCTAAAATTGAAAAGGACCGAGTTATCTTTGTCGTTAAACTCGTTAAAAGTTTAATAGCGACAAACTTTTCTATAGACGAGAATGAGTTTCACTATCGCTAGGCTCGTTAAAACATAGCGATGGGTTTGCCCGAAGGGAAAATTATAGAACAAGCATATGTTATCCTCCTCAAGGTTGAAAAAAATAAAGAGGTACTGGTCAGCAATGACTGGGGAAAATTGGGAAGAAAACTTGAAGAAACTTTGTTGGTAGCAAGTCGCTCTTGAACATGACACTTCCACTCCGCGTCCGAGTCGGGTTGGGTTGTTTCATTCACCGGTTACATCACCATGATCCCATAATACCATCCACATTTTGGGTTAATTCTACCAATCCATCACATCAGTGTCGTCGATATGTTCAAGAGAAGTCATTCAGAGAATTCACCTGTGTCTCACCCACTACCATACATTTATACTCCATTCTTTCATGACAGCCACCTTGAACCTTATATCACCAGATCATTTTCACCTCCATTAAAATCATTTGCTCCATTCCATGTCATTGATGTGGGATTCATTAAGGCCCTCCTGTGACGGATCACTTCTTTTCGACATCAGCTCATCATCCAAGAAGTTGATCTAGGAACACCCCATTCAGTACTTTGAAGCTTGCATGCCTCAATGGCAAGTTTCTCACTTCTGGCGACAGGTTTACATCAATGGCCTTCGACCAAAATATTTTGCGTGGTGTTCGATGCCAAGTCCTTTATTCACACCACGTGAATTGTACTGCAGTACCTTGAGGATCATTATCATTATCGGTGATTCCTCTCGCGTCTGTTAACATCTTACATCATTGGCTGGTAATCAGGCGATGTCTTTCCATGTTCGACTCCAGAACAAATTTCACATGGATCGACTTGTACTTAGAGTGAAGATCGAACGAGATTGAAGACCCCGGATCTAGTTTCATCCATCCGGGCTGCGATATATATTCGGGGAAATAAAGACATCAAATGTACATCATTGCTGCACAGATAATCATCTAATTAAAAGGATGATGGCTCTATCAGAATCATCAGTCTACACTCAGACGATTGTCTGCCCTATGTACATGAAAATGAATTTATAGAGCTGAGCATGGGAATGCCTGCCTCAGCTAGATCATGAAAATATTATGAAGATAATGTATTGTATTGTATCTTATTATAGGTCTCCTCCCAGCTTGAAAGAACTTCGGATCCTCATAATAAAGCATTTCACCCGACATCAAAATATTAACGACCTCATGCTTTAGGGGGCAACTGTTATAGACATTTTTGGGCACTACAACCCCAAGCATGAAATGTCCATAAACCAAGGGCTCCTAAGTCCCTAAAAGTTTTGTTCTAACCCCTAAAGGAACAAGGTCAACAGATTACAGCTTCTCCCAGAAGTTCTCCATGAAAAACTGCTTAGAATTGGTCAAAACAGGATCATTTCAGCTGCTCCACTGGCCAAGTGCGTTGCATCTCACCTAAATACACTGTGTGGGTGCGTTGCATTTCAAAAAGCCCTTCTATGGGGTGCGATGGGCGAGAAATGAAAAATGGCAGTGTCATTCCGCGAGGTGGAGAGGTAATGGAAGCTTCCATAATCTTCTCCTGTGACACTTGCCTCTATTAATTCGACCAAGGATGAGTAAGAGATCATCAATCTCCAAGTGGAAGCAAGAACTATCAGAGGGAAGACACTAATCAAATCATAAGCTGACTCATCTCCATTACAGATATCTATATATGGATCCTTCATCCCAGAGATCCAGAGGCTGGAATTTTGCATATTGTAAGGAATTGCTGTTGGTTTCTTGAGACAAACATCAGATTGTTGGGTGATCTAAGCTTTGCTTGAGGTGAAGAGGGGCTTCCTTGCTGAGACGTTGATGCTGGGTCAGAACAATTGGTTGTAACTCCTCTTGGCTCTTTCTTGTTTATCAATAAAAGCTATTCAAGTTTTCCTCCATGCTCTTGTGTCATTGATGTTTGCTACATTTGTATGGTCAATTTATATCTGATCCTAGATTGTTTATGATTATAGATCCATGTCTTTGTATAGTGCTATGCTACTGTGATCTTACAGGTACTTTGTGAAGCTGGGCGTGCAAGGGAGCAGGTAGCTAAAGACTATCAAAGAAGAGAGGAATCAAATCAGGAGATTAGCGCAAGACAGAGGTTGGTCTTTCTGTTCCTCTCTATCTATAATTCATAAAGGAAAAACGAAAGTAGCTTTTCTCTGTTTGTTTCTAAGGCAACTGTCACACCTTAGTGGGATAGAGCAGTTCTATATAGACACTTTTCCCTATAACATCCGGTTCCCTGCATCCTTGCCTCAGATTCTAACCCTTATTTCAGAGCTCCTCTATGATGTGAGTGCACCTTAGGGTGTATTAAAATAGACTTCCACTCAACCTTCTTTTATACTCTTCATGTGGGGTGTGACATTATCCCTTAAGGGAACTCTAACAAGCTGGTCGACTTGTCCTGGTAGGCCTCACAACCACACACTAACTTCAAAAATTCACAACACAAGATTGAAAACTCAGATTTCGATGATTCTCGATGTGTTGGATTCGCCTCGACATCCTCTATCATTCGCATCCATCATATGTCAAAATTTCGTCATGATTTTGGTCCAAACAACTTTGGGTGCAAAACCGTAGGCTTGTGTTTCAAAGCCACAAGGCCACTTGTGGAGCTCTTTCCTCCAAACCCATGATCCTCAAGGATTGGTGTACCTCCCAAGCTACCAAAAATCAACAATATACAATGTCCAATATAGCTTGGGTATCAAGTCATAAATGAAGAAAAATATACATAGAATACATTACAATGTCACCTGTTATAGGATAATCAAATTGAAAAAATGAAAAATTAATGAGGTGTTATCTCTGCAAATAAAATTAAAGGTCAACATGATGGTATGTAAATATTACACACACACACACACACACACACACACACACACACACACACACACACACGACATATGCAATATTCCATATCATGAGGTTGACCTTTAATTTTATTTGCAGAGGTAACACCTCAATTTTTTTTCCCTTGTTATATATGTATATGGGGGATTAATTTATGAAGTAATTTGAAGGGATGTTACAAAGGACTAGGGTTGGAGTCATTACTTAGAAGAATAACTTGGGTAGTTGTAGTTTTATAATTTAAGTCTCCTAATAAGAGGATATTACCTTCATTCCTTAGATTATGAATATCTTGACTGTATTATAGGGGAAATTCTTATCTAGATTATTTTTCTTATAGAAGGTATGGTTGATAAATGTAAAATAAGAAATTATGATATAAAGCCTCTTAGTGTTAGTGTCAGATATTTTTATCCAAATGTACTAATTGAAGGAGTCTATCTTATTAAGTCAAGTGAAAGGAGAAATACTATTTTTTATATAACAAGCTATACCTCCAATTCCTCTGCGAGACGATTTCTTCTTCCATGTTGTAACACATCAAACGCTAAAACATATATAATTTTTTTTTACCTTTATATGACTAACACTATAGAATTAATATTACAATGGGCCTATCCTAATCTTTGCGCAATTGATTATTGTAAGGTCTCATGCAATAATTAAAGGGGTTAATGTGATTGGAAAGGGTTATAAAGTGACTGTCCGACGGATCTACAGGGTTGATGGCTCTGCCCCATCACATGCTTACTTGGAAACTGTGGCATTTACACCACCCAGACAACACATTGAATCCAGACATTGCCACTTGGTCCACAACGCTAATGTTGATAGCTCGGCCTGCTGCCAGAGAGCCAAAGCATTAATGCCGAGGGTTTTTCCACCGTGGGATCTGCTAAGGGTGAATCCGATGGTTCATTTGATTGCTACTAACCCTAACCCCTCTTCTGACTACCAAACTTGCTCATTTCTCATTTGTTTAAGGTATTCTCTGAGTGTTGTGCTTTGCAGCTATGTCGAGCTTGGTAGATGTTAAAATTGGAAACCAGGGAAAAACTTCATGTGGGTCATCTTATTCATGGCTAATAATATTTTTATTAGATTCCTCTCGTAGAGAGGTGTAGGATTGATATAAAGATCATCCAATTCCGATAAGTACTCATGGAGATATGAATTTATTTTGATTATGGAATTATTATCAAGCCGACCTACAACTCATGTAGGATCAGAAGCCCAATAGTCGCATCTATTCACCACCAACGTTGTGTATAAATATAAGAGGAATTTTCCTCATTTGGAATCACTCATCTCATCACATCTCTCTCTCTCTCTACTGCGCAGATATGAGTCTCTTCTCTACTGCGCTGAAATGGGTCTCTCTCTCTCACACATGTGAAGCCGGAAGCTGTTGAAACTGAAGCTGCAACTGCAGAAGTAAAGATTGACTTGCGTGGCCTAGAAGATCTCCTCTTTGGAACTGCGCTGTAGGTTCATCTGAACCTCCTTTGAAAGCCACAACTTTTGGTGGTGGAATGAAGTCAATCCGACGAACAGTTTGCAAGATATCGACTGCCCTAGTTTGAAGCCGGAAACTGCTCAAACTGAAGCTGCAACTGCAGAAGTAAAGATTGACTTGCATCGCCTAGAAGATCTCCTCATCTGAACTGCGCTGTAGGTTCATCTGAACCTCCTCTTGAAGCCGAAACTTTTGGTGGTGGAATGAAGTCAATTCGACTGTCGGTTTGTGAGATATGGTCTGCCCTAGTTTGATAATGAAGCCGCTAATGCTGATGCTACTGATCTAGGGTTTGCTACTGCTGATATGAATCAGATTTATTGTACTATTTCTCTCTGCTGAATTATTGAAGATAAAAGAAGATTTGATCAAAGGGTTTCCCCATACATTGTGGGGTTTGTCCCTGGTTAGCCGCCACATCTTGTGTCTCTTGTCTTGGCTTGTTTTCTGTCGATCGTTTAATGTTCTATCTGCACTTTACTTTATGTACATGTGATTGCTAATCGGTGGAATATAATAAGAAAAAGAAGTAAACTGTTATAAGCATAGAACATACCATAATTTAACAGTAGAGGAGCTATTGCGACTTTGCGAATAGTTTCAGGATTCATGATGGATATTATGATGGCATCGACCCCCCACACTTTGTCGTTGTCTGGTGGGAACACTGGTAAATCGGTAACTCTTCTCTACCCATACTCTGTGTTTGATTTCATACTTTCGCTTTTCATGATGATTCCTGAGGTTACCATTTGCAGGTGTTGCTTAGGTTTCTGCCGCTCCTTTCATTCGAACCGCAAAGGTGCCAGGAACATCTTCCCTCCGAGGTAAGGGTTCAGTCTTGAAATTTGCAAACCCGACTATTTCTTTGCTTAGTTTGTAAAGGGATATTAACTATTGCCTGATATTATAGGCCTTCGGCTCTTCCTCGCCTGGAGTGGTTCTTCTTCAGGTAAGGAGGTAACAACGTACATTTTTAGATTTCCTTGTTTTTAAATTTGGTTATGAATTCCGAGGATCTAATCTTCTGCTTTGTTCTCGCAAGTACATTCTTTGACCAGTGGCTTTCTTGTGCATGGCTGTGACAATTCCCCTAACAACATACTCGTCCTCGATGCTTTCAGGTTGGTGTCTTGAAACCTTTCGATGATGTTGAGAATGGGAAAGAATTCTTCGTTTTGTCTTTTGATGAAAGTAACTAGGGTTTGCTCCTTTAGTTGATAGAGGTTTTGCGGGCCTTGAGCGAAGCTCGACCAATCCTTACAGAATGAGTTGTTTAGATTTACAAACGAGGTTACAGTGAAATACAGTTTGGTTATTTACTTTAAAGTGGATTTGGGTATTCGACCCGATTTCACCATGAATATACTATATATTTAACAGTTTGTAACTTCAAAGGTTTATATTTATGTTTGGCTACTTTTCTTGGTTTAATGGAGGTAATAGTTTAAGATTTTCATTTGGAATTCTACTATTATGAATGTCGATCGGCTCTCGGTCCGTCCTCCGAGATTCGACGGAGATCCTATCACAAACCTTAATTTTTTTGTCGATAATTTCTATATGCACTCAGAATATTTGCCTTAACTATTTTGTCGATACTTTATGTATATATTCAGAATTTCACCTTAACTGTTCTGTCGATATTTTGTATATACATTCATAAATTTGTTGATGGTTGACTGAGAGCGATGTCACCCTTCATATATGGACTGGATTCCTATATTGTGTTTAATGATAGTGATTAGGGTTCGAATGTTGTATTTATATAGATTTGAATGTTGTTCCCAATTAGCTGTTGTCTCTGTTCATTTTTACATTTAGTTCTTTTGGAGAAATCTCATAAAGAAAAGGTAGCCTACAGGCATTTGGAAATATTCTTTATATAATTGCTCGAAACAGTGATGTATTAAATATTTTATTGTTCTAGGAATAAACAATTCAAGCTTAGAATAAAACTAACAATATTAACATATTTCCAGGCTTCTACGGAATAGATTGTATCATTTGTTACCTCAACCAAGAGACCATAATTTTTGGATAAAAGATAAAAGCTACTTCCTCCTTTCGGTTCTATATACCTCAAAATATGCTTAAAAACTTAACTATAACAATGCTTTTCTTGAAGTTAAGTAATAAGTCTAAAATTGGTCACTTATTTGTGTCTGATTGTTTTTAGAATTGCATAAATACTCTCTGTTTTTCCTGAAAGGTCCATCCACCCAACCATGGACCTGGCAATTACGTCCCATCGAGCACTTCCTCCCCTGATAGTCACTAAGCATTCACAGTCTAGTATCTTGGGCTTTAGGACTATTGTTTAGCCTCAATTCGCACTCCAGTTCGAAAAGATGGAAATTGTTTCTAAGTAACTATTTTCATTCAATAAAGTCTCTGAAATTCTGCATAAAACTTGGTAAAACAAAATAATAGTTTGTGCAACAAAGGGCGTTACACATGTCAACCATAGAACAAATCCATTTATGTGAGGGACCCTACACTCCCCATGTTCTCAAGTTTTACTAAGAAAACAACATCAATTTCACTCAAGATCCAACATAACATAGTACTTTTATGCCATGAAAATTCATAAAAGTTCAAAAAAAATCCTAAATGTTCCAAATTCCTATTTATCACTTTCATTTTACTCTCTATATTTAAGAATAGCTTTCTTAATAATTTATTAAACTATTACATTCAACTAATAATTTAATTTTCCATTTGAATAATTATAAAAACTATAATCACATAATATATAAGTTTCCATTTGAATAATTATAAAAACTATAATCACGTATCAATATTATAACCTTAAATTAAATATTAATATTTTTATTTGTTTATTTTTTTAAATAATAAAATTAATTAAATGTAATAATATTATTTTAAATATTTTTAAATAAATTTATATTTTATAAAAAAATAAAGCTATATCGAATAAAACATAAACATAAAATAATATTTCACCAGTAATTGTATACACTAAATGGCCAGGGCCAACTCATCTTTTCTTTGAAACTATGTCATACACTACTCATGTTACCTTTTCTCTAAAATTTATGTTTTCTTATTTCTTTGAAACTATGCTGTACACTATTCATGTTACCTCTTCTTTTCTTTGAAACTATGTCATACACTACTCATGTTACCTTTTCTTTGAAATTTATGTTTTCTTATTTCTTTGAAACTATGCTGTACACTATTCATGTTACCTCATCTTTTCTTTGAAACTATGTCATACACTACTCATGTTACCTTTTCTTTGAAATTTATGTTCTTATTTCTTTGAAACTATGCTGTACACTATTCATGTTACCTTTTCTGGAAAATTTAAGTTTTCCATAATTAAGATGATAATTATAATTATATTTATATATTTGGGAAGATTGCCATATTTTAAAAATTATATTTTATTAATAAAATACAAAGTTTTATTAAAATTTAAATTAATTTAATTTTTTATTAATTATAAAAAATTACATATTAATATAAAATAAAATTACATATTAATATAAAATAAAATTTATAATATTTTATAAATAAAATCGATTATTTAATTTAAAAATTTTATTTAAAAAAAATTAAAATAACTTTCACCCACTTAAATATTGTTTGTTGAATAAATATATTTAAAAAACATAATTTCGTTGAAGTTACTTCTCAAATACAATATCCCGTTCCAATAAATATATTTAAAATAAAAATAAAAGTAAAAATATTTAGATAATCATAATTTAATTTTAATTACAAAATTTTTAAATATTTAGAAAAATAAAAAATAAAAAATATTTTATATTTATAAATATTCAAAGTTAAAATAAAATAAAATTAATTTTTATATTTTAATTAATAATTTTATTTTATTTTAAAAGATTTTTTTATTGAGTTAACTTCTAATTTAATAATATTATTTTCACATATAGGAAGTCAAACATTAAAATAATAATAATTATTAAATTAGTGAAATTGGTGTTTTTTTGTTTGTGGGACAAGGATCTACTTCCGTCAAGTACCTAAAATCTACTTCCGTATAAAGATTTGCCTACTAAAATTTACTAAGACATACTAAAATTTACTAAGACATACATACTTTACCCTTGATTTTGAACCTGTAACCAAACCATCTTTTTTTCTGATTTTGAACATGTAACCAAACCATCTCTACAATAACAAAATAGCAAAATAATAACATGCAGCCAGCCAGATATGCTAAAAATAAAAAATAAAAATCATCAAAACCATAGACACGGTTGAATTTCGATCCAAATGACAAATTTCACGTTTATAGCAATACGAAGTTGTTCACCATTGTAACTTTTGAAAAGAGCAATTCTTTCCAGAGAAATACTGAGCTTAGATCCAATGTGTGCTAATTCTGATAACATATAGCTCGCTGTTGTTAGAACGATTAGTATTTGCGTATACATTGCAAGTCTCGGCGGGCCTGTGGCGCCATTCTGAATATCTTAAGAAAGCAACTAAATTAAAAACAAAGCAAAACGACACAAACTACTTGCTAATACTTCAGTTTCTGAAGTTTGACAATGCATGGAAATTCATCCTATAAACTAACAGACTAACCCTGGAAAACTTGTTACTTCTCCGAAGGTTATGATGACAAAACAAAACAATTTAGTCCACTTTGGCAAATCTGGAAATATAAAGATTTCAGGCTCAATGCACTTTTCAGTGCAACGATATGCGTCTACTGTAACCTTTGAAAATATTCAGCGCCTTGAAAGAACGAGCTATTGAACATTGCTGCAATGGGTTCTAGCTGAGAAAATGTGCTTTGCATTGTCTGGCTGTCAAAGTTGAATGCTGCCTGCTGTGAGCACTGGCCAAAATTTTCTTTCTGATTATAGAGCCGGAAGTTGCTCTGTACTTCTTCGTCAGTCGAGACTGGCAATGCAGCCATTCCAGAGTATAATGGAGCTGCTCCATAGGGTTCGTTATATGGCATAAGTTCCTGGAACCCATTGCACTGGATCGGGTCAGCATTAACTGGGGTCGAAATTGGAGCCTTTGGAGGCCTATCGAAAGGGTATTTGGAATACCCAACTTCAGTTCTGACTCCATTAGAATTCTGCAGATTTTTCTGAGCAAGTTCCATCAAGTTCCTCTGGAGAACCAAATTCTTGTTGTTATTCCAGGGAGTATAGTCAATACTAGCCTGACCGGCTACGCAGATGCTTGATTTATCAGCCATCGGAGAATCCCCAAACTCCATACCGTTGGGTTTGTCCTGATCCCTCAGTGGCTTCATAGAAGCCACATAAGGTACAATGCTGTTGAAATGATCGTGATCGACGATCCCTGGATGAGTTGCTCGCAGTTCCTCCAAGCATGATCCCGATTCCTCGCTCGGTTTTCTGGCTGCTGCCTCAGCTGCCGCCTCCGCTGCCGCCTTCAGAACTCCCGGCGCTTTCTTATAAAGGCGACACAATACCCAGTCATCCATCTGCACTCAAAACATGCAAATAGTGTAAAATAGCAGGCCAGAAAAGGAAAATTTGTAATTCTGCACAGCTATTTCTAGAAAAGGAAAATTTGTATTGCTGCCCAGCTATTTCTTGAAAAGGAAAATTTGTAATTCTGCCCAACTATTTCAAGAAACCACAAGATAAGTAAAATCAATCTCAATCCATTATAATATTATCTTGAAAACTAATCCATCCAAATCCTGAACCATGAACCATAGAAGACACCACTCCCCTACTATAAACCATCAACAAAACAAAAAAAAAATCAAATCAGAGGTATGTCAAACTTAAATACCATCACAAAACCATACAAAACCAATATATACATTATTATATTTATGTTTTGACTTGATTTTTGTACTGAACAGAGCCTTGGCTATATCAATCTTTGCTCCCAACATTACACAAATGCAGATCTATATTAGACCAGACAGAAGTTTGATAACATACTCTAAGGCTTACGCTTGCTTTTCTCTTAGAACCTTTACCGCTGCTAACACCGTTGATTCCATCTGCGAGTCGATATTCGTGCATGATCCAGTTGGTTTTCATTCCTCTAGGTGCTTTACCTATGTAAAACACCAGAGCTTTCTTTACGCCAATCTTCATGCCTATTTCAGAACAAATCGGCTTATCTGTCCCAGTTGCTTTCCAGTAACCGGTTCCTGCAGTTCGATTCGGTCTGAATCCGTTGGGATACTTGCGATCCCTCGGACTGAAAAAGTACCATTCCTTTTCCCCTACCAGTGACTTCTCTGCAATTCCATTTCCACAGAGAACATTATCAAAACTACCATCATGTGAAAAATAATGTAATTCATCAAAAACTGAATCTAGGATATAAATCTAAAACCAAAAACATATCTGCAATTCTATCTCTACAGACAACATTATAAAAACTAACTACCATATAAAAAAACTAATATCATTCATAATCAATACCATCGGGCTGGCTTCTGCCTAGACTGAACTTGGTTCCCCACGACCAAAAAAAAAAAATACCATTCATCACAAACAAAATCTCACCAAATAGATATATAAAATTTATCATTGGAAGAGAAATCACATTGGAAGATTTAGGTCGATTTAGGTCCATGCGGTTTCGAACACAGGTCGGTTCGAAACGAGTTGACCTAAATTTCCTGATATGATTTCTTCTGAAAATGTTTCTAATATTAAAAATATAAATCACAGAAACTTGAATTCCAAAATTTATCATACCAGACATTACCCTTAACTAAACCATCAAAATATATCAATGCTAAATACTCCCCTACCTACCAATATTTTAAACAATATTACATCAATACAAACTCGATACAACAAGTTGATATAAAAATGTATGAATAACTATTTTTTCAGTGGAGGAGAGAATCCCCGCTGAAGAATCATAATACATCATATATCGCCGAAGCGAGCAGATTTACAATATTTATCGCCGAAGTGAACAAAATACGTCAACATCAGAATACGTCAACATCGGAACACATGTGTCATCATCGAATCAAATAACTGCTGCAACAACCTGCAGCTCCCGCAGGAATCGAACATGGCTGGGGTATTTTAAACTAACACTTTCACAATATAAGCTAGATGCAACCCCTTGATTTAAGCAGATCCAGATCCAGACTGTGAAAACAAACTTGCAAAAAAAATAGTAAATACTTATTGACATTACAAATTATATAGGAGCCTAGGGTTTTACCAGGAAGCTCCCATGGATCAAACTTGTACAGATCTACCTCGGCAATTACAGGCAGTGCAAAAGGCTCAGCTACTGCTTTCTTTATCAAATAATGCACTATCAATTCCTGATCAGTAGGATGAAACCTAAAGCCAGGAGGTAGAGCAAGCTGTCCAAGTGGCCCATCCCTTCTCACAGCCATTCTTGCAAAGAAAAAAGTGCCTAGATAACCAGGAACCCTAATTTCACTATCTGCCTTGCTAGGCTTTTCCTAAGCAAACTATCAGACTGCCCCAAATGAGGAAACCACTTGCTCTTCTTCGCACCACCCTCGTAAATTTATAGTGAAACCCCACTGGGGATGCATGAATTCTTGGAAATGTAATTGGACTAGGGCAAACCCAATCCGGTGGTCTTTGAAATGAAATATCTCCTTAAAGTGACACGTAGTGCCGTGGGAGACTTTTCCGATCCATGTCCGGTGACCGGTTGTCTTGGGACAAGGTTGTTGACAGAAACACTGACATTCTCTTACCGGTTTCCTCCTCTGCTAAAGCTAGTGGCACGTCTTAATTTTCCAAGAAATTTCCAATATCTTCGACCTTCAATATTCCCGGTGCAACGTAACGAACAAAAATACAAAGGGACCGAAAAAAACAAATATTGACTCACACAACAAAAGGTTGACCGAAATAATATTTAGTCAAAGGACAAAAAGTTGACCAGACGACGCGGCGGTGAGAAGTAGAACGATCACCTTGACACGTGTTGAACTCTAACCCTAGCCCACACCATTTCGTCTTTCATGAGGGTTCACACTTTAGATTCAAAGCCAAATGCAAAACTTACTTCTTTTTGTTCTTCCTTGCCCAATACATTCTGGGTGACATTGACATGGTTTACGAACGAGATTTTTTAAGTTTTTAGGATATGTCTTTAGTATTAAAAAAAATATTTTTTGAGTTTTTGGTGATATGATTTTTATTATAATTGTAATGTTTTATAGTTTAAATTATATAAAATAAAATTTTAATTATGCAAATTTAATAATTTAAAATCATAATTTTAGATTTTTGGTATTTTTAAGAAATTTAATAAGTTTTATGATTACCATGTTTTTTTAGTTTGAATTGTAATTTTAAATATAAAAATTTTTCCATATAAAATATTTAAATGATATAAATAATAATTTTCAAAATTTCTAAATAAGATGAATAAAAACATTTAATATATATATATATATATATATATTTATTTATTTATTTTGAAATGACATCATTCAACCATTAAGTTTCTTTTTCAAATTAAAAAAATTATATCAAAAAAATCTCACCAGTGGTCTTGGATGTGAGGAAGTGTCATTTGCATTTAGTTTGATTTCATTACTAAAAAAGTTTGGAAGGTGTTCATTTCTTTGTGTTTAAAGTGTGTTTTTGGATTTTTTTTAAACAGGAAAGCTTGTTTCAATTTCGGTTTAATATTTTTAATATTATATAATATAAATATTAATAAATTTAGTTTAAATTTTGATATATATAATGATTAAATAGTTTAATAAAAAAATATTTATTTATATAAAATATATATATTGATTAAATATTTAATAATGTGATTTTAAAATATATTATAAAATTATTTTAATTTAAAATTTATTAAAATAAAGATAAAATTAAAATAATAAATATTTTTCTGAGGTATTCAAAATATTTAAATGTGGTCAATTATTTACATGACTATATTAATTATTAATATTTTGTTTGACTGAAATGTCAGACACTTTTTTTCATAAATCTTAAATAAATCTTAACTGCGATTAATTATTAATATTTTATTAATATTTTGTTTGACTGAAATGTCAAACACATTTTTTCATATATTCAAAATATTTAAATATGATCATTATTAATATTTTGCTTGACTGAAATATCCAACACTTTTCTTCATATAATATTCAAAAGCTTAAATATGATCGCTTATTAATATTTTATTTGACTGAAATGTCAAACACAATTTTTCATATATTCAAAACATTTAAATAAATATGATGATTATTAATATTTTATTTGACTGAAATGTCAAACACACTTTTTCATATATTCAAAATATTTAAATAAATATGATGATTATTAATATTTTATTTGACTGAAATGTTAAACACACTTCTTCATATATTCAAAACATTTAAACACGATATTACTAATATTTTGGTTGACCCAAATATCCAATACTTTTCTTCATATAATATCCAAACATTTTTAATATGATCAACTATTAATATTCTGTTTGTTTGGAATGTCAAACACATTTCTTGGTATAGTAAAAAATTTAAATGTGGTAAATAATTTACATGATTATATCAACTTTTAAATTCAGTCAAACACATTTCTTCGTATAATAAAAAATTTAAATGTGGTAAATTATTTACATGATTATATTAACTATTAATTTTTTTTTTTTAAACACAATTCATTTGACACAAAAAGTTCTCCTTGGGAATTTAAACTTAGGTAGCATAAATAGGTGCATGTAACAACCATTAATTTCTAGTTTGACCAATTGTTTAATAATTTGATTTTTAAATTATTATATATATTTTAAATACGTGCATGTAACAACCATTAATTTCTAGTTTGACCAATTGTTTAATAATTTGAATTTTAAATTATTATATATATTTTAATTTAGAATTTATTAGATATAAAAAATATGTTAATTATAAAAACAAATCAATAAAATAAATAAAAAATTATAATTCTAAAATAAATTAAATTAATTTTTTAATTGATGCTCAATTATTTATATAATAAAAATAATTTACAGAGATCCATTTCTATTATATTATATATATATATATATATATAGATAATTATAATTTTTTTTTAATTTAATTATATAAAATAAAATTCCAAAAAATTGTTTTGAAAAATCTAGAAGATTGAAAAAACAACATTAAGAAATTCTAGAAAATTATTCAAGAAAATCTAGAAGATTAAAAAAGAAACATTTTCCTATTTTTTTTTTAAATGTAACAAGTGTTTTCCCCCTCAATTTTTTATTATGTTTTCCATATTTTACATATTATTAACGAAAATAAAGAAATTGAAAGACAAGTTTTTTCCCGGAAATATTTTGATTTGTTTAATAATATTAGATTTCCAATATTATTTTAATTATTTTACGCTTAGAGGAAAGGAAAAAATTGAAAACCAAGTTTTTGGTTTGTTAAATGATATTAGATTTCCAATACTATTTTAATTTATTTTTGCATGTGCACACCATTTTCACTTCAGCCATGTATATAATTATCTCAACTTTTTAAATATAAAAATCTCCTCTTTAGAAAATACACTTAATCATAAAGTTATAATTTGATTTATACAGTACACAGAAAAATATGTATTTTCTCATTACTACTAAATTTATATTTAAAAACATATACATTTCGCAATTGTTAAGTCTAGAAGCAAACATATCACTAACATTGCAGATCTGTGCGGATGTGGACAATCTCCTATTGAAGCTCATCCCTGAAGCATATTTGTAAAGATATAATTACCGGGGTATGATTATTACGTTGAAGCTATCCTACTATTGAAGGAATAACTTAACTCGGATTTGTCTGGTTTACTCAAGAAGAGGTGCACTCATGGGCATAGCAGGTTGAGTGATTTAATAAAATAGGTATGTTTTATTTTTTATTTATTTATATAATTACTTAAAATATAACAAATATATTAATTTTTTAGATATTAAATAAATTTATTTAATTATAAATAATATATTAAATATATTGATATTCCAAATTAAAAATCAAATTAGTTTATAAGATTTTGTTCTTTATGAGATAAAAGATTCATTTTTATATAATAATTTGAGCGCCAAAGTTTATATGTATTTTACACCACTTTAGATTTGAGTTTATGATCTTTTTAGTGAAAATACATATTCTTAATTATAGGATTCACTTAAAACAGATATAATATTCAAATATATTAAAAAATGCAATCAAACTTAATTTTGATCACTTTTATTAATATATAAAATTATTATGAAAATATAAAAAAAAGAAGCGATTTTCAAATATCTTTTTTACGATTCTCAATTTTTTTTTTTTAAATAACAAGATTAAAAATAAATAAATTAGAAAATACTAAAATAATATTGGAAAATAAGTTATAGATATTAGAATTTAAATTATAAAAGGGAAAAAACAGAAATGAAAGAAATACAAAATTGATGTTGATAATTTATATAGTAAAAAATAAATAATATTTTGATTTTAAATAATTTAAAATTTGAATTAAATTTTAAATTCATAAAAATAAATAAGTTAATAAAATTAGATGATGAAAATATTAAAAAAATTTAAATTTTGTAATTTTTGGTTTAAAAATATAAGAAAAGAGGAAATATTAAAATTAATTAAATAAAAACAAAAAAAAATGTGGATGGAGATCTTATTTCATGATGTTAAGATGAATCAAGAAAAGAAATTCTACAAAGAAATGATTGAGCAAAAAATAAATGAAATTTAACTAGTTGTCATAGATTGTCATATAAGTAAAAATTTTATTCTTCATATTAAATTTCACAATAAAAACCCTTCATAGATTGTCACATAAGTAAAAATCTTATTCTTCATATTAAACTTCACAATAAAAACCCTTTCACCCACTACAAATGGATAGAGTTTTCTAACATCAATATTAAAAACTATTTACCAATATTATAAGAGAAATGATTTAGGAATTTTTTTTTTTATACACTGACTTAGAGTACAACATTTCTAATATTCAAGTAAAATTGTAAAGTGTGATAGAATATATTATATTTGATATGTTTGTATAAGAAAATTATAATAATGAAAAACACTTGATTTTCTATAAAAATAAAGTTAATCATTTTCTAAAATATTTTAAAAATAAATTAAACTTATTAATAAGTAATAATAATATTGAGGATCTTTATCATAAAATTAAAACAACAATCTTGTACAAACAAGTAATTCTTAAAATTGTTTATAAAAAAATAAATAATGGAATGATCCACCTTTAGTATGACAAACATTATAAGATTGTCAGAAAAGGAGTAAAATAAGCCTCCAACTAGTGCTTAAAATTTATCGAGATAAATAGCTATAGAATTCTCACTAGAAAAAACACAAAAGAACTATTATATAAATAGAAAACTAAAGAAGCTTTTACAGATCTCTAAATTCAACACTAAAAGATCATGGAGGAAAATGGTAACTCAAAAAACAATTGAAAATATATAATTTCCTTGAGATATTAGAAGTTGTACCTTAAAAGATTTATAAATCCACTAATATTTGAGACAACATTCAAACATTTCCAAAAAGAGATATTATTACTATAAAAGACATTGAGGTTGGGGTTAAATATATGACATAAGGGAAATCTTAGGAAATAAAATGGTATCCAATATGAATCATAAACATTGGAGGCTTGGTTCTTGTCCCTCACATTCATATGCTTTTCAATATGTCAACTAAGAAAGGATTCCCTACATGATGGACTCAAAGTCTCAATGTTCCTTTTTTCTTTTCTTTTTAAGTAATGAAGAAAATAATGCTTCAAACTATAGGACCATTATGATTAGTCATATTATAGTAATTTATTTGGATCATTATGAAAAAAAGAGATGTATTATAGTTACAAAATCTAAGAAAAAAGATAAAGGCCAAGATGATTTGTGTTGCTTCACTAATTTTAGTAAATTTTTTGGTATAGTGCCTAAAGATAATATTTAGGATATGTTAGAAGAGATAAAGACACCTTTTGAGTTGCTATATGAGAAAGTTATTCCTAAACTCAAGATACTGGTTAAGTGATGTTGTGATGTTGTCCTTTCTCTGTTACCCATTCTCCCCTACCCTTTTTTTTCCATGTAGAATGATAAATTAAAGGTATGCTTGGAACAGGCATGATACAGTAACATTAATAAGGATAATCATGATCTTTCTTTTTCAGACTGCAAATATTGTTCCTTCTACGAATGTGCTACCATACAAGAAACTAAGAATTTTCAAAGATTTATCTTTCATAACTAACATTCTTGTAAATAATGATAAAACAAATATTGTGATAACTAACTCAAAAAAATAACTTAACTAATTTTGCATATGATAATTTAATAAAATAAGAAAGTTAACTCATACAAAAATCTTGGATTTGATCTTCATCACAATCTTAACTAAAATTATAACATTTGGGAAATGTCTAATTGCATATGGAAATTCTATTTGTTCTTGAAAACCAGAAATCTACACATTTCTTGTTCTAAAACAAAGTTCAATGATTAAATGAAGATGGAAATTTTATTTTATCTACAAAACTATAAATAAACACATTTCTCGTTTTAAAACAAAGTTCTTATTTAGGATATAGTTATTGCACTATGATGAGGTTATTAAGGCGATGAATTACTGACTTAGGCTGCTCATGAGATGTTTTGTAGAATTTTTGATGGCATGGAAATTGTTCAATTTGGTAGAAGGAAGTACAATTACAATCTATGGGATGGTAAAAATGAATCTTACAATAGTTCAACAATACTCTTTCATTCATTTTCCAACAATTACAATCAACCAATAATGGAGGCAGACAAATAATTGACAACCATGTTAGTAACAATTTTAGCCTTCATCCCATTCAAATGCTTTGATAGTCATGTTATAGTGATTGTAGTTACTCCATAGGTGTTGTTACCCCTCGTATGTTTTTACTTTGTAGGTGTTGTTATAGGATAACTAGTGGTATGTATTTATCAACAACCTCCATCATACATCATGTCTAACTAGGAGGTAACTCCTCAAATAAAAACTTATTTTATTCATTCAGGTTGTTCATTATTATATACAAGAGGGAGTGACTGTTTGGTTCATCTCCTGATGGCTCTCTATCTTCTCTATTATTTATTTACATTAATTACAGCTGTACACCCAATCCCTCTTATTAGGTGTCAACATTCCCCCCTTAATCTGAAGGGATGTTGGTGAGTCCAAGCATCATTCTGAATCTTTCAAGATTTTCTCTTCCAAGTGCTTTGGTGAAGATGTCTGCAATTTGATCATTAGTGGAACAATGGCAGATATGGATTGTTTTGGCCTCAACATGATGTCGAATCAAATGATATTTAGTATTGATGTGCTTTGTTCGATCATGGAACTTTGGGTTCTTGGCCAACTTTATTGCAGAGCTATTGTCAATCATGAGTGGAGTCAATTGTACTTGTTTTACCTGCAAATCTTTAAGAATTTTCCTGAGCCACACAATTTATTTTGTTGCCTCAGCTGCTGCCACATATTCTGCCTCTGTTGTGGAATCTACTAGAACTGATTGTTTGCGTGATCTCTAGGAGATAGCTCCTGATCCAAGACTCATAGCATAACCTGAAGTAGATACCCCAATTTCTTTGTCTCCATCAAAGTCTGAATTAGAGTATCCAATCAAGTTGAAGTTGCCCACCTGTGTATACTTGATTCCAATGTCTTGAGTTCCCTTCAAGTGCTTTAGAACTCTTTTTGCAGTAGACCAATGTCCCTCACAAGGATTTTGCAGAAATCTAGAGAGGATTCCAATAGCAAACGAAATGTCTGGTCTAGTAGTAGTTAGATAGTTGAGACTTCCTACTTGAGCTGTCTATACTTTGTTGCATCCTCAAATTCTTTTCCTTCAATGGATGTGAGCTTTAAGTTTTTTTCCATTGGAGTAGTTAGAGGATTGCATTCAGTCATGCCAAACCTGTTCAACATATCTCCAATGTACTTCTTTTGAGAAAGAAATATGGATTTTGGATGTTGAGTTACTTCAATACAAAGATAGTAATGAACATAGCCCAAATCTGTCATTTCAAAACCTTTCTTCAATTCCTTCTTTATGGATGCAATGTAGCTTTCATTGTTCCCTGTCATCAAAAGATCATCTACATATACCACAAGATATACAACTATTTTGCCAACTTTCTTGACAAACAAAGTTGCATCATCAACATCATAATGTTTTAAATTGAGTTTTAGAAGATGCTCAGTCAGTTTTTCGTACCAGGCTCATGGTGCTTGTTTGAGGCCGTATAAGGATTTCACAAGTCTGCATACTTTATGTTCATGTCCTTTCATAGCAAATCCTTCAAGCTGGGACATAAAATCTCCATTCAAGAAAGCAGTTTTTACATCCATTTGATGGACTTTCCAACTGTTCTGAGCTGCTAGGACAAAGAGTGTCCAGATGGTAGCCCATTTTTCTGTGGGGGAAAAAGTTTCCTCATAATCAACCACTTCCTTCTATGCAAAACATTTTGCCACAAGCCTAGCTTTGTGCTTGTCAAGTGAGCCATCAGCTTTATACTTATTCTTGTAGATCCACTTGCAGCCAATTGGTTTAGTTCCCAATGGAGGATCAACCAGCTTCCAAGTGCCATTCTTTAGCAGGGCATCATACTCCTTTTGCATTGCTTCTTTCCATTCATCATGAGAAGTAGCTTCTTTGAAGGAAGTTTGTTCAAAATTTGTAGACAAATTGAATTCACAATCATAAGAAACATCCATATCAACAGGTGCATCAGAGTCATCTACATTACCTCCATTTTTCCAGTTTGAATTTCTAGTTCCTATCTTTCCAACCTCATCAGGATGAACACTTTCAAGTGTCTTTGTTAGCCACTTTGGGGGACCTTTCTCAGATGGTCCAGGATGCTCCATTGATTGAGTTGGGACTAAATCAAGATTGAGTCTCCCAATTCCATCAATAACATCACTCAAAGTATCATCCGTTGTTGGAGTTTCATGCAGGGGAGAGAGTGCTTCAGAAGAAGATTCCACAGGTTGATCTAGTATAGGAACCCCCCCTTCAAGATGTGGAATCTGATTATCAAATTCTTGAATTGATTTTGTATTTGTGAGTCTATCCAAGTGATCAAGTTTCCTTTCAACAACATTGTCAGTTTTTGATGCTTAAAGAAAGATTACATCTCAAGATACAACAAACTTTTTGTTGACTTCATCATAGAGATGATATGCTTTGGAGGTGTTTGAATACCCCAGGAAGATACACTTATGACTTCTTGCACCAAGTCTGTTTCTATGTACCTTTGGTATCAAGGCATAACAAGTGGAACCAAAGAGCTTGAGATGCTTTACCGAAGGAATGTGCCCGTACCACATTTCATAAGGAGTCTTGTTTCTGATAGCATTAGATGGACATCTATTATTTATATATACAACACATATAACTACATCAACCCAAAACATTATTTTTACATTTTTGAAGAACAACATGGAGAGTACCATATTTAAGATTGTCCTATTCATTCTTTTAGCTACACCGTTATGTTGGGGATTATAAGGCACAATTGTTTGATGTTTGATCCCATGTTGGCGAAGATAGCTTTCAAATTCATTTGAAGTGTATTCTTTTCCATTATTAGTGCGAATAGAGCCAATATGAGATTGTGCATTATTTTCAATCCATGTATGAAAGCTCTTGGATGTTTGAAAAGCATAAGATTTGTTCTTCAATAAATAAACCCAACACATTCTTGTGTGGTCATCAATAAATGTCATCATATATTTATTTCCATTTGCAAAAGAGACAGGCATTGGACCACATAAATTTGAATGAATGAGTTTAATTTTTCTATGTGCTCTGGAGTGTGAATCATGAAAGGACTATCTGCTATGCTTTCCTAGAATGCAAGCATCACATTGCTTAAGCTTCCTAGGAATTGTAGGCAAACCAGTAACACCATTTTTCTTCAACAAGTAGAGGTTGTCATAGTTCAAATGTCCAAATCTAGCATGCCATAATAAACTTGATGGAAGTGTACCTTCTTCATAATGAGAATTGTATGAGAAATGTTGTGCACGAGCAGAGGTACCCTGCAGCTTGAGAAGCCTTTCTTCTTCTATCCTCGTCATGACAAGTGAGTGGTCAGATGATTTTCTCATCTTAATTTTTCCATCAAACATATGAATGGAGTGACCTTGCTGGCGGATGTGGACCAAGGATAGCAAGTTTCTCCTCAGCTATGGGAGATATAGAACATGATGCAGAAGAAAATCTGGAAGACCAGGAAATTTAAGCCTGATTGTGCCAAGCCCTGATGGCTTGAGTTTTGATTGGTCTGCAAAGTATACTGCTCCATCAACATTGTTATTAAATAATTCACAAAATATTTTCTATGAGTCATGTGGCAAGTTTCTCCTGAATCAAGCAACGAATCATTTTTCCAAGAAGCAAGTGAAGCGTTAAATAAGTCTTCATTTACTCCAATATTCATTATTCCATAACATAATGAGCGGATTAAGGTGCTTTACCTTTGTCTGTGTCATTAGTTTTAACTTTGGGTTGGTTTCTTTGCTGCTCAATTTTGTCCCAAGGTAACTTGCATGTGGAGGCATCATGCGATCCATTTATTTTATAGCGTATGCCGTGCAAATCTGACTTTTCTCCTTGAGAGTGTCTACCCCCCTACCTCTAAAATATCTTTCTCTTCCTCTTCGACCACCTCTTTCTCTGGAAGAATCTTGGTCAAGATTCTTTTCTTTATGAGCAAGGCACACAACCTCTTCAGAAGATTCAGGGGTTGTCTTCTTTCCAAAAGCTTTCTCTCTTTCAGCAAATTTTTTCACAAGGGAATCAAAGGTAATATCTTTGAGATTTCCATTTGTTGGAAATGACTCAAGATAATTGGAGTAAGTAGGATAAAGTGCCTTGAGAAAAGCGATCAGAGGAATATCCAATTCAACCTTAGTGACTTTGATATCATGCATTATAGATTTTACTTTGGATGCAAGAGCAAGAGGATAATTATTTTGTAATTCAAGGGTGAAGAGTTTAATCATGAGTTGAACAACTTCAAGTGCAGAGTGTGAGTCATAGTGTTCTTTCAGCTTTTGTAAGGCTTCGAATGCATTTAAAAATGGCGAAATGTGTCGACTAACCTCTTCACTTACTGATGCTGTAATCAATGCATAGGCTTTGCTGTTCTTATTTTCCAATTGGCGAGCTCCTTTTCTGTGGTAGGCTAGACTGACGCTTCATCTCCTTCTCCAACACACTCTCCTTTCCATAGCTCATTAAAAATGAGAGTGTGTTGGATTTTCCATGACCATTCAAGATAATTCTCCTTTCCATTGAGAACTACTCCCACAATAGATATAATTGAATGCATATCATTATATCAACAACGTTATACCAACAATGTTCAACTTAACAACATTCAATGTTCACCCGAATATCAGAGTCTGACTGTAGTTGTAGTTCTTTTGTTGCATTGTATGGCAGAGATGAACGACGGAGATGAGTGGAGGAGATGAACGGAGGAGATGAGTGAAGGAGATGAACAGAGGAGGGCCGTCAACGGTTATCGCAAGATAAACAAGTCGGGGAGATAACCATGGCTAAAGGTGGATTTCGGGCGGATAAAAACAGTAAGTGGTATTGAGAGGGGAGCGCCTGATTCCACTAAGCGATGGACACGTAGCGACTAGAGGAGAGAGAAAAATCGCTCGTATCGGGCAGGTAACTTTCGTGCAACTAATGCACTCGAAATTGCTATAAGCCGTCAGATTTGGAGGTGATGATCAACAGTGGAGATTAAAATGCACTTTTTGGGTGGGTAACCGCCGTGCAAGTGGTCCCCCCCAAATTCAATGTTAGCCGTCGGATCTTGAGATTGAGATCAAAGGTGGAGAACGAGCTTGATAAAGTGAAACCTCAGGAATTGTGTCCGAGCGGGTTACATCATCACCATTGGTAGTTTATATGAAAAAGGATATGCAGTGAATAAGAAAATGCATATGTAGATTCAAATACAAAAGGGTTAATGAAGGGTATGATCGCATCGCAAACATGCAACAGTATTGATCGGGGCAAAGAGACTAGTGATATGCGATTAAAAGCAAACCCGATGATATTTATATATGTGGGTTCATGACATTTAAGATCCGGCCCAAGGAAGGAAATCCAAGTTAGTACAACACCTTCGGCTTCAATGCGCCATTCCACGCAACAACAATGAATGAGATTTCGCAGGGTTTTGACAGAGATGTCAGCTTGCAAAAGATGCAAAACAAAGGCAAAATAGAATAAGAGTTACAAATTAAAAGAGGAAGCCAAAAAATGGTGCCCGCTCTGATACCATGTCAGACCAGTTGGTAACTCCTCAAATCAACACTTATTTTATTCATTTAGGTTGTTCATTATTGTATACAAGAGGGAGTGATTGTTCGGTTCATCTCCCGATGACTCTCTATCTTCTCTATTATTTATTTACATTAATTACAGCTGTACACCCAATCCCTCTGATTAGGTGTCAACACATCAGTTCTTTGTATTAGATTAGCTAAATAACATCTTTGTTTTAGAATTAGATTTCATTTATCTCTTTGAATCCTACCATCTTATGAGTTTTGCCTTGGTACCTCGATGCCTTTGCATACTCTTGTCCTACTCTTCCTGGTGCTCTTGAGTCTAAGATGCCTAGTCTCCTTAGTGTCATGTCATTCATTTTTCAAGGAATTGTCTACCATTTCTTGACCTTATCAACCACTCTATCATGTTTCCATTTGACCTGAGTCATTTCACTGTGTTGTTCTAGATCACTTCAAAATCAATCACTTATTTTCATTTTGTGTTGATTAATGTGGGGATCATCATTCCCCCCTTGGACATATCCCTTCCTATTGACTTCAACACATTATCTAGGAAATGGATTGAGAAACATCACAATACCCTAGAGCTTGCAATCATCAGTGGTAGGTTTTCATGTATTTGATCAGGGGTTTTCATTATTAACTCCTAATTGAGCAACTTTACAAATGTTTGACCTCAACTCATTTATTTGCACTCGCTAGATTTTATTGTGCATCTTGGAGACCATCATCCTTATTGGTGGCCCTTTTTGCATTTTTTAAAGGTTTTCATTATTGACTGGTAATCAGACGAATTTGACATCATCTCATTCATTCACATGTGATAGAATATATTATATATGATATCTTTATATAAGAAATTTATAATAATGGAAAACACTTTATTTTCGATAAAAATAAAGTTAAATGTTTTCTAAAGTATTTTAAAAATAAAGTTAAATGTCTTAATAAGTAACAATAATATTGAAGATCTTTATCATAGATTTAAAACAACACTCTTGTAGAAACAAGTAATTCTTAAATTTTTTTATAAAAAATAAATAATGGAATGGTCAACCTTTGGTGTGACAAACATTGTAAGATTGTTAGAAAATGAGTGAAATAAACCTTCAACAAGTGCTTAAATATATCTAGATAAATAGCTATAGAATTCTCATTAGAAAAAATAGAAAATAGCTATTAGATAGATAGAAAGAAGAGAAGTTTTTACAAATCTCTAAATTCAATACTAAAAGACTATGGAGGAAAATGGTAACTCAAAAAACAATTGAAAATATATAATTTCATTGAGATATTAGACATTGTGCCTTAAAAATATTTATAAAACCACTAATATTTGAGACAACATTCAAACATTTCTAATGCAAGATATTTTTTACTATGAAAGACATTTTGCTTGGGGTTAAATATATGACATAAGAGAAAGATTAGGAAATAAAATGGTATCCAATATAAATCATAAACATTAGAGGCTTGGTTCTTGTCCGTCACATTCATATGCTTTTGAATATGTCAATTAAGCAAGGAGTCCCTAAATGATGGATTGCAAGCCTCATTGTTCCCTTTTTAAAAAGGTAATAAAGAAAATAATGCTTCAAACTATAGGACCATTATGATTATTCATATTCTAGTAATTTATTTGGAATCATTATGAAAAAAAAGTTGTATTATAGTTAGAAAAACTAAGAGAAAAAAGATAAAGACCAAGATGTCTTGTTTTGCTTCACTGATTTTAGTAAATCTTTTGGTATAGTGTGTAAAGATAATCATTGGGATATAGTAGAATAGATAAAAGTACCTTTTGAGTTGAGTGTTGTGGAAATAAAGCTATATGGGAAAATTATTCCTAAACTTAGGCTACATGTTAAGTGATGTTGTCCCTTCTCCCCTACCCTTTTTTTCCATGTAGAATGATAAATTAAAGGTATGTTTGGAATAAGCATGATGCACTAACATTAATAAGAATAATCATGATCTTTCCTTTTCAAATTACAAATATTGTTCCTTCTATGAACTTTTTACCATACAAGAAACTAAGAATTCTCAAAGATTTATCTTTTAGACCTAACACGATAATAATTAATGATAAAACAAATATTATGATAACAAACTCAAAAATATCACTTAACTAATTTTTCATATGATAATTTAATGATATAAGAAAATTAACTCATACAAAAATCTTGAATTTGATCTTCATAATTTTTTTTACTAAAACTATAACATTGGGGAAATGATTAATGGAATATAGAAATTCTATTTGTTCTTGAACACTATAAATCAATATATTTCTTATTCTAAAATAAAGTTCAATGATTAAACAAAGATAGAAATTTTATTTTATCTTAAATACTATAAATCAATATATTTCTTATTTTAAAACAAAGTTCCTATTCAAAATAGTCACTACACTACTAATGAGCACCAGTATTGCAACAAGAATGCTGCAACTCCTAGGGCTACGAACTTTACTTCATCAACCCGGGGTTCATACAAACTTGGAGGTGACAGTTCTGTATACACAAATAGATGCAATGGGTCCACTAGACCACTATGGTTTCTCAAACTAGCCTTATATTGAGTTAAGAGAAGTTTGATTACCAATGGAGAAAGGGGAATTTTACCCTAATTGAGAGAATTGAAATATTATCTACTGTAGTAATGAAAGACTGAAATAAATGCTTAAAGCACACCATTCATCTAGCTATTTGTTAATATGTCTTGCTTCAGAAGAATTCTAAGCTAACACATGTGAAATCCTAACTAACCTAAGCATGCAATTAGATCTAATCAAACACTTAACTGTTGTGAATATGAATAAACATAACAACCTTTTTCTTTTTGTACCTTTTGTGAAAACATGAATGCTAATTCCTCTTGGTTGTATGGCAGGTGGGTTAGGTGTAGAGAGAGATGGTTGTGATGGGTCAGATGGCCTGAGAGGCAAGCAGGGGTCTCCTCCTATCTTTCGTGATGCATTTCTCACAAACCGGCCTCAAAACAGGCCACTACAAGTCATCGTACAAGATGTCCTAATTCACCTACAAGATCCCCTCTATTCCTACAGGAACATGCCGAAAGCATAGGAAGTGACTTGGACAGTGGTATAGGGCTTAGGGAAGGTGCGTGATGGGAGGAATAAGGCAAGGAAGTGGTTAGGACTTCCTCAAAACTCAAACCAAAGTTTGTATGATGGTTGGATTTTCTCAACAAGCATGGCAAGTTGTTCTTAGGAAATGATAACTCGGTTTATGGATTGAGTGGCTTTTGGCGATCATGGATGGGTGAGGTTAGGTCGGGGCCACTGATATGAGATACTCCTGCACTATTGAAACTCCTGAAATATACACATAATTGGCATTTTACCCATAAATCATGTCAAAACAAGAAAGGTTTCGAACAACATAAGAAAACAAAATTTCATCATTTATTTGCCTAGTTCATGGAGGAAATACTTGCAGCCTATTGTGAAACACTGTGAAATCTAATACCAAGTTGGAGATATCAGAAATAAAAACTGCAACCTATCCTTGAAAGCTAAAAGATGCTGGCCTAATTAGCAGAAAACCCTAAATTTCATAAGAAATCAGAATTCTGTCTTTTTGGGGCTGAATGGGAGTTTTCCCTCAAACCCTGGTCTCTGAAGGGAGGAGTGAGGAAAGATCAACTTCTTATCAGACTTTTTAGTATTCCTTTATCTCTCTAAAGATACTGCTAAAGATATGCACAAACGAAAGCAAACTAATCAAATTCACCAATACTTGCAATGAAATAATGCCAAAACCAATTCAACAAGTAACCTATGAAATAACCTAAGCATACAAGTACAGTAAGAGGAACCTCTACTGCTAGGGTTGAGACCTAACCTAAGAGCTTCATCTCTTTGAGTCAACTCAGTGCCGAATCAAGGAAATGCTCATTTTCATTAACATATCAAAAAAATACATAACAATGTTTTGCCACAATCCTTCAACTCGAAAGTGCTTAGTTATCTTGCATAAAAAATCAGAATCCTAATGAGGCTCTATGCCTCTTTATTTATACAACTGAAGTTTCCAACAACTTCCTTAAATCTAGAGAGGCTTGGCTCCCAATCTCAAGATGAACTAGTTCTTAACTATCATTGGCTTGGCTGCCAATGATCCTCATGACTCAACTACCTGCAACTCCGAGCTGGTGTGATATTATTGAGGGATCTTCGAATGAGTGAAGACTTAATGAGGAAGATCCATCTCCAATAATCTCTCATTCTTGTCTCATTTGAGTTCCTCCACCTTAATTAGCCATAATTTTCTCCCAAAAACCTGCAATCAATGCACATTAGACCAGTAGACATAACATCTTACTTTTACTTATCTCATTAAGAAAAATATAATTAAAACATGTAAGGAATCATGAGAAGAGTTGATTTTAGTAAGCTTGGAGGTGTTGTTGGCTTGATGGGGCCTGACCCAGGTTTAGAGTTAATTAGCCAAACAAATCCCTACACTACTGGCCCTTTCGGCATCAGCCCGTGGTGCACAGACTGAAGTCTCACCCGAAGCAATATGGGGGGATGCTGGAACCAAGTTTCCGCACCTTGGAGATGTCTGAGGGGTCAACTTAGTCAACTATGCTTACCTTTGTGCAGGTCACTTCGCACACTTACTGACCTTCGAGACCTTCTTGGTCTGTTAGGATCACCTTTCGCGCAGCCCTAACCAGGGGCTGAGATGCTTTCGTGCTGCTAGGGCAACGATCTGCGCTATTTCCCCAAGTTACACTGCGTATCTTACTTATCTTCTTACAATTGTTAGTTAACTTTGTGTAAATAGATACCTTATCTCACCTTTACTTAATCAACACAGTTATATATGTTTGCGCACCATATAGACAACGGAAATGCAATTTATACCTAATATATTCGATACAAAAAACAAGAAATAAATACACAGAATTGCTGTAAAAGTTCTCTTTATTAATGCTTCAATAGTTATAGACTCGACTCCTGCGCACTTAGCTGCAGGGTCCACGCACTCAGCTGCAGACTACTAGGCCTCTGCACACTAAGCTACAGATCCTTCTCCTACTCTACGACCCAAAGACTCGACTCTACACTTAGATCTCCCACTATCCTTCTATTCCATGATCACTCTTCAATTTTATTCTATTCTCTTTACAACTTAGAGCCTCACTCTATTTATACAATCCCATGGTTCGCAGACCATGGGTAGATCTTTAAAACTGAAATTATATTACAAGATTGAGGGTGGACAACCCTATAACTCATTTACAACTTCGTACTCCGCGCCCACAAAATGTAGAGTCTTTACATCAGATTTACATTTTTAGCCAAAATTTGGGCTTTAAGCCCCAAAAATTCCCTCGGTGGATCCTGCGCCCAACAGGCCCCCAACACAAACATTGTGACTTGCCCTTGAGTCACTTTGTCGGTGCGGAGATCTTCACATGGAGACCTCCCAACTCTGCCTGGATTGTTGCAAGATTGGTAGCACACTGAGCAGCTGCTTGCTGCACTTCCTGGATGCGCTGTTGATAGTCCCGCGCCTCCTTTTAACTGCCTAGAGCGCTAATACTGTGCTTCTTTCAGCTAGTCAAATAGTTAGGCCACCTATGTAAGGAATCAACCGACTACCATTTACTATTTCTTCGAAGAGTTCGTCATTTAACTTCTCCAATTGCACCGCGCTTTCATCTGTACCTCCTTAATAACATACGGTCCTAGCCAATGCATTCTGAGCTTTCCCTGGAATTTATCAAACTCACTATCATAAAGTAACACCAAATTGTTCACCTTGAAGGTGCACAACTTAATATGTCGATTGTGCTAGGCGTTTTCATGCTGTTTTTGTACCTGTTGGTGAAAGCCAGCCAAAAATCGTTCTTCCTCGAGTTCCTCCAACTGCGCAAGGCTCTCCTCCAGGGCTCCACGGTCCGTCATACCTGTGAACGCTATTATGCACAGACTAGGCACAATGTATTCCATCAGAATTACAACTTCCACACCATAGACAAGCCTAAAAGGCATCTATCCCATCAGCTTCTTGCATGTCATCCGATAAGCCCATAATACTGCGGGTACGCGCAGGTCCCAATCACTTCGCTGCGTGTTGCATACTTGGTCAACACAGTCTCCAGTACTTTGTTAAATGCTTCTACTGTCCCATTAGCCTATGGGTGATACGATGTGCTTTTCTGATGATGCACCTGAAATTCTCCTATCAGCGCGCTAATTATCTCATTTAGGAAACACGTACCATGATCACTCATCAAGATCCTTGGACATACAAATCACATCAAGACGTGTTCAAACAGAAACTTTGCAACCGTCGTGGTTGTGCAATCTTTTACCAGCTGCGCTTCTGCCCAATGAGTCAGGTACTCTGTTGCAATGATAATATATCTCGCGCCCGTCTCTCCTTGAGGTTTGATAGGTCCTACAAAGTCGATCACCCACTTTTCAAGGGATACAACGTCATTTGTAGATTCAAAGGCATCCCGTCCCTTGGGATGGTTTACCTATTATTTGACATACATCACAGGCCTTGCAATGTACTTTTGAATCCTGATGAAGGGTCGACCACCACAACCCTGTGCGGAGAATCTTTTGTGCGGTCGCTCTCCCTGCATAATGTCCTCCCACAGCAACCCCATCAGCATTCATGAGGACATTGCTTCGTTAAAACTCAAGTACATACCTTCGCAGTATCTCATCATTCCCCATCTTATATAAGTGCCAACAATGATAGAGAAATCTACCGTGCGCACCACTAGTTCCTTCTTCTATTGGACAGAGTATCATTTCGGCACAGTTGAATCATGAGAAAGTGAGTTATATCTTCAAAATGTCCATCTGTTATGCGCAAAGCAAAGAGCCGCGCACTGGGTAATCCTTCCTCTAGACTAGTAGGTTCCTCTCCTGTCTCAATGCGTGACAGGTGATCTGGTCTCGCGTTCAATTGTCCAGGTTTCACAACAACTTCAAAGTCATCTTCTTGGAACAATAAAATCCATCTGCATATGTGCCCCCCCAACATAGGCTTATTGACCAAGTACTTCAGTGCATAATGATCTGTATACATCTTAAAGTGACCTCCTAGCAAGTAGTGTCGATACTTCTAAAGCGCATACACCATAGTCAGTCCCTCGCGTTCAGTGATGGAATAGTTATTTTTTGCTTTATAAAATTTGTGACTTGCGAATGCGATAGGGTGATCCAAGCCCTCTCCACCATCCTGTGTTAGTACCGCTCCTAGCGCTATACACGATGTGTCAACATGGACATGAAACTCTTTGTTCTAGTTTGGGAAGACAAGAATCGATGCAGTGACCATATTTTCCTTCAATATATCCAGGCTTTTCTTGTAGTCATTGTTCCAGTAGAATGTAACATCCTTCTTCAATAGTTTCTCCATCGGCGTGGTGATTTGGGCATAAATTTTGATAAACTTTTTGTAGTACCTTGTATGTCCCAGAGTAGCGTGCAGTTGTTTCACATTTCACGACGCTTCCAAATTCAGAATCACGACAATCTTTGCGGGAGCTACCATTAGTCCCTGTCTGCAAATCACATGTCCCGATAGGTTCCCAAAAGGAAAAAGAAACACACACTTCTTGAGATTAAGCATGATTTGGTATCTTCAGAAGGTATCCAACATCAAGCATAAGCTTGCTACATGGCGCTTAACCAGCCCAAATACAATCCAATCATCAAAATAAACCTCCAAGAACTTATGAATATATTCCTTGAATGCTGCAACAACCACGCGCGAAAAGATGGCCGACGCGTTCTTCAACCCAAACGACATGATAGTGTATTGAAAGCAACCCCACTCAGTTGCAAAGGTTGTCTTGCTCCTATCCTCTAGCACAATTTTGATCTGGTGTGTTATAGACATTTTTGGGCACTGCAACCCCAAGCATAAATGTCCATAAACCAAGGGCTCCTAAGTCCCTAAAGGTGTTGTTCCAACCCCTAAAAGAACAAGGTCAACTGATTACAGCATCTCCCAGAAGTTCTCCATGAAAAACTACTCAGAACTGGTCAAAACTAGACCATTTCACCTACTCCATAGGCAAAGTGCATTGCATCCCACCTGAATACACACAGTAGGTGCGATGCATGTCAAAAAACCCTTCTATGGGGTGCGATGGGCGAGAAGGGACAAATGGCAGGGTCAATCCGCAAGGTGGAGGAGCATGGAATCTTCCAGAAACCTCTCCTGTGACACTTGCCTCTCTGAATTCGACCAGGGATGAGTAAGAGATCATCAATCTCCAAGTGGAATCAAGAACTATCAGAGAGAATACACTAATCAAATCTCAAAAGATGACTCACCTCCCTTGCAGACATCTATATATGGATCCCTCATCCCAGAGATCCAGAGGCTGGAATTTTGTATCTTGTAAGGAAGTGCTGTTGGTTTCGTGGTGCAATACCATAGTTTTGGGTGATCTAAGCTTTTAATGAGGTGAAGAAGGGCTTTCTTTCTGAGAGGATGACGCTGGGTTAGAACAATTGGTTGTAATCCTCTTTGGTCTTTCTTGATTATGAATAAAGCTATTCAAGTTTTCCTCCACATTCTTGTATGATTGATGATTTATGCATTTGTGTGGTCAATGTACATCTGATCCTATATTGTTTATGATAATAGATCTATGTTCTTGGATAGTGTTATGCTGCTTTGATTCTACAGGTACTCCTTGAAGCTGGGTAGACAAGGAAGTGAGTGGCAAAGACCTACCAGAAGAGAGAGGAATCGAGCAAGGAACCAAGCGCAAGACAGAGGTTGGTCTCCTTATTCTTCTCTTATCTATTTCTCATAAAGGAAAACGAAAGTAGTTTTTAGTGTGTTTGTTTCTAAGGTAGCTACCAGCCTTAGTGGGACTAGCAGCTCTGTATAGACACTAGTTTTCCCAATAACAAAATGGCGACTCCGCTGGGGAGTGAGTAGATTGTTTGTTCATCTACATTTGTTTACTTTATAAACTTACAGATGGAGCCTGAAGTCAAGCTAGCTAGCCTTCGAACATTTTTTGCTATGCAAGTGCAAAGTAGATCAACGCTGCTTCAGTCTATCTCTGGGTTTTGTTTATGAATTAAACAATTGATTTACAAGCTCTCTAATTGCCCTCGTGGTGGCTCTAGTAACCTCCTTAGATCTACCCCTGTGATTGATTTACTGATTACCACTTGCTCGGCCTAAATACCTGAACTGAACTGCAAACTGTGACCCAGAACCCAATCAAAGTCTCGTCCCTAGTCCAGCGCACTGTCTGTTCTGTGAACTTCAAATGCATCGCACTTCCCGAGTGTAGTAGGTGCGTTGCATTTCAGTTTCACTGTGTTACAAGTGCGCTGATCAGACAAGGCCTTGTTCCTAAATTTTGGTTTCTGTGTTCACGCTTTTCAGCTCTATTCAGGAATTTTGCTGCCTGTAGTCAGTACACCTTTGTTTGAAACCCCTTTCCTTGCTGTTATTCTGCCTCCATTGTGTAAAGAACTGTAAATGTTTTTATGTATTTTTGAGTCATTTTCAGTTCTCCTTTACAAAGAAGTAGCGTAATTGTACTGTCATTTCTTGATTTGAAAGTGTCGCAAGTGTCGTTTTCAGTCATAGAAGAGAATTTGATTGTTCTTGGTAGTCGATTACACTGTTACTCTTGTATTTGATTTGAGTTAGTAGTTTTTCAAGTGTCGAAAGCAAGTTTTCAATTCCAAATAACAAAGTGTCGTCATTGTCCTCATTTTGTTTTGAAAAGAAACTTGTTAGTAATTGTTGCTTTGGAAAATAATTCAGATTTGCGCTTAGCTTTCTTTTATCATTCACACATTAAGAAGGCTGAAAACAAATACATGCATGTGCATTTGCATTTAGACTATTTGTTGGTTTGATTTAGGACAGTGCATATAGTGTGTGCTCTGTGCTCTTTGTTGAAAGAACGCCATCTCTCTTTCCTTAGTAGCTAGGATTTTCATTACAAAAAGAAGATTAAATGACTGTTTATCATCTTAGATTGCATTTTAGGAATTGTATATCTACATCACGTGGTGAACTTGAAAGGAAAATTTCTTAAGCAAGATCAACCATAAAATAAATTTAATGAATCTAAAAATGCTTTGGAACCTAATGCACAACATCTAGAAGTCTAGGCTAGAGACGTATTCCGACGTCGTAAAGCCTGGTAACTGTTGTTTTCATTGTTGGTTGGGTGATTCCTCCACTTTGAGACAATAAGTGCCAGTACAGACTTGTGCTCCCATGTACCGTCGAGTATATTTTTGGAGACCACAATAGGCTTTATCCTTTATCCATAGGAAGCCGTGTCTGCCACCCTATCGATCGCAATGCACTGAACACAACATTCAGGAAGATTGACTGCCGTACCGTAAAAAGTATTCTGCAGTTTTGCGATTGGTTTGGTAATCCCTCTGTCTAGATTTCCAGAGCAGTCACTTTCGTTCCTTTTCAGACTTCTTAACGGAAAAGGTCCATCTGAGCACTTGTCACTTCAGGCTCATTAAAAATCGAAGGCGACTAGAGTCATCTTTTGTTTTTTCTCGACTCTTAAAAATTGAAAAAACAAGTTGTGTCAAAGTGTCTAAAATTTATTTTAAACGAATAATCATCACCTTTCCTACGTTGATCTTAAGTTGAGAAAAATGGAGTCCACCAACCAAGGAGTTCCCCTTGGAGGAAATCCTAGTCCCTTCTCCTCTTGGGGAGATGTTGGTGCACCCCATATGGCCACATTGTCTCTTCCAGGATTGACAATCAGCTTGCCCGTATGGCTCTTCTCAACTTCTGTCGTTCAGAACACCGTAATTCCTGAACAATCAAGTCAGCAAATAAATGATATTAGAGTTACCCCCAAACCCTATACTTCGTCCAATTCTTCCTCTCCTCCTTCCTCTTCACTTGATGAAGCTGGTAAAGCCCAAAATCAAGTAACTGAGAAGAAGAAGGAGAAGAAGAAGAAAGAGAAGAAGAAGAAGGAGCCAAAGGCAAAAAGGGGCAACCAAGCATCGTCTAGCGAAAATCCACACACTGCACCGACCAGGCCTAAATCGCCATGTGTCATTTGCAAAGGAGACCACTATCATCGAGATTGTCCTTGCATCCCTCGGATCTTAAGGGACTGGTCTCCTCGTTTGCACAATCTGGTGTCATCAACCTCTGACGATCATGTTGAGCATACACCGTCAACTAGTGAAAGTGAAGCCCCTGGACAAAAAGGAAAATATAAATTTCCTTGTAAATTGTGTGAAGGCGATCATGCTGTCCACCATTGTCCCTTCTTAGACGAAGCTAAAAGAGTTTTGGACGACCGTCCGGTTTCACCGTTACGGCTTCCTCCTGGATACAAGAAACTCTTGCCGAGTTCGTCACTAGTTGAAAATCTGACTGACACGCCCTTGTGGTCGGCCGAAGCATCTATCATTGAAGATAAACCATCTGAATCCATACCAGACGAAAGTCAAAAGGTCGAGGCAGCAGTTGACCCGGTCTTGCCTTCAGAAGGTCCATCTTCAGATGATACAGTCATCGAAGAGAACAAGAACAACACCGTTCAAATTCTCGTTGTAAGCACAGACTTCGATGAACATGGGGGCAGTCTACCCGTTCCTTTACCGCAGGAAGGAAGTTCATCAGAGTCATACCTGGCCGTCTATTTAGTCCCACCTCCAAGCAACCTAGTTGTTTCCTTTGACTGGAATCTACTAGGCAGACCCCATTTACCGGCTAGTGTACCATTCCGAATCATTGCTCAAGTATATAGAATGGTTATGGCCGATACCATCATAGATGAAGGGGCTTCTGTGAGTATCCTTTCCTCAACTGCTTGGAAAGCGCTTGGTTCGCCATCGCTTTTGCCTGAGATGAGAAATCTAACAGGCTTTGACAAAGGAACCAGTCGACCGTTAGGGATCCTTCTCGATGTGCCGATAACATTGAGAAGGAAAAATGTTCACATGAACATAATGGTAGTCCAAGGACCCCTGGAATATAATCTACTCCTTGGACGAGACTATATTTATTGCATGGGAGCCATTGTCTCCTCACTCTTTAGAGTAATGTGTTTTCCGCACGAAGGAAGAGTGGTCAAGCTCGTAGACCAGCTTTCATTCCCTGGTTCACACATAGCAAATAGTCATATACCAACCCTGAATGGTCTTTTCACACAAGGAATGTCTCATCAATCCCCAGTCCATCCTCCTGATGAGCGCGAGTGATTCGGAGGGCATGACTGAAACCCAGGGGGCATGCACCCTGGCTTGTTTCGACAGGAAAACCTTGGGTATAGGGTGGGTTTCCGCAGAGAGTATATGACTGGTCTGACACACCCGTCCATTTTGGAAAATGGGATTAGACCGGAATAAGATACCTTTGTTGAGGTAGGCCTTTCTCGATAAAACAAATATTTTGTCTACAAATTGAGGGGTAACCTGAAAAGGTAGGCCTTTCCCGATAAAACAAATGTTTTGTCTACGAATTGAGGGGTAATATGGAAACTCTACTTCGCTATACCTGGGGGCATGCAAACCTTTTGGCATGCAAGAAAAGAGCGACCATTTATTTTTTAATTTATAGGTCCTCTAACCCTTTAAACTCGTAGGATTGGTCGTTTCCTAACTTGCATAAAGAAAGGATGTGGGGCAAAGCTTTGAAATAATGCCGTTTTTATATATGAGACATCCTTATTATGCGACTGGATTAATCGAGCAGTTTTAACATAGAATTCAAGCTCGTTAAAAAATAAACATAAGCAATGAGCAAGTGTTTCCCCCAGCGTTTAAGCTCATTAAAAAATGAACCAATTTCTAGTAAATAACCATCGTGAATGTATTACTTCAGCCTTTGAAGCCTTGGTCATGTTCTCATCATCACCTCCACTCTGTATTGGCCGATCATTCACCTCCACTTGATTGTTTACCCCTTTTGAGGAACAGCTGCGAAGAGTGATCTTGTTAGCCATCCTTGTGACACTGCTATGATTGGAAAATTCCAAACCTTACTTGGAATCAGTTGCTACCCGAATCTATCACTCGTTCCTCAAAAACAAGTCTCCTTTAAGCTCTTTTCAACTGACTCGTAAAATATGAAAAGATTGCCGAGCCATTGGCCTCTCCAGCTCGTTAAAGTGACCGTAAGTGCTATCCCTCCTTTAGATTTTAATCTTTTTGGACTTGAGGGATTATTACACAAAAATATCGAGCGCTTGTTTTGTTCGGCTCGTTAAAATTACCGAAAATTCATCCCTTTTGTATTATTTTATACTTTTTCGGACTTAAGGGATTAGATGACGAAAAAGGATTTTTGGAGTTTCCTTTACGTCCCTTTTCAGACTCTCTAAAATTGAAAAGGACCGAGTTATCTTTGTCGTTAAACTCGTTTAAAACCTAATAGCGACAAACTTGTCCATAACAGACAAGAACGAGTTTCACTATCGCTAGGCTTATTAAAACATAGCGATGGGTTTGCTCGAAGGGTAAATTATAGAACAAGCATATGTTATCCTCCTCAAGCTTGACAAAAATAAAGAGGTACTGGTTAGCAATGACTGGGGAAAAATTGGGAAGAAAACTTGAAGAAACTTTGTTGGTAGCAAGTCGCTCTTGAACATGACACTTTCACTCCACATCCAAGTTCGGTTGGGTTGTTCCATTCACTGGTCACATCACCATGGTTCCATCACACCATCCACATTTGGGGTTAATGCTACCAATCCATCATGTCAGTGTCACCGATATGTTCAAGAGAAGTCGCTCAGAGAATTCACCTGTGTCTCACCCACTATAATACATTTTCGCTCCATTCTTTCATGACCGCCACCCTGAACTGTATATCACCAGATCGTTTTCACCTCCATTAAAATCATTTGCTCCGTTCTGTGTCATTGATGTGGGATTCACTAAGGCCCTCCTATGACAGATCGCTTCTTGTCGACATCAGCTCATTATCCAAGAAGTCGATCTAGGAACAACCCTTTCAGTACTTTGAAGCTTGCATGCCTCAATGGCAAGTTTCTCACTTCTGGCGACGTGTTTACATCAATGGCCTTCGACCGAAAGATTTTGCGTGGTGTTCGACGCCAAGTCCCTTATTCACACCACGTGAATTGTACTACAGTACCTTGAGGGTCATCATCATTATCGGTGATTCCTCTCGCGCCTGTTAACAGCTTACATCATTGGCTGGTAATCAGGCGATGTCTTTCCATGTTCGACTCCAGAACATCTCTCACATGGATTGACTTGTATTTTGAGTGAAGATCGAACGAGATTGAAGACCCCGGATCTAGTTTCATCCATCCGGGCTGCGATATATATTCAGTTAAATAAAGACATCAAATGTACATCATTGCTGCACAGATAATCATCCAATCTAAGGGATGATGGCTCTACCAGAATCATCAGTCTACACTCAGATGATTGTCTGTCCTATGTACATGAAAATGAATTTATAAAGCTGAGCATGGGAATGCCCACCTTAGCTAGATCATGAAAATAATATGAAGATAATGTATTGTATTGTATCTTATTACAGGTCACCTTCCAGCTCGAAAAAACTTCGGATCCTCATGATAAAGCATTTCACTCGACATCAAAAGATTAACGACCTCATGCTTTAGGGGGCAACTGTTATAGAAATTTTTGGGCACTGCAACCACAAGGATAAATGTCCATAAACTAAGGGCTCCTAAGTCCCTAAAGGTGTTGTTCCAACCCCTAAAAGAACAAGGTCAACTGATTACAGCATCTCCCAGAAGTTCTCCATGAAAAACTACTCAGAACTGGTCAAAACTGGACCATTTCACCTACTCCATAGACAAAGTGCGTTGTATCCCACCTAAATACACACAGTAGGTGCGATGCATGTCAAAAAACCCTTCTATGGGGTGCGATGGGCGAGAAGGGACAAATGGCAGGGTCAATCCTCAAGGTGGAGGAGCATGTAATCTTCCAGAAACCTCTCCTGTGACACTCGTCTCTCTGAATTCGACCAGGGATGAGTAAGAGATCATCAATCTCCAAGTGGAATCAAGAACTATCAGAGAGAAGACACTAATCAAATCTCAAAAGCTGACTCACCTCCCTTGCAGACATCTATATATGGATCCCTCATCCCAGAGATCCAGAGGCTGGAATTTTGTATCTTGTAAGGAAGTGCTATTGGTTTCGTGGTTCAAGACTATAGTGTTGGGTGATCTAAGCTTTTCATGAGGTGAATAAGGGCTTTCTTGCTGAGAGGATGATGCTGGTTCAGAACAATTGGTTGTAATCCTCTTTGGTCTTTCTTGATTATCAATAAAGCTATTCAAGTTTTCCTCCACATTCTTGTATGATTGATGATTCATTCATTTGTGTGGTCAATGTACATCTGATCCTATATTGTTTATGATAATAGATCTATGTTCTTGGATAGTGTTATGCTGCTTTGATTCTACAGGTACTCCTTGAAGCTGGGTAGACAAGGAAGCGAGTGGCAAAGACCTACCAGAAGAGAGAGGAATCGAGCAAGGAACCAAGCGCAAGACAGAGGTTGGTCTCCTTATTCTTCTCTTATCTATTTCTCATAAAGGAAAACGAAAGTAGTTTTTAGTGTGTTTGTTTCTAAGGTAGCTACCAGCCTTAGTGGGACTAGCAGCTCTGTATAGACACTAGTTTTCTCGATAACATGGTGGTACCCGGAGAAATCGTTAGTGAAAGAATATGCTTCTTGCCCACTGACATTGTCCAACACCTCATCTATGAACAGAGTTGGGAATGGATCATGCACACAAGCGTCATTGAATTTTTTGAGATCCATGCATATTATTATCTCATCCTTCTGCTTCTTTTCCTGTACCACCATTAGACTTACCTAATCAGATTCTTCCACCAGCTCAATGAAACCTGCTGCAAGCATTTTGTCTAGTTCTACGTGGACCTTCTCCTTGTATTTTGGATTTAAGTGGTAAGGCCTCTGCTTAACTGGCTTCACGTTGGGTTTTAATGTGATCCTCATCATTCCTAAATCTCCGATGATTCCCTTTAAATCCGTAAACTTGGTTGGGAATAAGTCCTGGTACTCACGGAGTAACTCAGTGACCTTATCCACCATTGCGTCGTCCCAGTAGTCGCCGAGCTTTGCAAACTTAGGTTTGGCCTCCGTACCAATGTTCACCTACTTTGTTTTTACCGGTGTGGTTATGTCAAGGTTCTCAATCTGTGGTCCTTGAACCTCGCGATGCCATTTTGTTTCTAGAATGTTAATATTCCTCGGATCCTCATCCCCCTCTTCAGCAGTTACATTATAACACTATAACGTGCATCTCAGTTGAGTAGCCCTTTTAGGCCGACTCAGGTCTAAAGGCTCTTGCGGTATCCTAAAGATGGTTGCTTTTATCTCTTGTAACACTTCATCAATATTGTCCCCCCATCCATCCTCAAAATTGAAGGTCATCATGAACCCTTCGTGCAGGATATCCTGGCAACGAAACCATTTGTTGGCTTGATGGGGCCTGACCCAGGTTCAGAGTTAATTAGCCAAACAAATCCCTACACTACTGGCCCTTTTGGCATCAGCCCATAGTGCACGGACTATAGTATCACCCGAAGCAGTATGGGGGGATGCTAGAACCATGTTTCTGCACCTTGGAGATGTCTAAGGGGTCAATTTAGTCCAACTGTGCTTACCTTCACGCAGGTCGCTTCGCGCACTGTCCTGACCTGTGAGACCTTTGCGATTTGTTAGGATTTCCTTTCACACAGCCCTAACCAGGGGTTGAGATGCTTTTGCACTGCTAGGGCAACGATCTGCGCTATTTCCCCAAGTTACACCACACATCTTACTTATCTTCTTACAATTGTTAGTTAACTTTGCATAAACAGATACCTTATCTCACCTTTACTTAATCAACACAATATCATATGTTTGTGCACCATATAGACAACATAAATGCAATTTATACCGAATATATTCGATACAAAAAATATGAAATAAATACACAGAATTGTTGTAAAACTTCTCTTTATTAATGCTTCAACAGTTACATACTCGACTCACCCTGCGCACTCAGCTGCTGACTACTAGGCCTCTGCGCACTTAGCTACAGAGCCTTCTCCTACTCTACGACCCAAAGACTCGACTCTACACTTAGATCTCCTGCAATCCTTCTATTCCATGATCACTCTTCAATTTTATTCTATTCTCTTTACAACTTAGAGCCTTGCTCTATTTATACAATCCCATGGTTTGCGGACCATGGGTAGATCTTTAAACCTAACATTATATTACAAAATTGAGGGTGGACAACCCTATGACTCATTTACAACTTCGCGCTCCGTGCCCACAAAATGCGATTCTTTACATCGAGTTTACACTTTTTAGCCAAAATCTGGGCTTTAAGCCCCAAAACTTCCCTTGGGGGATCCCGTGCCCAACATGTGTATTAAGGTCCATATATTTACACAATGATGAGCCTCATCATCACCCCCTACAAAAAGTGTTGCTCATCCTCTGACAAACTTAATTTATGTCCATATATTTCATTTCTATGGTGACTTCCCTGACATCCCATGCTTTTGTTGTAGTCTCTTCTTCCTGTGAATAAAATCCTGCCTTCCTCTCTATCTCTTCCCACTACTTTTTGTCTTCTTCTTCTTTCCTTCCTTCCAACATTCCCAAAATCAATGGTGGACTGAGCCTCAAGCCAATACAGTTGACTTTGAGTATTTGTAGAGCTTGCTTATACATTGTGGTTCTATTTAGTGCCTCTCTCATTCTATCAGGAGAATGGTATTCTCTGACTTTTAGGATGTAAGGCAAGGTGTTCCATATCCTTTGGCAGGCCTGCTGGATGTCATCACCTAGAAATTTGAACATGTCTTCAAAGTGTGTGACTGCTTGTTCTTGTGCAGCAAGGTACCTTGGTGCAAGCTTGGGATCATTTGTAATAAGGTTGTGAGTGCTGATGACAGCTATTGGGTTAGATTGTTCAGTTATGATCATAATGGGTTATGTATCTCCTTTTTCTATTAACTTTTTCATCTCTATAGTTCTTACCTCCTCATGATTCATCCATGATGCTAAGGCCATCAATTGCAAGTCTCCTAGCTTTGAATTTGGGTCCCACACATTTAAATCTGCCAAGGCCATGTTGTGTAGGTAAAACCTTGATATTTTTTATCTATCTTCCAAGGTGCTTTGATCACAGAGATCAATGAATTATCTATAGTCTTGGAAGGGCATAGTTCCTCTTTGTGCTAGGGTCTTTATTTGGAATTTTAGCCATTGTTCCTTGAGATACAAGGCATAAGACTTTATCGACATCCTGCACTGAATTGCCTCCAAGGATAAACTGGCCATAGTTTTCAACTATATTCCCCTTTCTTATTGCTATCCCCTTAGCCATGTGTTTCTGCTTCTAACTGAGATTTCATCATTGCTTCTTTGTCCCTTATACTGCTTAGTTCTTTTCCCATCTCCTTCAATTTCTCCTCCATGTGGCCTACATCCTCCACCACTTTTGAATTGGCAATTTTCATCCACCTGTGTGTCCTTGCCCTCTCTTTCTCAAGTTCAAAGAATAGAGGAATGGAAAAATTTTGTGGTATTACCCTACCTCCTTCAATGAACTTGTAGTAGGAGTTAAGGTTTGGCTATGGACTAGGTTCTCTCAGTTATTGACCTTCTTTCTTTGTTTCTTGTTGAGTGATACCTTCATGGTCCCTTTTCTGTGTTTCCTAGGTTTGACAGAGTTTCCTGTAGGATGGCCTCTGCTTCCTGTAGGTTTGATAGAGTTTCCTGTAGGATGGCCTCTACTTCTTGTAGGTATGTTTGTGTCTCTTGTAGGAGACCTTTTCCCTTTGATGAGGCTGACCTTGTGACATGCCTCCTAACATAAGTTATTGGAGACTTGGGAGAGGCTTGTTCTGATGATACTTCTCCTTGATTTTTCCTTAGAGGGGCTGCCTTTTCTTGTTGCTTTGGTTAATCCTCAATGAAAATTGGAGTTTTGGTGGGGGTTTGAGGTCTCCCTTGTCTAATCCTAGTGCTCTTTCTCATCCTGAAGTATAGTGGGGTTTGTCTTTGCATCTTCCCCTTTGATTTGATAGGTGTACTTAGGGCAGTAAGAGTAGTTGTTGCCTCTTTCTTTGTGGGATTTGGAGATACCCTTGGTGATTCTTCTCCTTCTTTGCCTTGAGTTGCAGACTTTGGCTCATCCTTCTGTCCTTTTTCCTCGTTTCCTTTTCCTTCTCAATAACTTCTTTCTCTCCACTTTCCTCTTTTTCTTCTTCCTCTATTTCTTCACTATGCCCATCTGTCTCTTCTTTTGTTTCTTCCTATGTCTCTCCTTCATTCTCCTCCTCTATTTCTTCTTCATTGTCCTCCTCTGTTTCTTCTTGATTTTCCTCCTCAGTTTCTTCTTGATTTTCCTCCTCTGTTTCTGCTCCCTTCTCACTAGCAGTGGGGCTTTTGTCATATTTAATAGCTTGAATTGCTCCTTATGCTTGCATGTATTTAAAGGTTGTCCATGCAATAGGGAGTCTTAGGTTTTGTAGAGCATCTTCAAGGATGAGTTTGATCATCCCATGATGGGCTAGTTGCTGATGTTTTCCCTCCTGCACTTTGATGCTCATGTCTATCATTGATTGTAGAAGAAAATAGGGTATACTCAATTTGTTTTGAGGAGGTGTGTTCTCTCCAAATCTCAGTTCTTGAAGGAGTCTGAAGTGGTATCCATACACCACACTGTATCTCCCTTCACATGAAAGGTATTTAATGAGGTGGTAACTAACTTCATTCCAAGGGTATGGAATTCTTTCCCTCCTAACCCCATTTTTGTCCTCCATTAGCTCCTCTCCTTCCAAAAAGAAGATTTTCTTTGCAAGGGTTTTGTTACCCTTGTCTTCTTTTCTCCATGGTAACCCTAAAGGGAGTGTAGTGATTCTACTTATAACTTCAAGGGTAATTACTACTAATAAGACTTTCACCGCAGCAATGACATTGGTCCTAGTGAGGGGTATGAGTGAGAGGGCAAATTCTCTGGCCATATCATCATCGTATCCTCTCATCCTGTCAAAGAACCCCATCCATTGGTGCCTTGTGAAAATTTCCACTATAGGAGGATGCTGGTAGATCCTTGCTGTGTTTGTGGGTTCTCTCTTGTTAAAACCTCTTATCATCTTTCCGTGGTAATTGTAGAGGCTTGTGTGGATACAATTCAAGAGTTTTGGTAGCTGAGGGAGTTTTGAATGTTAACTTTTAGTGACATGCAATACAATTCTCCAATCCTGAGATGTATTGTAATTTTCTTAACCAAATTGAGGATTTTTTCTTCTTTCAAATGGAAAATATGGAAGGTATAAATCTTCCCTCACTTTGCTACGTTCTGGTGAGGATAACCCTTGATTTCACTTCCTTTAGTGCCCACTGACAATCCTGTAGGTTGATTCCCCTATATCATGTAGGCTTCTTGTAGGTTTCCTGCGTTATAGATGCTGACTGTTTCATGTCGGTGTTATCTCAAGAAGGCCATGAGAAACTTCTTCGTTCGATGGACCCTCGAAGTTTCTTATGCTCTCTTTGTATGGGAATCAATTTTTTATTTCCATATATGGATGATCGTGTGGGCTGGTGTGCTGGCTATCTATGTACGAGCACATCCTTTTGGACCATTGGTCCCACTATCAGTCCATCATTCCACCTTACCTTGTAATAATCTCCCACTCCTTTCCTCCATAACTTAAACAATTTTTGGCTTTATTCCCTTTTTCTTTTGATTTGACTTTTTCCATGTGTGGAGTGGTATAATTTTTTTCTTCTGGTTGATTGGACTAAGGTGGTCAAGTTAACTGGTCACCTTTACTTATAAATTCAACTCTCACATAATCCTACAGTTTTGATCATATCATACTAATGATAGAGCATGAGTAAGATGACATACCTATGGATAAGGTGCTTTGTTGACGATGCATGTTAGAGAGTGATGCCTCGTTGTTGTGTTTTTGTTGCATATTTTTTGTGTATTTGCCTATTTTGATGCTTATTTATTTTGATGTGCAGGTGTTGGAGAGTGATGCTGGTGATAATTTGGCTACTGCTGAGATTTGGAGGATTTTCTTCATCCTTGGAGTCCTTGTTATGAAGATGGTTGCAAACTGTGTGGTTTCCTTTGTGGGATAGGCTGCTACAGGATTTCCTATAGGATATCTACAGGATGTCCTGTAGCTACCTTTCCCCTAAACTTTCATACTTTTTCTCAACTCTGAAGCATAAGGGATGTTGAAATGAGTGGAGAAGGGTGGTAGGGAATGGTAGATGAGAGATGTTGTCTTTGGGTATTGTTCATCTCTCCCTCTTCTCTCTCTCTCTCTTCTGTTTGTTTTTTTCTTTTCTTTTTGTAATATGTATTTTTTTGAATTGATTTCTTTGATGGATGCAGGGGTGACATGATGATGAAAGGAATGGCTATGATGTGGTAGAGTAAATGGTTTTTCATCCAGACATAGGCTTGTGTCATCCCCTTGTTCTCAGACTACCTTTCTTGGGATTTTCAAGGTCACTGTAATTCCTACAGGAAACTCCTGTAGGAATATAGGGAACCCCGTAGAAAACACAGAGTTTGTGTAAGATGAGTTGGAGGGTTTTATAAGTGGAAGAATAGGTGAATAGTGGAAGATATGAGATGCGTGGATTGAAGCATGGCTCTTGTAGGTCCTGCTATCCTTCTTATGCTATGCTTATCCTCCTCTTATTGACCTGCAAAACATAATTTCCATCTTTTGTATCTTTTCTCTTTTTTCCTCTTTTTATTTTTTTTATTTTTCTCATTTTGTAAAACAACTAGTCTGCCTACAAGGAGGTTTTCATCCTAGTTTCCTGCCTTGGGTGCCTCAAAAGATGTTTTCACCCATATATATAAATTTTTTTTCCTCTTTTTTTTTTTTTTAAAACACCCTTGTGCCACCTCAAGAGGTTTTCAACCCAACAGTGGGACTCAGGTGCCTCATGGAGGTTTTCACCCGAGTCTCTTTATTTTTTCTTCCTTTTTCTTCAGGGACTTGGTGGGGTGGAAGCTGAGACTTTCTCTACCACCATCACTATCTTGCTGATGCTATTGATGAATTCTTGCTTTGACAAGGGCTTCTTGTAGATCTTTAATCTATACCCATTGACAAGCAAAGGGATAGCCTCTACATCAATGGTTCTTATCTGTACAACACCGTTATCATGATACTTTTTTATTACATAAGGCCCTAACCATCTAGTCCTTAACTTACCTTTAAAATCATTGTACCAGGAATCATACAACAAAGCCCAATCACCTTCTTAAAACTATTTGTCCTTTATATTCTTGTCATGCCAAATTTTTCTTTGAACTTGAGTCACCTCTGTGTGCAGGAGGGCCTACATCCTAAATTCATCTAACCCATTCAGCTGGAGAAATATTTCTTGTTGCGCCCTGGTGATATCTAGATCCAATTGTGCTTCCATTATTAAGGTGTTGTATTCAAATTAAATGGGCAATAGGGCTTTCTTCCCATATACCAACTCATAAGGGGTGAATCCAATGGTGGTCTTCTAGGTGGTATTGTAGGCTCAGGTGGCCTCAACTAATTTGTCTGCCCAATCCTTTCTGTTGCTGCTAATCACTTGGTCAGAATGCCTTCCAATGTTTTGTTGGTTACCTCCACTTGCCCATTAGCCTGTGGGTGGTAAGGAGTAGATGTTATGTGTTTGATCTTGTGCTGGCTTAATAAATTTTCAATCATGTGAGATGTAAATTGATTGCCTGGATGAATGGCCAATTCTCTAAGGTACCCAAACTTATAAAACATATTTTTCCTTAAGAATTTAGCCACTTTTTCTTCTGTTTTTGCTTTGATGGCTTTGGCTTCAGCCCACTTGGTTAAGTAGTCAGTGCACACAATGATGTACTGCTTCTGTTTGGATGGAGGGTCAATGGGCCCAATGAAATCCATGCCCCACTTGTCAAATGGCTCGAAAGTCACTTGAGGTTGTAGAGTAATTTCATCCCCTGGGGTAAGTTTCCCTATCCTTTGGCACCAATCACATTGACTGGTATACCTCCTCACATCTTGGTGAAGAGTGGGCCAGTAATAACCAGCTTGTAGTACCTTGAATGTTGTTCTTTTGGCTGCAAAGTGACCTCCACAAGGCCCATCATGATAGGTTAGAAGGATGTCAAAGACTTCCTCCTCCCTGACACATCTTCTTAGAATTTGATCTGGGCCTAGCTTGAAGAGATTGCCCCCAATCCAAGTGAATGGGGTGCTCTTCCTTATGATCTTGCTCTTTTACTTGGAGGATAAGTTTGGTGGAAAATGTGTAGACACCAAGTAATTTTCTAGGTCATCAAATCATGGAGAGAGAACTAAAATGGCGAATAAGTGTTCATCTGGTAACTGATCATCAACCATTCCTTCCTCCTCTGCAGGCAAACTCAATCTGGATAAAAAATTTAGCAACAACATTCTCCTTTCCAGGCTGATCAATAATAGTTAAATCAAACTGTTGCAATAAAAGTAACCATCTAATAATTTAGGCATTTACATCAGGTTTATTCATAAAGTATTTAATTGTGTCATTGTCAATATGTAAAAATATTTGGTAACCAATAATGTAATTCCTAAATTTATTCAATGAATGCACAACAACTAGGAGCTCTTTATCAATCACTGTGTAGTTAAACTTGGCTTTTGACGGATTCTTACTAATGAAGTAAATGGCATAAGGTAGCTTGTCATCTATCTAGCCTAGAACTGCTCCTATGGCTTTGTGAGTTGCATCATCATGTATATGAAAAGGAAGAGTCCAATTTGGGCCTCGAAGAATAGGTGCAGTAGTCAACTTGTCCTTTAGGGTGTCCAAGGCTTCTTGAAAGCTTTCTGACCATAAAAATTTGGAGTCTTTGGCCAATAACCGAAATAAAGGAGAAGCTAACTTGCTGAATTCTTTTATAAATATCCTATAGTATCCGGATAAACCTAGAAAAATTTGGACATCCCTCTACTTTTGTGGAGTCAAGACCCTTTTGATGAAGGCCATCTTATTTGGGTCTACCTATAGGCCTTCCTCGGATATTGAGTGACCTAGAATAGTCCTTGCAGCCATCAAGAAATCACATTTTTTGAGACTAAGGGATAAGTTCATTTCAATGCATTTGTTTAACACCTTACCCAGGTTAGAGAGAGCCTCTTGGAAATCACATCCATAGGGTGTAAAGTCATCCATATAAATTTCTATTGCATCATGCAATAGCTCGGCAAAGATACTTAGGACTGCCCTCTGGAGAGTGGCAAGGGCACTTCATAGACTAAAAGGAAGGACCCTATAAGTGAAATTACCCCAAGGACATGTGAAGGTGGTTTTATCCTGATCCTCTTGGCTAATCTGGATTTGATTGTACCCACTAAAACCATCTAAGAAAAAGAAAAACTTTTTTCCTGCCAAGCCATCTAACACTTGGTCAATGAAAGGTAGAGGGAAATGGTCCTTCTTTGTTACTTTGTTTAACTCTCTGTAATCCACACAAATCCTCAAATTTCCATTTTTCTTTGGAACCAACACCAAAGGAGACACCCACTCATTGTCCGAGATAGGGTAGATGAATCCTACATCCAACAACTTTTGCAATTCTTCTTTGACTATATCTTTGAGATTGGATTCATTATACTTTTGGGTTGTCGGACTGGTTTGCAACCTTCTTTGATATAAATGTGGTGAGTACAGACCGAGGGGTGCACTCCCTTCATCTCTTTGTAATTCCATGCAAAAGAATCCAAATGCTTCCTTAGCATGTTACATAGCTCTTCTTCTTAGTGTATAGAAAGAGAGGGGTTGATTTTCAGAGTTCTTTTAGGGCCGAATTCTATTTCCTTGACACGAGTAGGGTTTGAATCAACTAAGAATAGATCAATCTGATGGTTTCTCTTGGTTTCCTTCATTACTTCCTATAGAGACAAGGTGTTGGGAGTTGGATTTTGGAGGATGTGTTCAATCAAATCATATTCATCAAGATGTCCTCCTCCCATGGCAGTTTCGAGGGTATAGAGTTGGGTAGAGTAGACTTCATCTTCTTCCTCCTTTTCTAGCCATAAAGGTAAATCATGTTCTAAACATGGCTAAGTAGGAGGGTACAAGACCAACTACTTGGATATATTCCCATTTTTGATAGTCATGTTTCCAGCCCTACCACTGCTGTAGGCATCAATAGTGGCTAACCAAGGCCTCCCAAGTATGAGAGGATAACCATTAAAATTGGTCTTAGGATGGAAAACTAGGAAATTTGCAGGATACACCCAGGAGTCAATGGAGACCGTCACATCCTCAACAATCCCCTCAGGGGCTACTATGGATCGGTCTGCAAGCTGCAATATTGTCGTGGTCTTTCTTAATGAACCCTGGAGATTCATCTTGAGCATGGTGTCCTTAGTCATTACATTAATGGTAGCCCCAAGATTAATCAAAGTATGCGGGATAATGGTGCCATTGATGTGCACATCTACTGCAGGGCTTTTAGGGTCTAAATACTTTGGGAAAATTACTTGCCCCAATATTAAGTCAGACAATTGTCCAATGACATTAATGGTAGGGGTGTCTCTTTTTCGCCTCCCTAGATGTTTGAAAAACTTCTCTTTAATCAGTTTGTTGTAAATAGGTACATCCTTAATGGCTTGGATAAGTGGAATTTTGACACATAGCTTTTTCAATTCACCCAGAAGTTCATTCACTTCTGGGGTAGGTTGGACTAGATGAGTTAATCTTTTAGGAAAGGGTGGTGGATTCACTCTAGGAATACTTTCCTCTCTTTCCTCCTCATTCTCCTTAGTTGGAGATGGGGGTTGGTTATCTGGGTGTAATATCCCAGACCTCAGGTTGATTTCCTGAATTTCCACAACATAAGCAAGGTAAGATGTCTCTCCACTGTAGAATTGTTGTGCCTGTCTATTGTTCAGGTTCAGATTTGGTTGGGTAGGCATCTGAGGTTGTTTAGATGGAGCAGGGTGTAAAAGCTGTGGTTGAGTAATAGGTGAAGGAAATAAATATGGATCATTGTTGTATGGGGGACTCCACCCCTCGGGTAGTGCATTCCACTGAGGTTGTGGAGGAGTATATGGCTAAAATGGTTGGTTGGTCGGCTAGGAATGGCACTGAGGTGCAAAAGACTAGGGAGAAGGTGTAGACTAGGAGGGATGAGCATGGGGGCCCCAAGAGGGAATGGATGCATTTTGGTTAGGGTCGTATTATGCATAGGATGACCCTTGTATACCTTGCTGGTATGGCCTAGGTCCATAAGGCCTCCTTTGATTTATGTAACAAATTTGTTCATTCACCCCTTCAGTTCCCTGATACACAACTTTTAGTCTAGGTAGAGAAGGGCACTTATCTGTGGAGTGGTTTTCTTCACAGACCGAGCAAATTTCTATAAGGTTTAATGGACATTCATTCCTAGGGTGCCTCCTTGTGCATATAGGGTAGAATATGGCTAATTCTCTCTCTGCTTCCTCTTGCTTCCTCTTGATTTGCATAGTGTCCATTTGTAGGGCAAGGGTTTGCAACATTTCACTCTTAAAATATTCCAACATGTTCCCAATTTCACTTTTTATAGTAGTGTTGGAAGAGGATGAGCTGGCCATTGTTTAACTAACCCTACCCTTTTTTCTAGCTACCCTAGAATGGTTCTTAAAAATGGTCTTGATATCCTCATAGGGTAGCTGGTAGATGTCCCCTCCTGATAGCAGGTTTAGGGTATCCAGGAGATCTTCCCTGATCCCCCTGAGTAGGACTAGCTTAAGTGACTCAGGATCAAGTATGCACCTGACCCTTTTGTAGCTATGATGGAATCTTTCCTCATAATCCTCTAAGGACTCATCATGCCCAAGGTCATTCTAGAATTTCCTCTTTAGTGTCTTTGGGCCTGTAGTAGTCCCTATACTTGTTGTTGAAAGCTTGCTGCATCTGAGCCCAGGTGGTGATGTTATCCCTAGGTAAACCCATGAACCAACACAAAACTGCATCCTTGAGAGAGGATGGGAATAATTTCAACTTCTGATCATCAATGGTGTAATCATAAGTTCTGCATATGATAGTGAATTCAAACAAGAAAGTATCTGGATCTTTTGAGGTCAGGCTATGGAAGTGAGGAAGAGCAGAGGGGCTTATGTTTTTCATCTTGGCATCCCCATTGGTTTCTCTGATGGGAAAATCACCCCCAATTATTTCTCTATCTCCCCTTTCATTTCTATTTTCAGCTATTATGTCAGTTAGAATGGGTTCTTCTTCTTCTTCCCTTGTAGGCTCTTCAAAAATATCTAGTTGTTCGCCTAAGGGGTCCTCTAATTCATAGCCACCAAAGAAGAGGGAAGGTTGGTTGTTTGAAGTGGTGGGGGTATTTGGTATAAATTTTCCTAAGGTATGCCTATTCCTACGAGGCATGAAAGAAGTGTTTTTTTTTGTTTTTTGTTTTTCAAGTTTTAAGACTAATTGCATAATTGAAAAGACACATTGAATTGAAGCTAACTACTAAATGAAATCACTTGCAGAATGGAAAACAAACCAACTTACAACTACTTTTGCAAAAATGAAGCTAATAGCAGAATGAAAGAGATAAGAAATGGAAGAAATAAATAAGAAATCACATCTACTCAGACACCTCCCTAGCAACGACGCCAAAAAGTGATGAGCACTAGTATTGCAACAAGAATGCTGCAACTCCTGGGGCTACCAACTTTACTTCATCAACCCGGGGTTCGTACAAACTTGGAGGTGACAGTGATGTATACACAAATAGATCCAATGGGTCCACTCTTTGTAACTACTAAGTTGGCAATAGAACACTAGGGTTTCTCAAGCTAGCCTTCTGTTGAGTTAGAAGAAGTTTGATTACCAATGGGGAACGAGGAATTTTACCCTAATTGAGAGAATTGAAATATTATCTACTGTAGTAATGAAAGACTGAAATAAATGCTTAAAACATGCCATTCATCTAGCTATTTGTTAATATGTCTTTATTAAGAAGAATTCTAAGCTAACACATGTGAAATCCTAACTAACCTAAGAACGCAATCAGATCTAATCAAACACTTAACCGTTGTGCATATGAATGAACATAACAACCTTTTTATTTTTGTCCTTTTTGTGAAAACATGGATGCTAATTCCTCTTGATTGTATGGCAAGTGGTTTAGGTGTAGAGAGAGATGGTTGTGATGGGTCATATGGCCTGAGAGGCAAGTAGGGGTCTCCTCCTATATTTTGTGATGCATTTCTCACAAATTGACCTTAAAACAGGCCATTACAGGTCGTCCTACAGGATGTCCTAATTCACCTACAGGATCCCCTGTATTCCTATAGGAACAGGCCAGAAGCATAGCGAGTGACTTGGATAGTGGTATAGGGCTTAGGGAAGGTGAGTGATGGGAGGAATAAGGTAAGTAAGTGGTTAGGACTTCTTTAGAACTCAAACCAAAGCTTGTATGATGGTTGGATTTGTTCAACAAGCATGGCAAGTTGTTCTTAGGAAATGATAACTCAATTTATGGACTAAGTGGCTTTTTTTGATCATGGATGGGCGAGGTTAGGCCGGGGCTACTGATATGAGGTCTCCCTACATTATTGAACCCATAAATCATGTCAAAACAAGAAAGGTTTCCAACAACATAAGAACATAATTTCATCATTTATTTGCCTAGTTCATGCATGGAAATACTTGCAGCCTATTGTGAAACACCATGAAATATAATACAAAGATGAAGATATCAGAAATAACAAATGCAACCTATCCTTGAAAGCTGAAAGATGCTGGCCTAATTAGTAGAAAACCCTAAATTTCATAAGAAATCAAAATTCTGTCTTTTTGGGGCTGAATGGGAGATTTTCCTCAAACCCTGGTCCCTAAAAGTAGGAGTGAGGCAAGATCCACCTGTTATCAATCTTTTTGGTATTCCTTTATCTCTCTAAAGCTACTGTTAAAGTTGGAGATATCAAAAATAACAACTACAACCTATCCTTGAAAGCTGAAAGATGTTGGCCTAGTTAGCAGAAAATCCTAAATTTCATAAGAAATCAAAATTCTGTCTTTTTGGGGCTGAATGGGAGTTTTCCCTCAAACCCTGGTCCCTAAAGGGAGGAGTGAGGCAAGATCCACCTTTTATCAACCTTTTTGGTATTCCTTTATTTCTCTAAAGCTATTGCTAAAGCTACGCACAAATGAAAGCAAACTAATCAAATTAACCAATACTCGCAATGAAACAATGCCAAAACCAATTCAACGAGTAACCCATGAAATAACCTAAGCATACAAGTATAGTAAGAGGAACCTCCTAGGGTTGGGCCCTAACCCAAGAACTTCAACCCTTTGAGTCAACTCAGTGTTGGATCAAGGAAATGCTCATTTTTATTAACATATGAAAAAAATACATAACATTGTTTTGCCACAATCCTTTAACTCGAAATTGCTTAGTTATTTTGCAAAAAAATCTGAATCCTAATGAGGCTCTAGGCCTCCTTCTTTATACAACTGAAGTTTCCAACAACTTCCTTAAATCTAGGCAGGCTTGGCTCCCAATCTCAAGATGAACTGGTTCTTAACTATCACTGGCTCGACTGCCAATGATCCTCATGACTCAGCCACCTACAACTCTGAGCTGGTGTGATTTGATTGAGGGATATTCGAATGAGTGAAGACTTAATGAGGAAGATCCATCTCCTATAATCTCTCCATTTTGTCTCATTCGAGTTCCTGCACCTTAATTAGCCATAATTTGCTCCCAAAAACCTGCAATCAATGCACATTAGACCACTAGACATAACATCTTACTTTACTCGTCTCAATAAGCAAAATATAATTAAAACATATAAGGAATCATGAGAAGAGTTGATTTTAGTAAACATGGAGGTGTATTAAGGTCCATATATTTACCCAATAATGAGACTCATCAACTACTTATCTCTCACAACCATTTAAAAAAAAATGAAAATCAAATTAATACTAAGTCAGCTAAATGGTTAAAGAAAACTTCACATAATATTGATTCCATAAAAAAATACTAACATATTTATGTTTAAAAAGAATTAAAATATAATAAAAAAAATTAAATTAAATTAAAATAATATAAAATAAAATTAACTACAAAATTTACAATATTAAAATATCGATTCAGTCTGAATAAAAATAAGAAACAAATTTCTAAATTAAAAATAAAATTCCCCGATAAATCATAAAACATATTAATAATATTTATGATAAAGAATAAAATAAAAAATGAAAAATACACTATGTTAAAATATTTTAATTATATAAAACCTTAATTTTAATATATTTGTAGAATAATCACTCTTCATTATTTATTAATTCATTAAAATTTTAAATATTTTAATAAACTTCTTTTAAAAAACAAAAAAATGCAAAATATCTGATATCAAAATAAACTTATTACTTCCCTTTATAAATTTCTTGGAAAATTGTATTCCCATCATATTCATACATTAAAACTCCTTACAAAGGCCATCAGCAATACGATAAGTTAAAGTTATTTAACAATTTACATGACATCGGATTATAAACGGAAAACAATCGATAAATTACATCTTATAAATAAAAAGAAAAATGAAAATAAATAGAGGGTCTCATAAAATTAAAAAACATATACTTTAAGTGTGTTGATTTTATTGTGAAGGCCATTTTAATAATGATATTTTCTAAAAGTATAATTGTATTTATATCATTTAATTTTTTTTATTATAATTAAGTTCATAACGATGTTCGAATTGTATATTTGTTTGAAAAGAAGTTAATATTTTTATACATGGTTATTATTATTTTTTTTTCTCTCCTGGATTTTTTTTATTAATCAAAGAGTATATATAGAGATGTCAAAATGCATGTGATCTTACTCTGACTAGGTTTGTTGACAAATACGATAACTAGACAATAAACAAAAAACAAAATTTCCAGTTGAGAGTCCATAGCTTGAGAGGCCTAACATACCAAAAAACTAGAAGAACAAGAAAAATACCAGTGATCATAATCAATCGTTAGAGGTAATTGAAGCAGGATTATATGGCCCTATACTTCAGGAAGGAGGAGGGTGATACAGGAAATTGACACGGTGCTCAAAGTGAGCAAGCCAAGTTTCCAGTTTTTCAACTTTCTTTGTCAGCAAATTTTTACTACGCCAAACAACCACCAACCTTTCACGAACATGGCACTGGAAGTATTGGAGCTATTCAAGTTTGGCCATGACGACCTCATGCTCCTCCCTTTGGGCTCGATCAAGAGCTTCTAACCAAACAATGATATATTGCATCACCTCTTAGAGCATTGTGGAAATTCCTGGACGTCTGAAAGAATCCCTACCTTCTGACCTTGCATGTCCTTGACTGTTGTGACCCCTAGAATCCATAGCACGACCGCAACCCTATCCTCGGCCACCTCTGCTAGCACCACGACCACACTAAGTTGACATGTTGTTGTGACTTCCCGTCATGGACACTGTTGAGGATCTACGTTCCCCATGGGAACCACGGTCCCCATGCCCCACACCACTCATTGAACCTGCACCTCGCTTGGAGCTGCCACCACACATAATTACAGCGCCACCCTTAGAACCTACATGAGTAGGTGAACCTTTCGTCTTTGTCGGGGCCAAGGCACATGAAGAGAGAGGGTTAGGCTTCATGATGGAGTCCAGAAGGAAGCCGAGGTCTAAGAGACAATGTTGAAAATGAACCAAAGGCCACTGGAAAAAACCCAGCTAGACACAGGCAAGAATTGAGAGCCCCAATGCGCAACCACCTTCCACCAGAGGCCAAGTAGACCCCGCCGCAGACCAAGAGGGAAAGATAATCCAATGCAAAGGTTCCCACCATGGGAAATTCATCACTAGACTAGAACCAAACCAAACTAGAATAGGTGAGAGAGACCAAAATAGAAAAGACCAAAAGAGAAATAACAAACAACACAGAGAGAAATTTGAAAAGCGGGTTCCCAAATTCCATTCCAACGCCAATGCTGCAACGAGACACCAAAGGGAGGTTTGAAATCAGTGACCCTGAAAAGGGAGAACTGAGAGACGAGAATGCTCGGAGACCAACACCACCCTTGAGCCAATTCCGCGACCCAAAAGGGAATGACTCCACCTGTAGACTTGAAACCAAAAAAACCAACAACGGACACTAGACACAAACAACCCAAGAAACACCCACCAAAATACCAAGGCGAGAAATCCAGAGAGTGTAAGGCGATTAAACCCAAAACCAACAAGAGCTGCAGATGACACACCCTCTGGTTTAGGAAGAAGACATAAATTTTATCAAATTTTAGGAATGAGAGAGAGAATATTGAATTAGGCCCATGGGAGGAGAAAAAAATATACAACCACCACCCTAGCCCAAATACCCGAAGAGATAAGAGCATAGAGGAGTGCGCAATGTTTGGTAAGCCATAGAACAACCAAAAAGCTTCATGAACCATGCAATTACACTGATGGTGTGACGATGCCATTGAAACCTAGATTAGAGTGAATCTATTGCATGTAGATGAGGGAGAATGGTTCATACAAGCGAGCCCAGGAGAAATTACTATTGCGTGGTGGAGGGGCTAATGTCCTGCCCTCCCCCACATTAACTAAGGATCAACTGTCATCCATCACGTGACGAGTGGCTTTCGCAACCCAACACCCCCATCGGGAATTGAGTAATTAAATTTTAAAAATAGTGTAATATTTTAATATTTTTATAATATTATGTCATTAAAAACATGTAATATAATAAATTAACAATATAAATAAGTTAAAAGATAATCAATTGGGTATATCTATGGTGGTTAGGAGAAATGATTGTTATCCTCCCCACCCATGTTTAATTCCTCCAAGTGACATGATGAGCTTTGTTGGAATGGTTTCGAGTCATGTTGTTCAAAATATAAGTAATTGGACTTTTGAAGGCCATTACCCTTATGACCAAGGATATATGATGAACTTTGTTGAGAATATAAAGTAAGAGAACATTCAATTAATAAGTATACTAAAGTATCTTATCTGCCTTAGGAATACAAGGTCTCTAACATGAGTTGTGTCATTGCTAATGAAGTGGGATGTGCTTAAAAAATTTTGGTCTATAGTTTGAGAGCCAAAGCTCAATCCTCTATTCTCTCAGAAAAAGGTTGTGGTTGGATATTTCAACATATGATTTTGTGGTATTGTCGATGGGAAGTTGTAGCGTAATTAAACGGTGGCTATGGTTCATGTAAAATGTCCATTCCTTCTTGATAAGTGTAGATGCAAGGTTGTGTGGAGGGGGAAGGATTCCCAATGCTCGATATTAGGGATTAAACTCAATGATAAGGGCCAATTAAACTCCTAATTTAACCTATGGAAAAATCCTTTGGATTAATGGTCCAAAAGTTGTTCAATGGATTTTAAGAGTTGCTTGATTTAATTATTTCCATATTTTTTATTATTTTATTAGTTTATGATTATCTACTTCAAAAAAAATGTAAACTAAAGGTTTTAAAGAATCACGTGCCTAAGATAACATGAGGCAATTGTTAATGAAAACTATCTGACATTTCTAATTCGTAAATAAATCATTGATGGCATTATGAATAATGTGTTGTCCTTGATGGCAACCTACTTGATAAATATGTCAACACTGTGATAACATGATGGTTATTCTGATGAACAGAGAAGTGTGAGTTCAAAGACACATGAATGTAAAATATGAAGTTTGGGAAAGTATATGTGGATCCTATTCAGAAGGGTCACGTACATACACGGGAATTGCGAAGAAAATTCACATACATAATCCGCACCATGGAAACTTGAATATTAGGGGTCTTTACCATGGTAATGGCCCATAGTAATGAGTGCGACAAAAGTTATTTGATCCCATCAAATAATATGAATGAAATTAATAAGGGATTTCCCTAAGGTATTGACTAAGGCTAAAGATATATATGGAGATGGAGATCAAAGTGTTATGTGTGAAAGTGATGGATTGTTTATGAATGATTTGATCTGAAACAAGTGTGCACCAGGGAGCATAGAGATGAATCAAATCTCATAGATCTGAAATGAATAGATATTGCTTAATCTATTTATGGTATGATAGATCTATGATGGTGGTATAATGATGTGTGAATGTAATAGTGTGTATGCCAAGATTTGGGTTTGACAGATGTTTTGTTGTGCAATGAAAGTATAATTCAATGATTTTAGATACGTACACTAGTTTTACTTAGGTTAGTCGCGTACATACGTGGATCTGCTTCAGGGTAGTCACATATATATTCTACGAAGTGTTTTCAATATGTGTAGATATATATGTAGGTGTTGTGTATGGTAAACAAATACATACACTGATGTGTTTTATGGAAGTCATGTACATATACTAAGGTTTTGTTGTATGAATTGTTGATGACGTTTTATCAGTTATGTTTGTTGTTGCTACCTTTCGATGATGTCTATGATGTGATGATCTGTATTCGACAATGTTGAATGGGTTAAATGGTATATTGGTTGATAATGATGCTACAATATGATGCTCTATGTTGGGTTCAGTAATCTGTGTTGATATGTGATTGATGGAATGATCTAAGTATGGTTCAGTGATTTCTGATTCAATGCTCAGTGTTTTGAGATATATATGTAGGTTATGTATGGAGGAAACATGTACATACACATGTGTTATTGAGATAAAAAACATATACATTCTGATATATGACGTTTGATCAGGGCTTCCAGTGACAACAATTGGTTTCTGTGATGAACATAGTATGGATTGGTATATTAATGAGTGGTTGTGCATTGATATGATATGTTATGGTTTGGTTTGATCTAGTTGCATTGGATGATTGAGATTCAGTGATTGGTTTGATGATTTTGATTGGATGAGTTGATTCAATAGTTGGTTTTAGAATTGTTACCTGGTATTGGGCCTAATGTTGGAAGTGGGTCCAGTCTGAAAATATGATGAAAAGTGATCTATAGGTTCGATGGTTTGAGTTAGGTGGATCCATTATGTAATATTATGAAAAGTGGTCCACACAAGTGTTGAGGATTGGAGCCTTAAGTGAGGGATTCGAAGCTTCCTTCCAATAGTAGATGGAGAATTTTTGCAGGCGACAGGGGCTCCCTTCCAGTAGGAGTTGGTAAATGAGATTAGGGGATTGGGGCTCCCTTTCGGTAGGAGTTGGCAAATGAGATTAGGGGTTGGAGCTCCCTTCCACTGGGTGTTGGAGAATGAGAGAAGGTTGTAGCCTTCTGTAGGTGGGTGGTTTCATACATTTATAAGTCTACGCCAATATACTATTGTAAGATGTTTTCTTTTATAATAAAAGAAAAAGACATAGACAACGACAACGATGATTTTCTCCCACATTGGGTTTCCACCTAAAAATCACAGAATTCTCATGTGTTTCTTATGTGTGATGGTTTATTCTTCTCTTATTGCTCATGGTTACTATTTAATTAATGAATGATGCATTGGTTAAATATAAAAAAATGGTGAAATAAATGAAAAGTTAGTTAACTGGATATATGTTGTTTGCCTTTATTGAAGTCACATACATACACTAGTTGCATGAATAACAATAGCATATATAAATCAGAATATGAAATAAAAAGTTTAGAGTGAGTTTAAAATATCGATTCACTCGCCCCCCCTCCCCCCTTATTGGAAAAGAAAAGATATTATATTAGGGTTTGATTCTCCGATCTTGATAATTACTTGTGAGTATGTTGGATTCTTTTACTTCTTTATTATCTTATCTATCAACAAGCAATTATACATACATGAATATCACAAAACAAGAGACACAAGATATAGGCACATGCCAGGGAAAAACCCCCCTCGAGGGGAAAACCCAGTCAAAGTAATTATTCCTTTCAATAGTATTGTTTGAGACTCTTTACCCTAGACCAACACCATACTTTCCCTCCACACTATGTCAGCCTCCAAGATCTTCGACCTCTTTCCAGCAACTTCGACTATGCAGCAAATCCAAGCAGCATGCAGCTTCGGCAACAAAAAAACCTTAAGATACTTCGATCTCCTAAACTAGACCATGAAAGAGAGAGAGAGAGGTACCAAAACTTTGATTTTCCTCTTCTCTAAAGACTCCCCCAAACTCACACTTCTTTCCTCCTTCCGGCAAGAGACTTCACATCCCCAGCACTTCCTAGAACTTCACAGAAGATATTGAATTTCTTGTGAGAGATATGATTCCAAATGACTTTGACTTCCTTCTTTATATAGCCTTCTTGTGGGTTGAATGAGGGTCTCTAGGCTGACTTGATCTTCCGTAGGCTGACATGATGTGGAAAACACATAATTCATATTTTGCTTGATACAAAACCTTTTTACATGATACGAAAGCCAAAGAAGGGTCTCTTTGAATGTACAATGACTCTATAAACTCAATATTAATCCTAGGAGTCCACAATGGGGACTTTGACTAATATAATGATGACCCAAGCATGAAACCCATGCTTTAATAAGTCATTGTTACAATAATAAAAATTCTTTTCTTTATTCTTTTGACATGTATGTTACATAATGACTCAAGTACATTATTGAAGACTAAATATAGTTACTTTTTCCAACACTCCCTCTTAACTAGGGACATATTCATAATGTACAAGTACAATGGAAGATATCAAACTATATGAAAACATGAAGAACCTTTAGGCACCGCAATGCCATGGAATAGATTCTTAACTAGGGAAATCTATTCAATCAGTCACTCAACAATTTAGGCACCACAATGCCATGGACTAGATTCCTGACTAGGGCAATCTATCCAACTAGTCACTCGACAATTTAGGCACCGCAATGCCATGGACTAGATTCCTGACCAGGAAAATCTATTTAGGTGGGACTAAGGTGGAATCAAGATTTCATCCCCTCTAGGTACCATTAGGCTTACTTGCTAACCACAAACCTAAACATACAGGTGCGTATCCAAAAACTGAGCTCAATAAACAACACAACCTTCCCAATTCTGAGGTTCCTGACATCAACACATAGTGCTCGCCTGATGTCTCCCCAGGAAATGATTTAGTCGCAAAGCCTAAAAAAATATCTTCCATTCCTTTATCATCAATACAATGACCAATATCTACCAAACCCAATAGGTTCCTTAAATATTCAAACTTCTTATTAGGAAGAGCTTTTGCTAGAATTTCTCCTACTTGTTCGTCTGTCGGAACATATTGTAGCTTCACGATACCATCCTGCACCAAGTTTTTAATAAAGTGAAACTTATTATTGATATGTTTCATCCTCGAATGAAAATCGGGATCTCCAGACATCTTTAAAGAACTTTGATTATCATAGTTTATCACAATAGGACCTAGAGACATTTCGAACAAGTATATCAGAAGCTCCCTTAACCAAACAAATTCTTTTCCTACTTCACATGCAGCCATAGATTCTGCCTCGACACTACTCAATCCAATGAGATCTTACTTCCCACTCATCCATGAGATTATAGAAGCTCCTAGACTAAATCATCCTCTGGTAGTGCTCCTTCCATTGGTCTCAATGCCACCCGAATCAGAGTCTGTGAAGCCATTCACCTTGAATTCCTTACTATCATTCTTTAGGCAGTGATGTATAGTGTCATGAACATACCTCAATATATGTTTGGAATCTATCTAGTGATCATGATGTTGCTCCAACTGAAACTGACTAAGAATTTTCACTGCATAACATATATCTAGCCTAGTATTTACTAGATACATCAGGGAACCCACCAATTGTCGATATAAAGTGGGATCCACGAGACTCGAGTTGGAGCTTCTCAACTTCTTGAGATTGGTGACCATAGGAGTAACCATTGGCTTGGATTCCATCATCCAATTTTTTTTCAATAACTTGATGATGTACTTTCCTTGCCCCAAATATATCTCCCTAGGTCTCTTCCATACTTCTAGACCTAGGTAGTTGGGCATTAGTTCTAGATCCTTCATCTCAAATTTCACTGCCAACATTTTCTTGCATTCTTGAATTCTTCGTTCTACACCGGTGATGAATAGATCATCCACCTATAGTAGAATAATGACTGGCTCATTATTCACGACCTTGATATATAGATTGGAATCAACAATACTCTTCACAAACCCAATCCTAAGAAAATATGCATCCATTCTTGCATACTATGCTCTTAGTGCTTGCTTCAAGCCATATAGAGCCTTCTTGAGTCTGCAAACATGAGATTCCCTGCTATTCACTTCAAATCCTTCAGGTTATTCGATGTACACTTCCTCATCAATTTTCCCATTCAGAAATGCGGTCTTAACATCCATTTGATGGATATTCCACCCCATTGTAGCAGATAAGAAACCAATGATCTAATGGTAGTATACCTAGTAGTAGGTGCAAATGTTTCTTCATAGTCAATGCCTTCCTTTTGAGAGAAATCCCTTGCAATGAACCTTGCCATGTACTTGTCTATACTTCCATCAACAACATGTTTGATCTTATAAATCCACTTCGATGTGACAACCAATTTGTCATTATGTCTAGGAACGATTTCCCAAACTCCATCATCATGATGGATTGATATTATTTTTGCATAGATTTCTTCCAAACCTCTTCATGCTCAACTTCCTGAAATGTAGATGGCTTAGATTCAATCAACTTTGTCATATATGCAACATAACCATAATATGTTTTCAGTTTCTTACTTTCCCTGGAGGACCCTTTTGCAACTTCATGTCCTTCAACATATTCTAATGTATCTCTCAACCAATATGGTCTTTTCCTTGTGGTTGGGATAACCACCAATTGAATAGGCTCACCCGGTCCTTCTTCTTGAATCATCATTTGGAGTAGATTTCTCATGAAATTCATCTTCTTCAAATATGGGAACTTCTTTGTCGCCAGAATCAATAGGAACATCCTTTGATTTCTTGTAAACTTGATTTTCATCAACTATGACATCCCTACTTAATTCAATGTATCTTCCCTCCTTTATGTAGATTCTATAAGCTTTTGAGGAGAGAGTATAAACAACGTATATTCCCTTGATGCTTGTCAAGTCCAACTTCTTTCACTTGTCCTTTGAAACATTGACATATGATGGACTTCCAAATATGCGAAAATGATCCACACTCGGTTTCCTTCCTGTGAATACTTCTTCGGGTGTAGTATTATCAAGACTCTTATGAGGACTTCTATTTTGAACATACATGACAGTCATCACTGTTTCACCCCATAAGAACTTCAGTAGATCTTGATAAAAGAGCATAGTTCTAATTCCTTCTTCAATTGACCTATTCTTTCTTTCGGTCAATCCATTTTACTCAGGATAGTAGGGAACAATGAGCTCCCTCTTAATAATTACATCCTTAAAATATGAAATAAACTCTTTCGAGGATTATTCCCCGCCATTGTCAGACCTTAGAGTCTTTATTTTCTTTTTGGTTAGGGTTTCCGTTGGCTTGTATGGGCCTAAACCAAGTTTAGAGATGATTTAGCCAAACAAATCCTAGTACTACTAGCCCTTTTGGCAATAGTCCACGGAGCGTGGAATGAGGTCTCACGCGAAGTAGTATGGGAGGGTGCTAGAACCAGGTTTTCGCACCCTAGATATGTCTAATGGTTTTTCATTGGTCCGCAGTTTGACCCTGCCCGCATGTCGCTACATGCACCTATCTGTACCTCACAGCCTGCAATGTTGCCTTTGCACAGCTTTGTTCAAGGCGCGATACATGTTATTACCCAAGTTCCTTACTATTAACCTGAGATTATCTGATTACTTATCTATATGAGCCCAATTATGCTTAACAGTGTTCAGTATTCATATAAGTGCGCGCGATAAACAAAACAATATAAATGCATAGAAAATCATACAAAAATAGATACATAGTATTTAGGATCAAAATTATCTTTATTATTCTTCTTCTTGGGTTACAGAATTAACTTCGCCCTGCGCACTCAGCTGCAGGGGTCCGTGAATTTAGCTGTAGACTCTACTAGGTCTCTGCACACTCAGCTGCAGAGCCTCTTCCTACTACTACAACCCAAGACACTTAGACTTCTTCTCTATCCATTACCAGATCATTACGTCAATCCATCTCTTGTTAATTATTCTCTTTACAACTTAGAGCCTTGCTCGATTTATACAATCCCATGGTTCGCAGACCATGGGTAGGCCGACATGACATTACATTACATTACAACTCTTAGGGCGGACAACCCTATGACTTAATATACATTTCGTACTCCGCACCTGCAATTCGCGGAGTCTTACACCATATTTGACCAAAACTTGGGCTTTGAGCCCCAAAACATGATTTGGGGGGATTCCATGCCCAACAGGCCCCCAACAAAAACATCGTGACTCGCCCTTGAGTCACTCTGTCGGCGCGACGATCTTGGCGCAGAGTCCCTCCAACTAGTCCTGAACTGCTCGGAGGTCCGCAACGCACTGCTCTGCGGTTTAGTGGACGTACTGCATGCGCTCTTCCGAAGCCTCTTTGTTAGGAGCAAATCCTTGCCTTAGTGCATACATCCCCTACATATGTGCGAGCTTGCCCTCGATATCAACCGTGATGGTGAAAGCCTTGTCTATCCATGGCTAGATGCGCTCTTTGAGAACTGCCTCTTTCTGTCACGTCACATCCACCTGCTCCTTTAGTGCCTTAGCTTGCTGCATCTTCACAAGCCGTTGGGTGAGGACTACTATCTGCGTAGTTCCTCAAACACTGCCGCACTACACCTAAAGTTTGCATGCCTCTGTTTCCAGGCGCTGTATGTTGGGGTCCTCCTGCAAAGATGTGAGGACCGTAAATGTCTGTTCCAACATACTGGTATAGTCTTGTACTGCACGTCTAATTTCTTCCAACCCTGTTTGGATAGTGCTAGCACACTATTCTTTGACTTCCGGGGGAGTGGAAGGCTGTGCCTTCAACCGCAACTCGGCTATTTGAAGGTTCAGCTCCAGCTGAACCTTTGTCATTTCTGCTCTAGCTTCGCAGACACCGGTTGCCAACCTATGGATCCACTCTATTGCTGGTAGATCTACTGGGATGGCCAGCTCTGGGATGCCTTTGCAAGTGTCGTCTACCACCTATTCCAACTACTGAGTCTGTGATACCATTTCATCACGCTGTAGGCTGAGCTGTTCGATGTTTATCTTTTTCTCACTCAAAACCTATATCGTGCGGCCCTCCCTGGCGTGGAATTATGTTATTATTCCATCTTGCAGTTGGTACAGTGTTTCCCATGGAAGGGCAGCCAAATTGAGGCCAATTCCTTTGATCTTGCTAACCGTAGCTCTGTCGATCTCATTTGTTGCTGCTAGTGCTCCTTCTTGTAACACTATGGTATTGGCCATCCTTGTGTGTAGCATCTGTTTGACTACTAATGTACCTACTGCGACATAGGTGGACAAGGTTCCTTCCTGCAGGGGTTGCACCTATAGTTCCTGCAGCTGTGCCCTTAGGGCCCCCAACACAATCTGCTGCTCCGTCATAACTTCTTGGAGAACTTCCTTGGTGACATCACGAACCATCTCGCTGATGTCCCTTTAGTTAATGTGATCGGTCGATGTCCAGCTTCGAGGCTTTGACCTTTTTTCGTGGACCTGATCTTTCTAGGATGCACGACTGTTTGAGTTGGGTCGAAGTGGTTCCTAGATCCACACCCTCTTTTGCAAGGTTTGTGTCCTCTGCCTTCTGTCTTGTAGACACTTCCTGGCCCTCCTCTGCCTATGCTGTTGCGGCCACTACTATCTGCACTGCTGCTGCTACTTCGATGACCTTCTTTTGCTCCACGACTTCCTGTGCTGCTTTGCAGGCTGCCCTGACCTTGGCTGTCACTTTTTGCTTGTGCCTTTTCTCGGCTAGCTAGGTGACGCGTAGCTTGGCATCGTGTTGTTTTCTTCTCCAATTCCACCAAATCTGGGGCGTGCCACTTGGGAGGCCATGACTTTAACATTGTGAAGATCACGTCGTCCATGGCTATGAATGGGAGCTTTGTCCACTGCTGCGCCAAATCCTTTCATGCCCTGATGTAAATATTGTGCATGTTTGCCTTGAAGTCTGCAAAACTCCACAGACTGTTGTGCACTATGGGGGACAGGCATGACCTCCTATTAATACACATCCGGATGCTCACCTCCTTGAGCACCTAGAAGATCTTTATATCGCAAATCCGCTTTGCGTCCTTGGTAGCCTAGAGCGAAGCGTACTTCGCGGCCTCTGGTAAGTCACACTTAATGCTTGGGAACTGACTGTCCTCTGGCAGTTCTCCTGCTACTAGCAAGATGAACAAGAGAAACCACGTATAGTGGAAGGTCTTACCCTACTCTTGGGCTTCCTTGCAGTTGAGCAAAAATTCTTCATAGAGGAACTCGACCCAGTTAAACTAGACCCCATCCACACATTGTTTGGCCAACGCAATTACTGATGCTGGTACTTCATTGACGCGATATTTTCTCATTACCTTACCGACCAGGATTTGGGTGGCTATGTGCACCCCTTTATCCTTGATACTACTGATGGTGTAAACCCTCTTTTTCTTCTTGAGCTTATATTTTTTTTTCATGGCTTCCGTGAGAGTCAAATCACTGCCTTTTCTTGCTATCATCGCGGGGTCCTTTCCCTTACAGGTAAGTCGAGAAATTCTATGGATGAGATCTGTCATGATGGGAATAGGCTCCTCCATCCATAAGTACCCATCATGCACTAGGAAAAGCAGCTGCCTGATGATGAAAATGGCGATGGGCGCGCGGTGAAAGTGTGGTATCCATAGTAGATGAAGCAACCCGGCCTTCTCCACACCGCACAGCCATTTTCGCGGCTGTAATGTGATCACTGACCCCTCCGTATTCTGTTTCATTAGGCTCTCCATCTCTAAGTGTGGGAACTTCTCGCTGTCCGTGAGGTCCCAATCTTCAAATTTTAGGGTAGGCACACGTCCTAGGAGTAGACCCTCAAAGGTAATTCCATTGGGGAGGAGCGGAGTCTAGAGTGCACTCTTCATTGCATCCAAATCCTTTGGTACCTTAGCTTTCCCCTTTCGCAGAGGGACATACTCGGGTAATTTTGCTGCAGAGTGCATTGGTTGGATGTCTGCCTCCACGTCTTCTTCCTCTTCTACCTCGATAATCAGAGCCTGTAAGTCCTCCTCCTCTTCATTTGACTCAATGGTGACAGCCTTCCCCTTTTCTTCCATTGATAACTTACCGAACCGTGGATTCCTCGTGGACATGCGGAATGGTACCGTTGTCTACTTACCTTTTCTCGGTCTCAACGTTCGAGGTGATTTTAGGATTTCTGGTGCAACCTCAGTATCTTTGGGAACATCATGTACCATATGGGTCAGCGCAGCCTCACCAACGGTTCCTTCTTCAAAGCCCAAACCTGCCGTGGTATTCGTCATCTTGTCTGCACTATATGCGGTCTTTCCCGAACTTAGGGGTTTGAGTATCACTCAAAGCTCAACACTTTGTGCTCTATTCAACTGCTCAAGCCTCAAGTGAACAAGTGTTGTCTCGTGGCTAGCCCCTGGAGTTTTATAGTGCTTTTTGAATTCAAATTTGACCGTTCCTCGCAATTCCGGGCCATCAATGCTTTCTTGGCGGCAGATTTTCCAAAATCTTGCCCATAACTACTGTCTTAAATGTCCGTTGCCAGCTCCAATTGGCCTCAAACCAGACATCCCATCATGAACATTGACATCAATGGTCACTTCCCAGCCTACCCACGTGGCAGTGCAGCCCTCTGTGCGCGGGAGTGAACCTTGTGACATGCTGACTCTGCGCGCACCTCCCTTATCGCACAGCTCCCAAGCAGATTCTTTTATAGTCCCATGCTCCCTTTCAATTGCCTGGAGCACTGAGACTGTTCTTCCTACAATAGTCAGGTGGTTGCACCACCCGTGAGGGGCTCCATTTCGCCCCTCAGGATAGTCTGCGAAAACCCTCAATTCCCCTCATGACAGTCGGAACCGTGCACTCTATCGTATGTAGTGCATTCCCCTGGTTACTGTGTTTGGTGAGATGTGGTCGTAGCCATGGCATCAGAGTCCTAAATTCTCGACAATAGTATTCCAATTCATTGGTATGATCATCCGCACCTTGCCTTTCCATCCTTGGTTTATCGACGAGACATGCTTGCTTGATCTCGTTTTCCAGCCTCTTGACCTCTGCATCCATCAAAATTCTTTTCTTCCTCAGTCGTACCTAGTCTTTTTCAAGTTCGCGAAGTCTAAGGTTCCCTCGCCAAATGGCTTCCTGAAGCCTTATGTGTTCGACCTCGCGTGGCTATGCGATTTCTTTGTCTTGGGCTTTGCGCACTGTCACACCTATGAGCGCTATTACATGTGGATTTCTCTTTGCATTCTCTTCAGAAATTATGGTCCCTACTCTATTCTGCACCATTGTAATCGTTTCTGCGGTCAGCATTTTACACATGGTCCTATAGGCCCATCGAATCGCGAATACGTGATGAGCCCCATAAATGGGTAATTATATGGGCTCATTTTGCCTCTTATTTCGACTTAATACACCATTCTCATTAGTTTATTGTATGTTTTTGAATATATTTATGCTAACAGGGTGAATTGGGTTAGTCATTTTGCCATGTAGTATAATGTGTGCATTATGTAGATTTTTTGGTCAATTTTGGACAAAGTCAAGGGATTTATGAGCAAAGGGTAGCCAAAACTTGAGGAAAATAGGGAAGAGGATTTGTAGGGGGGTGTCTCCTTCATTTATGACCCCTTTCCCCAAATCCTCCATTAGCAACTTGGAGCACAAAGGTCCACATTGATGCATCCAAGGGACAACCGAGCAAGTCAAGAAGGACTGTTGTTTATCTCTAGTTCTAGGAAGCCGAGTTCCTTGATTTTAGGAGGACTGTTGGAGGAATCCATTTGTATAAATAAGGGGGCTTAGAGCCTCAGTAGGTTAGCCAGTCATTAGTATAATTTTCACACTTTTGTGCAGCACTCGTTTAGCTTATTTTCGAGTTCCTTTTTGAGAACAGTTCATGTAATGTGACTATTATTTTTGATAATGAAGATGAAACAGTTTTTGAGCCAGCACTGATCTCTTTCAGAGGGCTGATGCTCTTGGGTTAGGGCCCAACCCAAGCTGCCCAACACCTCTTACTGTGTACTTATATGTTTTTGCTTCAGTTCATGAGTTAATTTCTGTTACATAGATTCATTTTACTTCGTTAGATTAGGTTGCTTTTGATGGTTTGCATAGCTGTTTTTGTGTTTCAGTTGTTCAAGTAGGTTACTACAGTGACAGAATAAGATTCAAAAGGCAAACAACAAGCCCTAATCTCTTTTCTCCCTTCCTGGGACTATGATTTGAGGTCAAGGCACTTCTGTTGCCACCAAAAACACAGTTTTTGCTCTTCCATGCAACTGCTAGTGTGATAACTTGATTTGGAAAGATTGATATATTGGTTCAGATTCAGTTGCTTAGATCATTTCCTATTATTTTACCATAGATCTCTCTACATGATTTTCTTTTCACAGGTTACTATTCAACATTTTCTGTTTGTAGGTAAGAAATTAGGTCAAGCTAGAGAAATTTATGTTTTCATGGTATAGTTAGTTTTTTCTTTGATCAGTTTTTGTAAGTAGATGTGAAGATCTCTCACAGGACACCTCAGCTCACCATACATCCATAAAACAGCCAACACCAACTCACTTCTCATATATTTCCCAAGTCATTCGCAACATTTCGCTAATCTGCCCTAATTTCTGCGTTTTTCCATAAACTGCCCTCTTGCCATTTGAACAAATCCAACCATCCTGTTCTTTCTTGATCTTCCTTGATAAGTTCTAGACACCTCAAAACCTTCATCTAGTCTTTAGTTACCATTTTCCATCATTTTTCCACCTTCAAAACTACAAAAATAGCTCTCGGCCTCCTCCTGTAGATCCTCCTATAGATCCCCTGTAGCCTCTTGTAGAATTTCTTGTGAGTGGTTTTTCGAAGTCCGATCACTATGAAAGTCTTCAGAATGGTACTAGGGGATTCTTGGGACCTATCCACACCTTCCTCCACCTCTGCAAAGACCAAATCCACCTTCCTTCACCACCAAACCTCTGCACAATCACAACCAGATAAATCACAAGCATAATAATTTTACATAAAGACACTAAAAAGCACAAAAAGATATTTTCTTCTCATCTCTTTTCATAAGTAGCTTGAATAAATGCAATTTACCTTTTTAGTAGTCAATGTCACTCATTTCACTTGTTTCCATCTCTTTTCTTGCAAAAGTAGGGTTAATAGGTAAATTAGGGTTTGCTAGGGTTTGCGTTACATTTTAGTTTTCCTTCGCTTTTTGCAAATAGAATAGCCTCTGTAAAGTTAGATTTCTTTCATCACAGTTAAAAGCTTCTTCTGAGAATTCATAGAAGTTGGCTTAAGCTCCTAACAGACTTGCGCCAGTCGATCAAGTGATAGCCTACAGTAAGAGCTAGTAATTGTGCATACAACACCGTCGATTCCAAGTTTGTGACGAACTACCGGGTTGATAAAAGTAAAAGTAGGAAGCCCCAAGAGTTGCAACATTATTGCTGCAATACTGGTGCTCACCATATTTTTAGCACCATTTCTAGGGAAGTGTCAGAGTATTTTGTGATTATTGCTTTCTTCTATTTTTTACTGCAACATTCTGTTAAGTAGTTTATTTTAGCAAAAGTAGAGTAGTTGTTTCATTTCAATTCTGAAAAAGTAGATTAGGCATTTCCTGCTTTCATTTCATTCTGCAATTTCCATTTCAGCAAAATAGATTAGTCATTTCCTGCTTTCATTTCAATTCTACAATTTCAATTAAGCAAAAGTAGATTAGTCATTTCCTGCTTTCATTTCAATTCTGCAATTTCCATTTCAACAAAAGTAGATTAGTCATTTCCTGCTTTCATTTCAATTCTGCAATTTACATTCCAGCAAAGTAGATTAGTCATTTCCTTGCTTTCATTTCAATTCTGCAATTTTATTTTAGCAAGTTCATTTCAGTTAGTTGCAATTTGTTGTTCAATCCATTTCAGTTTTGCGGGTACAAGAAGAAAAAAAAAAAAAAAAAAACACCTAAAAATAGATTTCCTTTCATGCCTCGTAGGAACAAAGATAATTCAGGGAAATTCCTACCTAACACCCCCACCACATCACTAAGTCACCCTTCTTTCTTCTTCGGTGGCAGTGATCTAGAAGAGCCTATAGGTGAAACACTAGAGATATACGAAGATCCTATAGCAGAAGAAGAGCAAGAAACCATTCTTCCTGAGGCCATGGCTGAAAATAGAAACGTTAGAGGGAATGGGGAAAGAGTAGAGGGTACCTTTCCCATTCGAGAGACAAATGGGGACATTAAAATGAAGAACATAAGTCCTTCAGCCTTACCTCACTTTCATGGGTTGACTACCGAAGATCCTGATACCTTCTTGTTTGAATTTGCTGTTATCTGTCGAACCTACGACTATGCAGAAGACGAGCAGAAGTTGAAACTGTTTCCTTCTACCCTCAAGGATGTAGCATTGCACTGGTTCATGGGGTTTCCTGGCAACAACATCACAACTTGGGCTTAGATGCAACAAACCTTTAACAACAAATACCGAGACTACTGTAGGTCAAAGGATACCAAGGAAGAAATCTTCCGAATGACCATGGGAAGCGATGAATCCTTAGAAGACTATGAAGAGAGGTTTTAGCTTAGTTATAAAAGGGCCAGGTGCACACTTGACCTTGAATCTCTGAAGTTGGTCCTGCTCAGAGGGGTACCGGAAGACCTTCTAGATACCCTCCATTTTCTGGCTGGGGGGGACATCTACCAACTACCTTATGATGACATAAAGACTATGTTTAGAAACCATTCTAGGGTAGCCAGAAAGAGAGGTAGGGGAAGTCAACCCTTAGCCAGTACATCCTCATCCAGTTCATCCCTAAGAGGTGAGTTTGAAAATCTGCTGGAAGATTTTAAGAGCAAGATGAGGCAGACTCTTTCCATGCAAATGGATACCTTGCATATCAAAAGAAAACAAGAGGAAGTAGAGAGGGCTTTGGCCATCTTTTGTCCTAGGTGCACCAGAAGGCATCCTAGGAATGAATGTCCATTGAACTCTATAGAAGTGTGTTCAATCTGTGAAGAAGACCATTCTACGAATCAGTGCCCTTCCTTGCCCGGACTTAAAGCTGCATACCAGGGGACCGAAGGAGCCACTGAACCACTTTATTTCATGAACCAAAGGAGGCCACATGGGCCCAGACCTTACTAGCAGGGAATGCAAGGGACATCCCAGACATATTACAACCTTAATCAAGCCACTTCCATGCCTTATTTGGGTCCCCTTGCTCATCCTTCCTGGTCCACACCCCCTCCTTGGTCATATCCATCTCAATACCATGCTCAACCATCTGCTCTTTCATTTCACTCTTATGCTTAGCCACAACCTTAGTGGAATGCACCTCATTAGGGGTGGAGGCCCCAATACAACTCTCCTCTCACTCTTTTGACTCCACCACCTGCTCAACCGTAACCATTACCTCCTGCTCCACCAAGGCAACCCCAAATACCTGCTCAACCGAACCTGAACCCGAATAACAGACAGGCCCAACAGGTATGTAGTGGGGAAACATCATGCCCAACCTATGATGTGGAGATTTAGGAGATTAACCTATGAACTGGGAATGTTCTCCCAGATAACCAACCTCCCCCTAAGAAGGATGAGGAAGAAAAAGAGGAAAGTGAACCAAAAGCAACTCCACCCTTTGCTGAGAGATTAATTGGAACAACATAACCTACCCCAGAAGAAACTTAACTTCTGGGAGAATTGAAACAATTATGTGTAAAAATACCACTTCTCCAAGCCATAAAGGATGTGCCTATATAAAACAAGATGATTAAGGAGAAGTGCTTCAGGCACCCAGGCAAGCACAGGAGAGATGCCCTAACTATCAATTTCATAGGACAACGGTCTGACCTGATGTTGGGGTAGGTAAATCTGTCTGAAATATCTAGACCCTGGAAGCCCTGTAGTCGATGTCCACATCAATCGCACCATAATACCCCATACCCTGATTGATCTAGGGGCTGCCATTAATGTGATGACCAAGGACACTATGCTCAAGCTCAACGTTCAGGCCTCCCTGAGAAAGACCACAATAGTACTACAGTTAGCACACCGCTCCACCGTGACCCTTGAGGGATTATGGAAGATGTAATGGTCTCCATCGATTCTTGGGAGTACCCTGCTGATTTCCTAGTTCTCCAACCAAAGGAAAAGCTCATCGAGTATCCTCTCATTCTGGGAAGACCCTGGTTGGCTACTGCATATGCCTACATCAGTTGTCGAGCTGGGAACATGACAATAGGGAATGGGCATATGTCCAAGAAGCTAGTCCTATATCCTCTTGCCCAACCTTTGTTAGAACATGATTTACCTCTCTAGTTGGAGGAGGAAGATGAGGATGAAGTATGTTTTGCACCACTGTGTGTAGTGGAAGCTACCATGGAAGGGGGCCCACAAACTGAGGATGATCTTATTGAAACCTGATCTAGAATCCACCCCCCAGTGTGTTGCCATTAGAAGAGTTGGTGGAAGAAACCCAAGACAATCCTTTAGTTGATCTCTATGTGGCTGACCCGACCTCTCTCCAAGTTAAGAATGTGGAATTCGGCCCAGAAAGAACCTTAAATATTAACTCATCCCTATCCACCTCTCAGGAGAAAGAACTGTGTCACTTATTGAGAAACCACTTGGATGCTTTTGCTTGGAGCTGTAAGGAGATGAAGAGAGTGCACCGTTCAGTCTGTACTCATCACATTTACATTAAGGAAGATTGCAAGCCAGTCAGGCAGCCTCAGAGGAGGATGAATCATTGTCAAGGAAGAACTACAAAAGTTGTTGGATGTAGGATTCATCTACCCTATCTCTGACAGCGAATGGGTCTCTCCTTTGGTGCTAGTGCCAAAGAAAAATGGGAAGTGGAGAATCTATGTCGACTATTAGTAACTAAACAAGGCCACCAAGAAGGACCATTTTCCTTTGCCTTTCATAGACCAAGTGTTAGATGGCCTGGCATGGAAGAAGTTTTTCTCCTTCCTAGATGGGTTTAGTGGGTACAACTAGATCCAAATCAGCCCGGAAGACCAAGATAAGACCACTTTCACTTGTCTTTCGGGTACCTTTGCATACTGGGTCCTTCCTTTTGGATTGTGCAATGCTCCTGCCACTTTCCAGAGAGCAGTATTGAGAATGTTTGCTGAACTGGTTCATGATGCAGTGGAAATCTATATGGATGACTTTACCCCTTATGGTTCCAACTTCCAGGAAGCTTTGTCTAACCTGGGAAAAGTTTTGGACAAGTGTATTGAAATGAACCTGTCCCTTAGTCCTGAAAAATGTGAATTCCTGATGACTGAAGGGACCATGCTAGGTCATGCAATTTCTCAGCAAGGATTACAGGTGGACCCCAACAAAATTGCCATTATCCAAAGGGTCCCACCTCCTCAAAAGGTAGGAGATGTTCGAAGTTTCCTAGGTTTAGCAGGGTATTATAGAAGATTCATTAAGGATTTCAGTAAGCTAGCCTCTCCATTGTTTGGTCTTTTGGGAAAAGATGTTGAGTTCATATGGACTGACAACTGTCAAGAGGCTCTGGATACCTTGAAAAGTAAACTGGTGACTACCCCAATTTTGAGAGGTCCAAACTGGGCCCTACCTTTCCACATTCATACAGATGCCTCGAACAAAGCGATAGGAGCAGCCTTAGGGCAAGTCAATGAGAAGTTGCCTTATGCCATATATTTTGTAAGTAAAAACTTGTCGAAGGCAGAATTAAACTACACTGTAACCGAAAAGGAGCTCCTAGCTGTAGTCCATTCCCTAAATAAGTTTAGACACTACATCACTGGCTATCAAACATTTGTACACACTGATCATGCTGCAATTAGGTATTTAATGAACAAACCAGATGTAAATGCTCGCATTATTAGATGGTTGCTTTTATTGCAGCAATTTGATTTAACCATTGTTGATAAGCCGGGTAAGGAAAACGTTGTTGCTAATTTTTTGGCTAGAATAGATCCGCCTGTAGGTGAGGAAGGAATGGTGGACGATCAAATGGCAGATGAACACCTATTTTCTATCTCAGTACTCTCTCCGTGGTTTGCTGATATAGAAAATTACCTGGTTTCAACACAGTTCCCGCCACACCTGTCCTCAAAAGAGAAGAGCAAGATCGTGAGAAAAAGTGCCCCTTTCACTTGGATTGGGGGTAATCTCTTCAAACTTGGCCCAGATCAGGTTTTGAGGAGATGTGTCAGGGAGGAGGAAGTTTTTGACATTCTCCTAACCTATCATGATGGACCCTGTGGGGACCATTTTGCAGCAAAGAGGTATGCCTTCAAAATCCTGCAAGTAGGTTACTATTGGCCCACTCTTCATCAAGATGTAAGGAGATATATCAGCCAATGTGACCGATGTCAAAGGATGGGGAAACCTACTCCAAGGGATGAGATGCCCCTGCAACCTCAAGTGACTTTCGAGCCATTTGAGAAGTGGGGCATGGACTTTGTGGGTCTTGTCAATCCTCCTTCAAACCAGAAATCTTACATCATTGTGTGCATTGATTATCTGAAAAAATGGGCAGAAACAAAGGCGATCAAGGAAGCAATAGAAGAAAAAGTAGTCGAGTTTGTGAGAGAGAGTATCTTCTACAAGTTTGGATATCCAAGAGAATTAGTCACAGATCAAGGGAGTTAGTTTAACTCCAATCTGATTGAAGACCTACTCACACATCACAAAATTAAGCACAAAACTTCCACCCCTTATCATCCGTAAGCAAATGGATATGTGGAAGTCACTAACAGAGCTTTGGAAGGGATTTTGACCAAGGTAGTGAGCAACAACAGGAAAGATTGGGCAGATCGATTAATTTTGCCACCTGGGCCTATAACACCACTTGGAAGACCACCACAGGGTTCACACCCTATGAGCTAGTCCATGGGAAGAAGGCTTTTCTGTGAATAGAATTTGAATATAACACACTAAGGATGGTAGCTCAGCTGGACCTAGATCTCAGCCATGCACAAAAGGAAAGGTTACTTCAGCTAAATGGATTGGATGAACAGAGATTGCAGGCCTTGCTCCACTCAGAGGTAGTCCAACTTCAAAGGAAAATATGGCATGACAAACACCTCAAAGAGAAACAATTCCAGGAAGGAGATTGGGCATTGTTGTATGATTCAAGATATAAATATTTCAAGGGAAAACTAAGGACAAGATGGCTGGGACCGTACACAGTAGAAAGGTGCAATGACAATGGTTCAATTTTGATCAGGACCATCGATGAAGAAGCCATCCCCATGCTTGTCAATGGGCATAGGTTGAAAATCTACAGGAAGCCCCTCTCCAAGCAAGAATTCATTGAGAATCTAAGTAAAACAGTGTTGGTAGTGGAGCAAGTCTCTGCCTCCACTCCACCCACACCTTAAAAAAAAAAATGAGGAGAATAAAGATCCCTGGGTGAAAACCTCCCCTTGGAGGCACCCAGGGCAGGTAGTGAGGGTGAAAACCTCCTGGAGGCGCCCCAACTAACTCAAAAAAAAGAAGAAGGAGAAAATAGAAAAAACAGGAACAGAAAAAAATTAACTTCTTTTGAATACTTTGCAGGTTGCAGGAGGGCCACAGAAGAAAAAGGGACATGGCCGAGCCAAATACACCTCTGATAGACCATTTCTCCATCACTATTGTCTTTCTCCAGTCCCTGGTCTCACCTATTCTAGAAATTATGCATCCTACAGGAGGCTCTGTGCATTCTACAGGAGGCTCCTGTAGAAATTACAGAGAGCTCAAAACCAAGTTCAGAAAAGGATCAGAGGGCTGGAAACTTGTCCAGAAGACCTAGACCCCCCTACCACCATTCAACCTCCTAACTCTCTATTCCATACCTGCACCCTGCATTTCCACTTGCTTCTTTCCTCCTTGCACAGAAAATACAGAATCTTGTTTCTTTTGTTTAAAAAAAAAATGAAGAATAAATGAGCAACACCCTGAACTTAACTCTTACCTAGTGCACACTAGCTGCTTTTCCTTGATCGACAGAACCTTCCTCAGCTATCTCTCCAGTCCATGCTCAAGCCTCAGCTAAAATTTTTAGAGGGAGAAGCAGTTATAAGAAATCCTGTAGGATTCCTGTAACAGCTGATCCCCTTAAAAATCGAGCTCTAGAGGCAAGGTCAGTGCAGCAACAAATGATAAAACATGCAAGGAACCGGTCCTGATTAAAGATCACCAGCATGAGGTAGCCAAGCCACTAATTCAGAAGCCACGGGTGCTAACAGTAGCAATCCATGAACAGAACGCGAAATTCTGAGCATGCAACAACATAGTAGCGAGTAACAGGTAAGTGACAAAACTCGTTCCTCTGTTGCATGAGTATAATTTAGAAATTGCATGGACAAGTGAGATGGTTGCGACTAAATGAGATCGGTGGCCAGCTAACTGGCCACCCTCGTCCAGTTCAAACAACACCCCTCGTCCAGTTCAAACAACGCTCAGTGGGTGCAATCGGTATGTGTGTTCAGTCAACTCGGGAAGAAAACTCAAAATAGGTAGTGGTGGTGGCATATAACGGGAATGATGGCAGTGATTATGGGCAGGTGGCATGAAGATTCATAATGGCACTGAAGTAGGGACCAATGGTCCAGATGGGGATAACGTACCCTTCCTGCCACCTCACCTCGTCACCACAGAACACGCCCGTAAGCTTAAGTATGCTGCAGTTGACCGCCTTCACCACCTTTGTTTCATTTGCATCGATGAGTTGTCGGCTATAGCAACCTACCTACCACCTCAAGAGCCTCAAAACAGTCACTCTCTATCAGTTTCAGAACCCTTCCACTTATCAGGCTCTATAGGAGCATTATTGGACTCTACAGGAGCGGAAACACAATCCTACAGGAGCACTTCTACAGGAGGGCCAGTAAGGAGCATCGCAGAGGAAAATTCGGGATTTTATGCCAAATTCGAGCTCAAAAAGGTAGGCTCAGTAAAACCCACTCTACATTTCATATATCTACAAAAGGTGGTGGGATTTGAAGCGAAGTATTGAGTTGAAAAGAAAGGAAAAGTGAGAACAGAAATCAACCTGTGTTTTTTAGAAATATATACAGTTTCTCCATTTACTCTTTGCACTGAAATTCTATCTCTTTCTCCTGCATGGTATTCTCCCGTGCAAAGAGATGATGCAACTCTACAAAATTTAGTAGTGAATTTGCATTGGGTAGTTTGCTTATTTTGTGAAAGAAAAAAAACATGTTCTGCATACTCTCTGTTTTTTTAAGATATTGTTTCCCTCAAAAAGCCCGAGAAGTAAATTAAGTTTGAGAACAGAGTTTGAAGGGAAGGAAAGTTGTAGTTTGTATTTTTTAAAAAGGAATAACACGAAAAACTCTCTCTCTGGTTCCCGAAAAAAACCTCAGTTGTTCCTCTGTTTTCGGGTTTGAAATTTGCTGCCTTCCTCCTCACCTGAAACATTCCAACAATCTCTGAACATCATGCCAGGGGGTTTTATGAGGAAGGAGCCTCTGAACATCATGCCAGGGGGTTTTATGAGGAAGGAGCCTATGAATTCAACTAAGCTGCATGAACATCTAGAAGTGGTAGCCCTCTTTACCAAGGCAAATTGGATGCATTCTTTGAAAAATTTCATGGGTATGATGAGGAAGTCACAGAGGAATTTTTATTGTCTTTAAAACCTCACTTAAAAACCCATGCTACCATCAGTTTCAGGGGTCTAACCATAGAACTTACACCGAAGTTCATCAGTAGGATTACAAGTCTCCCACCTGGACTCCCCTGGAGCAAAGAAGAAAAATCACTAGGTCAAGTGGCCAAGAAGACCTTTTTCCAGCTTGATGAACATCTAGTGGAGGATAAGAATGGCATCAGGAGGACAAGTATACCTTATCCATGGGGTGAGGTCAGTTATCAGATCATGAAATATATCTCCTGTGAAGGAAGATACAACATAGTCTATGGGTATCATTTCAGACTGTTACATGAACTAAGATATGGCATGGACCTTCCTGCATCTAGAAAACTCAGTCTTCCATATTTTCTCCTCCAATCCTTAATAGAATCTAGCACCAAACTGAAGGCAGGGGTTCCAGACCAATTGGCCCACCATGGGCTAATTAAATTGCTGGTGGAGGATGCCCTCCACACTTACACAATCCCCATAGCCTGGGAGATTTTCAGGAACATGACTAAAGAGGATGATATAAAAAATCTCACTGATGACCTTAGTCCATCTAGAAGTGAAGAGGAGGAACAAAAAGGGGAAGCTGAGAAGGAAATCCATGAAGAAGAACAGAACATTCAATTGGAAGAAGAGGAACCCCACATAGAAGAAGAAAAACAGAGAGGAGAGGAGAAACATGACACCACCACAGATGAGCCTAAAGCAGAGAAGAAGACAACATCAAAAGCAGAAAAAGGGAAAACCACAGCAGAGAAAAAGAAGAGGCCAAGAATTGAAAAGAAGAAGCCTAAGACAGCTCAGAAAAAGGTTGCCACAGGAAAGGTAGAAACTCAGCAAGCAGAGGATAAAAAAGAGTCAGAGATAGTAGACACAAAACCAACAGAAACAGGCAAAACAACAGATGAAGAAGAAGAAACACAACAAGAAGAAGTGTCTCCTGAGACACTAGCAAGAGAAGCAACAGCTGTTCTTGCTGCACTTAGTACTCCAGCCAAGCCCAAAGGGAAAAGGAAGAGACAACCATCTATGTACTTCAAGGCTCGAAAGAGCACTAGAATCAAGATGGGGAAGCCTCAGCCACCTTCAAAGGAGCCCATCATCATTGAGGATGTACCTACTGCAACAAGGGAGGAATATCCCTCCAAAACCCCCATCACTTACGAGAGAGGAAGTCCTAAGACCTCTACTTGGAAAGAAAGGATCAAACTAATGGACTCTAAAATAGTCCTAGAGGAGACATTGGCAAAGCTCCAAGGGACTGAAAAATTCAGAAAAGAAGGCAGAAGAATAGACCAAGGAGGAAGACAAGGCAAAAGAGATACCAGAGCCTGGACCTCAGCCTAACTTAGGCTCTTACTACAACCTTCTGGAAGATGGGAAGATCATCCCACAAAAGTTTGCAGTTCCTCTTTTCTTCAAGCTGGAAAAGGAAAGAATCAGGACCCATACATGGATTTAGATTGCAAAATCAAAAGGGGTGGAAGACATTGGGCACATGGAAAACAAATTGAGGGAAATGGGTAAATAATTGAGCATGGTCAGGCATACAGAAAGCATCAGAAGAGCTCAATTAGAGGCAAAAAATGAAATGTTGAAGAAGCAGCTACAAGAAAGGGAACCTCAAGGAGGAAATGAGTTGTCAATCTTAAAAAGATAGCAACAGGAAGAGGAACCCCAGGAAGATAGTGAAAAATTGATAAAACAACAACAAGAAAGGGAATCCCAGGTGGAAAATGAGGTGTTGATTTTGAGAAGGCAGCTATAGGAAAGGGAAGCCCAGTTAGCCTGCATGGCCAGCTGGGCTATGGAGGCATTACAGTGCAGGAAGCCGGCCAAATCATATGCAGTGTACCTTAAGGATCAGTGGCTCCAATTTCAGATCAAGACATTCGCCTAGAGGGGCACAATACCTTTTCAGGATTATGGTCAATTCATGCATCTATGTGATCACAGTTTAGCTGAGGACAAAGTAAAGCTAGCAGAGTTTTACTTGCACAACATGGCACTTACTGACATGAACTTATGGGATCCAAATGCTGCGTTGGGAGACTTGCAGCTGATGGCCATGGCATCTTGGATGAGCCATGAAGAGAAAAGGGCAGTGGAAATCTAGAAAATGATGGCAAAAGAACTGAATGAACCCCTGATGATTAGAGCAGAACCAGTAGAGCCCATGGCTCTCATCTATGCCCACCAACACCTTGCAGCTAATCCTCAAGTTGTCCCTGACTATGTTGACAAGCAAGCCCAGGCTATTGCTCATTTCGAGGACATGGAGAGATTGTTTGGAGATGACTACATTCATGCCTACATGAGAAGGTGGAATACATTGCCACATAGCCTACGGATCAGGGAGTATCACTCCCCAAACAGGATGAGGGAAGCCATGAGGAGAGTGCCCCTGTATAAGCACTCAATGCAAAGTTTGAAGGCTAATTGGATTGGCCTTAAATTCAGTCCTCCACTGCTGCTAGGACTACTAGAAGGAGTAAAAGAGGAGGAAGAACATAAATAATGGGAAGAAGTGGATAGGAAGGCAAGTTTCCATGATAAAGAGGAAGATATCACATCAGAGGCATGGGATGTCAGGGAATCTGTCAGAGCCATCAAGGATGAAGAGTTAGACTAGTTGCTCAGAGGATGAGCAACCCATTCAGTAGGGGGGTGATGATGAGCCCCAGAAATGGGTAATTATATGGGCTCATTTTGCCTCTTATTTCAACTTAATCCACAATTCTCATTAGTTTATTGCATGTTTTTGAATATATTTATGCTAATAGGGTGAATTGGGTTAGTCATTTTGCCATGTAGTCTAACGTGTGCATTATGCAGATTTTTTGATCAATTTTGGACAAAGTCAAGGGATTTATGAACAAAGGGCAACAAAAACTCGAGGAAAACATGGAAGAGGATTTGTAGGGGGTGTATCCTTCATTTATGACCCCCTTCCTCGAATCCTCCATCAGAGACTCGGAGCACAAAGGTCCACATTGATGCATCAAGGGATAGCCGAGCAAGTCAAGAAGGATTGCTGTTTATCTCCAGTTCTAGGAAGCCGAGTTCCTTGATTTTAGGAGGAATCCATTTGTATAAATAAGGGGGCTTAGAGCCTTAGTAGGTTAGCCAGTCATTAGTAGAATTTTCGCACTTTTGTGCAGCACTTGTTCAACTTATTTTCAAGTTCCTTTTTGAGAACAGTTCATGTAATGTGACTATTATTTTTGATAATGAAGATGAAACAGTTTTTGAGCCAGCACTGATCTCTTTCAGAGGGTTGATTCTCTTGGGTTAGGGCCCAAACCAAGCTTCCCAACACCTCTTACTATGTACTTATATGTTTTTGCTTCAGTTCATGAGTTAATTTCTATTACATAGATTCATTTTACTTCGTTAGATTAGGTTGCTTTTGATGGTTTGCATAGTTGTTTTTGTGTTTCAGTTGCTCAAGTAGGTTACTGCAGTGATAGAATAAGATTCAAAAAGGCCAACATCAAGCCCTGATCTTCTTTCTCCCTTCCTGGGACTATGATTTGAGGTCAAGGCACTTCTGCTGCCACCAAAAACACAGTTTTTGCTCTTCCATGCAACTGCTAGTGTGATAACTTGATTTGGAAAGATTGATATATTGGTTCAGATTCAGTTTCTTAGATCATTTCCTGTTCTTTTACCATAGATCTCTCTACATGCTTTTCTGTTCACAGGTTACTGTTCAACATTTTCTGTTTGTAGGTCAGAAATTAGGTCAAGCTAGAGAAATTTCTATTTTCATGGTATAGTTAGTTCTTTCTTTGATTCGTTTTTGTAAGTAGATGTGAAGATATCTTGTAGGACACCTCAGATAACCATACACCCATAAAACAGCTGGCACCAACTCACTTCTCATAGATTTCCCAAGTCATTCGCAACATTTCGCCAATCTGCCCTAATTTCTGCGTTTTTCCATAAATTGCCCTCTTGCCTTTTGAACAAATCCAACCATCCTGTTATTTCTTGATTTTCCTTGACAAGTTCTAGACACCTCAACACCTTCATCTAGCCTTTAGTTACCCTTTTCCATCATTTTTCCACCTTCAAAACTCCAAAAATAGCTCTCGGCCTCCTCCTATAGATCCTCCTGTAGATCCCCTGCAGCCTCTAGTAGAATTTCCTGTGAGTGATTTTTCGAAATCCGATCGCTATGAAAGTATTTAGAAGGGTACTAGGGGCTTCTTAGGACATCTCCACACCTTCCTCCACCTCTGCAAAAACCAACTCCACCTTCCTTCACCACCAAACCTCTGCACAATCACAACCAGATAAATCACAAGCATAATAATTTCACATAAAGACACTCAAAAGCACAAAAAGATGTTTTCTTCTAATCTCTTTTCAGAAGTAGCTTGAATAAATGAAATTTACCTTTATAGTAGTCAATGGCACTCATTTCACCAGTTTCCATCTCTTTTCTTGCAAAAGTAGGGTTAATAAGTAAATTAGGGTTTGTTAGGGTTTGCATTACATTTCAGTTTTCCTTTGCTTTCTGCAAATAGAATAGCCTCTGTAGAGTTAGCTTTCTTTCATCACAGTTAAAAGCTTCTTCTCAGAATTCATAGAAGTTGGCTTAAGCTCCTAGTGGACTTGCACCAGCTGACTAAGTGATAGCTTGCAGTAAGAGCTAGTACTTGTGCATACAACACCATCGCTTCCAAGTTTGTTACGAACTACCGGGTTGATAAAAGTAAAAGTAGGAAGCCCCAAGAGTTGCAGCATTATTGCTGTAATACTGGTGCTCACCAATACGCACAGGTCCCAGTCATTGTGTCTCACCTGGTGAACCTGTGCAACACTTCGGACACCCTATCGAATGCTTCTCCATGGATAGTCTTTGGCGCACTTCACCTTTCCTACTGCTACGTTTTGTTCTGATTCTCTATTCGGGGAGTGGTGTGCGCATGTGTGGGCTGCATGGCATATGTCCGTACCCATAGGGAAAGGTGGGTGTGCAAGTTGTTCTGTCCCTGGTGACTGGCTCTCATCCTTAGCTGGGGTTTTCCAAATCATAGGTTCATCATCCTCTTGCATCCACGCCAGTCCTCAAAACTTCTTTGATGTGTACCCCACCATCTTGCGGGCGTCACGCACAGTGCCCATTTTAGAGCAGTGAACCGCTGCTGTTCTGGTATTGCACTTTAAAATTTGTCAGGAATTCATCCACTGCTATCAACCCATCATATGTAGGTAGATCCCTGACCTCTGTCGTCACGTAGTGTAGTGATCTAACCATCATGTTGCAATTAAGCATTGTTACTTCGTGCAGCTGATTCTGCCATCGCTCTACTTCTTCATCTGAATCTGAAGTGCAGGAGCTTTCACGCTCCAATGAAATCCTTCCATTTGCAGTCAGATTCACCCAATAATGTTCTCACGCAGTTATCTTATATATGCAATTGAGATCGTCATCACTATCATTGTCATGCACTAGTTCAGTGTATCGCGCTCCCTCGGCTAGATCTAGCAGTACTACTATGCATAGTGACTTTTTCTCAAAGATCATTTTGCGCTTCTTCAGATTTATGACTCCATTCATATCGGTGGCCCAGTCTATTCCTAGTAGTGCAGGATAGGGATTGTTGTCATCGACAATCTCTATCACTTCAAAATCTTCCTGTGTGTTCGCACCTTCAATATCCACTATTACCCCTTGCAATCTTCCCATGGGTAGGATCTTTTGTTGGTTCGCCATTCGCAACTGAATAGGAGACCATTGTAGCGCAGGTCTGCCCATGCATTCCCATGTTTGTTTTGGCAGTACATTCACATTCAATCTGAGATCCAGGATTACCTGATCCATTTCATACTCTCCAATTTGCACAGTCAACCTCATTTCCATTCCTGTGCGTAATGCATGTTTTCCAAGTTTCTGGACCACACGTGGTTCTCCTGACCTTGCACACCTAGTGATAAGTTCCTATAGTCCTTTTACTACCTTGCTGTCACGTAGCAGTTTCATGCATGTCTCCAGAAAGGTAGTGAGCATTGAAGGATCCATCCCTGGTTCTAGTTGATCCTTACTACCTGAAGTGGAGGCCTCCGTGAAGCTCTTCTTAGCTTCCATGAATGTCTCCTTCGTGCGTTCTAAATCAAATTTGGGTTCCCTTGTAGGAGACTTGCGAACCCACACACTTTCTTCTAACTTCTTACCTCTATCATCGCCAGTGGTCATACCGCTCCTGAGCATCATGTTTACATTTGGGTCTTCTTCGCGTGGCTCAGACCTCATCATCTGCAAATTCTGAGTTAGAGGAGGTTGGAGTACCCCTTTTTCATGCAACCTCGCTATCAAGGTAGGGCAGTCTTCTACCTCATGATCAAAATCAGTACAGTACAAACATGATGTCCTTGTCAGGTTCGTACAATCATGGGAATAGTGCACTGGCCATCCGCAATTGTAACAAAATAGTTGTCCGGGACCCCTTCCTAGTCCCATTCCACCTCGACCTCATCTGCACCCTTGGAATCTAGCACATGCCATTCCTGTATTTGGGTTGAGGGCTTGCATTTCGGTCTGCACCCTATAGGTAGGAGCCCGATCCATCATTAGTTCATAGCTTTTGCAGGTGCATGCATCATGGCCTATGGACCTACATAAATTAAAAAACAATTGGTGGGTCGTTTGCGTATAAATCTGCAATAGATGAAAATTATTCGTAGTATGTTTTCCTCCATGATAGATCGCACACCATAATGCAGGCGCCTCGCTTGGTCCTGCCTGTGCCTCAGGTCTTAACGGCATTTGCCCTCCTCCTGCCAAGTAATTCACGAACACTGGACAGTTGTCCTTGTCATGCTCTTAGCCTTTTCATTTTATGCACCATACCTCCTCGCGCGCCTCTGGCTGTGGTGTCTTGTCCTGTTTCAAAGTCTTCATCTCCAGACACAGATTTTGCAATTGCGCGTGGATTTGTTGGACTCCCAGATGAGGTTCTTGTACAGGGGTTTCATGCAATCTCATTGCCATCTCCAAAGCTTCGGCCTAGGTGGAAATGTTTTGCTCTGACAGTGCCGTCCTTAAGTGCAGTGTTAGTGACGCTACAAACCATGTGCGGTGTTGTCCATCCATCAAAGTCATGTTGGCTTCATGAATCATACCCTAGGGGGTCTCACCTGGGAGCATCACGATCTCCTTAAACCCAATAATTGATTGCATCTCCGAATTTGGTCTGCTAAATTCCCTATTCAGCGTGGTCTGGATTTCTGTGATTCCTGTGTTTGGATGGTCATTAGAATGCTTGATGTACCATGTTAAAGCGCAATCCTGCAATGTGCTTACCAGCGTAGCCTTCTTGATATTGTCATCCACTACTCCTTGTGCTTCCCATACCGCCCTTACCATGAACTAGAATTGGTCCGAATCTTCATTCCCTACTCCTCTGAATACTGATAGTTTAATTGCACTTGCCATACTGTACTGTGGTGGTGGCAGAGGTGGGGTGGGTGGAGATGGCAGTGCGGAGGGTGAGACGGGTGGCAGTTTAGGTGGAGGTGGTAAGTGCGGAATCTGCTGCCTTATCAGACTGATTGCGCTTCTTGGAGAGACTTTCGAAAGCTCTTCCTTGCTTTCTCGTGAGGGTGAAATTAAGGGACTGGTTTCTAATTCTTCACTACTTCCGCTTCTGTAGATCTTCGCACTTTGCGTAGTCCCAAACATTAATTTATTTTCATAACCCACTTTTCACACAATAACATCTTAATCCAAGTGTTCAAAGATTTAATATACTTACCTCGCGGTCCCTTGAAGAAGCATCGCTCCACCTCACTATAGCTGATGGTCATATCTACTGCGAACTCAGTGATAAATCCTCCTATAATTCGGTCAAGCCAATGGTCCACAGCTCACGTGATCTTATCTCTTGACGCTTCCAGTCTACGCACTAATTCCGGAGTCCACACGATTGGTTTTTTGAGCCTACACCTTCCTTGACTGTCTCCTAGCTTCACAATCTACTCATATAGCTCAGAAGGAAAGGATGAAAAGAAAATTTCATGGATTTCTATATATAAGTAGTGCTCCAACCACTATTCCTTAGATACTCGCGGATTTCTGTTTTCCTGCACCGCAAACTTGTGAATATTCTTGTCCAACAACCCTTCAATTTCTTTCTTTGTTGGATTCTAGTGGCATGAGATCAGACATCCCTTATGCAGATCCCGATCCTAGCAACAGAACCATTTGCTGGCTTGTATGGGCCTGACCCAGCTTCAAAAATGATTTTTCCAAACAAATCCTGGTACTACTAGCCCTTTCGGCAACAGTCCATGGAGCGCGGACTAAGGTCTCACCCGAAGTAGTATGGGAGGGTGCTAGAACCAGGTTTCCGCGCCCTAGAGATGTCTGATGGTTTTTCGTTGGTCCGTAGTTTGACCCTGCGTGCACGTCGCTATGCACACCTATATGTACCTCACATCCTACAATGCTACCTTTGCGCAGCTTTGTTCGAGGTTGGATCCATGTTATTACCCAAGTTACTTATTATTAACCTGAGATTATCTGATTACTTTTCCGTATGAGCCCAATTATACTTAACAGTGTTCAGTATTCATATAAGTGCGTGTGATAAACAAAACAATATAAATGCATAGAAAATCATACAAAAACAGATACACAGTATTTAGAATCAAACTTCTCTTTATTATTCTTCTTCTTGGGTTACAGACTCAACTTCGCCCTGTGCACTCAGCTGCAGGGGTCCGCGCACTCAGCTGCGGACTCTACTAGGCCTCTGCGCACTCAGCTGCAGAGCCTCTTCCTACTACTACAACCCAAGACACTTAGAATTCTTATCTATCCGTTACTAGATCATTACATCAATCCATCTCTTGTTAATAATTCTCTTTACAAATTAGAGCCTCACTCTATTTATACAATCCCATGGTCCGCGGACCATGGGTAGGCCAACATGACATTACATTACATTACAACACTTAGGGCGAACAACCCTATGGCTCAATATACATTTCGCGCTCCGCACCCGCAATTCATGGAGTATTACACCATATTTGACCAAAACTTGGGCTTTGAGCCCCAAAACATGCTGTGGGGGGATTCCATGCCCAACAGTTTCCACCTAAGCCCTAAACTCCTTGAACTTATCAAATACTTCATCTTTAGTTTCAAGTCGGTAGAGCCATGTCTTCCTTGAATGGTCATCAATGAATGTTACATAGTAGATATGACCTCCAAGTGTCTTGTCAGACATGGGCCCACACACATTGGAATGGGTGAGATCTAATATTTCCTTAGATCTAGATTCACTATGATGAAATGGCTTTCTAGTATGCTTCCCCAAAGAGAATCCCTTGCATACACCTTCATGGTCCATCTTCATATCGGGAATTCCATTAACCAATTCACTAAGAGTAGGGATGACCCTATAATGAAGATGGCCATACCTTCGATGCCATAGTTCAATGGGACTTATTTCCATATGAACAAGAGCATGAGGAGATGGAGTGATAACCTGGTAAAGACTTCCTTCTCGAACTCCAATAACCCTAGCTTTGCTAATACTAGAGCTCTTTCCCCAAACCAATACTTTTCCATCAAAAAAAGCAATTATTTCCCCTTTATATTCTAAACAAGAAATAGAAAGTAAATTATTTTTCAAACCTAGAACATAGAGAATTTTTTTGAGATGTAGCTTCGATCCATTGTCCATCTTTAATGATGTAGACCCCAGGCCTCTAATAGTATAGCTTTTGTTGTCACCCAATTCCACTGCATGGGAGGATGATTCCTTTGATAGTGTGTGTAGTTGCTTACTTTCCCCTGTCATATGTCTCAATGCTCCACTATCAATGATCCATGCATTATCATTAGTAAGAGATCCTTTAAGGGCAACCAAGAATCCATGACTCTTAACTTTTTTGAATTGGTAGTAGATTATCTTCTTGATCCATCTTCCAGCAGAGTTGAAACACAATCTTATGTACTTCATCATAGAGGGAGAAGCGTTGCCAACAAAATTATCTTTGATTTCGATTGACCTTAGCTCTAATACCATGTTGGAAAATCAAAGATATTATATTAGGTTTTGATTCTCCAATCTTGATAATTACTTGTGAGTGTGTTGGATTATTTTACTTCTTTATTATCTTATCTTTCATCAAGAAATTATACATACATGAAGATCAAAAAACAAGAGACACAAGATATAGGCACATGCCAGGGAAAACCTCCCTTGAGGGGAAAACCCAGTCAAATTAATTCTTCCTTTCAATAGTATTCTTTGAGACTCTTCACACTAGACCAAGACTAGACATTCCTTCCACACCATGTCAGCCTCCAAGATCTTCAACCTCTTTCCATCAACTTCGACTATATAGTAGATCTGAACAACATGCATCTTCGGTAGCAGAAAAACCTTAGGAGACATCGATCTCCTAAACCAGACCATGAAATAGAGAGAGAGAGGTACCAAAACTTTGATTTTCCTCTTCTCTAGAGACTCCCCCAAACTCGCACTTCTTTCCTCCTTCCAATAATAGACTTCACATCCTCAACACTTCCTAGAAGATATCGAATTTCTTGTGAGAGTGATAATTTCAAATGACCTTGTCTTCCTTCTTTATATAGTCTTCTTGTGGGTCGAACAAGGGTATCTAGGCTGACTTGATCTTCCTTAGGCCAACATGATGTCGAGGACACATAATTCATATTTTTCTTGACACAAAACCTTTTTACATGATCTGAAAGCCCAAGAAGGGTCTCTCCGAATGTACAATGACTCTATAAACTCAATATTAATCCCAGGAGTCCACGATGGGGAATTTTACTAATATAATTATGACCCAAGCATGAAACCCATGCTTTAATAAGTCATTGTTACAATAACAAAAAATATTTTCTTTATTCTTTTGACATGTACACTACATAATGACTCAAGTACATTATTGAAGACTGAACATAGTTAATTTTTCCAAAACTCCCTCTTAACTAGGGGGGTATTCATAATGTACCAATACAAGGGAAGATCTCAAATTATATGAAAATATAAAGAACATTTAGGAACTACAATGCCATGAAATAGATTCCTGACTAGGGTAATCTATCCAACTAGTCACTCAACAATTTAGGCAATGCAATGCCATGGACTAGATTCTTGACTAGGGAAATCTATCCAGCTAATCACTCAATAATTTAGGAACCACAATTCCATGGACTAGATTCTTGACCAGGGAAATCTATCCAAGTGGGACTAAGGTGGACTCAAGGTTTAAACCCCTTTAGGTACCATCAAGCTTACTTGCTAACCACCAACCCAAACATATAGGTGTGTATCCAAAACCTAAGCTCAATAAACAACACCACCTTTCCAATTCTGGGATTCCTGACATTAACACATAGTGTCGACCCGATGTATCCCCATGCATTGCTTCACTCGCAAAGACTCAACAAATATTTTCCATTCCTTTATCATCAATATAATCACCAATATCTACCAAACCTAGCAGGTTCCTTAGATATTTGAACTTCTTATTAGGAAGAGCCTTTGTCAGAATGTCTGCTAGTTGTTAGTCTATTGGAACATATTCTAGCTTCACGATCCCATCCTGCACCAATGTTCCTTATAAAGTGATATTTATTATTGAAATGTTTCATCCTCGAATGAAACACGAGATCTCCAAACATCTTGATACATCTTTATTATCACAGTTAATCAGAGTATGACCTAGAAACTTTTCTAACAAGTCTGTCAGAAGCTTCCTTAAACAAACAACTTATTTTCCTACTCCACATGCAGACACATTTTCTACTTTGGAACTACATAATGAAACATGATATTGCTTCCTACTCATCCATGATATGATTGCAACTCCCAGACTAAAGCATCCTCTGGTAGTTCTCCTTCGTTAGTCTCACTGCCACCCCAATCGGAGTCTGTGAAGCCAGTCATATGGAATTCCTTACTATAATACTTTAGCCAGTGATGTATAGTGCCATGAAGATACCTTAATATATGTTTGGCATCTATCGAGTGATCATGATGAGGCTCCAATTGAAACTGACTAAGAATGTTCACTGCAAAACATATATCTAGCCTAGTATTTACCAGATACATCAGGGAACCCACCAATTGTTGATATAATATGAGATCCACGAGACTCGAGTCGGAGCTTCTCAACTTCTTGAGATTGGTGACCATAGGAGTAACCATCTTCTTGTATTTCATCATCCCAAATTTTTGCAATAACTTGATGATGTACTTTCCTTGAACCAAATATATCCCCCTAGGTCTATGCCATACTTATAGACCTAGGTAGTAGGGCATCAGTCCTAGATACTTCATCTCAAATTCCACTACCAACATATTCTTGCATTCTTGAATTCTTTGTTCTACACCGGTGATGAATAGATCATCCACATATAGTAGAATAATGACTCACTCATTATTCACGACCTTGATATATAGATTGGGATCATCAGTACTCTTCATGAACCCAATCCTGAGGAGATATGCATCCATTCTTGCATACCATGTGTTATCACTAAAAAACAATTTCTAAAATTTTGGACAACTGGTATGGTTCCAAAGTTTTATGTTAGTCTTGGACAAGTCATTTTCATTGTTTTGTTTAGGAAGTCTAAATCATAGAGTGGAGTCTTATTCCCATTATCAAATAATGTCAATGATCTTGTTTTACCTATCATTGATCCCACATTATTTCAAAAGTGTCATGTGTTAAGGCTGTTTCAAAATTGACATGCGCTATGAAATTGCCTAGGAGTTTTCATAGCGCAAAACTCAGAAAATACACTATGTGCACTACGAAATCGGGGATTCTTAGTTAGGAGTTTTCGTAGTGCAAAACCCAGAATTTGCACTGGATGCGCTACAAAATCAGGGATTCGTGCCAAATCTTGTCTAGCTGTCAAATCCTTCAAAATCTGTTAATGTTTCATCATCAAGTGTCAGTCCATGAACCTTGCTTATCACATGCAACCATTCACTCTCATCATTAGATTCGTTAGGGGTTTTATATGCACTCTTTTCAAATTTCAAAAAAGGGTAAGGTAAGGTGAATTAGTCTTGGTCTTTTTCATGTTCCTTTCATGCATAAAAGACAATTGGCAAGCTCAAGGATGGCATTCACTAGAATTCTTTGAAATCACAAGCGAGGTAGTTCTTCATTTCAACTCAAGCAAGGTAGTGTTCAAATTAATATAGTACAAGTGCTTTCAAATCTCCTTGCAGAGGTCTCACAGAAATGTTTGAAGAAAAGAAAAATCATAGATCAGGCCGGTGTCTTAGAGCTGGGCTTGAAGGCTTAGATGTTCTCACGAGGAATAGAGAGGTTGAACATGCATTGAAACAGGTGGGATGCTAGAGATTCTGTGAAAAACTTCAGGGAGGTCACATTCAAGTAACCAAGGATTTTTCCTTTAATTTCACCGGCTTGAATTCAAAGGTCAGAGTGTTAGAGATACCCGTTTCTCTTGAGGTTATATCTATAGTCACAGAGATTCCTAGAGGCTAGGAGAGATGGTTTAAGAACTTCAAATTTGAAATGGCACCTTGCAAGGAATTTCTGAAGCCAGAATACATAGACTCAGACTTAACCAAATCAGTGCCCAAAAGCTATGTAAAAGACTCATATGCCAACTTAATTTCATGCATCCAAAGATATTTTACCTATGAAGGGAGATACCATAAGGTGTACTCTTACCATTTTAAGCTTCTATTACATTTCACTAGAAAAATATCTCTAGACCTTCCTTTTTATCTGTTTCGTAGCTTAGGCAAGATGTCTGATAAGATTCAATTGAAGAAAGAAGCTTGTGAAACCTCGTTGTTCCATCATGGTTTGATCAAATTAATTGTTTTACATGAGCTTCAGAAGATAGGTAGAGAATGGTCTGCTTTCTTGTTTATGACAAGATTTAGAACTGAAACAGGCCTTAGCCCTAAGGCTAAGGAAATATCTTCACCAGCAGTAAGTCATCAGAAGGAAGCAAGATCAAGTGGGTTTGTGAAACTAAAAGCTAGAAAGCAGGTGAAGGAGCCTTTGACACCACTAATGGTTCAAGATACCCCTCAATAGTCACAAAAGAAGGAAGTTCAGATTAAGGAAGTGGTACAAGAGCATTCTATTGATAAAAAAGTCCAAAGAAGAGTAACCAGAAGTCAATTAGCCAAGGAAAAGGGGAAAGTAGTGATTACTGTTGAAAGCCCAGCTTAAAAGGGAAGTTTGAATGATCTCCTCTAGGCTATCGACATAGAAGAGTCCCCTCTGGTCCAAGTAGACTTATTTGAAGTAGGTAAGAACAAAACAAAAAGAGTTAAATCTTCTAAAAAACTCCAATTTGATGACCAAGTCTCAGGGTTTGTTTTCAAGCCAAGAAGGCCTGTGACTAGACATTAAAAAGGTTACAAGAGGTAGAGCCACAGGTAAGTGAGACAGGGGAGGTATAAAAGTTCTTTGAAGAGCCTGTGGTTCCATCAGTACAATCATCACTAGTGCACAAAGATGACAGAAACAAGGAAGCTATCACTCATGAATAAGAATGTAGCTTTGATAAGGTCAAAAAGAAATTGGTGTCTTCCAATCTTGAGATTTCCCAACTCAAGATAAGGGCAAGGAAACATGCAGTTGAAAAAGCAAATTTCAAAAGAGTAAAAGCTAGTTGGGAAGATGGAAAAGTTCCAAGATATGAAGTAGTGGGTAGTCATGCTCAATATTTCACTTGGACTATACCCGCAATAAAAGAGGCAAGATATATCAGAAGGATAATTGGTAAATTAAGAACTAAAATCCAGATGATGAAAAGACAAATTGAAGATTTGAAGATTCAACTGAGTGAACCTGAAGGATAGCCTCAACATAAATGAACTAGACAGTAAGTGATGAAGTTTTGACACAATTTTGATATGAAACTTACCCTTTTGAAGATTCAATATTGTTTTTGGATGGACAATGTCAGTTTTGTATGGCTCATTAGCATATGGTGAAACCATTAAAAATCCCAAGAATGACAAAAACTGTGTGTTTTTTACTCACACAACAGTTTCGTAGCGCGCTACAAAACTGCTGTAGCTGCTAGTTTTGTTTTTGTGGATCAATATTGAATTGAAAGGGGGATTATTTGAAAGTATTTTGTTGCATAGACATAATAAGACGACCTAAGAAGTTTTGAACCTTAAGCAAAGGCAAATTCAAGAAATGAGAGACATATAGATACCCCAAACCCTGCGCTACGAAAATAGCAGTCATTTCGTAGCTCAGATAGTTTGTCATGCTTCAGGTAGCATTCAAGAGGTTTTTGTCTTGGCATGAGTATAGGAGTAGGATCTGTAGTTAATTCAATGCATCACATGTGATTAAAGGAGACAATATGGTTAGCAGACTTCGAAGAACCTCCTTGGAGACCAAAGCAGAAATACAGGGGCAGTTTCCTAATATCCAGGAATAGTCAAAGGACAAGCAATCAAAGGCTAGCATGGAGTTTAAAGTCATCACTTAAGCCAAAGTTGAAGAGGGACAGCTGTCAAAGAACAAGTTTATTTCATAGTCAAGGTTGTTGCCAACATAATAAGGAGTTACACTCCTAGTTGTATTAGGTCTCTAGGACTGTTAGTTAACAACTAGTTGTAATTAATAGTTTGTTTAAGTATCAATAGGTGTTAGGTCAAGTAAAATTCGAATTCCCCTCATGCTAGAGGAAGGAATCCAAGATTGTAATGAAATCTATATATGACAAGAGATGTAATGCACCAAGGGTTGGAAATTTTCAAAAGGAACAATCATATTGTGTCATTGTGGAAGACTATGTTTTTATGTAATACAGAGTTTGGCTTTACTACTCAGGATTCATAAGAGAGTTCAATGCTTGATTGCCTTATGGTTCTCCTCATTTCCTCATTTGTAGTGGTATGAATGTATGCTACTTAGAACTCATTGGCAATTCTCTAACTTCCTTCATGCATTTGTAGACTATGTTGCCTAGATGTTCTTATGTGTTACTGATATATGAAACTCTTGATGCCTTGACTTCCATGTTAAGCTAATATTTTTGTCATACTGAAACATTTTCTGACTCCATAAGCCCAATGGATTTTTATTGATTGTGTTCAACCATTCATACTTCTTTACTTGTTTCATAGAGTTAGCCATCTAATATTTTACTAAAATCTTTAACCTAGTGAGAGAGACCTCTCAGGTTGGGGAGGCTAAGCCTAAACCAAAATTTGGTTTGAAAAAGTTACTCAAGGTATTCCTGGTTAGCAGCCTATCAGAAGAAGGTTTTGTAATAAAATTTTGGTGTGTCTGTCGGGAGCTTGAAGATTACTCATTCTCGAAATCAAGAAGCTAAACTTCTGAAGGTAGCAGGAACTCAGACAACTTTTTGAGGCTGCAATCTACCTTGGTGACTCCATACATTTTCAAAGTTTTAAAGGTGGCTTCGAGAGGGAGATATACATAGAGAAATCCTGACCCAAATACACCTACTCCAGTGGGCAATCCTAACACTGTTTCAAGAAGTAGACAAAGATTTACTGAAACACCAGGTACTCCATCTTATTCAAAATCTTTGCTCTCTGAATTCTCAAGAAGTCCTGAAGACAAAATAGTTGATGATAAAATTCATGAGGTGTTGTTTAGATCAAAAAACAAAGAATAACTCATTCGTATTATCTTAGATTTGCAAAAGAGAGGAATTTTTACCTCAGCCTTAGTATCGCAAGAAGATAAAGAGGAATTTTCGGAAGTAGTTACTTCTGAGTTATTGTTAGAAAGGGAAGCCTTAGATAAACTGAAAGAACTTGATCCTTTTGAAGTCTTGCTAAGATCTAAAGCTGGTTTACCTCTTCCAAATTGGAGTACATTTGTCACTGGTTTGCAAAGCCCAAGTAGTCCTCTTCGTATTAATTCCTCATCTTCTGTTTCTGCTATTCCTAGTGGCTTTCAGAAACCAAGCAATCCTCCTCATATCAGTTCTTCATCCTCTGTCCCTTTTATCCTTGTCACTACTACCCCTCCTTTAATCATGGTTGTACCTACTAGGTATGCTCCACTTGCACTCCCTGCTGTTTTGCATGATCTTCCTAGCAAATATGATGCAAGAATTCCAACATGGGGTGGTGATGAAGAAATTACAACAGAAGAACATGTAGACAAATTTAATGATTTTGCTGACAGAGAGGAAGTTGATGATGAGGATGTGAAGCTAAGATTATTTGCATAGACCTTTATTGGCGAAGTTAGAAAATGGTTTAAAGCCCTTACAACAGGAAGCATTCATAATTGGGTAGAATTTGAAGATAGCTTTCTAAGGAAATGGGGAAATAGAACTGATCTAGTTCAAGCACTTACTAAGTACAACAATCTTAGAAGGGCACCTGATGAAACCATTCAAAATTTCTCAAAGAGGTTTAACAAAGTGTTTAACTCAATCCCAACTCGCATGAAACCTCCTGAAGCCTTAGCACAAATGAGATATGATAAAGCATTTGATTCTGATTTTTCTCTTCTGCTTAGAGAGAGAGAGTTTGCCACACTTGCTGATATGCAGAATGATGCAATAAAGTTAGAAGTAAACATGGTAGCTGCCAAAAAATAAAAAATGGGAAAAGCTAAATTGAAAGAAGAAGAGAAACCTTCCTCTTCAACTCCTGAAGATAAGATAGATTCAATGATGAAGACCATGGAGAAGTTGATGGATAGGTTAGCTCTTGGAAACACCTCTGCTCCTCCTGTGCAACAGGAGCCTCAATTTAGAAACCCTCAATTTAGGAGACCTCAAAACCAACAAAGACCAAGAGAAAATAGGAATCAGCAGCCTGATCCTCTAGTGAGACCTCCTTTTCAGCAGAATTTGGTTGATGAAGAAGATGATCCTGAGATTCCTGAAGAATCTATCCATTGTCTTGATGAAGAAATGTCAGGAATTTTCTTGACTAAGGAAGAACATGATGAGTACAATTTGACCAAGCAAGGAGACGAGCCTTCAAATTATTTAAAAGGGTATCAACATGCTATCTTTGAAATGCAAAAACAATACAATCTTAGAAACAGAAATGTACCAATTATTGCAAACAAAACACAACCCAAGAAGGATGTTTCAAAGGCTGTTGAAGCCAAAAAGGATACCCCAAAGGTTGCTGAAGGTAAAAATGATTCTCCACTTGGTAAAAAGGACATTCAACCTCCATCTCCTATCAAAGAAACTGAAAAAACTATTTTTGTTTTCAACCTCGAGAATGAAATTGCAAAAATAAAAATATCAGTCCCTTTTAGTGAAATTCTCAAGGTACACAAATACAGAAGAAAGATTGTAGAGATGTTAAATTCACAACCAAGAGCTGCTGATATCTTAAATGTGCAAGAAGATAATCCTACTATATACTTGGGTCCAAGGCTAGAAGATGATCAGAATGAAGAGTTTCCTCCTTTCTATGTAAGCATTAATATTCATGATATGACCTTACATAATGCTATGTTGGATTCGGGGCTTCTCATAATCTTATGACCAAAGTAATTATGGAGAGGTTAGGATTACAGGTAACAAGACCATATAAGGATTTATTCTCTTTTGATTCAAAAAAAGTCTAATGTATTGGTTTAATTAAAGAAGTTGTTGTTGGTCTAACACAAATACCAGCGAAGACAATTGTTATGGACATTGTTGTGGCTGACATTCCGCCAAATTTTGCGATGTTGCTATCAAGATCCTGGGCAGAAAAAATAAAAGGCACAATGCAGATGGACCTTACCTATGCCACCATTCCTGTTTTTGGTGAGCAAAGGAGATTGTATCAGGAGACTAGAATGGCTTATATGTTAAGTAGCAAAGACAAACCTCAAAATTTTCCTATTTATTCATTTGATACTGAACTTGGATCTCCCATTCTTTTCAATGAGTCAGTTGATAGTGGACTAGAAGAGATGAAAATAGAAAATCAGCACTCAGAAAATTAGCAAGAAGAGGGAAAATAGATGAAGAGATGGTGGTCTTTGTACTTTGATGGATTAGCAGGAAAAGAAGGCGTAGGAGCTGGAATTTGGATCACAAGTCCAAGTGATGAAAGTAAGTTTTACTCTTACAAACTGAACTTTGATTGCACAAATAATATGGCTGAATACGAATCTCTGATTTTGGGCTTAGAAGTCTTGTTGAAAATGAAAGCTCAAAATATTTATGTTTTTGGAGATTCTGAATTGGTTATTAGACAAGTGGAGGGTGTCTATCAAACAAAGGATGTAAGAATGAGAACATACAGAAATCTAGTTTTAGATATGTCGGAAAATTTTCAAGCATATTCTTTTACTATCAAAACTAGAGACTAAAACTCCATTGCTGATTCTCTTGCTGTTTCAGCAAGTTTGTTTGTCATTCCTATTCATTCTTCTGAAAAGTATGAGGTGGAAGTTCATCATAGACCAGCTTTACCAGATAACATCACCAATTGGCAAGTCTTTAAAGATGATCAATAGGTAAATAATTTTATTGAATTGAAAGAATAATTTGAAAGCACTCAAGTGGATCAAAAAAACATGTTTGTTCAGTCAAAAGAAAATTCTGAAGTCTTACAATTAAAAAACAATTCAATACCAAAGGGTCTAATCCGTCTTGAGAAGTTGTTCGATCAGAATGATGTGTTGAAATCTCCAAAGATATAGGCTGGTGAGGAGGAAGTAGAGAGCTGCAATTTAGGGACTTTAGTTGTACCTAAAATGATCAAAATTTCAAAGTTTCTTCTCGCTGATATGAAAGCCAAATATGTTGAGATGATGAAAAGGTTTGTTGATGTTTTTTCTTGGAGTTATGCTGATTTAAAACAGTATGACCCCTCCATTTTTCAGCATACTATTCCTATTAAAGAAAATGAGAAACCTTTCAAACAAAGTTTAGAAGAATTAATTCGCTTCTTATGCCAATGATTGAAAAGGAAATTAAGAAACTCTTTGATGCTAAAATCATTGTCCCAATCAGATTCTCAAATTGGCTTACAAATTTGGTTCGAGTTAGAAAGAAGAGTGGAGAAATCAGAATTTGTATTGATTTCAGATATTTGAAAAGGCTTCATTAAAAGACAACTATCCTCTTCCCAAGATGGATTCAATTTTGCAAAATATTGTTGGTTCACAAAGAATGTCTATGCTTGATGGTTTCTCAGGGTACAATCAGATTCTTGTGCATCCAGATGATTAGGAGAAGACAACCTTCACAACATGGGGCACATTCATGTATTCCAAGATGCCTTTTGGTCTCATGAATGCGGGAGCCACATTTCAAAGAGCAATGGATATTGCTTTTGCCGAAGAAAATGATAAATCAGTGGTTGTTTATCTTGATGTCATCACAATATTTTCAAAGAAAGAAGAAGATCATTTGAAGCACCTTGAGAAAATCCTACTGAAATGTAGAAGGTTTGGTATCTCTCTTAATCCTACTAAAAGTATCTTTGCTTTAACATCAGGCAAGCTACTTAGTCATATTATTTCTGAAGAAGGAATTATGATTGATCCTAATAGAGTTAATGAAATTCAAAAGGTAGATTTGCCAAGAAGTAGGAAAGAGATCCAATATTTTCTTGGAAAGGTGAATTTTGTTAGGCTCTTCATTCCTAATTTTGCTGAGATTGTCAAGGATATAGCAAGGATGTTAAAGAAAGGAGTGGATTTTAAGTGGACATCTAAAGCAAAGAAATCTTTTGAAGAAATCAAGAAGGCACTTACACAAGCACTGGTACTCATCAGTCCAGATTTTTCCAAGGAATTTCTTATTTTTACATTTGCTTCCGAGAATACAATTGCTAGAGTTCTGCTACAAACAGGAAAACAAGGTACTGAACAACCTAGTTCTTTCTTTAGTAGGACATTAGAAAATGTTGAACTAAAGTACAATATTCTAGAAAAGAAAGCTTATGCCTTGGTGAAAGCTATAAAAGATTTCAGAATCTATGTTCTACATTCTCATATTGTGGCATATGTTCCAAGTGCTGTAATAAAAGATATTCTAACACAAGCAAATCCATATGGTAAAAGGGGAAAATGGATAGCCAAATTGCTAGAATATGATATAGACATCAAACCGACCAAATTGATGAAGGGTCAAGGCTTGGAAAAGCTAATGACTCAGTCAAATCTGGACTGTCTTGACATAAATCTGATTACAGAAATCTCAGAAATTTATGAAAACGAGGAAGAATTGGTCCAAATCATTGAGAAATTTTTGGTTTCAGCATGGTATAAGGATGTGGCTTTTGTTCTATAGCATAATAAAGCTCCCGCCAATCTAACGAAGTCCAAATCAAGGTTTGTTAAGTTGAAATCCTTAAGATATTTTGTATATGATCAAAATTTGTTTTGGAAAGATGCAGTAGGGATTTTGTTGAATTGTCTCCTTGAAGAAGAAGTTGATAAAGTCATTGAGGAATTTCATAAAGGAGATTGTGGAGGACACCATTATTGGAAAGCTACTGCAAATAAGATCCTAAGAGCTGGTTATTTTTGGCCAGCTATGTTCAGAGACATTTACAAAAGGGTGGCTGCATGTCATGAATGTCAAATCTTTGAAGGGAGAAGAAAGCTTATGCCTTTGCCTTTGGTTCCTATATATGTGGAGGTGCCTTTCCAACAATGGGGATTGGATTTTATTGGAGAAATTCATCCTCCTTCATCAAGGAAGCATCGCTTGATTCTCACAACAATGGATTACTTCACCAAATGGATAGAGGTGATTCCAACCAAGCAAGCTAATGATTCAGTAATTATCTCTTTTCTAGAAAATAACATATTGTCTAGATTTGGCTGCCCAATGAAGATCATAACAGATAATGCTCAAGCTTTCAAGTCCAAGAAAATGATTAACTTTTGTCACCAATATCACATTACTCTTGGACACTCTACTGCTTACTATCCACAAGGAAATGGCCTTACTGAATCATCAAACAAGAGCATTGTAAGGATCATCAAAAAGGTGCTGCAGGAAAAAAAGAAAGCTTGGCATTTAAAATTGATGTATGCCTCGTGGGCTGATAGGATTTGTACAAATAGATTAATTGGGACTTCGCCATATGAATTAGTTTATGGTGCTAAAGCTATATTTCCAACATCGGTAGGAGTGTTGGTAATGAAACTAATTTAGGGACTTGAAGAAGAACCAAATGCCATTCAGGGGAGAATCAATCAACTGATAGCCCTGCAGGAGAAGAGGAATGAAGTCTATGACAGTCATCAACATGGTTAGAATAGAATTAAGAGTACATTTGATAAAAAGATCAAAGAAGATAGTTTTTAGATCCAAGACAAAGTGCTGAAATGGGAGGCTAGAATTGAAGAAAAAGGCAAGCATAGTAAGTTTGAGAATTTGTGGAAAGGTCCTTATCAGATTGTTGCTTTCCATGGAAACAACACTTACATGCTACAGGAAATTGATGGAGGATCATATGCTGGAGGACCTATTAATGGCAGGTTCCTAAAGCATTATCATTGCTGAAGTATTACCAATTTCTCATAACATTGTATATATGCGTTTTTATCAATTTTTTTCTAATAATGACAAGCTGAAACAGAAGGCTTGAGCCCGAGGTGAAGGCCCAAGTAGCTGGAAGGGGATGCTTGTCAATCAAATTTCTATTTATCATAAGTGGATAAAGCACTGGAACTGTAGGTTCTTAGTGTACCACAAGGGCACACTATCCCAAGTGGAGCCACTGTTATCACTAAAAAAAATTTCTAGAATTTTGGACAATTGGTATGGTTCCAAAGTTTTATGTTAATCTTGGTCAAGTCATTTTCATTGTTTTGTTCAGGAAGTCTAAATAATAGAGGGAAGTCTTGTTCCCATTATCAAATAAGGTCAACAATCTTATTTTACCTATCATTGATCCCACATTATTTCAAAAGTGTCATGTGTTAAGGCTGTTTCAAAATCGACATGTGCTACAAAATTGCCTAAGAGTTTGCATAGCGCAAAACTCAGAAAATACACTATGTGCGCTATGAAATCGGGGATTCTTAGTTAGGAGTTTTCATAGCGCAAAACCTAGAATTTTCACTGTATGCGCTACGAAATCGGGGATTCGTGCCAAATATTGTCTAGTTATCAAATCCTTCAAAATCTGTTAATGTTTCATCGTTAGGTGTCAGTCCATGAACCTTGCTTATCACATGCAACCATTCATTCTCATCATTAGATTCGTTAGGGGTTTTGTACACACTCTTTTCAAATTTCAAAAAAGGGTAAGGTAAGGTGAATTGGTCTTGGTCTTTTTTGTGTTCCTTTCATGCATAAGAGACAATTGGCAAGCTCAGGGACGACATTCACTAGAATTCTTTGAAAGCACAAGCGAGGCAGTGTTCAAATTAAGATAGTACAAGTGCTTTCAAATATCCTTGTAGAGGTCTCACAGAAATGTCTGAAGAAAATAAAAATCATAGATCAGGCCGGTGTCTTAGAGCTGAGCCTAAAGGCTTAGATGTTCTCACGAGGAACAGAGAGGTTGAACATGCATTGAAACAGGTGGGTTGTTGGAGATTCTGTGAAAAAATTCAGGGAGGTCACATTCAAGTAACCAAGGATTTTGCCTTTAATTTCACCGGCTTGAATTCAAAGGTTGGAGTGCTAGAGATACCAATTTCTCCTGAGGTTATATCTACAGTCACAGAGATTCCTAGAGGCCAAGAGAGATGGTTTAAGAACTTCAAATTTGAAATGGCACCTTGCAAGGAATTTCTGAAGCCAGAATACATAGACCTAGACTTAAACAAAACCAGTGCCCAGAAGCTATGTAAAAGATTCATATGCCAACTTACTTTTGTGCATCCAAAGATATTTTACCTGTGAGGGGAGACACCATAAGGTGTACTCTTACCATTTTAATCTTCTGTTACATTTCACTGGAAATATATCTTTAGACCTTCCTTTTTATCTGTTTCGTAGCTTAGGCAAGATGTCTGATAAGATTCAATTGAAGAAAGAAGCTTGTGAAACCTCGTTGTTCCATAATGGTTTGATCAAATTAATTGTTTTACATGAGCTTCAGAAGATAGGGAGAGAATGGTCTACTTTCTTGTGTATGACAGGCTTTAGAATTGAAACAGGCCTTAGCCCTAAGGCTAAGGAAATATCTTCACCAGCAGTAAGTCATCAGGAGGAAGCAAGATCAGGAAGGTTTGTGAAATTGAAAGCCAGAAAGCAGGTGAAGGAGCCTATGACACCACTAATGGTTCAAGATACCCCTAAACAATCAGAGAAGAAGAAATTTCAGATCAAGGAAGTGGTACAAGAGTAGTCTATTGATAAAATAGTCCAAAGAAGAGTAACCAGAAGTCAATTAGCCAAGGAAAAGGGGAAAGCAATGATTACTTATGAAAGCCTAGCTTCAAAGGGAAGTTTGAATGATCTCCTCCAGGCTATCGACATAGAAGAGTCCCCTTTGGTCCAAGCAGACTTATTTGAAGCAGGTAAGAACAAAACAAAAAGAGTTAAATCTTCTAAGAAACTCCAATTTGATGACCAGGTCTCAGGGTTTGTTTTCAAGCCAAGAAGGCCTGTGACTAGACATTTAAGAAGGTTACAAGAGGAGAGCTAGAGGTAAGTGAGACAGGGGAGGTAGAAAAGTTCTTTGAAGAGCCTGTGCTTCCATTAGTACAATCATCACTAGTGCACAAAGATGACAGAAACAAGGCAATTATCACTCATGAAGAAGAATGTAGCTTTGAGGAGGTCAAAAAGAAATTGGTGTCTGCCAATCTTGAGATTGCTCAACTCAAGAAAAGGGGAAGGAAACATGCAGTTGAAAAAGAAAATTTCAAAAGAGTAAAAGCCAATTGGGAAGATAGAAAAGTTCCAAGATATGAAGTAGTGGGCAGTCATGCTCAATATTTCACTTGGACTGTCCCTACAATAAAAGAGGCAAGATATATCAGAAGGATCAATGGTAAATTAAGAACTAAAATCCGGATGATGAAAAGACAAATTAAATATTTGAAGATTCAACTGAGTGAACCTGAAGGATAGCCTCAACATAAATGAACCAGACAGTAAGTGAAGAAGTTTTGACACAATTTTGATATGAAACTTACCCTTTTGAAGATTCAATATTGTTTTTGGATGGACAATGTCAGTTTTGTATGGCTCATTAGCATATGGTGAAACCATTAAAAATCCCAAGAATGACAAAAACTGTGTGTTTTTGACTCACACAACAGTTTCGTAGTGCGCTACGAAACTGCTGAAGGTGACATATAATGCACAGCAGTTTCGTAGCGCGCTACGAAACTGCTATAGCTGTCAGTTTTTTTTTTCGATCAATCTTGGAATGAAAGGGAGTTTATTTTGAAAGTATGCTATTGCAGAGACATTAGAAGACCACCTAAGAAGTTTTGAACCTTAAGCAAAGGAAAATTCAAGAAATGAGAGACATATAGATACCCCAAACCCTGCGCTACAAAAATAGCAGTCATTTTGTAGCTCAGATAGTTTTTCATGCTTCATGTAGCATTTAAGAGGTTTTTGTCTTGGCACGAGTATATGAGCAGGATTTGTAGTTAATTCAATGCATCACATGTGATTAAAGGAGACAATATGGTTAGCAAACTTCGAAGAACCTCCTTGGAGACCAAAGCAGAAGTATAAAGGTAGTTTCCTAATATCTAGGAACAGTCAAAGGACAAGCAATCAAAGGCTAGCATGGAGTTTAAAGTCATCACTTAAGAAAAAGTTGAAGAGGGAAAACTGTCAAAGAATGAGTTTATTTCATAGTCAAGGTTGTTGCCAACATAATAAGGAGTTACACTCCTAGTTGTATTAGGTCTCTAAGACTGTTAGTTAACAACTAGTTGTAATTAATAGTTTGTTTAAGTATCAATAGGTGTCAGGTCAAGTAAAATTCGAATTCCCCTCATGCTGGAGGAAGGAATCCAAGATTTTAATGAACTCTATATATGACAAGATATGTAATGCACCAAGGGTTGGAAATTTTCAAAAGGAACACTCATATTGTGTCATTGTGGAAGACTATGTTTTTATGTAATACAGAGTTTGGCTTTACTACTCAGGATTCAGAAGAGAGTTCAATGCTTGATTGCCTTATGGTTTTCCTCATTTCCTCATTTGCAGTGGTATGAATGTATGTTACTTAGAACTCATTGGCAATGCTCTAACTTCCTTCATGCATTTGTAGACTGTGTTGCCTACATTTTCTTATGTGTTATTGATATATTGAACTCTTGATGGCCTGACTTCCATGTTAAGCTAATATTGTTGTCATATTGAAACATTTTCTGACTCCATAAGCCCAATGGATGTTTATTGATTGTGTTCAACCATTCATACTTCTTTACTTGTTTCATAGAGTTAGCCATCTAATCTTTTACTAAAATCTTTAACCTAGTGAGAGAGCCCTCTTAGGTTAGGGAGGCTAAGCCTCAGCCAAGAGTTGGTTTGAAACAATTACTCAAGGTCTTCCTAGTTAGCAGCCTATCAGGAGAAGGGTTTGTGATAACACCATGCCCTTGGTGCCTGCTTCAAGCCATTAAAGCCTTCTTGAGTATGCAAACATGAGAGTCCTTGCTATTCACTTCAAATCGTTCAGGTTATTCAAGATACACTTCCTCATCAATGGTCCCATTCAAAAATGCGGTCTTAACATCCATTTGATGGATATTCCACCTCATTGTAGTAGCTAGTGAAACCAATGATCTAATGGTAGTGTACCTAGTAGTAGGTGAAAATGTTTCTTCATAGACAGTGCCTTCCTTTTGAGAGAAACCCCTTGCAATGAAACTTGCCTTGTACTTGTCTATACTTCCATCAACACGATGTTTGATCTTATAGATCCACTTCGATGTGACAACTAATTTGCCACTAGGTCTAGGAATGATTTCCAAAACCACATTCTTCATCATGGATTGATATTATTCGTGCATAGCTTTCTTCCAAGCCTCTTCATGGTCAACTTCCTAAAATGTATATGGATTAGCTTCAATCAAGTTTGTCATAATACCTTTTTGGTTTCTTACTTTCCCTGGAGGACCCTTTCCTAGCTTCATGTGCTTCAACATATTCTAATGTAGCTCTCAACAAATATGGCATTTTCCTTGTGGTTGGGATAACCACCGATTTAATAGGCTCACTTGGTCCTTCTTCTTCATCATTTGGAGTAGAGTTCTCATGAACTTGATGTTCTTCAAATATGGGAACTTCTTCGTCATCAAAATCAATAGGAATATCCTTTGATTTCTTGTAAGCTTGATTCTCATAAAATATGACATCCCTTCTTAATTCAATGTATCTTCCCTCATTTATGTATGTTCTATAAGCTTTTGAGGAGAGACTATAACCAAGGAATTTTACCTTGATGTTTGTCGAGTCCAACTTCTTTCGCTTGTCCTTTGGAACATGGACATATGTTGGACTTCCAAATAGGTGGAAATGATCCACACTCGGCTTCCTTCATGTACTTCTTCAGGTGTAGTATTATAAAGACTCTTATGAGGACTTCTATTTTGAACATACACGACAGTCATCACTTCTTCACCCCATAAGAACTTTGGTACATCTTTATCAGGGATCATAGTTCTAATGCCTTCTTCAATTGACCTATTCTTTCTTTTGGCCAATCCATTTTGCTTAGGGTAGTAGGGAACAATGAGCTCCCTCTTAATACTTGCATCCTTACAATATGAAATTAACTCTTTAGAGGTTTATTTAGTTAGTGTTTCCACCTGAACCCTAAACTCCTTGAACTTATCAAATACTTCATCTTTAGTTTTGAGTAGGTAGAGCCATGTCTTCCTTAAATGGTCATAAATGAATGTTACATAGTAGATATGGCCTTCAAGTGTCTTGTCAGACATGGTCCCACACACATCAAAATGGATGAGATTTAATATTTTTCTAGATATAGATTCACTATGATGAAATGGATTTCTAGTATGCTTCCCCAAAGAGCATCCCTTGCATACACCTTCATGGTCCAACTTCATAGTAGTAATGCCATTAACCAATTGACTAAGAGTAGGGATGACCCTATAATGAAAATGGCCATACCTTCGATGCCATAGTTCAATGGGACTTATTTCCATATGAATGAGAGCTTGAGGAGATGGACTCAAGATTTCAACCCCTTTAGGTACCATCAAGCTTACTTGCTAACCACCAGCCCAAACATGTAGGTGTGTATCCAAAACCTGAGCTCAATAAGCAACACCACCTTTCCAATTCTGGGATTCTTAACATCAACACATAGTGCCGACCCAATATATCCCCAGGCATTGCTTCACTCGCAAAGACTCAACAAATCTCTTCCATTCCTATATCATTAATACAATCACCAATATCCACCAAACCCAGCAGGTCCATATATATTCCAACTTCTTATTAGGAAGAGCCTTTGTTAGAATGTCTGCTACTTGTTCGTCTGTGAGAACATATTATAGCTTCGCGATCCCATCTTGCACCAAGTTCCTAATAAAGTGAAACTTATTATTGATATGTTTCGTCCTAAAATGAAACACGAGATCTCCAGACATATTTATGCAACTTTGATTATCACAGTTAATCAGAGTAGGACCTAGAGACGTTTTGAACAAGTATGTCAGAAGATTCCTTAACCAAACATCTTCTTTTCCTACTTCACATGCAGTCACATATTTTGCCTCAGCACTACTCATTGTAACAGGATATTTCTTCCTACTCATCCATGAGATCATAACACTTCCCTGACTAAAGCATCCTTTGGTAGTGCTCCTTCCATCAGTCTCACTACCACCCCAATCAGAGTCTTTGAAGCCAATCAACTTGACTTGATTATTATTATACTTTATTCAATGATGTATAGTGCCATGAAGATACCTCAATATATGTTTGGAAGCTATACAATGATCGTGATGAGGCTCCAACTGAAACTGACTAAGAATTTTCAGTGCCAAACATATATCTGGCTTAGTATTTACCAGATACATTAGGGAACCCACAAATTGTTGATATAAGGTGGGATCCACAAGACTCGAGTTGGAGCTTCTCAACTTCTTGAGATTGGTGACCATAGGAGTAACCATTGACTTGGATTCCATCATCCCAATTTTTTGTAATAACTTGATTATGTACTTTCCTTGCCCCAAATATATCCCCGAGATCTCAACCATACTTCTAGACCTAGGTAGTAGGGCCTCAGTCCTAGATCCTTCATCTCAAATTTCACTGCCAACATCTTTTTGCATTCTTGAATTCTTAATTCTACAACGGTGATGAATAGATCATCCACATATAGTAGAATAAGGTCTGGGTCATTATTCACAACCTTGATATATAGATTAGGATCAACAATACTCTTCACGAACCCAATCCAGAGAAGATACACATCGATTCTTGCATACCATGCCCTTGATGCTTGCTTCAAGCCATATAGAGCCTTCTTGAGTCTGCAAACATGAGGCTCCTTGCTATTCACTTCAAATCCTTCAGGTTATTCAATGTACACTTCCTCATCAATGGCCCCATTTAGAAATCCGGTCTTAGCATCCATTTGATGGATATTCCACCCCATTGTAGTAGCTAGTGAAACCAATGATCTAATGGTAGTGTACCTAGTAGTAGGTGAAAATGTTTCTTCATAGTCAATGCCTTCCTTTTTAGAGAAACCCGTTGCAACGAACCTTCCTTGTACTTGTCTATACTTCCATCAACAACATGTTTGATCTTATAAATACACTTTGATGTGAAAACCGATTTATCACTAGGTCTATGAACAATTTCCCAAACCCCATTCTTCATGATTGATTGATATTCTTCCTGCATATCTTTCTTCCAAACCTCTTCATGCTCAACTTCCTTAAATGTAGATGGATCAACTTCAATCAACTTTTTCATATATGCAACATATCCATAATACCTTTTCAGTTTCTTAATTTTCCTGGAGGACCCTTATGTAGCTTTATGTCCTTCAACATCTTATAATGTAGCTCTCAACCAATATGGAATTTTCCTTATGGTTGGGATAACCACTAATTGAATAGGCTCACTTGTTCCTTCTTCTTCATCATTTGGAGTATTTGCAGAACAAGAGAATGGGTTGAAGGAAGACATTATAAAATTGAAGGAGAAATTAGAAGAAGGAAGAAAGGTTGAAGAAGGAATGAGGAAGTAGTATAGGGAAAAGGAAGAAAAATACCAAAGAATGGAGGTTGAGGTAAACATTCTAAAAGGTAAATTAGAAGAAAAGGATAAACACTTGAGATTTCAAGATAGTAATAAGATTTTGGATAACATTCTTAGTAATCAAAGGTATCCTTCTATTAAATATGGTCTTGGTTTTTATGAAACTATAAAAGGAAAATCTAGTTCATAGGATTGTACAAAGATCTTGAAGGATAAGAATACGAAATCTGAAATTCATGTTAAAGAGATAAGAAGTCAACTAGATCAACATCCAAGGAAGATGAGTTTTCAAAAGAAATCGTTTTATCCCAAATAATAGAAACATTAATCGATTCTTTCCTCTGATCAATAATGTTGAAGGCTTTATATATCATAATTATGGACATGTTGTAGCCAATTGTAGAAGCAAATTGTTTTGATCTCAAGAAAATAGCCACTTCACAGGAAGATCATCATCTCCCAGGTACTTATGTTTATTTAGGGGATATTGTTTTGTGTGCAACATATTTGGTCACAAAGTTATTGATTGCAATAGAAGGAATATGAAACAGACATATAATGATTCATCAACTCCATTTTCTAGTCATATAAGATGTTATGCTTGTAACAAGTTTGGGCATGTAGCAAAAGAATGTAGGAACAAGTCAATAAACCTCCACATACAACATGGCAAGCAATCAGATAAGAATATTGTTAGAAAAAGACTTGAGAAAGGTGGATCCACCAGCGCTTCTCATAATAAGTAGAAAGAAGAAGAAAAAACAAGGTGTGGTATTTCTCTTTTCTCATTTGAAGATGATTCAAGAAGAATGGTACATAAAAAGCAGATTTCCTCATCACATAACTGGAGACAAGGATAAGTTTGAGTTTCTCAATAAATAAAAGATGCTAAGGTGATTCTTGGAAAAAGTACTCTAGCAAAAGTTATGGGAAAAGGTAGAATCAAACTTGAGAAGTATGCAAAAGAAGTTGATGCATTATTAGTTCAAGGGCTAAAGCATAATATTCTAAGTGTAGGTCAAATGGATGAAAAAGGACATATAATTGTGTTTACATCAACTAAATGCAAAGTTATAGATGAAGAAACTGGAAAGGTTATAGAAAGAGGATACATAAATCTAGACAAATTATATGTGCTAGAAAAGAATAATTCAGGCATAAATAAGAGGTATAGTTCCTCTTCTTCTTCAAATTCAGAATAAAAGAAGATAGTTCCCACTGTAGTCTATTTTGTTTAAAGCATAATTCTAATAGTGACTGCAGAAGTGATGTGAAGTACATGACCTCATGAAGAGTAGATGATGATTATCAGGTCCAAAGGATCAATAGTGTATGATATCAGATGGAGTTATGCATGAGTATATTTGTGATGGTTCTCTATTTTGGTTTTATATTCATTTGGTGATTCTTATACTACTAACATTGCATTGATGAAGTATAAGTGAACAATAATATGTATGGTTTGTTCAAGGGGAGCTGTTATTATGAAAAGTTCAACATTTTACTCTATGTACGCAGATCACATGAAATAAAGTCGCGTATATACGTGAGTTTTGATCTAGACAATCATGTATGTTTCTATGGGATGACCAACCAATGGGAAAAATTTAGCGAAATTTTCTGATATGCTTGATCCAGACTTATACAACAACACAATAGAATACATACACAAACATAAACACGGAGATGTAGTAGAAATAAAACTTCATTTCATTAATATCAAAGAAATGAAATATGCTTACATACAGAATGCAAATAAACTAGCTCAGGTGATGGTAGCTTATCTCTGGAAGAGATGTGGAAGATACATGCCTCTGAACTGTGTTACAATGAGGTTCGGTGGCCTTTTTATCATTGAGAAACAATGAGAAACCCTAAACATCCAAAAACCTAACCCTAGGAGATGAAGCACCAAAATCTTGTGGGCCCCGTTGGGGTAAGTTGGAACGTCTTGGCATACGATTTCCATTTGGCTATCATAATACCTAGTTTTGAGTATCTTGAAGAGCAGGGCGAAAAAAGTGGTTTCACACTTTTCCAATCTCTAATTTTTCCCTAAAAATGTCTTTTAGTCCCTCAAAACAGCTCCAGAAGTTTAGGACCCGAAAAACTACCAAAAATAGTAAGTTGTGCTACAATTAAGGAAATTGAAAAGAAACAATGGTGGGGGTACAAGTGGAATAGGTGGGTGGCCACCAATATCCACCTAGATTAGTCCTCCCCCCTTATGAAGCAATGGTCCCCATTGCATTGAGTGCCTACATGAGATGGGGAAACTTTTGCTGAACTTAGTCCCTAGTGAGCCACTTGCATTGGTGCAGGAGTTGGCCAACTTTGAAAACTTGATACAATTGGATCTTCTGCTAGCAAGTGTTCTTGATTTGCATGTCCATGATATGACCAGTTGTGGATTGTTCCATGCAGTCTTGTTTTAGCTCTGTTGGTGTGAGTTGTTTTGCAATGTCTGATGTGTCCAATATTGGTGGCAAGTATGGCTGAAGGCGGTCCACATTGAACATTGGGTGCAGGCCAATGAATGGGGGAATGATGAGATCAAAATCATTGTCTCCCACAACCTTATTGATGGTGTAAGGCCCATAATGGAGTGGGTGAAGCTTGCAGTGGTCCCGAGTAAGACGCTTCTTCTGCAAATGAAACCAAAATTTGTCATACACTTAGAACCTGTGTGGCACCCGATGCTGATCATGACATTACTTGTACTTAACATTGGCTATATCCAATATGTCATGGACCTGCTAGCAGATGTGTTGAATGTGCTTAATGAAGTTATTGGCCTTGTTTGGCCTAGACATGGGCTGAATCTGGTTGAGTAGCTGTAAATGGGATGGCCACATCAATGGGACATAGTGGTTGGAATCCGAATCCCACCAGAAAGGGGTTATGGCCAATTGAGCTATGGAGATATTTTTGTAACTATGCTAGACATAGGGGAGGCTTTCATCCCATATGTGTGGATGCTTCAAATTGTACATTCGCAGAATGTGCAAGATCATCCTGTTAACGACCTCTATTTGGCCATTAGTTTGGGGGTGGAAGGCCGTGGACTTATTGAGCTTGGTATCTAGCATCGACCAGAGGCTTGATAAAAATGTACTCAGGAACTTGATGTCTTGATTTGATCTAATGGACTGTGGGATCCAAAAGTGTACCCAAACTCCTACAAAGAAGAGCTTAATAGTGGCTTTTGTAATGATAATTTTATTGCAGGTCACCAGAATGGAAATCTTAGAGAATCTATTGACGATCACGTAAACAAATCCATTTCCATGCTTAGTAGAAGCAAGGCACGACATGTAATCCATGGATATGGATTCCCAAGGCTGACCAGGAGTAGGCAGAGGGGTATATAGGCCTTTCTGCTTGATGGCCGGTTTGGTAATGGCACAGGTAGTGCACGATTTGATGTACTTCCCAAAATCCTGTTGAAGGTTCGGCTAATAAAAATATTACTACAACACTACCACTATTTTATCTACTCTGAAATGTCCATCCACCCAACTGTATTGTGCCTAAAAAATAATCTTTGCATGCTCGTTTGACAGAACATAAAGGAGTCCCAAGTGGCATAACAGTTCACCCTAGAGGTGAAAATAAAGAACTTTCTTACCTTCCATGAGCATTTGGTATGTGTTTCCGAATTTTGGATCGCTATTGTAAAGATGAAGCTACCCTGAAGTCTTGTGTTCAGTGGAGTCCAACATAGTGGTATTGCCATGATCGACAATCGGCTGATGCAGTCTACAACATTATTAGTGCTTCCATTCTTGTACTTAATGTTAAAATTTAACTATTGTAGGCATGTTGACCATTTATGATGGTGATTGTTCTGAAACTTTCATTGTGTCTATATGAACTGTAGGGTCTACTTTTCTGTGTGGATGGTCATTTCCTTCCTCGGAATGTAATGATTTCATTGTCAGAATGCCTGCACAATGGAATACATATTTTTGTCATAGGTGGGATACATTCAGATTGTGTCTAAACGTGTCTCACTGTGATATGCCACTAGATGCCCCTGCTGAGTAAGAACTGCACCAATAGCATAGTCAGAGGCATCTATCTCAATCTCAACTGGTTGCTACAAGTTTGGTAATGTGAGCATTGGTGCAAAACAAAGACTATGCTTCAACTCAATGAATGCCTTCTCTTGGGATTCAGAGCAAAATAATTTTTATTTCGCTCCACCCTTGGTGACTTGACTCAAAGGGTTGGGGTTGGCCAATACCGAATAACTTGTATCTTGGTTGGGTCTACATGCACACCCCACTCATCAATGATGTACCCCAGATATTAAACTTGGGTCATACCAAAAGTTCATTTCTCTAGATTAACACACAATTTGTGTTGTCGTAGGGTTTCAAGGACCTGTCGAATATGGTGGAGGTGCTCTTCCCAACTCTGGTTGAAGATCAAGATATCGTCTAAATACACTACCACAAATGAGTTGGTGAAGGTCCATAAGATGTCATCCATTAGACTCGTGAAGGTTATGGGGGAATTCGTCAACCCCAAAGGCATGACTAGCTATTTGAAAAGGCCCTCCTTGGTTTTGAAGGTAGTCTCCACACATCAGAGGGTTCGATTAGTACCTGGTGATAATTAGACTTCAAGTCAATCTTTTTGAAATATTTGGCTCCCTTGAGTTGGTCGAGAAGGGCATCTATCCATGGGATTGGATACCTATTCTGGATAGTGATTTTATTAAGTGTCCGATAGTCAATATAGAATCTCTGGGTCTCGTCCTTCTTTTGTAACAACATGATCGGGCTCCCATAGGGTGATGAACTCGGGTTGATGTGCCCTTTCTACAATAGACCTTGAATCTTCCTCTTGATTTCATCATTCTCTAAAATAGAGCATTGATAGATCGACTTATTGGGTAGAGGCATGCTGGGGGTCATATTGATGGAGTGATTGACCTGATAGTGTAGAGGTACCCTGTGGGTGAGGTGAAGATAACCTTGTACTCCTCCTCGACGTTGTCCATCTATTTCTACGGTGTAGAGGAGCCCTATATGGAGGCTATGGATGTGCCCAAAACCTTATTCTTACCTTGAGGGAAAATCATAAGGAAGAAAAATTTCCCATTTTTAGAAATGATCTTACTGCATTGCTTTGCGGAGATCAAAGAGATGGTAGTAGGTAATGCTACCTCCCGTATCCTGTATAAGATTTTTCCTAAAGAAATAATAATAGTGCGAGGAGTATACTCATACGCATCATGATGCTTCTACAAGTATGGTTGGCCTAATAATACATCACAAACTTCAGGAGGAGAAACATCACACAATACATCATCTATGAAGGGCTTGATGTTGTAGGGAAGGCGACACTACTGGCTAACATGGATATCTCATCCTGGGTGAAGCCACAAAATGGTGTATGACTTTGTGTGTAATGAGGTTCTTTTGGATTTTGTTGTAAACAATGAACTGCAGCGGAGAACCTTCACCCACATATGTGAGTGGAAGATCCACCTCCCCCTCTGGATCTTCGAGCTCAATCTTTTGGAGCTTGGAGGTGACAACAATGGAGTTGGGCTCCACATCAATAATCTACTTCCCTTTGTCATTCCCCTTGTCTAGTTTTGATTCAAAGTTAGAACATGCATCTGATTCAGAAGCTTTTAGGTCAACCACCTGTGACTTCTTGGCTCAACACTCACTTTTGTTGTGAGTTGGGCTCTTATGGAACTCACACCATTTCCCTATGTCCTTACTTGTATTTGTGGTGTTTTTCTTTTCTTGTGGCTTAAACAAGTTATTCTGGGTCACCCCACCTTGGCTTTATCATTTGTTTTACAGTTTCGGGCTGCTTTTCCCTTACTTCGAATTCACAGATCTAAAGTCTCACTTCTTTTGTTTAAATTTCTGCTCGATCTTGACAATGTATTGATAGGAAATGCTAAGCAAGGAGATGTCTAGGAACTCTGTTTTATAGTTTCGGGATGCTTTTCCCTTACTTCGAATTCATAGATCTAAAGTCTCACTTATTTTGTTTAAATTTCTGCTTGATCTTGATAGCATATCGATAGGAAATGCTAAGCGAGGAGATGTCCAGGAACTCCATTTAGTCCTAGATTTACTTGTGTAAATATCTGTGGTACATGAGTACCAAATGCCACTTAGAATCCTTGATACCTAACTTCATTCGAAGGGTATGAAAAATATTGGTGAACTCCAAGATGTCTTGGTCCCTTCCCTTCCACAACATGGTCCACTTTATGTATTTATATTCATAGTTCCCGACATGGTAATATTGTTCCTTAATGGAATCTCAGAAAGAATTCCAAGTGGGTGTAGTTGAAAACAATGAGGATTCACTCTTGTCCTTTTGTTCACAGTAGGTTTCCCACCTGTCCTTGACAAGGGGTGCAACTTTGAGGAGTGAAAAACTAAACTTTTCCTTATTGGAAAAGTCATGAACCAAAAAATATCCTTCCAACAGATTTAACCATCTATCTATGGTGTCTGAATCTATCTGGCCTTCAAATATGGGAATGTGAAAGTTGAATTGTACCTTAAAGGGAGTGGTGCGGAGTTGGTGCTATATGAAGATGTGTTACCTGTGGGTAGCCGCCGAAGGATCTGGGAAAATTTATCCATCGCCGCATTCCTTTTTCGCTCGAAGGATTCCTCAAGAAATATTTTGAAAGGATCCCTTGCTCCCTCCTCTTTCTTTTCTTCGGCCATGGGAGGCCATTAGGGTTTGCGAGGATGGTCTTGAAAAGCTTCAACCAGTTCGAGCCCTAACTCCTTATACCTTGACTTCGTTGGGGACATTCAAATAAAAATAGAGAAAGAGCAGGCTTCTCTGATACTACTGATCAAGACTTATACTAGAATGCAATAGAATATAGATACAAACATAAACACCGAGATGCATCAAAAACAAAACTTCATTTCATCAAAATCAAAGAACTGAAATATGCTTACATACATAATGGAAATAAACTAGCTTGGGCGATGGTATCTTATCTTTGAGAAGAGATGTGGTGATTACATGCCTCTGAACTGTGTTACAATGAGGCTCGATGGAATTTTTATCTTTGAGAAAAAATGAGAAACCTTAAACATCCAAAAACCTAACGCTAGGAGATGAAGCACCAAAATATTTTTGGCCCCATTGGGGTAAGTTGTAACGTTACCTTCTCGGGGTCATAACTTTTGTTAATTTTTAGATTGTTCTATGTTGTATTACTTACTTTAGCCCAATTCCACACTTCAATTAGCAATGATTCCAATTACAATTATTCTTTCCATTCATCAATAGTAATTTAAGATAGAACAATAAATGCAATGAAAAAGGAGGAAATCAGCACATCAACAAGAGACACTAGATTTGGTCAAAGACCAGGGAAAAACCCCACTAGGGGGAAAACTCTTTGAATATCTTCTTCTATTATATTGCCATAAAATGTTTAGTAGAGATTGCAATGAGCCCAATACAATATATTAATAATACAACCCAATAACATTCAAAAACAAGTTTTTATTGTTAGATTATATTAGAGACAAATTCTCTAGTCTCTGGTGAGTTGTAGATAACATCAACCATTGGTCAACTTCAGTCAAACCCCTAGTCACATGCATGAGGGGATGTGAGAGTAAATATAGGATTCCAGTCGCTCTCTTAATTCTTGTGTGCCAATGATTATAGCCGAAACTGATTAGTGACAAGCTTGCGACTATATCCCATAAACTCTAGATCAATTGCGAGTTTGAGACCTTTGCAAACTTCCTTTGTCGACCTTGCCTTAGACCTGTGTGAACCAATCAAGGAGAAGAGAATAATATGCTTGGTTGGTCATGTCCAAATGAGATCTAGGTATCTTATATTTATATGCTTCAATGGGTGTCCAAAAATTTCCATTTGATGTTGAGGCTGACCTGTCCAAATGTGCATGTGTGGGTACATAACTTCAGAATCCAACTTCTTCTTATCCAAAAGAGGCAATCTTTACATTAGTTTTTGTCTTCTCGAAAAGAAGAATTCAATGCCATCATAATATCCATCATATGATCCGTCCAAGGTTGAATTTGACCATAGTTTCATATTTTAACACTCCGTCTCAACTAAGGAAGATTCCACTTGTCAAAATTTGTCCATCTATCAAAATGTCATCCTGATGAAGTATTTCCCATATCTTCTCAACTCTATCTTCTAAAAAATTTTCAAATATAAAGAAGAAGAATCATTGGGGAGAAAATGATACCACCCTTTGTCCATCAGGCTACTACCCAAAATATTTGTCAGCAGGCTGCTACCTGGAAAAATCTCATGGGGGAAGCTACTACTACGACCTTGAGCAATAAGTGATGTAGGGGAGCTACTACTCAACCCATCATATTTCCTACCAATATTCCCAAAAATGACCCTTAAGAGTCATGTAGTAGAACACTTGAATCATAATCCTAGCTCGGACGAGATATCCGACTTACCAAGAGGTAAGGATCACACGCCTCCAAGCCTCCTCAACCCATTGGCCATACGAGGAGGGATAATCCAAACAACCCTAGATTGTGGCTATGATTCCAACTGGGGTATACTCTGTAAATACCAAGATAGGGTGAGCTACTACTCCAACTCTATGTGTAACAAATAGGGGTTAAACCGTATTGTTTAGAGTTCCCTTAACCCTAGGAGCCCTCTATCTCAATTCCCTACCCTGGGAGCTCAAATAGGGGGAAGAGTTTGCTTAGTGTCCTCAATCAGCGGTGTCCCTTATCAAGAAGGGGCACATCCCTTAGTCAAAACTGATCTATGAAGACCAAGAACTTTCCTTTTGGTAAAGTCTAGGTAAGAATATATGTAATCTGCTCATCTATCGATATGTGATGGAGTTGAACAAATCCTCTCTGCACCATGTCTCGAATGAAGTATATTTAATCTCTATGTGCTTGGACTTATCATGGAATATGGGATTCTCTGTTAGATGGATCCCACTCTTATTTTTGTAATATAGTGTCTAGGACCTGCTCGAATAGCTCTCCAAAGAGCTTCCTTAACCAAAATGCTTCACAACTAGCCATGCTAGTGGCAATATACTCTACCTCGCCGGCACTCAATGCTACATACTTTTTTTTCATTCTCATCCAAGATATCATGGCAGATCCAAGACTAAAACAACATCTAGATGTACTTTTCCTATCGATAATATTTCCTTCCCAGTCAACATCAATGTATCCATGAAGTTGAATACCTCTAGTAGAATATCTCAGACCAAGTGTGATCGTTCCATGAAAATATCTCAGAATGTTATTGGTAGCAACACAATGTGCATGGAGAGGCTTGGTCATGAATGGAATCAACGTATTCACTGCATATCATATGTTTGGACAAGAGTTCACAAGGAACATCAAAGCCCCATTCAATTGTCTATACTCAGATGGATTCACCAAATCGGGTCCTGCAACTTCTCCACATAACTTCTTGAAGTTCATTTCCATTTTTGTGGTCATGGACTTGCATTTTGTCATTCCAATTCTTTCTAATAGCTTCACAACATATTTTCCTTGTGAAAGGAAAATCTCTTTAGACCTTTGCCACACCTCAAGGCCTAAAAAGTAGTGCATGAGTCCAATATCGTCTCGAATTCAGAGGCTAGCTCCCTCTTACACTTGATTATTAGAGGCTTTCTACCTATCAAGAAATAGATCGTCAATATATAAAACCAAAACTAGTGGCATAACTTGGACTATCTTGAAGTAGAGGTTGCGATGGACATTGCTTCTTGTGCATGCCAGCTTCATAAAATAACTATCTATGTAGGCATGCCATGCTCTTGGGGCTTGCTTTAAACCATACAATGACTTGTTCAATCTACAAACATGAGCATTTCGATCCTCTACTTCAAATCCCTATGGTTTCTCAACATACACTTCTTCTTGTAATATTCCATGGAGGAATGAAGCCTTTACATTCATATGATGAAGGGTCCATCCTTGACTTATTGGAAGGGAAACTATCGAATGAATGGTTGTATATTGAGCCACAGGTGCAAATATATCATCATAATATTCTCCCTCTTTCTGGTATAAAACTCAAACCATAAACCTCACCTACTATTTTTCAATGCTACCATAAACTCCATGCTTGATCTTGAATAACCACTTCGAGTTACCATAGATTTCCCCTTTGGTCTCAGCACAACATCCCATACATAATTCTTCATAATTGATTCATATTATTCGGCCATAACATCTTTCCAAACTTGTTCTTTTACGACTTATTCAAATGTGGAAGGTTCAGCTTGAATCATAGTACTCATGGATGTAACATATCCCTGGTACTTGCATGGCTAGTTCCTTTCTCTAAATGAACTTTAGATGGGAACCTGTTTCTCAACATCCTATAGAGTGTCACGTAGCTAAAGTGGTCTCTTCCTAGAAGGAGGATCACTTGGAGGAGGATCTAAGGGATCCATGGGCTCCATGGGATCATCAACAATATTTGTCTCATATTCAGGCATGGAAGGACCATCCAAAATATCCATATCATCATTCTTCTCAGGAGGAGGAGGCAGAGGAAGGTCCCTTGCTTTTCCAAGGGCGACATCTTCATTGAATGTAACATCCCTGCTAATTTCAACCTTCCTTTGACCAAGAATATATATTCTAAATGCTTTATAATTTTCACAATATCCAACAAACATACCTTTTCTTCCTGTAGCTTCCAATTTGTTCCTTTTGTCCTTTGGCACATGGAAATATATGGGACATCCAAATATGCAGAGATGACCAATGTCAAGCTTGACACCTGTAAATACTTCTTCGGGGGTCTTGTTTTCCAAAGCTTGATGAGGCACCCTGTTTTGAACATATATGGCAACATGTGAGGCTTTGGCCCAAAGGAACTTAGGCAACTTTTGATCATGGAGCATTGCTCGGGTAGCTTCTACTATAGACATGTTCTTCCTTTCAGCTAGACCATTTTGTTTAGGAGTATATGGCACAATTGTTTCCTTCTTGATACCTTCTTGTACAAGTCAATGAACTCATTTGACATGTATTCTCCACCATTATCATACTTGAATATTTTGATCTTCTTCCTTGTTTGATTTTCAACCTATGATTTAAACTCCTTGAATGTTTCAAAGGCTTCATCCTTATGCTTCAAATAATATATCCACGTCTTCCTTGAAAAGTAATCAATGAATGTGATGTATTAGAGATAACCACTAATAGAGGGCACGGGCATTGGGACACATATGTCGGAACAAATTAGATGGAGGATTTCAATGGTCTTGTTCTTGCTAGAGGGGAATGGTCCCATTATCATATTTCCACTAGCACATCCTAGACAAACTCCATCATGTTGAGATTGAACCTTTGGAATCCCTGAGACCAATTTCTCCAATTTTGAAAGAGCATCATAATGTAGATGAGCCAACCTTTAGTGCCATAATTTGCTTATTTAATTAGTATTATGAACCAATTCTAGTAGTGGTCTCCCAGTGACCCTGTAGAGTCCTATATATCTTGATCCCAATGTGAATGAAATTCTCATAAGTGATCCAGTAGGCCAAGAAAGAAATTTTCCCTTAATGAAGGCAATGCTTATTCCTTTTTCTTCCAAAGTGGACATTGATACTTGATTCTTCTTCAACCCAGGAACATACATCACATCATGTAGAAAAATAGATTCCCTATAATTGAAATGAAATTTGACGGACCCAAAACCTTTAATGGGATGAGTGGAGTTGTCTCCAAGAATTATTTTCAAATTTGACTCCCTCTCTACCAAATTAGAGAGAACTTCCTTATAGATAGAGAAGTGATGAGTGGCCCCACTATCAACCAACCAACTATCCCACGAATCCGGAGGAGATGAACTAGTAATGGAAGAAATAAGAATATATTCAGATTGATTCGCAACATTACTTTCATACCTAGAGAATCTTGACTTATTTTGAGCATGATGATCTTATTCATGATCACTTGGAGAATCTCTTCTTATTTCATCTCTTCCATTACGGTCATTTCTTCAATCATATTTTCTTCTTTTATCATTGAACCTATTGTTGTTTCTTCTAGCATTGTAGCATGGTACATTATTCTTCTCGAGGCACTCTCGAGCATAGTGACCTTTCTTATGAAAATTGTAGCATTCAATGTTTAAATATTCCTTTCTTCCACTTGGATGTCAAGGAGGGGGATTTCTTGATGGACCTCCCTGCCCTTTCTTCTTCTTCTTGTCATGAGTGATGAATGTAGTGGGCTCTCCTTCTTCATTCTTTTGAATCCTTCCTCTTGATATCATCCTTGAATCTTCTTAAGTGAGCTTTCCAACATTTTCATCAAATGACAGGAGGACATTGTTGTTTCTTATGGAAGTGATGAAGGTTTCCCAAATAGGAGGGAGACCTCTTAGAGTCATGATCACAAATTCCCTGTCATACACACATTCTCCAACTCTTTGCAATTGATCTTTAAGACGAGATATCCTCATTATGTAGGATTGCACAGACTCTCCTTTGTTCGTCTTGGTGTCTTTGAGTTGATCTTTCAAGGAGTTGATTTCATTCAAATTTTTGACCTCACACATGCCAAATATCTTATCATACATGTCTTTAGACCTTCTCAAGTTTCCAACATATGCAAGTAAATTATCTTGTTAACCATCAACTATAACTTTCTTTGCTTTTAACTCACCTTTCTTCTGATTTTTTTTTTTACAATAACGAAAGAATTCTCTGGAGGCTTAGGGAATTTTCCTTGAATGTAGTCCAAAACATCATTGTTATTAGCTATGATCTCCAACCTAAATTTCCATGCAACAAAATATAATGAGTCACCCAACTTCTCATCACTCTCGAAGAAGGAAGTCATCTTGACTTTGACTAGATCATTTCTTTCAACTTTCCAAAGATGATTGCTTCAAATTTTGTCTCCTTTTGGGATTGTCCTTCACCTTAGATCTGATACCATGTTAATTTTTAGATTTTTCTATGATGTATCAATTACTTTAGCCCAATTCCACACTTCAATTAGAAATGTTTCCAATTACAATTAGTCTTTCAATTCATCAACAATAATTGAAGATAAACCAATAAATGCAATGACAAAGGAGACAATCAACACATCAACAAGAGACACCAGATTTGGTCAAAGACCAGGGATAAACCTCACTAGGGGGGAAACCCTTTGAAATTATTTTTCTATTATATTATCATAAAATTTTCAACAGAGAGTACAATGAGGCCAATACAATATCATCAATAATACAACCCAATAACATTCAAAAACAAATTTTCAGTGTCAGATTATATCAGAGACAACTTCTCCAGTCTTCGGTCAGTTGTAGATAACTTTGGTCAATGGTAAACTTCAGTCAAACCCCTAGTCACATGCATGAGGGGTTGTGAGAGTGATTATAGGATCCCAGAAACTCTCTTGAAGCATGTGTGCCAATGACTATAACCAAAACTGCTAAGGGACAAGCCTATGACTATAGCCCAACAACCTTAGATCTGCTACGAGCCTTGGACCTTGAAATCTCAGAACTTTGCAAACTTCCTTTGTCGACCTTGCCTTAGACCTGTGAGAACCAATCAATGAGAAGAGAAGAATATGATTGGTTGGTGATTTCCAAATGAAATCTAGGTATCTTTTATTTATATGCTTCCATGGGTTTCCAACACCATCCATTTGATGTTGAAGCCAACTTGTCCAAATGTGCATGTGTGGGTACATAAATTCAAAATCGAACTTTTTCTTGTCCAAACAAGGTGATATTTAGGTCGATTTTGGTCTTCTCGAAAAGAGGAATTCAATTGCATCATCATCTCCATCATATGATCCATCCAAGGTGGAATTTGATCATAGTTTCATATTTTAACAACTTTGGCATACGATCTCCATTTGGCTATTATAATACCTTGTTTTGAATATCTAAAAGAGGAGGCCAAAAAAAAATTGGTAAACTAGTTTGGCACTTTTCTGGTCTCTCCATTTTCCCTAAAAACATTTTTTAGTCCCACAAAACGGCTTTGAAAGTTTAGGACCCAAAAAACTGCCAAAAATAGTAAGTTATGCTACAATTAAGGAAACTAAAAAGAAACAATGTTGGGGGTCCAAGTGGAATAGGACGGTGGTCACCAACATCCACCTAGATTAGTCGTCCCCCCATAGGAAGAAATGGTCCCCATTGCATTGAGTGCCTCCATGAGATGGGGAAACTTCTATTGAACTTGGTGCATGGTGAGTCACTTTCCTTTGTGCAAGAGTTGGCCAGCTTTGACAATCTGATACAATTGGATCTTTGGCTGGCGAGTGTTCTTGATCTACATGTCCATGATCCAATCACGTTTTTCCTATTCCATGCAACTTGGGTTTAGCTCTATTAGTGTGAGGTGTTCTGCAATGTTTAATGTGTCTAATAATGGTTGAAAGTATCGTTGAAGGTGATCCACATTGAACACTATGTGCAAGCCAAGGAATGGGAGAGTGCTGAGCTCAAAAAAATTATCTCTCATAGCCTTAGTGATGGTGTAAGGCCCATATCAAAGTAGAAGAACCTTGTGGTGGGCCTTGGTGAGACGTTCCTTCTGTAAACGTGACCAAACTTTGTCACCCACCTGGAACTTGTGTGTCACCTGATGTTGATCATGATGTTGCTTGTACATAGCATTGGCTCTGTCCAATATGTCATAGACCTATTGGTAGATGTGTCAAATGTGCATAATGAATTTTTTGGCCTTGTCAGCTTTGGCCTAGACATGAGCCGATTCTACCTGAGTAGCTACAAATGGTATGGCCACATAAATGGGACATAATGGTTGGAATCCCAATCCCACCTGAAAGGGGCAGTGGCCAATTGATATATGGAGATCTCTTTTGTAACTATGTTGGAAAAAAGGGAGACTTTCATCCCATGTGCGTGGATACTTCGAGTTGTACATGCGTAGAATGTGCACGATCATCATGTTGACGACCTCTGTTTGGCCATCAGTTTGGGGGTTGAAGGTCATGGACTTAGTGAGCTTGTTATCCAGAATTAACCAGAGGCTTGGAAAAAATGTACTCAGGAACTCGCTGTCCTGATCTGAGATAATGGACCGAGGGATACGAAAGTGTACCCACACTCATTCAAGGAAGAGCTTAGCAATGGCTTTTACTGTGATACTTTTCTTATAGGCCACTAGAATGGCCATCTTAGAGAATCTATCGATGACCTCGAAAACACAGTCGTTGCCATGATTAGTAGAAGGAAGTCCTGACTTGTAATCCATGGAGATGGATTCCCAAGGTTGACTAGGAATAGGTAGAGGATTATATAGGCCTTTATTCTTGATGGTCGGTTTGGAAATGGCATAGGGAGTGAATACCAACATCCTGTCAAAAGTTCGGCCAATAAAACTAATTCTGCAACACTTGCCACTATTTTCTCTACTCTTAAATATCCAACGATCTGATTGTAGTGCACTTACCAAACCGTCTTGGCACACTCACTTGACGGAACACAAAGGTGTCCCAAGTGGCATAAAAGTGCACCTTGGAGGTGAAAAAAAAGAACTTTCTTTCCGTCTAGAAGCATCTAGTATGTTTTTCCAAATTATGGATCGCTCTTATAAAGGTGTGGCCACCTCGAAGTCTCGTGTCCACAAGAGTCAAGAACGGTGGTCAGTGCCATGACCAATGGTCAGCTAAATAAATCTGCAACATTATAGGTGCTTCCCTTCTTGTAATTAATGTTCAAATGGAACTGTTGCAGGTGATGGGCCTCTAAATTATACGCCCATGCCTCTAAATTAAACATAAATTAAGGCCTATGACCATCCTTCAACACATTAAATATCTCTTTTTGAATTAGATAATGTATTTTTAACCTTAATAAATTCATTAGGAAGGTTTATGAATAATTGCATATTTGTGCCTCAAATTATTTAATTTTGTGGAATATTATGAGAATATTGAGCAGATTATGAAGATTTGGAGGAGGAGATAATTTAGGGACTTGCTCCCTACTACATGAGGATCACTATTAAATAATAAATTGACAAGATATTATGGAATTATGGAGCAGATTGTGGAACTCCAATGATTGAGAAAATCTAGGAATGTGTTCCCTGCCATTTAATGTAGATTCCTAGTATTGGGAACCAGATCCACTAATCAAGGGGTTTTGGTTGGGAAAGATTCCTCCATTCATGGGGAATGATTCCTAATCATTTTGTATAAGTACCAAGTTGAATTTGCTCTAAGAGAGATTTTCATTAGTGTTCTTGTGGAGAGAACTCGTATTTCTGCAGCTCCATTGTATTTTCTTACAGGGATGTAATTGTATTGATGAAAATAATGAAGATTGGTGTCATGTTAAGCTTCTAAATCTTGTTCTCCTCCATAGGTCTCTGATTTTCTTTGGGCTTGGCCATCCCAGGATCCTCAGAGCCCTTTTCTATAATTTTCTTTCCTTCTTTTCACTTCTTATTCACATGCATCTCTTGTTTTTTTCTTTCTATTTCTGCATTTAGTATTAATGATTTCTTGTTGTAGGATTGGGTTAAATGGTTTATGTAAGTTCTTTTGCAGAATCAAAAGCATCATTTAATCCTTGGAAAATCTTTGGAAGGTCATATTAATCATTGAGCTACTTGGATTAGCTTTTTTATTCCCAAATATAGATTTATGGAACTCCTTTATGGCAAAGAACAATAAAATTTTGCTATTTTTAGAGCATTCTAACGAGCTTCAATCGAGTTGGTTCCACTTGCATTAGATCAAAAAAACATTATAGTTCATAAAAAAAATTACACCACTACAATTGCACTTGACTAGGTTAGGAAATTTATAGATTTACTAGCTCACTAGTTCTTGAATTTCTAGATTTTCGACTAGTAATTTTGTGTTATTTTTTTGCATGGGTTAACTGAGGTATTTTTGAGTGATTCCATTTGAAATGGGGACCTAAGACATCCTAGTCAATAATTTTTTTTTCCCATCCAATTTGGATTTGATTTTCTTGGTCATTCAATGAATTATAATTTCGTATAGTAAACATGTAACATCCCGTAGTAAATCAGCGGATCCTAGTGGAGAACTAGGAGATCTTGTAGGAGAACTAGTACATCATGTGGGAAATCCTGTAGCAGTCTGTTTTGAGTCTGACTTCAGAAAAATCATCATTGAAGCTGGGATTAGGCCGCTAGTTGACCTCCAAGCCATCAAAATCATTGTATCCCTCTTGCTCCACACCTGTCTCCCCTGCCAAAGATCAAGGAAAGATTAGCATTTGCATTTATAAAGCAAAAAGATTTAAAAAATGAGTTCTTTTATATTTACACATGCACACAATAGTTAGTACTCTCTAGATCAGATTTCATGCTCAGTTAGTTTAAATCATCACATGTGATAAATAGGGTTAAGTTAGGTTTCTTTTACATTTAGTTCATGATCTTTATGTAATTAGAATAGGTTTATTTCCTTGTACTTTGTTTCTTGCAATAGGTTAAGGTTCCATTTTGAACATTTCACTTTCTGCAATTAGTTTAGGATTTGACTTCAATACATGCACTCCATTACATCATGAAAACAAAGGAATGACACATTGTATGCTGCACATGTAGTGCTGATACCTCTTAAGTTTGTACGAACTAGTGTACGAATTTCAACCAATTCCAGTGCACGGTTTCCAAGAAATCAACGTCCATCACCTTCAACCATTTTTAGTTTTTCTTGAGATACGTGCATCCATTGACCAAATCATCATTGAAGTTGGGATTAATCCCCTAATTGACATCCAAGCCATCAAAATCATTGTACCCCTCTTGCTCCACACCTGTCTCCCCTGCCAAAGATCAAGGAAAGATTATCATTTGCATTTATAAAGCAAAAATATTTAAAAAATGAGTTCTTTTATATTTACACATGCACACAATAGTTAGTACTCTCTAGATCAGATTTCATGCTTAGTTAGTTTAAATCATCACATGTGATAAATAGGGTTAAGCTAGGTTTCTTTTACATTTTGTTCATGATCTTTATGCAATTAGAATAGGTTTGTTTCCTTTTACTTTCTTTCTTGCAATAGGTTAAGGTTACATTTCGAACATTTCACTTTCTGCAATTAGTTTAGGATATGACTTCCGTATAGGCACTCCATTACATCATGACAACAAAGGAATGACACATTGTATGCTGCACATATAGTTCCGATACCTCTTAAGTTTGTCAAACCCCAGGTCGATAATTGAAGTCAGTGGCCTTGTGAGTTGCAACATTCTTGTTGCAATACCAAGGCTCATCACCTTTTGGCACCGTTGCTAGGAGGTGTCAAAGTATGCATTGTTTTCTTCCCTAGTTGATTCATTTCTTTTTACTTTTTGCAAAAACAAAAAATAATTTCATTAGGCATATTCCATTTCAAAAATAGAAAAATGCATTGCATTAGTGTTTCCATTCAATCATAAAAACAAAACAAAATTTCCAACACCAACCCAACCCCCTATATGATCATGTGGTGTAGTAAGAGCCACATCACCATTCACTTTTGCAGGTAGAAGAAGAAGATGGCAAAGAATGTAGAAGAAATGGATGGAGATGATGACAATGAGGAATATTCTCTCAGATTTCGCATTCAAGATACTGATATCAATGTGCACATGAAGAACATCCCTCCATCTTTTCTTCGAAGAACATCCCTCCATCTTTTCTTCCAAGATTTCATGGTCTAAGGTCAGAGGATCTGGAAACCTTTCTCTTTGAATTTGAAATTATTTGTAGATCCTATGGTTACTTATTAAAAACTAAAAAATTGATATTGTTTTCAACAACATTGAGGGATAGATATTTAATGATTCATGTGTTTAGGGACTAACTCAATAAGATCATGGAAATATATGAAAAATATATTTCTAGAAAAATATAAATCTCATGATATTAAGGAAGAAATCTTTAGAGTGAATCAAAGAGAAGATGAGAGCCTTGAGGATCTAATAGAAAGGTTCATGTATAATGTTAAGAGGGAAAAACTACATCATTTAGGATTCAACACACTAAAAACCCTCTTACTTAGAACAATTAGGGATGAACAGATTAATCTCCTTGATCTCATGGGTAAAGCTGATGCATACCAATTATCAATTGAAGAAATTTGTGAAACATGCAAACACATATCAAGAGGAAGGGCAAGAGTAGGTAACTCAACATCGAGATTGGTAAGTCAAGCTAGAATTGGAAATTTGTTTGATGACTTTAAAACAAAAACTCTTAGCAATCTAGCTGAACAAGTAGAAATGTTATGAATACAAAATGAGAAAAAAGAAGATGCTGGTATTTGTGTTGTCCATGCAGAATCACATGATGTTAAATGTTGCTCCTCATTACCAAGGTTAAAGGAAGTTCACCAATAGGACAATGGAGAAAGTCAATTGCCAATGGAACTATGTTATGTGGCTCTAAGAGGACCATGGCAGCCTATTCAACCTGATATAATGTAAGAGCCTAATTCACAATTTCAATCTTATGCGCAACCATATCAAAGTAATTGGAACACACCCTTTCCTTGGCAACATTGGTCATCTCAACCCCAAAACCAATCTTGGCAACAAGGTTGGAAAGGAGCTTATGGGAGCCATCCACAATATCCTCAATATTTTCCTCAATATCATCCATACGCAACTCCATGTTATCCCTACCATTCACTTCCACCACAACCACAACCCCAACCACATCCATCTCAAATATCCACTCTCATTCAACTACCTGTACCACCATTTCCAAACCCACACAATGAAGTAGCTCAGACCACTTACAATGTTGAGGTACAACACTTCCAAACATCTCCTCTTGAGCTCAATGGTATTCACCATAGCTCAGGAAGAGTATTGCAAAAAAGAGATTATATTGGTATCATTGAAGGACCACATCTAAAAGAAGAATATTCAAATGAGAAGACCAAAGAATCATGGGTTGCACTTGATGAAGAGCATGCATCAAAATCATAGATCAAGAAAGCTCCCTCATGGTTACTATCAAATCCTCGATGTATTCAAGAGAAAAATTAGCAAAAAGAGGAATATTTGAAGATCATGGTAGAAGAAGACATGAAGAATGATCCAGATAAGAAATCAAACCAAGGGAATGAAAGTTATATTAAGGTTTGGTTCTAGATAGTCACTAAGTTGCAACAACACTCTCTTCTTTAATTGCACTTGATATCATCAAAGTCAAAGCATTTGATCACTCAAATCTAGGTACATGTCAAAGCATACATTTCAAGCCTCCACATCATTTTTTCTGTCATCTTGATGTGCACATGGCTCCATTGGAAGTATTCTTATACTTGAAAGTGATTTTGTTTTTCAAGTAGGGTAGGGTAGAAAAAAAATGAAAAATAAAAGAAAAAATAAAAATATCAGGTGAAAACCTACTTAGATGCACCTCTGATTGGCTCATTGATTGAAAACCTCCATGAGGTGGTCATTGGGTTGAAAAAAAAGAAGAGAAAAAAAGAAAAGATCCCAGGTGAAAGCTTCCTTTGAGGCACCTAGGCAGACCTACTAGTTAAAAACCTCCTTGAGGTGGCTAGTGTTAGAAAATTATATATTACAGAGCACTGAATCACATAAAATATTGCAAAAATACAAACACATAAAACAAGAGAGACATAGATATACGTGGTTCACCCAATTTGGGCTATGTCAACAGAGAAATAGCCAATCCTTCCTTTTATATTAGCTAACAAAATGAAGAGATACAACCTACAGCTGATCCGCTGTAAGTCCCTCTTCTCTCTCACACAATCTCCTTTCTCTTTCTCGCTTAGAATACTTATCTACATATACGTAATACAATTCTGTCATATATAGCAAGGGGTTTCCTTTTAGGGAAAAAAAGCCTAAATTAAACATAACTTCTACCATTAGATCTCTGCCTAATGAACAACTCATATTGACTATAAAATTACAACATTTTACAAGGAAATTTTACATCTATTTTTAGCTTCGGGGGCGTTGCCCCCAATCCCCCGCCAGGGGGGGGGCGCTCCATATAATCATTGTCACCCCCCTTGGACCCCCTGGAGATGTAAATTTTATGGGCAGCATTGCCACCACATTATGAACTGGGGTCCAATGTAGCGATACCTCAAAATAAAGAATATAATCAAGCTCCACACCCAACAACTAGTAGGCCTAGAAGAAAAAAAGGAAAACAAAAATCCTTGCTCCATGTATCTCTTTGATGAACACATGTGCTCTCCAACATCTATAAGAAACAAAAACAAGTTTCCACCAATGAAAGAAAAAATAGGTCAAACCTAGTCAAAAGAAGTCAAATTTTGACTTTCTCCTGCTTTGTTCAAATGCTCCAACAAGGCCAAGGCCATGCAAATCCATCACCCTCATATATTTCCACCATCCATTGATCATTCTGAAGCTTTTCCCATTCAGTTTGCTTGATGTCCTAAAAAACTACAAGAAGGCTCTGTTTTACTATAGAAAACAAAATACATAGAGAAGAAATTTATATTTTCCATAACATGAAAAACATGCATCCATTTAAAAATTTGTTTAATGGAGAGATGCATATGGATGATGGTAACATGCCCAAGAAATTTTAGCAAATTCCAGTGCACGATTTCCAAGAAATTGGCCTCCAACACCTTCAGCCATTTTGAGTTTTTCTCGAGATACTTGCATCCATTGACCAATTTTTGTTTATGGGGAGGTGCATAATGATGATGGAAACATGCTCAGAAAGTTTCAAGTCAATCCATTCTACCGTTTTAGAGATATGGACAAAACAAGTCTGCCACAAGAAGTTGTCTTGAATTACTACAGGAGTTTCTTGTAGTACTGCAAGAAGTTCTGAAAATCTACAGGAAGGTCGAGAAGAAGCTACAAGAGGAAATATGATGGAGAAATGGGTCATATATTCTTTAGGAAGGTTGATATAGGTCCCCCAACACCTACACATCAACATTAACTCAACAACAACATGCATGTCTCTCCAACAACCATCAGGTAGCTACAGGCATGCAATATTCTTGACCTCTTCTCTTGAGCAAATTATAGTTAGAAAATTGTTCTCAATTCATGGGAGATGAGGTTTTATAAGCTAAGGATGGGTCAACAATATCAATTGCCTTCAACTAGTTAATTGCAACCCACTCCTTCACTCATGCAATGTTGAAAAGTCAAATTATGAAGGGTGATGATTTCAAGGAATGAGGACAACAGTTAAAAGAAGAAATTTTTACAAAGGACAAGTCACCACATCACTCAAAGCCCTCCATCCACTCCATATTCACTATCTATTCATCATTCATCCATCCCATTTCATTGTTGAAAAAAAAAATAGAGCATCATCTCCATTGTCACAAAACTACACTACTCCCTCTGAGCCCTAGCATCATCATCCAATCCCTCTTCATCATTTATCATCACTCCCATATAGTTAGAAGACCCTGAAAGAGGAGGAATGACTACTACAGGAAGGTAGAATGTTGCTACAAGAAGTAAGAAATGAATAAATTATGCTAAACCCCAAGATGGGAGAGATTAAAAGAGACCTAATCAAAATAGAGAAATCCAAGGCCATTAGGAAATCATCTAGGCCACAGGAAAGAAGAAGAAGGAAACAAAAGGAAATGAGACACTCACCATCAAAACAAAACTCAAACTGCAGTGATGAAAAGATGTTTTTGAAGAGGTCTCCAATCTCTTTCTAGATTTTGTCCAAGGCCTAAAAATGGGAAAAAGGCATGGGAGTCAAGTTGAGGGCCTGTCCTAGGCTCAAAATATCATTTATGCTCAAAAAGGGTTTCCTTTAGGTTTGACAATTACTATGGGATGTTCTAGTTGTCATCTACAAACATTTTGAAGGTTTTAGAGGTTTCCAAATGGTGGAACAAAATAGCAGAAGGTTGATAAGGATGTGGAAGACCTTGCAAAACTGAAAAATATTCAAGAACCATTGTGAATAAGGGGAAGAAGGAAAACTAACAGTCTCAAGAAATAAGGATTTTTCTTTGCACAAATATGTTTTTGGGGTTGTCCTTGTAAAACTTACAACTAAGATTCTTAATACACAAGAGATAGGTCACTAGGGTCATGAATGAGGCACAATGAGGTCACTATGTTTCTTAGAGGATGAACAACACTTTCAGCAGGGGGGTATGATGGGCCTCTAAATTAGACATAAATTAAGGCCCGTGCCTTTACGTTAAACATAAATTAAGGCCTATGACCATCCTTCAACACATTAAACCTCTATTTTTGCATTAGTTAATGTATCTTTAACTTTAATATATTCATTAGGAAGGTTTATGAATAATGGCATATTTGTGCTTAATATTATTTATTTTTGTGGAATATTATGAGAATATTAGGCAGATTATGAAGAATTGGAGGAGGAGATAATTTAGGGACTTGCTCCCTACTATAGGAGGATCACTATTAAATAATAAATTAACAAGATATTATAGAATTATGGCACATATTGTGGAACTCCAATGATTGAGAAAATCTAGGAATGTGTTCCCTACCGTTTAATGCAGATTCCTAGTATTGGGAACCAGATCCACTAATCAAGGGATTTTGGTGGGGAAAGCTTCCTCCATTCATGGGGAAATATTCCTAATCATTTTGTATAAGTACCAAGTCGAATTTTCCTCTAGGAGAGATTTTCATTAGTGTTCTTGTGGAGAGAACTCGTATTCATGCAGTTCCATTTTATTTTCTTGCAGGGATGTAATTGTATTGATGAAAATAATGAAGATTAGTGTCATGTTCAGCTTATAAATATTTTTATCCTCCATAGGTCTCTGAGTTTCCTTGGGCATGGCCATCTCAGGAGCCTCAGAGCCATTTTCTATAATTTTCTTTCCTTCTTTTCACATCTTATTCACATGCATCTCTTGTTTTTTTGTTCTATTTCTGCATTTAGTATTAATGATTTCTTGTTGTAGGATTGGGTTAAATGGTTTATGTAAGTTCTTTTGCAGGATCAAAAGAATCATTTAATCCTTGGAAAATATTTGGAAGGTCATGGTAATCATTGAGCTACTTGGATTAGCTTTCTTATTCCCAAATCTATATTTCTGGAACTCCTTTATGGAAAAGAAAAATAAGTTTCTGCTATTTTTTAGAGCATGCTAACAAGCTTCATTCAAGTTGGTTCCACTTGCATTAGATCAAAAAAAATTATAGTTCATAAAAATAATTACCCCACTGCATTTTCACTTGGTTAGGTTAGGCATTTTATAGATTTACTAGCTCACTAGTTCTCAAACATCAGCTACAAGTCTTCACTAGGATGATCCAGGAGCTCCACAACAGCAGCAACATCAAATCTTTAGTCACAGATACCTGCAAAAGCCAAGAAACCATCAATAGACAACAAGAGGAGGAAGAAGAATGACCATGCAACAAATAAACAATGCAGCACCTCTGATCTTCGACAACTGTAGCATGGCATCAAAACCACAGGTAAGTATCCCACTCACTCACTCATATGCATCATTTAATCAAAATTTGTAAGGGTTACGAGATAGTTGGTTTATAAGTGAAAAGGTGGCTAGTTAACTTGGCCACCTTCGTTCAGTCATCACATGCAAAACTAGGTGTCCTCTCACACGTGGTTGTAGTCAACTCAAAGACAGAGGAGGAGTAGGACAAGAAGTGGTTAACTACGGATCTACGAGGTGGGAGCTGATTATGAGGAGTGGGAAATGATGAGGTGGTAGTGGGGACCAACGGTCCAAAAATGGCAACGTACCTTTGTTGCCAGCACACCACCTCACCCCGAAACACCATAAAGGGAAATAAAACATCGTTTGCATGCATTCATGCATTTCACCTCCTCGAAACTCCCTCACTCAAGTCGCTCTCATAACTTTGGCCACCCACCGGAAGCAAGGATCCATCATTCTGCAAGAGAATTTCTACAGGAGCATGCATAAGAATTCCTACAGGAAGAGTCTACAGGATACAGTCTACAGGATCAGTCTACAGGATACACAGAGGCAGTCTACAGGATAGGTAGAGAAGAGTTCAAGAGGGGATATCACAAGAATTATCCACTGCCACCATTCTAAAGAGGTAGGCTATAAAAATCCATCCCCATTTACAAGAAAATGAACTAGAAATGCTCTAAAATATAGTGAATTTAGCAACTGTGGGAGGTGAATTACATACACAGTAAACTCTGTTTTCCTCATGAAGTTAAAAATGTTGAGTCAACCCTCTCATTTTCTCCTCAAGACTCACAAGCAAGATGATAGGAGGGTTTAATAGGAAAGAACCCAAAAACACTATAAGGATACAACAACACCCCCAAGTGCCTGGAATCTTTACAAGACACAACTGGATGGGGTTTTTTGAAAAATTCACAGGGTATGATGGTGAGGTGGCTCAAGAATTTTCTCATTCCCTCACTCCACACAGCAGAATCCATGCCATTGTTTTAGTTAGAGGCCTCACTATATATCTCACCCCAGAGCTCATTAGTAGGGTCACCACACTTCCCCTAGGAATTCCATGGAGAAAATAAGACAAAGGAGACAGTCAGGTGGCAAAAAGGAAATTCTTTTTAGAAGGTGAAGAACCCACAAAGGAAAAAAATGGAGTAAGGAGGGACAGTCTACCATACCCATGGAATGAGGTAGGCTACCAACTCATGAAATATATCTCATGTGAGGGTAGATATAGTGTTGTTTATGGCTACCATTTTAGGATCCTTGAAGAATTAAGATTTGTCGTAGAAACACCAGTTCACCAAAGACTCAACATACCCTATTTCTTGATGTAGTCACTCATAGACTCCAGCAACAAAGTAAAGGAAGGGAATTCCCAACAATTGACTCACCATGGGTTGATCAGGATCCTCATTGAGAATGCCTATAACATGGTCAATCTTCACAGACTTGCCAGCAGAGGATGACATCAAAGCCCTCACTTATGATGTTAGTCCCTCTGTCAGTGAGGAGGAAAAACATGAAGAAGAAGATACAAATCTAGATAAGGATGAGATGGATGAAGAAGAAATTGATACATAGTAACATGATGAAGCAGAAGAAGAAGAAGAGGGAGAAGAGAAGGAGGAGGATGATGGAATAGAGGAGGAAACTAAGGAAGAAACTGATGGAGATGAGGAATAACAACAAGAGGAAGAATATAAGAAAAACAGAGAGGAAGAAGGCATTGAAACAAAAAGGGAAGAAAACAAAGAGGAGTCACCTAGGGTGTCTCCAGAGGCTACTGAGAGGGAGGCAGCAACTACCCTCACTACTCTCAACACCCTAGTCAAGCAAAAAGGGAAAAGAAGGAGGCAAACCCCACTATATTTCAAAACAAGAAAGAGCACAAGAATCAAACAAGGGAAGCCATAAATATCAATAAAAATTCCTATTGAGATTGAAGATTCCCCTACACCAAGAGACAAAATGCCTTACCCTAAGTCACCAATCACCTATGTAACGAAACCTAGTACTAGATCAACTTCCTTAAAGGGTAAGGCCATCCTACAGGACCCATAGCAAAACCTACAGGATACTCTGCAAAAACCATAGGAAGCACAGAAATTGGAAGGCGAGGTAGGGGAATAGCAAGAAACAAAAGAAGAAGACCCTGAAATAAAGGAACCAAGCCCCCAACCTAACCTAGACTCCTACTACCAGTTTATTGAAGGAGGGAGGGTGATACCTCAAAAATTTTCCATCCCATTGTTTTTTGAACTTCATAAGGAGAGGGCTAGTACCCATCAATGGATGACAACTGCAAATTCAAAAGGGGTGGAAGACATTGGGCACATGGAAGAGATTCTCAAAGAAATGGGCAAAGAGCTAAGTGGATTAAGGGATAGAGAAGCAATAATGAGAGATCAAATTGAGAGGGAAAATGCATGGCTGAGGGGATAGCTGTAAGAAAGGGAGTACCAACTATCATGTATGGCTAGCCTCTCCTTGGAGGCCATCCAGTGTAGGATGCCAACTAAATCCTATGCTCTTTACCTCAAATAACAGTGGCTGCAATTTTAGATTAAAACACTAGCACAAAGGGGCACCATGCCATTTCAGGACTACAGGCAGTTTATTGATCTTTGTGATCAAAGTACACTAGAGGATAGGGCCAACATGGCTGAGTTTTATTTGTACAACATGGCACTCATGTACATGAATGTTTGGGATCCTAATGCCAAGCTAGGAGATCTACAATTAATGGCTTTGGCATAATGGATGAACCATGAAGAGTCAAGGGTTGCAGAGATGAAAAGAATATTGGCCAGAGAGTAAAATGAACCTCTTTTCATTAGAGCTAAACAATCAAATCCCATGGTAGCACCCATAGTTTGATTGCAAATGATCCCCAACTGACACCTAGATATCTTGCTACCCAAGAGCAAGCAATTTCACATTTTGAGGATATGTTTAGGCTACTAGGAGATGATAGTATACATTCCTGCCTAAGGAGATGGAACACACTTCCACACAGCTTGAAGATCAGGGAATATCACTCCCCTCAAAGGTTGAGAGAGGCACTCAATAGGACACCTATGTATAAGAAATCAATGCAAAGGTTGAAGGTCAATTGGATAGGCCTAAAACTCAGTCCACCACTACTCCTAGGGATGCTAGAAGGGGGAAAAGAATAAGAAGAAAAGAGGCAGTGGGAAGAGGTAGAAAAGAAAGCAGGCTTCTATGAACAATAAGAAGAGGCCACAGCAGAGGCATGGGATGTCAGAGAGTGTACCAGAGCCATGAAGGACATGGACATTGACTAAGTTTCTCAAAGGATGAGAAACACTTTCAGTAGGGGGGTGATGATGAGCCTCATCATTGGGTAATTATATGGGCCTTAATTCACCTCCTAGACTAGTCAAACCAACTATTCTCACAACTTATTGCATACTTTTGATTATATTTTGTTTATGAGATGAGTTAGAGTTTGATTTTTTTCTTTGTGGTCTAACGTGCATTTAATGCAGGATTAAAGGATAAAAGCAAGGAATTTTGGCAAAGGCCTTGGTCAAAACTCGAATGGGAAAAGGGAGAGGAATTATAGTAGGTAAATCCTCCTCATTTACTACCCCTCCATTCGAATATTCCTCCATCAGCTCAGAGTGCAAACAGCCAAATCATAAGGACTAGAAGGCAACCGAACAAGTGAAAGACAAAGCACCAATTTATCTCAAGTTTGGGAGCCAAGCCTCCCTAATTTTAAGGAAATTGTTGGAGACTTCAGATGTATAAGTGGAGAGGCCTACGAGCTTAGTAGGATTTATATTTTTTATTGTAAAACTCTACTCTATTTTCAAGTTGCAAGACTTGTGACAATTTTTGATGTAATCCATTGTTTTGATAATAAGAATGAGTTTTGTTTTGAGCCAGCACTAAGTTAGCTCAAAGGGCTAAAGCTTTGGGTTAGGGCCCAACCCTAGCAGCTAATGCTCCTCTTTATTGTACATGTATGTTAGCATAGATTCATAGTTTAATTCATTTGCTTAAGTAGCTGCATTTCCATTACAACAGTGTAGATTAGATTGATTGTATGTTAGTTTGCTTCCATTTGTGCCTTCTTTCAGTTAGCAGGTTAGCAAGGAGAAAAAAGATCACCACAAGGTTATCAGCAGGTGCCTTGGCCTCGCTTCCTCCTTCTAGGACCATGACTTGAGGAAGAGGCCCTTCAGCAGCCCCAAAAACATGGATTTATAGTTATTGCATGAGATTTGGAGTTTGTTGTCTTGATTCAGCATTTGGTTCATTTCACTGGCATCTTTTTCCATTACTCTATTTTTTCAATAATATCTCACTCATGCTCTCATTTCCTTCAGCACTTTCTTCGTGCATAATATGGGCAATTGATTCATGCTTTTCTAGTTTATAAAGATGTATCTTCTTGCATAGTTTTGAAAGACACACACATTTTAAGCACTACAAGTACTTCAGGAGGAGGCCTAGACTTCATCACCAACATCCATCTTCCACCTTGTCAACTTTAACCATCTCTTGTTCCTCCATCACCCTGACTAGTTTTGTTGTCCTTTTTCATTGAAATTCCACTAGACACATTGAGTGAATCTAGCCATCTCTTCCCCTGGATATTGACTCCTGAGTGTTCCTAGACCTTCTAACACCCTATCACACTCATCACACACCTTTTCCCAGCTTCCCAACACCTCCAACACCTCACAGTTAGCTCTCGGTTGTATCTTGTAGGTTTCCTGTAATTCCTATAGGATCATCCTGTAGGTTTCTATTACATCCTGTAGGTTTTCCTGAAATGGCCTGTTTTGAGGCCAAATTGATGGGGAACCTCTAGGAAGTCATGTCTACCTATCACATCCACAAGAACAATTTAATTTCATGCTTGATTTTACCAAAAAAACAAAAAAAAATGAAAATAGATTTAGTTTAGTTTTCTTGTTCACACATTAGTATGGTTTGATGCTCTTTACTTCTATAACTTAGATAGTAGCATTTGGTTAGTGTTGATTTAGAAATTCTGCTTAGCATAGTTGTTTAAATGGTTAATTAGGATATGGTGTTATTTAGCATTACATGTTGTTTTCCTCATTACTACAGTATATTAGCTCTATTAGAATAGATTTGTTCTTCTTCCATCAAAGAATGAAGCTTCTTCTGACTCTATAGAAGTCTGACTTGGAACCCCTAGGTTCTCTCACTGGATGAATAGTGACAACGGGCAGGACCTTCACTTTTACTTGTGCATATAGCACTGTCACCTCCAAGTTGGTATGAACCTCGGGTTGATAAGTAAAGCTAGTAGCCCATGAGTTGTAGCATCCTTGTTGCAATACTGTTGCTCATCAACCTTCAGCAGGTAAGCTCTTCCACCTGATGAGATACCCTGAAATTGATCGATTTTGTAGTTTTCAATTTATTATTTCTATGATTGCTTCAGGTTCCCAAATGATTTTTCCTTCCTCTTCAAGTTTTGGCAATATTGCTTGAAATGGGAGCTTGTCACCTATAACCTTCTTTAATCATGAAACATGGCAAACTGGGTGCACTCGAGAAGATGTAGGAAGCTCTGATTTGTATGCAACAATAATAATTTTTTGCAACACCTTGTACGAACCATACTACTTTGGTGATAATTTATTATCCTTCTTAACTTGCTTGAGGGACATTTGTTTATATGGTTGTAGTCGTAGAAATACCCAATAACCTACATCAAAACTTCTTTCACTGCGATGTTGATCTACCTGTTGTTTCATTCTATTCTACACCAAAGTGAGGTTATCCTTTAAGAGTTGAAGAACTTGTTGTTGATGCTCGATGTGATCTTCCATTTCTTGAACCATAGAATTCTCTCTTAAAGATCATGTGATGGATGATGGATGATATCCATAAAGTGCCATAAATGGGGTCATATTTAATGCAGTATGGAAGGAAGTGTTATACCACCATTCAGCCAGAGGAAACCACTTGACCCATTGTGTCTATTTATCAGTTACAAAGCAACGAATATATGCTTCCAAACATTTGTTCACTATCTCAATTTTCCCATCATATTGAGGATGATAAGATGAGCTATGAGCTAACTGAGTACTTTTCAGTGAAAATGGGATCTTTGTCACTTATAATAATCTTTGGGTTTCCATGTTGCTTTTGTATTGTTTCCATAAATTCAGTAGCAAATGTACTGGCTTTAAATGGATGAGATAATGCACAAAAGTGTGCATACTTGGTAATTATATAAACTACCAACATGACAACACTCTTTCATTGATAATTGGGTAGACTTGTGATAATATCCATTGAAACCTCCTCCCAACGTTGAGTTGGAATGGATAAAGGTTGTAATAGACCTTGTGTCTTAATTGTTTCAACTTTATTTTGTTGACAAACCAAACATTCCACCACAGACTTTTGAATATCATATTTAAGGCCATCCCAAAAAAATTCCTTCTTAACCCTATGGTAAGTTTTTAAAAATCTTGAGTGCCCTCCTAATGAAGAGGTGTGCAATTCGAGAATAATCTTTTGTTTGAGTTGGTAATTCTTAAAGAGGTATAAGCGATCTTTGTACCATAACGAATCACTTTTCCAACTAAATGTGTCATATGTACTAGGATCTTGCTGCAACTTTTGAATGAGTGCCCACACTTCTTTGTCATTCTTCCATTTATCCCTTACTTCCTTTATCCAATCTGGTTGGATAATAGAAATGGCACAAAACAGTGCTTGCACATCCTCATCCTTTCTTGAGAGTGCATTTGCAACAAAAATTTCTCTTCCGTTTTTTGTAGATGATTTCAAAGTCACAACCCAACATCTTTGTGACCCATTCGTGTTTCTCTTCAGAAGATAATCTTTCTTATAAAGATTATTTAAGACTATCGTGATCCCTTTTTACCTTGAATTGTCTTCCCATTAGGTAAGGTCACCATTTCTTCAGTGCATGTAGTTTTTCCAACATTTCCTTCTCATAAATAGCTTTGTGTAAATACTTTCCTTTGATTGGATGACTTTCAAAAAAAATGAGTCTTCTTTCTTGCATTAAAACAACACCAATTCCATTTCTAGAGGCATCACATTCCACAATAAAGCTTTTTGTGAAGTCTCGTGTAGCTAATACCGGTGCTTGCCACATTGCCTCTTTAAGATGTTCAAAGGCCCTCATTGCTTCTGGAGTCCAAGAAAATGCATCTTTCTTCAATAATTTTGCTAGAGGTGTTGTTATTCTTCCATAATTCTTAACAAACTTGTGATAATACCTTGTCAACTCGAGAAATCCTCGCAGATGCTTTATGGATGTGGGGATTTTCCATTCCTTAATGGATTTAATTTTGTTAGGGTCTACCTTAACACCTTCATGAGATATAATATGACCCAGATATTCCACCTCCTATACTCCAAAGAAACATTTGGAGGCTTTTGCATATAATTTTTTCTCTTCCAATAGTTTGAGAACCCTGTCAATATGTTGAACATGATCCTTCCAAGACTTGTAGATTAGTATATCATGAAAAAATATTAACACAAAGTTTCTAAGGAAGAGTTTGAAAATGGAATTCATCAAGCCTTGAAATGTAGAAGGTGCATTGGTAAGGCCAAAAGGCATGACCAAGAATTCATAATGGCCCTCATGAGTTCTAAACGTTGTTTTCAGAATGTCTTCAGTCTTCATTCTGATTTGATGATATCCAGAACGAAGATACAACTTGGTGAAGTAAATTGATCCATGTAATTCATCCAATAATTCATTAATGACTGGAATTGGAAATTTATTTTTAATAGTGAGCTTGTTGAGCTCCCTATAATATGGACACATGCACCATGATCCATCCTTCTTGTGCACCAATACTATTGGAGAAGAGAAAGAAATTTGGCTAGGTTGAATTCTACCAGCATCTAGCATTTCTGCAACCATACGTTCAATTTCACTCTTTTGGGCATAGGGATATCTGTAAGGCCTGATGTTTGGAGGAAAAATTCCTAGAGTCAAATGAATAGCATGGTCATGATCATGAATAAGTGGGAGGCCTTTGGGAGTCTTAAATACCTTGCAATGATTATACAAGACTTTTTGGAGATCTGGAGAAATAGATGATTTCGATGTGGGAACCTCTAGTGAACATAATTGTTCAATTATGCCCCATTATTCTTTATTTAGAAGATTTTTCATGTTGTTAGAGCTGATTATTTTTCTCGTTTTCCCTGTGATACCCCTTAATTCTACTTCCTTTCCTTCGCAAAAAAATTTCAAGAAAAGTTCTTGAAAATTAAAAGCTATTGTACCCAATGATTGTAGCCATTGGACTCCTAGTACAACATCAGCACCACCCATTGGAATGGTAATCATTGGACTATTCAATACATATTTTCCCATGGATAACTTGATATTATGGCACTTTCCAAAGACATTTATGGTTCCTCCATTTGCAACCATCATTTGACACTCTGGTGTTGGATATAGGAAGAAATTCAATTCCTTGGCTATCTTACAATGAATAAAATTATGGGTACTACCTTAATCAATCAACACTATTACCTTTTTCTTCTTGATATGTCCTTTTATCTTGAGAGTTTGAGGAGTGGTAATTCCTGCCAATGCATTACAAGATATGGTCGAATTCATTTCTTCTTTCTCTAGGGTTGGTTCCTAGTGTATATCCTCTTCTTTTGACGTTTCTTGTTTCTTTTCTTCCTCCTCCTCACAATCTATTTAAAATAATTTCTTTTCAGCACACTTATGACCTTTAGTGTATTTTCTATCACAACTATAACAAAGCCATTTTTCTCTTTTTTCTTCCAATTGTCATGGTGTCAACCTTGTAGGTCGTGGAAGGCTAGGGGCAGCAAAACTTCCATCTTTATAGTTGTGAGTGGTAGGCTTCCTTGTTTCCATAATTTTGCTTTCAATTTTTCTTGCCAACCTGAATTTCCTTTCTAATGAATTAGGTTCCCAAAGGAAAACCTCATGTTGGATGTTATCCTTTAAGGTCCCTATGAACACATTAATCCTATGCTCCTCTAGAATATCATTTACCCTTATATTCAATTTTTGGAAGTCCTGAATGTGCTCCACCATTGAACCCTTTTGTTTGAGATTTATCAATTGACTAAAGAAGTTGTTGCTCTTTGTATATTTATAATGTGCCATCATTTCCTCCGTAAAAATTGGCTAACTGAAAACATTTTTACAAGAGAAAGGCCATAGATACCATACAAACTGATTGGGTTCCAAATATAAAGTTTCAATGTGTACCTTTTGTGTGTTTTGCACATTATGGAGATTGAAATATTGCTCCATCTGTAGTATACATGTTACGGGATCCTTTCCATCAAACTTCCTCATATCGATCTTTGGAACATGGTGGATCTTCGATAAAATATTAGATTCTATGAAATCATGATTAAAATTTCTTTTCTTCTCATCATGAGTTTCATCTAATACCTTTTCACCATTAGGAAGCGTTTCTTGTAGCGACTGCTGGGGCAAAGTGATTGCCTATCATTTAATTTGTTAACCCGAGGGTTTCGTAAACTTGTGAAGCATGTGTGCACTGTATGTGCTAGAAATTGTCTTTCAGTTTAGATCAATCTAACTACAAAATAATGAAAACCAACTCATCTAATCTATGAAATCAAATAATGAAAATGAAATTTAACGTACTTGTGAAATCAAAAACAACTAATGTATGCTTAGTTACTCCAACATTCAATTATCAAATGTTACCTTCTTGAGATGATGTGTAAGAAACTATTTATACTTTAACTTCTAATGTCCTAGAAAAGCAAGTAAAGTGTGCAGATAATAACTCAGTAATTGCATGTATCAGATATTCAACCATTCAATTTTGAAATTTGATCAAATCAATTTCTTAGAATGATCTTTAGGAATATCATTTAATGCAATTAAATGAGGATCTTAAAAGCAAATATAAAAGCATGAAAAAGTAAATCTCAATGATTGCATAGGTTGAACATTCAATCACTCAATTTGAAGTCACCTTCTTGGCCTGATCCTTTATTCAATTATACAATGAATTGATAGTTTGATCTAAGAAACGAAATAATAGAACATGAAAGGAAACTAAATAACTATGAGCCATTTCCTCAAACTTAATTCAATTAGAAAATACATAAATCTTCGCTATTGAAATGTTTTTAGAAAATCAAATATTACACAGTCATTCTAAAACTAATACTAAGAAAGGAAATGAGCTTTAATCTATAAAAACAATTAAATCTCACAATCATTAGATGTCCATTCCAATGGTGTATGAGGATGGCAAGTGAACAAGCTCCATATGCAAGCAAAACTAAATCTTCAAATCTCCAAGTATAAGCTCCAAATTCTTTATTAAAAACATGAGTATTTCTCCAACTTTTACACATGCCTTTCAAAGGAGAAGGCTCTTCTATTTATACAAAAACATAAGAAGCTACCCTATTTAATGAGGATCCACTAAAATCTCATATGGCTACAACCAAATAGCTCATAATGAGACACATATCCCCTAGGTGTCTCATAGAGTTCTAAACCAAATAAGAAATGATGAGACACCTCATAGAGTTACAATCTAAATAGGACACATATCCTTCTTTGACCTTTATCCAAATTTCCTTTGAAGGGAATTCGAATTTGAGCATTGGAAGCCACATAAGGGTGCCTTGGAAGCTTCCAAATAACTTACACATGTCATGAAACTTAAACCACATATATAGATAGATGAAACCATGTTAATTTCCTAGTTTTTAATCATAAATTCACTTTAAACACATAAAATAAATAACTTTGGTAAATAAAGATCCTAACCCATATATTTATGAAAATGGTGGCTAATAAAAGGTTATATGGTTAAGGAGTTGTGACATGTAAGTGAAATGGTGGCAATCAAGGTGAAAGTGGATGTCATTTTGGAGGCCCAACATACCCCCCAACTAGAGTAATTGCATGTCCGCATGCAAATATTGCATTAATTCCTTTGATTTTCTCGCAACATCTTTGCTTTTGAATGAGCTTTTCTTATATCATATGTCTTTAAACTTTTCATTTGACAATTTTATTTATTTTTGCAAAGTATTCCATGTCATACATTGAATTGCAACATGTTTGGTTGGTTCTTGTGTTTCAACAAAATTCTAATTGGTATTGGTTCTTTTGTTTCAATACCTTATTTCTTTTTGTTGCAGCAAGATTCATTAAACATATTTAAGAATGCATATTTTAAAATTAGCCATATAGTGTGCTCATAATTTAGGCATTATTTGCAAATCATATAACTTTTTGAACCATAATGCAATCATAATTGATTAGGACAAGTATGTTAGGATGAAATGAAAATGTGTGATGGTGTATGATATATGAATATGAAATGATGTCCCTTCCCCCTAACTAAAGATATGACAATGTGAAAGAGAAAGTGAGGAATTTCCCAAATTTTAGTATTTTAAGGAATTGCATGACTAAAAATTAGAAAACCACATATCTTCACTTACTTTCAATGTGTATGAGTTATGAAAATTGAAGAGTGTCATTGCTTCTGGATCATGGAATGAAATGTAGAATTCATCTACTTCTTGGTTGCATAAATGGTGGATAAGGTTGTGAAGTGGATTCTTTATTTCTGCTGCTAAATCTGTTGTATCTGCTGCAAAATGCTAAAATGATATAGTCTTCAATCGCTATAAAACGGATGGTACAACTTTAGTCATGCGAATAAATGTGTCGGTGTTGAGCATGAAGAGAAGTCATTAGATTACCGACCATTGATGAATGTCGTTAACCAATGCGAGGCAAACTCGCATTAATGTCAACGAGTGCTAAGGTACCTAAGTACATCTTGCGAAGGGCGAATAAATGAGACAATGTCGAGCCACTTGCAAGATCCAACGATTAAGGGACATTGATGTATTCCCATGATTGTTGGTGAGAGAGCTTGTCATTAAGGCATACAAGCCTCAAGGTACTAATGAGGACTCTAGCCCTGAACCTAAATAATGTATCGATGTTGATATGCCAAGACTTGTTAGAAGGAAGGCCTTAAGGAATCATCCATCATCTAACGTGAGCATGAAACAATGATTTTGAAGGACTATGAATGGAAAATTTTGCAGTGGATCAAGGTTTATTTAAAGAAAAAGAAAATGACAAGTGAATGGAAAGTAAAAGGACAAATCAGTATGTAAGCGAGCTGAATGTCTTTATGAAAATGGGTTATGAGTTAGTGAAAGCAAGGTAGGAAAACATAGTTTCTATGAATAAAAATGAGCAGTGAAGGAAAATGAGATGAAAATTTTATTGACTGACTAAGTGAAATGCAATGCGACTGCAAAGGAAATAAGATGAAGGTTTTATTGACTGAAGGAGTATGGATGCAATGGAAACACTAGCATCTAAAAGGCTTGCAATTGTTGGATCTTATATGCATTAGCATTTGCTCATCATTGATGTTTCATCGTTGTTGCTGCTCTGATCATTTTCTTGTGAAATAAATGTGGTCTTTGAGAGACACTATTTGCTTATGGTCATCTGTTTTTCCTCCTGGAACCTATAAAAACTAGTACTTCTTCTCCAATGGATTATACGATTATCAAAATAGAGAGGTGATCAATTTTTCCATTAATGACATTTACATAAAAAATAAGAATCGGTACTATTAAACAAGTTCATGAAAGAAAACCAAAAGAGTTTATACTTGTGTCGAAAGTAGTACCTCAAGTTACCAGCTATTTCTTTTCAGTAATTTCTTCATTATTTACTATTTCAAAATCTGATAATAGATTTTTCATTTTGTAGATATCGTCGAGATCTTTCCAACGATGCTTGAATCATCAAATTCCGATGTCGTATGAGAAAGTTAGACTGTTTTGAATTTTTTATGAAATAGTGAAAATTGTCATGTAAAATGTGGCATGGGAACATGATGCTACAATGAAAGATGATGTAAGCAGATGAAATGGTTAGAATGCATTGTTTGACAAATAAATCATTGAGTTAAATGCATAGCTGCAGAATTGTTTTCCAGCTGAAGAATCGTTGTTCAGCTGCAGAATGTGCACAGTTTCTGTAGCTAAAATTCTGAACAAATAACCCAAGTCAGTAAATAACCAAAAATGAATTCAAAGAGAAAGAAACAATGTTGTGGTTTACTGGAGCCAAAATCCAGTGATAATTGCAATGCCTCTTTCATTTTTTATTTTTTTTGTTTAATTTTTTTTTTTTTTAATTTTCTTTATCAAAAAGAAATTATAATAAAGAAAATGATCTTTTTTTTAATTAATTGTTTTAAATTTCTTTATCAAAAAGATATTATAATAAAGAAAATGATTTTTTTTAAATCATGAGACACATAGGGAATGAGACACATATGTGCCTAAAATCAACTTTATTAAATCATATTGGACTCTTAGACCTCATGCCATGTGGAGCAGAGTTTGTTATTCACTTTGATTCTTCTAAAATCAAATTTATTAAATCTAATTAGACTCTTAGACCACATGCCATCTGGAGAAGAGTTTGTTATTCACTTGAATTTTTCTGCTTTCAACTTGCCATGTTAAAACAGTTCAAAACAAATCGTTTTTCCCTCACACAATCTACAAAATGGAGCTCTTAAGAACATTGAATTTCTCCCAAATGGTTAGGAATATGAGGAAAAAGTTTATAATTTATTAAATTCATCCCGTTCCCAAAAACACCCATGTCCCATTTTTTTCAGATTCATCCTAGTTTGATCAGAAAATTCGTTTTAAAATCGGGTGTTAAGATAGTTTACGCTTTCTAGCAATTACATTTTCTGCAAAAGTCAATTTCAGGTTTCTCCTAAACAGTTGTAAAATTTAGGAAATCGTTCATAGTTTATCTAATTACCGTTGTTCCAGAGAAAACCCATGTCTCATTTTTTTCATATTCACCCTGGTTTGCTCAGAAAATTCATTTTATAATCAGGTGTCTATGCTGCTACGTTTTCTAGAAATGTTCCCATGATTTTTGATTTGCAAGTTTTGAAGGTTGGGCTTGTGGCTGCATGGATGTCTTCTAGTAAAGAAAAAAAGAAGATCTAACTCTTGCATTATAGAGGTAAGGATTTTTGCACATGGATTTGCAAGTCATACAGTAGCTAAATAATTTTTATGATATACTAACAAAACAATTTATTTTTCTGATCCTCCAGGTCACACAAGTGTAGAAGGAGAGCATACTTGAGAGATTTATTTTGTTAGCATAGTCAAGATTTTTTCAATCTATTCCTCTGTAAATTTTGCAAAAATAAAATGAAAAAATCTTGATCTCATACCTTAAATTATCGTTTGTGATCTTCGTTTGTGCTCTTTGTTCTCAACCATTTGTTTTATTGCAAATTTTTCCTATGAAGGGTTAGTAGATGGGTGATTCTTACTGCACCATAAAATATCATATTTGTCCTAAAAACTAAAAAAAAAAAATTATTTTTCCTATCTATCTAAAAACTTTTTTTTTTAAAGTATATTCATGCTTCTAATGAAGCCATTTATGGATTAGAATTTTTGAAATGCTCATATCCCAACTTGAAAAATATACCTGATTGTTTATAAGGATATGAGAAATCGACTTGACCTTTCGATTTTCCGCAAGGATCTCTTAAAGAATTGATGAATATTGTGGTGTAACTGCTTCTTGATACCATTCCTCAATGTAGTCTTTGGGCTGCATTCTAGATCCTTTGTCCATAAATGGTTAGTAAAAACAAAAACAAATAAAATACACTCTAAACTGGAAGTTAGTTCCTATGCACACTTCCCCGACAACGACGCCAAAATGTTGGGGCAAAGTGATTGCCTGTCATTTAATTTGTCAACCCGGGGGTTTCGTAAACTTGTGAAGCATGCGTGCACTGTATGTGCTAGAAATTGTCTTTTAGTTTAGATCAATCTAACTACAAAATAATGAAAACCAATTCATCTAATCTATGAAATCAAATAATGAAAATGAAATTCAACTAACCTGTGAAATCAAAAACAACTAATGTATGCTTAGTTACTCCAGCATTCAATTATGAAGTGTTACCTTCTTGAGATGATGTGTAAGAAACTATTTATACTTTTACTTCTAATGTCCTAGAAAAACAAGTAAAGTGTGTAGATAATAACTCAGTAATTGCATGTATCAGATATTTAACCATTCAATTTTGAAATATGATTAAATCAATTTCTTAGAATGATCTTTGGGAATATAAGTTAATGCAATTAAATTAAGATCTTAAAAGAAAATATAAAAGCACAAAAAAGTAAAGCTCAATTATTGCATAGGTTGAACATTCAATCACCCAATTTGAAGTCACCTTCTTGGCTTGATCCTTTATTCAATTATACAATGAATTGATATTTTGATCTAAGAAAGTAAATAACATAACATGAAAGGAAACTAAATAACTATGAGCCATTGCCTCAAACTTAATCCAATTAGAAAATACATAAATCTTCCCTATTAAAATGTTTTTAGAAAAGAAAATATTACACAGTCATTCTAAAACTAATACTAAGAAAGCAAATGAGCTTTAATCTATAAAAAAAAATTAAATCTCACAATCATTAGATGGTCATTCCAATGGTGTATGAGGATGGCAAGTGAAGAAGCTCCATATGCAAGCAAAACTAAATCTTCAAATCTCCAAGTATAGGCTCCAAATTCTTTATTAAAAACATGAGCATTTCTCCAACTTTTACACATGCCTTTCAAAGGAGAAGGCTCTCCTATTTATACAAAAACATAAGAAGCTATCCTATTTAATGAGGATCCACTAAAATCTCATATAGTTACAACCAAATAGCTCATAATGAGACATATATCCCCTAGGTGTCTCATAGAGTTCTAATCCAAATAAGAAATGATGAGACACCTCATAGAGTTACAATCCAAATAGGACACATATCCTTCTTTGACCTTTATCCAAATCTCCTTTGAAAGGAATTCGAATTTGAGCATTGGAGGCCACATAAGGGTGCCTTCGAAGCTTCCAAATAACCTACACATGTCATGAAACTCAAGCCACATATATAGATACATGAAACCATGTTAATTTCCTAGTTTTTAATCATAAATTCACTTTAAACACACAAAATAAATAACTTTGGTAAATAAGGATCCTAACCCATATATTTATGAAAATGGTGGCTAATGAAAGGTTATATGGTTATGGAGTTGTGACATGTGAGTGAAATGGTAGTGATAAAGGTGAAAGTGGATGTCATTTTGAAGACATTTTGGAGGCCTAACAACAACCTTGTCAAACCTTCCTTGAAACTTTCCATGTCTATTTTTAAACCATTCTTAAAATCTTCCATATTAACTTTCATGTCATCCATATTAGATTTCATGTCATTCTTCAATCCTTCCATGTCTGATTTTAAGTTATTCTTCAAACCATCTATCTTAGCTTCCATTTCATTTTTTATTACTCTTTGTGAGAGCGAAAATTGTTGCACTTGGTCTCGTAATTTTGATATATTGTGTTGCATTTCTTCTTCTTCTTTATGCGTCATAATAGAACTTTGGGGTTTCTTACTAGGTTTTTCCATTTCTTTTCTTCGAGGCATAAATTAATGATTATTATGCTTCAGTACTATGCTCTTTCAATCACTTCAAATTATTTTTTCAAACAAAACTTATGCAAATTTTAAAAAAATACACCTTTTTGTTTTTTGTAGGAGCTCAATATTGAATTTATTGTATCTCTGTAATGGAAGATCTCTAAGGTCTGAAATTTCACCTTGGGGTAGCCCTCTGAGTCCTATTTCCAACCCCACAAGTCTGATCGAGATTGGATTCTCCAAGAAAGCGTTATGTCCAATATTTCACAATGACCTGATTACAGACTCGTTCAGTAGGGCGAACTTGTACGACGTGCCACGTTTCACTGTTTTAACATTTAAACCTGAAATCAATAACCAACAATCTACAGTCCGTCTGATCGAGATTGGATTCTCCAAGAAAGCGTTATGTCCAATATCTCACAATGACCTAATTATAGACTTGTTCAATAGAGCGAACTTGTACGACGTGCCACGTTTCACTGTTTCAACATTTAAACCTGAAATCAATAACCAACAACCTACAATCCATCCTCTTTCTGTCACTTTTTATGAAATTTGAATCCGATGCTCAGAGAGAAAGTTATGATGATTTTCCCACGGTCACCTATTTGAGATGGAATTCAGGAGCCTGTAAAAACCTTAACTTCCTTGGATCATATCTCTGACAATATATTGAGCAAAGATCTGAAATTCGGTCACTATGTTTATCACGATTTCGTCTCAAATTGGGTTTTTTTTAGCTTTTGAAACTTCTTAGAAAAAAGTTATAGTGAAAATGCCAAGTGGACCTATTTGAAGCAACGAAACGCTAGAATCCAAAGCTCTGATACCAAATGTTATGCAACCAACTCACAAAAAGATAAAAATATAGATCAACAACTTCAAAATCATCCTCTTCGAGGAGGAAACCTCCCTTACATTACACAAATGAATAATTATTGTATGATTCAAATGATAAAACCTCCTTTCTATATATAGGAGTCTAAGGGGTCACAATATAATCAGAGCCGACATAACAATAATAATGTAAGGGCACAACAATAACAATAGTGGGCTTCTATGGGGCACAATAATAATAATATGGGGAAAAAATTGGCACAACAATAAAAATAAGGGCTACAATGACAATAACAATGGGGGAATACACTAGTATTATAGGGACCTAACAGAAGATGATGAAAATGTCCCAGATCTTGTTTCTCTTTGATGAATAGTCTTAAAGATACATTGATTTGTAGGTCTCTTTAACTTGAGTATGGGTTTTTGTGGTCTTTTGAAGATCCCAAGACTTTTTATGGTGCAAAATTCTTCTTCAATCTAGGGTATTTACGCTTCTTTGTAGATCTTGACTTTTCTTTGACGTCCTTCGAGATTTGATCCTTAAGTGCTTGTGTGTCCCTTGATGAGATGCCCTTTCCTTGATTTTTCACCTTAGCTCTGATATCATGTTGAGAAATCTAAGGCATCAAAATTAGGAGATTTCTATTTGATGATAACTTTTTATAAATGCTTTTTACTTATTTACATTAGGATCTTTCTTTTCTTAGATTATTATAGTGTTATTATTCATCAATCAATTACCAAAGAACGAATAATAAGGAGACAAGAGACACAGAATGTAGGCGATCAGCAAGGGCCAAAGCCTCTCCCACTTGAGAGGAAAACCCAAATGAATTCATCTTCTTATAGGGACTTCAATTGATGAATACCAAGACCATATTCAAGACCCTTGACCTATTAACCTCTCCAAGACAAAGTCACAAGGTTTTTAACTTCTTCTTCTTTGAGTCAATGATAGTCAAACTTGTTCCTCCTCCCACTACTTTGGCTAACCTTCATATTTCGGTCCTTGGCTCAGATCAACACCTTTCATCCCTTCTTTAGAAACCCTAGTTTCGGTACTTGAGATATTTTTTCCCTCAACTTCCTTCGCTTGAGATGGAGACTATTCTTCCTCAACTCAACTTGAGTATCCACTTGATTCTTTCCTAAATCTGCCTTCTTCAAGATGATTGTAATATCTCGACCCTTTCTGCAATAGACAACACTATATTCTCGCACGTGTGGAGGTGATATCCCAAAAACAAATAAAAAATGAACTCGGTGATGACCCTTCTTTCTTCACTTGGTAATAAGACTCTTCTTGAGATCTTTCCCACTTCTTTTTTTCACTTTCTTTCTTTTCCGAATTGTTGTTCTCTAATGAAGACTTAGTTGCCCTATATATAGTGTTTTGTCCATCAAATAAGTTGATTTGTGCCAATGGTAAGTCGAATTGTCATCCTAGAAGCATCATTTTCTTCTTTTGAAGGCTGACATGAGGGAGGGCTTGTGACGAGGTCTTGGAGGGTTTGTGACACAATCAAATTTGCTTTTTACAATGTGTAATGTTCCCAAATTGGTCTTCAAACTTTGACATTGACTCCATAGACTTTATGACATGATGACCAATCCTAAAATATCACAATGGGAGCCTTCCCTAAATAAATTTCCTTTAGCATGAAACCCATGAATTAAGCATTAAAAAAATAATTATATTTTTATTCTTTACGTCAATTAGATAAAATCATGATTACACATAGCATTATGAAGGCCGAACCTAGTTACACTTTACAACATTCCCAAGCATCTTATTATGAAAATTTTGGAAGGAACAAAACTATAGAATATTCAAATATGTCCATAAATAGGTGCATCACGCTTGGAAAAAGATCAAATGGGGTGTTCAGGAAATTTCCCTAATATCCCCATGGTCAAACCAAGACTACAACTACTAATATAAAGACACCCTCTTATTAAAAGTGGTTGAATTCAAGCGAACAAACTCTCTTTGAAATCAAGCTACCAAAACCACCCTGCAGTGAGCTCCAAATAAATGGACTCCTTCTCTATGGTTTTATTAAACTTAATCCCCCGATTTAACATATGGTATTTATAAATTCCTTCATAGATCTCTTCCATTTGTTTTTGCTATTTTTTTCCATCTCCTTCTGTGAGAACGAGTGTTTACCATAAAATTTGTAAAAATAGATTGCAATAAAGTGTGGATTTATGCTTTGTTGATTTTTAGACGAAGGTCAAATGAATGTATATTTTCAATTTTTTTTAAATATTCCCAATATCATTGGATTTTTTATGAAACTACATTGGTGAAATTTGTGGGATCGTCACATATTCACCATTCTTTCCAACACAATATTTTTCGGATGTATAACAACGTCATCAAATTTGGTATTCTTATATTATATTTCCAACACACAATCATCAAAAAACTTGTAGTATACCTGGGGGGATAATATGGAGTACAGAGGGAGGTACATAAGGGAATAATATGATGTAATGATTAAGGATGATAAATAAATGGGTCATAGTTTATAAATAATGTGGTTAACCTGCATTATGCAAGGGACCACAGACAATTAAGGGATAATGTGATAAGCCCATTGCATTAGATGTATGGTTTTGGGAGACCCATGGTATTGTATGTATGAAGCCTATATAGAGGCTACAGACTCCCAATTGATATTTCAAGGATTATTGTATTGACAAACATATGGCTTGTGGAGTGTTCTCCTTCCTTAAGGAGTAATTGTATGGTGTTACCCTACCTTAAGGGTTTGATTAATAAATAAGAATTTATATATTATTTATTTACTGGCTCTTAGGTTTATGAGTGTATTAGCTCTTGGGTTTATTCAAATGGGGTGTTTAGGAAATGTTCCTAATATCCCCATGGTCAAACCAAGACTACAAATACTAATAGAAAGACACCCTCTTCTTAAAAGTGTTTGAATTCAAGCCAAAAAACTCTCTTCAAACTCAAGCTACCAAAACCCCCATGAATTGAGCTCAGACTCCTTGCCTATGGTTTTATTAAACATAATTTCCCTTATTTAGCCTATGAAATTTATAAATTCCTTCATTGAGCTCTTCATTATGTCTTTGTTATTTTTTTTCCATCTCCTTCCTTCTGTGAGAACTTCTGTGAGAATAAGTGTTTACCATAAACTATGTAAAATATCTTGCAATAAAGTGTGGATTTATACTTTGTTGATTTTTAGGCAAGGGTCAAATGAACGTATTGCGGAGCACTGGAAAGGTATGTTTTTGACGAACAATTTAGTGACTTTTCAGTAACAATTGTACCCCTTTCTGCATAATGAACTAAGAGAAATAAAGAATTTTAATAGAATATGTGAGAATTAGTATGGAAAGCTTAATCGCTGATAATTGTCATTTTTCTATGCAGGAAAAGGTGGAAACGAAGATCTGCCGTCCAAAAGGGAAAGACAAAGGAGGAATAACTGTTGTCCCTCTAGAAGGAAACCGGATGCAAACGAGATCGAACAGATCGAAGCAGAATGAACCAGGGAAGAAAGAAGGGTTATCAATTCGGCGGACCAGGGAAAGAAAAGCAAAGGATTAACAGCTTGGCGAATCCCTCAGGATCTTTGATCCTGAGGGATCGCTGTTTTGCTTATTTTTGTTACCTAGATACCTCCGCTGTTACTTTTATAAAAAGGAACAGCACCGTTAAGCAAAGGGACTTTTTTTTTATGTAATCTTAAGTTTCAGACAAAACTTTGATCATCGACTCTCACTGAGACTTGGTTTGTTGTACGTTTGTTGATGCGTTAATATAAAAGACTTGGTGTTTATTTCATCTTTGCGTCTGGAGTAATCTAAGGCGGTGTGCCGTTGGAAGCTAAGGGCCTGGCTCCGAAGGACACTTGCTTTTGTATCATTATAATTTGATTTCTGCGTGATTTGCTTATCTTTATTGCTCAGCAATCTGACATGCTTTTTATATGCTATTCCATGCTCTGTTCCGACTAATTCATTAATGGTTTCTTCAGGAGATTTATGTCGTGACTCTGTATCACATGAGTGAATCCTTTCAGAGTTGATTGCATGTTATCAGTCTAAGCCAGCTATTTCTGTTACAGAGCATTTGTATTGAATATTACTGTTATTGGATTCATGTGAAATCCCAATCATTGGAATCCGGAAGTAATGTTGTTCTATTTGGAAACATAGTCATATTTTCTTTAACCATCAGATTGCTATATTAGTGTGGTGTGTGTATATATGGTTGATGCTTGCTGTTCCATAACTTATCAGTAAAGTATATTTCATCCAATTTTCTTTAAGAGAGAAGATTTCTATTTTATTGCAGAATGTGAGTTTGGCTCAATAGAGCAAGTTTAGTTCTGACTCGCGAGGCTTAGTTTATTTGATTGCTGTTCCATTTATTGCTGTTCCATTTACTGCTGTTCTATTTCAGACTTGCTGTTCCATTTCCTGTTTGCTGTTCCATTTTACTTTCTGCCGTTCTATTTACTTGCAATTGCTACTTTGGTGTGAGAGAAGGTCTAAGGCCGTAGAGAGCCTCAGCTGTCGCTGCCTAGCTCCCAGACCTATGGTCCATGCTCTAATTTCCTTTCCATCAGTTTCTAGAGGGATGGGTTATCGCTTCCACACCCTTGACTGATAAGCTGCCTTGTGTGATTTTATGCCTTTAAAGTAATCTAGTCTAGCATCCATTTACCTTTGTATTTTCTGAACACTGTACTACTAAGCATTACTCTGACGAATAGCCTTGGAATGAGATACTATTTGCAATAACAAAGCATTCCCGGATTGACTTATTAATGTGGCATAACTAGAGGTGAAAGAGACCCTTGTTACAGCTCTACATTTTGGCGCCGTTGCCGGGGAAAGAGTATAGCCATTTGTCTTTTACAGAGTAGTGTACGAATCTGCTAGGGGAGAGTTGGATTTTAAAAACGGAAGGTAAGAACCTGCGTACGGAGCATGTAAAAGCCCTGCTCCACCGTCTGCTTTCCTGGCAGAATTGTGGGTTGAATAGGATCTGGTAGTTTATAGAGTGCATGACTAAGCAGAAAAAGCCAGAAAAAATTATCAAACCTCCATTCAAACCCGAAAAAGCCAAAGGGCCGGTGACCCTTGGCCGAACAACCTTCATAGACGAAATCTATAAGAAAACTGAATCTCAGCCATCAGTAGGGCTTAGGAAAACCAATTCTAAACAGCCTACTAGTTCCCTTCAGGCCGCAGGATCACCATCTGTAGCCTTTGCTGAGGTGCATAGTCAGACTGATGAACAGGACTTTCAAGAAATTGAAAATTCTATTCCAGAATGACTGCAGGAAGGGAATCTAAGCAATTTTTGTGAAGGAGAAGGGGAAACAGGGGAATTTGAAGAGCTAAGATCTCCTCCTAGGATAATTCAGCCATTAAATAGCCCAGATAAAGGGAGCGCTGCAAAAATCATTGTTGGGGGGATTCAATCTCCTCAAACAGCAGGGACCTCTATTATTCCAGACAAAGGAAGTGCTATTAAAACAATCCCTGTTAAGGCCATTCCTTCTTAGCCTAGGAATATCCTCCTAGAAATCCCGGAAGGATACTGGCACATATTCGATCCCATGGCACAGAATCAGCCAAACACTCAAACTTCTACATTACAATATCCTATAGTGGATTCCGCAGCAAATGCTCCTATGAAAGCAATTCCCCTTCAACACATTCCTACATTTCACGGACTTACATCAGAGGACCCTGATGCATTCTTATTTGAATTTGATGTTTTATGCAGGGGATATGATTACATCACTGACCACCAGAAATTAAAACTGTTCCCCTCCACCTTGAAAGGGGCAGCTTTAAGATGGTTTATGGGCTTAGGTGGTGGAGTTATAAATAACTGGGAGCAAATGAAGGAATCTTTCCTAAAGAAATATCAAGATTACTGTAGGTCTAGAGAACTGAAAGATGAAATATTTCAGATGATAGCTAGACCAAATGAAACATTAGAAGAATATGTAGAACGTTTTCAGTATAATTTACAAAGATCTCCATATGCATCACTACCTCTGCCTGATAATGTGTTAAAAACAGCATTGATCAGATGCATGAAGGAACAATGAATTGAGACATTAAATATCATGGGAAAATGGGATATTTATCAAGAGAATTTTGCTGACATCATCGACTTATGTATCAAGAGCTCGAGAGGCAGCACAAGGATAAAACCAGCAGAATATGATCGGTTTGTCAGAGATAACAAAATATCAATAGACGGAGTAACACGTGTAGAACTTGGAAATTTATTAGAAAATTTTAAAACTGATATTCTGGGGACATTAACTACACAACTTGATATTGTGCAGGCTAAACAAAAGCAGATGGAGGTAGAACAGAATTTGGCGATCTTCTGCCCCCGATATAGAAGAAAACATAGTCATAAGGAATGTCCATTGGATGCAATTCAAACATGTGCTATCTTTACAAAAGACCACCTTACTGAGAGCTGCCTCTCACTTCCTGGATTGAAGGCAGTATATAAGGAAGCAGAAGAAGAGCCAGAATCAACATACTTCATTAACCAGCGTCGCCAATGGCAACCAAGGCAATCTGGTATGTTTTCAGACCCAACTTCTTCTTTCCAGCCTCCGCAGTATAATACTCAGCAATATAGTATGTGGCAAAACCAATCTCAACCCCCATTTCCGAACTGGTCATCACAACCCTTTCCTTCTCCAAATTCGTGGATGAATCAGCCAAGCCAATTTGGTTGGCCGAATTTTCCTTACGCCCCATCATATTGGCAGAATAGCTCATATCCTCCACAATGGACCCCCCCTACTTCACAAGGTTCACCCTGGCAGACAAACTGGCCAAAATCGACATATCAGCCAACAGGAACTATTCCTCTCCCTCAACCGACTCTGCCAGCTTTACAACAAAATCCCCAGTCTAATTTGAGATCGCAACTCCCAGCCCAACCCAATCCCAATCCAAATAATAGACCGGTCCAATCCCTCCAAATCATAGAATCATCAGAAATCAGACCTGATCTGAGGGAGTGCAATGATCTTCAGTTAAGATCTGGACGTATAATAGAAACAGAGGGAGATAAAACAGTTCACATTGAAGATCAGTTACCAACAGAACAGCCGTTACAACAAGAGGGTGTAAATAAGGAGCAGACTCATCAGCAAGCAAGTACATCCTCCCCTCCCTTCCCAGAACGATTAGTCATACCACGACCTGTACAATATCCAGACTTTGATATTCTGGGAGAGTTACAAAATCTGTACATAAGAATTCCTTTCCTCCAAGCCATTCAAGACATCCCTATATATGCAAAAACTATAAAAGAATTGTGCATAAAAAAATCAAGGAGGAATGCAACCACTAACCCAAGAGTCCAAGTAGTCGGCACTTTATCTGACCTGTTATCAGGAACACCCATTAAATATGAAGATCCGGGAAATCCAATCGTAACTGTTCAAATCTATGGTCAGACCCTGACTAATGCTTTAGTTGATCTAGGAGCTGCAATTAATATTTTGACAACTTCTACTTGCCAAAAGCTCGGCATTACATCGGTAGAACCCACTTTTACTTTATTAGAATTGGCCGACCGATCTGTAGTTCGACCAGAAGGTACTCTATACGATGTCATGGTTTCTATAGATTCCTGGGAATACCCAACCGATTTCCTGGTAATTAATCCAAAAACCCGACTAGATGGACACCCGCTAATTTTAGGTAGACCTTGGCTTGCTACCGTCGATGCTTACATTGGTTTCCGGCAGGGAAACATGACCATAACCAGAGGACCAGATATTAAAAATCTAGTCCTATACCCTCCAGCATAGCCAAGTCTGTCAATGATAAAAACTAACCAGCACCCTGTATCATATCTTACTGACAATATCAGATCACCATTGACTATACAGAAGGCCCTGGACTTTAAAGATCAAACAGAAGACGATGCTATCAATAACTTCATTAGTCAAACTGAATCTAGACCTCATACACAGTGTTTCATGATAGAAGCTGCATTCGATAGCGAACTAGAAGAAGATCCCTTGAAAGACGCGCATGACCAAACGATACCTGTGACTTCTGTTGCCAATAGTAAAGTAGTGGAAATTGAACCGGGAAAAACTCTAAACATCAATGCCAACCTTACTCCGGACCAAGAAATAAAACTCATCCATCTGTTACGGAAGTATCAAGAAGCATTTGCGTGGGATTACCCTGATATGAAAGGGATTGATCCCCAATTGTGCACCCACCATATTTATATAGAAAAAGATGCAAGACCTGTCCGTCAACCGCAAAGAAGACTCAACCCTCATCTAAAAGATGTTGTAAAAGCTGAACTTCAGAAACTTTTAGATGTTAATTTTATTTACCCTATTTCTGATAGTAAATGGGTCTCTCTGCTTGTGGTTGTACCCAAGAAGAATGGGAAATGGAGGATTTGTGTGGATTATAGGGAGTTAAACAAAGCCACACAAAAAGATCACTTCCCTCTCCCATTCATAGACCAAGTATTGGACACTTTAGCAGGAAAGAAATTCTTTTCTTTCCTGGATGGCTTCAGTGGATACAATCAGATTCAGATTGCCCCTGAGGACCAGGATAAGACTACCTTTACTTGTCCTTGGGGAACATTTGCCTATAGAGTTTTACCCTTTGGCCTATGTAATGCTCCTACCACATTCCAAAGGGCTGTTCTTAGCATATTTGCAGATTTAGTAAATGATGGACTTGAAGTGTACATGGATGACTTTACACCATATGGAGATGATTTTGACCCAGCCTTAGATACTCTAGAAAAAGTCCTACAACGTTGCATTTCTACCAGGCTTTGCTTAAGCCACGAAAAATGTTATATGATGATGACTGAAGGGCTTATTCTAGGACACTTTGTCTCAGCAGCTGGCATTCAGGTAGATCCAGCCAAAATTCAAATACTTTTGCTTATCCCCACCCCCACTACTCAAACAGAGGTACGCAGTTTTCTTGGATTTTCTGGATATTACAGACGATTTATAGAACATTATTCACACATTGCTGCACCTCTATATGCACTAACTGGTAATGTTGATTTCATGTGGACAGAAAAATGTGACCGTGCTTTCTAGGAATTAAAGAAGCTTGTATCAACAGCTCCAGTCCTTCGAGGACCTGACTGGAATTTACCATTCCAAATCTCGTCTGATGCCTCAGACACAGCAATTGGTGCAGTCCTTGGGCAAGAAGAGGATAAAAACCCATATGCTATTTATTACATCAGCAAAAATTTATCCCCTGCTGAATTGAATTACACTGTTACTGAAAAAGAATTCCTCGCTGTAATACATGCTGTCAATAAGTTTAGACATTATATTACAGGCTATCCCGTTGTTTTATATACAGATCATTCTGCTATTAAATATTTAGCAAATAAGCCTGTTACAAATGCTAGAATAACTAGATGGTTGATCTTATTGCAGGAGTTCGATATCACAATCAAGGATCGACCCGGCAAGGAAAACCCTGTAGCTGATTTTCTCTCTCGAATACCAAAATCAATTGAGGTAGCAGCAGTGGAAGACCAATTCCCGGATGAGCACCTGTTTGCCATTGCTGTTCAAACACCCTGGTATGATGATGTTGCCAATTACCTTGCAGTAGGTAAGCTACCAAAACACTTAACCCCTAACGAACGTAAGCAAATTGTTCAGAAGAGCACTCGATTTTCGTGGATTGGGGGCCATTTGTTCCACACAGGGGCAGACATGCAAATTAGGAGATGTATTCGAGAAGATGAAATTTTCGACATCTTAAAAACCTGTCATGACGGACCATGTGGGGGACACTTTGCTGAAAAAAGAACAGCACATAAAGTATTGCAGACAGGGTACTACTGGCCTACAATTTTTAAGGATGCAAAGAAATTTGTCCAAGCCTGTGACAGCTGCCAGCGAGCAGGACGACCTGGTCAAGCCGACGAAATTCCCTTGAGGCCACAATTAGTCATTGAACCATTCGAACGATGGGCTCTTGATTTCGTTGGACCCATCAACCCATCATCAAACCAGAGAACATATATCTTGGTAGCCACAGAATATGTCACTAAATGGGTTGAGGCTGAAGCATTGCTTAGAGCTACAGAAGATTCTGTAATACAGTTCCTATTCCATTTGTTTGTACGTTATGGCCTTCCGAGAGAAATAATTACAGATGGAGGACCAAAATTTGCCGGAAACAAATTAGCTGCAACACTTAACAATTATCACGTCCAACATAAAATTACTACCCCATATCACCCGCAGGCGAATGGGCAAGTAGAAAGTAGCAATAAGGTAATAGAATCAATTTTAACAAAAACCATTGCTTCACATAGGCGTGATTGGGCCGCCCGACTACCTGAAGCACTCTGGGCTTATAGAACCACATGGAGAAGTACCACCGGTTATTCACCCTATCAATTAGTGTTTGGAAAACAACCTATTTTCCCCATAGAATTCGAAATCCAAACGTTACGAACTGCACAGGAAGTTGGCCTAGATTTAAGTGAGGCACAAATTAATCGATTACAGCAGATTAATGAATTGGACGAAATAAGGCTCTCTGCATTACAGAATACAGCACTTATTCAACAACAGCGAGCTAAATGGCATGATGCACTTATCAAGAACAAAGTCTTTCACGAGGGGGACTGGGCTCTGTTATATGACTCTCGGTTTTAGGACTTCCCAGGGAAATTGCAAACTCGCTGGTTGGGACCATACGAAATCCAGAAAGTACACGATAATGGGACCCTTACTCTCATCACAAGTGACGGTTCTGGATATGCATTCAAGGTAAATGGCCACCGAGTTCGTCTCTATTGCAAGCCACTCACTCGGGAATCCTTCTATCAGCAGCTACGTCAAGACACTGATATGGAAATTTTAGGAGAGGAAGTAAAATCTTCCTCACCTGTAATTCAGTAAGGAATGCATTTTTTTCCTATGACTTGTACATAATTTCTTGTATATACGTTTTCTTAACATTTCTTTGATCTTTCTTTTTAATTTTGATTTTTGCATTCAGCGTGTCTTTGCTGTTCCTTTTCCAAAAGGAACAGCATTTGCTTGTTTTTGTGTTTCTGCTGTTCCTTTTCAAAAGGAACAACATTTCTGAGTTTTTGCTGTTCCTTTTCAAAAGGAACAACATTTGTAATTTTCTGCTGTTCCTTTTCAAAAGGAACAGCTTTTGTGAAGTTTTTGTTGTTCCTTTTCAAAAGGAACAACATTTGTGAGTTTTTGTTGTTCCTTTTCAAAAGGAACAGCATTTGTGAGTCTTTGCTGTTCCTTTTAAAAAGGAACAACATTTGTGAGTTTTTGCTGTTCCTTTTCAAAAGGAACAGCATTTGCGAGTTTTTGCTGTTCCTTTTCAAAAGGAACAACATTTGTGAGTTTTTGCTGTTCCTTTTCAAAAGGAACAACATTCGTGAGTTTTTGCTGTTCCTTTTCAAAAGGAACAACATTCGTGAGTTTTTGCTATTCCTTTTCAAAAGGAACAACATTTGTGAGTTTTTGCTGTTCCTTTTCAAAATGAACAGCATTTGTGAGTTTTTGTTGTTCCCTTTCAAAAGGAACAACATTTGAGAGTTTTTGCTGTTCCTTTTTCAAAGGAGACAGCACTCATGATCTTCAGCTGTTCCTTCTCAAAGAACGGCATCTCAACTATTTGTTTTGCATGGATTCTTCTCTCCTGTTCCTTTTTCAAAAAGAACACCATAGCCATGTTTTTGCTCTCTGTGATGATTCATATTGAGGATGCTTTTAGCCATGTTCTCTCCAGTCTTTAAGATACAGCTATGCACTTATGCAATGAACATAAATTACGACATACCGAAGTCAGCAGATCATAAGATCGCTATCTTTATAGAGCCTAGTATTGATAAGAGGACAAGAGGAGGGACATACTTACCTCTCATCTCTGTTGTCATTGACTTATTCCCATTGTTTTGATTGGTTATCTTTATCATGGCGATTTCCTTAAAAAAAATTTCTTTGATTATTACTTAGGGATAAGAGCAGAGGATTCATATCTTCCTGTTGGGATAATAAGACTTCTTCCGCCATTCCCACTCTTAAGGAGTGCTGAACCACCCTTATGTGTAAATAAATAAGAAAAAAGTGTTTTGAAAAAAGAAAAAAAGAATATGGATTGTCAAATGCAGGATAGGGGGTCTCATCACGAGCCAGCCTACCATGATCATCAGGATGGAAGCGAAGTGGCATTCCCAGTATGGCCACCACACCAGGGATATGGTCCAAAAGGTACACTAAATAAACAGACCTTGGAACAGGGGGTCTCATCACGAGCCGGCCTGTCCACGTTTCGCACCTTCCTTGTGAATGGCATTATGGCTACCTGGTTACCAAGCCAGCATAATGGCCTGCATTTCGACAAAATATTTTTCAAAATACACACAAAGGATCATGGTTCCGAGGGTGAAATAAACAACTCTGCCAAGGTTATGAACACCTATTGGCAGTAGAGCTTTGTTAATGGTATCGAAGTCATAATGGCTACACCAATAGGTATGATATTAATACCTCTTTGTCTCTTATATCCTATAAATAATTCATATTTTATGTCCCAATGAATATATCGCATGAACACTCATTACCACCAATCATGGCAAAGGAACTGACAATGACCTCTGGAGACTTCGTACGATTGACAGACGTCCCATCCCCCGGCCTCGCATCATATTACGCAGGCTCTTATGTAAAACGCGATCCACCTTTTTGCCTCGATTTCGGTATTTCGTTGTCCATCTAAAACATGGCGTAATTTTATATGCTGTTCCTTTATGACTGGTTACACGATGGCTGCTGCTCCTCTATTTGATGGCTGGGGCAGCCTATCACATCGCGGGGGGGAAGGTAATCTCATTACTCCACGAGTTATGTGTCAGCACACCATTCGGGGTAGATAGTGTACGAAGGTATGGAATGGTTTAATGGTATGATAATTCTATTTTACGCAAAGTTGCCATCCACAATCCATTTTTGTTGCATACTCTGTTTTTTTTTTGCGACGATCACCTTCTCTGCGTCTCAAAACAGCACAGGCAGTTGCTGTTCCATTGGAAATTCTTAGTGGAACCATGGGAGGAAAGGCAATCCGAAGCGAACCTCAGGAATTGACAGTCTCTGCTGCTACCCGGGAGATCCTGGAAAAGGCTGGATGGCTGAATTATTTCAGTCGCCTACAAGAATCAAACGAGACAGTGGCATTGGAATTTCTGCAAAACTTGTAGGAGGACTACTCCATAGTAAGAGAAAGGCGGATAGCGGTCACTAATGATGTAATTGCAGAAGTCTCAGGACTACCAGCCACCGGACCTGTATGGACGCTGAGGAAAGAAAGACTACAAAAGATTATGGAGATTTTCCAGGATGAAGGCCAAAGCTTGACAGTGAAGGGGAAGGGAGTTCTGCCAGCAACGTTAGGAGAACCCTGGACCGAATTAGCAAAGATAGTACAGAGCTACATTACTTGCGAAGGAAGGAAAGACGTGGTAAGACCACGTCATCTTAAACTCTTAGCTGTTTTGAAAGAAAAATGTTCTATAAATTTGCCTGCACTTTTAAATTCACTATTGCATGATGCGGCCCGAAGCCTGAAAACGGCACAGCACGTAGAAGCAGTTGTTAACCACCATGGATTGATTCGATTGATAGTGAGCCATAGTCTCACTCAACAGCAGAGCAGCTGGGAGGAGCTCATTGCATTGATTGAGGGGGGATTGGCTGCACCATCCCCAAAACCTAAACATTCCTCTAGCACACCGGAACGATCAGAGAAACGCAGAGAATTGGCAGCAGAAAAACGTGTTGCTCCAAAACGTAAACATTCTTCAAGTACACTGGAGCGACCAGAAAAACGCAGAGAATTGGTAGCAGAAAAACCTGTTGCTTGTACACTTGATCCGGATTTAAGCAGGAACACAATAGATTACAGAGATAACGATAAATATAGAGATGCGATAACCATAAAAATAGAGATGCAGCGGAAATAATACTTCATTTCATTAATGGAGAATATTGAAATATGCTTACAAATAGAAATAAACCAGCTAGGGCGATGGTAACTTATCTCTGAGAAGAGATGTGTCGGCTACATGCCTCTGAACTGTTTCGAACTGTGTTACAATGAGGCTCGAGGGCCTATTTATTGTTGAGAAACAATGGAAAACCCTTCACATTCCAAAACCTAACCCTAGAAGATGAAACGCCAAATTGTGGGCCCCGTTTTTGGGTAAGTTGGTACATCAACTTCCTGGGGTCGCGAATTGGTCGTACTATCTCCGTTTGACACGCATGATAGCCTGTTGGAAAGATCTCTCCGAGGACTACGACGGAAAAGATGATTTTTATCAAAAAAATTGATGGCGGTGGATTTCCCAGAAAATGTCGTTTAGGGCCTCAAAACAGCTCCGGAAGTTTAGGACCCGAAAAACTGCTAAAAATAGTAAACTATGCTATAATTAAGGAAACTGAAAAACTGAAAGAGACAGTTGTGGGGGTCCAAATGGGATAGGTGGGTGGCCACCAACATCCACCTGGATCATTCCTCCCCCCTTAGGAAGCAATGGTCCCCATTGCGTTGAGTTCCTCCCTGAGATGAGGAAGCTTTTGCTGAGCTGGGTCTCTGGTGAGCTGTTTTGCAATCTCTGATGTGTCCAGAAATGGTGCGGAGCATGGTCGGCGACGGTCCACATTGAACATTCGGTGCAAGCAAAGGAATGGAGGAACGCTGTGCTTCAAAGCATTGTTTCCCGTAGCCTTGTTACTGGTGTAAGGACCATGTCGAAGTGCTCTGAGTTTCTGATGGGTTCTGGTAAGGCGCTCCCTCTGCAAATGTAACCAAACTTTGTCGTCCACCTGAAACTTGTGTGGTACCCCTCCGGGTAAGGAGAAGTTATTCCTGTGTTCTGTCACGACTGTATCCCTCTGTTGCTGCTGCTGTGTGGAGGAACCCTTCGCGGGGGTCATGGATGTAGCAACGATCTTCCCCTTATTTTGGGAGCGAACCAGACAGAAAATAAATTTCCTAGTCTGTGAGATGAGCTTGCTGCCTTTCTTAGCAGTAATCAAAGAGGTGGCAGTAGGTGGGGCTACCTCTGGTATCCTGTATAATGAATTATCCAAAGAAATGATGACAACGCAAGGCCTTGACTCATACACATCATGTTGCCTCCACAAGTATGGCTGGCCTAATAGTACATCACAAACATCCAGAGGTGTAACATCACACAATACCTCGTCTGTGAAGGGCTTGATGCTATAGGGAAGGCGGCACTACTGGCGAACTTTGAGATCTCATCCTTCGTGAAGCCAACCAATACTGTACGGCTGTGGGTGTGGTGTAGTTGGTAGGCCCAACCGCTTCACGATCTCTGCTGAAATGAGGTTCTTTTGGCTGCCACTGTCGACAATGAATTGCAGCGGCGAACCCTTCACCCACATCTGTGAGTGGAAAAGACGTTCCCCCTCCTCTGGATCTTCGGGCTCATTTTTCTGGATCTTGGCAGTAGCAACAGTGGCGCTGGGATCCGCATCAATGATCTGCTTCCCTTTGTCATTCCCCTTGTCGGGTTCTGACTCAGAGTCGGAACATGCATCTGATTCGGAAGCCTTCAGCTCGGCCACCAGCGACTGCTTGGTCCGACACTCACTTGTGTTATGAGTGGGACTCTTGTGGAACTCACACCACTTTCCTGTGTCCTTCTTCGGCTTCGTGGTGTTGTTCTTTTCTGACGAGTTGTCTTGGGTCACCCCGCCTTGGCTTTGTCCTTTGGGCTTTGGATTTGTAGATCCAAAGTCTCGCTTATTCTGTTTGAACTTTTGCTCGATTTTGATAGCGTATCGGTATGCTGTGCCGAGTGAGGAGATGTTCAAGAACTCCATCTCTTCCTGGATGTATCTGTGTAGGCAGCCACAGTATTTGAGTACCAGATGCAGCTCAGAATCTTTGATACCCAATTGTGTGCGAAGGGTATGAAAAATGTTTGTGAACTCCGGCACATCTTGGTCTCGTCCCTGCCGTAGGGTGGTCCATTTGATGTATTTGTCCTCATAGCTTTTGACAGGGTAGTACTACTCCTTGATGGCATCCCGAAAGTCATTCCAAGTGGGTGCGGCTGAAAACAGTGAGCCTGTACTTTCATCTTTCTGTTCGCAGTAGGTTTCCCACCAGTCCTTGACGTGGGGGGCTGCTTTGAGAAGAGCGAAAACAATCTTTTCCCGACTTGAAAATTCATGAACAGAAAAATACCCATCGAGCAGATTTAACCATTTATCTACGGCATCTGCATCTATTTGACCCTCGAAGATGGGGATTTCAAAATTTACTTGTACCTTAAATGGTGTGGCATTTCCAGAGTAACTGTTGGAAGCCGATGCATCGCCTCTAGGTAGCCGCTGAAGGATTTGGGCAAAGCTATCCATCATCGCGTTCCTTTGTCGCTCGAGGGCTTCTTCGAGCAATATTCTGATAGGATCTCCTGCCCCCTCGTCTTTCTTCTCATCCGCCATGGGAGGTCGTCAAGATTTGCGAGGCTGGTCTTGCAAAGGTTCGACCAATTCAAGCCCTAACTCCTTATACCCGACCTCGTTGGGGACATGCAAAATAAAACAGAGAAAAAGCAGACCGCTCTGATACCACTGATCCGGATTTAAGCAGGAACACAATAGATTACAGAGATAACCATAAATATAGAGATGTGATAACCATAAAAATAGAGATGCAGCGGAAATAATACTTCATTTCATTAATGGAGAATATTGAAATATGCTTACAAATAGAAATAAACCAGCTAGGGCGATGGTAGCTTATCTCTGAGAAGAGATGTGTCGGCTACATGCCTCTAAACTGTTTCGAACTGTGTTATAATGAGGCTCGAGGGCCTATTTATTGTTTAGAAACAATGGAAAACCCTTCACATTCCAAAACCTAACCCTAGAAGATGAAACGCCAGATTGTGGGCCCCGTTTTCGGGTAAGTTGGTACATCAACTTCTTGGGGTCACGAATTGGTCGTACTATCTTCGTTTGACGCGCATGATAGCCTGTTGGAAAGATCTCTCCGAGGACTACGACGGAAAAGACAATTTTTATCAATAAAATCACTGGCGGTGGATTTCCCAGAGAACTTCGTTTAGGGCCTCAAAACTGCTCCAGAAGTTTAGGACCCGAAAAACTGCTAAAAATAGTAAACTATGCTATAATTAAGGAAACTGAAAAACTGAAAGAGACAGTTGTGGGGGTCCAAATGGGATAGGTGGGTGGCCACCAAAATCCACCTGGATCAACACCTGAACAACCTGAGAAACCAAGAAAATCAGCCCGGCTAGCTCGAATACGAGGGAGGCTGGAAAAGATTCGGGAAAGCACCAGCCAACCAATTGAGATTATAGACGAACCTCCAGAACCAGAAGGAGGACCTTCCAAAGAAAATGCTAGACAATCTGGGGGTAAGGCTGAGCAAGCCGGAGAAGGAGGTGAGGAGGGAGAAGTGCACTCCGAAACATAAACAGAAGCTGAACACTCCAAGGCAGTCACTCAGCAGGACAATCAGGAGGAGGAAGTAGTACAGTCAGAGAACAGACCGCTGCGAGATCCTGTGGGCGAAGATGAATTGGCCGCAATCCTGGCCAATATGGGGGAATATGGCCAACCATCCAGCCCAACAGGTCCTCCTGATGGACCTCCAGAGGAAGACATACCTGAGAATTCACATGCAGAAAAGGCAGGAGAAGAAAACCCGCCCGTTCATGAGGAAGAAATAAGGGACACTAACCGGGAACAATCTGTTCCCAAGGCACGAGAAGAAATTCTAGATGAAGTAGGAGCAGATTTAAGGGCCAGTCGTAAGCCCTCTACTGAGGCAAGGGAAATCAAGAAATTAAGGAGAAAACAGCAGAGGCTGCTGAGCACTATAGCTCGGCTCCGACAGCAAATTCAGATTCTGAAAGCCAATCCGAGGATACAAAGGACCACTAGGAAAAGAAAAAGGGCCACTGCAGCAAAATCCCATAGGAAAAGAAGACGAAGGACTTACAGCCGCCCTGTTGGTCAAAACCCTACTGGAAGACCTACTGTTGTTCCAAACAATGTTGAAGAACAGACTGTTGTTCCAATTGACACTGAAGAACAGACGACCGTTCCAAACGACGTTGAGGAACAGACTGCTGTTCCAATTGACACTGAAGAACAGACTGCCGTTCCAATTGAGACAGAGGGACAGGATGATGTTCCATTGACAGGGGAACCACAGCAACCTTTCATCCGTGTTAAGAAAGAAAAAGAGAATAAAGAGATCCAAACAGAGGCACCACCCTCAGGGGTAATTCGGGTTCTGAACTCCAAACAGTATAACAAAAAGGTTCAGGTAAAACTCCCGGCCTCTACGGCTCTATGGAAAAAGGATCCGAAAACAAGAACCTTGCACAAGATGATGAAGCAAGCTCAGCAAGAAACTGAACAGCTGAGAGAACAAACAGTCCCTCGGGAGAAATATGAAGAGTTGCAACAGCAACTTCGGGATATGAGTCAGTCCGAGAGCTAGGCCTTCGAAGGCTGGCAAAAGGAGAAAGAAAAGGTTGCCAAGGTAACTCGTCGATTAGATATTGTTGTTAGGCAGATGGACACTATGTGTTCTTTGTATAATGACGTTCTGGCCTGTAGGGCCCCTGCTAAAAACTATGCTTTATTTTTGCTTGAACGATATTTACGATTAAAGATAAAAGCTATCAGGGTGGGTGCCCCTATACAAATCAATATTGTTAATGATTTTATAGATTGTTGCAAGCATTATGGAATTAAGGTTCAAAGATTATTGTGTGAATTTTACTTGCATAACCTCGTGCTAGACCAGGAAACTGATTTAAATCCTGGCCCTTTTGTTGGGGACATACAATTGCAAGCCTTCGTTTCATTCGGGGTTAATCAGCTAAAATGGCTCAGGGCTTATAACACTTTTCAGAGACAGGAAAATAGCCTAGACTTGTGGGTAAGAGCCGAGCCTAGAGACCCAGTGCTATTATGGAGAGCACATAGGAACCTTATGAGAACCCCGGGTGTTATGGAGACATTAGGAACCATGCACGAGGACCTAATTCGACAAAGTCTGGAATATTTTCTGACTATTAAAGACCTCGCCATCGATGCTACAAAATTCCGATACCGGACTTCTAACCCAAACATCCAGCTCAGGGAACCGTTCAAATATGAAAATTTTGAGCTAGCTGCCAGCCGATTGAACCTTTATGGCGAGCGTATTTTGCAAGTAGGGCCATCCTGGTTAGGGTATCGATTTCGTAGTCCAATCATTTGGCACCCTGCACCCGGATATCAGGCCTTGTATGAAATGCCTGAAGGTCAAACAAATCAGTTCTTTGATGATCTAGTTGCTCATCACGGTTGTAGGCCTCCACACGAAGTTCCCTCTCCAGCCTATTCTCTTACCGCCTTGCATGTCAACTATAATGTTTTCATGAGGGCATGAAACAGGGTAAGCAGGGGGGTGTGTGGAGCACTGGAAAGGTATGTTTTTGACGAACAATTTAGTGACTTTTCAGTAACAATTGTACCCCTTTCTGCATAATGGACTAAGAGAAATAAAGAATTTTAATAGAATATGTGAGAATTAGTATGGAAAGCTTAATCGCTGATAATTGTCATTTTTCTATGCAGGAAAAGGTGGAAATGAAGATCTGCCGTCCAAAAGGGAAAGACAAAGGAGGAATAACTACTGTCCCTCTAGAAGGAAACCTGATGCAAACTAGATCGAACAGATCAAAGCAGAATGACCCAGGGAAGAAAGAAGGGTTATCAATTCGGCGGACCAGGGAAAGAAAAGCAAAGGATTAACGGCTTGGCGAATCCCTCAGGATCTTTGATCCTGAGGGATCGCTGTTTTGCTTATTTTTGTTGCCTAGATACCTCCGTTGTTACTTTTATAAAAAGGAACAACACCGTTAAGCAAAGGGACTTTTTTTTATGTAATCTTAAGTTTCAGAAAAAACTTTTATCATCGACTCTCACTGAGACTTGGTTTGTTGTACGTTTGTTGATGCGTTAATATAAAAGACTTGGTGTTTATTTCATCTCTGCATCTGGAGTAATCTAAGGCGGTGTGCCGTTGGAAGCTAAGGGCCCGGCTCCGAAGGACACTTGCTTTTGTATCATTATAATTTGATTTCTGTGTGATTTGCTTATCTTTATTGCTCAGCAATCTGACATGCTTTTTATATGCTATTCCATGCTCTGTTCTGACTAATTCATTAATGGTTTCTTTAGGAGATTTATGTCGTGACTCTGTATCACATGAGTGAATTCTTTTAGAGTTGATTGCATGTTATCAGTCTAAGCCAGCTATTTCTGTTACAGAGCATTTGTATTGAATATTACTGTTATTGGATTCATGTGAAATCCCAATCATTGGAATCCGGAAGTAATGTTGTTCTATTTGGAAACATAGTCATATCTTCTTTAACCATCAGATTGCTATATTAGTGTGGTGTGTGTATATATGGTTGATGCTTGCTGTTCCATAATTTATCAGTAAAGTATATTTCATCCAATTTGCTTTAAGAGAGAAGATTGCTATTTTATTGCAGAATGTGAGTTTGGCTCAATAGAGCAAGTTTAGTTCTGACTCGCGAGGCTTAGTTTATTTGATTGCTGTTCCATTTATTGCTGTTCCATTTACTGCTGTTCTATTTCAGACTTGCTATTCCATTTCCTGTTTGCTGTTCCATTTTACTTTCTGCCGTTCTATTTACTTGCAATTGCTACTTTGGTGTGAGAGAAGGTCTAAGGCTGTAGAGAGCCTCAGCTGTCGCTGCCTAGCTCCCAGACCTATGGTCCATGCTCTAATTTCCTTTCCATTAGTTTCTAGAGGGATGGGTTATCGCTTCCGCACCCTTGACTGATAAGCTGCCTTGTGTGATTTTATGCCTTTAAAGTAATCTAGTCTAGCATCCATTTACCTTTGTATTTTCTGAACACTGTACTACTAAGCATTACTCTGACGAATAGCCTCAGAATGAGATACTCTTTGCAATAACAAAGCGCTCCCGGATTGACTTATTAATGTGGCATAACTAGAGGTGAAAGAGACCCTTGTTACAGCTCTACACGTATATTTTCAAACTTCTTAAATATTCCCAATATCATTGGATTGTTGACGAAACTACATTGGTGAAATTTGTGGGATAGTCACATATTCATCATCCTTTCAACAACAATATTTTTCAAATGTATAACAATGTCATCAGATTTGGTATTCTTCTATAATATTTCCAACGCACAATAATAAAAAAAATCTCATTGGATTTTGTACATATCCATCAGATCTCTAATTTCCTATTGTCTTATAACTCCCGTTGGATTTCTAACTCTAAATCGTCAGACAACTCTCATTGTATTTTATACTCTCTGATGCCCTATCATTAAACAACTCTTATTGGATTTTATAAAGAGCGCCTAATCTCTAATTCTATATTTTCAGTCACCCCCATCGAATTTTGTACCTATCCATCATATTTCCGACATCGTATCGTTGGAAAACTCTCTTCGCATTTTTTACTTTTTGACACCTTATCATCTAACAACAACCATCCTATTTTGCACTTATTTACCGGATCGCTGACATTGTATCGTTAGAAAAGATTCATTGGATTTTTAAATTATTTGACAGATATTTGACACGGTATTGATCAATTTCATGGCTCTTTTCAAATTTCTGACAACATTCCATCACATTACATTGTGGATACTGACAAATCTTCCATTGAAGATTCGTTAGTTGATTCTTCACCTTTCTGTTGGTAATACGAAAATATGGTGAACGTTGGTTTTGTAGTATTTTTCAACTATGTTTCACTAAAGAAACTGTGAAACAAGGTCCATCAAAGTGATGGCAAAATTCCATCTGATAAATTATGAAAGGTTTTCATAAATAATGAATGTTACAATTATTGTAATGATTTCTAAGATCCTTGCACTTATATCTAGTGGCTACAATCTCCTTATCCCTAGCCGCTTTACACTTCTTGTTCCCTTCTTTGGAAGATTCTTGGTGCACTTTTTGCTTCAAAGCACTTAGCTTTCCTTTCTTATTGTCTATGATTTTTAAATACTATTTCTATACACATGCCTTGCCCATTGTTCTTGGATGGAAAAGCATCACTTCCTTTGGTAGATGGGTGTGTACACCTTCCATATAATTTAAGAGTACATCTAGGGTCTTGGGATACATACCCAATGGCCATATTCTAAAATCAGTGATATACACCTATACACTTTTACCCTTCCTCTACCTAAAGTAGTGCTATAAGATGCTTTAGTCCTCTAAATATTTGGTAGGATAGAATTTGGACTTGAAGAGGGTTTTGAAGCCCTTCCACTTAGTTTAGTGGATCACTCTCTATCCTAAATGTTTCTCTATGGATTTCCCACCAAGTCAAAGCATGGCCCTCTAATTTCTTTCTAGCAAATGATATTTTTTTCTCCTCATCTATGCGGTGAATGCTAAAGTAAACCTTTAATTATTGTAACTAGTGATCCAATTTTAAGGCATCAACCTCACCCTGGAATGTCTTGATGTCCACCTTTTCTTGCATATTAAATAGGTACTATGAATAGTTGAAGGAACTTGAACTTGGAAGCTCTTTCTCCAGTTCTTTCCTTGACTCCTTTTGCTGGTGTTCATGATCTCCCATTTACTCTTCTAATATGACCTCTAACTTAGAACCACTTAGAACCTCCATCTCCTTTGATTCAAAACTTATTTTCTAGAGCTTTCATAAGGAGGTCCATATTATGGTTCATGTTTGTGACCTACATTTTCTAGCCTTGAAACTATATCTTGTTACAAATTATGAAGGTTATTCTAAACATATTCGTACGTCATAGCTACGGTTTTGCAAATTTTTACTTAAATCATTTCTTGCATACGTTTCAATTTCCCACTAAACCTATCTATAATACCAATATGATCTATTAATCATCATGGATGTTCCACTGGAATATTTTGTCACAAGGTATTTGATAAATTTACCAAAAGATTAATTCTTAAATTTTCCTTAAATTCTAGATTCTTTAGTTAGTTGATTATTTTTTTAATTAATTAAATTAGCTAAAATTTGAGAAATATAAAATAGAATTAAATAAACACATGAACTAGAATAAATGAAAATATTTTCCTTGGGAAACCTTTGTGGGACAAAACCCATCGAGATGGTGAGGTTTTCCTGCTATTTTTTCTCTAGTATGGAAAATGTGTGAGCACAAATAAGAGGTTCTCCCTTTGGAGTTACATGTGATATATGGCCTATAAAGGTGATACAGAATCCTAACTCCCTTTTTGGTATCTTAATTCACACTCCCATATTATCTACTCTAACATATAATAAAATACAATGGCATAGAATGGAACCTCTACTCCTAGTAGTGGGCCAATATATAACATAGCCTAATAGCTAACTAGAGGTAAGGTTTGACTCACTCAACCATCAACTAGAGTTACAATTTTGAGCCTTATATAGTCGTATTTAATTAACACATTTGGAAATTCCCATATACATGAGTGATGAGGCCGATGCGACATCCACTCATATCATAGTGCTTTACATGGTAGGTCAACTTGTAGGAGGTGTAACTTCTTCATATGAGATCCAATTGAGAGGATTCTTTTGTTTTTAAGAAGGTTCGAGTGTGTATAATATGGTACCTTTTCCCATAATAAGATCTTGACCATACTTTTTTATCATTTAAGGCCCTAAGAGTTTTTTTCCACCAATTTTCCAAACTGGGACTACTATTAAAATCACCTTAGAAGCTAATTTGTCCAATTTTTCCACTCTAAAAGCATTGAGATAGATTGAAAATATTCTAATGATCTAATATGATTCAATATATGGATGAAATATCATTATGTATATCTAGATCAAAATGTCAAGGAATAACTTCTTGTAAAATAGAGGCCTTGGCAATTTTGAGATTGCTTACTTTTATAAAAATTTCTAAACCAACACTTCCCACATCATTAGCCTCATCGAGGGGTGAGAAAGCTCCTTCCAATGATTGTGCCTCCTCCAATGGTAGTTGTAATGAATCTTTTTCCAAGACTAATGAGTGATGTCAAGTGGGAAATAATTAATATGCTAAGAAGTTTCCTCTTTGTCAGAGAGAAAACTATCTTCTTTAGGGACATAGTTAATGCATTCAAACTAGTGATTTTTTTCTTTATTGGTATGCCAACTATTTTTAGGAAGTATACAAGATACTTGAATGAACCTTTCATAGAAATTATTTAGATTTTAATTTATGTTGCTATGGATTTCCTCCAATTCACCATGGAGATCTTCATAATCAATGTATTTTTTATTAGTTTTAAGATGTTCTAGTGAAGAATAACTTGGATCTTGCTCATCCTTCATCAATGATTTGTCTTCTTCCAAAAGATAAAATAAATATGAACACTAGACAATAATTCAAGCCTAGTGGTTTTCACTTTCATGGAATATATCATGTCTCTAAATCCCATATTAAGAACATGTTATTTTTAAGGATTCAAATATTATGCCTACGTATAGTATTCTAGGTAATTATTTGGTTTGAAAGTCATACATATAGAATGTACATGAATGTTCAATAAAAACATGTAATTTATTGTTGAAAGAAATATTTTTGGGAAAATATTATCAATATAACCATATATATGTAAAAAAAAAAAAACAAAATTTTAACCAAATGGGAAAATATTTTTTTTTTTTAGAAAATGTCCAAAAAATAGCTAATTGATGAAATTTCATCCTTAAAAAATTCCCCAATTAAGGAACCATCATAGGATTCGTCTTTCTTTTTTTGAATTTCATTAAGTTTAGAACACAATCCATTATTTTCGTAATTATCATGTGCATCTAGGAAAACTTCCATGAACTATTTCCAACTATTAGTTGATATGACTAGTAATGCCACATATTAAGCATAACCTTTCAATGTGAGGGTAAAAACCACACAAACTTTATTATCTTGAAAAAAATTAAAATTGTGACATTAAAGATTACACACACTAAGATGCTTAAATGAAAATGTCTTCCTTTCACCATTAAATTTATTTTATACAAGAGATATAAAATCTTCTTTGAGATATGATGCAATTATCACAGGAATCTAAAATGATTATCTCGTAAGGGAATATGGAGAGGATCCATGGGTTTTTAATGCATTATGGAATAATAGATTCACATGGGTCAGCTTTTTATCTCTGCACTCCTTCTAGTGTCAATTACATTGAGGTGTCTAAATCATCAATACCCAAGATTAGGGATCAAATCGAAGGACGAGGCCCAATTAAACTCCTTGTTAAGTCCCTATAATACTAGTGATTCCCCTATTACTATTGTCATTGTAGCCCTTATTGTTATTGTTGTGCCCTTATATTATTATTGTTATGTCGGCTTTGATTTTATTGTGATCCCTTAGACTCCCATATATATAAAGGAGGTTTTGTCATTTGTAGCATCCAAGAATTGTTCATTTGTGTAAGTAAAGGAGGTTTCCCCCTCGAAAAGGTTGATTTTGAAGTTGTTGATCTATATTTTCTTCTATTTTTTAAGTTGGTTGCATAGAATTTGGTATCAAAGCTTTGGATTCTAGGGTTTCGCTTCTCCAAATAGGTCATCGTAGAATTTTTACTATAAAATTTTTCTATGACGTTTTAGAAGCTGAAATCTTGATGAACCTCGGGTCTGAATTTCAGATCTTTTCTCGCTATATTTTCATATAAATGATCCAAGAGTTAGGATTTTGCAGGCTCCCAGTTCAAACAATAATGCTAAAACTTGATGAGGAAGGAAAAATCATATTGGAACCTAAAGCAGTCACAGAAACAAGAACTTGATAGTGACAGAATCGATCAATTTCAGAGTATCTCATCAAGTGGAAGAACATTCCCACTAAAGATTCCACATGGGAGGATGAGAATTTTATACAGAAGCATCGAGAACTACTCAAGCGTTGAGGACAACACTTTTTTGAAGGAGAGGGGCATGATAGGTCCCTATAATACTATTGATTCCCCCATTACTATTGTCATTGTAGCCCTTATTGTTATTGTTGTGCCCCTATTGTCTGAATATTGTTATTATTGTGCCCCATAGAAGCCCACTATTATTATTGTTGTGCCCTTATATTATTGTTTTTATGTCAGCTTTGATTATATTGTGATCGCTTAGTGTTATATCTCCAAATATCACTCTTGATGTTTGTAATGCTGCACTCATAGCCTAGGGCAACCCCTCCTTCCAGACTTGGTCGAAATACTTAAAAAACAATGTTTTACTCCCTATACGTGACATTGCCCTGAGCTAAACACGTGTGTACATGGGTCTGTGTATACCCAACCCACGTATATGTCTTAAAACACTTTAAAAAATTAAATCTCCTTAATTTCAAGCGGAGATCATGGGTTTTACCTGTTGATTACCTATTAGTGCCCGTGGCCCAACTGTTCCCAACGAATTCCCAACTAAAAAACTACTTTGGGAGAAGTATAAAAAGGCTTCAATGGGAAGGCCTAAGGGAGGAGAGAATAGAGAGAAAAATCACTCTGCTGAGATTATCCATGATCAGGTCTGAAGATCCTTGTGCTTCCAGCACTTTCCCCATCACAGGAAACCCTTGTTTCCTTGATTTATGATGTCTTTTCACTAGTTGAGATATCCTTGTGTGAGTCATGGAAGGAGCCTTTTGAAGACTTGGGATTGGACGAATCCGGAGGATGGTTTCGCTTGGAGCCTATGAGAGGAAGATTCAGGTGATATCATTCCTTGTTTTACTTTAGTTATCTGCAATAAAGAAACAGTTTTCTTGTTCTCGAAATCAATCTTCTTCATGCTTATGATGTTGTCATTATGGTTTGTATATGAATATTTGTTTCAATTATATAACTAACTACCTTTCAATATGCTATGAAGTTGATTTATTTATGATGCTTTGTCCATATACTGCTATGCTTCCTTAAATTGATTTTTTTGCAGGTTGAAGGATCAAAAGGAACTCCAAGAGGGTTTGGACCCTACCTGAATCTACCCAAACGAAGGACCCCCAAGTGCACCTCTCTTCGCATAGTTTTCTTATATTAGTATCATGGCTATGTGGAATTCTTGTTTTTCATTATAGATAACCCCCGCTCTGCTAGAGTATTGACCCAAGACCCTAGGGGACTTTGTCCCTCAACAGAATTGGCGACTCCACTGGGGACAACAATATTGTTGTTCCTAGTTTGGGTTAATTTAAGCCAATCAGGGCTTAGCCTTTGATTTTCTTGTTGTAACTGAGTTGTCTGTTCTTATAGGAACTTAGACTTTAAGTCTGAACAGTTTCTTCAGACCCCTTTTTTTCTTTTTCTTGTGAATTGTTATATATGCAGTTTGTTCAGGATACAGAGGCATATGTACGCAAGTTTCCCCATATGAACCCGCGTATACATAGGTTTCTTTGGGTTGAATCGTGTATACACGCAAATGTGCATTGACACAGTCACGTATAGCCTAATTTTCCAAGATTTTTGCAAATCTTTCTTGTTCAGTAAATTTGTTTGCTAGTCTAAGTACTTCCTGAGCAGTCAAGTTTGGTTGTCAGTCTCTATTTTTACAGCAATTTTCCGGTTTCGAATTCTCTCCATTTGTGGAAAGTTTTGGTCTTGTTTTGTTTTATTGCAAGTGTCATCATCTGTGTTTGAGCACACGAGATTTCTATCTAAGAATCTTGGCTGTTGTGGTCTTCCAGGGCAGAAACATTGTTTTCAATATTTGTGACAAACTTTATCTTATTGATTGTCTTGCTTTGTGTCAAAACTGCACCTTGTAGCCATTTACTTTTCTTGCTTTTTGAAAGTTGTTGTGTGATGATTTTGAGAGTTGTCTTTCTTGATCTTTTGATCATTGTCACCAAGCTCTTTTTGCTACTTTTTCACTATTGATAGCATCTTGAAACACCTATTTTGTTGAGTTTTCGCCCATTTTGAGTTGATAACTTGCAAAGTGTTTTGGTTGCTTATTCTTCTATCTCAAAGTTTTCCATAGTATTTGGAGCACTTTTGAAAAGTCATTTTTGTTTTCTTTTGAAGAAAACTTCTTGAAAACTTGGTTTTTGCTTAATTTGGCCTTGTTTTGATTTAGTTTCTTTCTGCGAGTGAAAGTGAATTTTTGTTTGTCTTGCAATTTTCTTTTAGTGTTTGGATGAAAATGAGCATTAGCAACTTATATTCTATCTAAACATCTTAAGTGGCTAATTAGAAGCGATAAACAAGTTACTTTCATTCTTTGCTTTAGAGTAGTGTTTAGTTTTTGCATCAGCATATACTCATTGCATTAGGATAGCTTGTGCATCTCTTTAGGGCATCCATAGTTTTGTTAATTTTTGTGAGTGTGAAGCTTGTTAAAAGAAAAGAAAAGAAAATTTTATTGCTTTCTTAGAAGTTCCTTAGAACCTAGTAGAAATTTCTTTCATCGAAGAACGAAACGAGTGCATTTGCATATAGTTTGGTTTTTATTAATTTCTTTTGTGTCAAAAAACACCACAAGTTTCATTTCCACTTATCCATTGACTTAAGAACAGCCCATTTAAAAGCAAGTGCTAATTAAAATATACTAGAAATTTTTTATATTGTCAATTTAGACACACCAACAAGTTTTAGGATATTTTAGGGCCTTGGATTAGGTGTGTGGAGAGAAAAATCTCCAAGGCTATTTTAAACTATCAAACATAAAAGTCTGAATAGAGAGTGAAAATCCAATAGCGTTAGGGAGACCAGGAAAGCTCCGGATCTTGGAGTTAAGCACGAGGGTTTTTGAAGATAAGGAACAGAGATACCCCCTCTACTACTTATCGGATCTTACCTCAAGACTATTTCGCCTGGCTTCTGACACGAGTTGGTAACCTTAGTTGCTTCTCCTAGGGATCTACATAGGTGGCTGTGGAGGAGAATCCCATGGCACTTGAGGTCAATGTTGTATCACTCTCAACGGTACTTTTGGAGGGCACCCTTGCGAAGCTTGGGAGCTTGCACCAGCATAACTTCCTCTGTTACCTTCGCTGGTAGGACTGGGCCATCATTATCCCAGACTATCTTCGGAAGGCCCCTTACTTCACTTTCTTGTATTTTGGCATCCGGTCCTCATCACCTGGAGCGGAAATACTTGAAAGTTGTTTGATTGGCTGACATCTTTTAGGAAATTTTTAATGTGTGCTTTGTGCTCTTAGTTGGCCTAGCTTTCATGTTTCTTGAGTCTTTAATTAGATCTTAATAAAAAATTCAAAGTGGCTGATCGATCGCCTAGACGGTCTCGAAGACTTCGTGGTCTTTCACCACCAAGTTTAGAGGCTTCTCCTAGAAGGCGCAGAGGTAATACTGCCAGTGGGTTTCATCCCCTGGCAGCTGACGCATTAGGGATTGATCCTCCCCATGGGGGCATTAGTGTTTAGGATAGGTCTGGTACTTCCGCAGAAGTAGAAAGGAACACCCCAGTTCTTTGTCGAGTTCTTTTTCAATCGAAAGATAACATTGAGGTAGAAGAACTCCTAGAGTCGTTAGTGGCTCCAAATTCTCCTCTACCTTCTATTCATCCAGACATATTATAATGCATTGGGACTTCGATGCATAGACCATCAAGTCCAGGTCATATTATGCGCTTACCTTCGATGACCACCACTGGAAGCATGGCTTCTACCACGAGCGCTACAACCATGTAGACTCCAACATCAGTACAAGGGGGAGGAACTATTTCCATCCCCTTTGAATCTTTATTTGGGTCTTTTGCTAGCACATCCTTAGTTGGGTCTACCTCCATTCCTTCTATGAGTGGAAATTCCCAAGCCAATGCATCTAGTTCTAGATTCTTCCTGTTTGGCACCCATTCACAGAGTATTCTGTCAGTTCCATTTAGTGCATCCACATCCATGATGGGTGGGTTGGCTTCATTTTAGGTTTTTCCTTTTGGAAGTGGTCATATACCACATTCCAAACCAACGATAGGATCTATGCCTTTTTCTTCTATGGGACATGGCAACAATCCCTTTTAAGGTTGGAATAACTCTGTGGTTAGTGGCATAGGAACTGGGAATCCATTTTTTGGCTAACAAGGGAATAGGCCGTACTCCATAGTTAGTTCATTTTGAAGAATTCCTCCCTTAGCTTCTGCTTGGAATCCTTATCAGGGGTTATCAACTCCTTATAATCCTTTAGGAGGGAGCTTCACTGGCTATGGAGGTTTTTCAGCCATAGTTGGTCAAACTCCGAGTTTTGTTGGATCACAAGGTTCGCTTTTTGGTTCAGAACCAACTCTGAGATTTGCTGGATCACAAGGTTCACCTTTTGGTTTAGTTGGTTCTGCTAGTTACTTCCGGCAGCCTATTGTCTTCCAAAATCTAGGCCAAACTTTTTAGAACTTTGGGAACCCCACCCAGTCTGGGTGGAATCCCCAAGGTCCTCTTAGGCTTCCTTTTCTGGAAACATTGAATTTGCCAGATCTCATGAAATTAACAAATGATCCAATCAAATACAATCTACCCTGGCCTCCGGTCCCAACCAAACTCCCTTTGGACTTTCCAAAGTTCGAAGGGAAGGGTGGTGAAGACCCGGGTGACCATGTAACCACATTCCATTTGTGATGCTCATCAAACTCCCTCATTGATGACTCATTTAGGTTGAGACTTTTTCAATGCACCTTAACTGGCAATGCGGCCAAGTGGTATATAGAGTTGCCAAGGAGTAGCTTTACATCTTTTTCCGATTTAGCTAACATTTTCCTAAATCATTTCCAATTGCCCATCCGTTATGATGTCGGAACTAAACTTCTAGCCAATTTTCGTCAGGATACGGCAACTCACATTTTTGATCATATTTAGGAATGGAGACAGAGAAAGAGTCTCATTAAAGCTGAAATTCCTCTTGAATATCATCTCGAATGGTTTTTGAAATCTTTACAACCTGAGATCTCTAAGGATGTCTCTCTATCCAAAGTCTATTCTGAGGAGCAATCTATTTTTAGGGCCCAGGAGTTAGAATTGATTTACTCTCAGTCTAGGATTCTACAAAAAATCTTGCATGATGCTCCTGGGACTAAGGTCGATATAGCCAAGTCAAAGCTAGGTCCCCATGCAGATGGTATCGTTGGATCCATAGACACAAATGCGATGAACCTGTTGAGCCATTTGTAGCAGTTGTCTTTGCAAACTGCTCCTAACAATCAGGTCACATCGTCTAACCCTTCGTCTTCTCAACCCTCTTCCGTTAATGTCGTCCAATCTTCCAACCCCAAAGGAAATCAAAATTCCAATGGGAAAAAGAAAGGACGAGATAAGAAAAAGAGTCAAGATGGGAAGACTAACACAAAGAAACCTGGCAATAATGTTGGTGGTGGTGGAAATGAGTCTAGAAAGAAATTTAAGTTTCCATGCAAGCTATGCAGTGGAGACCATTTAACTCATCTCTGCCCAAAAATTCAAGACACTCAACTCTTGTTAGGGTAGCAATGGACTTCTAGCTCTCAAGTTGTGTTAATCAACCCTTTTCTCCAAGGGCAGCAAATGCTTGTTGATGTGAATTCAAATCCTGGTACCTCTATAGGGGGCAACTAGGAAGGGGAGAAATCATCAAATGTTTTCATGATGGGTTCTAATGTCCATGTGGCCACTCGGTCACGTGATTACAGTGAAACTAAAACATCCAAGGACAAAACTGCTCTCGAAAATACTGACCTTCATATTGAGCGACCCTCTGTCGAGACTATACCACGGATACCGAAAGGTTCCGCTAAACGTGCGACTATCAATCCTAATGCTAGGGCCGCCCAGAATTACTCCATTGTTGAGGATCTGGCTCAAAGTCCATGCACTATGTCTGCTTTAGAGGTTCTCCAGTTGTGTCCAACTCAACAAAGTGCTTTGCTTTCGGCGATAGGGGTAGTTGATCCAAATAACTCTTTAGTGCTCACTTTTGACATGCTTAATGTCAAAAAGTGACTCCCTCATCACATGGCTTTTCAAATAAAGTCTACCTACCAGAAAATTAACATTTTTTGAACCGTTATTGATGAAGGAGCTTCCACGTGCGTCATGTCAATGTCATGCTGGAAGGCCATTGGATCACCTTCGGTTGTTCCTTCACCTACCCTCATGACAGCATTTGACGGGCATTCTCATAAGCCACATGGGATTATCTCGACCTTTCCCATATGTGTTGGGGGAAAGGTCATCAATATCGAAGTAGAAGTCATTAATGCTAACCTAGATTACAATCTCCTTTTAGGAAGGAACTGGGTATACGAAATGGATGTTCTTTCTTCAACTCTGTTTTGTGTCATTTGCTTTCCTCACGAGGGGAAAATTGTTAAGGTTGATCAATTGGATTATTCTTCAGTCTATTTGCGAGCAACTTTGGATTATACTGTTCCCTTAGTGGATAACCCTCGTCTGCCTACTGAGAATCTGAGAGTTGGGATGTATTATTCATTGATGGGTACATTTGATTTTCTGTCTCCTATCACTAGAATCAATGTCGTTTCATCATCCTTATACTGTTCCCTTAGTGGATAACCCTCGTCTGCCTACTGAGAGTCTTGGAGTTGGGATGTATTATTCATTGATGGGTACATTTGATTTTCCCTCTCCTATCACTAGAATCAATGTCGTTTCATCATCCAAGGAGTCTTCACGGGAAGAGTTCTTCCGGACTCATTAGTTTTTATACCCTTGGACCTTGCCTTCACCTACGACCACATTAGATGAAGGAAAATTTGGTGGAATGGAATTTCCTATGTCTGCAGTAGATCTTAGATATCACTCTATCGTCAACTTTGCAGACAACCATTCTACTCCTTTCTCAGAGGAGTAGTTAGATGGTGATGTGGCCCTAGCTTGGACCCTTGATTCTATCTCTGCTATGGACTGCTTAGATATGGTTTTACCATCCGAGGAAGCAATCCTAGAAGTAATTATGGGTATAGATCGACCTTGGGAAGACTTACACCATCGTTCATATTTTATTCCTCCATTGCAGGAAGTAGAATCTAGGTTCTCCGAGCTATTTACTAGTGATGTTTGTACGATATCAAATCCTTTGGCTCCAGCACACTTTTGTGCCAAAGGTATTATGTCGGTGATTTCAAAATCGATATTCATAAACATCTCTAGGAACCCTAACATGATCAAGAATCTCTTCATTGAAGTCGAATGTTCCCGTGAAGAAATTCAAATTTACACCGACCTTTTTAAGGAGTTTCGAGATGTATTCGCTTGGTCTTGTGAAGAAATGCTTGGCATTGATCCATCCATAGTTCAACATGAGATCAAGACGTATGAAAACGCTAAGCCGATTCATCAGAAGCTTCGGCCGGTTAATCCTAGGAAAGCCGCAACTATTAAAGCTGAAGTAGAGAAGCTGCTTAAGGCAGGTTTTATATACCTTGTTCCTCTTACGGATTGGGTTTCTAATCCAGTCCCTGTAGATAAAAAGCAAGGAACAATCCGAGTATGCATTGACTTTAGAGACCTAAACAAAGCTTGTCCCAAAGATAATTACCCCACACCATTTATTGATCAGATTATCGATGAATGCGTGGGTAATGAGATTTTCTCCTTCATGGATGGTTTTTCTGGTTATAATCAGATCTCTATCCATCCTGAAGATCAGCATAAGATGGATTTTATATGTCCCTGGGGTGCCTTTGCATACAGAAAGATGCCTTTTGGTCTTAAAAATGCTGGAGCTACCTTCCAATGGACCATGTCATACGCTTTCCACGACATCAAACATATCATCGAAGCATACTTGGATGATTTAGCTGCTCGTTCTCGAAAGAGAATTGATCATCCTAGTCACATTCGATTGGATTTCGAGCGATGTTTGCTTTACAAGATCCGGTTGAATCCAAATAAGTGCATTTTCGTGGTTACATCTGGTCAGTTATTATGGTTCATTGTGTCAATTGAAGGGATTTGAGTTGATCCCTTCAAGGTAGAGGCAATAGTTCAGTTGCCTCCCCCATCCTCAATTCAACAACTTCAAAGTCTTCAAGGGAAGGCTAATTTCTTAAGAAGGTTTATAGTGAATTATGCCGAGATTACTAAAGGATTTATGTGTTGCTATGAAAAGGAGTTTCATTCGTATGGGACGACTTTGCGCAGCGGTTGTTTGATGCCTTGAAAAAGGCATTAGTCTCTGCCCTGCTTTTGAGTCCACTGGATTATGGTAGGGATTTCATTTTATATCTTGTCGCTGCAGAATCAACCATAGGTATGGTTCTCGTTCAGGAAGACGATGCTCTCATGGAGCATGTGATTTATTACTTGAGCCGAGGCTTGGTAGGTCCTAAACTTCGCTATTCTCCTATTGAGAAGTTGGCTTTGGCAGCTGTCCATGCTGTCCAGTGGCTCCACCATTATATCTTGCTATGCAAAACTTTTGTCTTAGCAGTAGTCAATCCATTCCAATTTTTCCTTAGTAGGCGAGTGATTGGGGGTAAATATAATCAATGGATCATCAGTTTACAAGAATTCAATCTCGAGTTCTTGTCCGCCAAGTCTAAGAAATTTATGGTTTTTGCGGAGTTAATTTCCAAGCTGCCTTGTGGAGAGGATACTGTTTATGAGGAAAGTTTTCCCGATGAACATCTATTCCTCATCTCTTCACTCAACCCTTGGTATGGAGATATTATTATCTATCTCTAGACTTCGAAGTTTCCCTCTACTTTCTCTAAAGATGAACGCCGAAAATTACGTCACTTGGCTAAGAAATATGTCATCATTGGTGATACATTATATCTTCGAGGGGTTGATTCAATCCTTAGGTGTTGTTTAACCTTAGAGGAAGTAGAGTCAGTGCTCAATGATTACCATAGTGGAGCTTGTGGTGGTCATCTTTCAGGGCTTGCTACAACCCAGCGTATCTTGCGTGCTGGCTATTTTTGGCCTTCGCTCTTCAAATATTGTGTTGAAGCAGTCAAATGTTGTCACCCCTATCAAGTTTATACTCAGAAGATGCGTGCACATCCAGCTCCTCTTTTCCCCGTTGTCACTATCGGTCCTTTTACTAAGTGGGGTATTGATTTTACAACTTGTAATCCGCCTTCAAAAGTGAATCACAACACATTATCGTAGTTGTAGACTACTTCACAAAGTGGGCTGAGGCCATGCCCACTTATAAAAATGATAGTGAAACAGCGGCATTGTTCCTTTTTAACCAGATTATCTCAAGGTTCGGTATCCCGAGAGAGATTGTCACTAACCATGGCAGTCATTTCCAGAACCAACTAATGTCTGAATTGGCTTTCAAATTGGGTTTCCGGTAGGAGCACTCATCTCCATATTATCCTCAGGCCAATGGATAGGTCGAGGCTGTGAACAAAACCCTTAAGATGATCCTGTAAAGGACGATCGACAAAAATCAGTCCAATTGGCATCTTATGTTGTATCTGGCTCTTTGGGCATACCGAACCTCGTAGAGATTGCTACATGTTTTACACCTTTTCAGTTAGTTTATGGGATGGAATCTATCTTCCCTGTTAAATGTGAAATTCCATCTCTTAAGTTAGCTATTGAGCTCCTTCCATAGACCTCTAGTCTCGAAGAGTGCCTCCATTTGGAACATCTCGATGAGCAGTGTCGAGATGCCACCACAATCAATGAGGCTCATAAGAAAAGGGTTAAAACTGAGTACGATAAAGTTGTCCATCCTTGAGTCTTTTTTGAAGGTGACCTTGTCTTAGTCTATGACCAAGATAAGGATGCCTTGGGGGCAGGAAAGTTCAAGCCTTTGTGGTATGGTCCCTTTATAATTAAATGAGTTTCAGAAAAAGGGGCGTATGAGTTAGTTGATTTTCAAGGAAACAAGTTGGCAGAGCCTCGAAACGGGCTCTACCTCAAGAAGTAATTTGCTTAAGTAGCAGCTAGGAAATGGCTTCTTTGTACATTTTTTATTTTTGTACATATCTCATCGGGAGTTTTTGATATCGACACTTTTTGGTCTACTGTGGTAGGTGTTGATAGATGACTTGGTCTATTTTGGATTCGCCGATGGTGCTAGTCGGCACACTCGGAACCTCGCTTCCACAGCTTGGGTAATCTACTATCCAACTGGTCAGTTGATGGTGTCAAGGGGAGTATGCATTGGTCCTGCTTCAAATAATATGGTTGAGTATACTGCCGTCATTAATTTACTATCCGAAGCAATTTATTATGGAATCGATTCGTTGGTAGTCTATCTTGATTCACAGCTAATAGTGTCACAATTGAATAACATTTATCGTGTAAGGGATCCATGTTTATATCACCAGTATTTAAGGGTGAGGTTGTTGCAAAGATCATTTACTTACATTAATTATTTGCACATTCCAAGATCTCATAGTTGGTTAGCAGATTCTATCGCTAATCAAGCTATATACTAGCACATCATTCATTCATCACAATAAAATCAAGCATCAAAAAGTCAAAATTGTATATATATATATATATATATATATATATATATATATATATATATATATATATATATATATATATATATATCTATATATATATCATAAAATATCTCGAGTGTACATAATTGTGTCCAAAATAATATACAAAAATTGGGAATCAAATGCCCATAATCATGTCCAATACATCTAATGCGCCGGTTCAGGATGAGCGGCTAAGTATGCGACTACTGCTTTGGCCACATGCCTAAGAGTGTGAACCCAATCTTGTGGCATGCCAACCACATGACGTTGCATGTCTATAGGGAGATCCTCTATAGCCTCCATCGATACTCGATGAGTTAGTCTCACCAAGTGCTGTTGAATGGTGTGTAAGAGTTGCTTTGTGTCCGCAGCCATCTCTTTGGCACCTCGGCTACGACATCCATGCCGTGGGAACCCATCTAGTCGTACTAGCCTAATATCTGGAACATGATAATCATATTAGTCATTTGAATCCTATCAAAAATATTTTTCAAAGTTCATTTTTATATTTGAAAAATCATAAAAAAATCATAAAATCAAAAACATTTGTTACCTATATTGCCCCATGCCACGTCTGGTGGTAAAGCTAGATCAAGATCTCGTCGGAAGTCCAAACCAGCATAAGGGTAATCATCCACTACGATGATCTGCTTCTCTCGCTAGGAGAAGAAGTCATCGTCAAAAGCAGTCCATGGAATGTCCCCACCTCCTAGTCATTTCATTAAGTCAACCCACCTGCCCATCTATGGATCTCGTGGGGTGCTGATCGAAACTGATACTCTAGGACGCAGTGATGGGACCCTCTCAAAGAAGAAAGAGCACAAAATAGATCCATATCCGAATTTTTTGGTCTGGCCCTTCTTGATAGAAGTAAGCTGGCTCTTCAAGTTGGTGAGAAGAGGAGTACACCAATCAAATACTGTGGTGAGATAGTCTACTGCCAAGCTCATGGCAAGCCGTGAAGCCTGGTGTAAGGAAGCTGATCCATTCACTTTGGCTATAGTGAACAGGATGATCCTCAATGATAAACTCTCCACGTGCTTGATTGGAATTTGACTTCCAATCTTTTCTGGATGACCCGGGCAATAGATATGCACATAGTCCTCGATAGAGAGGCTACCTCGTGATCTGCCTGTGGAATGTACTACCTCTCCCCTCCGGGAAAGGCTAGTGATGAAATAAACATCCTCAATCTCTATCTTGAGTGGCATTTGATCGATCATGAATGAGTCATCCTCGATGCTCCAGTAGTGAATAAGCATTTCAAGCAAGCGTGTGTTTGCTTTCATGTTTGGCATTTTGAAGAACTTTAGCAAACCACATCCTCTTAAGGCTTCCAGGGCATTAGGATTGTTCATAACCTCATCATCCACTAAGGCATGCTCTCTTTCCCTCCAAGTGACTGGCATCCTGAAGAAAAAAGAAGTTTGGACCGTTAGTTTTTTTGTTTTGAAGATTTCACAGCATATACGCGAGTCCGTTTCATACAAAGCCACGTCGAGGGCCTGCGTATACGTGGGTTTTAAATAGCCAACCTGCGTATACGCTGCGACAAATTTTTTGACATAAATTCAATGGTGAAACTTGAATTAAAAATTTTAAAACCAATCACAAATGAATGCAAGATGGGTTTAAGGGTTACCTGGTGATTTTGTGAAGATTTGAATGGTCGAATTCAATGAATGGCAAAGCTTACTCCTTTTCCCTCACTCGTGCTCTCAACTCAAATGGTGATAATGGTGAGTCAAAAAACTATTTTATAAGCTTTGAAAATGTTAAATGTTTTAAAAACTTGATTTTGTTTTTTCTCATGTAACTTTTAACTTGAGAGCTTGGAATGTCAAGAATGGTTTGATTTTCAGGACATTTTGGATGCTTTTTCGACAGTTTCGAGATGGTTCCATGATTGCTGACCCGTCATGGCAGGTGTCGTTTTCTCACTGGCATATAGGTTAGGGAAGTCGTTTTTCCATTGCATTATGCATACTAGCCTCCATTTGTCAATACGCTTGCCATAGGGTCGATCCCATCGTGTTATGGTTGGTAAACCATCTTCACTCGCCAATTTTTTAAATCATGGCATGATGGTAGAGCCATCCTTTTCATGGGCATCGTAGTTAGCACCTCACTGACATTTTTTTCCCATGCTACTTCAATTTGAGTTGGCTGAGGAGTCCTTTGTAGTTTAGCCATGACTTATACGATGAAGGCCCATTCCTCTTTGCTTCTTCGCTTCGTTTTGGCCTTATACCCTAGAGGCTCCTTCGTGTTGAGTTGTACTACTGCATTGCATTTTGACCATTTGCACCTTTTGCCCTTCAGCCGGCTTCACTTGGACTTGTGTTTAAGCTAAATTTTGACCATGACGTCTGCAAAATCAATCTTGCATCCTCTTGACTTCTGAAACTTGACACACCCTAACCTGTGGAAGGAACACACCTTTGAGTGTCCTTGACCAGTTTTCGCCTCCCTGCACTGAGCATAGGATTGTTCCAATCCCAGGAACTAGATCATGTATTTCATTGACACTCGTTCTTTCCACTGTACTATAGCATTCTTTTATTCTTTTTCTAGCTTAAAGAAAAAGACAAAAAATTATATATTCAAAAAAGAGCGGGAACAGGACAATATTTCCATTTATTGTTGGCAGCTAGAGTCAGTCGTGTTGCCCTTGAAGAAATCAATCGAAACAAAGTCTAGTCCATTTGGGCGAGATTTAGTTTAACTTAGGTATGCCTTAGCCTTGTTATTTAGTTAGTTCTCCCCCGATTGGTTATCTCTTCCAATCATATGGAGGGTTCGTTCGTGCCTCCTGCATGACAAACTTATACAGAGTCATCACATGCTACCACATAGTCACATTGAGTCATGCTTTTGTTCAAGGGAAGTTAGCCTGAGTCGGCCTCTCTGCGGTGTCTCTTGACTCATTTTTCAGTCGGCCATCCCTGGTTGTCAGTGTCTTGTTTATCATCACATCAGCTATATTGGTCCTTTACTCATGTAGTTTTGAGAAGGTCCCCATTGACTTCTTGCTGGCGAGTTTTGTCCTTATCAACAATGACATCTTGCTCTAAGGACAGTCCTGGAGCTGCACCCTGGCCCTATTTTCATTATTGATAGGTCACCTTGTGCTCAACATCGACCAGTATCATGGGTCTTTGACTGAGTGGTTTCCCTTGTGTTCGACATCAGTTTACACTATCACACATTGGGATTCGTGTAGTACCTTGGTTTCCATTTGACTCTATTTGTGGATACCTCACCTCTGTGTCAACTTTCATTATTGGTTGGTTTAGAGGGTTTCTGTCATGCGCTATCCACATCTTGTGTACGTCGAAAACATGCTTCGGTTAGGTTACTACATATTTTTCGTCTGATTCCTTCCACATTATTGGCATACGGGTTACACTCGTGCTAGATTGATGAAGGATGCCTTAATGCCTTCCTTCTAGCAGATATTTCCCCATCGACTATGACTCATTGCTCTAGGGCAAAGGTCTAGAGTCCATTTGGCAGTACCTTGGGGTTTGCAGTCATTAGTGGCAGATCCTTCGTTATCGACAGTGGGAAACCATCATTGTCTCTTGATTGATGGATTCCTACAGGTGTTCAACTCCAACTCATCTATTCACACTTGTTATATTGTACTGGGTACCTTGACGCTCATTATCGTTATTGGTGAGTAGTCTCGCATTTGTTAACGGTATACATCAATGAACTGTAATCAAATGATTTCTCGCATGGTCGACTTCAGATCATTTATTCCCATGGTGTAGAAATGTACCACGGTGGTCGGTGAAGACCTTAGATTGTATCAGTACTCATTGGTTCACTTGACAGTTTCTCCTGTTGCTGCTAGTTGATACCACTCCACCTTATATGTTGCAGTGATTCATGGCGACACTTTATATGCTGGCACCTAAGTTTGCAATGTAGTACCATCTTACTCCATCATGTTCATTTGGTACTTTTGGGATCAGTATTTGATATCAGTGATCAGCTTCATCCTTTAGCGTCATTGATTCTTATATGTGAAATTCAGACATGTACTTGTTCGATCGCGATTAGATGATCCACTATGTATTTTCCAGTCTTCTATACTTATATACTTAATGGATAAACTTGTACTTGATATATGGACATGCTTTACTTTCTCTGAGCATGGGTATGCCCGCCTCAGACAATGTTTCTTTCTGATCTCCTTTTGTGGCTTGACTAGCTGAACTCTGGTGAAGTTCTTCTCAGTTCTTGACAGGTTTCCTTTCCATGTACTTACTTAATATATTTTGGCCATCATGTATCCCTTCTAACCTCATATCTTAGGGGGAATCTGTTATAGCTCCAAATCTCACTCTTGATGTTTGTGATGCTGCACTCATGGCCTAGGGCAACCCCTCCTTCCAGACCTGGTCCAAATACTTAAAAAACAATGTTTTACTCCCTATACATGACATTGCCCTGAGCTAAACGCGTGTGTACGCGGGTCTGTGTATACCCAACCCGCGTATATGTCTTAAAACACTTAAAAAAATTAAATTTCCTTAATTTCAGGTGGAGATCACGAGTTTTACCTGTTGATTACCTATTAGTGCCCGTGGCCCAACTATTCCCAATGAATTCCCAACTAAAAAACTAATTTGGGAGAAGTATAAAAAGGCTTCATTGGGAAGGCCTAAGGGAGGAGAGAATAGAGAGAAAAATCACTCTGCTAAGATTATCCCTGATCAAGTCTGAAGATCCTTGTGCTTCCAACACTTCCCCCATTATAGAAATCCCTTGTTTCCTTGAGTTATGATGTCTTTTCACTAGTTCAGATATCCTTGCGTGAGTCATGGAAGGAGCCTTTTGAAGACTTGGGATTGGATGAATCCGGAGGATGGTTCCGCTTAGAGCCTGCGAGAGGAAGATTCAGGTGATACCATTCCTTGTTTTACTTTAGTTATTTGCAATAAAGAAACTGTTATCTTGTTCTCGAAATCAATATTCTTCATGCTTATGATATTGTCATTATGGTTTGCATATGAATAGTTATTTCAATTATATAACTAACTACCTTTCAATATGTTATGAAGTTGATTTCTTTATGATGCTTGGTCCATGTACTGCTATGCTTCCTTGAATTGATTATTTTACAGGTTGAAGGATCGAAAGGAACTCCAAGAGGGTTTGGACCCTGGCTGGATCTACCGGAACAAAGGACCCCCAGGTGCACCTCTCTTCGCGTAGTTTGCTTATATTAGTATCATGGTTGTGTGAAATGCTTGTTTTTCATTGTAGATAATCCCTGCTCTACTAGGGTATTGACCCAAGACCCTAAGGGACTTTGTCCCTCAACACTTAGACTCCTATATATAGAAAGGAGGTTTTGTCATTTGTAGAATCCAAGAATTGTTCATTTGTGTAATGTAAAGGAGGTTGCCCCCTTGAAGAGGTTGATTTTTAAGTCGTTGATCTATCGTTTTTTCTATTTTTTGAAACTTCATTATCTTGAAAAAAAATAAAATTGTTAAATGCAAAGGTCTTCCTTTCACCATTAAATTTATTTAGACAAGAGATATAAAATCTTCTTTGAGATATGATGAAATTGCCGTAGGAATCTGAAAACATTATCTAGTAAGGGAATATGGAGAGGATCCATGGGTTTTTAATGCATTATGGAATAATAGATTCACATGGGTCAGATATTTAACTATGCACTCCTTCTAGTGTCAATTACATTGAGGTGTCTAAATCATCAATACCCAAGAATATGGATCAAACCCAACGATGAGGCCTAATTATACTCCTCCCTTGTCTTTTGTGGGACGATATTATAGGTTAAGATGTAAAAACATTTGTGATAGGATTTATTAATCAGTTAAAAGTATAATTTTTATTCTTTTATGGTTTTTATAATTTATGAATACAAGAAAAAAAATCTAATATAAGAAGTTTTGGAGAAAATCTATAACTAAAGTACAAACCTCAAGGACAATGAATGAAAATGACTAGTAGGTTTGGGTCTCAAGAGCTAATTCTATTGAAAAAAAGTACTACATGATTACCTTTAGGAAACATAAAAGAGAAAAAAGGAACCCCTTCTCCTAGAATATAAATCTTCGAAATAGTGGTTGGAAATAAAGCTATAATTGTAATTTATCCTTCTAAGAAATAATTGTAAAATACAATTAATGTATTAAATGAAAAAAAAAAAACAAGATTACAGAATATGCAAATCTAATTAATGAAGCATAATGAAAATAACACTTGGAAATTTATCTATTCATACAACATAACATAGTAGAATCAACATCCTTACTAGCTTTCAATGGCGTTAATTGAAGAACATAATAGTCCATATTTATGAGTCAATACAAAGAGAAATATTTATTGAAAAATGTTCCTTGATTCCAATAGGGTTTTTAATTTAGCTTGAACTAATTATGAACTACAATCTTTCTCCAATAATTCTAGAGTCGAAAGGCCCCTTAGATAATTGACCACTTATTTATTATCATTACATTATTGAATATAGTATACTTAACAAAAATATGAAAACGAAGAAAATGTTAATACTGTGAGTCAACATGACTCAGATGATTTGAGTGTGTTTAGCCTCACATGTTTTCCATCAAATGTAATCCATTGCATGTACATGTCTTCCCACATATGACTTTGGGGGGACTTGCATTAACCCATAAGTACACTCAAGTTTTCTTTACTCTATTTGTAGCGTAGAGTATAATTTTATATCATTGGTGTCAACTACTCCATTCTACTGGCCACTTTTATTTGAATAACTTCTAGGCGTGTCCCCATTTGATTGAGGTTATCCACGTGTTGTCTTTATAGTGCTTGTCAATGGTTTGCTTGAATTTTGCTGAGATATTTTCAATTGGTCTAATCACTAATTGTGGCTCCCCTCCTTGTAATTGGACTAGAGTAGATGTCTTTATTGGTTCCTTTCTCTTAATTCTCAATTTTTTGGAGATTTTACATGGAGCCATTGGATTTGAAGGGTAATTAACCCACATGTAATATCCCCAATTTTGATTTTTCATTTGAGGAGATTAACAAAGTTTACTGTGGAGGTTCTAGGCATAGAATAATTTTGTAGTTCGAGTTTCAAATATGATTTCAGCTTGAGGAGCCTGGGTGAAGAGGCAAGATTGCAACTCATTGGCAAGTGGGGGCCATAAGAGAGAAAAAATGGAATGCACACTTGTGGAGCAAGAGAGAGAAAAAGAAAGGGGATGAACTAGTGGAAAGTGGGGGCCACCAAGGAAGAGAGAGGCCAACAATCATAAATAGAGAAAGGAGACTCTCATTTGGAGAATCTTTAGTTGTTTTACAATTACAACATCAGTTCTTTTGAGTTGCTTAGCCAAGACAACCGTGTTGTTCAGCATAAGGAATTTCTGAGCGGGAATTCCACCTCTACCTTCAGTGAACTTCGAGTGTCACCCTAGGGGAGTAAGAAGGAGTCCATCTTAGGGCTACTCTAGGAGCTACGTTGCAAATCATTCCTAGCTAGAGCGTGCTTCTCTTAGGGTGCAGAAGGAAATTTGAAGGGGTTGAGGGAAGCTAGAAAATAGTGGAGTTTGGTTGAAGAATTTGCAGATATTTATCCAATGGGAGGGCAAGTTTTTCTTTGGTGATTTGCAGGGCTGAGAGTGCTACATTTTGGAGGGCCGAATTTATCTATTTCCATCATTTCTAGATAGCTACTACGCATACATTTTGATAGGGAGATTTGAGAATTTTGGGCTAAGGAGAAATAAAGAGGCTTGGAGTGATTTGCAAGGCATGGAGGAGATTTTTATAGTAATTGATTGGCCTTGTATATCATAATTATTTCTATAGGGCATTTTCCCAGCTAGTTTGAACCATACACATTTCTTGGGGTCAACAGGGCATGTTGGATTCAGCCCAAATCCTTTTTGGGTTTTTGTGGGTTTATTGAGAAGAGTCTGCGGCTAATTTTATAGAATTTTTCACGCAATATTTGTGCCTAAAATCCTCATTCTTATAGAAGGGCGAATTTCTAGTTAGCTGTGGAGTCTGCATCACTTAGTCAGCTTAGTTTTCTCTTGGAGTTGGGCCAAACCATTTTTGGGTATTTCTGGGGTTTTGGAGGGGAGTCTATGGCTACAATTTCAAGGTGATCCGAGAATTCTTCAAGACAAAATATTCAGTGTCATTCCAACAGCAGTAGCAGTAATTTTCTAGGTAGTGCACAGTACCAGTTTGGGTCAGTATTTCCTTCATATCATAGTTGTACTACATGGGGCTTGCATAACTTGCATAGCAAGCCCAGGTTCCAAAACTTCAGCTCATTTTATGTACTCTTTTATCATAAAATTAATAAAATGGCTTTGACTGTCTTATTGGACATTTTGGTGTTTTAATTATTGTGTATGAGCTCCAGTTTATTTATTATTTTTAGTCCATTTCTTGGTATTAGTTGTTAAATTCCAATTAGGAATATTAAAGTGGTATCAGAGCATGATCTTGGCCAGCTGTGGGGGAGCTAACAAGATCATGAAGGATTTGGGCATGCATTTATAGTGACTGGTGAATTTATGGGCACTATGATAACACTAAAAGAGAAGGGTACTAAGGGATCATGGAGGAGCTGATGAGGGAGAACCGATTATTGAGGAGGAAAAACCAACAAGTCCTAGTGAGGATAAAACAAATGATGGGGACGTTGAGACATAACCAACAGAGAAGCCACACACATTAACACTCAGTTCAATAGAACAATACCCATGGCCAGCCCAGCCGACCTACCATGCCTCATTTTCTAGGTGAACCGAAGAAGGAGAGGGAACTAGACACCTTTTCAGATTTGATGAGGCCATCCATGGATAGGATTGATGAGTGTGAGGCATTGGATCCTAGGATCAGGAGGGCTTTCTCATTTGAGGAGCATAGAGGAGGATAGTTAGAGGATGAGACCAAGAGGTGCTTTTGTTGGTGGAGACCTGGCTTTAGATATCAGAAGCCTGAGGAGGAGGTTGAGCATGAGATTATGGGCACATAGGAGTATGAGGAGTGTGTCGATGTGTCCAATGTGACAGATGAGTCACCCTTGTTGGAGATCCCCTCGGTAGCTCCAGTTGACACCCTAGTGGAGAGAGTAGAGCATACACTCAATGGGCCATTTGTTGATGAGGAGCCACCCATGGATGAGAGGTCATCCATTTTTGAGGGATCCATTGATGAGGTGCCTAGGGCCATGTTTGTGTTTTCAGGTGATAACAACACGCAAGAGGTTGATGAGGTACTAGGAGACATATCCTCTGTTGATGAGGAGTCGATAGGTATAAAGGCATCTGTGACAGAGTTTCCAGATGGTAGCTACCTATCGCTAATTGTTGAGGATGTTATGCATTATGAGCTATCTTTGGAGGGACAGTTAGTGGCTCATGTTGAGCCCATGGTGGAGGAGGATGAGCATCCATCCTTAGAGTCGTCCATCAATGAGGAGTAGTCAGATGCATCGAAAGCCAACATGGATGCCATACTTTCAGATGACACTCTCTTTCAGGAATACGTCGATGAGGCTTGCGGAATTATTGGGACACCTCTACATATTGGTGAGAGAGAGGCCGCATTACCTAGGTAGATTACATGGATTTTCCAGACTAGTGGGATGGGATGACACGAGCTACATAGGATACGACATTCACACAATGGAGGACATGTTCAGTGTATTTTTGTTCATGAATTTGATCCATCTCTCAAGGTTGGATGGCAAGAGATATTGAGTTGGTATCTGATGGAGTTGGCTAGGAAGTTAGGTGCATCCATGGCCATAGTTCAGTAGAGGTTGTGGATTACTAGAGGGGTTCAAGAGCCAAATTTTTGTTGGGATCCAGGTGGGATTCTCCATCACATCGTGGAGTTGGTAGGTGATGGTAGTAGCTGCATAATGGACTTGGTGGTTGGACGCACACACCATTTCTCATCCCCTTCAAAGTTCTTGACAACGCTAGTGACAGGATGGATTGACAGAGGAACAGAAAGATTTCATGAGTTTTCAGGGCATGTTGGGTTGACATGGGATTGTAGGATGATTAGACTACTCTGGCAAGAGTTGGTAGGAGGAGGTGGCATCGTCAGGCCACCAAATAGGGCATCATATGGATACAATTCTCTCTCATTGATGTATTGGGCACTAGAGCTACTAAGGTTCAACATGGTAGCATTATTCTCGATTGGATGTGAGTAGTTGGGCCACATAGGTGTACCTGGGTAGATGAGGAGGTGTAGATCACATCGTGGTGGGTGTACTGGCAGAGTGGTGGATGCATGGGAACATATGGGATGCCCTATGGTACATGGCGGCATGGCATTGAGTTTTTGTATCTAGTTGTGCATAGAGTTGTGCCACAAAGTTCAATGCTATGCAGAGGAGTGTAGGAGTACGTATTTGAGTGTAGTAGAGGATGATGATGCATGATAGGTTTTTGAAGTGTTTTTGTCAGAGAGATATCCTAACGAGGGCATCAGACACACCATTGGGTTTGGCACACTTAGATTTGGAGAGCAAGTTTATGACATGGACGACTATGAGATTCCATTTTTCACTCCACATCATTGCACACTAACATAGTGGACTTGGATATTGTCTCTTGATGCTTGCATCATGAGAAATAGGACCCTGGAGGATGGTCTAAGATGGACGGGACATGGTGCATCAGGACAGAGGCTTTCCAGTTGTGGCATATGGTCAAGGTGCGAGTTGGTGGATCCATGCGTGGGGGTAGTATGATCTTTTGTAGAGGTAACACTTGCACCACCCTTGAGCCCACACTCAGGGAGATGCATGACCCCCTTTTGGCAAGACATTTTGAGCTATCTCATGAGCATCTACAACGGTTGGTGGACCTTACTTCTAGATGGATGTTTAGACTCCAGACAATATTTGGGAGTGCTTTCAGGAGGCAGGATGACAGATCCCACTACGTGGTATGGCCAACAAAGGGAAATTTTGCACGCACTAGATTGGTTCATTATGTAGGGAGTCCATATATTGATTGCATGTAGGGACTTGAGATGTGGTACAGGTTAGTGCCAATAGTTGTCAGGACTATGCTACAATCATTATAGCTATGGAATCCGAGGAGTTGGCTAGTTGATGGGACACTTTGTTTTGTGATGAGTGGGATTAGGACAGAGGATAACCCAACTCACACTTGGTTTGACATGTGGGGGAGCATTGAGGCCTTTATCGCATGGCAAGGTTGGTTTTCCTTTTTGCTAATACGAATTAGGGTGAGTGTTGGATGGGTAGGTCGTGACATTGTGGAGAGCCCTAGGCCAAATGCATTGGGGCTTCTATAGCTATTTTTCCATTATGTCCCAGGAGAGGAGGATACAAGTTTCACATCATGGGCAGACTATCATGGTCGGAGTTGCACAATGATAGCATGGTGGAACCCATTTTAGACTAACATGGGATCTGAGCATCATAGGATTTGGCAGTATAACTACCCTTGGGGATGAATCAATTTCTACAGGGAGAGATCATTTAGATCTTCCATTGGGATTCAGTGATTCATTGATGGCATTGGGGACTTCATCAGCATGGTAGGGGCATCAACAGGAAGATATCAAGGGAAGCTCATGTGAGCGAGACTTTATCTGTGTAGGGATTGGGTGGTATCTTCAAGAGTTTACTCTTGGAGTGTATGAGATGGACCACTTAGTAGGGAAGCTTCATGAGGAGTTGGATAGAGTGCTACATTATCATGATCATGATTCCCTACTCATTTATGGTATGCAGAGGGCTTATGGTACTTATACATGGCAAGATAGTGAGTGTAAAAAGGGGAGCTTCACGTTGGACATGATGGCTTGGGATCTTGGTATTGAGGGATTCCTTCATGATAGGATAGTGCAAATGTTAGGGATGATTCAATGGTGTATATGGGACCTTGGAATAGTTTGCAGTAAAAGTGGGGATCCAACATCTAAAGAGGGTGCTTGTTTAGGCATTGCTTGTGGACAAACAACTTTTGGCAAGGAAGACTGTAATATCCCCAATTTTTATTTTTCATTTGAGAAGATTAACGAAGTTTATTAGGGAGGTGCTAGGCATAACACAATTTTGTAGTTCAAGTTTTAGATATGATTTTGGCTTGAGGAGCTTGGGTGAAAAGGTAAGATTGAAGCTCATTGGAAAGTGGGGGCCACAAGAGAGACAAAAAGGGAATGCACACTTGTGGAGCAAGAGAGAGAGAAAAAGAAAGGAGATGAACTAGTGGAAAGTGGGGGAAACAAAGGGAGAGAGAGGCCAACAATTATAATTAGAGAAAGGAGGTTCTCATTTGGGGAATCTCTAGTCATTTTGCAATTTCAACATTAGTTCTCTTGAGCTTCTTAGCCAAGACAACCGTGTTGTTCAGCACAAGGAATTTCTGAGCGGGAATTCCACCTCTACCTTCGGTGAACTTCGAGTGTCACCCTAGGGGAGTAAGAAGGAGTCCATCTCAGGGCTTCTCTAGGAGCTACATTGCAGACCATTTCCAGCTAGAGCGTGCTTCTCTTAAGGTGCAGAAGGAAATTTGAAGGGGCTGAGAGAAGCTATAAAATAATGGAGTTTGGATGAAGAATTTGCAGAGATTTATCCATTGGGATGATGAGTTTTCTTTGGTGATTTGTAGGGCCGAGAGTGCTACATTTTGGAGGGTCGAATTTATCTATTTCTAGTGTTTCTGGACAACTACTACACATACATTTTGACAGGGAGATTTGGGAAGCTTGGCTAAGGAGAAATAAAGAGGCTTGGAGGAGATTTTTATAGTAATTGTTTGGCCTTGTATATCATAATTATTTCTGCAGGGCGCTTTTCCAGCTAGTTAGAACCATACACATTTCTTGGGGTCATCGGGGCACTTTGGATTAAACCAAAACCATTTCTGGGTTTTTGTGGGTTTATTGAGAGGAGTCTGTGGTTAATTTTATAGAATTTTTTGCGCAATATTCGGGCCTAAAAGCCTCATTCTAATAGAAGGGCGAATTGCTAGTTAGATGGGGAGTTTGCATCACTTGGTGGGCTCAGTTTTGGCTTGGAGTTGGGCCAAACTATTTCTGGGTATTTTTGGGGTTTTGGACGAAAGTCCATGGCTTCAATTTCAAGGTGATTCGAGCATTCTTCAGAGAAGAATCTTTAGTTCCATTCAAGCAGCAGTAGCAGTAATTTTCTGGGTAGTGCACAGTACCAATTTGAGTCAATATTTCCTCCATATGATAGTTGTACTACATGTGGTTTGCATAACTTGCATACCAAGCCCAGGTTCCAAAAATTTAGCTCATTTTATGTACCCTTTTATCATAAAATTAATAAAATGGCTTAGATTGCATTGCTGGACATTTTGGTGTTTTAATTATTGTGTATGAGTTACAGTTTATATATTGTTCTTAGTCCATTACTTGGTATTAGCTGTTAAATTCCAATTAGGAATATTACACCACATCTTCCACTAAGAAAGTAACCAAGTGGAAGAAAGGTAAAGCTACAATTTTTACTTGAAATTAAGTGTATTTGGTGTCATTAAAACTAAAATTGATGATATGTGTGAAAAATTGTATGAGAAACCAAGTAATATGTTTAACATTGTTGACAATCCTGTCAAAACACTTTTTTGATGCTTTTGAAAATATTTCTCTAGCATGCTTTAGCATGTTTATCAACATTTAGGAGAAAAGTAGGCATTTATCACATCATTAACACATTTGGATAAATGCTCGATATCATACTATGTGGAATATTCTCATGAAGGCTAAACACACTTTACAAAATCCCTTAGTCTTCAATAAATTTTGTGAGATTTAAAGAATGAAAACTATGTTGATCTAAGAATTTTTTTGATCATTTATCATCAACATTTTGGAGAAAGATTGAATCAAAAAATCTTGATTATATAGATGATGGTGTGAAGTGTATGGAAAGATGATGTGGGAGATGGTGAGGAAGATGACATGCCCAAATTCCTCTAGGAAAATTTTTGCGTGATCGATGACATGGCCTATACTAATATGATGTAGGGAAGATCCACTTGGTAGGATCAGTGGGTGAGATTTAATTTTTTTGATGAAATGGATAGCCAGGATGTCCTATAAGTAATTTGGTAAAAGGTCCATCAACATCAACAAAAATAGTTTTGTTTTAACTTTGGTACTTTGGAAAAAAATGGTGGCTTCATTGATGATCAACAAAATATTTGTAGTTTATTATCACAACACCTCAAATATTTTGCAAAATGTGGATGGAATCATCTATTAATGGGAGAAAATTTTGAATAAAAGATCCTTGACCATATAGATGATGACATGGAATGTATAAAAATATGACGTGGATGAAGACGTGTAAATTCCATGGGAAAAGTGTTATATAGTTGGTGACATGGACACTACAAATTTGACATGAGTAAGATCCTCATGGTGTGATCAATGACTAAGATTTAATACTGTTTAGGTAGTCCAATACGTACTTTGGTAGAAGGTTTATTATTGTTGAAAATAAAGTTTGCATTTCAATTTTGATGCTCAAAGGATTTCACCAAACACTAACGGATTCATGGACTATATGGATTGTATAGATCAGATATAGGTGAGATCCATGTAGTAGGATCAATGGGTGAAATTTAATCTTTTTTTTTTTATTAAATGGATAGCTAAGATTTCCTATAGGTACTTTGGTATAAGGTCCATTACTATAGATGAAAAGGGTTTTTCTTTAATTTTGGTACTTTGGAAAAAATGGATGGCTTCATTGACTATCGACAAAATCTTCCAATTTCTTATAATGTCACCTAAAATGTTTCAAAAAATGTCTATAGCTTCATCAATAAGTACGAGAAAGATTCAAATAAAATCCCTTAACCATATAGATGATGACAAACATAGTTACCAATCAAACGAGAAAATTACCTAGTACCCGTTTTTCAGAGGTAGCAAAAAATCACCTGATTTTAAAAAGTGGTGATTCAGAATACACCTTTTTTTAGCGTATTTTTGGCACTTTAAATTTTCCTATATATCAAGTATGAACATTTTTTTTAGATGTTAGTGATTTTCATGCTAATTTTTTAAAACTATTGATGCAACGTCAACCCATTTTTTTAGAGGGTTGATTTTTGACACTTCAAATTTTCTAATGTCTTCTTCTTCTCTAAGATTTTTTTTAAGTGTATTTATGTATTTGTGTGTTTTTATTTTTTTTCTCATTTTTTTGTAATAAAATCTAAATTTTTTTGCGTAGTTAAAAAAAAAAAAAAAAAAAAAAAAAAGACCGGTCAATATTTTAAAGTTAGTATTTTCTAAATGTTTATGTAATTTTAGTTAATATTTCAATGGACATCAAGTAATTGTAACTAAGAAAATAATAATTTTAAACATTTGACCAAAAGAACACATTTTCAATATAAATCTAATGAAAAAATTACACATTTTCAGACTTTTTGTCAAAACCAACATGTCAAATAAACAATTTTTATGGAAAATCCTAACAAAAAAACTTTAAAAATAGCATTTTTTATGAATTTTATGTTAAAAAATAATAGTAATAACAGATTTTTTACAAAGAAAAACAAATGATTCACATAAAAATTAAAGTGAAAATCAGATAATACAAATATTGAAGATATAACAACAATAACCAAATGCCCATTCTTCTCATAAAATCTCAAAATCAAAACATTACAAGTAAAACTAATGAAGATCTCTCAAAATTGAGCTTGATTTGCATCATAAATTAAATGTCATTAACAATATCATATAATCTATGTTCATCATCTTCTACAGCTTCATTATTTTCTTCTTCCACACTATTGTCTGCTTGTTTTGCCTCATTTTCCTCTTTTAATAGATATTTCATGTCTTCTATCTCCCAAAGTGTCATTTTCCAATCATTCCATATAATGGTGGTTGAGGTTCCTTTGCCTTTTTTGCCACACATGATTCATTAAAATCTCCTTTCCTCAAACCAACTTCTTGCATTGCATCTGGAAGAAATTGAAGAGCATTAATTATTTGTTGAATAAAATTGCATTGTAGTGGGTCTCTTTCAATCGCAATGCAATTTCTTCCTTTTTGTAGGCAACATGCTAGTGTTGTACCTAATCATCAAACACAAAAACAATAAGTAAATTAGTATAAACACATAAAAACAAAAAAAAAAAATATTAAAATTCAATTTTATATATAATAAAACCTACCTGAACTTGAAAATAAATCCAAAACCCAATCTCCTTCGTTTGAACATAAATCTATAAGATAATTAATCAATGTTTGTGTTTTCTAATAAATATTAACTATCTCTCCTTTTGCATCTTTATCCTCATATGTTATCTTTTTTATGACAACATCATGAACTAGTACTTGGCTATGACTCTTTCCATCTACTTGATTCAGAAGAATAGACTTATAGCTATCATATTTTATCCAACATTCAACATGGATGAACTCACAATCACTTATAATTGGCTGATCTCCGAAAGAAATAAGATTTGACTTTTCCGTATAACATGTCATAGTAAAAGTTTAATTAATTTGTACATAAATAAAAAATAAAAAAAAAATAAAAAAAAAATTAACATTAATCAAACATACAATTTCAATGTCTTACCATGTAAGCTACATCCTTGAGTTTGATTTTCCCTTGAAGCTTGTTAATAACATTGCAAATTGTGTGTCTGAATGAAATGTCACAAATCTCCAAAATGGTGATGTTGTGACTTCTTGAAAGCCCGTAAACACTTTATTAAAAGCTTGATAAGTGTAAGGCTCATTATCATATCCAATGTCAGGGAAATTGAAACCATGAGGAGTGTCTGCAATAATCAGGGCATATTGCCTTTTAGGTATGATTTTTGCAATGTCTTCATAATCACCTTGTATTATTTGATATTGGATAGTGTCCAACCCATTCCAAATGAAATGAGTAAGAGTAGGATCAAGTTCAACATTCCTAAGACATTCTTTTCTTAGCCCTTCCAACTTAATTTTTTCAATGAAGATTTTAAAAGTATTTAGTACTCCATTCACATCCTTCTTCGACATATTTAATGAAATAAACAAATATAAGTATAAGTAATAAAATAATTTTTTTTTTTACATATGAATAAAATGAATGTAAAAATCAACATACCTTTTTGAATGCAAGATAAAAATCTTTAAGTGTTGTTGTAGAACTTGATTTTGGGTAGTTGCGTACAACATCATCCCAACTCTCTTCATTCAACATTCTAACCATATGTTATTTTATTTTCATATAAATCTTATGACTGAATAAATAAAGTAAAAATTGTTAATATAGTGATATGTATAACAAATAATACCAACAACAATATGTTATATTTAAAAGAAAATTATAATCCAAGAAAAAGTAAAAATAATTCAACAAACTTACTTTTGAAATTCTGAGCACATTTCCTCCAATGACAATTCACCTGACTTCACACGACATAATATTGATTTGACTAGTTTGTCATCCTTCACTCTTTGCAATGTTCTCCAAGGTGTGATAGTCATATCATCTGGAAGTTGCTTCATTTTAGGACCTATCTTACTATTGGTACATATTATGGGTTTAGACTTTTTAACCTTTTGATTTTTTATGGCAATATTCTCCCACGTGTCAAAAATGTCATCAATCAATTCCCATATCTCCCCTATTCTAAATGCCAACTAGAAAATGTTATCCCTGCCTTTGAATATTTCTAAATTTACTTTGTCGCCTTTTGATTTGATTTTATCCTCAATTTGATAACCTATTTCCATACAACATTCTTTGTGAAAGCTTAAACTAACTTTTTTCTTATCCCCACCACATTTTTATACAAATTCATTATGAATAAATCTAACTCTTTGGATGAAAGTCATAGACATTCTATACTCATTATCTGCATTATGATCCCATGCCAATAACTTTGTCTCTGTTTTTGTTAAACCATCATAAATGATGCATTTCATTGTTTCAAAAAGAGTTTTTGAGATATTCCTTGATCAATTGTCTTTTGGTCTCTGCTCGATTAGGTGCTCAGTATTTAGCTCAAAAATCAAAGTTCTCAGAATGGCTTGAAACCTGAACAACCACGTTCGTCTAAGAAAAATGATCCTAACACTAATAGTTTTACCAAAAACCGAGTTCGTATGAGAAAGTTATTGTGTTATGATCGCTTTGCTAAACAGGAGAAATTTGCAAAACAAATGCCCAGTCACTACATAGTCAGCAGTTCGTACTACTGATGTGGCAAGTGACTAGGCATGGTCAATGATGGTAAAAAATGAATCATAGATGGACAAGTGGCATCATTTCATTGGGTTACACAGGTGGTGTGTTGGTGCAATCTTATTGGTTTGCTTTTGGGCCAATGAAAGAATGCCACGTGGCAAGCCCAGAGGCCACCACGTGGCACCTCCCAAAGGCCTAGGTAGGGCTTGGCAGTGGAACGAAATTTTATGGTGGAGGTTGGGGTCGAACTTGCAACCTTCGGCATACTGTCTACATGTCTTAACTACCTCCACTGCCGTGTGTTTCTTACCCCATAGGTTCTATGCATCAATTTAAAGTTTAACATTGTTGGGGTTGGAAGTTATGAGGGTTAGCCCACAGGTTAGTCGTATGCATGTGATCCCAATAACCCAAACATTGGCGGTCACAGTTATAGTTTATTCGATGGACTGTCCAACACACCAACACCGAAACGATATCCACCATGTGAACGCGAATGTTATAACACCAAATGGTTAGCACTTCCAACAGACCATCACCCTGGTGGTTAATGTGATATAAACACCACATGTGAACACTACACCGTAACCGTCAGGTTTATGGTTAACAAAGCTGTGGGGTTAACACTAAGTGTTGGTTTAAAGTTAATTAATCCGGGGATTAATTTAATTAAGTCTCAGTTTAAAATGGAGAAATTTTTGGTGGTGCCACTAATTTTGGGTCCACCTCCACATTTAGCGGCTCTAACTTGAGTTGTTCCAGAATTAGAGGAGTTTTTTTAGGAAAAGACTATTTGAGTCATAGAGAAGGAAATTTTTGACCAAATTGAGGTCAGAAAGAGGTGTTCTTGGCTAATTTAGACATTCTGAACACATTGGTGCAGGTATCAGGAGCCATAGAGCTTTGTAAAACAACATTTTTCCATATTGAGCTAATACAGAGGCCCAAGCCATGGAAGCTGGACCAAGGAGATGTAGCCCTAGAGAGGTGAAATCCTTCATAAAAGCACCGTGTTAAAGTGTCCCTTTGATGGTTTGTTGTACTTTGAATTTTTTTTGTTCAGTACTTGTTTTTGAACCTATTTTTCTCATGAAAGCTATTTTAAACTTAAGGAAATTTACCTGATTACATACACAAAAAGCTAATTAAACCTCAATACAAGAAGAAATAAGCAAGCACATGTTTAGAAATATGTAATTGATATTAGCACAACATAAACTAACAATAAAAAATAGATCAAGTTGGTATCAGAGCAAGGTTGAATTTCTTGATTGCTTGAGTTTGTGTAATTAGGGTTTTAATGGTTGCAAAATTGTGATGCTTACAAGGTTAAAGTTACAGAAAGGAGAATGGAAGCTATTGGTTGCAACTCCTCGGGTAATTCCCAGAAGGAGAGCCACAAGGCTGTAATCTCCACCACCCAAAGTTCCAATTCTAGCTGCACTTGAAACTCCTCAAGTTTTTCCTTCAACTGAGATTGAAGAGGTACAAGCAGTACCAGTTTTTGAGCCTGAATCCACAACCATTATGTCTGGAGAAAGAGATACTGATGGTCCTTCTTCAGAAGAGGAAGAATTCAAGAAAGATTTCTTTACCTTAACTGAGATGGTTAAAGTCCTCTATGAAGAGAGGAACACCTGAATGGTTGGAGAGAGTTCTAAACATCCACATGGAGAAGGAAGCTCAGAGGATAAAAAAGATGAGAAGAAGGATTCAAAAGGGAATGGTGGAAAGCCACCTCCATCTCCACCATCCTCATCATCTTCTTCATCATCTTCATCATCTCACACAGCATCATCTTCCACTACCACCACTGAAACTGCCTATACTCATTAAAAAACCCCAAAAAGAAAGACTCCCTTACTCAAATTGGACATTAAATTTGAACTTCCCATGTACAATGGAGAGGCGAATGTAGAAAAGTTGGACAATTGCATTCAACAGTTGGAGGTATACTACAGAATTTAGAACCTTTAAGAAGATGACATAAAGATCCATTTGGCTTCAATGAGGCTAGAAGGAGCTACATTAGTTTGGTGGGAAGAAAAGACTCAAGAGGAAATGCAAATCCATGGTAAGATATCCATTACTTGGTTTGAATTTGTTTCTGAAATTAAATGACAATTTTATCCTTTAGCCTATATGAAAAAATGCATTATGAGTTGGTAAAATTTAGGAAGCTCAAAGGCCAAACAGTCCAAGATTATACACAGGAGTTTAGGAAAAAGGCTTTGTTGTTAGGAGTAAATTTGAATTCCTAAGATACACTACTGAAATATATTGGGGGTTTACATTCCTATTTGAAACATATTATCCTTATGTTTAATCCAAATAGTTTAGATGAGGTATGTGTGCAAGCCACACACCTTGAATCTAGAGGAAAGAACATCTAGGAAGAGGGTAGTAAGAGGAAGCCATTCAAGGGCAAGGAGAAAGAGAAGGGTAGAAAATGGAAGAGAAAGAAGAATGAAAGTGTGAAGAAATAAGGGGAGAAAATCACATGAAAAAATTGCTCCAAAGAGGGGCATGATGAAGCCCACTGCTAGAAATTGCATCCCAAATTAAGGCCTAAGAAACAAAACAATAAGGGAAAATAAAAGATGACCTCTACCACACAACATGGCCTTCATTCAAAATCTGGTGATGAGACCAAGATTTCAGCGATGGTTACAAAAGGGAAAGAAACTATTGCAAGCACCAGTTCATCACATAGTAAAAACAACACTCCAAATGAAGAGTCAAGAATAGAGTTGTTTCATGTAAGAGTGATTTCAAATCATACAAATATTGATGCATTATTCAATAGTGGGTCACAATCAAACTTGATTTCAGAAGAATTGGTAAAAAAACTAAACCTTGAAACCATACCTCATCATACGCCATATCCATTGGGTTAGATAGTTAATAATGCAAACTTATAGGTTACAAGGAAGTGTTTATTCAAGTTCCCATTACTACAAAGTTCATTGATGAAGTTGAGTTAGATGTAGTTCCACTTGACATCTCAGGAATCATTTTGGGTAGTCCTTATTTGTATGATAAGAAAGCAGTATTTTATCGCCATGACAACAAATACATATTTCCCAAGAATGGAGTGGAGTACATAGTGAGAGCCAGTCGCAAAAAGCTGAACATTTCTTTGGTTAATGCAAGGAAGATGAAGAGACTAATAAATGCAAGTCAAAATTTTGTGCTTCTCATGATAAAGAAAAAGAATGATATTTATTATGAATCTTTTGAAGGTTGTGATCATAGATTGAAATCTGATTTATTTGATGTGGTAAGCAAGCATGGCGAGATGTTTTAGGAACCAAAGGGGTTACCTCCCAAGAGGGGAATTTAGCATTAGAATCAGTTGCAATAGGATGTTCCACTTCCAAACATTGGCATGTACCGCATGTTGATTATGGGGAACATGGAAATCAAAAAGAAAATTCAAGAATTGTTGAACAAAGGTATCATATGCCCATATACTTCGCCATGTGGTTCACCCATTGTCTTGGTGCCAAAGAAGGATGGAACTTGGCACATGTGTGTGGATTTTCGTGCAATTAACAAAATCACAGTAAAGAATTGTTATCCACTCCTAAGAATTGATGATTTGCTTGATCAGTTAAGGTATGTAAAGTATTTCACTAAGCTGGACTTATGAAGTGGTTATCATCAAGTTAGGATAGTTGAAGAAGACATTTAGAAAACCACATTTAAAACTAAACAAGGATTTCTTGTGTGGCTTGTTATGCCTTTCGATCTTACAAATGCTTCAGCTACTTTCATGAGGGTAATGAATGATATATTGAGACCATTTTTAGATCAATTTTTCGTTGTATACTTAGATGATATTCTCATATTCAACAAGGCAAGAGATGAACATGTCATGCATGTAAACAAAGTACTTGATGTCTTGAAAAAAGAACAGTTGTTTTTAAAGATGTCGAAATGTGAATTTGGCAAGACTTCTTTGGTGTGTTTGGGACACATTTTTGGAGGAGGTGAGTTGAAGATAGACCCCTCTAAGGTTGAGGTCATTCTAAATTGGCCCAAGCCCAATACAGTTACAGAGGTAAGAAGCTTTTTAGGGGCAACACAATATTTGAGAAAGTTTATTGCTAATTTTTCTTCAATTGCAACTCCATTACATGCATTGAAAAGTGTCAAGAAAGTATTCCACTGGGGAGATGTACAACAAAAATCATTTGATGCTTTGAAGAAAAAGATAAGTTCAACACTGGTATTGGCTCTTCCGGATCTTAGACAACCATTCGAAATTAAAATGGATGCAAGCAATTATGCCATGGGAGCAGTTCTATTACAGAGTGGTAAGCCCATTTCATTTCATTCTGAAATTTTTAATGGAGCTATAACTAACTATCCCACCTATGAAAAAGAACTTAATGCATTAGTACAAAGTGTTAAGAAATGGAGGCACTATTTGATGGGGAAGGAGACCATCATCCATACCGACCATCAACCATTGCAGTATTTACAGGCGCATTCAAAGTTGCAGCAGTCACAACATTCAGATGGATGGGATTTCTGCAACAATTTCATTTGGTTATCATGTATGAAAAGGGAATCTACAATAAGGTAGTTGATATGCTTTCAAGGCCTATTGTAAATTCATCT